>JAMLFY010000011.1:6322529-7776154 GCA_030441495.1 Dalbergia oliveri
GTACAAAGTTTGGGGGCCATGGGCTCCACCTTTGATTATAGTAGAATGAAGAAATTTACCAAACACATCAAATACTACACATTCTCATTCTCATTCCACCATAAGTATTTATGGATTTGTAAACTTGCAAATGAAATAGGCAGTAAAGCGTCCCTCACAAACTTCATTAAAAAAAAAAAATTCAGTAACACTATGGTTTCTTTTTCAAATTTGTATGTTTTAACACTTTGATTTTTAAAAAATCAATTATATATACTTAAATTTCTTGAAAATTTAGAATCATAACACTTCAATTCTCAAAAATCAACTGCATATATTTTAGTTATTTAGAAATTTGTCATTATAACGCTTTAGTTTAAAGAAAAAAGTAACGAATGGACTAAAATATTATAATATAAATTTTTAAGAGATTCAAGTATATCTAATTGATATTTTAAGGAGTGAAGTGTTAAAATATAAATCTTTCAATGCCACAACATAGTTTCACAGAAAACGGAAATCTAAAGACTCCGAAATGTTAAAGGTTTAATTCTTAAAGGAAGTTATTTATTCACATAAGTTATTTTTTGAAAAATTTGTAAATGAATTACCATTTTATTTTATCCTCTTATCACCTTTATTTATGTTTTTACTGTTTATTTGTGCCACTACTATTTTTAAAACTTTTGTTTTTGGTCTGAATTTTTATATTTGAAATTTTCATGTATAGTTTTTTTTTTTTGGTTCAAAGAAGGAATTCATTGATAAAAACAAGCTAATACCCCTGGAGGAAGATAATACAAAGAAGCATACTCCACAATTGGCTTAGACTTAATAAAGTTGATCCATAACTCACAACCAACAGCATAAACATAATTAAAATTTACTGAAACTAAATAGCACAACTAACACACTAAAAAAACCTTACTCTTCAACACCTTCCTCAATTTGTACAGGTTTCTTTACTTCAGATATCCATTCAATCAACCGAGAATAAGCACATGAATCAATGATGTATCCCCTTTGTTTAGATTATACAAGTGCAGCTCGGGCCTGCCCAGAGTGATTAAACAAGGTGTAATGAGCACACAGATGAAAATAGAAACAAGAAGAGTCTAAAAAAACCATCACTAACATAAGTTATTGATTTATCATCTGTCATGACACAGTACTCTAATGTTGCCAAATGTGTAAGGAATCAAGATATAGACTTTATTGCATACCTCACGAATCAAATACTGCTGCTGTCACCCATGGGCATCTGCGATTTGGATTTCTACCTTTTTTTTTGGTCAATTGGGTTGCTTGTACATTTTTTTTTGGGTCAAATTGAGTTGCTTGTTTACGGTTATTGTACTGTGGAGGCAGACTTCATTGGGTCATAAGCCCTCAAAGAAACATGGAGGCCTAAAGTATACAAAAGCAGGGGCTGTTAACGAGGCTTAACTCAGACCAAAAAGATAAAACTAGGCTTAACTAATAGTATGAGTTTGAATGCGTTACAAGGCTAACCTTATAGGAGATAAGCCTAAGCCTGAAAGCTGTTAATTGATAGTTTGTTAATTGGTAGTTAGTTTGTTATCAGCTTTGCTCAGCTGGAAAGCTCAGTTTGGATAGCAATCTCTGTATATAATACACTCCTTTGTATCAGACTGTACAATGAACTATACACACACATTATTCTTGAATGCCAATCATCTGTTTCATCCCTTCTTGAAGCTCTCTCTCTCTATTGCATAAGTCTCTGATACCTTACAAATCTAATAGAAAAGGTTCAAGTCTTTAGCAATATTCACATGATACCTTCCCGTACTTCACCTTAGCAACTTACTTTATCTCCACCCTCTATTCTAGCATATTCATTCATTTACTTGAGTTCGGAGCTTGAGACTTGAGATCCAATTAAGAAAAGAAAAATATATATCTTGAGCTTGAAGGACAGAGTCTGAGTCTGATCCATCGTGTATGGCTATCGTTAGAGTGGCTATTATTTGAAAAATAATAATTACATAACATTTGTATGCATAATTGCGCACAAAACTTTACCATTGGCTGAACTTGAAATTGAAGTGGGGCTACCTGAAGCCTTGAACTCAAAGGCAGCCATGCACCACGGCAATCATGTATCCTTTCTTATAAGCTCGTGATTAACTCCTTCCAAAAGTAACTCATACCAGACCGGTTATTCAGGCTTATAGTAACTTAAAATTCAAGGACAAGGGATATACTCTTTGGGTCCTCTAATATATGTGATGTACCAATGGCACTTTATGAGCATTTCGAAGCAATCATCGAGGACCAAGTAGAGGGGAGCTGAAAATGCAACTTTTTGCGTCATGGTCACTTGATGTTTGGTCCATCTCTTCCTTAAGTTGCATGATTGATAACTATGTAGTCTATGTTCCTAATTTAAAAAAAAAAAAAAAAGACACTATATTATATAGTCTATATTCCTTGAATGCCATGAGTTATTATTTACTATATCCAGTCAAACTTCTATCATACCCTTGGAGAAAAGAAGTGCCCTCCATTTGTCACGAGTCCTGGGTTCCTCTCTCTGCCTCTCCCACAGCTCACTCACACTTGATCCTGTTGATTTTGTTGCTCTCATCCTAGGCAACAGGAATGATGGATACATGCCTTTCAAGTTTTATTTCTACACTATTGGTCTATCCGGGTTTTCTATTCATCGGCTCAAACCCACTTCCTTTCATAAGAAAATCCTCTACCCTATAAATGGGACAGCGTTTGATATACCTCAAGCTGGTAGAGCAACAACCAGTATACACCTACACCTAGCTAGTTGTGTATGGCCTATGTCATCACACGTAAGAAAAGCAGGCTAGTAAAAGGGCGTAATTGCTTGAATTGATTTGTGGGCCTCAGTTAAGCTTAGAGTCTTATAATATAACCTTACTCCATTTCAATTCAATTCAAGCCTCTGCCTTAGTGATCAGAGCAGATACACGATCAAATCATCATGACTTTTAGGCAATTATGTAATTAGTTATTAATAGAGACACATGCTTGTGCAAAGGTAGATTAACCTGAATATATCAAAAATGAATGCTAGCAGTGTTGGCTGGTTCTGAATCAGCTAAGTGCAGCAATGATAGCAGAGTGATTTGGTATATGTAGAGACCTTATGTCTTATGGTCCTATTTTGCCTTAAACTGTCTCATGGAACAAAATATACACAAATTTATTAACAATAAGATCATTTTTGACCCACCATAATCCTCTGAATTTTAGGCTTTTCTTTATTATGTGGCCTTTTTTTTTATTGTGCTGGTGACTCCTGAAATTTAAATGTGTAACCAGCTGGTTGAATGATGAAAATAATTCACCAGGTTTGTACTCAAGCACTCAGGGGCTAGACTATTTGGAGTGCTTTTTAATGCATCTCTACCATCTATCGTATTCTTGAAGCCCCCAACAAAATGATGGATATGTTGTCCATATAGCTCCAAATATGCAGCATTTAATAATTAGCTGGTTAAATAGGATGAAAATCTTATGTTTTCAAATAGTGTCTTTTTTTCTGTCCCTCTAATAATTTATTAACACGTGATAGATATGTATTATATATCTATTAAGTTATAAATTTTTAAAACTATTTTGATTTTTATTTTTATACATGTCAATAAATGATTGAAGAGACAAAGAAGATATGATTTGAGATAGAGATTTTATCGGTTAAATAGCTCCCTAAACTGAATTCTATTTTCATTCGTGTGTATCACGGTGGATGATATAATAACGTGCTGCAATCTGATGGAAAAAGTTGTTAAACAAAATAGAATCCTCAATGAGTGCACGCCATTGTCTCTAATATGTTACATTAGCATCTAATTAAGCTTACTTTAAGACAAGTCAACTGAACAATCTTTTCATAATTGTTACACTTGTACAATCGAGATATTATTCATGTATATGTATAGTGCTTTCCTTAATCTGCCCAATCTATTATCATTGCGTGATGGACAATGCCTATGCAACTCGTACTATAAGTATATATAATCCGATTGCAATGCCAAATATTCACTAATCTCACCATCTACAGCAACGTACATGTTTGACGCATGCATGATGCATGCTTAGTCCTTCACAATTATTTTGAACCCCTTTTTTTCATTTGATTTACTCATAACATATACATTAGCGTGAGCCTATCTCCAGAAGATGACAATTAGGCGAAGCAACCAATTCATTAGTAGAAGGTATAGTATCCCATATCAATATGTATTTTCATTTGATTAGGTGAGTCAGTCATCACTATGATATTCATTTTGACTAATCCTTTTGTTTTTTTCCTTCCCAATTGCTCACATAATGCTCTCCTAAATAGTGGCTCTAAGATTTAAAATCTTTTACTTTTTCTGCCGACAATATGATGCTTTAATTTGCTTTGAGGCTTCTTCAATATATTCAGCATCATCTAACAACTTAGTATTTAAATGACTGCAACCGAGTAGCTGTAAGATTTTCTTTGCTGAATGATGAAGGGTCAAGGTTGGTTTGGAAGGATGGAAATTCTCTGTCTCTCAATGATATCCCTTTATCCTGGTTCTTTAATTATTTATTGACACGTATTATATATTTAATAATTTATAAATTTTTAAATTTATTATGATTTTTATCTCTTCACATATTAATAAATGATTGAGGAAATAAATAAGGGACATCATTAAGGGAACCTATCATTTTTTTTCTCATCACTTCACTAGAATTGGTTGACCGGGAACTTGAAATTAAATATGGAAGAGAGCAGGCAAGAGAAGTGAATCGGAAACCAATTGCTCCATGGTCATGGAAAATTTGCTTGCAATTTGTAACGGAAGCGGAGAAGTGGTCCATATTTAACCCGATCGAAGTTGCACGATATAATGACGCGCAAATGTTAGTTGAAAATAATATTATATAATATATAACATAGATTTAATTGCCATACTACAGCGTATAATTTCTTTACACTATTATCTAATGGTGTATTGTTGTATAAGTCATGATAGTTGGTACCACCTAGTACTTGAAAAGTCATTCAAATAAATTTGATTAATACGATAAAATAATTTTACACTATTAGTACATTAAAATTAAACTCATAATATTTTGTTATTAAATTATACTTTTATCTAAACAAGTTCATTTTATTAAACATTTAATATATCATTCTCTTTTAAATAATATGTTATTGACTTAATTTCTTTGAATTTTAAAATACTTCAAAGTTAAAAATTTATTTTGTAAAAACTCATCAAACTGATAAATTCCAAATCGTAACAAATCATATTATTTGAATCAAATAAATTTTTAATTTAAAATCGATCCAAACCGCATCACGAGCACTTCTATCATGTGTGTTAAATAGTGATATATTTTTCTTTTATAAAGTTAAAGAGTAATATATATAAGAACAAGAGAACATTCATTGTATTATTTATAGTGACAAAATGTTTTTTTTTTAAATATTTATAACAACAAAACACATATTCTAACATACTTATATGGCCTAAAATTTAGAATGACAAGAAACAAAAACAAAGAAAGAAAATAGGGAAATAAAGCAAAATAAAAATGTTAGACGATGAAAATCAAATGAGTAATATATAGACAGCAGGAGTGTCAATGATGCAAAGGCCCTGGATTGGCCCTTAACCCACTCATTTGGCCCCTATCCAGCCACAACCGACATCATTAGGTGGCTCCCATAGCCTTAGCCCATATGACCCGACTAAATGTATGGGCTGGAGTGGACAACTCATGAGTCAGTCCACACATTTACTTTTTTCTCTTTTTGTTTAAGGAAACACCTTAAATATGGACAAAAAAAAAAAGAGAAACACATCAAACTAAACAAGCCAACCTCAATCCTTAGATCTATAAGCTAAAAACTCAAAGAACCCTAAATCCCAATTCTATTCACATATTGCGGGCATTGGTGGAATGTTCTTACGAAGTATACAAGTTAAACTCTTTCAAAAAAATGTCCAAATGCTTATTTTGCACCAGAAATTGGTTGCATGGCTTTATTTTGAACCCTGAAATGTAATGTCCTAAATTGCTGTATATTATCTTTTCCAATTGACAAATCTTGTTTGATTTTTTAATTGTTTCAAATCTTGTCCTTATTTCAGATGAAGATGATTGCAAAACTCTTGGGAATAAAAAAACATTAGTTATGCATTAAGAAGATGAAGATGTAGATGAAGAATGATGAAGTTGTCTGATTTTCAATTGTTAGACTTTTAAGAGTTTGTTGAAATTCTGTAATGATTGTGTTATTATGGACTTATGGTTTCTTTTGATTTTTTTTTTATAGACTTTAAATTTTGCATTTTGATAATTTTGATTAGTGGTAACTAGTAACCAATCACACTAACCAATATGTTTTCCTATTTAATTTTTCAATATGCAATTTTGTTTTGTTAAAAATAAATTGTAATAATAAACTACTTTATACTTATATAATTTCTTTTCTGAAAAAAAAAGGAATTCGAACAATCCTATGTGATTTCAATTAAATTATAAAATTTTATTTTTTTCCTAGAGGATTTGTCGGTGCCCATGGGATTTGGGGTTTTTATCTTCGAACTTCTAATCAATTAATAGAGAAAAACTGTCAAAATACAATCACGTAGATTCATAGTCTAGTGCTTCTTATAAGACTAACTCATTTAAGAAAATTAAAATCTGAAATTCTTTTATGGACTAGCCCATATGGGCAAATATTAACTTAGGGGTGGGTTGGGGCTAGCCCATAAATGAACCATCCATGGATCAACTCATTTTAAGTGTTGATAAATTTTAAAATTTTTATAGTGAGTTAGTCAATAGACTGATCCTCACAAGACTCATATAAACTTTTTACAGTTATGGGCATTTTGAATATGGCCATGACCAAATAGGGATGTGTTAGCCCATTTGAGACCTCTATGTGCAAATCGTCTAGCATATTGGGGGCACCACCTTCCTGTTGGTGTTCACCATTTTCATTCTGTTCCTAGTTTTATTTTTCATGAATTTATAGCTGATATGTCAGGTCGCTGTAATCCAAGACTGGTTCCTGTTTAGTTTTGTTCTGTTGGATGTTTAGTCCCATCAATCATAAAAAATATATATATATATATATATATATATATATATATATTTATGGGGTCTAAAAATATATTTAAATCTTAACTTATTTTCAATTCTTCACGAAACTTAAAAGTTCATATTTCATAGGGAAAAAAATCCACAGGAAAAGAGTATCTATCATACTACATACTTGCCCATAAAATAATAAATTTGTAGCATTACAGTGCAGAAAACTAGAAAAGAAGGTCATAAAACATTGAGTGCAAGTAGGAATCATTTTATTTTTCCATTCATTAGAATGGTATTCTTTTGGTTATAGATTCCACTTTGTCTTTATACACCAATAGTAAATAAATGCGGACAAACTCGATTTCCGTGTGTGATATTTATAGTTACAGGATATTTAAACTTTCTTTTTTCAGCAATATTTAAACCATTTAAAATTGGTGTAATATGATTTTCAATAAATTGGATTCCTAATTGCAAGTTGGAGTTGGCCCCGTTGAAAGGCCACTCATAATTTCCATAGCACTTCGTATAAAATTCCCCTTTTCATAAGAGGAGTGCAGCTAGGATAAAATATTAAAATGGAATTCAAATAATTTTTATATGCTGTAATTCTGAATTGATATGATATATATATAATTATAGCAATATAGTATGTACACATAACTACCCCATACTTCCTAATCATCTTTGCATTCACTTTCTAAATCACTAATTTCAAGAGTAAAGCTACTTTCACAATATTTGGCTGTTTTAACTCACATATACACAGAGACTTAAAGTGAAAAAAATGTCCATAAAATAAAGGTACTTGAATTCCTTGTTGAAGTAATTTAATCTAATTAAAACTTAAACAATAAGAGCTATACCCTACCAACAATGATTAATGAGTAAATAAGTAAGTTTAAAAACTCTGATGAATCACAACATTGAAAATATAAAGTTCACACAAAATTAGGTAATTCTTCATCTTTGTTGAAGTAAAATCTTTAAAATTGCCTTAATGTACACCTAGCAACAACCCAAACAAGGTTTCTAACAATGATTGGTTTGATCATCTAATTATGCAGAAAATATAATGAGATTTAGCAGTTATCAAATGGAATCATTGTATCTAATTTTGTCATTTTTTTTAACCCATTTACATACTAAAATGATGAGTCAAAATTATGCATTCACGTAAAGATTAGTGTAAAGTATCACAAATGATATACATTATGCACAAAATAATTTTAAACATGATGAGTGTCAAGACGATAATTAACATCACATAATATTATCAAATTACACATCTCTAACACAAACTTTCTAAATCATCAAAGTCAAATATTAATTCTTATATTGGTTTTTGTGGTTTGATTCCCTACATTACAGAATATACTCATTAATTAAAATAACCGATAAAAGTCAAACCACATTGTGCATGATCCGATGTTATTTTATTGATTTATAACATACATTCTAGTTTAAATACCGAATAAAAATTTAAGTTTCCCCGTTAGGCAGGAAACTTTCTATTTAATTACATAGAGTACAATACTATGTAAAGGAAACTTTCAAAGATTTTTACGTTTGAAAAAGATTAAGTTGTATACCCTACCAACAATGATTAAGGTTTCCACAATAAGTAAGTTTAAAAGTTTAATTTTCTGATGAATCTCACACATTGAAAATATAATGTTCACACTCTTTAATAATAAACTTATCTTTTTTAAAATCTTAACCATTGCCTTAATGTCACTAGTTAGCAAAACCCAAACAATAATACTAAAATGATGGTTTCAGTCATAAATTATGCATTATCGGACATGAGATTTAGTAAAAGTTATCAAATGGATTCACATTGTTCTAATTTTACTATTTTTTTAATTTTATTTACAATACAAATCACTAAAACAAATATATCACGTAAAGATTAGTGTACAAGATCACAAATTGTATGTATTATGCACAAAATACTAACCACAAATAGAATTTAATTTTGATATATTAACATTTGTTTTACATTATTATCAAATTCAATTATCTCATATACATAACTTTTGAAAAAATATAGTCAAAGTCAAATAAATTTAATTGATATGATCCTACATTATTGAATAACTACATTATGATTTCCACTCAGCATCCGATGTTATAGATAATCTATTAATACATAGATAAATTAAAGTAAGGAAACTTTAAGATTTTTACGGAGATTATGACATCATCAAGACAAATGGGCATAAGATAAACATTCATAAGATATGAAGTCATATATCATTTATCATTGAATTTTAAAGATAACAATAATAAATAATATGTGAATTGATGTCTCACAAGATAACAGTGAGAGCAAGTCAACAAGTGTAAAAGTCTTTGAATTTTACCGCGCATGATTTGAAGGGTAAATATGGTATGGTAGTAAATGTGAGGAGAAAGGACAAACAAGGAACACAAAAAATTCAGTATTATAAAAACGTGGAAAAACCAGACAGAAGAAGACCGAACACACACAAACCTCTGAAGTCTGAAACTCCCAAACAGTAACACCAACACAAACACACACCCGTCCATCAAATCAGCCAAAAACACATCACCACAAAGCAAAACTGGTACTTAGTTCCTCTTCTTCTTCACTGTCTTTTTCTCTGTTCCAACTCACTCACTCACTTTGCATCCTCCCAATGCTTCAATTGCGGGCGTTTCATTTTCCATCACTTTGAAGTTTGAAAATTTTGGCAACTTCCACTTTTCTCTTTCTTCTAAGCTCAACCCCTCATGTTTTGCACCTGCTCAAACCAAAACAATACAAAAACACATAGCAATTAGCAACCTTTACCGTACATAGATAGATTCTTCTGCCACTTTTTTTTTTTCCGCTTCAAGGTATTTTGCTTTATTCTTCATTTACTTTTGCATTTAAATTGTTAAAGATTCCAGCTTTAACATTTCCCATTCGTATTAGTATTACTTGCTAGTTAGATCTGATTTCTGACACATTTTCAGTGATGGTGGTTCAAGGGTTCTTCACATACCCAGTAATAATTTTGTGCAGAATGAGGCTAATGAAGAAAATGGGTTTCATTTTTATAGGGTTTTGAGGATTGGTAGCTTCAAGTTCTACAGAAGGGTTGCATTTTGAACTGGTGGGGTTGTTGATGTGCATGTGAGAATATGGAAGGAAGGATGAAGAAGTATCACAGGCAGCAGCAAGTGAGTCCTGAGAGGGCCAAAGTGTGGACTGAGAAGTCCCCAAAGTACCACCAGAATAGGAAGGTTCCTGTGATTTACTATCTCTGCAGGAACAGGCAGCTAGAGCACCTCATTTCATGGAGGTCCCTCTTTCTTCCCCAGAAGGGCTATACTTGAGAGGTAGAAGAAGGAATGATAGAACAATCACTTTTTTGTTGTTGAATGATCGGTTTAGCTTGTATGGATTGTGGTTTTTGAGGGGTTGTTTTTGTGTGCAGATGTGATTGATAGACTAAATGCGTTGAGAGGTAGAGGTATGGCTTCCTTGTATTCATGGTCTTGCAAGAGGTGAGCAACTTGTTACATCTATCTACTATGTATTCTCCTGTCCTGGTGTTCAATTTGTATTTGTGTACTCTCTCGGGTATGGTTTAATTTGTATGATGATAAGAGAGGGAAGGGGGAAAACTGAGTCTATATCTTGGATAAGCTCTAATTTCCTTACCATTTGTTTCCCTTTTGGATTTTCAGAAAGTCAGTTCAGCCTAAAGTTTACAATTTAAGATGAGGCAATCTAGATTTTTTAGCTTCAGTTTGTTTCAGACTAAGACAAAAATTGTACCAATGATATTTGTTCTTGTTGTAATTCAGAAGCTACAAGAACGGATTTGTGTGGCACGATCTCTGTGAAGACGATTTAATTCTACCGGCCCATGGGAATGAGTATGTCCTCAAAGGCTCTGAGCTCTTCGATGAAACCAATTCAGGTAAATGAGGGATATCTATTTTATTTATGTTCAACAGGTGATAATTTAATAGGTCCCAAGTGAATAATAGATTGCCTGCAGCCTCAGTTGTTACTGATTTTGCTTTACAGATCGTTTCAGTCCCATTAGCAATGTTAAAGTACAAAGCATGAAGCTGTTGCCAGGGCCGCCTTCATCTGGCAGCCATGATGAAGCTTCCTCCTCTTCTAGCATGAATGGGAAAGAGACAAGACACTCCCATGAAGATGAGCTTTCCCAAGAACCACATACTGGTTCCTCTGATGTATCTCCAGAGTCTAGAGATGAAAAGAGCGATTCTCCAAGCTTGGCATTGACAGAGTATAAAATCTATAAGACTGATGGACTGGCAGACGCATCAACTCAGACAGAAGAACGTGTTAGCAGACGCAAAACCCATAAAACTTGTACTAGGGGTGTTTCGACAGAGGATGGGTCATTAATATCTGAATGCCATGAAATTTGTCAAGTTCTGCAAGTGAAAGATAATCCAGAAATCTGTAGGGATACTATTTCTCCTCCTCCCTCAACTTCTAGTCCCTCATCTTTTGTGGGAAAGGCTGAAACTCTGGAATCTCTTATTAGAGCTGATGCTAGTAAAATGAACAGCTTTAGAATCCTGGAAGAAGAGAGCATTCGGATGCCAACCAACACAAGGTTGAAGGCCTCAAATCTGCTCATGCAACTGATTTCGTGTGGCTCAATATCGGTGAAAAACCACCGTTTTGACCTTGTTCCTTCCTACAAGCCTAGGTTTTCCCATTCAAAGTTCCCTTCCCCACTGTTCTCAACTTCTTTTATGTTGGGGGAATTTGACTGCTTGGCAGAGAATCCAAAGCTGATGAGCCTCAGATTGGAAGACAAGGAATATTTTAGTGGGAGCTTAGTGGAGACTAAACTTAAGGAGGATGGACACAATGTTCTGAAACGCTCATCTTCCTACAATGATGAGAGGTAGGTTTGGCTTTCAACTCTTCTCTTGCAACAATACATATTAGTGTGGGAAGAGTTTTACATGCTGCTGTTTTCTTGATTGAACATGAACTGCACTAATCATAACCTAACACTTATTTAAAGCTGAGGAACTGGCATATGAATTGCTTCAGGTCTGTCTATTAATAGTACTAATACTTGGAATGTACTCATTCTTCATATTTCTAATAGAAAATAATGCTACGTTAGGCTAACAACAAGTTGTGCAGTTGTCCGAAGTGGATAATGCTTAGTTTCTTGCACATCTGAGACCAGATGTATGGACCAAAAGTGACTGCAGCTCTACTTCCACATTGTGCACATGCTTTCACTCTTTTTGTTAACATGATTTTAAATTTCAACAATATTAACATTTTTTCGATTCTGATAAAAATATTATCACTTGAACATTTCTGTCCTCTGATCACTTAACCAGTTCTGTAGTTCATTAAAAGGGTTACGACTTGCAACTTACAGTGTGTTATTTTTAATGTTTACACGTGTCTTTTATTAAATGGTTGTTAACGTTAACAGAATGTCGCAGAATGTCATAAGCTTCATTGCTAACAGATTTCATGTTTTTTTAGAGTTTTGTAATTGGTTTTGATTGGCATCTGATAGGAACATGGTAGTCATCACATCCTGGCCAATGTTTCATCTGTAACAAAACCAGTACACAAATGTGCAGGACATATAACGAAGTAAAACCGCAAGAAGACAAGGAGGAATCATCCTCAGGACATTCAAAATGCATTCCACGATCAATCGCTTCATTGACCAAACAGTTGCGAAGTGAATCCATGAAATCCCCCATTTCTGATGGACCAAGAAGCTCGTCAGATAGAATTGACGGCTCAGGCACATCCTCAGTAACATCTAATGGCAGCAGCAAAAGAATCACCGAACCTTCATCAGGGAAAAGGCAATCGAATAGGATAGATTCATTTAGAGAAGAGGAGATGATCAAAATCGAAGAAAGTTAAGTGTTGACTCTATCTTGTTTTTATCAACACTTAAATGCTTTAACACATTCTTTACAGTTTTCAGGACTATAAAGTGATTAGTTTGATTTTTACTCAACAGGCTTGCTTCAGGAGCTCGGGTTATAATCCAATCTATGCCATTATGTGGCACAGCATCTAGCAGCTCTTAAAAATTCAAGTTTAGGGAGGTTAGAGAAAGAGTGAAAACTGCTGGCTTTCGACTTTAGTTTGAATTTTTCAACATGATTGAATATATCTTGGTAGGTCCATGTGAAGCCGACAAAGTGAAGAAATTCTGAAAGTTGACTCATTCCAAATGGAGTTAATAGTTCAGGTGTGGTCCCAGTGGTCCATTTTCTCTAAATCATAGTGTGCTGAAGTGATTGCACATTCTGTTGTAACTAAAGATACAATATCTTGTATTATCCCTTTTGCATGCACCCCTTTTGTTTGCTTCAACTTATTGGTTGCTACTTAGCTTGCAGCAAAAGGTGAGGGGAAAGAAAGTGGTCGTTTTCAAACCCATCTCTTGTCATTGGTGCTGATGCTGTCAAATGCCATCCATCTGATATTGAATTTGACATTGGATTCGCTTGCGTTTAACTTCAAATTAACGTGAATTGAATGACCAGATGTAATTATCAAAGATAAAAAGGTGGCTCAAAGCTAATTTTAGTGACCCTTTTTAGCCTTAAAAAGGGAGCTTCAAGTCAAGATTAGAAAGTTGGGATTTTCCTTTTTGGAAATCAAAATGGCTATTTAAAGATTGATTTTTGAATGGTTCTATCCTAGAGGTCGCATTAACTCATTGGCAATGATACTAGGGGTGATGATTGGAAATGGCCTGTATTATTGCTGTGATGCTATTTGCAGGGTCCTTTTTGTTTGAAGCTGAAGATATTATTATGTTGTATTATTGTTGGTTATTTTTTGAGTATAATCCTTGTCCAATTAATTTCCGTATAGAAGTAACCTCCTTGGGATTTGAACTAGCCTATTTTATTTTAGGGGTTAAGGCTCTTATCTAACTTTATCAATAAGGAGTTTACGGCTCTCAAACATAAGGTCATAGGTTTAATATTGAGAACCAGATGTTAACAAAGATTCTTGCTTAACTGATTGTATTTTGAGAGATTAGTTTTTTACTGGTCAAATGAGGGGATACACTGGGAAAACTTTAGGTTATATAAATTGAGTCACTGACATTATGCAATTCAAACTTATGGATTTTATGCAACAACAAACAAGCAAAATCTCTTTTGAAGGAAGGCATTGACCTTAAGAACAATAACAATTTTAACGTAACCCAGTCAATCTAGCAGCATGTTTGGCAAGCTAATTCAACTGCACTCCTTATCCAAAAACATTATTGTTATTCAGGAGTAGACTGCATACATTATTCCAGGGCTTCAGGCTGAAAAATAGGTTCTTCTATGGTTTCTATTGTATGGGTCCCTATCTTGTGTCTTTTGTTGCAAACAGAGAGAGGAAGAGGATCATAAAAGGCTCTGTCTGAAAGCTTTTTGTCTGGAAAGGTGTATCTAGGTTAGTCCTCTCATGCTTTTGTCTGGCCCTTGATGTCATGACCCTGAAATATTATTCGTTAGTCAAATAACGAATCTTGGATTTCACTCAAAGCAAAGGACAAGTAGGCCACGCCATAAAAGAACTAAGTGCTTGTTTTGCAATGTCCCCTTTATTTTCTTCTGCCCCTTGCATCTTCTTGTTCTTCTCTTGGGTGTCCGTGGATTTTTCATTTTCCTGCAGCAATGTAGCAATAAATGTATGTGTTAAGTATGATACTAGTAATAATAAACCTTTCAATGCATAATAATTCTAATTCTAATTCTGTCCATAGAAGTAATATAGGCGTTATTCCCAATAAAGTTTGAAACACTGCATACTACTGAATATTTGATTTATATTAATGATATAGATAAAAATTTTAAACTATGAAGGATAAGTTTATTTACAAATTTTATACCAGTTTGTTTCTCAAGTGTTCTCATAGTAAGTAAATTATTTCAATAACACATAACTAAAAATAAATAAAAATTAAGCTCATTACATGTTCCTAGTATTGTGCTAAAAGTCAAAATTGAGCTATCTTGTCATTGTAATTGGGAATTAAAATAATTTAAAATAAAATTATTCGGATGAGCACATTTCATTTAAAATATTATGTATACTCATATATAATTAACACAAATAAAATCCATACCTCATTCAATGATGAATGAGATGTGAATTAATATATTATTATATATATAATGAGTATAAATAATATAATTTTTTTATTTCTCAATATGATCATGCTAAACGAAAATTTAAAAATGAAATGCCTAATCATTGTAATTTTGTAAATGGGCAACAAGTCCAAAAGATGCTCATCCATTCCCATGCCTTTTAACCAACTTCCCAATTTCGATGCTGTAAAACAAACACGTCATCCAATGAGCAATAATTGTGAGTACGACCGCTCACATACATAAACTTGGATATAGTCTTCTATCTAACAAAACACAGAGAGAATAACTGTCAAAATACACATGAAGTTAAAAGTAGTCCTTTCATTTGAGAATAACGACCAAAAATCAAAGAATATATATATTAAAGAAAATAAAAAATATTTTGTAAATGCAAAAAATTATATGAGTGGATAAAATTATTCTTATATAGTCGTTATTACTGATCTTTATAATCACTATCTATTTCGAGCTACAAATCATCTTTCAACCTCTAAGCTAAATTGTATTTGAGGATACTGAACATACCAACTAGAGGCAGAGCTGCTCATACCAACTGAAAGTACATACGAAGATTGATGCCGCCAGCCGCGTCTTAACTGAGGTGGTCTTTTATTTTCGGGTGAAGAGAATGCAAATGGTTTCCTGTTATGCTTAGAGTTCTAAACTTGGGTCAATTTGGTCCAAATTTGAATGACTAGAGATCTGCAATTTATTAGCCTAACCCAATAATACATGGGCTATACGGTATTTTCACCAGCCCACTCGTTTTTTTATTTCAACGATTAGTTTGCAAATGTCGACATAAAAAAAATTAGTTTTGCAAATATTTTTAAAAAAATTTATTTGATTAATTAGTATTATATTATAAATTAATTAATGCTAAAATATTTAAAATTTATTATAGATAAATATTTGTTTTAAACTATATATAAATACATTCGAAAAAGAAAAGTCAGTTTCTCTCTTTATTTTTAATTTTATTAAAGCCTATAAGTAAATTCTGTTTGTTTTGCTTTCTCCCTCTACCAAAAAAAAGGCTTCATTTTATTTATTTATTTTTTATGAATACAACATTTATTAATGCAACTCTACTTTTAGAAACTGTGGAGTTATGCCACTGCTTTGGAGCCGCACTAGCATACATTATTAAGTCTAGTGATATGCAATTTGACAGTAGGTTCATTAGACATCCTCCATAGCTGAAGGGGAAGACGAGAGAAAGTCTAGTGATACGCAATTTCCAGAAGACCAGTGTAGTATCCCGTGAAATTTATTCTCTTTAGTCTTGCCTAGCTTGCAATTCTAATAAACAATTCATAAACATTTCTTTACGTTTCCCATCCATTTTTCAAAATTAACCAACGAAAAGTAGCACCGACTTTCAGGGCTAAAATTTAATTTGTACATAAACATGAAAATCAAATGGAGTAACAAACTTTATTTACATTAAAGGTCTCGGTTTACAATATACTTCTAATGCAAAATGAATAATAATAATTTAAAAAAGAAAAAAAGCAAGTGGGGTTAACTTTACTCCAAATGGCTATTCTAATCCAAATCCAATGAAACAACAGTCCTTAGCAAGCATGCAAGCAAGCTTCTTGTCATTGTAACACCTTCTTCTCCCATGAATCTTAAATCCAGGCAGCCATTCTATGAAGCAACAAAACTTGGGCTGCAGGCAGTTTTGACTCAGAAGTGGTGGAAGGCCATGATTATTATATACCTGTCTTCTAATTATATAGAGGATGAATGAGAGATTTCAGAATCTGGAATCCCTTTCTTCCTAATTTTTGCACGTTCCTTCCAAGCACAAACTTTGGGCCACCCTTTCCCCTTTTTTAATTGTCGATTTCAATGCTAAAGTGTTTCAATTTATTTTATTTATTTTTAATGAATACAGCATTTATTAATGCAATGCAACTCTACTTTTAGAAAATGTGGAGTTATGCCACGGCTTTGGAGCGGCACTACCATACATTATTTAACCAGGAAGCATTATTCGGTGCCGGAAGTAAGTCCTGTATTGATACTTTCAAGCACACAAGCAACAATTGCCCTCACCAGATTAAACCTTGATTTCAATTTTTCAATTACACTATAGACAGATTACAGTTGAAAAGAACATTTCTTATGTTTTTATCTTTTATGGGTGAGTTTGACACCGGACAGGAATGATAGTAAAATTTTCATAAATTAGATTCATGAGTAAATTACTCAATTTCTAAGACTTCCACTCCCACTTTTATTCCCATACCAAATTCACAAGTGGAAGAAATTCCAAACTAGATGAGGAAGATGATGATGTAAAAGACACAGAAATAATAATTTAAGAACAACATTGCATTAAAGATATAAAAATCTAAGTACAAAATTTGGAACTTGGCTACTATCTTAAGCAACCTTTGTGCCCTCTTCCAACATCATCAAAGGAATTCTACAAGATGAGAACGTAGAAGACTAGAACCGCCAAGGTTGCTCAACAAAAGCTGTTTCCTGTGGCAGGGTTTATAGAGTAGAGATCTATCCATAATCCAATGCCTCATCTCATCTCACCATCTCAGCCACTCTAGAAGAGCATGAGGCAGCAGGGTTTCCCTGTATCTGCCTTGTGTTGTATGAGTTGCAACTCGAGCACTTGTGAGCCACAATGTGGAATTGCACATGAGAGTTTACCCCACAATCATTGCATAGTATCCACACCTGATTTCATAAAGGACTTCAGTTAGATATATGTGTGTCAAGTTACCACTAACAAATAGTTCAAAAGCAATATTGATTGTTGCTTACCATCTTATTTTTGTAGGTTTCAGGCATTGGAGTCAAAGCAATCTGACCAAAGTTGTAATACAATAATGTTATCATTCTACAAAGACATAGTATTCATAGTATATATTGATGTGATAATGTGCTATATAAGAAATTAATGTCATTCACATACCACTTGGTCAAGCTTCTTCCACAAACTTGACATGTCACAGATGGATTTTGAGCAAACGGGACATGAGTACCTGAATGAATGAATGTCCAAGTGAATGAATTAACAACTATGTTGAAGATTACATGAAGGGGTACAAAATACTAGCCTCATGGCAACATGAGATGGATATTGTATGCTGATGGTGGGAATCCAAAAAGGTATATGAGAATTATAGCATTTCAATCCTTCATGGAGACATATGAATTGACTTACCTATGATGTTTTTCCATCTCTTTAACACAGTCTAAATGTATTGTATGGCCACAAGGCAAGACGGTAATGTCTCTTAATGTATCAAATAGATACTGCAAATGAGAAAAAACAAAAGGAAAACGAAATCATATCACTTAGATTATGACAGGTTTCTTCTTGAACATAAAGAAAGTTCACACTAGAATAGTGCTAGTGGTTTGTTTTACCTCAAAGCAAACAGGGCAATTGTGATGCATTGCCCTTTCCACGCAGCGATGCCCTGCTTCCATTGACTTGGAGTAGCAACATCCTGAAACAAACATTGACAAATTTACAATGATCAGCTTATGAAGAGGAGTTATATAAATTGTACATATATTGCATAGGACACCATGCTAAATCTAATCCCATCCACCATTTGATGGGTGTGGACCTTAAATGGTGGATGAGATATGAGTTAGTACGGTGAAGAGGAGAGAAAAAGGGGAGGGTGTTCAGAGAAATGACTTTAAACAAAGCATTTGAAACAGGGAACTCACCACATCTCTTGCAATGGAAAAAGTTATCCTTGCCTCCAGTTCTGTAAAAGCAATTACACAGAGAAGATGATTGATTAAATTCTATTAAGCATTATTGAATATTAAATATAACAGTTAGCAGAACTGATTGAAGAATTTTACCTGCATATGCCACATTCTTCACAGTGGTATTGGTTCTTTGAAATCTGAAAGATTGAACAATCTTTTAGAGAACTTGCATTAACATACATTTTATGACTCAATTTCTATTACACTAGAGAACTTACATCATCATCGAAGAATTTGCATGTAGCACAAAAGTACTTGCCCATGCATACCCCACAGTTTTTGCAATGCTGTTGAACCTGGAAGCATGAGAAAAAATCAACAGGTCAATAGCTGCAGGCATATATGTATATACATCTATTAATCATCAAATATCAATTTATCATAGCTCAGATTTTATGAACTTACATCTTGTTCTGTGTTACATAAGGAGCAGATGACCTGCAAGGCAACCAAATAGGATGAGTAAAAGATTGAACAACATCAAATATGGTATAAGATAGTGAGGGAAAAATGATAATAACCACATAATTATTAAGATAGAAGAGACCTCCAATGAAACTGCCACAATTTTTGTGGCAATAACTGCAAATTGGGCAGATTATATATAAGGAGTGACAAGAATGCCTGATGGCTATAAGAGGGGAAGTACTTTTTACTGGTCAAGAAATTTTTCAGATTACTATTATGAGGCAAAGCATAAGAACTACTCCAATCAAAGGTACAAGATAATAGTATCCAAAAGATATAACATCCAATTCAAATTCAACAAGTGAATAGCATCAAGGAGTAAACAGATTCAAACCTTCTTAATTTCATGGCGTGGGATATCATGACGATTCTGAAGACTAATCTCCTCAGAATTCTGTTAAAAAAAAAAAAAAAAAAGCCAAAAGGGTAAGAACTAAGAAACATACTTGTGCTTTTCTGCTGAATAACAAAATTGAACTCAACCCCCAAAAAATAGCCATGAGAAGAGCATAAATTTATACCTTAGCTTCGTTATGGCAATGTCTACAGTAAAAAACCTCATCACAACATGGTGCTCTAATCTTGCATCTCCTTCTGTAATGCTTGCAGCTACAAACTCAAACAAAACGCAGGAAAGAAGATAAGAAAATCTTGAAAAACAGAGAAATAAAAAAACAGGAAATGAAAATGCAAACTAACCAGGTTTTAAACATACCCAAAATTCTCAATTCCAAGTTCCATAGGAGAAACGTCTTTGGAGCTGGATTCAGAAGAGTGTGACATGTGAGGAAGAGATGAAACAGCCTCAGCCTTGGTTTCCATTATATTAGTCCGTTGTCTTATTTGTAGATATGGTATAGCACACTGGAATGAAAAGAAAACTTTGGAGTATTTATATAAAGAAAGAGAGAGAGAGAGAGAGAGTGTGTGTGTGTGACATTTAAATACTGTTGTATTATTATAATTAATTAATGCAGCCAGCCCATAAGTCATTGTTATATTCTGTGTCTACATTATCATCAAATGCTGACTCGGCTACACGTAAGGAAATATATGGTAATTGGTGACACCAGATAAGACGCATGAGGAGCAGTAATAATAATACAGATATAATAAGTAAGCAAATATCTTTGTGAGTGGAAACAGTAATAACCAGATGGAACCTAGTGGACTGGAAAGATAAAATATCTAAGAAACTGCCGAGTTCAGCGTCTGCGTTGCATGATGATGATGTGGAACAAGAAGATATCCGGCGGAAAAATCAATGGAAACTATTTTCTTTCTTGAGATGATTTTTCATATGTTCCTTTCTAGTAGTAATTGGAACAATTATTCTGTTTTTTTTTTTCTTTTTACTAAGTATTTTGAACAATTATTAAACTTATTGTTCAAGTCTGGAATATGAATCCACGGCAACATGACTCGTGTTAATTGATTAATAATGAAGTGAGGTGATAAGCATGATGAATTTGGATTCTCTTGTCCAGACTTGATATATATATATTGTTTGAAAAAAAAGAAATGAATGTTTTTTATTATAGAAATAAAAATAAATACTATGAATGAAATGTTATTAGTCGATGAGAAATTAAGTAAATTTTGATTTTGATTCCTAAAAATTTTTACACATAACAACATATAATGGAATAATAATATAAAACTCTTTTATATTGATGGTATTAGTACATAAAATATCTAATATTTTAGCAATTGAACAGTATTAGCGATTAGTTAAGAATCTAAAATTATTCTTCTTAAAAATGAATTTGTTTAAATTTAAGAGAATATTTTTAACATATAACATTTTTAAGACTTATTATTTTCTATTTAAAATAAAAGTATTAAAATAACCTTTTATGTTGATTTTTATGTATGGTTTATTTAATTGTCTTTAAATTATTTTATAGAGTTTAATTTCTATACGCCATGTAAAATTTTTTTACACTATTATCTAATTAAATTATCTTATTTACTTGATTTTTCAAGTAATAAATGTGAAATTTAACCATTTTTATTGATATAATAATACATGATTGAACAATAGTATCAATGTATAGAAATTAAACTCTTTTATATATCTATTAAAAGTGTGTTTGGTTAAAGGATAAAACAGAGAGAAAATTAATTTACTCTCAATTTTATACCCTAACCAAACACACTCTAAAAGATTTTTTCCCTCTAGAAGTCTTGTACTCTTGTATTAGTTTTTTGACTTTTTGACAACAGCCAGCGGTGATTTCATTGCTTGAGTCATGGGTGGAATCTTGGTTAGTGGAACGGCCTCAAGTCTCAACCAACGGTTGTTTGTTTAGCGTTCATGTACTTCATATAGCCCCAGGATTTTGTGGTTAAATTGAGGGATAAATTTGTAAATTTACAATATATATTTGAAATTATTATTCTTTTAATTAAACAACTACCATAATTATATTGAACAAAATAGTGGATTGTATTTATGCATAATTAATTACAATAACATCCCATTTGACATATGAAATTGGCCATAAAAATTGGAGTTTGAAATTAGAATTGAACACCCTAGCTAGTTCCAATTTTCATGTTTTGAATAACATATAGAATTAGAAATATAATTTCATAATCAAACTCTATGAAATTTTAAAATAACTAAATTAAAATAGACTCTTTTTAATTTCTAACATATCCTTTATAAATTATCAAATTTAAAACTTATCAACTATCTTTCCTTATTAAAGTCTATGTAAATCTTTCTAATTTCAACTTCCAAACAAACCCAAAAGAGGAATTGAAAAATCAATAGCTCGTATGCCCTTCAAATTTTAGTTGGTATATACTCACTTTCGCATTTAGAACTTGCTATGTAACCGGAAAAAAGTTAGAACTTGGTCATATTATTTTATTATTTTGTAAGTTAAGATATTATTATTATTATTATTACAAAAGGTGTGAATTTATTCAAATGAGATATCCCAAGATGCAAACTCTCTAATACAATTTAGTAATTAATTAGCCACACTTTATATCCTTGAAATTTTGCCAAGAAATATTATTCTTGGCTCGAACCATTCTTCGTTAAACGACATACGAATTTTAAACTCATGGGCCCTTGTGCTGCGTTTTTGCTCATGTACTAAAGCAAAACCCAATAGAACAAATTTCATGAATCAATGTTCCATTATAAGATAATTTCCAACATATATAGTACTTTTTTTTGTTGTTTTGTATGTTTATTATCTCTTGCTGAAGATTGTGCTCACTGAAAATATGTATATTGTGTTTTATAATACACGTAAAATCGGCCAATTTTCATATAACGCATGAATTATATTATTTATGTTGTTGCAATCAATTGCGTGAACTAATGGAATTTGTGCGTTAAAGTGATTCCAACCTAAGCGGACGTGTACGTTTGAAAAGATTAGTTTTTTTTTTTTTGGAGAAAACATTTTAAATAGTACAAAACATAAGTAAAATTGATTATAATTTAAAGATGATTCAAGGAGCATTTGTTTCCGCTTTGCTGAAAATCACGATCTTTTAATTAATAATTTATTTTTTATAAAATTTATTCATATTATATTTCATTACAAATTTATTTTTTAATTTTTTAGTAAAAATTGAGATTAATTGTTTCTATAAAAAAATTTAAAATTTTTTATAAATAATTGAAATAAATGCACCATTGTCTTGATCCAAAATTGATTATTTTGAATGATGGATTATCACATATAAATTTTAGCTAGCCGTTAGTTAGATAAAATTTTGAGTTGGGTAATATTACTATAGTGTTGAGTTTACGATAAACTCCGGTATATGATAATATATTAACCATTCAAAAAATAAATTATAATTATTATATAAATATATCATAAATCACTAGTTGATATAGTGTCATATATAGGATTTATTATAAATTTGAGTCTATGTTAATACTTTTCTTTTAGTTAAGCCACAATTTGATTTTTGTCAAAAATATATGTAGGCAAATTGATCCCATAAGAAAAGGATATATTTTGTGGAATTTATATTTGAAAGTATAAGATAAAATAGCCTTACCTTATGATTTTGATACATTTAGTTATCCTATTCATCATTTTATTTGTAAGTAATTTGTCTTACAATTTTTAAAAAAACACTGAAGAGGAATCTACTTAATTCTATATTTATTTTTAATTGTGGAGTATTACAAAATATAGGCTCAAAGATATTTTTATCTCTGAAAAATAAGCAAGTTTTAGTTTAGTTTCTTGAATAATTTTTCATTTGGTATCGTTGGATGGTCTATGTTAAATGTTAAAATAGTTAATAGAGTCTGGTTATTCAATCCTATATATTACATTTGTTCTCAAATAAGTATTTATTTTGAAAATTTTACTTCTCTATAAATAACTGTCAATTTTAAAAATTAGACAATATTAATGATTTTTTCTAACTATATCCCTATTAAATGATAAGTAGGGGATAGACAGAGGAGTGGAGGAGATAATAATTAAGAAAAAGATGGAAAAATATTGAGGGTAATTTAGTAATATATATAAATTATCCTAATATCAAAGTTTTACTAATCATTTTATTAATTTATGCACGTATTTAAAATAAACAATTGTTTGAAACAGAGTTAGTAATAGCCAACAATAACACATGATAGTGGTTAAAATCAAGTAAATTTAAAATTTTTGACCTATGATAAAAATATATATTTAAAGAATCAAAATTAAAATTAAAATTTATTTATTTTTGGAATAAAAACCTAATACAATTCTAAAATATAATTCTGTTATAAAAACCAATTTGTTACCCTACCAACAAAAAACAATTACGCCTTGGCGAATTGGGCAGGGTATCCCTCAAGGGCAAGGGTAGGTCTGTTTCCACTAACGCTGAACGTGGCAAATTGGGAGTGGTTTCAAGTTGCTGGTGAATCCGAGACTGAGCAAAAGTGGGTGGCGCTGTCAAATTCAAATTATCAATGGTGCTGACTTTTTCTTGAACTTCTTTGGACTACTAGCAATGATGAATCACCTCACTTCCCACAAGAAATCTCACAAGAAAAATATTATTTATAATAATAAAATATAAGAATAATATAGTAATTCTATTTTTATTTCTTATTAAAAGATATATGATTCTATTAAATGAAATCTATATTTTATTTAAAAATAAATATGATATGAAGTAATATGATATCATGTAATCTATGGTACAAATACCAAAACTCATCCCACAAAAGCAATGCAATTGTGGCTTTCTCATTCTCGAATCAATTTCCTCCAATAAGTAAGACCATCGTTATCCCCCAACTATTCTTGGAAAAGACGTGAAGGTATTGAGGAACTAAGTTACACCTTATTTGTATTTATAATTTATAGGACACTATATTAATATATTTTTATTTATTTTTAAATGAAATATAAGATTCAAATTAAGAAGAATTTATAATTCATTAAGGATGATAAGAGTGTATTGATACACGTTTTATACTTTGTGAGTATAAATAATATTTCTCCTTCAAAATTTCTAATTTAATGTGGTACATTAAAAATGACAAGAAACTTTGCCCAAATTTTATAGAACTTGTTATTGATTATAGAATCTAAGCTAATTCACACTTCATTCATGCAAAATGAATATAAAAAATACAACTTATTTGCAATTATATGTTATAATTATTAGTTGTATTAGATAAATTAATGAGTCACATTATTTTATTTTGTATAATAATAATTATGATTTTTGTAAAAACACTCCCCCTCTCTCTCTCTCTCTCTCTCTAATCATGCATCGTCCGTCATCTATCCGGAATTATTTTCAACTTTTCATTTTTTGGTCTCTATCTTTCAAAAAGAAAAAGTTTATGCATGGTTGAATATGAAGCTTAATAAGGAAAGATGCATGTATCTAGAATTGAAATATGGGTGTGGGGCCAATGTGCATAAACACAGCAGAAAGAGAAGAACAAAGAAGAATATATATGGTAAAGAAAGTGAGGAGGATGAGGATTGGTGGATAAGGATGTATTAAAGCTGACAAAAAGATGAAGGAATAAGAAGAATAATAGGAGGGAAGAGGAAAAAAAAATGTAAATGATAGAATCGATTATGGATTTATTTCTATGTCACCCATGGAATGATTTGAGATTCGGATACAATGCATACATAACCGGAAAAACAAAAGTATTTCAGGCGATCAATGGCACGACATCTGCATTAAAAAAGAAAAAAAAAATCCACGACATCTATTACTACGTTATGATAAAAAAGAAAAGTTAAAAAAGGATAAGGAAAAAAAAAGCATAAAAACACTGCTTAACATTATCAATGGATTGATTTTCCCAGTTTATTAAGTATTAATGTTATCAAGATTTAGGTGAGCCACAAGGTTTGACAATTAAATTGTAAAATGATCAGTATGTTTTTATTTTATTTTTGTCAAAGCCAACAAGCAGGTCCAATTTTTATAATCACGATAATCTCAATTAAAAATTTAATTTACAAATTGAATTAAATTTCCTTTTTTGTCAACGTATTTTATTTTGTTGTACTGATACTAATTTTGTTTTTCGGTCTTTGATACATCCAAACCCAAAATCCATGATGGTCTAGCTGGGCCTGGTTCTTTAAGACTAGCCCATGTAGTTGGCTTTGTACATATAACTGGGCTAGCCCACTAGCTAGGCTCGTATTTTAGGCAGACGGAAATGGTTCAATGGTCGTTTCACCATATGAATATCAACTTCCACGACAAAAACAAAAAATTATGTGCAATGGCAATTCAATGTAGTGGAGCTTCACATTGAAAAATGACCCAAAAAGAAAAGAAGGAATGGCATTGAATGGGGTCCATGAGAAAAAAGAGGTCATGCGTTGACCAAATAACCACCTTTTTGGTGTCTCCTAATCAAAATTAAATTTGATTTCAAGTCCCGCTTAATATTTGAAGTATTTGATTTCAAGCCCGCTTATATTTGATTTCAAGTCCGCTTACACATACCGATTCGCCGAGTTCTTTTTTATTTTATTTTATAAAACATAAATAAATAGAAAAAAATCTATATCTTCATCAAACCTAAATTCCCTTTCGCAATCCTCATCTATTTAAATCATCCATGCTCACTAAACCATAGTTCCTCAATGTCCACCACCAGCTTCCACTATGTGCTACAGGTTGCGTTGATGCCACCTCTGTTGAGGATCAAATTGGAAGTGATGGGTGAATCCCTGCATTTAGAATCCCCTACATTAATCAAGGGACATATGGGAAGGTTAGTGAAGACCATGGGTAAGACTTGCATGTTCCAGGATTTCAAGTTTTTATATTTTAGGAGATTTGTTGTTTGTATGCTAACCAAAAGGTAGCTTATTGTTATTTGATTATTCCTCTGCATATGATTACACGATATCGCCACTTTCCTCTTCGGCTATCTTACAGGAATAGGTTGCGTTTGACAACTTTGACAAGGAGTAAATTGAAAGTGATGAGGCGATAGAGAAAAAGAAAGTTTCTTCTCTAGTTTCTTTTATTGCTTTGTTCTATTTTTAATCATGCCCTTAGATTTCCTCATAGGCTTCAAATTCTTGGTTTTTTGCAGGTGATGATGACCACGATTAGTCTTCCAATTCCATGGATTATAACAAGTATGATTCATAGTTGGTCTTTTAGTGATGGGCTCTCAACATTATCAAAGCTTCATGAACACAAGGTACTTAGGTGATTGGGTCTGAATATTTTAATGTGATTAAATTTGATTTAATTGAGCTCATATGAAACAAGTGTAAAACAAATTGTTTTCAAACGGAACTTTGTAAAATTACATATGAAGTGCTATAAATGTGTAAATCCCTTAAACTTTAATAGAGCAATTAAGTTGAAAATTTTGGTTGTTATATTGCACTCCCACTTGGTCTTGTATTGATGGGACACTGCAAACATGAAACGTGATTTTTAGAGTGCTTTTTGTGTGGATCTACAAAACCAAAATTCAGAGAGCCTACAAACAAAGGGAAACTCATTCTCCTTTTCCTTTTGATTTGGGTTTTGTTCACATGCTTGTCTGATTATATTTTTTGTATACATAAATATCTACTCTATCAATTTGTTTGCGTAGATAATCAATATGTAATGCACAAATTCGTTTCTAACTTCACTAGAAAGGTAAATGCTTAACCATTGTGCAGATAACATGTTGAGTATCCTAGGTGTGAGTTTCTCCTATTTTGAGTTGTGTATTGGGTTTGCATTGGGTTATGTCCTTTCTCAAAGCTTTTTATGATCCTATCTAATAGTTATATTATTATTTTTAACCCTTTGCTTCTTCATTTTGCTTCAACATGTTATGGCACTTTACTAAATGGTATTCACACCAAAGTCGTGCCTTGGTAGAGGTAAAGGCAATGGCTTTTTGTGGTAGTGCGTGATGGCTTTTCAACTTGCTAATGTGATTAAGCAAAGTTGAGACCATTGCTAACTAATTTTTTAAGATTGTGTTCTTTCGATCATATTATACAGAGGTCTACTCCTAATTTTCTCGTGAGTGAAGTGTGCCTTTTTTTAATGAAATAGAGAGTGAAGTTTGATAAACATTGATAAAATAACTAACTCTTTACATTTTGTAAAATGCATAATAAACTTGAATAAAAAGTCATGGATATTAGCCAATATGCTTCCTTGATTTTGTGATCAACAATTGTCACTTGCTCTTAAATATGTTAAGTGAATAAGGTGATGTTTAGATGATCTTGATCTTCTTGCTCTAATATTATAAATGTAGACATTACCTCCAATTGATGGAGTGGAAAGGACCAAGCATAAACTAGATGAATAGGAGTGATTAGGAAAAGGAACTAATATTTAGGCACATGGAGGATGAACAGAAGTGAGGAATGATGGTCGAATTGTGCTTCCTTTTATTATTGGTGTTTTCTTTTAATAAAGTTCAATAGGTAAATATTTAGGCACATGCAAATGTTATCAATGGTTAGTTATATCATGTAAATATTTATGCCACTAATATTTCTATTGATTGTTTCTTTGGTGAAATCATCACATTTCTTATACTCTCACATTGAGTTTTCATTCTTTTTCACATGTTTTCAGGCCAATGACATCTTTAGACTCATGGATGAAGGAATATAATGTCTTGATTGCATATCATGCATCTTATAAGAAGGAAAATTATAATATTAAAGAGTTGCAATTTTATCAAAGCTCCCTAAGTTCGTTATTTATGTAAATTAAGCAAAGGTCATGAAGAGCAATTACCCAAACAAATCATGATATATAAAAATAAATATTTTTAAATTTAACTATCTCTTTCTTGGAGTTGTTGATATAAACTTTTTTGGTAAATAGCTATAAGAAAATATATGTTAATAGTATAGGAGTTATTGTTCTTCTTTTCACATGTCAAGATTTATAAAGTTTCATTATTATTATCCCGAAGCATTCATTTTTCAATGATGCACATATACGTAAATTTTAATTAATTTCAGCTGAATTTATTTTACAATAAATATACTAATCATATTTTATTTGCACATAATATGAAGAATGTTTCATATAGTCGGGGACTATCAAGAGTAGTTAGAATGACATTTCAGAAAACATGTTACATAATTTTGGTGTAAATATATTATTTAGAGTGTGTGAAATTAATACTCATTTGTTTTACTCTTTTTGTTTGATTGTCATGTGTAATATTTAGCTTTAATTATAATAATTTCCAAAAAAAAAAAATTTATCTTCATATTTTAGCTTCATCTTCAAGAATCAACACCCTATATAAATTGTCGATTTTTTTATTTTTGATTTTTTGTGGTCAAATATAAATAGTCGTTGAGTTAGGTGAATAGTGATGCATTATTATTCAATAGGCTTTCTTTTTTTGTCAACTATTAATGAGGCTTATGTTAAGGTAAACCCGTGGGAGCAAGACGTTATTGAATCCGTTAGCTGTGATTTGGAGCAAATAAATGATGGGCCAAGGTACGTGTAAGCGTCTGCTCAATGTGCTTTTTCACAGGAAAATGTTGTTTTTGACAGTGTGAACGCCCAACATAATGTGAGAGGAATGGTATGGATAGAGTAAGTTAAAAAATAAATAGTGTGATCTATATATTTTGTATAGGGTATTTAGATATGGAAAAGTTTAAATATTAAAATAACATTATTATTTTTCCCATGCCCCTCTACATGTCATCCATGTTATTCGAGTCTTCTTTTTGGGAAACGGGGCCAAATGAATTCAGACCAATCATACTTGGCGGGTTCAAACCCATCCTCTCTGATTTCTCTTGGCTAGGAATCTTGCCACTGCACTGTATATCTCGATCAATATTTTTTGTTTCAGTGTTGTGTGGAAAATCTCAATATAAATAGATATATTGTGCCAAAAAAGAAAATCGTGTTAAAAACGATGACAAATAAAAGAATTGTGCAAAAATAATGATCTGGATGAAAACTGTATTTTCCGCCTAGGCTCTGTGAGCTTCTTCCTTTGTTTCTATAGCATGTTATTGGGTGCATTTGTTTATATTTTTTTATAAAAAAAATTCTTTTTATGTTCGTATATTTTGTTTGGATAAAACAAATCAGACAATAGTAAATTTTATGCTTTTGTTGATAAGTAAGTTAAATTTTATTTATGATTTTGCTTATACTTTTATTTTTTATATTTTTGAAAGTATTTTTTAAAAGCTTGTCTAAATGCATTATGAGGAAACCAAAGTTAAAATTTAGGTGCTTACTTTGATACTATTTTTTTTTTCAGAAGTGGTATGCTGTAATTTTATGTAAGTTAATTATAAATAGATGTTAAAAAGTGAGTATAGTTTAGGATAAAAAAAATTACAACATTAACTGTATTTATTACGATATGAGTTGAAATACATGCGGCAAGATAGAATTTTCCAAAAAGTGTGTAATAACTAGGGGTGTTTTTATTGTTGTTTGAATCGATATTGACTGAAAAAAAATTCTAATCTACGAAACAATATAATTGGCACAGCAGTTTTAATGGGATTAATTTAGTTTAATTTTTGATTTTGATCTTTTTTTTTAATTGAATTGGATCAATTTAATCCATTCTTTTTTATAAAAGAAATTTTTTTAAGTTTAGAATGTTATATATAAACCAAAACTTAAGTCATTTAAATGAATAAACAAAAAAAAAAGAAACTAAAAATAAGTCATTTATATGCATAAAATGATATCTGAATGAGAACGACAAAAACAAAAAAATTATGAGATAAATCAAAATTATTATAAGTAAAAACATGAATTATAACAATAAAAGTATATATATATATATATATATATATAGTATTATTTGATTTGGATTGGATTTAATGGTTTTGAAATTTAAATCTAAAATTAAAGTTGATCTAATCTATGTCGTTTTTCAAAAAACAATAATTAATCCAATTTTTTTCACTTTTTTTTTTTTTATCGGTGTAGCAGTTTTGATTGGATTTGACCTTCTCTATTAATAGTTTTTTTAAGGCCCTATATTAGTAATCAAAATAGAAAAATTATGTAAGTCAAATTTCTTATATTAATAATTCCATCAAATTCTGAAATCGAAGAATAATATGTGGATAAATTTTCACTATAACCATAGATACTTTCAACTTTCAAATTACTCCTTATTAATTATATTTCAAGAAAGTTGTCTACATATTACTATTTAATTTGAAAATGAGTTAAAATAGATATAAAAATTTCATGAGTCTTATTTGATTAAAATTGTGATGGATTATATATCTCAATTTAGATTCTTCAAAAATTCTACTTGCTCCTAGAGCTTTAAAACCATTCTTCCTCACAATTCAAAATTTACCATTTATTTTTGCTCTCTCTCTCCAATCACAACCAAGGGTTGAATATATTCTCACGAGGAAACAATTCCTTCCTCCCAAAGTTTATGAAAGTTTTGACTCTTAGATTCTCTAAATAGAAGTCAACAAACATGCAGATCTAGAGCTTCAATAATTTGCTTGAGTCAATGAGTGTAACAAGAATAGAATCGCTGAAAATTCTAAATCCTCCTACTAAATATGCCTATAAATCTTCCTACTAGGTAAATAAAGTAAATAACTTTTTAAGTTTTCAAAATATTAATTGTATTTATTCTTTTACTTATTTTAGTATTAGGAAGATTTGTATGAAGATTAGTAGGAGGATACAACAAAATTCATCAGTGAATATTCATCAAAAATAGAATCACTGAATAGAGAGTCAGTCTGGGGAGTTCAATTGTTTACTCACACATTTGTGACAGTAGTTTTGGAGTTGTTATACCACATTACATCTTCAGTCATATATAGTAACTTAGTATAAAGCAAAAGATTGCATGATCACTGGCCGAGCTAAACATTTCGGTCCAGCTTGCATGTAATGTATGTCAGCAATTATGTTGTATTAGTGTATGCACGTATAGTCCTATATTTTGTACATTGAATTCTTATCCTCAGCTTCCCTTCACAGTAATTCACACTTATTTTATTTGATGTAGTTTAAAATATATGAGAAGTAACGTCATGATGTCCCCCATTTGATTCCGTTCACACCATAATAGTGTATATATTTATACAAGAGAAATCAAATATATATTTACCCAGAAATGTAGCTGTGACAATGATGAGAAAGTGACCCTTATACCAACTAAAAAATGATATTTGAGCCCCATATTTGTTAGTCACCTAGACATCCAAGAGAGAAATTGGAGAGAAAAGTTCGAGGAACAAAAATAAAGTGGCAAGTCTAATGTGTTTTAATGTGTTGGGTGTTTAGAATAAATATTGTGTGGTTTAAATAATATTGTTGTTATACCAATGAGGCAACTACACCGACTTTAATTAAATTATGCAAGTCTTAATGTTCATCATGCACGGGCCGGGGGCATTACTCATCAGCAGAACTAAATAACAATATCAACATTGCTAACCAGCATTATTTGAAAACGAAACCTGTGATTGCCCACAGACACAATCGCTTTTGACATTCCTTGAACGTGGTCCTCTTTTTTTTTTTGGGACGAGAACGTGGTCTTTGAATACAGTACTCGCTTTATTCTCCAATCTCTATAATAAACCTAAAAGCAATATGTTGACATAGGTTGTAGGCTGCATCAAGATTTATTTCTATTTTATACCAATATAATGTGTGTGTTTGATTTAGATTTTAGCGACCATAAAAGAAACATTTCACTCTTCACAAAGAGTGTTTGAATAGAGGCGGAATTAGATTATGCAGGACTAAATTTGAACTTAAATAGATCAAATTTGTAACATAAAAAAGTAGTCTGGATTTGAATCTATTATTTGACATAATATTTTTTGGTCTTAATTAATCCTAGTATGACCCTTTCAAAAGTTTAACTATATATCCCGAAACTCTATTTAAAAACATACTTGATATTTGATAACAAAGGTTTTAATTTGCCCATAGAGTAAATCCTATATAATTTGGTCCCGATAAAAATAACAATATCGATGGAAAAATTAATTCTTCAAAAAAGAAATACTTTTCATGGTTCTTTATGATTAAAATAGGATAAATTGATCTCCCAATGATTTATAAAAATATATCAAAATTGATCATTAAAAACAACACAAATAGAACCAATTAAATCCATCAAAATATTAAGAAGAGACTAATATATATGTCCAACATTTTTAATATTGAAGGACATCAAAGTGTTTTTTTTTTCTTTTGAGGTTCCATTTTGTCTAGTATAATTTTTGTTGGAGACCAATAATTTGGTGGTTTATTCTAGACCAAAAAGCATACTCTTAAATAGAGTAAAAGCTTTTACATATGTCAATAAAATATATTTTTAAATAGACCAAAGATTCTTAAATAGGTCAAAAAGCTTATTTTTTTAATAGACTAAGGTACTTCTATTATCAGCATATTATTTTAAATAATAATAATAATGAATATAGTGTAATAGAATAGTTTGTTAGGCCCAATCAAGGAGATGATCCACGTATTATGGAGTCAAGGCTCATTATTATTTTATTAAGTTTGATCACATACTAATTATAAATAAGATAAAATAATAAGATAAAACATATCCCACCTTATTATATTTGTGTATTATCTTTGTTGCTATTATCAAAATTTTTTAGATTTGTCACTATTTCAATAGACTTTTTTCATAGCATGCCGTGGTATTTTTTTTTGGCAAAAAAATTACTGAAAATACTTTTTAAAAAATATTGATCTAACTTATTTGGTAAATAAATTAGGTCAAATTGGATCCAATTTAGACTATGCCAAAGTTTCTAGAACTGCCAAATTTATTTCTGCTCCAATGTTTGATTGAAAAGAGAGAGAGAGAGCATCCCTCATTCTCTCCTCTCGTATTCAGATGCACTTTGACACTGAGAGAACGTTAAAAACAAACGGGCCATAAAATATGCTTCAAATAACAAAATATTTTATAATTTGCATGGATAGTTAACGAAACTTCATCAGCCACTTAAAAATAAATAAATAAATGAAAGGAAACTTCATCAGTGCTGGTATTCAAGATTTCAAGATAGATTGTATACGCTAAATCAAAATCAAAATCTTATATACCATGAAAGAAATTAACTAGTCAGAATTGGTTTTTAGAATGATTTGTCATTGTTTTTGCACTTTCAGATTGATTAGTAGTCTCCACTATGATGACTTATCTGATCATAACCATTATACTTTGGTAAATTTTGGAAAAACAATATATCTTGCTGAAATATTTTATAGAGAGATGTTAGTATTTGTGTTCGACAGTTCCTGGAACGGAAATCACGGCGCGCAAGTAGCAGTATAAAGATTTATCAGCGGAAAAAAAAGTAGTAGTACCATAAACAGCATAAATTGATGCCTCGTATATGCAAAAAGTACGAAAAACTTTTCATACTAAATGTGACTTCTTTATGTTATACCAATGAAACTAATTGTACAAACGAAAAATCCTTAAGTTTATTTAGAGTAAGGAAAATATTTATTCTGATTTATTTATTAATTGACATATAAGTTTTATAAGTTATTATTATTTAATATTTTTTTTATATTTTTAATATAAATAGTTGATGTGTCAATTAATAAATGAAACATAGTAAATATTTTATCTTGTTTTAAGAGCAGCTAAGAATTTTTCTTATAAAAAGATCTTCTTTTGTATGATTAGATTCACACAAGAATTGTCAATTAATTATTTTTACTCCTTGATATCCTTATGAGAAAGAGTGTGTATGGAATGGATTAATTATAAGAGAGAATGTTGGGGTAAATGATAAGGATAGTATTATAAAATATATTTAATTTTACTCTAATTTCAAGTTCATTCAATCATTTTCTTAATATGTGTGTATAAGTGAAGATGGACACTTATTAGAAGAGAGGTAGTAACTTGTTTAGTAGTTCATGGATTTTTAAAATTATTACATTGATATCTCCTTCATTGTATATTACACTGTGCATAAAGAGAGATTAGTGTTATATGAATAAATAAAAAGAGTAGAGGTGAATTTCAACAAATCTTAAAGGAGGTTAATATGATCTATTATAATTAAATGAACAATATTACTCTCATTAAACAAATATAGTGCAAAACTTTGGGCGCATTATAACTTAACCAATTATTTTCATTATGTAGTCATCTACTAAGCTACATGTTGATCAATATTTAATTAACCACCTCAATTAAAAGTAGACTTCGGTCTCGGAAACTGTATATTATTCCATTCACACCAAAATTATCATACCAATAATTAACAGTCAATTGTCAACTTTCTATATATTACAATTGGACCCTTTCACCATTCAAGTTCCACTACCATGGACCCAAGTTATGTTCATCAAGAGAGTAGTACACTAGCACACATCGATGACTTTGAGCTGCACGACTTCATCGATGATCCCAACTTTGATCAGTTTATCAACTTGGTTCGTGGGGAGAACAAAGATGCTAGTTGTGACTTTGATTATTCTGGCCTTATCAATGGTTGCTTAGTTGATAACCCCTTTTGGTCATGGCCACAGAACCCATTTGATCAATGCAATAATGATGCTGTGAATGTTTGTGATCCAAGCTCTGCACTTAGCTCCTTCTCTTGTTTTGAAGGGGAAGTGAAGGGACAAGAAGAAGGAGGAGAAGAAAACGATGCGGAGGAATCTTCTGCGACAACCACCACCACTGCAACTACAAGTGCTAATAATACAAAACCCAGGCCTAAAACTGATAGGTCCAAGACCTTGATTTCAGAGAGGAGGAGGAGAGGCAGAATGAAGGAGAAGCTTTATACATTGCGTTCTTTGGTTCCCAACATAACTAAGGTACGTGTCCTAATTCCAAACAGCAAATTTTGAGACTACCTACAAGGGAATTGAAGCTAACAAATTATGGTCTATTATAAGGAAACAAATCATTATTTGACATGTGTAAGGAACTAAGGTAGTGAAAATCATAAAAGGAGTATATATCCCTGTGATTAAAAATACTTTGGCACATGCATGTTAAATAATGATTTGAGTGCTTAAAAGATTATGTGATAGATCGTGCCAAATCAGATTGTATATGCAAGCTAGTGAATTGTTACTGAAGTTTAAGTTTTCCCTAATCAAAGATTCAATGCTTAATGATTGACCGTGAAGCATTAGAGGCTTGGAGCTAATGTGAAATATTGTACGTCCTTATGTGTCTAGGCGAATCTCTCATATCAGTTTCACAACCCTCTCTGCATTATCACCGTGTCATTAACTGCAAAGATAACTTTGGCATTGAAACTGTAGATTGAAGAACATTTAGGGTATGTTTGGTTAAGGGGTAAAATAGGGTGTAAATTTTCATAGATAAGTTCTATGTGTAAAATTACACAAACCTCATTCATGGAAAATTTACCTCCATTTTTACTCTACAACCAAATATACTCTTATAGTTTATCTTTCAAAAGGACTGAAGGTTCAACATTATAAATTTCTTGGAAAACAAGCTTGATAGGTGGCTTGTTATAAAATGAATTAATTCTGTAATCCAGAAAAACTTATATATATATATTTTATATGCGCAGATGGATAAGGCCTCTATAATTGGAGATGCTGTTTCATATGTGCATGAGCTTCAAGCACACGCTAAGATGCTGAAGGCTGAGGTTGCAGGACTAGAAGCATCCTTGTTAGTGTCAGAAAAATATCAAGGATCAATTCAAAACCCCATAAAGTTTCAATTCACCAACAACAGCTGTCCAATTTGCAAGAAGATCATCAAGGTTGGTTTGATAAAACTCTTTTTTCAGATGGTTGGTCTCTGCAAACTATTGTCACAATATTTGAATGTGGCTTTTGTAGATGGACATGTTTCAAGTGGATGAAAGAGGGTATTATGTGAAAATTGTGTGCAATAAAGGAGAAGGGGTGGCTGCCTCACTGTACAGGTCTCTGGAGTCTCTGGCAGACTTCAATGTACAGAATTCAAACTTGGTCACAGCTTCTGACAGTTTCCTACTTACATTTTTGTTGAGGGTAAGTTATCCTCTCTTTGTAGCTTGGCATCTAATCTAATCATTATATAAAGTGAGATGCTTTCTTTAGTGAGAAAATAAAGATATATTTATCAGAGTGTAAAATAATTTATGTGCCTCTATTGAGAAATATAATTCATGATATTCACCCTTAACTCAATCAAGTGCATTTTAATTATAATTTATTAAATGATCTAAGGGTATATACACTCTTACTTTCTTACTTTTTAGATAAGCTTTTTCCATTTACTTAAGAGTCATGTTTTTGGTGCTGAATTGAAACAGGTGAATGGTTCTGTACCAGAAGTTAACCTGCCCAATTTGAGATTATGGGTGACGGGGGCTTTTCTAAACCAAGGATTTGAATTCATACCATCCTTTCCTGCTTGACTCTTTCCAACTTTAAGTAGTATGCTGTAAATCTAATCAATGTTGCATTGATTAGAGCAATTACGATGAGGCATGAAACTCTAAATATACATGCCTCTTAGTGTTGGATAACTATGAGCATTGACATGTGTAACTTTCCTCACTTTGTGCCCCAATTGTATTATTGTATAATAGCAGTGTCAAATTCTTTAAACAAACTAGTAGCATACGCATACAAAGATGAGCCAAAATTCCAACAAGGACTTCTATCCACCTGGTCATGTTGATGCATAATGCTATCCCGAACGTGTTAGGAAAAAAGAAAAATGGGGCACCCTGATTGATGTGACAATCAAAGTCAGCACTACCACGTTCATTAAGTAAACTGAAAATTGAAAGCCACAAGAGAAGAAATCAATAAAACAAAACATTGTTGATTATCAATTAACTATTATTGTTAGATTCTTTTAATAAAAATGAATTGATGATTTTGATGTTCACTTAAAGTCTTAAACTATCATGTAGGAAAAAAATGCTACTTAGATGCCAAAGTTTTAAAATTCAAATGAAAAATTTAAGCAACAAGTTTTCACTCATGATTTAATTAATTTAATCTTTTACTTTATAATCAAAATATAATTAAATCAAGATTGGAATAAAATATAGATGATATATATACACAATCCAACTAACTCAATTAGGTAATTTAACCTGATTTTCAAAACATTGGTAAATATTAAGACGTTTTGAAATACACATTAAAATTGTGGATTGTGGTATTGAAAAGTAAACTTGGTTGTTCAATTTTGAGATAAAACTTTAGCATGATTAAAACTTTAGCATATTTATTGAAAAATATCTTGCCATCTAATAATTTAATTATGGGCGAAGCCCACGGCACCTATATAGGCTATGGCCACAACCTCCTCTATTTTCTTTATGTATTTATTATAGTCACATAGTCTTTGTAATATGATATATAGATTAGTATAATGATAAGGGGTTGATCGAGTAAGCATGATAGGTTTGATTGACAGGTAGGTTTAACCCCTATCTTCTTGAGATGAGATAAATGTAAATTTCTCTGTAAGTATTCTATGAACTTGAAGCTTTTCATGTCTTGGATTAGGATGTCATCCTCTTACTCTAAATTTTTATGTATAAAAAAAATATTGATTAATATTTTGTATTGGCCCTTTATAAGAAAATGTTTTTAGTTCTGCTACTGAATATAATATCACAACAATATCAGCAAAGACGCTTCTAAATATTAAAAAAAAGTATAAGATATTGAAAATAATTGGTTCATTTAATTGAACAACATGATGACTAAAATTTGAATTCAATAATTCACTTGATAAGTAATTAGTATAATTTTATTATAAATGTTTGTTAGGATTATTAGTGAAAGTCTGGCTACTCATTTCTTATTTGTTTTTTTAATATTAAGTTTAAAACACCTAAAATTTTCTTTTTTCTTTTATTTATTGTCGAATTTCTTGAACAAAATCCATGGAATTAATTAATATCAAGAAAATTTTATGGTATAATAAATGTATTTAATTTAAATATATTAACAATTATAATTTTTTTCATTGTCATTCAATCAAATTCTCTTGTATATATGTCTTTTGAAGTATGTGGTAGGGGTCAACTATATTTTATTGATATGTTAAAATGTGATTGAATGATTATGTAAAAATTATTTTATATTGTTAGTGTATCAAAATTAAATTTATAATAAATTAATTTAAATCAAATCAACCAAAATTATACATATAATAATATATATTTTGAAGATTGTCCTCCATGTACTGATGATAAATAAAAATAAGGATTTTCTTTCTTAAATTTAGTAACCGGACATTAAAAAAAAGTGCAAAAAAAAGTCATAAAAATGAAGAAGAAGAAAAGTACAAGAGAGGTCTGAGAGTAGAGAGGGATTGTGTTGTGTGAGAGTGTGAGTGGCAGTGACATAATACTAGATAGCTCCATCATATAGTTTGCGCCACCCACCAACCACTGGCTCACCCAGACACACACACACACACACACACACACTCACTCTCTTGCATTATCACAAACACCTCACCCTCACTCACCCACTCTCATTCACTATCCTATTCTCTTCATCAACTGCAACTGCAACTACAATGCAAGCAACCATGGTGGCACCCCAAGCTCTTCTCTCTCCCTTCCCAAACCCAAACCCACTCCTCAGATCCTCCTTCTCCGGCATCTCGCTTAATCCCATTAAGCTGTCTTCCCAACCCTTAACCCTCTCACCCTCGGCCTCCAGGCCCCTCACCATCGTCGCCGCCACCAAGAAAGCCGTCGCCGTCCTCAAGGGCAACTCCGCCGTCGAAGGCGTCGTCACTCTCTCCCAGGAAGACGACGGTTCGTTCTCCCTCCTCTTCCCCTTTTTCCAATTTTTTTCAAAATCCATTCTGGGATCAGTTTCCGGTGTTCAATTTCTATTTTATTGTTTTCAGGATTTTGCAAAGGAAACAATGAATACTTAATATTAGTCTTCACTGTCTCCTTCGCAAAAATCCTGACAGTAAGTTAACTGAAAATAGACAATGAAAACTGTTTTTTGAAATCAAATCACAAGCACTCATTGGATCATTGCAACCATTGTCCAATGGGGTCACTGGCCATAGTGCCATTGCAAAATAATAATAATAATAACTACAGTGACTTGAATTCGGTGAAAGGTTCCAACTTTGAACGGTTCCATTCACCGGATTTTGAAATGTTTAGATGGGTCTGGTACTGGAAACTGAAATCAATACATTGTCAATGAAACTGTGCAACACTATATTTTAGGCTTATCAGAAGCTCATGAACTATTGCCTTGGGAAATTAACTTCCCTCTTCCCAGTTTTTGTGAACTATTGTATTCTTCATACTAATTCTAGAGTTGAATAGTTCTGCTTAGATTCGGTTCAGTGGTTTTTGTTTGTTGTTTTCTTGCACTTCGTAACATAGATTCAGCCTGGTGAAGTACTTTCAAAGTGGTGAGTACGAATCCCTTACGTTATAGATAGAATTGTCGCTTGGGCCATAGTCCAGTAGTCCACATGTAGGTGCATTTGTTTCTGATTTTTTGTTTTTTAAAGCAAAAGTCAATTTTTTCAACTAAAAAAAATCACTTTTCATATAAGCTATTCATATTAGCTTCTACTCAAAAACTGAAAACTATTTAAAATAATATGTTTTAGCTTTTGAGTAGAAGCTAATATGAATAACTTCTATGAAAAGGTGGTTTTTTTCAGTGAAAAAATAACTTTATTTAAAAAAAATAGAAACAAACACATCCCTAATGTGACTAACCACTTTTGGGTTTGTGATATTTAGACCTTGGTAATATTCACCTGTTCCAATAATTCCAATGTTTCCCGTATGTGGGACTAGTTTACTTCTTAGCTTGGTAAAACCAATGCCTCTATGTGATTGTGATGTGCAGGCCCTACTACAGTTAATGTTTGTGTTACTGGGCTTACTCCGGGTCTTCATGGTTTTCACCTTGTGAGTGTTTTCTGCCATTGCTAATTCATACTCCACATTACTTCCTTTAGAATAGGTTTTTTTTTCCCCTTACTAACTCTTGATGTTTCATGTTGCAGCATGAGTATGGTGATACCACAAATGGGTGTATATCGACGGGTGAGGCCTTAATTTTCAAATTTTAGCTCATGGGTTTCTTTCCTTGCTATGGTTCAATTGATCAAGTTTGAAGTGTTTGCTTCTTGAATGACATGTCTAGGAGCACATTTTAATCCTAATAACTTGACACATGGTGCTCCTGAGGATGAAATCCGTCATGCGGGTGACCTGGGAAACATAGTTGCTAATGCTGATGGTAATGATTTTTTCCTTTCTCTTTTGTCTTCATCTACTTTGAAATGCATACTGGACCTACTTATGTATAGTTTTGTCACTCTTGTAACACAGGGGTTGCAGAGGCAACAATCGTGGATAATCAGGTAACCTTCATAATTTGTAATTTAATATAAAAAATGGTTTTCTGATTAGTTTTTCAAACCATTGTCCTTGTGTCCACTGTTATGAATTCCAAATTGTTTTTAGCAACTGTCACTCTTTCTGCATCATAGTTAATTGTGTTGACTGGTGTAAAACATGCAGATACCACTCAGTGGCCTCAATTCAGTTGTTGGAAGGGCCTTCGTGGTTCATGAACTTGAGGATGACCTTGGAAAGGGTTAGTGCTTCCTTTTTATTCATGTATTTATATTTCTTTGTTTGAAGTACTTTTAAAAAGTGTTGTAGAGGAAATTACTGTTGCAAGCTTCAAGAGTTTTGTTTTAGCCCAGTAAACAGTAGATGAGTGTGCGTGCAATGGATGCCTACTTATCACAGGGAAGCAATGATATGAAAATGAAATTGGTTGGTCATCTGCTGACATTTTATATCTCAAAATTGCCATATGAGGCTTGAATATTAAGTATAATGTGTTAATTATAACTGGAGTATTTTTACTTTAGTCTTATCTGCATTTGCTTGTATTTTTGCAGGTGGGCATGAACTTAGTTTGACCACCGGAAATGCTGGTGGAAGATTAGCATGTGGTATGAAGAAAAATATGAATTAAAACAGTTCTTTCGATTTCATATTCATCCATTTCAATAAGATTACATGTTATTTGATTCACTTTTTGCTGCAAGTTTCTAAGATGAATGATTTTCTATTACTTTGTGATTGGTGTTTATTCTTGATAAAAAGTTAAATGATGTCCTCACAAAGTGGTTTCACCATATAATCCACAGTTTTTGAATTTTTATATGATATAGAACCGAGCTCTATGTGTGAATTTCTATGGCTGTGCATTAAGTCTGCTGAGTACCATCTACAGCGATATTGAATATAAACAAGCTTTATTGACATGTTTATGTATCTAGATGTTGGTGCATGAACATACCTGACATAAAATAAATGTTGATTGGTGGTCTGGAAGATCTATGTATATGTGCGATTAGGCATGCTGTAATGATATGACTTTGGGGTTCTGCAATTAAAACTAAGGAATATATCTCCATATACCCCTTTTTCGCCATCTTGCGTCTCTGATTACACCTTATTGGCTTGAAATTAAATTTAACTCATTTCATGTCAAATGGTCCCTATATCCTGCATCAATTTAAAAAGAAACTACAACTTCGAATACACTGTCTTTTCTGACAGATTAGTGATTGCACTAATTAATAGGTATAAACTATGAATCAAACTTACAATGTGTCTTCAAACATATAACTTGGTTGAAAAGCTTTTGAAGCTTTTTGCTTTTTTTGTCGATTATCATGTTTAGGTCATGGATAATCCCATTCAGTAGTCTAACTCTCAAAAGCTGAGGCTGATTTGTTTCGCTGCAATCTGTATGATATTTTTACTTGAATTACTATGTATCATAACTTTTTTGATCATGTGTCTATTGTGCTTGTTTGCAGGTGTGGTTGGTTTGACTCCACTGTAAATGCAACGGTTGTGTTTGTAACAGTCATGTATTTTATCTGTCGCTTTGTTTGGTTACCCAGGTTCCATGAAGCTTGATGAGCTACTATTTGCTTTCATTGGTTATCAACATAAACTATGGCATAATGTCCTTCTAAAGATGAGTGAGAAATAAATCATAAACCAGATGTTAGTCCATCATCCAAGAGATTAACTATGCTGTTAGGTGTTTAGCCCCCAATAAAATTTGATTTCTGATGTAATCCTTTTTGCCTGCTTGCGAAAGATCCTACAATGATTTTCTGTATTACTTGAGTGCCGGTTTAGCTATTATGGTTCAAGTGCAACAGCTGGGTACTACTTACTAGTATCTAAATGTTAGTTTTTTCAGCTATTGTTTAGGATTTCTTTTCCCACACTGATACAGTTGGAGTGCAGTGCTGAGTGTTGGATTCGGCTTTGGATTTTCCCCACTGATACATCACTGTATCTAAAGGACTGATCTATCATTGGCAGTCCAGGACTAGCAGGCTGTTCCTAGGACCTTGTATCCATAATAAAAAATAATTAATTAAAGACCGTAAATAGAGTTAGCGAATAATGTAATTCACATTTCTTAACGTGACAATCAGCAAAAATTTGACATCGTGTTAATGGAAATATAATTAGACACTAATGCAACTCATATTTTACAACTTCAGTGACTAAAAAGCTTGATTTCTAAGTTTCAGGGATAAAAATGACTGGCATATATAGATTTTTAGGGACTAACTTGATCAATTAGTCCTCTTGATCAAAAAATAAACTGTCTAGCCTTCATATAAGCTTATTTAGTTATTTGTCTGCGAGGATTTATAAATAATCAACAGTAAAATTCCTCTCAACTAGCCTGTAATAGTGACCATTTTTTGGTACCATGGCTTGATCATCCTCTAACAAATGTAATTTTCCAAAGGCGCAGCATGAGGCTTTATCGGACCATAATAAATGTGATTGGGTGCTGAAAATGGAATATCAATCTGCTCTTCACTTGCAGTTGATGTGTATCCGAAATTTATATACACTCTCATTCACTCATGGTACAAGTAATGATGGGATACATCTGAAAAAATTAAAGTCAAATCCAAATTAAAGTTAAAAATGTGGAAGTAAGTTTAGATTAGTATTATACATGAAGAGAAGATTGGTGAAAAATTGAAGTATGAAAAAACCAAAAGTGCTATACCATACAAAAATTGGTTGCACGAAAAGTGAGAAAGTGGAATGTAACCAACCACTCTTGACAACAATTCATGGGAGAGTAAAATAATAAGAAACAACAAATAAGAATATAACACCTGACTTCCAGATTAACATTAATACAACAACTTATCATAACTTTCAGGATTATTCTAAGACGAGAAATGCTATTTTTTTCACAACAGAGAAATATTATTTATATTTAAATTTTTTTTCACTAATGTTAGACTCCTTAGAGAGAGATACAAAAATAATAAATAGAGTGAGAAAAGATGATAAGTCTACTATCTTTGTATTTATCTCTTAGGGTATGTTTTGAGGTTGGATTTTGAAGGAGATGAGAAGGGAAACTCATAGTGTAAAATTATATTACAAGTCTTTCTTTCTTCTCCTCCTTTTCCTCTAAAACTCAAATTCATAAATATATCCGTGAATCTAAAAAGAGTTAAACTTTTTAGTGCAAATATCATTCATCCTAAGAAAATATTCAAAACTTTCAGATCATTCTAGGGAGATATTGAAAGGGAGGAGAGTTAGAGCTCGAGGGGCAGGAGTGCCGTTTGACCTCCTTCTAGTGCTGGTTGTATCCATGAATTATTCATATGTGACGTGCATACCATGCTTATGCGAAATGAGAAATTATTTAAGGCTGAGATATCAAAATATGAATGGAGTACTGAGGATAATTTTACATGCTATTCTAGAAACATGTAATAATTTCTTACTGCTAAAGAGCTATCGAGCTCATGGCTTAAGAATGCTTCAATTAGCAAAATGAAATCATGTGGCTTTGGAATGTTTAGTTAACGCTTTTCTCCATTATTAATCATATGTCATCACTACTTTCGCTAGTGTCTACCTTTTCCAGTTAGCAGTTGAACTTTGAATGTAAGCAACCTGCAATTAGTTGCATTCGGCAGGCTACACTGTACCAGTAATATGTAACAATAGCTGTTAAAAATTTCACAATCACACAAATAAATTTGCACATTGACCTATACAAGGACTTCAGTTCCTCTACGTTTTGGGTATGTTTGTGTTATCACCCGTTACCTCGGACCTCAGGGACCAAGAAATCAGGCGCTTTGTGAAGGACCCCCAGCCGATCACCAAGGGGCGGAAGCCCGGCCGCTGGACCTTGGAGGCCATCCCAAAACGGTAAGGAGCTCAGACGAGGAAGGAGACCTCAAAGGTCATCCATGAGCTGACCCTGGATGCCCTAAGGAGTTCCGAGCAAACGCGAATTGAGCACATGATGTGTGCGGATTCGATGCATCTTCGAAGGATCCACTAACGGTTTTTGTACCCTCCGTAGTATAACTCGCTAAATCACCTATTTTGACATATCCACATGGTATAATTAACAAAATAGCAAATACAACATAAATAAGTCATTTATTCCATTTGCCCTTTTACCCTTTTGGTACTCTCATTGACTTGGGTGTAGAGTCTTTGCATATACCAACCCAGCGGACACACCATGAGAAGAGAAGAAACATCCAACCAAGATATTATCAAAGCTGATTACCAAAGTTACGGTCAATAACAATTTGGTTAATAAGTAAAAATGAGGACTTTTTCATGAATAAGCATCATGTGTAAAATTACATATTGAACTCATTCATAAAAATTTACACTTAATTTCAATCATCTAACCATACATACCCTTAAAATTAATTAATTCAGTATGAAAAGATTATTCAAGTGCTATCACTGTTATTAGCTATAATTGAGTCGCTTGATGGTTAGACATTATTAGAGTAGAAATTGAAGTGTCAAAATTTCAAAATTAGTTCAGCCACATATCCATTCAACCTCCCTCTTTCTCTTCGTAAAATCACAGTCTATCTTTTCACCTACATTTAATTAATGGAGCCGGATACGTACATATACATGCCACGTGGCCCTCGTATGGCCTCATCAACATATCTATTATATATCTTATTCTTATGTAGAGCAACGAATCAAGGGCGGTATATGAGTGCACGAGCCTTTGCAAATTAAGCAGGAGGCAACTGGTGACATTTTTCTTTAAACTTTCTTTTTAGATTTAATTTTAAGGTCTTTCCTTCGATATCCTAGGGTTATTTGTATCGTACTTGTTTTCAGTGATGCGAATTGAATCTTTTTTTTAATATATTTTAATAAATTAAATTACTGGCGGATATGACACAATTTTAGTCATATATAAAAAAATTCCATTGATTTAAATATATTAAAAAAATTTACACTGTCATTCAATTAAATTTTTTTATGTACACAAAATTAAGTTTTTTTTTTCACTTCCACTTAATAAAACCAATTTCTTTCATTTGTATATCTAAAATATGATCAGAGCTTAAAGGGCTTGATGGTGATATTATAGAAGTGAGGTGTGAATATATATCTACAGTGGGTATGAACACTGGAATTGTATATGTGTATGTGTGGAGTATTGATGGAAAAGTTTTGTCACGAGGTAAGCATGAGGGGCCAGGGTCAATTAAAGAGTGAAAGAAAACAGTTCTTGTCTCTCTGTTAAACGGTAAACCAAACAAACACACAAGGCAAGGCAAGGCAATTAAGGTAATAATGGGAGGAGATCGAAGGAGTTGGCACCGAGTCATTGTCGTTCAAAGCAAAGGATTTGCCGACCCGTGACTTCACTTGATTGTCTTCACTCTCCATTACTTGGCCAAAGTTAGCATCACTTAGCTTGATTTTCTGATTTTTCATCACTAGTGTCCCCTTCAATACTGAATTTACCTACACGCAAACGGAGCTCCTTTTCAGATTTTTCATTATTTTTTGTTTTGTTAGCTTTTAATGTGAGTTAGCAGTGTGTTGAGGGTCTTCCTGTGTGCAATCTCTTGTTTTTTAGTTAATTGAATCATTGTATCACTCATGTCGTTTGTAGTGTAATTGAATCCAAAATGTACTTGCAGAACTCTTTATATTTATACCATACTACATGCATGTTTAGATAATTTCTTATGTTTAGGTAAAATAAATAATAACTTAAACCAAAAGTTACAACATTTTATCAAAAAGTTGCAAAATATCACGTGATGCAGGAAATCAAGGCGGGTGATGTTAGAAACTAAGAATAAAGTCTATATATCAACTCACTTATATTGGCGTCTTCCCAAAAAACGTGTATAAGAATAGTGAATAATTTAATAAGAGGGTAATATTAGGTATTTAATTTGTACGTAGCAGTTTGAAGTAAGTTTAACCACAGATGGCGGCATAGTTGTTCTACTAATATTTTTGTCCTGTTTATATACGTTTCTAATGAATTATATTGACATATCAAGGATAATCAAAATTTGATGAAATTAGGAAAATCTCTTTTGTTTTAATATAGGTAGATCATACTTTACGTATGCCTTTATTTATTTTTTCTTTGTAAACATGTATGACTTTTTTATTTGTATTTTATAATAATTGTTTTGGCAGCTGTTGGGGTAATATTCTATACATACATAGAATGTCTTATATAAACACAAAAGTTTGGCTGTTCAAAGCCGGTTGCTTCACTGACAACCGAGAAATTACATTGAAATTGCGAAATAAGAACAAATTAAAGTGTATAATGCAGTGAAGTAGTCTTCGTTTGTTATAATGTAAAATGAAGACGGTGCATAATGCTTAGTTGCAACGAACCGCTTTGTCTTTGCCGCCAGGAGGTAGAGTGAGTATTAGGTTTACTAGCTAATTTTCTGAGTGCTATTCAACATAACTTTGAATATAAGCAATGCCAAACTGATTGCATTGTACTTGCACCCGCACAACTAGTGCCTACAACAAGTATACTTTGCACACTAGTTAGCACACATACATATGAGATTCGCTTTTTATGTATTTTTTAAAACTAAAAGTGTGTGGGGCCAATTAGTGTAACTTTGGGTTGGTTCAATTTTCCAATTGTCCATTCTATTCTTTTTTTTTTTGAAAAAAATAAAAAAACTAGTTTTGTTAGGAGCTAAAAAAGTAATGGTATTTATTATTGACAAAAATAATTTATCAGTGATTTGTTTTCATATTCGTTCTTCAAGTAATAAATATTCTAACTTCATCCTCTATGTAATAAACATTTTGAATTTCTAACTTTTAAAATTTGAACATATTTAGTGTGTGTCTAGAAAATCTATATAAGATTAAAAATGTTTCGATCGATAAATGTTTGTCTATATAATCAGTTTTCTATATAATTGAATATCAGAAAATCAATTTATATTTAGGTACTTTAGCTAAAAGGTGATTTTAAGATAAATTGTATAAAAAATATTATTTTTATATGATAAATTATTAAAAATGGTATAAAAATATAAAAGCATTTATATGTATTATATACTATTGATAGGTAAATTTGACAAAAGTATCATGATTTTAAAACAATAAGCTTCTGCTTATAATCAGAAACTTCCAAAAGTTACTTATGATTATAATTAAACTGCTTTTTCATCTTAAAAATATCTGGTTTAATTTTGATTATAATCTATTTCCTAGAGTTTACCAAACACTGATCGATATCTCCTTAAAACGCTTCTTTAAAATAAAAATAAAATCGTTTTCTCCACATTTCCAAATATGTCATTTGTTACATTAAAGTGTATATTTGAAAATAGAATTTGTCACATGAATGCTACATATCTAGAAAACTATATATAGAATCTTTGATATAAATTATAATGATTATTGGATAAAATAAAATTATACGATTCACCAATTCATCTAAAAATTAATAATTATGCCACAATATTTTGGATATAAAATAATTTCTAGTTGTTTAGCATTTTTTTATCACCATATCATTTATGTTATTTACACCAACTCAATTGTCATATAGGATCCTTCCTCAATATAACTAATGACATTTACGAAGAAGATAATCATATTCAGTTCTTCAAAAGTCAGAATAAATTTTAGACAAATTAAATTAAATATATTTATTATTTCAAAACTTGCACCTACACAATAGTAAGAAAGGAGCAATTCTTCCTCCTCCGGAAGGAAGAGTGAATTTACTCCACACAGTGTATGAGCCTTTGACGTTTCTTGGGTGAATGGAAGATAGAGGGAGAGAAAAAAAAATCAATGGCCGGAGTCATCTCATGGAGGAAAACAGCATTTCCACCAAGAATAAGATATAATTTTCCAGTAAGAAAGATCATATTTAATTCTATTTTTGTTGTTTTCTTATTATTATTAAATGGGAGATGTATTCTGTATAAATTTTTGCTTAAAACAATATGGTATGTTGTATTTTGAAAAAGTAGCCTGAATTTAGGATTATTATTTATATAAATATTTTTTATGGGTTTAGTCTTGCATTTTCAATACGTAATCTGGTCCAAAATCCTATTAAAAAGCCTATGTGATAGTAAATTTTTTAAATAAACTAAAACTCTTACTCTTAAATAGGATAAAAAACTTTTAAATATGTCAAAAAATATATATTTTTAAATAAGTGAACAGGCTCCCCAAATAGGTAAAAAATGTATGTTTTTAAAATTGATCAAAATATTTCTGTTATTATTAGATTTTTTAAATAATAATAATAGTAAGAATACAAATAAATCAGTCTATCAGATTCAATAGGTTGTATTCATTAGCTGTAGACTAACAAATTTAGTTAAAAAGATTTTTTGAAAAATTTTGGTCTAATTTATTTAATAAATAAGTAGGGCCAAATCACACAGAATTTAGTTTAGGCGAAAGGGGACTCGCGATTTTCCTCATTGGTAAGCTGTAATTCGTAGCTTCATCCCACCGACTTCTTTATTTTGTTTTTCTCTCCATATTCCTTTGCTATCCATTTACATTCACCCATATACATGCAGAAGCAGAACTAGGCCAAAAAGTTTTAGACTTTTAGCACAATAATTATTTCTGTATAAGCAATCAATCGGTAATTTTTGCATTTTTCCATGAGGGGACATAACGCTCTGAATTAATTACTTCAAGGCCATTCATTCTACAACTACCAACAACAACAACAACGTCATTCTCGTTATACCACAGGAAAAAGAAAAAAATGAGAGTGAGAAAGAAAAAGGAAACTGTGGCAGCGAAGTGGGAATTTTTCCAACTACAAAATAAAGTGGTGTTGTTTCTTTGGGGCCTGTCACTATCTTGGACCGCGGCATAGTTAATATTGTTCCGGATAATATGAAAATTATCGTTTTCAAAGGTGGTTCGTTCACTGCTGACCAAAGGAAAAACAACGAAAAATAATTGTGTTATATGTATATATATAAAAGCAATATTATACTTGCTTGAGGTGCTTTAGCTGCAACCAACTTGTTTGTTCTCATGAGTGGTTCACAAGCTTCTCTCCCTCAGTGACGTGTGAACTGTTAAAGTGGAGTTGGAGTACTAAGTCCACTCACTAGTTTCGGTGTCTCTGTGCTAATTACCAGTGTACATGTGTAGTGTTGTGCGTCTTGCTACTATTATCACTTAAATATTTATTAAGAATATGTCACCTGCGCACACGGGCACAGTCCCCCACTCCCTCCTTAAGAGCGGTGCGGAAGACATCATCACAACAACTACAACATTATAGTAGCAATTTGATCGGTCGATATTAACATGGTAAGCAAATAAAATGAAAACCATACATTTTTTTTTAATGTTTCCATAATATAAGTATCAAGTATAGGATAAATTACACTCATCTCTCTTAGATTTATAAAAATATAACTCACATCCCTATATTTGTCTATCTAACATTTACATCTCTTGTCAAATTTTAAGTATTTATATTATAGTTTCACTCTCATTCACATAATATGATAATAAATTTAACAGAATAATATTAATATTAACTATTTTTAATTAACAAAATTATAAAAACATCCTTAAACTTAACAGAGGGGTATAGGTATTTTTTATAATTTTATTAATTAAAAGTAGTTAATATCATAAAAATATCATTCTTTAAGTTTATTAATAGTGTTTCTATGAATGAGTGAAACCTAATATAAATACTTAAAATTTGACGAGGAGAGATGAGTTGCATTTTCATAAATCTCAAAAGAAGTGAGTGTAATTTATCCTTGAATATATGGTCTAAGTGCAGCATGAGATGTCCCTTTTCTTTGTGTTTTTCATTTTCCTGAGAATGAGAACTCTCTCTTGGACAATTGAGCGGTCCTTATCATCTCATTAGGTAACTAGCTAGTAAGGAGGATACATGATATCATACACAAGATGGACTTTTGACCTTTCTTTTTAATATGTCTTAATTGGCAAAATTTCTTGCATTTGCATCTGGTGTGTACCATATTTTTTTTCCCTTACCCGTAGTGAGGAATATGTCCAAATGCTACTGCCCGTTGTTACACTTGATTTACACTCCAAGATATGGATATTTGACTTTATTATTTATTTCTTTTGATGGCGCAAAATGTGCATATACTTCTCAGAAGAATAAATGTAACCACACAACACCAACATTTATTCAAGTTACGTCTTGGGGAAGTTGTGCAAGTTGCAGCATGGCCTTAGTTGGAAAAAGCTGCGTAGTCACATTTCTCTTCACAAAATGATCGTTACTAAAGGGATAAAGAATAATGCTGCACTTTCTGATCCACCATGCCCCTTATACCTTTCTAACTCGTTGGTTCTTCTAAATTTTATATATATATATATATATATATATATATATATATATATATATATATATATATATATATATATATATTTGGTCAAAAGAAAATTTTGATGGGAGACTACGTAACGAAAGGGGTAGAGGAGAGCAATTTTAAATGAGTTTAAGGTTATGGCAGCAATGCATCCAATATATCTAATCCTAACATTACGTGCCTCACACAACAAAACTTACCACATTCAATTTGCTACGCTAAGAATCTGCCGTCCCTTTTCCTCTCATTTCATCAACTCTTATCATTCAGCACACTTAACTGTACATTGAACCTTCCGCTAGCAGCTGAAATGCATGTTGCCAATTTATAAATCCCTCTATCAAGTGGCTGAATCTTCGTTGGCACATGCAGGTAATTCAATTTAATTGACATTATTATTGCAAATTAAATATATTTGAAAAAGTTTTTTTTATTTTTGAAAAGTTTAATTTTAATTTACTAATAATATAAAAAACTTTTATACTATCATCCAATTAAGTTATTCTCCTATTTACATGATATTTCAAATAATGGATGTAAGAGTCAATTATATATATATTGAGAAATTTTATTTGTACAACTTTCATATCTTATATAACATTTTTACACCCAATAAATCTTATAAGACCCGCATTTAAAGATAAAATGTGCTATTTTTCGCCCTTGAATTTGGATGAGTTGTATAAAAATTATATCAAAGAGTTATACATACAACACAATTCTTATATATTTGCTAGTTGATGTCGCAATTAGTATAAAATTCAATTACATTAGAAATACATCAAAATTAAATTTTTATTTAATTGAACTTGACTTGCAGAAGACTCAGTTCTTAGTATCAGTTTTCCTAATATATACCCTATAATTTATATGTTTGATATATGTTCTAGTAACGAACTTTTCTTTCTATATTTCGGCATATTTAAGCATTTTCGAAAGCCCAAATAAAGACATTAATATACCCAAAACAAATAGTATGATACTCTCATGTTCTCTTCCTCAACATGAGAGAGTGCCATGTAAAAAGAAACACAAATTTAATCATAGTAACAATTATCATTATTTATGTTGATTTATTAATTATATATATATATATATATATATATATAGTTTAATATAAAAAATTCTTCATTTTTTCAAAATAAAAAGTAGAGAACAAACCAGTGGTATTTAAAATTAGTAATATATAAAAGATTCATTTTTTTATAACTTCAATTCCAATATCTTATACTATATTAAATAGAGCCACGTTATTAAAATATTAATTTTTATTATGATAACTTTAAAAGTAATATATAATAATTTTATTGTTAACGATGTTAAAGATTTTACACTCAAATATCAACGTGTAATTTAGTTAAAATCATGGAGTTTTCTTTGGTAGTCTAGTATTCTCAATTTTTTTCAAAAGTACCGATCTTTTGTAAGAGTTAGTTGTTAATATTAAATCACATGTGTTATTTTTCAAAAACAAACGATATACAAAAAATACATTTTAAAATAATGTTAATAATGACCATTTATTATTAGTAAAAGAGATTAATTTTGATATATTGTCTGTGATTAATTTTGGTGTACTGTCTTTATTAAAGAATTTATAATAGTATCCAATCATATGTTTTTATTTTTAAGACTTTTTGTGATGGATGATTAAGCAATAAAAATTTTCTTATATAATAATATATGATTGGATGTTTAATTTATGTAAATTTATTTTTATATTGAGAATATATTGAATTCTGATTAAAAAATACTAGTATATATGGATACTAAAGGAATCTCCAGTCTTCAGGCCTCTGCCCCCTTGTACCCAAAAAAAAAAAAAAATCTCCATAAATCTTATTAAATTTCAGTTATGATAAGAAATAAGATTTATAAGAAGAATCAAAATTAAAGAAAATAAGTTTCAGTTATGCATTTTATGATAAGAAATAAGAATTATAAGAAGAATGAAAAAACTAAGGGATGGTGTATTGGTGGTTATTTATGTTTTGGTTTCTTCAACAATTGGCAGACGTATACAGCACTGATAAACACGAAAGCATATTAATTAGGTATTTCTATAATAAAAGTAGATCATGAAGTCAAACGTACAGGCTATGCATTTCCTAAATCAAAGTCATTGATCTATCTCTACTCATCCCCACCCCAACACCTCTTTGGTTGCAAAACTACCGTTTTAATTTTGGGGAACGATTATTATCACACCTTTATATTTATTATCATATCTTAATTAATAAATTATTATTTAAGTATTTTAAAATATTTTTCATTCTCTTTCACAATTAAATTAATAAAATATTATTATTTTATATTTAATTAATACTTAATATTATTAATTTTTTATTCAATTTTTTATGTAATATTTTATTTTATGAAAATATTTTAATATTTTACTCATTTTTCTCATGAAACATATTGAATCTTTTATTTCACATAAAGACTTTTTTTTTGTAACAATCGAGTTTTTTTCATCTTAAATAATGTTCAAATTGAATTAAATTTCTTACTTTGAATAACTTTCTTTAATTAAGTATACAAGTATTTTAGTGCCTTTTATTTTAATATTTTATAAATATGATATGACAAAAAATATCACTATCGTTGCAGTAATACAAATTTTTGACATGTAATAGAAAGTATAAAATTTTTTAATTACAATAGCAATAATAAAATTTGAATATAATAAAATAATTCTTAATATTCATCGTCAATGCAATTTTTCTTTACTATCATCAAATAATATTTTGTCATTTTATTTAATGAGTTTAATATCTTGTATATTTCTAAAACACCTTAAATGGTGTAAAAATACATTAGCAAATATTAGTATAAAGTTTATTCTAAATAGTGTATATAATTAACTAGTTTATTGTATTATATTACCCAAATTTTTAAGAATAAAAATGAAAATAAAAACTACAATAAAAATTGAAAGACCGACACTAAAATTAACAATAATATCATATGTTATACTAAATTAAATTATATAAACACAATTTGAAAAATCTTTGAGTATGTATGTTGCATATATTACAATTTATTTTTCACTTCAATTATTCATTATCTAATATCTATTGTTATTACTATTATGTAGATGATAATTATTAGAGGAATTAAAACCAAAATGATCCATTATACTTAAAGAAAGCTATTTGAAGTAAAAAATGATGCGAATTGCCGCTATTCACAATAAATTAATAATAGAGTGAATGTTAAATTGGACAAAAAATGTAGTTAGGATGCAATTCAAATTGTTTTACGTAAAAGTGCTTCTAGTTAATTGAGAAAATTGGGGGTTGCTTGAAATTGTTGTGAGAATAAACTAATAAAGAAAATTATATGAGAAGAATTACCAATTATAGCAATCTAATCTCCTAATGAAGTTAATTCCAATCCCTTACCAAATGAATGCAATTTAATCAATTGATCGAATAGCTTAATGAAATCTTGATTACGTATGTGACTCAAAACGTGAATGAACACATAATCAGATGACTAAAAAACACAACTGCAATAACTCACAATCAATATTAAAGAGAGATAACAAGGGGGAAAGAAAAACCAACCACAATTTTTATTAAAAAATTAGAACCTCAAACACAATTCTCAATCCTCAGTTATCCTTGCATAAGATAAAGTAAATTGCCCATGCATAGGTACGATGGAGGATCACAATCAAAGTAATAAAGAGTATGATCTTAATCCCAAATGAAAGCCAAAGAGAGATTGAAAGCTCCAAAAACCTAGAGAAGTAGAGAGATAGGGAAGAAAGAGTAGAGAGAGAGAATGGAGGCGGCCTTAGAACAAGTGTGGAAGATCTCTACTAACTTATAGGCTAAGTGGATACATATAATATATTATTATAGTGTCAAAAATGGTCCAAAAATAATAAAAAATATTGTTGTACGAACTGATATTGCCATGGGAATCATTATAGCAGTTCGGACTATTATAACATCAAGGGACCAATTTTGGCTCATTTTTGTTTTTTGGTAACTGCTATAGCAGTCTAACTAGTACTTCTGTAAGCATTGCTTCTCACACTTTCAAGTCGTTTGAGCCCTAAACGCTCGAATTAGCTTTGGACCTCTATATAGAAGTTGTATTCTTTTGAATAAGCTTTTCAACATTGTAAAAATCACCTTAATTGGACATCTATAGCTTCAAATATTGATAATATACTAATTGAAGGTCAAATTGGACATCATTAAAACATTAGCAACCTTTAATCTTGCAACTCAGATTTCACCAAGAGGCTCTTAGCAATGAGTTTTGAGCTAAACATGGAAATTATAGAGAACTTATTGAGTATTTCATTGCAATACTTCCTACAAATGTACTCAAATGATCTCCAAAATTATTCTATTTATCCCCTAAATTCTCCCAAATTGAAAATTGCTCCAAGGTTCATGCACTAACATGAGATATCCCTATAAGCAAATAACACTCACAAAAGAGGACTAAAAGTACACACAGGAAGCTTCAAAACATACATATTCATTAAAAGGACACAATTGACTATGACTTTACTCAATAATACACAACGAGAACTAAACCAAAATCGACCAAATGTCAACCAATCTAGCACACAAATAATACAATATGTCTAGAGTTATAGAAGAAAAGTGGTGCATAAATGCAACCCATCAAAAAACTTATTTCAATTTGTACACTATTTAAGATTAAAAAATCAATGTTACAAAAAAGTTATCTTTAATTATGTGAGGATATAAATTTAATATATTTCATAAGAAAAAGGAGTAAAAGCTGAAAACATTTTCATAAAATAAAATACAATATAAACAAAAAAAATTTGAACAATAATATTAAGTATACATTAAACATAAAATAATAGCAAATTATTAATTTAAACAATAGCTCCTTAATTAGGGTGTGACAATAGCATTACTCAAATTACAAATCTAATGGTTAAGAATATTGCTTTGATTGCTAAGTACATGTCTTCTTTCACCCCAAACCAAAATTTCAGAAGTTTTAAATAAAATTATAAACAAGTGAGTTCAATTTCTAATGATGTGTATGGAAGGATACCATGATTAAAGGTAAAATTCACGTTTGTAAGCTTATGTTTTGAAAGGATTAATCACAACTATTGATGGAGAATACCTTATTTCAATAAAATAATAATAATAATAATAATAAGAAAATAAAAAACTGCACTGATTCTATCAGCGCCTAAGCCAGGTAACATGTACTTTGTCTTGGGTAGACAGGATTTGAGATTTACTCATCGCCAAAACTCATTAATTAGCACAACTTTGATATATTGCGGTTCATGTTCAGCATTAATATATGCGTATATTTTTTTTTGGTGAAGATATATGTGTATATAAAACTCATCGTTTACTTTGTACGTTTGCGTAGCCACGAAAGGAATATGAGAGTAGCGTACAGATTGATCTGTCTAAGATTCTAAAACGAAAACGTGACAAAGAGTACGTTTTAATATGTTACTTGTTGACTTAGTTTCTAAGCTTCTGAATTTTACCAATTAGCCTATTACTCCACGGATAGTTAATTTTAAGAGTTTAATTTTGATATATTAATTAATACTTTCATTTGATTAAATTATTTTATTTGTATAATTTTTAAAATAATGAGTAAGAATTAATCATTTTTTTTAATTTAACCATATATGATTAGATGATATAGTGTAATTTTTTTTACATTATTAGTGTATCAAATTAAATTTTAATTTTAATTTATCCTCAAATGACCAATAATTTGGGTGTATTATTGAGTTAATTTTCTTAAACATTTATAATATAATTTTCTAATTTTTTTGGGAACTATTCTTTTTAACTTATGAAAAGTTTTAATTTTTTTAAAACTTTCTTTAAAAAATCATTTAATTATTTAAATTTTTTTTACTGATTTTTACATTAAAAATATTTTTATTAATAAAAACTAAATAAACATGCCTTTTATCTCCATATTACATAAGCTTAAATACCATTTTTAAGGAAACATAAGCTTAAATAATTAATCAAAATAGTTAATATGTATATCTTAGAACTTGAATAGATTACATTGATTAATGGATTTGTTTGGACCAACCAACTGACTTCATCCTTGGACAACAGTAAATTTACTAGTAGATAGACATTATGAATATAATAATGATCGAATCAAATACTTGATCGGTTTCAATCAGATCATTTTGATTAATTTGATGATTCAAATTAAACCAAACCCGTTTAATCGGATCGGTTCAAATTCTTTAAGTTCATGGAGTTGGATGAATCCCCTTAAATCTCTAACTATGATAAGAAGTGGATCAAGTCAACAGTACATGAACCTGAAAATGGAATGCGTGCTTTAGATCTAAGCCACCCAAAATAAAATAAAATAAAATAAAATCTTCACACCAATTAAATGGAAGATAGTAGCTAGTAAAGTGGTCATAACGTTAAAGAGAACAATGGGGGATTACACCTGTAGTATTAGTATCACTGTATTAGTGACATGGTGTATACATTTATTGACTTATAGAAAATATACATACACCAAATGGAACAGTTCACATCTAAATGCAGCAATTTGAAGAATTAATTTACACTTAATTAGTACAACAACCGACGGAGACTTTTCTCGTTATATATTTTTTCCAATGTTGGTATTATAGATATTATTGTTGGACTGTTGAATGTTACTACGGATTAATATCGGTAATATATGCCTCACCTACTAGTGGTCCATGCCATAGTGGAGACCATTAAGTCAATGATTTGATCTAAAATGATCAGTAACTAACATTTTATTAATCAATTAATTTAGGACCACACTGGAGAATAAAATGCTTCAATCTCTCTCGTGAAGTCTCTAGCCAGTACTAAATACTAATAATGTCAAGACAGTATACATGCTCAATTGCCCTCTTAACCACCGTTGCTTCCAAATGGCACTGCATTTTGCTTTTCCCTTTTAGTTTCCTTATTATGCTCGTCATTCATCTAATCAATATATTCAATTATCTAAAATTTATTAGCTTCTATTAGATCTACAATGGCATCACCATGTGGGTGGTTTGCTCCATTTTTATACACTAAGCTACATGTGATTTGGGTGTGTGTTAGATTTACTTGCATCAACAGTGATTAATATATATACACCATGAATTATATTGTTGATATTAATTATTTCACAACCAAGCGTGAGAAGCACATTCTTCCACTATAATGATATTTTAAGAGGCTTTCATTGGTAATGAAACAACCAAAGACTTCTCTACAAGCTAAATCAAAACGATGATGATTATTATTTTTCAATTAAATCAAAACTCTTTGGAAGTATGAAATCATTAACAAAGTTTAGCAATAATTTTATTATGGTGACAGATGAGCTGCTAGCTCAACGTACCTTTAAGCAGAAGATGAAGTTTAACTGAAAGGAATTAAAAGGGAGCGTACTCTTGAGTGGGAAATATGTCGCATACTTGTATGCTACATATACCCTCCTTAGTCCTTAGTCACTGACCGAATCCTATGCTTGACATGCCACTTATTATGTCCCTTTCTTTTCTTGTTTGGACTGATCACTTACTGCCTTAGATACTATACACATCCATATCCCCACAACCAAGAAAATAATAATATTAATAATAATAGAGAAATAACTAACAAAATGGAACATAAATATACATATTTCTTCTTCTTTGGGATGAAGGGGTTTGCTTGAAAGCCACCCGAATCTCTAATCATTCCAATTGGATTAGTATACTTTTCTTTAAACAGGGATGAAATACTTATGAGGGTTGACATGCTTTTAACGTGCAATCTCACTTTGCTTGAAATGGGTTAGTGCAAATATCTAGCTACCCCTCTCCTTTGTTTGCTTAAAGGTATAAGCAAAAGAGAGTGTGAAACCGACTCTGAACGTTAACACCAACCTTTCTTTCTTTTCTTTCTTCAGCTCTCTTAAACTCTCGTTGTTTTTTTGTTTCCAACTTTTCAGTTACCTACAACTCAGATTCAGCGGCCACTAATCTCCATCTCTAATATCAACCTAATTTTCTTTTATACCACCCATAACTTAGCTAACCTAAACATGTTTTAATAATAGTCCTCCTAAGTTACGAGATGTATATAAAATAAGAGGAATTATTTTATACGAGAGCCAAGAGAAATAAATTTTGACCCTGCGTATAATTATATATATAAATATATATAATTGAGATTAAAAATTATTTAAATTAAGGTCACATAACCATATGACTTTAGTTTATGTTTTAATTTTGATCAGCTTTCATTCTCAAAATTAACCTCTGCTTTCACTTAATCATATCTCCGCAAGTTACACTGTTTAATTAACATATTCCTAGCTACTCATTAAATTTCATATTAATTGCAAAATGAAAAAATCAATCAAGTTTAATCATCGATAAATCTTAGACATCCAACTGAAGCACTATGCTTGGCACACGCAACATAAACAAACTGAAAGAAAACAAGATAAAATATTCGTTCATAAAAGTAACACCCTGAGCAATAAATTATGAACAAAACGAAAAAGGAAAAGAAAACAAAGAGTATATAGCAGTAGTAGTAGAAGTAAAAAACAGAGAGAGAGCAAAAAATTGTGGTCATGATGAAAGCGTAGAGAGACATGCACATAAAGGCGCGTGAAGATAAAAAATAAATAAATAAAAAAACAAAAAACACTTTTCTTGTTAGTAACACTTCGAAGGTTGGAAACGCAAGGAAGATTTTGGGTGGCAAACTATAGTAAGTAGCTGTTATAAAGAAGGAAGGACGGCTTCAAACTCCATTAATTTGTTGCCATTCACTTACTTACCAATATATATATATATAACAACTCTAGTCTTGGTCACTCATATTTGTGTGTGTCTCTTTCTCTCTACTAGTACCATAAACCTTATAAAAAAAACTGTTTCCGTGTTGAGTGTTAAATTATGTCTCCGTTCTGATTTTATAACCGATCGAGTAAAACGTAGTTGACAGTAGTCTTTGTTTTGTGTTGTGGTACTGTTTGTCTGAGATGGATCACAAGGAAGATTTGAGCACAACAGAGGGGCTTGGGGGTTTGTCCAATAACAACAATGTTAATGATGCTGCTCACATGGCTGCTACCAAGGGAAAACGCACCAAGAGGCTGAGGCTTTTGTCCCCTTGTGGTGGTGTTGCTGGCGCTGCCAACACCACCGTGATGACATCAAGCTGTTCAAGCGCTTCCGGGGGTAGTGGTGATGATCAAGGGTCGTTGTCGATTTCATCGACAACAACCACCGATCAAGAAGAGGAAGACATGGCTAATTGCTTGATCCTCCTTGCTCAAGGAGGAGGAGGAGGAGGTGGAGGTGGTGGTGGTGGTGGAGATTCTCATAATCATCATCATCAGCAACACCTTCTTCAACAAGTTGATCAAGATCAAGATCATGGAGATGATGGTCATAACAAGATAGAAATCAAGGGTCGAAAATTTTCTGAGGCGGGTGCCGCTAGTGCTGCCACAACCATCACCACCACCACCAACAAAGTTGGTTTCTATATTTATGAGTGCAAAACCTGTAACCGAACCTTCCCTTCTTTCCAAGCGTTGGGTGGGCACAGGGCAAGTCACAAAAAGCCCAAGTTGATGGCCGAGGAGAAGAAACCGGCAGCGCCAGCGCCACTAGCACCATCGTCACCGCCATCACCGCCACCACCGTCGCGGCCGCAAGTGATGAACACCAATTATGATGACCATCAATTTGAATTAGGAGGAGGTGGAGGGCAACAGCCCCACATCAAAAGTGTCCCTCCAATTAATCCAGTTTCTCTTCAATTTGGGAGTGCTCACAAGGCTAATTTCAATGGCAACAATAACAAGGCCAAGATTCATGAGTGCTCCATATGTGGCTCGGAATTCACATCAGGCCAAGCATTGGGTGGACACATGAGGAGGCATAGGGCGTCCACAAACACCAGCACTCAGCCCATGAGCGGCATTGAGACAACTTGTAACGTTACGCTCGCTGTCGCCGTAACGGTAGAAGTTCAGCCCCGCAACATTTTAGAATTGGATCTCAACCTTCCGCCGGAGGAGGACCTCCGGGAGCCAAAGTTTCAATTCACTGCGGCAACTCAGAAGTCCATGGTCCTTTCAGCTGCTCCGGCTTTGGTGGATTGCCATTATTAGGCCGCCAGGGTGTGGGGGAATTTAATTGGGGAAGACTTTTTGTTATTTTGATCTTTTGATCAATGATTCAATGTGAATTATTAGCGTTATTTTAATTTACAATAATTCCTAATTATCGATTCTTTGAATTATTCTTTGGTTTATTATAATATTTGCTTATTTTGATATATATACGTGATCTACTTGTTGAGGTTGGAAATTGGAATACTTTGAGTAAGTAAGTGGTTAGTGTTCATGGTTGCCTTTCATTCACGAAAAGTGAGTGATAGAGCATCTTTATTTCTTTTTTTTTTTAAATTATAAGTTTTTTGTTTTTGGGTCTACATGAAGTTCTTGTTTTGTTCTTTCTTTTTAAGGGGGAGAGTGATGTGCAAGAGTCGAGAGCAAAGAGGGGGGTGTGTGTGTGTGTGAAGAGATAGTGCCCAGTGGCATGGGATGGGCATGGCTAGCTAGGGTTTGGCAGCACCACGACCACAACCAAAAGTCGTGGATTAGGTTCCCTTTGTGCTTTTGATTTTACTATAATAAAGCTAAAAGATCTCTTTCCCTCAGTCCCTCTCTCTCTCTTTCACTCACGCTGGCTAGCTACCACATTCCCACTCTGTTTCATTAATGACAAGAATAAAGGATTAGCAAATATATATATATTAATTTTGATAAATGCACTGTGCCGCTGCCATATGCAAACGCTTCAACGTGTATCTTTCAATTTCTATGGCTGGCTATCTGTCTCTTCCTCACTCTTATTCAAAATACTATATATAACAAGCTAATTAAGTTTGTTATTTTTTTGCCTGGTACACCACTTCTTATGGTCATTACTTTTAGCTTTAAACTAATTAAACAGTTTCACCTAATTAACCAACTGCTTTGCTCTTACTTTGCCCCTAAACCAATTATATTGATTAACATTATTAAATTTGATTTTATTATAATACTTTTTTTAATTTCTACATACATATAGAATGATTAATTAATAATTATCTTAGGAATTATCTCATGGGAGTTCCAGCCCATTCAAAGTTGATGCTCCCAAGAAAGATAGTGGTAACTTTCAGGCCACAAACATCTGATTAGGAGTTATCCGATGGTCCAATGTTATTAGGAGTTGGACCCATCACCCATACTCTTTATCTCACACTAGTTATATAAGCCTTGTCTATGTATTTCACATAATGAAAGATGAGAAAAGGACACCATGCATACACAACAACATTTCTCGTTTTATCTGTTCCATGGAAAATAAAAACAAAAAATTTAACGCACAGGAAATAATAAATAATTTTATATAGACATCTAATTATGTATTATATTATATTAATGTGAGTATCTAATTTAACTATTTATTATTTTAAAAATCTGATAAATAAAAGTATATAATTGAATAATACTATAAAATATTTTTATATTATTAGTATATCAAAATTAAATAATAAAAAAATAAAAATGAGAATGCACAAATGTCGTTCATTAATTTGTCCTATAGCTTGCAATGAGGGCATATATGTCACCATGTATATATAATTGAGTGAGAGATCAAACTGAAATTAAGCAATGAAGAGAGAGAGGGGGGAATACACAGATGGAAGACTTATAAGTCACTTACACTGGCCACTTATCTAAAGTTAGTTATGTGCACGTTTTTGTTAATGCTGGTAAGCGAAGCATGTGGACACACATACGTTGCGTGAGGTGTCCGAATGCATAAGAAATGTGAGAGAAGAGATCATTGACATTAGCACATGTAGTTGGGGAGGTTCCCTCCGTGTCATGTAACCTCCCCATCATATCTCTTCTACTTTATAAAATCATACTTTATTTATATAATAATATAATATTATTCCTCAAAAAGGAACTTAGACCTTCACATTATGATCATAAAGCATTAATTGCTTTGCTTGTTTTGTAAAAGGCCGGCCTAGTTTAATTTCTGGTCACTCAACTTTCTGCAGTCTGTACTTCAACGACATATTTCTTCAATTATCTTAGCAATAATCGCATATACTTTGCCTTAATAGGATGCACCTAATTTTTTTTTTTTTAACAAAGATTTTTCTTTTTTAATATAAGATGAACCAAACCAAGAGACGGGGTTGTGTACTTTGCTTGTTCCAAATGGCCACAGTCGCCTAAATTACCAGTCACGACAAGACAAGGCTATGGGATCTGCTGTGATGTCAATTTTCCATTTGAAGAAATTAAAAAGAATGAGGAAGAATTTGAAGTGAATTTGAGTCCCACTCTTGTAATTTATCCAACAAATAGAGAGAGTACTACTACCACGTACTCTTGTAGAAGTTTGACAAAAAGTATGTTAAGAAATTGATTTTTTTTTCTTCCATCTTAAAATGACTTGGCCTGCTTTCCAAGCTTCATAGCTTGTGATCGAAGCTATGTTTATTTCTGATTTTTACAGTGATTATAAAATTTAAATTTTATATATAACTTAAAAGATTGAAAAATATTTTTTAGAAGTTATCGTTTTTAACTTCTAAAAATAAACTGAAAATAGACATTTTTTAAATTTTGATTATTTTATAAAAATGATCTAGATTTACGAAATATGATTTTTATCTCAAAAAAATCACATGCAAATGCAAGCTGTATTAAGTCAGCTTGTAGCTCTAGTTGTGTAGGGAATTGAGCTAGGCATCGTGTTATTTGTAGTAGTTATCCTTAGTGTGTTGTGTTAGCATTGGTTCAGGGTTTGTTGATAGAGACAAATGCCTCAAATGCATGAGTTGGCTTACTACTATGTGGCTTGCTGTCCCTCCACTTGTTAACCCCATAACCAAAAAAGTAGGCACTGGCCGGCTTTATTACTTCTATTTGCGTTACAATTGCTAAACAAATTTCAACTCGACCAATCAATTGCTTCACTTGCTTAATCCCCTATTCCGTGTTGAGTGTTGACCACCATCAACAGTGTTTGGCTCCCAAATACATAACCAAAACCATTCATTAAGATTCCAAAGGTACACATATATATATAAGCTGTCACGGAACATTCAATGTGGATCTAATTGGCCCCCTACTTTTTTCTTAATTAATTTTTGGTGGTAGTTCTTACTTTGGTGGAATGTGTCTACCTAAGATCTACATCACTGGTTTGAGTTTGGTTAGCTTTTCCATGACTATATGGTAGTTACCAATTAGTGGAAAGAACTAGTTCCTGCTGAGTAGATCTTGACATTGCAGACAAAATTGTGGATAATATTACCAATAATCTTATGGTAGTTTTGTTAACAAAGTAGCCCCTAGTAATAAATTTTGATAATTGCTTTTACAGCCCATGATCGGTGTTAAGTTGGGATTGGGTAGAGGCTTAGTGCACTGTGGCAGCCTGGGACCATCAGTTAATTTTCAATCAATTAACATTTGAGTTAAGCCAATGATATTCAACGCTGAATATCCACATACGGTTGGTTTGGTTCAGCTTGTTACAAATTCATTGGGCCAGATATGTCAGAACTCCAACTAATTAATTATTGGGGCGCTGGCAACGATCCATCTTTTTATGATTTAATGACAACTAATCAAGAAAACATTATTTCTATAAGGGTATAGTTGTAAATTGAGATTTTAGAGGGAAAGTCCTCTGTAAGCCCTTCCTTTCTTGAAAATTTCATAATGAGCTCGATGTGTAAGGATGTGTTTAATATGTGAGTACAAACTCAATTTTAAAAGTATGGGAGTAAAAATGAGAGGAAATTTTTTACAGATGAGATCTATGTGTAATTTTATTGATGAAACCTATCTATGAAGTTTTCTGTCCCAATTTTTATCTAACACCAAACATAATCTAAGAATTCTTTTTTAAATTACACCAAACACGCGCGTGCACACAAAAGAAGGTCTATCGAAAAATGTTTGCCCTCAAAAGAAATGAAACAAGTGCATTCTTTTTTTTTTTTCACTTTTTAAATCTGTTTGATTAAGATACATACCAATATTTTTCTACTTAGAGTTTAAATTATAATGGAGTTAAATTTTGACAATGGTATTTACCCTTGTACAACTTTCTATATCTCTTGTTGACACGGTATTTTTCTTTTCCTTGTCTTTTCGTGTGTGTATTTAACGAATTGCTTGATATGTATTTGAGATGAGTAAATTCAAAGTAAGTTTATATTTATAGTTGTAGCATAAGTGTTGCTGTGGTGTAGTGGTTATCACGTCAGTCTTACACACTGAAGGTCCCCAGTTCGATCCTGGGCAGCAACAATACATATCTGTTTTATGCAATTTTGGTTTTCGCTCTTTCCCTCATGAATTTAGAAAGCTATAAAATATTTGAAAATAATGTCATGGCTGAAGTGAATGGAAAAAGGACCTAGGTTATTGTCCTTAATTTAAAGGGTGAAGTTCAAAAAGAAAAACAATGGACAATTGTTGCTTTAATGCCCAGCACACGTTTCATTAGTTAGGGTGTGTTTGGTTGGAGGATAAGTTTTCATAGATGAATTTCATATATAAATTTTATATACGGAGTATGTTTTGTTTGTTGATCTCCAACAACAGGCAAATATATTAGAGGTGTATTTAGTTGAAGAGTAAAAGTGAAGGTAAAAATTACATGAATTAATTTCATATATAAAATAACACATAAAAATCATTCATGTAACTTTTACCCCAATTTTATCCTCCAACCAAATATACCCTAAGAGTTTATCATAGGCCTTCAAAGAAACTAAAAGGCTTTCATACTTTCATTTAAATTTAGTCATTGAACCAAGGCAGAGAAAAACTATCGGTTCATTTTACATTCTCAATTTTAATGTTCACCAAGCCAATCAGGGACCCCAAAAAAAAAAAAATCTTCTCATCAACAGAATAGTACAGTACAAACATGGTCCGGAAAATTGAATAGACATTCAAGGAGGACATATGAACATAAACCGTCGAAATCAGTTCCCACATTCTGGACATATAACCATTCGGAGTCCTTCCTCAACCAGAGCCTCGGGACATAATTACAAGAATGCGACAGCATGAAGCTTGAATTTTGAAGATCTATCATCATATGATGGTTATGTACCTTGAACTGATGCAAGTTGCTAGCTCCAAATGTCCATTCAGCACATGGAACTTCAAAACATTGTTGTGCTTAGTTAGCATAAACATTCAACCTCACTCTAGCAGTAACTTCCGGATGAAGCTTTAACTCTGCAACATATTCTCCTGTTTCTCGGATCTCCGAAGTTTGACAATTCTCTTGTCCACCTCCCTGGAAATCAATCACAGAAAGTCACAACAATTAATCAATCAAACGGCAAAACACAAATATGAAATCATTCGGGAGAGGGAATAATTCAACTCCACTTTGTGCAGTTGAATAGACTTAGCCAATCCAAAAAGCTGAAATGAAAAATACCAATCATCAACTACCTTGAGAACAACTGGTCTCAAGAACTAGGATGACCATTTCACATGTGAATTTTGAACCACATAAAAAGTTTATGACAAATCAAATATGTTGAATTGATATCACCTGAAAGGTAATCAAGAAGCTTATATAGCAAAGAGCTCATCCAGTTTGGAAATTTTGAAGTACTTAAAATTGTGAGAAAATTGTTTAGACTGATCACATCCAAATAAATCCCCAGAACTATGGAAGGGCCACTACAAGGTTCAATTGTGTTGTAGCTTGAGCTAACAATTGGAAAGGGAAAAGAAGAAAGAGAAAGCAACATCATGAAAGTACTGAAATGCGCTTTAAGTACTGCCGAATGATAACAATATGCTTAAAGCTCCTAAATAATAAGAATTTCTTTAAATAAAGCATCAGTTATTAATTGAAAAAATTAATATTGTTGCAATCTGTTTCAAACCATGAATAAATTATATCAAATACTCAGTTCAAATCAATATTTCATTATTTCACTATTTTGGTAAAATTCAATACGAACGTTTCCTCAAGGTTGGAAAGCTCCAAAGTCAGAAGAAAAAATTATCATCCTCATTAAGCATATAACTAGTTGAAACAATAACCACCTTATTGAAGTTAGTCCCAAACTTTAGAAACTAAACGCAGTTGTTGGTACATAAGAGAAAAGGCATAAATAAAATGTTATAAGACAATACTCTCAAAGGAAAAAAAATTTGTACATCAGAAAGATGGTACCTCTGAAGCTGTGCCTTGATAATGTCGACAAGATCTTGCGCCGTAACACTAAATAACAAGCAAACATTAGATGCATAATCCATACAAGGGCATAACTTGACTCCTTATAAATTGCAAAGGACAAACCTCACCTTCCAAAAATTTGTTTTCCTTTACCACCTTTACGCTTCACCTTGAAAGCCCCAACAGTTTCAAAAATTAGAGCAAGTTGCTGTGCCTCTTCTTTTACCTGCAGAACTATAAACTTAGATCACAAGAATGTCTACAAACATTATATAGGAGGGAAAAACTATATTAAGTTATTAACAAATTATGAAGAAAGTATGAAAATACTCATAAATTTGCTTGGACTACAAACAATAATATATGAAAAAGAAAGGGATTTTCTGAACGAAGCCATTGGAGGGAATATACATTCAGTAGTATCAAACCCTTTGCTACATCTCTCAATGCAATGTTTATAAGTAAAGCTTGCCAGCAGAACATTCCTTACCTCCTACTCCTAGTCACTAACGGTAACCTTAGCTGCACACTACCAGAAGTCCAGAAGACAAATTTTACCCAAGTAAGAATTAGAGAAAAGGGACAAATTACCCGTCTTTTCTCAGCCTCAATTCTTTCCTCTTCTATCTTCATTTCCCTGGAGAGGAAATGTTAAAATGAAGAGGTTTAAAGATAATGCAAGGAAAGTTCAATTCAAAACTGTGGCAAGCATGCAACACCGCTAACATTTTCTATGGCACTCATTGCACACAGAAATAGCTAGCCGCCTAGCCCTGAATTCCAAAGAAATAGATTCAAACATAGATGGCCTACAATAAAGACCAATTAGGAATTACTGAACCGATTCGTCGACTCACACAAGGGTAAATTTGATTATTTTATCATTGAAAAGGTGCAAAAGTAGTTAACAAAATTTCTTCTTGTATTCAGTAATCCAAGATGAGCAGTTATTGTTGAATCAATATAGCAGGAACCACACTTAATAGTATGGATTCTATGAAAAAACACATAAACCCAGTCCAACCCTAAACATGTTAGCCCCGTGGATGAAGTAAATAAATTCTCGTGGAAGCATCATTTTTCTAATTATGAACTCTGAAGACACATAAATGTTCTCTCTCAACCAAGCACACAAGGTTTTAAATGTCTCCAGTCAGTTAACATGTACCCTACTTTTAGAGACAAAGTTTATTTTTTTTGACAATTCAATGACACATAACGCCCCTTACAGTAACTTATCTAAGTTACCTAGCACCTACAGGCTACAGTTGTGTTTCAAAACCATTGTTTCCATTGCTCACTCAGTCATACCAATGCAAATTCCCAAACACGGGTCCATAATACTGAAAAAAATGGTAAAATGAGTAATGTTACGTATCCAAAAAAATACATACAGAATATTTGACGGAAATCATGGTGATTATAGGATAAAATAAATTGATATGACCCACAAATTCATCTAAAGGATGATAATTATGACACATCATTTTGGATACAAAATGCTAGCAAAATTTCCAGTTATCTAGCATTTTACTTGTAAAATTAAGGGCTTAAAGGCCTAGATGGTTTAATTATACATTACTTGAGCAATAGAGGAGTGACAATCTGTGCTTTTCCAGTGGGAAGAAGAAAATTTCTGTAGAAGCCAGCCTTCACATCAAGAAGTTGCCCTTTCTTTCCTACCTCAGGCACATCCTCCTTCAATATTATCTGATTTCACAAATAACACAGCAACTGAGAAAGGAAAAAAATAACAATATATGGTGCTACAAAGAACAAAATTACACCAGAGAACCAAAACAAAAAAACCAAGCATACCCACTTGCCCAAATGCAAATCAAAACCAAAGTAACGTTTAAAACACGGGATAAAGTTACAAAATTTATTAACCTTTCGGGTTTTCTTTGCCTTCTTTTGAGCAAAGACCAAAAAGCCCGAAGTTGTGTTGGTGTTGGTATTGTTGGGGAAGTGAGTGGGTCCGGTGAAGTTGTGCTGCAACAGTGAAGAAGAGGTGGAGGAGAGAGAGTGTAGTGCTAACGCCATTGTTATTGTTGTGTTGTTGCAAACGCCAAAGACCAACAGATATCTTTCTCCCCTTTTGCCCTGCTCTGCTGTGACTTATCTCTTCTCCACTGCGCTTCGCAATGCATCCTTCCTTCTTGATACGACATCGTTTATTATAAGATGGCAATTCATTAAAAAAGAAATTGTGAAAGATGTAGTGTTTAATTTGGGTGTTTGTATCTAATTGTGTGACTTTTAATTTCCGGTTAAGCTATTTATATAAACAATAAACTTCTACTCAAAAACTAATAATTGCATGCAGAAAATATTAGGATAGTGTTTAATATCTATCAATGAGAGAGAATAAGGAAAAACAATAGAAATAAAAATAAAAAAAATATTATTTCTATATCATATTTGGTTATGAATATAAGACATTATAACTATCTTCATATCTTATTTGAAAAATACATGAATAAGACAACAAATACATAATAGAGACATTGGTACCCTCCAACTAACACCCCTAGACCACCACTGGCCGCGAACCACCACTACACCACCCATGGTTGTGAGGATATAAGGTAAATATTAAATATGTCCAGGAATATTATTGGAAGAAAAAAATATTGAATTTTTGCCTCTATCTGTTCCCATTATCCCCACTTTTGAAGGTATAAAATTTTCTATTTCTATTCCTTATCTTGTCTCCACTACCAAACATTTGTGTCTCCATATCTCTATATTTCTATTTCATGAACAACAATCAAATACTACCTAGATGAACATTAATAGAAGGACTAACTTGTTACAACATACTAATAAATTAGGTACCAAATTGTTGGCCAATTTTATTTGACAGACTAAAGTATTAACCTATGCTCTTTTAGGAAATGAAATGTATATTAACTCTTTGGTTTAAATTTATAAAATATATATATATATATATATATATATATATATATATATATGTGTGTGTGTGTGTGTGTGTGTGTGATTTTAATTTCTATGAATTGATGGTATAAAAGGTGTTTTATATGGTCTTCTAATTAGCCATGAGGCCTAGCATGGTAGCTAGATGAGTGTGTATAGAGAGGATTTTGTGACAAGAGATTTATCCTTTTGAGAGCTTTAGCCTTAAAGAAATTAAACTGTTTTCGATGATGGATAATAATTGATTTTCATATTCATTATTTAAAAAAGTGTATATATATATATAACTTCTCTAAAACTAACACTTCACTACCAAAAAAAAAAAAACACTTCACTACAAAAATTTCTTTAAAAGCAACACTATATATAGTACTTTAAGTTTGACCATGTTTAAGGAATCACCATCTTTTAAGTGTCACCATGTTTAGATCGTAAGGCCCAACTCACAAGCCAAAAGATTGAAGTCCATAACCAGAAAGAAGAGTCGCATCAGAATATTGTTGCTGAGAGGTATCCCAGAAGCTAGTTCTCGATCTTGTCACTTTTCATTCTGTTATTCTTTGTTATTCTATTATTAGTTAGTTTTCTCAGTTATTTATATATTGTTGACATGTGCTCTATTAGTCAGTTGACATAGAGATCAGACATTTGTAAATACTTGACGTGTCATGAGAGTTAACACACCGTCATTCACTTTCATCTTTGATACAAATTAAGGTTTGAATACAAGTTTTTCTCATTCAACTCTTTCATTTCCTTCTCAGCTTGCTTTCTTTAATAATCTTTATTTTTACATGATATCAAAGCTCCTATAAAAGGAGCTCTACTACATTAACTCAATTTGTTCAACAATGGAGAATCCAAATCCCACTACAGATCCTGCCAATCCTTACTACATGCAGTCATCGGGCAGAACTACCACACCTAGGCAAGAGCCATGAGAATGGTGGCATTGGAAGGAAAAAAAACAAATTATGATTCCTCGATCATAGAACTTCCCAAACCAGTTCCTGAAGATGCTATGTTTGCAACATGACGTCGCACTACAATTATTATTTCTTGGATCACTCATACTTTAGATCCAGCGATTCTGCAAACTGTGTTTTCATGAGAGTTTTTTTTTTTGATAAGCCTTGTTTTCATGGAAGATGCTTATGATATTTGGAGAGATTTGCAAGTGAGGTATTATCAAGGAAATTGATTTAGAATTATTGATTTGCAATAAGAAATGTTTGCCCTTACCCCCAAATTAAATAAATAAGGTGATCCTAGCATCATTTAAAATTGATTTGGAAGAACTAGACAATTTCAGACCTATTCCTGCTTTTGGATATGGAGTTGTCTACACTTGTGATCTAGGAGTTGTTAGGGAATATATATAAACAACCACATTATGCGGTGTGCCTTTTTGGAGGGCTCAATGAACAATATAATATAGTGTTGTAAGATCACAAATAATGCTTATGGAGCGGATACCCGCCATAGGAAGTGTTTTTTCTTTGCTGGCTCAACAAGAGAGGCAGATGAATTCTAAGTTGGGAGAGTGGTCGATCATCGTGTGAATTCTAATGTTCAAGGTAGAACTAGAAGAAAGGTAGAGGCCAAGATTATTCATTCTTCACGAGGAATAGGTTATTTGGAACGGACCTTGGCCAATTAACCGAAGTGTATGGTTTTTGTGACAAGAATGGTCACTTAGTAGACTCTTGATATACGAAACATGCCTTTCACTAATGTTAAAACCAAAACCAATAATGCATATGTTACTGCATATTAAAAGACGAAGATTTTGATGACAATTTCAACATGCATGGTCTATCAGACTTATATAGCCTTCCTCGAATTAGAGTTCAAGTCCCGGCCCTTAATTGTTCACCCAAAGCAACACAAGGCACTGTTAACCTTGATTCAAAGATCAGAAGCTTCAGCCTCACCCACCTCTCTCATATCCAAAAGAACCAAACATGATCAGGTAATACTATTATGTTGTCTCGTTTTTTAGCAAAAGCCTAAATATTGGATACTTGATCCAAGTGTATTGTCTATTACTCACAATTCAGTCGTGGAAGTCCAAATATCATCTCTCATTTCCATTATAAAATATTATTTGTACTTATAAGATATTAGATATTATTTAACTTACATCTTATCTATTATTAGATAAAATATAAAATTTACTTGAATGATGTCCATACTTTATTCAATAATAAATGAGATGTGAGTTGATATAGTATCTTATATACTGTGATTACATAACATAATTTTTTCCATTTGACTACTTAGACTAGACTAAACTAGGCATTTCATTAAATTTGCAGTTAGTACTCTCCGTCAATTTTTGCGTGTCCTACTTCTATTCTGCGTGTCCTACTTCTATTCACCATGCTAAATGCCAATTTTTTCTTACCACACAAGCCTTTGGAGTTGTTCGATATGACACATAATCATTCGTATACTTTCTTTAATATATTTTCCCTTATATCTTTTGGATTTTTTTCGGCACCCATGGGCATCAATACCCTTGTATATTTAACAATCGTAATTTGATAATTAATTTTATAGATTTTGATAACTCGGATTAATAGACCATGCATATGGCTCTTTTTAATCATAAATAATTAAAGTGTATCGTATCTTTGAATTTTACTAGGGTATTAAAAAAACTCCCATATCTTTTCCATACTTTTTTATATTTGATAGTTGGAATTTACCTGAAACAAGAAAACAACATTTACTCCAATAGTATATAAAAAATATTTTTTCGCTTTGGATATATATATATATATATAAATTACTACTAATAAAGGGAATATCCCAAAAAAAAGCTGTGATTTGGTGTCCAATTTCAGTTTTTCTCTTTTACCCTTCTAACTTAAATTTTACAATTTAGATATATTTAAAAAATATGGGTAAAATAGTAAAATTATTTATAACAATTATCTTCTGCATGTGTAGTTTTCTTTTACCACATAAGACATTGTAACTAATTTTAAGTGGAAGTTATTTGTCAAACGATTTCAATTTTTTCCTCTTTGGTCTAGACGACTTTAAATTTTGGAGAGAGGTTTGAAATCACTAAAAATCTAAAATAATGACAAACCTATTTTAAGCACCCCATTGTGAGTGGTTAATATTCTTTGAGAAAAAATAAACAACCATCACTAAACTTACATAATATATTTATGGTGTAAGTTTAGTGATGATTGTGTATCACTCCTCATATTCTTTTTGTATAAGCTATTCCATGTACCAATAGCATAGACGTGATTCAAAGCATTTACATTTTTTGTGAAGACTTCAAACTAGAGTAAGGATTTTCTCTGTGTCTACTTGATTTTTTTTTCTTTCTTTCTTTTTTGTCTTTTGTTGCCTTTTGAACCGGTGTTTATGTGAAGTCGATAGCAAAAAATTAAAGGCCTATTTAGTTTAAGTTTTTAGTTTTTTAGTTTTAGGATTTTGTGAAAGAAATATTGAAAACTGGAAATGAAAACTGAAAACTGAAATTTGTAGTTTTCAAAATTTTCAGTATTTCCTTCACAAAATCTGAAAGCTGAAAACTGAAAATAAAAACTGAAACTGAACTCAAACCAAACAGGCCTAAGTTTTATCATCTTCCACATATTTGCATGCTATCAGTTTGAGACAACATAAGCACTATCGAATTCCAATATTTTTCTGTTTCATCATAGCAAAAAGTATTTTCTTAAATATGTTGCAGCTAAAGATACAATAAAATTGAGTTTTGATTTAAGATAATCATTTATTACATCATCTTTTTTATGTTTCCTTATTTATATATTAAAACCCAAAAAATAAAAATGACTTGATAGACACCATCATGCATATTAAGTTGCTATTATTTTAGATATTTAACTTCTGTAATAATTATCTTAACCATATTTAATCGTGTTAGTGTAAAAAAAATGTGACTTGACAGGTATGACAGTGTTTGACAAATCGCTAGTATATATAAAGTAATTTTCATCTTTTCTTATTCATCCTTGAATCTATTGAATCATATCAACACAAAATAGATCCGTCGTTGATAGACGGTTGCACTACTAAAATATTGGAGTATATATGAGTATCCATTGATACATGGTTACACAAATGAAATATTGGAGTATTATTATTGCGATGTAAGAAATCATTATATCGATTATAATTCATGTGATGTAACAAAGATTCTTATAGCTGGTACAATAAAAATCTCTTGCTGGTAAAGGTTGGTTCATGTAGTCAATTTTTCGTTCATATGTCATAATTAATTTGGGCTTTAACTTAGATTTTATTTTTAGATTTTCTTTATTGGTGGGTCATACGTAACTATTTTTGTAAAAGTTTGATGAATGTAAAGACATACCATGATCTTTAACTGAGGGATGAAAATCTTCTATCCCAAACTATGTTCCCTTGATTTCTTGTCCCATTAATCATATATTGCTATGTAAGACATAAAAATTGAAAGAAATTTTAAAATTTAAAATAATTGTCAAATATATTATATTATTTTTCATGTAATAATACATGATTAATAAGGTATGGAATGACACATGATTTGAGGAGAGATGGTTTTCATCCTTGATTGAGGTAGGTCTTTCCTTCGACCTAAATTTTTGTCAACCAAAAATTTAATTAATTATCTCAAAAAGGAATGCATGAATTAGATGATTGATGTCGAGGTATCTAACAATCTATCGGTTTGACAGTTGTATGAGCTCTAAACTTATTTGAATAGTCTTATGTGTTACCGTATAATTAATATTTGAATATCAATAACTTTTAAACAAATATCACGTTCATTGGCATATATTAATGATATGTTAAGTGCATTAAATTTATACAAGAATATTTCACATTGACACTCATGTTTTTTAATTAGTCTTTCTTTTTCATCTCTAGGTACTCAACTCTTCTTCTTCTTCTCATTTTTTAATTAGATAGAAGAAGAAGAAGAAGAATAGAATATAGTACCAACTGAAATAAATATAATGAACAACAATGCTACACATCTAAAAAAATATTATCAAAAATTTTAATACAAAAATTATGATAATTATTGGATAAAATATATGATAGAGTCAACTTATTTATCTAAAGGTCACTAACATTGTCACATTATTATGAGACTTAGTTTATCACAAAAAATTTCTATCTAAGTGGCATTTTTTTTCCCTTAACATATATAATAATAATATATACATTTTTTTCAGTAGACAAAAATTTATATTGAGAGGGAAACCGATCGTAGTCCATGATTAAAACATGCCTCTAAGCTCATCGACCATTTACATAGTTGTTTACAAGTCATCCACTAATGAAAAAAAGACTTAAGAATCAAATCCAAGTCATAGGTACATAATATGAAATTTGCCTAATGCTATGTTGGTGTGTTAGTATTTATCAAAGATTTAAAAAATGAATTAGTGCTACATAAAAAATAAAACATTTAATTAATTGAGAATTATAATATTTTACCTTTATATTTAATTCTTACAACAGAGTGGGTCTGACTTAATTCTAAGAGTTAATTAACTTATAACATAGTTGTCCAAACTCTTCCAGAGAATATCTAATTGGTTCTATCCTTAAGCAATGAGAGACTCTAACACACCCCATGCCTAGGACCAGACATCTAGAATGTGAAGTTTATGGGAGTGGAACATTTGTGGGTGGTCAAATAGCAATCACAAGATAGACTTTGATATTATCTTAGAATTGAATATACCTAACTCAACCTCGTAAGCTAACTCATAAGGGGATGGTTGCCCAAACCTTTATAAATATTATCTTGGTCATATTCTTAAACATTATGAGACTCTAACATATGAATGTTTTCTTATGGTTTATCTTTAATGTTTGTTCTTGTTAACAAAAACCCTAGCTATAACATACTCATAAATATATTTCGAATTTGCTAAAAGTGGTTAGGGGCTTGAATTATACATAAGATTATACGTTTGAAATTCGTTACTTTTAAAATTTTGACATACAATAAAAGCATTTGGTTATAAATGTGTACAAAATGAGAAAATATTAACTTTTTCTTGATGTAATTACAAGTAGAGATTGCGGGAAATTATTAGATGCTTGATAGGATTGTTCTATACCCAATAATAGCATGATATTTGAGGAAAAAAAATTATAAGATAGTAGTGAATTCTATCATAAAATATCAATATTCTATTATTGGATACGTGCACAATTCAACTGATACTCCTTGTGTCTATTTACTAATTTCTCGGATGCTATACTATTAGATACTGTTAATCTTGAGGTACTTAGCTTGTAAGACCCAATGTATATGTTAATGATAAATATATTTAAACGTAATCCACATAACTTTTTTTTTATCTTTAATGCGGAACAGAGTTTTTAATAATCTTGGGAGATTTACCAAACATAGTTTTATGCTGAAAGCCACGGCTGCATGAGTTTAGCATGGGGTTGTGCGCCGTGGTCAAGTGATGTCAGGTCGCCATATAATGCTTGATAGATTAAAATAAAAACACGATTCCTTGACGCTGTCTTATGAACTAAGGTTTGTCCATATGAACATTTCAAACCCTAAAAGATCCAATTAAAGGACAATTAAGCCTATATACAAGACAAAAAAAATCTAATTTTTTTAGCTGAAAGAGAGAAGAGACGGACGGAAGGATTTAACCAATTTATAATAATCAACATGTTAAAAATATAATGTTGGGCGCAGTCCAATGAAACTAGATAAACTCTCCTTTCTAACTTGTAATTAAGATTGGGTACATACAAGGGAGGTCTTAAGTGGGGATGCGTTTCAAGTTATACCTCCCGGTTGACTTGTATATCTCTCTCTTCCTCACAGTATCATCACGCCTAGATAAGTATGTACTAGTGTGTCAAATGTTGAGTTAGGTTAAAGTCTTTCAACATTTATTTTCTCAAATAATTTTTTGTATTTGAGCATTGTGAATTAATAAAAAAAATCAATTTACCTTACTTAATTCAAATCAAATTAGTTGAGGTTATATATATATATATATATATATATATATATATATAGTTATTAATGGTGTTTGTTTTTGGATATTGATATAAAAGTAGTGTTATTTATATTCATTATGGGATATAAATTAATCATATTTCATTTATTATTGATAAACAAACTCATTCAAATAGAATATACACCCTATTTAATAATAAATGGTATATGAGCCCAGATAATTCTCACATTTCAAATGAAAATTATCATCTCTCTTTATACAAAGCAGACGGTTGCATTTGTCTCCCAGTGTAAAATATTATCTGTCATTGTATGAAGTATGAACCAATAAAGTCAAAGCCAACCTTCAAGAAACTGCTGGTTACAGACCAATAAACTCCACAGGTTCAGAAGAAGACACCAACAAATTACAATGATGTCGAAGGCCACATCTGGCTTCCCAAATAATATCCCTCAGCACATGTTCCCACCTATGGCAGAATACTCGGTTCCACCCTCATCAGTTGTTGAACTAAACTCTGGCTCAGGATCATCATCTTCATCACACTCTAGCTCCTCATCATCCCTTCTCTACCATCTTTCAATTCTCAAGGAAAAGCTTGGTCAGGTGCAGACCCTGGTTGGTGTTCTAGCCTCCCCTGAGCAAAGCCTACCCGATCAGTCAACTTCCATGGTCATATCCAGCATGAACTCCACAATCCAGGAAATCATAGTTGCTGCCACTTCAATGAGGCTCACCTGCCAAAACATGACGGCTCTTGGTTCAATACAAGGTACTACTATTATTAACACTTGCAATGAAGAATTGGACCCCCACCAACGACAATCTCATCATGATCATGATAGGTTGTTATTACCACATCAATTAAACTTCGGCAATAATAACATTAGAGGTGTGCTTAGTAACAGTAACAACATAGGCCAAGATATTATTAGAGGTCAAAGCTTCTTTTCTAGTACTGAGTCAGGAGGGTTGGATTGGTTTGCGGAAAGCTATACCAATAATGATAACAACAACAATAACAATAGTACTGATAACCATGAGGATGATGATGGGTGTGGTGGAGTAAGTGATGAAGCTAGGGGAAGATTAATGTCTCAATTAGGGGTTGATGATGAAACGGATATAATTGAATTGGATGCTGCTGATTTGTTGGCAAGGTACACACATTTTTGCCAAGTTTGTGGGAAAGGGTTTAAGCGCGATGCGAATTTGAGGATGCACATGAGGGCTCATGGGGATGAGTACAAGACTAGTGCAGCCTTGAAAAATAATAAGGGGAGGTTGTTATTTGTGGTGGTGGTGGTGGTGGAGGGTGTGGCACTTTGGTCATGAATAGTAGTAGCGTGGGGCCCAAGAAGTATTCGTGCCCTCAAGAAGGGTGCAGGTGGAACAAGAATCATGCGAGGTTCCAGCCATTGAAGTCAATGGTTTGTGTGAAGAATCACTACAAGAGGAGCCACTGCCCAAAGATGTACGTGTGCAACAGGTGTAACCAGAAGCAGTTCTCTGTGCTATCTGATTTGAGGACACATGAGAAGCACTGTGGGGACCCCAAGTGGCAGTGCTCGTGTGGCACCACGTTCTCCAGGAAGGACAAGCTCATGGGCCATGTTGCTTTGTTTGTTGGGCACTCCCCAGCTGTTAGCAGTGGCTTGTCACACTCGGGAAGATCATCAGAACAGCAGGCACTGCAGCAGCTAGCAGATCATTGATGGTGGTTCAGGATAATGTGTTTGATAATATGATTCATAATCATCATGAAAAGGTACTAGATAGCTCTCAGCTTTAATTTATATTATTATTATCATCATCAACATTTACATTCTAACAATATTATTATATTAGAATTAGTATGCAAACTTATATTTCATCTATTGTTATATAAGGTGTTAAACCATATTAAGTAAAAAAAATATTATTTGTGTATATTTTATATAAAATACTATACCATTCACATTTTATTTATTATTGAATGATATATTTTTTTTAAGTCAATAGATAGATAAAATGTAAATAAACATGATGTCTAATACAAAATATGTACAAATGACATAATTGAGATGTCAATGTAATTCACAAGAAAACTAACTAAATCTTTCTATAGTAGTTATTACTAATTCAGATTTCCGTGTATATAATTTTAGGTGCAGCTTTTTTTAGTTGTATGAACATTGAACACCAGAGATTGTGGATGTGCATGCCTTGAATTGTGTGGTCGCAACTTGATCGGCTCCAATTCGTTTGCGGCGCTAGCATGGCTCTTGGTATGTTATGGGAGGGCATTATATATCTTGCACTTCCCGAGCGATAGTCCTTTGATTGATCTAATAATAAGACTAGCTAGCATTCATATGGTTTTCGTTTCTTCAAGTCCTTTTTTTTTTTTGGAGGGGTGTTTTATACGGACTGGTCTGTGAATCTGTCATAGTATTGTAGAATGTTGTTTATTTGACCTTGATGTCGTCTCACTATGTAACTGTAAATTTTACATTTGGATTGGAAATAATAATAATGTTTAACAACAAAAACTGGACTAAATGTTAATGTTGGATGTTATGGTGCAAGTATATGAAAATACAAGTGCATGGCATGGTATTAATTCGAGTCTCAAGCCAGCAATTATAAGATCAATGCTACTGCCAAAAACTATGGCTCTCTAAGGTAGCGTTTGGAGAAGGAAATATAGGAATAATAAAAATAATGGAAATGGAGATATAAATAATAAATATGTTTGGGATATTATTAGAAGAAAAAATATTAAATTTCTCTCTATATTCTGTCCTCCTGCTCCAAATTTTGGAGGTCCAGAAATTTTGTGTTTTTCTATCAGGGTAGAAAATTTTTTGTAAGGACAGAAATTTTTTGTTTCCTATTTTGTCTCCACTATCAAACAGGTTTGTATCTTTATATCTTGTATTTTTTCAGGAGACAGTAAACAAATGCTACCTAATGACTGGTTTGGATGAGTTTTCATTTTCTGTAATCTTGTTTTTAAGATTTTTCCCAAAAAAAAAAAGTTAAAATAGTCAAAGGAACAAAATATTATTTTCAAGTTCATAAAAAGAAATTATTTTTATTTCAAGTTTCATTTGTTATGCTTTCTACTTTTAGAATTTTATGGAGAAAATAATAAAAATAATAAAATTTTAGAACACGTTTAGTTTGAAAAAATAATTTCAATTTTTTTAAGCTTAGAATAATTTCATAGTCTGATTAATATAGTATTTGTACCACTCTATGGACACCTTTTGAGATGCATATAAACATTGACTGAAATCAAAGTTAGGGTTCACTAATATTTAAACGCAGTATAGATAATATTTTTTTTTTAAGATATATGTTATTTAAACATATAAATACATAATTTTTGACGCTCCTATCACATCTATCGCTAGAAGCACTTCAATTTTTGTTTTAAAAATTTTATGTATTCGATCCTTTTCTTGCACATTGATCACATGGGTGTTATAGAAATCTTCTATTCTGAAACCATGTCTCCTTTGCTATCTCACCAATTTGTATTGTTATATAAAAGATAAAATTATATATTTTACAACTATTTTCAATTTTTAAACTTTTAAATTTCTTTGATTTTTATCTCCTATGTGGTAATAAATGATTGGTGAGACAGGAAGGAACATGATTTGGGAACAAAATTTTTATCCTTCAAGTGCAATAAATTAAACAAGATACAAAAGTCATTTCACGACCCCTTTTTTGGGATCCTGCATTTTCAAAGAAATTGAAAAGGGAGTTGTTATCCTTAACTATGAGTTTAAATATTTAACATTATTTTAAGAGTAATGATATATCCTTCTACATATCTTCTTACGAATTTTCTTATATGCTAAATGAAGTAAAAAAATACATTGAATTCATGACTTAGAATCTTAAAAAAATAATTAAAACTTACTTAATTTAGTGTTTAAGAGAATTTGTAGAAGGTGAAGTAGGAGAATGTATCATTTTTCTTATTTTAATGAGAATATAACCCATGATATTATCTTCCTTTTTTTGTCTTAAAAATTGCTCATATAATTTTTAGATGAGGGTAATTGTTTATTGGGAATGAAGTAACTTTAAAACTCATGGCCAGTACACGAAGGGATAAGTTACTATATACGGCGGTAGATATCCTGGAAATAAAAAAAAAAAAGATGAGGGTGGTTGTTAGATATAAAAGAAATGATTTATCCTCCTAATCAATCTTCTTAAATATTATCTCAATTATTAAATGAAGAAATAATTAATTATTTTAAAAATTTCAAAACATTATTTATTGCTTCTCTACCTTTTTCTCCTTATTTTATAGTATTTAGGAGGATATTAGTTAGGAAGACATGTAGAAGGCTACTATATCATTACTTATATGAGTGATTCTATTGACTGCTAAAAGTGTTCCTAAACATTTTCCTAATACTAAATAAGATAAAAAGATAGATACAATTAATGTCTTGAAAACTTAAAATACAATCAATTCTTCCTTCACTTGGTAAGTAGCTAGGAGGAAGTTTAGGGGTATAAATCATTTATCTACTTATATATAAAACCTTTCTTAAAGTGGTGGTTATCAATGGGTTTGGTTTGAGGTGCAAATGTAAAACACAATTTCCCATACACTTCTATCCAAAGCCCCTTTCCCTGTAAATTTTGTTTAGTGTTGTTCTAGGGCCATCAAAATGAGTTAAACCGTTAGACCAACCCATTTACCTGCAAAAAAAAAAAAGCGAGTTGGACCTAAAAGTTTCAGTTTGTTTGCCACCAATCCGTATTTGTCTACGGTTAGCCCACAAGTTAAATGGGCTAGCTTGGCGCGTAATCGTATTGTTTAACCGTTTATTTATTTATTTATTTATTTGTTTCACATTATTTTGGCCAAATTAAACGCTAACCTCAAACTAGCCCAACATATCACAACCCATGCTCACTACTAGCCCCACAGATCACAACTCACATAGCCTACCTACTTAATTACGGTTTCACAATCACCCATCCACATGACCAAACAAAAACAAAAAAAACCCACCCACCCACAAAATCAAAATTTCCATTTCCATTTTCTTTCTTCTTGAATATTGCTATTCTAATGCCTAAAATATCTATTTCCATTAGATGCAATGGATAAGTGAAGAAAGTTAAGACTACCATCACATTCAACGGTGATGGAATGAGTGTCCCAATTAGATATCCACTTTTAGAGGTTGGAATAGCATTTTTGTTCTTTCTTAGAAGCGAGAGAGAGAAGGAGAGTGAAAGAGAGAGTTCGTCTTCTTCCTTCTTCTTGGTTCTCTCCCTTGATTTCTCGTGTTACCCCTTTTTTCTTTCCTTGGTATTTCGCCATCGTATGGGAGATGAGAAGAGGCCCAAGCCTGTTGCTTCCAGCATTTGACTTGCCGTCAAGCCCTTCATCAATGATGGGGCCTCCAACATGCTCGGCCCCTGCGTCATTCAGCCATACGTGATCAAGGTTCATAAACTTTCCCCTTTTCTCTTATTTTTTCCTTGATTCCTCCAAATGGCTTTCTGGGCCTCTCTTTGTTTTCTCCTCATATTAGATATGTGGTTTTTTCTTTTTGGCATTTCCTTGTTGCAATGATTTTTCTATATTAATATTGGAATGCAACAAAGGTGATGCATTTTTTTAATCCTAGGTCTTGTACTACTCTCAAATCTCTAACCAAGGATATTGTGTTTGTTCTAAGGCCAACCTCTTGTCTTGGCAGGAATAATCAATTTTCTCCCCAAATTGTAAAAAATAAAAAAAATGAGCGAGGCAATTTGGCCAGCTGCAGTTTGGCTTTAAAATGGTCAGGCTAGAATATTTGAGATCAGGTAAATGGGCTGAGCCTAAATGGATAGTTCTCCGTGTAGCACCCCTATTGTTTTGTTTCTTGACATTGCACGTACAAATTTCTTGTAATTGTAATTCACTTTTATCATAACCAACCATAATAGAAAAAAAGTTTAGATTGAGATGATGACGCTTCATTCTTAGCTAGATAAAGTTTCTAGGCTGAGAGATGATGTACAAAAGGACTTACATTTACTTCATTGCATGGAGATGAGGGGGATTAAACAGCTTGTCAAATGTGAACACTCTTGTTCATTTTGGAAAATCCATTGTGGTTTACATTATATAATTATATAAATAGGGTGAATAAGTGTAGGATTAATTTTGATATATACTGTTAGTGAAAAAAAGTTTTGCACTATTTTACATAGTCAGAGATGTTACCTGGAACTTGATTGCATAAAGTTGTCCCACTGAGTTCATCAACGTGTGGGCACTCGAAGAGACTCTAATGTCTAAGTTAACAAAATGTCAAGGAGGTTTTATGAAAAATGAGAGCTATGCATACCTTGTTTGAATCCGATTCCACCTTTATAGTTAATTTTTCCTTCCACGTACCTAGCAATTGGCCTTGATATTTGGAACAATATAATTGGGCAGAACGTGGGGAGCTCATGGGCACTCCTTAAGTGCAGGTTTTATTTTTGGCCTGGCAAGTGCACACTTTGGAGTGGAGCTACTGGCCGAGCTCTGGGTGCTTACCTTTGATTCATAGGTCCTAAGTCTTGGGCTAAAGTACACTGTATTGGGCTTGGTTTAAAGTTGGGCCCATCTCACAATATCAGGCCCATAACAACTTTCAACTAATGATAATATATTTTTTATTTGTATGACTTTTAAGATAATGGGTGGTTTGACTATTATCCTGATTATGTGATAGCACATGATTGGATTGTAGATGTCTTTGTAAAAGTTTTTTACATTGTATATTCAAATTAAATCCTTAATTACAAAATCTTACTTAGTAAAGACAATTTTTTCGCAACCAAAAATTTTCTTATTGGGCTTGGGCCCCGTTCTTGTAAAAGATGGCATTAGGAGGAACACATTGAATGGGAAAAGTTCAAAAAAGCTATTTAACTTTGTTTTGGGGGTTACAAAAGCCATTTAACTTTGGCTTATGTGCCCTATGCTCATATTATTTTAAAAACATATAAAATAGTCTTTAAATTTTTTTATATGTGCACATTACTATAATTTGATAACGAATGTTTAAGTTTTGATGAAAAATTGCATATGTAGACTCTACAATCTTATTAAAAAACCTCATATATTAAAAAATAATAGGATAAAAGTGCATATAGATAAAAAAAAAAATTAAAACAGTTTTTTAAACTTTTCAGATAAAAAAAAAATACTTACTAGCATATCGTATTAATATGTACATATAAAAAAGTTTAAGAATTATTTTACACATTTTTAAAATAAAAAAACTAAATTGCATATAGATCAAAATTAAAGGGGGTTTAATGGACTTTTCCCTAACAAAATAGAAGATCGAACCCATAAAAAAAATCGTTCTAAACATTCTTTCGAAATTTGCCGATGCGCCTCTATTTCCACAAAAGCGAAACGCGCTGCCTTACATCTCCAAAACGAATCCCTCCGTCCAATTCCAATAACAAAATAAGCAACGTTCCACGTCACCAATCCATATCCACCCCCTTTACCAATCAAACCACACAAAAACCAACGTAAGAAGAAGCCAGTGGAGAAGAAACCATGTGAGAAGAAGAAGATCCCAGGGAAGGAAGAAGGAGGAGGCTCCCGGAGAGTATGAAGAAGAAGAAGAAGAAGAAGAAGAAGAAGAAGAGATGTAAGAGATCTACATATTCAAGGTGCTGAAGCAGGTGCACCTTGACATAGGGATCTCGAGCAAGCTACTTCGTGTCACTATTTCATCCCCAGCTAATCTGCTACCTTGTTACATCGTTACATTGGAGCCATTGCTGGGAACATGATAGTTTTTCATTCTTTCTCTCGCGTTTACACTATGACCACGGGAAGAATCATCCTTTAAGGAGGTGTGGCTTTGAACCCTTCGAAAGCACAAGATGAAAGGATTGCATCCTCAAAATTGGCCTTCCAATCTGATGGACGGGGCCCGGAAGTTCACCAGCATGTCTGCGATCCATAGTTCAAAGGTTGGCAATGCCAGTTTTTGAGCAGTCACCCCAGTTACTCTGCAGCCAGATCACCAGCAAGACATATCAGTTTACAACCAAGAACTCAGCAAGGCGTCGATGGCAGGAGTCCACCCCCAACCCTCAACTCCTCAATATCTTCCATATTATACGGGACTAGAAAATCCGAGTTCAAGCCCTTGAATGAAGAAGACAGGATGATGAAAGGTTACAGCAGGAACAAGCCAGAGCCAGGGAAGTAGAAACTCGGGTTCGGTAAGAAGAAGAGTGGGCAAAGAGGTTAGAGGGTCATTTGAAAGCCCTAGAAGATGCTAAACGATCCCCAGGCCTCCTCGAAGGAATGACTTATGACATGACACCTCGTCATCTTCGGAAGGCACCCTTAAGATCTAAGTTTAGGAAGAGAGGTGACAAGGAGACATCATTCCCAGCACCGGCATTATGTGTTACACAGAAAATGTCAGAGCTCGGAGAGAAATGGAGCCAGACCGAACTCAAGAAGTTGTGACCATAATGCCAAGAGTGGCAATGAGGACAGGCCTTGGAGGACAGAAATCCTGCAGGTGTCCGAAGAAGACTTACGATCTCCTTTCTCATGGGACATCATGAATTATGTCATACCATCCGAGTTCAAGACCCAAGTGAAATCCAGCTTTATGACGGGATTACGGATCTGCAAAATCACCTTGACATCTTCCGGTCTCGAATGTACTTGGATGGAGCTCCTGATCCTATCAGATGCAAAACTTTTCCTGTCACTTTGGAGAAAGCAAACCTCAAGTGGTCTAACCGACTACTGCAAAGATCAATTGGCAAGTTCTCTGACTTGGCCAACAAGTTCTTGGCTCAATTCTCAGCCGGTCACAACAAGTCAAAGTCGGTGACCATCCTCATGGGATTTAAGCAGGGATCACTTGAGAGCATTCGGAATACGTAGACTGATTTAACAAAGTCACATTAGAGATAGTCACCTTGGATCCACAAACAGCGCTGGTGGATTCACTCGGGACTCAGGATGGAAGCATTCGCTTAGTCACTGTCTAACATCAAGCCACAAAGTACAGAGGAATTCCAAAATAGAGCAGAAAAGTACATAAATATGGAAGAGGTAATGCAGGAAAAGACGGAGAACGAACGGGGTTAGAAGAGAAGAAGAAGCCCAAGAGAGAGGAGAGACCTCCAAGGAATGAAGCTCGGACATGGAAAGGACGATTCTATTTCCTATTTAAGGGATAATTTAAAATGGAAACATGTATGTACTATACACACGCATTGAAAACCTCGAGCTTATACTGATCCCTTATATGGAGTTCTTGTAGGTACCTCACCCACATCTCAACGGATCAATGAAGGCATGAGGAGAAGGACCAAGCTACTTCGTGTCACTATTCATCCCCAAGTAGCCTCCTACCTTGTTACATCATTACATGTTTGTGTCACGATATATATAGATATAGGAAACGTATATAAGAAAAGTAGTTTATTATGAGAATGAGATGAGTAAATCTCGATCGTTGGATCTTACATAAATGATTAATATTAAAGTATAAAGTTGTGTGACTTTTTTAAATGAACATTAATTACTATTAATCAACTTTCAATCTTGATCATTCATATATGATTATATGGTATATATATATATATATATATATATATATATATATATATATATATATATATATATATATATATATATATATATATATAGAGAGAGAGAGAGTGAGAGAGAGAGAGAGAAATTGTGACAAGTGATCTTTACAGCATCACGGTTTCTCATTAGCTGTGACAAGTAGTTAAAAGTCACATTAAGGAGGAATATTATGAAAAGTTATCAATAACCAACAAGAAACAAGTTATTGAGTTTTACCAAAAAAGAAATTATTGAGTTAAATATTTTTATTGAGACAATAAATTTAATTTTGATATATTAATAGTATAAAAATTTATACTATTTTACAGTGTTATGATTTTTAAGCAGAGTTAAAAAATTAGCCATCAGAATTGATCGTTAATACATGATTTAGTATCTTTTTTATATAGATTACAAAAAAAAAATCTTTTTTTATATAGACATTATATTAAAATTAAATTCATAAAACAATGAATATCCAAAAAAAATAAAAATGAAGATGACTAATGAAAAGGTTTATTTTTGTCCATGTTTATAGAAGTTAGAATCAAATGAAAAAATAAATGTAGAGAATCACATCACAAAAAAGAAAAAAAAATTGGGAAAGGAAAATTCGTCTTTTTACTATTATAGGTACAAAGAGACTAGTTTTTGCGTGTTGGATCTCAGGCTATATTTACAGTTTATCTGTTAATTGAGTACATAGTTTAATCGATTTCAGCATGAACGTAATCTACAAATACAAAGTTCTTTTGTAGTTCGGTTATGACATAGGCCAATCCTGCGCTGAGAACAGCGAAGCCAGCCAAAACTATTCTCAGATGGGTCTCTGTTGGGATTCCTGATGTTGCACTGAACAAAACTGTTGCACCGATTAGGATTTTCTGCCATGTTTGGAATGCCTCATATGCTCCTTTACATGATGAGCATTTCGAAGTGTGTTGTTCAAATCTATCCAACATCTACATTGCACAAATGAAAAAAAAAAATTTAATCGAACAACATGGATGACTGATGAGGGTTGAAAATGAGGAGGACATTGATGCAAGCTTTTTGTACCTCGCGTTTAGATAGAACTGTTGATGGCAATGGTTGTTGGTTGCTGGTGCCAAACCATTCTGGCTGGCCATTGCCGTGCCGCCGAAGCCAATTCCGGAACGCCAAGACAAAGCGATCTGCCTGTGTTGGCGTGAATGTGATGTTTGTGTACTGTTTGTTGATGTCGCCGCCATCCTTGGTTGCCGCAAGGAAAATTTTCTCTTGGCCTTGAAGGACAATCATGTCACCGTCATATACCTTGTTCGAAGTCCAGTGTTCGTACCATCTAGGAACCACCTGAGACACGTATAAGTCAAGAATCAGAGCTAAGCATTCATAAAAGTGAGGTGAATTTAAGATTAGTCTGTGCAGCCAATGGAATAGAGCTAGAAGAATATAACAATTGTCCTGAAGACATTATATAAGACCAAATATTAACTTCCCCTCATTTTAAAAGTAAGAATAAATTGTGTGTATTTGGTTCTGAGTTTGCATAATTAATTCTGTTAGAATTAATTTAGTTAGAATTGATTTCAAAATAAAGTGATTTATGTTTGGTAATCCATTTAAAAGTAATTCTGACATAAAGTAATAAATTTTCACTTTTTACCAGAATTGATGCTGGAAACAAGAATTGATTTTCATCTTTTGAGACCGGAATGCACGTGTGCTTTGATAAAACAAAAGGGATATGACAGCATTGTACACAGAAATCTTACCTGCCACCAGGCAGGCCCTGGCACTGTGAACTGGAAGAAGTTTCGAGCACTGCAAACAATGGAGCGAGTTTTACCAGGTGCCATGGGGACATTGAAGGAACATATCCATATCACCCATTTCTGGTCACCAACAAGTGGAAGTTTGGTATCAATCTCAATTCTGCAATAATAATGTCAACTTGTCAAGCATATTGAGCTTCTTGAAATATTGGACTTAAACCTGTCCAGTGTCCAGTATCAAGTCTAGATATCAAGATACTAATTTAAATTGACATTGATGATCCATGCATTATCCAAAGTATTACACAAATGATATGAGAATCCTTCCAAGCACCTCACACATATTACATAGTGAAGGTACCGCTAACTTAACGAAACACACCTCATCTCGAACAGCAGATGCTATATCAAGGTTTGTTCGAAAAGACAGCTCCATATTGTCCAAATCACTAGGCAAGTCGTCACTAGAGGGTGAAAAGGAAATTCAGGAAGGAAACAAAAGAAAATGATCTGTTTCTACTCTCCAAATTGATTGTCTGATACTGAATCCATCCAAGTATTGAGGAAGCTCTGTCGCTTGTATACTTAACATTTTAATTTAGCAAGTGTGTGAGACAAGACATGATTTCATACATGATACAAGAAAGCTACCGAACACTTCGCCCTTAAAGATGAACAATTTTTTTTTCCAGGCCATAAACACAAACATAATACATACAAAATTCTTTCAGCATTAATGATGAAAATGTGAAACAAAAGAAAGATGTATGTGACATTTACATTCAATGCAAAAGCCATTAGCTTACTTGTTCATATAATAACATGGTGCAACGAATTTAGAACTGATTTGTGGGTTCCCTTCATTAGCTCCTGCAAAGCCCCATGGACCACTAGAATCCATCTTGAATGGCAGAGGCTTGGCTTTCTCTCTCCTTCCTGTAACCTGTGGTTGTGGATAATTTTTATTTCAGTGATTAGGGACTTATTATTAACCTAACAATACCATACAATTTCAACTTTAGAAACTGCTTATCTCGGTAGTTTGTAAATTAATAATATATATTTGCTAACTATACTGCTAATATTTTCATTGCCATAGCAACAAAGAAACGTGTCAACTGTCAGCTACAGGGATCATAAAAAGACAAGGCACATCTTAAGAGTTTGAGAGACACATAATGCAAAGTTGCCGCAGTCATATATGAAAAACATATGTTAGAAGTTTGTACACTGACTTGCACTTTCAGGGTTAATGCCTAACCAAATTCAGCACAACTCTTAACAAAATTTTCCAAAAGTATAGATTGTGTAAACAACGAATACAATGTGACAATCAAGGTTTGCCCTATACTGTTAAACCAAAATGTTACCTGTGAAGAAGGCTTCTCAATTGTCATAGCCTCAGTTTTTGAATATGTTAATCATGAGGCAGTTTCAGTGCATAAGTGAAGATATATAATAATCGGGCTAACCAAAAGTTTCTACCACAACTTTTGGACAGCATCAACTTCACTTATTATATTACGTTACACCAACAAACGAGCTCAAAATAAAAATTATCAACTAGCAAACCAGTTGAAAACAAAATATCCTGCATCTACAAGTCATGTTAAAAAGTATGATTTGTACCTTGTGATGAGCAAAATCAATGTGAGAAGGGTCAGAAACATTCTCCATGAGAGTATCATAGCCATAGAAAAGATCACGCTGAATGTTCACTGTGGCAAACTCTGGTTTGTTGAAGTCATCAGGCAACCTACATAAACACAATTTTACCATACAGGTCAATCAAAAAAACTCTTCAATCAACATTAAAAATAAGGGGACATTTTAAGTGACCAATTAGACGGATTTTACTCCTCTAAAATGATAATGTTGGTAAAAATGCAAAAATGAGGGATTAACCCTTGGATCATTTAGTGGGATCCCCATATGATGGAAGTTATTGATCCAAGGGTGACTAACGTCTCACTTTTGCACTTTACTAACTTCCTCACTTTAGAGGGTCAAATCCCAAATACACTTAGTTTGATTTTGATAGTCATCCAATCAAATCCTTCTATTTGCGTGAGTCTTCAAGTAGTTGGAGTGAAAGTCACTCTTTGCTAACATTGAAATACATGATTGAATGAGTGTTAGTGTACCAAAATTAAACTCATTACATTTTAATGAACTTAAACAATTCAAAGCAAATATTTTATTACACCGAAGACAGAATCAAGTCAATTACATTGGAGGCTTGGAGGCATTGGCTTTCTCCCAACCATTCTCATCAGGCCATACAAAGAGCAAGCCCTGAGACACCATGGTAGGGAACCTAGTGGCACACGCTTTAGGAGATTTTAGAGCACGTGCTTCGGGCCCTTCAAGGGAAGCCTGAGGGATCCTAACACAGGATCCACACCCATCAAAAGACCAACCATGATACGAACACTGCAAATTCCCACCTTCATCAATCCTTCCCTCCTGCAAAAACCAAAAACACCCATTTTTAATCACAAAAGGAAAAACCCCTCTTCCCTTCACCTTTTTCTCTTGTATTGTAAGTTTGTAACCCAACTTCCATCCTCAAAATAATAAATAAAAAAAAACAACAACAAAGAGGAAACCCCAGATTCTTGTGACTACTGACCAGACCAGCATCAGTTAACAAAAATGAAAACTTTTGGTCTAGTTATTAAAGCCATTTATACTGTCTTCCAATCAAACATCCAAACCGTTCTGTTTACATAATCTTAAAGTGGCAATACTTGATTAATCGACCCTGTGTATAAAAATTAAATATACTAATATTTGTTTTCAACAAAATAAATTTAAAATAATAAATTTTTTAATCTTTAATTACTTTTTTTTTAATGGTTTCCCGCACTGGAGTCAAGTATCTAGAACCTACAGTTCTCCCGATATTGGTTATATAGAGTATTCGAGCTCGAGATCAATGGTTAAGAGAAAAGAGTATCTGCCTCTCCAATCTTCGTTGGTTAATATAATCACTATACTATGGGTTTTGGTACGAATTTGGGGTTTACTAAAGTACGAAAAAAATGGTGAATAAAAGTAAGAAGAAGAACACACAGAGAGAGAGAGAGAGAGAGAGAGAGAATGGGGCAAGACGATGGGGGCACTTATCGTCGAAAGCAACCCATTGGGAGTTGGAAGTATCGAACCAAATGACGATCTCACGGCCCAGAAGCTGAAACGGCATGGGAAACCGAGGGTTCAGATCTTCTACCAACGAAACAGGGTACCAGTGATCCCTCCAAGAGAATTTCGACGACGAGCTCTCATCAAAAGCTTCTTCCTCTGTTTCTGGGTTCGGTTCAACCCATGTTGTTGGTGGCGCCGCAACGCGTGGAACAACGGTTAGGGAGAGGCTACTTCTGCTTCTGGGTCTGTTGGATATTGAATTTGGTGTTGTTTGTTGCGTGAAAAATGGGAACTTTGTGAAGGAGAAAAAGGGAAGGGTATTTGGGGGTTTGGAGAGCGTGAGTGTTGTTGCTAAGGCCGAGGAAGAGTGTGGCAGTGCCATCAATGGTGGAACAAAAACAAGGTGTTTCTTTTAGCTGTTGTTAAGGTTTGAGGTTTGGAGAGGTTTGGTGATTGTTTTGTGAAGAGATATTATGTGAGATGTAATGTAATAAGGGAATGGAACTGGTTGATTGTTTGAGTCGTGCAAGTTTCAAATGTTTGTATTCTCTCTGGTCTTTGGCTTTGTTGTCTCTTCAAGCTCAATCCAGTTTTCAGACAAAGTTCTGTTCAAACAGTGTCATTCTCCCATCAGTTTATTTGTTTATTATTATTATTTTTTTTGTCTTGTTCACCTTTTGGATTTTATTTCCTCAATTTAACGAATCAGTACAGTGCTTACTGCTTAAAAATGCGTAATTGCGGAAAATTCTTCTAGGAGTATTCCGGTGAAGAAGGTCAAAGTTTGCTACAATGCTGCAACTATCCAATTGTGGTCAGAAAATTTTCTTTTACTCTTTTTTGCTTTTTGCTGAGAAAAATATGAAAAAATGTTAAAGACGAAAAAGGAAAAATCAGGAAATGTGAGATGAAAAATCCAGAGTGTGTGAAATTGAAAGATGAGTTCGGTGGAATGATTGGTGTCCACAACTTTGAAAGAGCATTTGGAGGTTGATGCTACTGCAGCCATGTAGCTTAGATACATACGTTAAGTACTTGTGGGCCAAGTGCTGTGTTGGTAGGAATATCTACTAAAAATCAAACTACATAAGCACTTCCAGTTCTAGGGGCGGGGGAATGAATTTGGAGAAAAACAATGGGAAAACAAACGAAACTGTGGATGGTTTATATTTGTCGAGTGTAAGTGCTGCACCTGTGCCTGTGCCCTATTTGTGGCATAGTTACAAATAGGTTCGTTCATAACCCATTCAATCCCACCAATTCAATCTGATCGGAAACTCATTGGACGAATTCAAATGTTGAAATTTGATCGATACATTTTCCCTTGTAATACGTCCTTCCTTTAGCAAAGTCAAATAATCCTTTAATATATATATATATATATATATATTATAATAATTTATAAAAAATTATAAGATTTTAAAGTTTAATTAATATATTTTATATAATATAATGTTATTTTTACATTGATATGGTTTATTTTGAAACCTATATAGTAAATATCTCTAAAATTTTATTTCTTACGTGTAAAATTTTATAATTTTATTATGTCCAATATCCAAATTCTCGTATATTGTTTTAATGTAAGCAGATTACCAAGATATAGTTGTTATTAGTCTGTTTAAGTTTCAAAAATTGACCTTAAAAATTAAGTAAGGTTCGAATTTTGTCCAACCAGCCAACCTGTCTCTCGTACACTCCTAGTTACAAAAACAACCGTCTAGGTTTCTCAGGTTCAAGAGCATCTTCAACAAAAATTTGTCAATGCCATTGAGCACAAGTATGAAACTGAACTCAAAAGACCTGCCAAAATAATCCAGTGAAAGAGGCGATTATGTCATGGATGTCAGAGCCTAATCTGTAGGGAAATGCTTTGCTGCGGTTGAAAGGCAGGAAGGGGAAGAGAGACCGAGTAAACTGTCTAATGGTGAAATATAAAATAAGATATACTAATGTAAAACTTTTTATATGGTCATTATATCAAAATTAAATTTTAAAATAATCCCAAAAAGAGTTTTTTGGAAGGACTCTATTGTCTTTTATACCAGTTATTTAATTGCTATTTTTTTTACTAAACAAGTTTTTGAAAATTTATATAATCATTACTTTCAATTTCATAAAAGCTTAAAATAATCACACAAAAAGGTGGTAACTAGTTTAGATTTTAAATAGACTAATCTAATAATAGCATTCTTTTTCTTTTTTTGAAAAATCATGGTGGTGAGAGGTGACAGGACTAATTTATAAGTTTACTAAAGAATATTTCAGTCCAGGTAAGATGGGTGTGAAAGTACAAAAGGCAATCTATTGTAGACAATATCAACCCGCGATGGCGTTGCTTTCAGATTCACCAAAATGCATGGTTGAATGCTAGGATTGTTTTTTCACATATGTTTCTTCCATCTAAAGAAAGGACAAAGGGCACCACCGCAGTTAGTCAACTGAAAATTATTTTGATGTAACACAATCAAGTGCGCGCGCATACCAATCTTCAATCAAAACAAGGTACACACCTAAATTGGAGCAAGCATCCAGGCATACCAAAGGCTCAAGTTGCAGCCAAGATGCTACTGAGCTTCAAATTATTTGCAATCATATTGTCACAAGATAGGCACTACAATATTGGTCATTAGCAAACTGATTCGACGGACACAAATAAGACTACTCATAACTAATAACATATTCATCTTTTTATTACATAAACCTTACACATTCAATAACATCTTACAAAATGATATTCAGTCATCGAAGTCATCTAACAATGACCACTGAGAACAAATTCAAATTCCTGCTCCAGCAACCAGCCATGCCATAATACACCAAAACTGTGGGGAAAAAATTCCTCTCAAACAATGAGAAATTCTTGGCTAGCACAGTCTACCCCCATCATTTTTTAAGTGCTCATATCATTGTTTAAGATGCGTAGAAAGTATTTTTAGTGACAGGCATACTTCTACAATGGTCCCCATGATAAACCAATATCTAACTAAGAATTACTCTCCAACAATAAGCAAATATACGAGCAAACATATAAGCTGGATCTTCTAACTCAAATCAGGCAATTCTCAAGTTGCTTCATTTCTTCTGGTAAGTTTGATGATCAGGACCAATATCACGCGAGCCAGTGTTAATGTAAGGCCCTCGGAAAGTTGCTTGTGGTGGCAGTGGCTTAGTTGGGTCAATTACAGGCTTCCTTGATGACCTGGGCAATACAAACTCTACTATTAACAGCAACTTCTTCGACCAAAATAATAATAATAATAAAACCTTCTGAGTAGTAAGGGTGTCTTTGGTTTATGCAAATCATGGTTCGGTTCATTTGAAACTTTTTTTTTTCCTCTCCTGCTAACCATAGTTTGGGACTAAAAATATATGTTGAGTGTAATTCATCATGATCATCTATTAGCGTATCTATCGTCATAATTAGCATATTTGCTGCCATAATTATCATATCAGTATATGATAAAATCTTCTCCACTCCTCAACGGATACTTTCCCTCATTCTAGGAAATATTCTCCTGATTCTTAGCCTTGTACATAGCACGTCTTTTTTCCTTTCCTATCTTAGGAGATTCTTTATGTATATATACCCATTGTAATTGTATCAGATAGACACATGACAATAATAAACATATATTTGTTTCCTTTATTCTCTTATTATCATCAGTAAAATAAGTTTGCACCCTTCAATTCAACGTGTGCAAACTGAAATTGAAACATGCTGATTCAAATAGTGTCTGTTTGGTTACTATTGTTTTCATGTTCTGTGTTTTTGTTTTTGAGATTTACAGAAGGAAATATTGAAAACCCTGAAAACAATAAAATCTTGTTTTCAGTTCTTATTTCCTATATACTTTTCACTATTTCCGTCACAAAATTTTGAGATCAGAAACTACAGGAATGAAGATAGAAAATGAAAATTGAAACCAACCATGCCCGAATACAGAGCTGTGATGTGAATGAAAGGGGTAGCAAATTCAGTTGACTTACGCCATGTAGAAGGGAAATGCCAATCCTGCTGAAGCAAAAGCAACAAGCCCTGCAGCAAAAACTAGATTGCGTGCACCTGCCATGGATGCTGACCAAAAACATCAAATAGAAAAAATTGACCTGCTAAAGCAACAAAATCAAGTCATGCATTAGCGTTGCTATATACATACATAATTCATGCGATGAAAGGGCCCAACAATAACAACCCCCAAGATAACAAAAATTGCAAACCCTCGATGAATTTCAAACACACCTCCTGCACATCTAATGCGGAATCATAATAGAAAAAACACAAAATGAAAAATTTGAACCTTGAGTGGAATTCAGAGGAAGCAAGGGTTAATCAAGCGAAACAGGTAGTGGAACAAGCTCTTCAAATTGAAAATAATAATAATAACTTAAGAACCCTAATTTCCCTAATTGCGTTGCGATAAGAGTTTCAGAATGCGTTGAAGAGTTGAGTGCAGAGGGAAACAGGCACTCCCACGAGAATTGGTTTGAGGAAGATGAGCTCTTCCTTTTATTTTTGGGTTCTTCTTTGGGTCAATGACTTTTTTTTTTGGGGTCGAAGGTCAATTCTTGTTTTTGGCCTGGAAGGTCAATGAGTTTCCTTGAGTAGAGAAACAGGCCTAGAACGGCCCAGCCCAGTTCGCTTCTGGTTTTATCCGATTTAGTCCATAAATTTTACTCAAACTTGCACAAATTCCATGTATTTTTTAATGTTTTCACAAGACTTCATGATAAATGGAAACATGATATAACTCATAGAAGCAGTTGCAATTTTTTTTCGTCGTCCTATGAATTCTTCACCTATATTGTCCTATAGCAAGTTCAGGAACCCAATTATAAATTGTTAAGAATTTAATTTTGATATATTGTAATATAAAATTTTTTTAGATAGATATTCAATCATACATTATCATATTTGTAAGTGTTTGATTTAACTATCTACTATCTTATAAGTTTCACAAATAGAAAACATATAATTAGATGTCAATGCAAAACTCTTACACTGATAGTATATTAAAATTAATCTAAATTTTTAAAGGGTTTCAATAAAAGTAAGTTTCAAAATTTTTTAGATAAAAGCTCTTGAAATTTCCTTTTATAAATCCTTAATGGTTAGATAAACCCATTTTTAAAATATAGGAACCTAGACCCAATTGACAATTGCACATATGCGAGTTTCAGCGCCGGCTAAGATCTAGACGCTGTTTGAATCTTGGAACTTCTTACTCATGCGCGCGAAATGGCGGTGATCATGCATAAATGCCATAACAATTTGTTCAGATTCCAATTTTTAAACCAAAAAAGAGAAGGTTCTTCCTCGATTGGTTTTACTATTTCACAAATGCAAATAGTTCTCATATTGAACATTTACCAAATCGATAAATAATTGTAGTCTAATTCTCCAAGAGAAAAATGCAAAGCATATTATTATATCGTGATTACTGATTACCGAACACAAGCACCAAATTTGCAGAACTTAAAAGAACCAAAAGCAGAACTTAACTGAAAAATAAGTGAATATTATGAAAATCCACCACGCATACGAGAGTACACGAGAGGTACAGCAACATATATCTAAGAAAACACCATGTATTCAGCACATGCATTAGACGACAACTGAAACCACATTCATTCAAATTCTCCACAGAAGAGAATTCCACAACACTTGGATCTCATAAGTCTTAACATTCATGTTCCAACAACGGGCTATATAAAACCTATATAATTTTTGTAATCCACTTCTAGATTTTCAATGTAAACTTGATCATTTCACAAGCATGCTTTGTTGGGCCTAGTTCTCCTGCTGCTGCTGAAACTTCAAAGGCCTCCTGAAGAGCATTATGTGTGGCTCACGGCGATGAATTGCATAATGAACCCAACCATGACTCTGTTGAACCCCGATTGCACGCCACTCACTCTGCATTATGATCAATCCAAAAAGTGAGTTTGGGTCATTATATTAGATGGTCACCGAAATTTGAATGAAAAAAAAAGTAGCAGCAGCAGTACTCAAAATCTGCGTTATATATAAAACCCCAACACTAGGAAATTCATGTAATTGAACCAAGAAATCTTAGATAGACTAACTGTGGGGACTAAAGTCAAACAATTTTGAAAAGGTTTGAACCAAAATAAAGTAATTTAATTTTGGGACCAAAATCAAAACCCACTTTTTTCCAAGACCAAAAACATATTTAAGGCCTAGTAAAATTATCATTTTCTCTATGTTGAAACATGAGAGTACCTCTTGGAGCCGGAAGAATTGGAGCAACGGTGTGCGTCGGGCTTGTCTTCCTTGGACTTAGTGGCTGAGCGGAGAGCGTGCCTCTGAAGCTTGGATCTGGTAGACCCTGAAGAACCCAACCACAACAGAGAATAATACAATACGATACAAGCCAATTAAAAGCATTGTCACAAGGAAGAGGCTTCTCATGTGTCACATATGACCACCCTGCTTGTTTTGTATAATAAAACGAAAAACATAGGCGAATTCTATAGTGGTCACTTGTGAGTCAGTGACCAAGTTATATCTCAACCATTTAAATTTTATCTAACAGTTGAAATTAAAATGTTCTAATAAAAAATAATTCTATAATAATAGATATCTATATTTTAATATTTATTGAGAAGAACACTACCAAATATACTCTCATCTTTAACCCAAACCTCTAGCAAAAGATTGAGTGTTTGTAGCTTCGACAATGGAACTATTTTCAAAATAGGTGCCCCAACTCATTTCAATTGAAGTGATTTAACATTCTAACCTAAACTATTTATTACTGTTGGACAATGTTAATAATGATGGTTAACTATTAATTAATTATGGTCATTAAAAATTGTGATTAATTTTTGTTCCAGGTTATTTGAAGTTGGGGAAAATTGCTCCCAAGTTGCAATGTGCTTCCATCTCGTTGGACGTCACCTGTAACCCCTGCAAAGGTGAGGGGAGGTACTACACTTTGATACTTGGTCTTTTTTATGTGGCATAGATCTCTGTGTTAGTAGTGTTTTGTTTTTGGACTATTTGGGAGTCTTCCCATCAATTGTTCAAGAGCTCCTTACGCATAGACCCAGGAATCACGCGCAAAATTGGTTATACAAAAGGTCAAGGCTCTCGACGCGAGTCACATAACCTCGAAATTGGAAAGGTTCCCAAACTCGGAGTTGTAATGCCCCAATTTTTCTCTAAGTACAAATGGTTAAAATGCCCCTGAAGTCATTTTTAGGAATTTGAGGGTAGCCAACCCAATCCTCGAATAGGTTAACTCAATGTTTGAAGGGGATTATGATTGTAATGTTTGTTATCCGAGGTGAAAATCTCGTTTTCTAAATTTTCGGCTCAAAATGATCAAAATGCCCTGAGCGTTTTACACGGTAAATGTGCCGTTTGAGCCCAGAACTTTTCCAGGGAGTTCGAAATGATATTTATGAGTGGATCATAATAGTTAGTTTGGAGGTTCGAGAGTTTTAGTGTAAAATTACCATTTTGCCCTAGAATAGTGTATAGTGAGCCTAATGATACAATTAACCAAACATAAGCAATATTAGGCTCTAATAGAAGATTAATTAATTTTGATAATTAATCTATAGTTAAAATAATTTATTAAGGATAATTAGAACCTAAGATTGCTTAGTTAGACTCTAATTCCATTCTTAGATTCAAGATTCCTAGTCATGGAATCTTGAATAGTAAATTCTTTCTCCAATTCCTTAAATTAAGGAATTGTGTCTATGATTTGATTTAACTTGAAAAGAGTTTTAATTCCTTAATCTAGCAAGATCACCCCCTAAATCAAGCCTTGACAACCTTAATTGATCATTACCTTACATAAACATTCACTTACAAACTCCTAATCAAAGACACACCTAAACACACCTCTAAACTACAACTAAGATGATATAATTCCTCCTCCTTGGGCTATAAATGGCCGAAGTCATTCCCTCCCCCTCACCCCATCACATGTTGTTGTGATTACACTAAAAAAAACCATGCCTCCACCTATGCTTAAGCCATACCCAAGCCCATACCTCACTATGCCTTTGACCATACTCACCAACCAATCAAGGAGATATTTCTTCTCTCCTCTCCCTCCCAAAAGCATCGGCCACTCCTCCTCCCCTAAGGCCATCCATGAGTTTTCATTCCTCTATAAACATGCAAGCTTGAAAGCTCTTTGGATCCCTTACACACCTTGCAAACTTTAAGCTCTCTTCCTCAAAGATCAAATAAGTCTTTTTCCTTCTTCATTCTCCTAAACACAACTTCTTTTCCTCTCTTGGCCGAAACTTCCTCTTCAAAGCTCTAAAGAAGATTTTCTTTCCTTCTCGTCTCAAAGGACCAAGCTTTCCTTCATACATTCAAGCAAACTTTTGGTAGGGGGTTGTCTTTAAACTTATTTTCTTGCTTTGTTAAGATTTGTTCCCATTTTAAGATGATGATTGAATAATCTTCCTTAAGCTTTCTCATTTCAATTTTTCTTTTTCCTTTCTTTTCATTTTCGGCCATTAAGGCCTTGATGATATTCCATGATAGCTTGATGATGAGAGATCTTTGTGTTGGTTGTAAAGGCCATCATCTGTAGACCTCTAGAGCTCAAGGTGGGCTTTATTTTTTGTTTTGAAAGAATGATGAAAATAAAAAGGTTTTTGGTTGACCTTGTTGGTTTTTTCTTGAATTTGATGATGAGTCTAGACAAAAGAGGTCCATAGGACCATGGTGTCAAGAGACTCTAAAACTCATTTCATTTGGTTGAGATTGAATAGGGTTGATGGTTTATCCTCCAAAGTCTTGCATGAGCTCTAGTTAAGATAAAATAAGTTTCCATTCATGTTTAAGTTTATGCCTTGCATATCATATTTACTCTTTGATGTCATCACTAAGCTCTCAAGAATAAATAACTGAACTTTCATTTTCATATTTAAATTTTCAAGCTTGTATTTCATGTTTATCTTTCAAGTTATCACTTAATATTCAAAGATAATAAAGAGGTTGCATCTCATATTTATTTTATGCTCTCACTTTATTTTATAATGAAGAATAAAATAAAGTGCATAGCATGTTTATATTTACGTCATCACTTAAACTCCTAGAGCTCAAAAGACTTGCTCTAGTATCCCCAAAACGGAAAGTTTAACCATGACAAGTGGATGTGTTTTAGTCATGATACAACGTTGGTTTTGATTTGTAAAAATATGAGGATGTTTTCAAGAAAATGTTAGAAAGATATGTTTACGTGGCCTCAAGGTGTTAAAGTAGCGTGGAATATGTTAAAATCATGTTTTCTCAAATTTCGAAGTTCTGGTAATTGATTACCAGCTTATGTAATCGATTACCAAAATGGTTATTTGAAGGATTTTAGATTCTGGTAGTCGATTACTAGACAATGTAATCGATTACCAAAGCAATTCCTCGAACCGATTTTTAACTCCTGGAATTGATTACGTGTTTATGTAATCGATTATCATGATATTCTTCATTTTTTTGGAACAGTTTTTAGCCTTAGTAATCGATTATCATCCTATGAAATCGATTACCTGGATGTTTGCGTCAGAACAAAATTTAGGTTCTGGCAATCGATTACCAGGCCCATGTAATCGATTACTAGGCCACCCTTTTGAGTCCAAAACTAGTTTTTGATTCTGATAATCAATTACCATCATTTGTAATTGATTACCAAAACCCCCAAACGTGCAAAATATGTGTTCTAAGTATGATAGAATGACTTCATGTGTAAATGCTTTGAGATAAATTCATATGATTATGTGAGGTATGCAATTCATTCTGCCTTATTTATTTGGCCATTGTATTGATGTTATTTTATGGAGTTAAAATATGTTTGAGTGAGGTAAGGACCAATTTAGGAATGTTAGGAAAGAATAAGTAACTAAAAAAGAATTTAAAATGAGGATTCTAGAACACCTAAGCACAAGAATTATAAATTTTGTTTCAGCACAATTGAACTTAGGGGAAATGGTTTACAATTAGTGGATATGTAAGGGAATCTCTGATAATTGGTTTAGGAATTTAATATAGAGCCCTAGGCAAAGACGGAGCTTAGAAAGGGTAAAAAATGGAGATTCTAAAACCCCATAATCGAATAATAACCATCGTACACCAAATCTGTGTAATGCCTGAGGAGGTGTTAGTAAGCATAAAAATTAGAGAGAATTACAAGTAATTATTCTCTAGGTGCATTGAAGATCTATTATGGGTGTTAGGATAACTAGAACACGAGTTTTAAGACCTGAAGGGACAAAGCATAAGACATTATAAGATAGGGAAGATGATGAAAATAAGTGACCGAGTGAACACATTGTTATGTTATATCGAGAGTATGTGAAATGGCATGCATGTGAGAATATGTGAATTTATGACATGATTGTTATGATAATGTGGTACGTTATGATTGAGATGCAGAAAGATATGAGATATTGAATGTGGAAGCATGTGATAAATGAGTTATGTGACATGACTCAAATTTGAGGAAATTCAATGTATAGCGTTGTGCTGACGAATTTCTGTTAAATTTAAGAGACTTAAAGAAGTTTTTGAAAGTGATATTTTAAAAGTGACATGCCGAGACTCATTTCTCCTGCTACGTGAGAAGAAAGTAAACCCGTGGGGAGTATGGACGAGCCATATCGAAGCGGACAAAGTCACTTGGTCTTAACTAGTTGATGCGTTCGTAGACCAAGACGTACTTCTCCTGCGGTAAGGAGAAAGTAAAACAGTGAGGGTATTGTCAGTTAGTTTGCCAAAGCGGACAAAGTCATTGGTCTTAACCGTCGATGCGTTTCGAAGAAGGAAAAAGTCCCATGATGGGTGATCCTTAGGCCCCTACCCGTACTCTAGGAGTCGGGATTTTTGTGATTATGTTACGCTTACCAAGAGGATAAGTAAGAACTAGTGACGACTAGTTGAGGTATGAGCTCATAGCCTAGTTTAGGGTGGTAATGATTATAGGTTTGATACATTTATGTCACAAGCTTGAGAAGAGAAAAAGATGAGAAGTTCCATACTTATGAAAGAGAAAGGTTTTCATGAGAAGTTATATGCCACTTATATGATGATAAATTGTGATGTCATGCTTTATTGGTTTACTTGTATAAGGTATTGACATGCATTCATGCTTTGCTATGCTGCATTCATGCATTAAGATTCGTTATAAAAAAAAACACGGACCTTGGATAATTACTTTTATAAAACCTCATAATAAACCTTTGCATGTTAAACCTTTTCATAATAAACCCAAGGTTCCTGGGACGTAACGATGACATTAGGGTAGGAGGATTCCCTCCTGAATTCTTTAGTAAGATTCTCACCCCTCTATTTCTCTTTTCCGTCACATTCGTCAGATCTCGATGGCGTCGTCGTGGTCTTCATTGACACACTGATTTGGGAGGTGCACTATGACCCGACCATTAGTCGTATCATTTTGAGGGTCGTTATGTCCGCATTTTTACATACATGGGACGCCCATTCGCGCATCCAGTTTCCAGCTTCGCTTTACTCCTACCTCACCGTATAGCGATGACCTGATCTTCGAGACTCGCACTCCGACGAGCAAACTCGTCGTGCCTGCCCTTCGCTTTGGCGGTGTCGACTACCCCGAGTATGTTCCTCACTCGAGGCCCTCCGAGACCAACCCAGGAGGATTCCCCACCCACATCTATTCGGAGGATCTACCCCTATGGTCCCTATGGACATCGGAGAGGCGAGGACACGGTGATGAGCGAAGGCTAGCTTGACGCCAGAGGTGCGCCCATGTCAAGGAGGTCACGTCCGTCCCCCTTTCTCTTGCACGCGCTCGAGGAGCTCGCAGTTCATTGGGTACATACCTTCCTGGATGAGGATCTGCCCGCCAGGAGATTGTGATGGAGGATCCTTCAGAGTGCCGAGCTGTCGCGAGGATTCCCTACCGCTGCATCTTTTGATGGGGATGACGTTGGATGAGCACTCATAGGTTGAGGGAGGGGATATGGTAGCTAGTAATCTAGTATTTTGATGTTCCCCATGTATTTTCTGTTTTTGTGTATGTCTTTCTATTACTTATGTATTAGAAGTTCAGCCCACTATGGGTGTGACTCCGTCTGTGCTAATTCCTATTACTCAACTATGTTATTTAATATTATGAACTTTGCTTCCATGGATGAATGTGTTCTTTATTGCTCTTAACTTGTATGATTATGTTCTCTGTTGCTTTACGATTAGCTCATAGTAGTACGCGCATGGCTCTAGTTTTGATTTAGGTTTTTCAAAAAAAAAAACTTACTCATATTTTCCGCTAAATATTTTGATAAAAGGAATTTAAAAGAAGTAATAACTAATAATTAATCTCAATGCGTCTCAGGCGTGTTGGATTAAATATTATGGTGTTACAGGAGTCGAGGGACTCATGGTTAAAAGGTTGTAAGCTAAGTAAAGCTCCTTAAAGGTAGAGATGTTTGCGAGGTAAGAAGGGATTCTTTTGAGGAGGTTGCTAACGAGGTATAAAGATTGGAGAAGAATTGCTCACTAGCTTAGGGGATTGTTTCCATGGAGGGGTGAAACAAATATGGGTATAAAATGACAGGAGGACATCAGAGGGTGGTGGTGGTGTACTGTGGGAGTGGTAGGGAGGAAAGGAAGATAAAAAATAGGGATAAAAGAGGTAATTTGTTATTCATCTAAATTAAAATATTTCAATGACGAATTTGGTCACTAACTCACAAGTGACCACTATGAGTTGGTGATGAGATGTGTGAGAAAAGAAAGAGATGGGTGTGTGTGTGTTCCTACCGGAAACAGCAAAAGGGTTTTCCTTGACGGGTTCTTCCATGTATGATTGTGAATCCTGGGAATGAGATTGGTGACGATTGCAAACGGCCAACATATATAATTGAAAGCATTTGTGAGTTAGACAATTTTCAACGTTATATAAAAGACTATCGTCCCTTTAATATGGCATACTTTATGGTAATCGTCCAACAATGATGTTTTAAAAGTGCCAATAGATACACGCCAAGTACTTTTCATGGTGCCTTATCAATGTTTTTGTCACATCAATAAATTCTATGGCACTCATTATAATAGTTTGAAATATTCATTGTTCAGTTATTTATTTCAAATTTTAGAGCTTTTTTTTCTACTTTAAAATGTTATGCTTACTTACTGGTTTTAAGTGTGTATTCTATTAATATTATTGAATGTTATAGGATTTTAAAGAGGAAGAGTTAAGGAACACTTTTAAGTGAAAAAAGTGAGCTTGATACTTATTTAGAGGAGCCAAAGCTTATGGGTCACAGAGATTTAGATATTTTGGAGTATTGAAAGGATCATGGTAGTAGATTTGGTACCCTTGGAAGGATGGCTAGTGACATATTAAGCATCCCAATAACTATTGTGGCATCCAAATCTACTTTTAGTATTGGTGGCTAAATTTTGAACAATTACAGAAGTTTGATGATTTCAAAAATTTACAAGCTCTCATATGTACTCACAATTGGCTATTTGGATTTGCTCCTAATGGTAAATTTTGATGGCAAGCTTTCATTTAACATGTTGGTCCTTAGATTTGTCACTGAAATTATCTATTAATATTATTGATAATTAATTATGTTGTGCGTACCCAAAAGAGTCAAAAGTGCAAATTATACTTACATCCAAGGTTCTGAAAACTAACCGAACATTAATCGAAAAGGATAAGGGTTTAGAAGATAAGTGGTTCAACCAGGGATCCAATTGGAATATAATTGGTATATTATAAAACCTGTATTTATATAAATATATAAAAATATAAAATGAAATATATGTCATAAAATAATTAAAAATTAAATTAGGCATCAACACAACCCATATATAATATGGATCAAATCTCTCAAGTATCAAGTTATTACTTCTACTTCTAATAAAACATAATACTAACTCAGATACTATTTCTAATAAAATATAACATTAACTTACATACTTATAAGTCAAACCATAAGTCAATAACACAAGGAAAACATTAAAAACTTAAAGTTCATGAATCAAATAGGATAATCAAAATCCGTATTAATTTGCTGAATATCCCTATCATCAAATGCTTCATGTTCATCTTCATCTCCATTATCACCAAATGAAGCATAAGGCATAGTAGCATCAAATTGACTAGTCTCATGAATCTCACCATCATTTAAAAATAGTAACAAGATATAAAATATGTTAAAAATATATAAAAACATATATAAAAATACATTCTATGACAAAAAAACTATAAGACTCCCTAGCATAATATGAAAGGTAGAATTGTCTTGATATATTAGTTCTTGAAGATCATTAGGAAATTCTGCCTCTTCAACTTCTTTCATCACCCAAAAATCCACTAGATCAATACTTTCATAGTCAGTTGGATCATAGGACCATTTCTTTTGTTGTAATCTAATATACAAATTCAAAATATTAAAATAACTTGTAAAGTTTACTATCCTAAAGTTGGAAAAATAACATTAATTAACAAATATTAAATAGCTTAATAATGTAACTCATAATACCTAGATCTAAGGTGCAAGTTATAGGCCACACAAACAAGATCATTTAGTCTTTGATGCCCTGCCTATTTCTTCTTTTAGTATGAATTTGTTCAAAAACATTCTAATTTCACTCACACCCTGAGGAAGAAGATGTTTGACTAAGAAGACAAATTGCTATCTTTTGCAAAATTGGATACTGCCACCAAAATATCTCCACTATTCACCTGCAAAAATTAGATATAAATGTTTAATCATCAACATTCACTATTTATTTCAAAACATTCAAACAAATCAAACTACTAGAAAATTTTTTTTTACTAGGTTGAAGTTCATTAATTGCTTGAACAACTTTTGGCCTATCAAAGCTTATTCTTGATATACTTACACCTCTTTCAATGCTTTAATTGTATCGCTACAAAGGCTCTTTACATTAAACATATCAAGTAAGCCTGGCATAACTTGATTTTTCTCAATGAATTTCTCATCATAAAAGAAAGCAGGGTTTAGAAAGTAGGCTGTTGCATGGATACTTCACTTCAAATGCTTATCCTATCTTGCCTTAATGATTTCAGTGTAAGATTCATATGATGTATTCTTGTTCCTAAACATCTCCTTGATTGCATTTTTAGCCCTTTGCATACCTTCATATACATATTCCAATGAAGGCTTTTTTTAGAATTTACAATTCTTAGCAATCTAATCAAAGGGCCTGTAAGCATGCATGTGGTATGACAACCATCCCAAAACTTATCGTGTAACATAATAGCACTAACAGCTTTCCCATTAGCACTCCTACCTAATTTATGCCCTGTGAAATGTGTGTCAACAACCAAAGCTTGCAAATTTGTCTTATGTTCACATATCTTTTTCAATGTAAGAAAGATAGTTGCAAAATGAGTATCTCCTGACGAACAATTTCCTTCCAACTAGGCCTTTTTCTAAGCCAGGACAAGAACACCATATGATTATAAATAAAGATAATTACCTTTGAAGCTCAAGATGCAAGGCTGGTAATATGGGGCATACTATCTATGTCTTTCAAAATGAGATTTGAGCATGGAGGCACTAGGGGACCAAAAAATGTTCTCATACTTTTCATGAATAAGTTTCCCAACCGTTACATAATTAGCCTCATTGTTAGTCACCACATGCACATTACTAGGCTCCACCTATTCAATAACTTCAGAAAACAAATTACACAATGTAAAGGCACTTTTTACCATATCTGAAGCATCAACAGACTTCACAAAGCACATACCAATCAAGCAATACACTAAAAAAATTGATCAAAGTTCTTTGTCTTTGATCTATCCAACCATTAGCTATAAGTGTTCAACAATTTTCCTTCCATTTACTCTGATAACTATCCACAAGTAGTTGGTACTCATTCTTAAAATCAACTAATAAATGAACCCTCAATTTGTCATATGAACCTTTATAACCAAGTCTAATACCAACAATACCATCCATTGCATCTGGAAAATGGTGATTGAGTTGCATTAAAAGGAATCCTTGCATCAACAAACCATCTAGCAACTCTCAACTCAACTTCATATAATGCCTCCTTGCTTTGAAATGCACTTTTCAAACTTGGTTGGCCTTCCTAAGTTGACCTTGCTGCAAAATAACTACTAACTTTTGCCTTTTGCTTGCCTTTGTCTCCAACAACTTTCACTTTAGATGGTGGATGTATACAATTAAGCTTTTGTTCCTTTTGTTCAAATGCTTTCTCAATCTCATCACCAAATATCATAGAATCATCTTTACTTTTATTTATCTTGACTTCTTCCAAACTTGATAACATTTTCTCTTTCACATCATGAGGAACTTTCATGCATTTAATCGTGTTTCCTATTTTTCCTGCAAGATGTTGCTTCTTCTTATTAATCCATCCTCTTTTGTACAACTTTAAACAAAACAAGCATGTATATAATGACTTTCCTTTCTCAATTGTCAAATTAAAATATTTCTATCGTGGATCAGATTCCACGAGTGGAGGTGAAGAAGATTGGTTGTAAGATTGGTAGCCTCAGGATTGACATCATTACTAGCATTAACAAGCACAACATTGCTATTTACTTCTACTGACTGATTAGGAGTTGGGGCATCCATATCTAAAGCTAAAAAATTAAACAAACAAAACAAAACACAATTAAATTCACATAATCACATCAAAATCCAACAAGCAAATCAAGTTAAAATAAATAGTCTAATATAAAGCCACAAATCAAATTAGTCCTGAACTTCAAATAATCAAGTCCAAAATTTGCTTCAAATTACAATAAACAAATGTCCTAAAAAAATTGGAATAAAAAGTTAAAAATAGTAAAGTAAACAAAGGCAAAGGCAGTGAAAGCATGGTAAAACAAAGTAATCATGGTGACTGAGATGGAGGTAGAAGGATTTTAAAGGTTTAACCTTCAACGCAGTGTCAGCCTTACCTTCAAGCTTCAATGAGAGAAGACTAAGATGGAGGCAAACGCCTACTTCGGAAGAAGGCGGCAGATGAGGCAGGCAAAGTTGATAGCGACGACAAGGCAGACGGCATAATAGTTGATGGCGACTCAAAGTAGGTACGGACCTGACGTGAGACGGGGCACGCAGGGCAGGTGGCATAGCGGGGTGACATAGCACGACGGGTGGCACGACACGATGGGCAACGTAACTTGTGGTAGAGGATTAAGAGTGGCGGCGGCTACTCCTCTGCCTCTTATAGCTCAAACTTAGGAAGAATGGAAACTAGGTTTGGTTTCCTTGCAATTAGAAAGGAAAGGAAAAGGGAGAAAACGACGCTTTTTTTTTTCAACTCAAAATGACGCCGTTTTGGGTCCCAAAAAAAACCATTGGACCGCAAAAGAGGTGGTTTTCCCAATTTTTCAATTCCGAGCAATTCTCACTGGTTTTTTAATGGTTCTTTCCATGGCAGTTTCAGGTATAACCCGAACCAGATAGGCCTTCCTGGTTTAACCAATCTAACCAGGTCGGTTTGGATTTAGAACATTGCTTATAACTCCTGAGTTTTGATATTTTGGCTAAAGGCCTAAGTGACCTTGGAGATTATCTTAGATTGGTTTTAAGGTAGTGATGAGCTTTCTAAAAGTTTAGTTTCCGAAAAGGTGGTAAATTATGGAATTTACAATTTGACCCCAAGATTTATAAAAATTCGATTGAGCCCGAAGTTGGTTAAGTGATATTTCTTTATTTCTTTATGCCATTAGGTTATTTTAGCACTTGATATTGCTTAAGATAATATGTTTTGACTGTTAAATTAATGGATATGTGATGATATATTAGACTATGACTAGATTATATGCTTGCTTTGATTATGATATGGATATTGATATACCTGTGAGCAATGCATATACATTTGAGTTCGGTCCTTATCTCTAGCAATTGGTTAGGAGCATACTAAATTCAATGAGATATTGATATATGAATGTTACGAACATGTGATGATATATGCTCTTATGAATAGTGTGTTGACTATGTGGCATGATGAGAATATTGATGATACATGTTAAGATGCATGATTTATGTTATGTTATGAGATATGACATGATAATGATATGTTTATATGCTAATGTTTGCATCTCTAAAAGACATGATAAAGGTGACATTAAACACAGAGATGATATTTCAGACTCCAAAAGATATTGGTTGGGGGAAGGTGATCCAGGGAGATGACCCTTCATGTCTTACCCGATTTAGAAACGTGACTAGCATGTGAGGAATTTCATCCTCACGTAAGTCTCCTGACATGTGTACCTTTCTATATGCATATTTAAAACATAATTTCATTTATACTAATAAATCACCTGTTCTGAGATCGAAATTTTCATAATCAATATTTGAAGTCTGAAATCATCATATCATCTATATATATATATCAAGCTACTCTTAACCAAAATATCCATAAATGTCCAAATCTTTAAATACAAATCAAACATAGAATCCAAGTATGCAAAATGCAAAACAATCTCTATGTGATTCAGGACTCTTGCCTGCAACTATACCGAAGCACTCTAAACAGTAACAAAAATGCTTCACTCAAGTGTAACTCACCAATGAATCTCTATTATTGCTGAGAAGATGGTGGCTATCTGTAAATAGAAAAGAAAGAAAAGGCTGAGTGAGTGAATTCTCACTTGAAACCCCCTTCATGGGAAATCAAGGAACCAATGTAATAAATCATAATAACAAAAATAATATAAAGCTTTAAAACATTTCATACTCATGCATATCATCGAAATCACAGTTCTCTAATCAACCCAACAGTATCCTAATAGAGAAACAAAATCTCTATTCTAGTTATGCACCATTCTGATATCATAACAAAATCTCTACATAATAATCTCTTGTCACATTTGGACATTACGTCCTAATGTGGTAATAATTCCTCTATTTTCTCTGGCCTTAGGCTACTTGGTACCAAGGTTAACGGATTAACTGCGTTAACACAGCTTGTTTCTCTATAGCTATTGTCCAACTTAACCAGAAGTCTAAATCTTTTATTTCTTCTACCCTAGAGTTCAAGCTCTATCATATAAAATAAATAGTTCTGCAAATCATATTATCTAAATAGTTATAATCAAAATCAAGCTCTTTATAAACTCATTTAACAATAATGATCCCATGGTTTTACATACTAAAATATAGTTCATGCAATTTGAAAACCGCATTCTCATAAGCTTGATAAATTAACAGGAATCTTTAATCTCTTTGCAGAAAGCTCTAAAATCATGATATAAGCCATATTTTCATGAAAATAGTTCTAATGCACAACATAGAGATCACATACTTGAATCCACTCACCTGGAGGGATGGAATACAAAAGATTGACGCCAATAGAACTATAGAAACATGAATGACAGTGGTATCGCCATAACAACCATATTATGCTAGATTAATCTCTAAACCACCCTAATCTAACATTATCAATGGTGGAAGAACACCCTTGTATAAAGAGATGAATAACACAAGTTCTAACCCCAATAACATGGAAGAATGAAGGAAGGAAGAAGGAAGCAAAATTGGCAAAGCAACATACCTTGATCTTGAAAGATGAAAGATTGAAGTTAGATTTGAGAGAATATGGACAAAGAATAAATTTTGGGCAGAAATAGGTAGAGAGGTGTGGGTTTCATATATGGGGGTGTAGTGGGTGTGTTTTAGGTCTGGAAACCCGAAAATGAGGGTTTTTATAAAACTTGAAGCGTAGCGCGCTCATTTGAGCATTGTGGCGCTTGTGAATAATATTCTAGAGAAGCATCGTCCTCTCGCTGTTGTAGCTCTCATTTGAGCGCTAGCGCTCTCAGAGAGCTTGCTTTCTTTGCTCTCACCCCAAAATCCTCCATGACCGCTCCAGTGCTCAGAGTAGTTTTTCTCAGATCTTTAAGCCATAATTTAAGTGAAGCATACCAAAATATGAGTGGGTCTTGAGGAACCCTATGGCGGTTTCCTCATGACACGTGTACAACATTAAACTCTCCTATGGAACTGTATACCTAAAGCATTACATTTCAAACTCTAGAAGATACTAGTTAAGGAAGGTGATCCAAGGAGAAGATCTTTTTGTAATGGGTCGAGCTTAGCAGGAAGTGATCCAAGGTCCCTATCTTACATCCCAGGGGAAATACCTTATCAAGATGATAAGTATAAGCTGGTGACAATCAATTAAGTATGAGCTCATAACCTTAGAACTCAAAAGGGAGAGCGTATTAGGGTAGCTTCTTAAGGAAAGATTAAACAAGATAAGTTACCTAAGAAATAAGATAGGAAAGTTGTGTACTATAGTTGTTTATGTTCCTTATGCTTCTATAGTATGTTATGATATGTTAGAATATTGCATAAAGTATTGACATGCATTCATGATATAGTACGATGCATTCATGACATTAAGACTCATGTTAAGAGACACAAGCCTTGATTAATTTTTTCCAAAACTTAATAAATGAATTTTGATTATAGAAACCTAGATTCCTAGGACGTTAATGATGTCACTTGTGTGGAGGCGAAAGTCCTATTGAGAATTCTTGTATAAGATTGACATTCCTCTTTATTCCTTTTCCACCTTGTCTTCAGAGTGCAATGGCATCCTTCACGATCTTCATTGAGATGCCAACGTGGGAGATGCACTATGACCATAGCTGAAAGGATATCATATCTTTGGTTAGTGCATTATTAACTATTTTATGTTTTTGAGTCGTCTTTTCGCATACCTGCAGTGCTAGGTTCACTACCAAGTCCCGCATCTTGATGACCACCTATTTGATCGTCTTCATCCATCATCTAAGGTTCGTATGAGCACTTATGTTGTGAGATCGCAGGAGTCTGGCCCCCTGATCACATGCCCTGTCACCTAACCTTTTCTTTTGAGACCGACCCTCTGAGTCCCTCTTTCAGCACTCTTATGGTGACTTTTCATCTTTTGTAAGCGTAGGTCATGGTAAGAGTTACGATAGGCCGAGTGGTGGAGGAAAGCCTTATGTGTAGATGCCCTATACCCAAGCTATGCCATGACAAGGTGCTCATATTGTCCTTACTGAGTTTTGGCGACAGATCTAGGTTCTTTCTTCCTCTCTGGGCACTAGATAAGGATGATGTGCAACATGGTGATAGTTCAACTAATAAGACAATTTTCCCCTTATGCCTTATAGTAACAGCATAAGGAGTACACCTAGTATCTGCCTTTATGTTTTTTGTTATTTATTTTCATGCTCAGACCTGTTTATGATATGTTGGTGGTGCTTGAATATTTGTTGCATCTAACCTTGTTGGTGGATTGCTATGCAGTTTATGTTATTTTTAGTTTCCTTTGGGAATGCCTTGATATATATATATATATACACACACACACACACACACACACACACACATACATACATATAGGGTTAGGATCAAGTTACATTGTTGTAACTTTAAGGAAATGTTACACCATTGCATAGCTTTTTATTGGTATAAATTTTTACAAAACCACCATTGGATTATAAGCTCATATCATAATAAAATTTCAAATTAATCTAAAATTGTTTGGTATGATTTTTATATATATCAAAATCAACGTAATATATATACTTAAAATGAACAAAAATAAGAGCTACGTGATTGTATTGCTATTGATGTTCAATTTTATGAAATTTGACACAAATTATCTTTATGATAAGTAATTGTAATTCAACGGTTGGATCGACAAAAAAATTATTTCATTAAAAGTTATAAGTGGTGTATCTTTTCTTAAAATCACACCGATGCAACTTGATAACCACACACACACATATATATGCTTGTTTAGTATTATATATATACATGTTGCTGTATTTATCTTAGATTGGATGTATGCCTTGGGATTATATGTACATAGGTGTGGTGCTTATTTTATCCACGCGCTTTATAAGTAGAGCATTCTCATACGCACATGCGGCTAAGTATTTTCAAAGCATTTAAAGTTAAGAACTACAACAAAAGAATAACCGCTAATAATTAACTTGAATACATCCTAGGTATGTTGGGCTGATTCTTAGATTGTTACAAAAAAACACAGAAAGGAAGGCAATATTATGTATTGATATCGTTGATATATTAAAATGATCTTGTATTTTTTTTCTCATTCAAAATGTGTTATTCAATGCAGATTCTAAAACCTTCTCACTAGTTGTATTTCATGTTTTTTATTTCTTCTCCAAGTGTTTACAATTTAATTATTAAACTTGGACGTGATCGACTTAGTCATACCATTAAGTCATTGGTTCAATCAGCGAGTCACTAGTTAAATCAATTGAATTAAATTTAATTAAATAAATATATAAAAGTATATTAAATATATAATATGTAAAATTATTGAGACATTATAACACCATAAGGTAGCGTTTGGTTAGTGATAGAGGGACAAAAATACGAGATACCTGGAGACACAAACCTATTTGGTGGTGGAGAGGTACTACCATAAAAATACTCTTTGACAACGTTAGAAAAATGTGGCTTTTAATAGCAACAAGTGTGGCCTTTGATAATAGGCGACGTTTTTCATGATGTAGCTTATTCAGGCGTTACCTTTTGCTCTTTGGCCATGGTTTTTGCATTGTATAGTCAAAGGGTGGCTTTTGATAAAAGAAAACATGGTCTTTAGTTGAACTTAGGCAACACTTTCCGCTGTACCTATAGTCACGCTTTTCAAGAGTTGTTTATGATATATACTTTATGGCATACTTAAAAGGTGTTGTCTATACTCTCTAATTAAGCCTACACTTCTAAGGATGGTTTATTGTGTAAATGTAAGGCCCCGCTTTTAGCGTGACATATTCACTATACTCAAAGGCCACACTTTTAAGTATGATATATTCATTGTACTCAACGGCCATGCTTTTAAATGACATGGAATATTCTTTTAAATTAAGACCACACTTATGAAGTGTGCTCTATAGTTTGCACTTAAGGCCACATTTTTTGATGCGTCTATCCTTTGAAATCAAATGTTACACTTCTAGGCGTTGTTTATAATTGATAAGTTATGTAGCATTTTTTTATTTAGTAATAACTGATTATTTTATATATTTAATTTTGTTATTCAATATTTTCTAATGATAAACAAATATAAGATAGCCAACATCATTTAATCAATCAATTATGTATATTAAACTCTAAAATATTTGTGACTTGATAATAGGATAATTAATGTTGAAAAAAAATTCAATAACATCCATCAATAGTTCCTAAACATTAACATAGTTATGATCCAATACTAACATATTAGTGTAAATACTTTAAAGATTAACATAGTCTAAGTAGAAATAAATTTAAATCAAACACATCAATAGGTCTCAAAATAGCATCATAATTCATCTCCTCTTCACTATTCACATTAGATACTAAAGATCTTGATTATCATCCAATGATGTATTCATATTAGCCTACACAAAAATAAAATTCAACGATGTTAGAACTCCATTGAATCCACCATGTTTTAAACAACATCGCAGAACAACGAATTATAGATAAGTAAAACATCATCATAAAAAAATGATAGCAGCAATAGAGACTTGAGAAATCTATTGAAACAATCTCATGAACTAACTATAATTAATAGAACTACTAGTCCTATGAAAATAAGCTCCACCAAGACCATTCCCAAAAATGAACCAAACTCTAAGACCATTCCTTAAAAATGAACCAAACTCCACTAGAGTCATGTCAATTAATAGTAGAATATGCTCTAAGGTTTAGCAAATATCTTTTGCATTCATATTAGTTGGGCATTGGTGATTGATGGGAGTATTTCATCTTTTACTTTTACATTCTTGCAACATAATCTATGCATAGACTATGACACTGAGCCATAACCAGTTCAAATATGCTGCTAAAATAACAATCCAATATCAATGTAACCGAAACAAAGGCAAAAATAAGAAGAATAAAGGCCTGTTTAGTTTGAATTTTCAGTTTCAGCTTTCATTTTCAGTTTTCAGATTTTGTGAAGGAAATACTAAAAATTTTGAAAACTATAAATTTCAGTTTTTAGTTTTTATTTCCAGTTTCAGGATTTTCTTCACAAAATCTTGAAAGCTGAAAACTGAAAATTGAGAACTTATACCATATAGGCCCTTAAGAAACATTAAAGTTGAAGTTCAAAAATTCGAGAATGAACAAAGAATCTCATGCTAAGCAAAGATATCCTTTATTTTGTTAGCTACTCCATTTGACTTATGGTAAAATTCTATGTATATCCTTTATTTTGTTATCTACTCCATTTGAGTTATGCTAAAATTCTAAATCAAACTTCTTCCAAACTATTCGTTCCCTAACGCTTCCCCATATATCCTTACCCCTTTATGGGACAACCCAAACTAACAAGCCATTGCACAACATTAATATCACTGCGAAAACATAAATGAATCAAGTTATTCCATATTCCAGTTATTGCATGGCCAAGAAAGGCAACAAGGTGAAGACTGTGAAAAAGTGGACACTGAGGCTTTTAAACTTAAAAGGATGACTTTAAATTCATCCAATAACTGATATGTCTATAAAAATTATATACATTATAAAGACGATGAACTAAAAAAAAAGGAAAACAAGAAAACACAAAATTTCCCTCATCGCATCAAATACCGCAAAGATAAAATTCATTTCGTCCTTTTGTTTTCTGTCAAAATCCATATAACATATAATACACAAAAAATATATATTAGAATCAAACTATAGTACTTTTTTTTCTAAATTTTTGAAATGAAAAGAAAACTTCATTACTAACCAATAAAAAGTTAAGAATTTCACATGCTTAAAAAGCAATTAGTCATAACTTCTGTATGAAAATTGGCACTAAAAGTCAATTAATAAGATCTCATATATGGATAGAACAAGGAGTGACACTATCAAATTGCAATTTTATGACCTCAAATTGCCATCAAATTGGAAGAGAGACCCCAAAACCAAACGACAATCCAGATTATGATTTAGAAACACAAGAAATAACTTCCAACAAACCATGGAAGATTGAACAAATGCCAATTGAGTTCTGATAATGAATTTCAATTGAAGTATATTTGCTTTAGGTGTTTAATAGTTTTGATAGGGACAACTTTCACCATTCCCTAAGGTGCTTCTCAAAAGCACCAGAAGAAGCCAAACTAAAACCCATAGCATTCCGCACCAGGGCCTAACTTTAAAAAAAAAGTGCATGGTAAAAAGAGCATACACAAATATTTATAAGAATATGGCTCCACAGATGATGTTCTTCTGGAAAATTTATTATAAAGGAGCGTGACAAGGCATGAATAAAGTTTAGAGAAAAATGTAAATTAAAAAAAAAGGTTCTCAACTAAGCTCAGAACATCTATCTTTAGTTTTATAAGCAGGTGTGTATGATTGTTGAGAAGAATGAATTATTACTTACTCGACCCTATCTTGCAAGTAGAAGGGAAAAATAACTGATCTAATGTTTCGCAAAGCACATGCCATAAGCACGGTAAAACTTATTGTCATGGATTTGAATAAATATCCACTTTCTAGTTTAAATGTTTCTAGATCGAGGAATTGTCTCAATCTAATGACATATGTAGGCTACTTTATACAATTATGCCTGCTTGACACGCATTCATATAACCACACAATCACACATTAAATCGACATATTAAATCAAAGCAAAATCAATAGCAACAATAGTAGCGAGCCAAGGGTAGAGTAAAACCTCAACTAATAGAGGGAGAGGATGGGACCTGCAAGTCAGAGGCGGTGCGATGGTTTGGAAAGGGGCCACACTCTTGTTGTCTCTCTCTCTCTCTGCGCGCGCGACTTACTATCTTTTTTCTTTCTTTGTTTGTTTTTTATTATATTTTTTATTTTGTTTTGAGTTTAATTCCAAGAAGGGTTTTGGGAATGAAACGGATTTGGGGAAGAAGACATGAGATATGAGAGGTGAATAGTGAGACATACCTGCTTTGCAACATAGAAGAAGGAGCCCTGGCAACGGGCGCTCAGGCTGTGAGAGAGAGGTCGCTGGAGCGGAGGTTAGCGACGTGAAGGTTGCTTGGGGCGAAAGTTGGTGCGGCAGTGCTCTAAGGAAGAAGCCGTAATAATGCCAATAACTTTGAAATTTACTGATTAGAAGTTAGGGTAATTGGAATAGAGGGATAACAAGTGATTAGTTTGTTACGCTAGAGAAAATGAATAAAACGGAAGTTAATTAATTACTCTTTTTTCAATGGCAGCAAAATGAATGTGTTTGATTTTAACTCTAATTGGTTCCTCTAAATTAAATTTTTTATATGATTATTTTAGCCTTAATTTGTTTCCTCCAGGAAATTTTTCTATGTAAAAATTCATGGGAATGCCAAATTTGCAAGAAGAATCCGAATAACACATGTTATGAAAAGTGTGCTTTTTTAGTATTTTAGCTACACTTTTTTAACGTTCCATTATAAGCGTGACTAAAAAGTATTTTCAAACATACTTTACGGAAATCATAATTAAAGGATATTGTTAAAGTATAGCTTTTATTATTATTAAGCCATATTTTGTAAATGTTACCGTAATAGGGTGGCTAAAAAGTAATATCTATGCCCACCATTTGCCAAAAAATATAATCAAAAGATATTATCAAAACCTACCCTTATAAGAAGCATGCCCTTGATAATATTATACCATATTTTTGAAATGTTACTATACAAGTGTGTCTAAAAATCATATTAAGGACCACTATAAAAAAGTGTGGCTTTTTGTTAGTTTAGGCCACACGATCTCAATGTGGTCCAAAAAGTGGTCATATGCTATATTTGTTGTAGTGCAAGAATACATAGAAAAATATAAAAAATTTTATACTTTCAAAAAGTAGGAACAATATAGATAAAATAGAGGTAAAATTTTTTTTTAATAATACTTTTATACATATTTATTATTTAATTTATTTTTTCATCTTTATTATTTTTATTGTTTCTGGATCTTGTTCCCTCCTAAATGCTACCTAACTTTGGTGCGCGGTTGTCGGCCAGTTCGACGCTGGTTTGTCAATGACCAGTTCAATTTTAGTTAGCTAATTATCACCATTTTCGACCGGATTTAACCTTACATTGATCGAGTAAACTCCAAGTCCGATTCTGCACTGGTGGCAGAACAAAATTTATTTGCAAATATAAAAGAAGGGAGTTAATTGCAATATTACATTTCAAGTGGCCAGCGGCCACCGAAGATGAAAATCTTAGCATTCCAACATATGACTATGAAACAAGCAGAGAAAAAACACGTGGCTTTTAAACATTGGTTTGAAATCTAGAAAGATTACATTGGATAAGATAACAGAGAGAAATGAGTATAAGGACAGAGAAATGAGTATAATAATAACGACAATTTTACTTTCGGGCGGGAAGAGAAAGTGAGAGAAAAAAAGATTAAAAGAGAAGAAAGTAAAGAAAAAATATGGTTTTTTCTGTTTTTTTTTTTTTGGTATTTAGGATCTAAGTGGTGCATTTATATTAATATGATATTTTTTAAAAAAATTACACAATATGATATTTTCAATATAATTCGTCATACAGATTTAATATTGAAATCCAACAAAGGTAAATTCAGGATAAAAAAATTTTAATACTAAATCCTCCAAAGGTAAATTTAGTGTAAAACAATTAACATTAAATCCATTGTCAAATTAGAAAGAAATCTCAAAGCAGAATTTATGTAAATAAAAATAACACAGAATTTGTCATAAATTTATACACCATATATAAGTAATTTTGTCCATTTCTTATATTAGTGTAAATCACCTACAAAAATATCATATAGAAATTATTTTTTTTTTTTTTTTGCTTTTGTATAGATGCAAAAAAAATGAGAAGAATTAAAAATTATAGATCTATCAAAATAATATATATATAATCGTAGTAAGTATAAATATATTTTTTAAATAAAATAATATATATAATATATGATTAAAAATAAACATACTATTTTTATTTTATATATCTAATAATTATTGAGATTTAATCCAAAGTTTTATATTGAGAAGAAGCTGAAATATCATAAAAGTATTGGTCTATAAATAGAATTTTTGGCTATTTGGTTTAGTTTTTCTCCAAGAATGAGAGTAATACATTATATGATTAATTTTTATGAATAGTCCATGTAATATAAGATTTTGTAAGGATCATTTATAATTTCAATAATTTAAAAGTTACATATAGCCATCAAAAGGATGGTTAAATTTTGAAGTTTGATTTTTTAACTACTAATACTCAACAAGTGATATCAGGACCAATAGTTTGGGTTAGTTGGACAGAGAATGACAGTGTTTAGATTGTATTTTTGTTAATGAACAAATCAAACTCAATAAGTTTTGCTTCCTGATCTCAATTAAAGGAACAGAAGCAATTCCTCTTTATGAGTTTTCAAATTCTTAAAAATTAAGTGTTAATAAAACTTTTTCTATCAACTTAACATCGACAATGATAATGAAGACAATATGTAAATTGCTTAAGATTAAGGTATTTTGCAACGAAAGTAAGATTAAACAAGTTATCACACTTGTAAAATGTTTTTTTTTTTAATTTTTGAATAACAACTGTCAAAGTACAAGTAATTGCAATAAATTAATAAGAAATAAAATAAAGTTAATAAAATTCATTTTTATTATAAATGCATCTAAATGTGATATATCCAACATATGTTTTCTATATATTTATTAATAGTCTTACATAAGTATTTGATTGTGGGAAGTCATTATAGCATAATATGAGAAAAATATTTAAGTGTAGTAAAAATAAAAGATAAAATTTACTCTAATTTATTTATTAATTAATATATAAATTTTATAATTTATTATCATCTCTTATCTTTTTTATATTTTTAATATTAAAAATAATTTATTAATTATTAAAAAAAAGGGAGTAAATATTTTTTCTCACTCGTCTAGAAATTTACTAGGAAAAAAGAATCTTGCCACGGGAAACACGTTGGCCCTGTTAGTATATAAATAGGCATATAATTTGAGCCTCTGAATGCACGTCCGCCCCCTTTCTCTGTTCTGCGGTAGACATTGTCTCTCTCTCGCAAGGCTCAAAGATGGGGTTGGCCAGTTCCACACTGCTCCTCCTGCTTACATGCGCCATTATCCTGCTGCTTCGTTCTCTGCTTGCAACCAGAAGCAGTAGAAAGAGCAAAGCCACGTCCAAGCTTCCCCCTGGACCATTCCCTCTTCCCATCATTGGGAATCTCCTTGAGCTCGGCAACAAGCCCCACCATTCCTTGGCCAGGCTTTCTGACATTCACGGCCCAATAATGACCCTAAAGCTTGGCCAAGTGACCACCATAGTCATCTCCTCGGCTGACTTGGCCAGAGATGTGCTCCAAACCCACGATCTCTTGCTCTCAAACCGGCCCGTCCCTGATGCCTTGTCCGTTCTCAACCATGACCAGTACAGCTTGTCCTTCATGCGCGTCTCACCCCGCTGGCGTGACCTCAGGAAAATATGCAACAACCAACTGTTCGCCAACAAGACTCTCGACGCAAGCCAAGCCCTGAGGCGCAGGAAGTTGCAGGATCTCCTCAGCGACATGCAAAAGAGCTGCGAAGCTGGTGAAGCAGTTGACGTTGGGAGAGCCGCTTTCAAGACAACCATTAATCTGCTGTCCAACACTTTCTTCTCTGCGGATTTCGTTCACTCTGCAGCTGAAGCGGGGGAGTACAAGGAGATAGTTGTCAATATACTGAAAGAGGTCGGTGCTCCCAACTTGTCGGACTTCTTCCCGGCGTTGAAGGTGCTTGACTTGCAGGGCATCAGGAGGCGGTCCATCGTGCTTGTGAAGAAGGTGTTGACCATCTTCCGCCGCTTTGTCGGTGAGCGCTTGAAGACGAGGGAAGGCACGGGTTCTTCCGCAAACGACGACGTTCTGGATGCCTTGCTCAACATTTCTCAAGAACACGGAAAGATAGAGATGGACAAAGATGAGATTGAACACCTGCTGCTGGTATATTCATTCATTCTCTCACCATAACTTTTGTTGCTACTAAACTTTAGGGGTAATTATTCCATATATCTCTCAATAAAATTTTATAACCCTATTTAGTCTTTTAAAAATTAAAACTAAATTCGTGTTCCCTTAAAATTTCATTAATATGGTATATTAGCCATTTTGTGTGTATTTAATTTTTTAAATATTAAGGTAGTGTTTGTTTACTGTTTTCAAAATAAAAATATAGAATCCTAGACACAAATCCTTTGGTGGAAGAGAAGGAGGAACACTTCTTTTGACAGAAAAATATAAAATTTTTATCCTTCAAAATATAGGGACAGTGGAGTAGATAAGACAAATTTAATATTTTTATCTTTTAATAATATCCCTATACATATTTATTATTTATGTCTTTGTCTTTATTGTTGTATTTTTGTCTGTGTCCTTTATATTTTTTGTTCTTGCATACTGACATGTTAACAGCATGCTAAGTGATGTGCATGTTATATGAAGTAAAATGAAATTTTAAATGACTCATTTTAAACGGTTGAAATTTAATAAATGAATTATTTAAATTCTATTATAAATTATAAAATGATTCATTTTATACAATTATAGATATTAAAATAAATATAATATATTCTAAAATTGTCATTTTACTTGAATCTAACATTTTAATGGCATATCATCATTATATTGTGTGTATAAGTCCACTAACAAACAACTAATAGAGAAACTAATTTGTTTATTATTTTTAATCTTGAAGGTTACAAGATATATTTTTTAAGGGATAAAATAGTCAACATAAAAATCTTGAAGGACTAAATAAAATGTTCACTCAAATTTTAATTTAATTTATTTACTCTTTCATTTCATGTGTGTGGTATGGCCCAACATAAAACATGCGTCAACATCAAAACCAAACATGGTGTTATTTCACCATGGAAAATTCTATTTCAATAATATGAGTGTAAATATTTATATGGGTGTGAGATGAGTGATGAAAAGGGAATAAGTTGAAGAAAAAATAAATGATAAAACTCATATTTTATAAGTAAGGTATTTGAGTGTTTAAGAAAGTTGAGTGTTGGTATAGCAAAGTTATTTCACCATTTGCACCTACAAAGATTAGGGAAAAGAATAGTAAGAAAGTGTTGATTTTTTAGTATTCTTTTGAAGAAACCCCTAAATAGGTAGCAATTGAATAAATTGATTCCTCTAAAAAAAAAATCTAATTAAGTCTCTATCAATTTAATATGTCGGACAAAATATTTTCTCTAAAAATATAAAATAAATTTGTCCCTCAAAATTATAAAAATGCCAAATTGATTTCTATATGAATCGATTAATTTGTCTTTTTTTTAAATTGATAGGAATTAACTTACCTGACTTAAAATCATATTTAAAAGGGAATAAATTGGGAGTTTTATTGTATTCTTTCCTACTCAGAAGGAAAAAAAAAACCACTGATTTTCACATGGGATATTGAATTTTGCTGTGAAAAAATATGTCTAGGGGAAATATATAAAAAAGATAAAATTGTATAAAGATATCATTTTTTATAATAAGAAAAAAGTGACGACTTTTATCATCCTTAACTCAATTTGTCTATCACGTCAAAAATATAGTCAAATTCGGGGCAGTAATAAGTTATAAAAATAATATATCATTCACGGAACATCACTTTTTCTTTTTTATTAATTGTTATTATAAGAAAACCTAAAAGTGTCTTAAATTGCATATGTTACCGAAATGTTAAAATAAGTTGACGTGTCCGCATTAACCATATATCTTTGTTGAGGATTTTAATTATGAGTACTTTCATATAACTTTAAATATAATATTTAATTTAATTTTTTTAATTTTAATGTTAATGTAAAGAAATTATGTTATCTTTATACGTTTACAATATTTTATGTTAATTTTTAAGGTACTATTTTCTTCTTTAGTTCAAATTTATATGTATATGTTAGTTTTATGCTATATATATATATATATATATATATATATATATATATGAGTTCAATTTGTTTAATACTATCATTTAATAAAAATACAACAAACTTCCATATCATGTTTTATAAGTAATTATTCACAAGTTTAATTTATATAATTGATGATATAAAAAATTTTATTATTATCTAATAATATATAATTACATTAATAAAAGTGATTAAATCTTATTCATCATTTGAAAAGGTATTCAAATGAAATAATTTGATTGGATAATAGTGTATAGAAATTGAACTCATTATTCATTATTATATGAGAGTTACTTGCATTCTTATTTGTTAATAGGGTAAAATTCTCATTCATATTCTATAATTTAAAAATTTACGGTATCCTCGTTTTTGTACCGTATTTATGTTGTATGCTTATTTCATTATGAGGTTAGGATTTTGAAATGTCTCACATAATAATTTTGATACGTTAGAACATATTTGTTGCGGGCACCGATACAACTACATATACACTAGAATGGGCGATGGCAGAGCTAATGCACAATCCGAATATCATGTCAAAAGTGGAGAAGGAACTCGAGCAAGTCGTTGGGAAAGGTAATACTGTTGAAGAAACAGATATCGCTGGGCTTCCTTACTTGCAAGCAGTTATAAAAGAGACTTTCCGTTTGCATCCACCAGTTCCATTATTACTTCCACGAAAAGCTGAGGTCGAAGTAGAAATCGGTGGCTATGTCATCCCAAAAGATGCACAAGTGTTGGTTAATGCATGGGTTATTGGTAGGGATCCAACTAAGTGGGACAATCCGAACGTATTTCTACCAGAGAGGTTCTTGGAGTCCGAAATTGACATTAAAGGCCACCATTTTGAGCTCATACCATTTGGATCCGGACGACGAATATGCCCTGGCTTGCCGTTGGCTATTCGAATGCTGCCTTTGATGTTGGGATCATTGATCAACTGCTTTGATTGGAAGCTTGAAGATGGCATAAAACTGGATGACTTGGATAAAGACGACGAATATGGGCTTACCTTAGAAAAATCTCAGCCAGTTCGACTTGTTCCCATCAAATTAAGCCGCTAATAATCTAGCATGCATATGCGTAGACTTCAAATTAAAAAAAAAAAAAAAAAAGAGAGTGTTATGTATGCATGTGTTTGTATGAATAATTTCCATGTGAGTTGTGTTATTTGAATTCATTTTCATAGGGTATTGAGCCTACTCATCTATTATCTATCATTAAAAGGTAATTATAAAATTTTTAAAATAAAATATTTATCATTTTAAAGATGGATAATAGATAAATTGACATGATATCCTAATAAAATGAGTGCATTTAACGTTCTCCTCCTCCTCTGGTCAACTTTTACTGTAAACCCATCTTGTCATGGTTTGGCATAAGTGTCCTATTAAGACGCAGTGAGGTAGTTAGGATTTGGTTTTGATTGATTGTTACCTACCTAGCTTACGTAGTCTAGGTTGTTGCATTGTTTAGTTTGAATTTTTATTTATTTGAATAATTGTTTTAGCAGTTACGTTTTCTTCTCGGTGCTCAATAACAACTTGATATAAATAAAGCAGTTATACTGCTCACGTTGAGCACTGTAGCACCGATTCCATTCATCTACATCCTAGGCTATTTAGAAAACAAATAAAGTACGCAAACGAGGTAATATTTCCATAAGTAATAGCGACAGGGTATTATTTTGATGCCGAAATGCTATTTCTTTTTTAATTATTATTATTATTTCTTCAATTTCTTATTTTCATCCGCTAGGCCTGTGAGGAGCAAAACTGGGAATTGGACTCTCAGGCTCAGCTATTCTAATTAATATTATCATCTCCGACTTTTTAAGACTCTTTATTTGTTTACTTTGAAGACTAATTTTTTGTCCATTATAAGATGCCTACGTATGCAGTTACATATTAGCATTTTGACACGAAACTGAGTTAGTAAGAAGATTAAAATAAAAAAGACATAGAAAGCTCTGTAAAAATTAAAGATTAAAATAATGTGGAAAGCCTGTTATGGCAACGCCGTAATAATCAGTAACGTAACGTCATATGTGGGAAGTCTGGAAGGTCAATGAATTTCATGTTCTTGAGTAGAGAAACGGGCCTAGCACAGCCCAGCCCAGTTCGCTTCTGGTTTTATCCGATTTATTCCATAAATTTTACTCAAACTTGCACAACGTCCACGTATTTTTTAATGTTTTCACAAGACTTCATGATAAATGGAAATATGATATCTATACTACTAATAAAGAGGATTCACTTTTGTAACTTTTTTTTATGTCTCCTAACGTTATTTAATTTTACTTTAAAGTCCATGAATTCAAATATTTCCACATTTTTCGATTTCTCCATTTCAACTCACTTCTTTTTTTGGAAAAAAAAATTAGCTTACCTTAAGTTATTTACAAACAAAAAAATATTTAGTAAAATTTAACAATTTATTATTATAGAAATATTTAGTTTTATTAATATTTAAAAAATAAAAAATGTGGCTTAATAATAGAACCACTTGCATTTTTTTTTTGTCCTATGAATTCTTCACCTATATTGTATTAAAGCAAGTTCAGGAACCAGTTACAAATTGTTAAGAATTAAATTTTGATACATTGTAATATAAAAAATCTTTAGATAGATATTCAATCATATATTATCACATTTGTAGGTGTTTGATTCAACTATATACTATCTTATAAGTCTCAAAAATAGAAAATATAATTAGATGTCAATACAAAACTCCTACATTGATAGTTCAAATTAATCTACATTTTTAAAATGTTTTGCTAACCAATGCCCTTAAGAATTCCAAGAAAAGTAAGTTTCAAGATATTTTACATAAAAACTCTCATTCTCATGATGAAATTTCTTTTTATAACTCCTTAATGGTTAGATAAACCCAATTTAAAAATATAGGAACCTAGACACAATTGACAATTCCATATATGTGAGTTTCTGCGCCGGGAAAGATATAGACGCTGACTAAATCTTGGACCTTTTTACTCATGGGCACGAAATGGCGGTGCGGTGATCATGCATAAATGCCATAGCATTGTTCAGATTCCAATTTTTAAACCAAAAAAGAGAATGTTCTTCCAATTTTTATATAGTTCTCATATTGAACATTTTACAAATCGATAAATAATTTTAGTCTTATCCTCCAAGAGAACAATGCAAAGCATATTATTATATCGTGATTACTGATTAGCGAACACAAGCACCAAATTCGCAAAACCTAAAAGAACCAAAAGCAGAACTTAACTGAAAAATAAGTGAATATTGTGAAAATCCACCACGCATACGAGAGTACACGAGAGGTACACCAACATATATCTAAGAAAACACCGTGTCTTCAGCACACTCATTAAACGACAACTGAAACCACATTCATTCAAATTCTCCACAGAAGAGAATTCCACAACACTTGGGCCTCATAAGTCTTAAAATTCATGTTCCAACAACAGACTATATAAAACCTATATAATTTTTGCAATCCACTTTTAGATTTTGAAAGTAAAACTAGATCATTTCACAAGCATGCTTTGCTGGGTCTGGTTCTCCTGCTGCTGCTGAAAGTTCAAAGGCCTCCTGAAGAGCATTATGTGTGGCTCAGGGCGATGAATTGCATAATGAACCCAACCACGACTCTGTTGAACACCGATTGCACGCCACTCACTCTGCAGTATGATCAATCCAAAAAGTGAGTTTGAGTAATTATATTAGATGGTCACCAAAATTTAAAAAAAAAAAAAAGAAAAGTACCAGTAGCAGTACTCAAAATCTGCGTTATATATAAAACCCCAACACTAGGAAGTTCATGTAATTGAACAAAGAAACCCCCGAAGTTCCCATACTAGCACTAAAGCCCCAAAAAGAAAACCAAAAGATAAAAGTAAAACCTTCAAACCCAATCATTAGTGGACTGCAAAATTTGAAGTTTGAACAAAAATTCTAGAGGGATTTCCCAGGTACCCCTATAAAATTCAAGAGTATTAATACATTTTTGTTAATTGTATCTGAGATGAGCCACAAGTCTCACTAATTCAAGTTTTTTAAATCAATCAAATCAAAGATCATATTATAATTGTTGATTACCCAAGGGCATGGGTACCCATGGGGTGCCAAAAGGAAAACCAAATTCTAGACATCCACTTCTAGATTGAATATTGTTAAATAGAGTACTTTGAAAACTATTTTACAAAGTGCATACAAATTAAACGTCATATATATATATATATATATATATATATATATATTAACAGTAAAAATACTTTACATTGTCAATCAATAAGATTTTAACAACCCATCCACCTTGTACAATATAGTCATGCACTAATAGTATAAAAATATTTTACATCATCAGCCAATAAGATTTTAACAACTTATCCAACTTGTACAATTTTTTAAAATTTAAATTAGATTTAATTTAAAAATGGACCACATGTTAGTTTGCCATTGTCTAATAGTGGAAAAATGATTACAGTGCATGATAATTAGACTACATATATATATATATATATACACTAGTAAAACAAAATCTCTCCATTTATATTATTTTTTAAGGAATAAGGATGAAAGTAAATCATATTTATTTATGTGACATTATTGGCTGATGATTATCAGTGCATCAAATCATTATTAAATACTAAAAGATCAGGGGCAACTCCTACATGCTCTTTATCCAAAGTTAAAAAAAAAAAATCTTGCAAAAGAAACACAAACGATCTCATCCATAATCCCAACGGATTCTCTTCATTATACAGAAATTTGAAAAACCTAATGATAGGTTTCTCTCCATCCATACAGAAATGTTAGTAAAAATAAAATTGCATGAAAAGAAAACAACATTCCTCAAAAGTCCTATCCATTTTACGTGAGCAGATTCATCATTGTATATTATATATCATTATACGTTATATATATTAGTGAATTGACAGGCATACCAATCCATATTTTTTTTGGTAATTTCTTTTAATTTTTTCAACTTCTTTAATTTATTTTTGTAATTTTCTCCAATTTCTTATGCATTAAAGGCATTTTGAGAAATAATAATTTTGGATACCAAAACGTTGTGAAAAGAGACTATTTTCTTTATATATAGTATATAATATAGATATAGATTATATATTATATATAAAAATAGTTATTATGAAATTTGACACGAAATCATGGAATTTATCGGTAATAAAACGCATATCAATCACACATACTAACAGTAACAACGTACTTCAGAGAGGAGGCGATTCTTGGGAAGCAGTTTTGCGACTTCAGGTGGCAGGACCACGTGTCTGAACAATAACAAAAAAAGAATTACCACAACCAATTAAGCCAAAAAAATCCAATTAAACTCAGTTAATGACAACGAAAATGAGGTGATTAATTAATTAATAGATTAACAGATTAATAGTAGAATAATAATACCTATACTCGTAAGTGTCATCGAAGTACTTCTCAGAGTACTGGATCTGACCCATCGAATGTAACTAGGGTTTCTGACTTTGCTCCGTTCGATCTGCCCAAAGATCAAAGACGAAATACCCACGAAAGAGAAATATCAAGAGAAAGAAAAAATTGAATTATCGGAATTGAAGCTTGAAAGAAAATGAAAGTGAGAGAGAAATGGTACTTACCTGAGAAATGAGAAAGTGAGAGAGAAATGATTGAGAGAGAAAATAGTGAGACGAGACCAGAGTGCGTGTTGTGAGGAGCGGGAGGGAATATATTGTGTTTGTGGCAGAATTTTGGAGAAGGAGGGAATCGTAAATTCCTATTTATTATGTCAATATTCAATATATTTTGTGTAGTGTTTTTTATTTTTTAGGTTTTTTTCCCTAAAAATTTGTTTTCTCGTCATTTAAAAATTTAAAGATTAACGGCTAAGCAGGGAAGCACATGACTGTCACTTTTAAATTTGAAATTTTTTTCCCGCTTCATCATCGAATTTTCTACACAGCTGACACTTCCCATGGAGGCGTGGATGAAACAAAATAGAGAAAAGTTGCAAATCAAACCCCAACGGTAATATTTTATTTCTTATTTTGGGGTATTTGCTATTTATTATGCATTTATAGTTCATTTTTTTATTTGGCTTCTCTAAATTATAGAGATTGATAAAATATAAAAATAAAAAATTAATTATCTTTAGATCATTTAAAGTGTATTTTGTTTTTTGGATAAAATGCACTTACTTCTTTGAGGTATTAACGAATGACACTACCCATTTATTTGAAAAATCTACATTAAACCTCATTTGAAAAACCTACACCTCAGTCATGATAGCTCAACAACTCTGGCCTATGTCCAAGCTTGGTGGCTATTACTAAACTAGAAATATGGCAGAACCAGCAAGAACGAAGGAGGTCCTAGAACCACGTGGATTTATTCAGATTATCTATATAATTTTAAAAAAAAATTATAAAGGAGAAAACACCAAACACACCCTTAGTGAAATGGGGTGGAGTGTAATTTCTTGATATCTAAAAGGAGATAAGTGCATTTTACCTTTTTTTATTTGTTAAAAAGTACTTCTTACACTTAACTTTTTTTATTAGAGTTTTCTTTTTAAGAAAAAACTCTTTTGTGTTTGAATAAACAATTTAACAAGTGCTTTTATTGATTAAATATACTTGTAAGTATATTTGGATTAACAAAAATTAAAGTACTTTTTGAAGAGTTAATGTTCATTTTAGTCTTGACTTTTCACTTGTGAGTCATTTTAGTCTATGATTTTTAAAATGAGTCAAATTAATCCCTGACATTATAAAATGTGAGTCAATTTAGTCCTTATTCCACTTTTATTTAACATTTTATCACTTAAATGATTATGTGTAACGTTGAGTGATATTTTATCCTATGTGTTATATGAAGTAGAATGAAGTTTAACATAACTTATTTTGATATCTAAAGTTACATAAAATGAGTCATTTTATGACTTAAATTGAATACTTAAATGAATCATTTTATATAATTTTAAATATCAAAATGAGTCATTTTAAATTTTATTTTATTTTAGATGACATATGATATGTCAAATATCACTTAAGATTATCTATCATTATTTAATTGATAGAATATTAAGTAAGAGTGAATTGAGGGACTAATATGACTTATATTTGCAATGTCATAGACTAATTTGACTCATTTTAAAAAACTAAAATGACTAATGATTAAAAAGTGAGGAATTAAAATGAGTATTAATTCTTTTTTAAATACATATTCAAATTGCCATTCCAAGCACAATGAATTTCGAATGAGTTGTTATTCACCATAATCTCAGACATCCGAACTCAAGTCACATTTTATTTTCAAAAAGGCCAAGATTTTGGTACAACAATTAAAGTTAGATTTACCACACACCACCTTAATCTCATGGTTGACGCATGAAATACACATACAACTTGACAGAGTGGGCTGTCCCAACTCTCCTCCCGTCCTATCTGAGCAAACGCAACAACCTTTACCTGGCCACCCAATTAACCTTCTCCTAGCCCTGTAAATTGAAGATCCTAACAAATCCATGAACAAAAAACGAAAGCAAAGACCCTAGCTCTTCCCTCCCTGCAATATCACATACCTCTATCGTGCGCTATGAGCTGCGTTCTGAAAACACACTTATTGATGTTGATGTCCTAGATGAGAGGTGATGTCAATGTTGAAGGTGACAACGCGTTTGGGATCGATGCCATTCCGGTCAAAGGAGGGGAAGGGGAAGGTGTAGGAGGCTTGTCATGGTTATGGAGAAGGCAGCCACAGTGGTTCTCATTACTGAAACCCCAAGGGAGAGACAATGGCATCGAAAAGTTTGGGTGAAGAGGATCAGTCATGGCAAAGGAGCCAAGGACAATTTGGAGAGCTATTAGAAATGCACATAGAGTGTAAGCACACAGATGTTCTGTGCACATATTCCACCAAATTGCATCGTAGGATGATACGGCCTGTAGTACAAACAATCCCAAACTCAATGCATGCATCAAAGTCAACCTTTTAAAAAAAAACCCGAGCATCTAACTAACTAACAACTTCGATGAACAATCAATAGTTATTCATGCTAAGAAACGGCGAAAGTATATGGTATCCAAATTGGAACAAGGATAAAAACCGTTCTCACAACTAAATGAATTTAGCATTCAAAATTTGTCAATTGCTAAGAGCTTGATTGATTTAAGTTTTAGTTTTCAGTATTTATTTTTAATTTTTTAGTTTTCCAAGATTTTGTAAAGTAAATACTGAAAATTTTAAAAATTACAAATTTCAATTTTCAATATTTTTTTCACAAAATCTTAAAAATTGAAAAATTAAAAATAAACACTGAAATTAAATGGCCTAAAAATCCTGTGCCCTTATTTTCAAGTCAACCCCTTCTTCGATTTGTATAGTACAAAAAGATATGACAAGTAGGAGTGATCCTTTTTCTACCAAATAGATGTGCGCGCGCACACACACTTAAAAGGGTGTGTTCTGTTCTGCACTACATCCAACAAAACAACCCAGAAGACAAAAGATTGCAAATATAAATAAAAAGGTCTCCCCTATAATGATATTCTACTGATACTCCAGGTGAAAAGCACTTTCAGAGTGCAGGAACTGGCTTTTGTAGTAATGAAGTCCCTTGAAATATCATCATGCGAAGACGTCTCCTATAGTTGTCTATCTGTAATGAGAATGAAAATAGGGTTGGATTAACGCAAGCAACCAAGGAAACTCCAAAGTTAAAGTAAACACAGAAAGAGTAAAAAACACAACTTTTCTTGTTCTAGCCTAGTAAAACCAAATTTATTGGTCCATATCGATTTAGCTTCTTCAACAGGTGGTAGGACTAAGTGTCTCACTTTCAAAGATGCAAGCAACCTCTCAATGCAAGAAAAAAGGGCCTGGAAGTAACCCTATAGGAAAAAATAAACATTTTTCGTAGGATTGTTTTGTGGCCTTAACACAACCTTAACTGACTTTAAGTAATTCCTCAAATTTAAAAGAACTAGGCAAACAGGTATAGTCATCATTACTAAAGTAAATTTAGACAACCTTTCCTTCATAGTCTATAGGTGTTGCCACTAAGGGAAGTTCTGCCACTTCGTGCCCGAAGACACGAAATATTCCAATATTCCAACAGATACTATCACTTGGCTGCAAAAACATGAAATAGACACCAAAATCAGCAGATATGCCATTAAACCAAACATGCACTTAGCAAAAAATCACTCCACCCTCCGCCTTACTTGGCAGTGAACACTGCACACAATACATTCCACCAAAATCATAATCGCCGACTTTTCTCCTGTGGAAATCCAATCGACACAAAAGGAAAGTTCAGTCACATGTCCAGAAATGTCAAAAAAGTATATCAATAGTACAAAAAGAACCAAACATTACTTACCCATAAAGCATTGCTGGAATGAAATCAACTTTTTTATCAGATTGTATGGGATCAAATTGTTCGTAGAAAACACATATTCCAATTCTGAATAAGTAAATCACTCAATCCATATATATGATTAGCATTAAGGAAAGCTGCCAAAACCTACATTCAACTAGTTCTTAATCTCATTATTTAATAGAGTAACCAAACAAAAATGAAAATACTAAATGTTACATAGACCTTAATATACCCATATGAAGGATAGCAACAGCCTTTGAAAGCAATTGCCCAGTCTTGTCAGAAGCAATAAGGTGGTGCTAGTTCAGAACCCTCCATTTATTATGAAGACCAGCCCCAGTTTCTAAACATTTTTCTTCATGCTTCCTTTTAATCAAACTTAGGAGGGAATCTGGAAGAGTCTCTTCCCCACCAGCCTCTACATTTACCAGAGCAGCATGAACTTCATTGCAATCTGAGCAGCAGAACCAATGCCCTTCAGGCAATGCCTGGTAAATAACCTCCGTCAATGATTGCATGTATTAATGACAATTTTACATTGTCATGCAAAAAAAGTTTTACATTAACATGCAATGGCCAAACTTGTAATATGATGTGTCAATACTAGATTTGGATGATAACATAACAAGCCTTTACATTGATAATGCATTAAAAATGAACCTCTTACTGAAAAATAAAAACCAAACAACTCTGAAAGAGGGAAATAAAAAAGGAAGAATATCTTGTACCTCTATGTTCTCCATGCTATGATCCTTCAAACACTTAGCATGGTATTCTTTCTCACAGTGCAAAGATACATCATTTAGAAATTTTACAATGCTTGAGAATCAAAATGATTCATATGAAGCAACACCTGATCACAAATCATCATAGTTCAAGGGATAAAGTTTTTGCTGAAAAAATTATGCCTAAATACAACATCAATTATATAGAAGTCAACTACAAAGAAACTTGAGCCATAGATGGAGTGTCACAAAGGAGTATAGGAAGTGTTACTTGGGGGATGAGAAATGTCACGAGATCACTGTTCTCCTTGTCCAATGAAGCTTGCAGTAGGACGAGATGGATGGTGGGGTACTTGCAAGGACTCCACGAATTGTGTCAATGGTGGTACGGGGTAGTGGGGGTGAGTGTGGATGGATGCATACCTAGTACTCTGCTTTTCCTTTTAGTAGGTGACCCATATAGCGGTTACCATCACCCTCATATTTTGGGTGCATGGTTAGTGGGTTTGTACGTGGGTCGTGATGGGAGATCATGGGGAACATGGCTTCCGGCTTGGTGAGGTTGGATCGCTTTTAGCATCCCACGACCCCGAAAATCATAAGGGATGAATCTCACTCCTGCCTTACGACCTTGGACTGAGGTAGCGCTATTGTACTTTCCACTATGGGCTTTCATTATAGGCTGGCCCAACGTATTTATGGCCCAACAGTGGGTTTCAAATAGGTCACAACATGGAGAAAGACAAAAATTTATCAGAAAAATTGAAAAGTGATAATAAAGTCAGCGAAAAGGAGCATGACATAAGGCATACTAACAAATGTCTGTCAACTACTAAATTTATTTATCGCAGTCAAGCACAAAAGAGCCCAATGAAGATAAGTTCACAGAAAAAAAAAATATAAACATGCAATACAAACTTGCTTAATTAACTAACACATGATATTACCTGCATAGTAAACATCCCTCTTGGTCAACCTTTTGAGTTTTAACAATACGAATACATATTTGTTGTATCTGTGCTAAAGGATCAACACCATCAATCCTTCCAACTGACAGAGCATTTGCATTATGCTCTACATATTTCTCTTTCTGATATACATTGTCACAATACTTACAATACCAGGTACTAGTAGGAACATATGGAAGAGGAGGTAAAACACCTTCACATATATGTCTTGTGACCTCATTGTCTACCACTCACTAATTTTTTCCTTTCTTTTTCTACAACAAAATTAATTCCAAAAATAAAATTCTTACATGACCTATTGAATTCTCGTGATTATTTGTCAGCCTTTGGTCTAGATTGACAAAACTTGACCAAAAAGAATGTGGGTGTGCCTTCTATTTGTGGCATGTTGGTCGTTGTGGTGGATAAGAAATAGAATTGTTTTTGAAAGTTATAAACCTATTTGGGAGGAAATGCATCATTCTATTTTGATGAGATTGGAGTTTCTAGACCAAAGCTTGGTGTGATATTTTTCCGTTTGAGCCAAGCCTCACGGTTACAAATCTTCAACAAGTAAGATGTTGGCATCCATAATTCTTCCTAATCACAATGGACATTTTTCTGTTTTTGGTGGTGGTTGATGTTTTTTGCAATTTAAGTCAGGAACTTGTAAGCATGAATTTCGGATGTCCTCAAGAGGGTTTTGAGAGTATGCTATATGGATTCACTCATGCTTCGCTCATGCTTATGGTTTCTTTAGTCCATGACAATGGCAAGAGTTGCTATCATGAATTTCATTCCTGCAGAACTTACCAGATTGGAATCTTCTTGATTGTACTCTCCATTTGGAGGTACTCTGTTAACCTTGATAGTTATGTCGAAGGGTTAATGAAGCTTCTTCTAGTTGTAATTTTGTGGTGTACCGTTTTCTATGATTATTTTTTATTTTGGATTTTATTTTTCTATATTCCTATTTTATTGGTCAAACTTTGCTCGCTTTTCTTTTAGAGTAGTTTGAGTTTTTTCTTATTGAAAAAAAATTATAATCATTTGAAACTAAAAGTAATAATGTCAAATGGCAACACAAATAAAGGACAATAAATTAGAATAAAATATTATATGCAGCAATGATTTTGCTAATAATAATTGTCTCTATTAATTCAAGAAATAAAAAATATAATCCATTAAAGGAAAAACTAATACCCAGCACATTATAGCGGTGGGTTTATTATAATTACTATTAAACATAATATTAGTTATTATTGCCTTTTACGGATAGGTTGGGCAAATTAAAGAGTGCCATGAGAGAGAGAAAAAGTATCAAAACATACCAGAACAGATTATTACAAGCAGCTAAAATCAAAGATACCATAACAGAGAAGCCACCATCGAAGACCATCACCAACAATCATAGACTGGTCACCAAACGCCATGTTCAATCACCAGAGCTTTGTATCCACTCCTGACTCCTCCCATCGTTGAAGATGATATTGCTTGAACGCTAACGATATGTCATTCCATGTTTTTGGCAATTTTTGTACTATAACATAAATCCACATTATGAATCCACTTCTATGGTAGAAAAAAGATTGTATTCAAAGCGTAACTTCAAGTTCATAATATTGTTTAAACAAAATTATCTCATAAGTCATATTCACAGCTTACTGAATTCAATTTCTAAGCTTCATGTAAATCAGAACTATATATCTAGAATTAAACTAACAACTATTATAAAATATGGCAATGTACTCTCAAGATTGTTAGAAAAATTTAATTGATATAACACAAATAATATGAAGTAAATAAACAGTCAAATCTGAATAACAAAATGATTGCTCACAATAATAATAAAAAAAATGAAAGAATATCATAAATAACACAATAAAATTAAGTTGTTTATCAGTTTGCTACTATGATCCTAGCTATGAATTTTGCCACCATGAGTTAATCACTTAGATAGTCACAACTAATACTTCCCAAAATATAACAACAATTTCTCATTAACTCTACACTTGAACTAGTAGGATTACAAGAAAAACTTACAATCCCAAGATATGACAACCATTTCTCACTAACTATGCACTGCACTTGATAGTAAGGCTATGGGAACAACTTACAAGGATACTCTAGCGAACACTAACTAATATTTATCTACATTTATTTTACTCAGTTGGAAATAAGAGTGTATGTGAAGTGTTCTGTCGCAGAATTGCTCCAACCCCCCCCCCCCAAAAAAAAAAAAAGCAATATGCTAGTGTTTTTATAGTTAAACAAAATAAATCATGTGTCTTTCTGGATGGATGTGTCTGTTTCTCTATATTCAATAAGATTGAATGCCCGCCATGAGGGTATTAAATTTTTATTTTAGTAACAAGTAACCATCCAAACGGCCATCTCTAGTGACCAACGTTCATAACATGGTCTTAAACTCTTGAGGCGTTTATTTCGAAGTATATTTAATTGTTCCGGAAATAGATAGTTGAAAATGATGTATTCCTATGTTTGTTACAAGTTTTGCAAAATTTTTCCCGAATATTAATTATTCTATGGAAAAAGATTTTCCTATAATTTAGTGAAATCTCATTCCCAAGTTAAAGAGTGGGGAAAAAATGCTCATGACTTGGGAATCACAATTATTAAGCATAATTACTAAATCATCCCTCAATTATTTGACTTTTTCTCTTTTTTTATGATTGTGTTAAGGGTATTTTGGAAAATATGACATATATCCTTAGGAATATAAATTATAAAACAAATAAGTTTTAAATTTATTTCCAAGAATCTTAATAAATAATCCTAAAAATATAATTCATGGGAACCTAATTTTAAATCTTGAAACAAACGTTCCCTTAATGAAAACGGTGAAAAACGTCAAAATCATATATGGTTTAAATAATAATAATAACAACTTCTTTAAAATATAAATAAAATAAAACATTCAAGGCCAACACGTATGTTTTCATTGTTTGAAATTTGTAGCGTGGATTAATTTAGGCAAAACTAATTAATTTGTTCTCTAATTTTTTTTGTTTTCAAATTCATCATCTAAATAATAAATGTTTAAAATTCATCCTCAAACTTTTAAAACTTGAATACATTTATCTTATTTGGGAATGTCATTTGTTATATTAAAAGGTAGACTTGAAAATAAAATATGTCATTCAAGATATCATATATAATATTCTTGCCGATTCCTATGCTAAATATGATTTTTTAGTCAATATAATTAGTGTTATTTATAGAGGATAAACATATATTAGATTTTTAAACTTCTAATTTGAGTGTGGCAAGTAGCCAGCTTTCTCATCACCCCCCGCAATCAAGTTGACATAAAACCGTGTTATTTGTACTTTTAATAGGGTGTTTGGAAACTTTTAATGAGATGGAATTGAATTGAATTCTTATGTTTGGAATGAATTAGTAAATTAAAAAATTGAATTCAATTTTTTGATTTGGAATGGGTCTAAAAATGAAGTAATTTAATTGTTTTTACTATTTTATCCTTCATTAATAGGTTAGGAACAAAACATTATATTCAAGTAAGGTTATTTTAGTATTTTCATTTGTTGGAATTTAATTCTCACACCAAATCACCCCTATTTGAGTCTAATTTCAATTCCTTAGTTTTGTTAGATTTCAATTCCCATGAAAATTCAATTTCTTCACTAAAATTACTTCCAAAGCATGTAATTCAATTCAAGTTTTTGATAAAATTAAATTTCAGGGTTTCCAAACGCCCTAAGTGAATCTCAAATAAAAGGTGAATAAATATTCTACTAACTGATTGCACGCTTTGAAGATTGCCATATATTAAGGATAATCATATAAAAAAAAAAAAGCAAGTGTTTTTCACCGCTGAGGCATAGTGTAAAAAATTGAATAAGATGTTTGAGTACATATAACAATCCCCTTTATCATATCAAGTAGAAAATTAAATTTATATCCTTTCCCTCAATTATAAATATTACATTATTATATTTTATATTATAATTATAATTATAATAACTCTTAAACATAGCCTTATTGTTTGCACTATGGCCAATTCTACTTTCTACGCAAGTTAAGTATTGATTTCAATTAGTGGCCAATGAAGTAAATGGAAAGAAAAGATATAGATTCATGGATTTCCCTGCCATCCCAAACACGTTATTGTTGTGTAGTTTATATCCAAGCAAGTTGCGGAAAGAACGGCAGGGGAGCCAAGATAGAGGGAAAGGATAAGTACTATAAGCACTAAGGAGATAGATAATGGCCTGCTAACTTTAGTTAGATTTGTTGGTTAATATTTGTATTTATATTTAAGGTAAATTATACTCACAGATTTGTCCAAATTCAACTTATCTCTCCTCTAATTATCAAATTTACACTAATTTTCCATACTTTATCTATTTTTAGGATGAGTTACCAAAAATACCCCCATTCTAACTCACCCCCTTTCTCTTACACACATCACTGTGCTCTCTCCTCCCTCTTCCACAGCCGCATTACAAAAACTTAAAAAAAAAAAACCCAACAAAATCATAGTTCTTAGATTAGAAACTTAACCGAACAACTAAATATCACAATTGCATTATAATTTTTACAAACAAAATGATGTGAAATCTACAATTGCAGACTCGTGGAAATAGAGATTATTTTTTGTGTATTATTCTTTCTTTGGTTGTGTCAATAAAAAAGCTTCAATTTGATATAAAGAAATTAAGAAGAACATCGGAGTGCGGTATGAATGAAGCAGTGGCCTTAATTAGGTATAAAGATCAATTTCGATGTGGTTGTTATAACTTGCAATGTGTTTTGTTCTTCACAGATCTTATGTATAAAGATTTCTATGCTTTATCGTTCTTCTATTGTATGAAGTGTATATCAATCAAAGAAGTTAAGTTGAGAATAATGCTATTGACAAAAGAATAAACATTCAATTATTTAGTTATGTCTTCAGGTTTTGGTTTTTCGGTTCAACACGTAGTTTTCCTACAGTAGGCAAATCAGAGCCAAAAACGGGACTATAGCCGAGAGCAGAGAGGACAGGACTAGAGGAGTGTGTGAATGAGAGAGGATAAACGAGGATGAGGGTATTTTTGATAACTTGTCATAAAATAGATAAATTATGGGAGGTTAGTGTAGGTCAAATAATTAGAGGAAATGTGAGTTGAATTTCCATACATGTCAAGATGAGTGTAATTTATATGTAGACATTGTTACTTTAGGATATGTATTATCTACATTTGAGAATAGTTTTTTTTTTTGGTTAACTAAAAGGGTTGTGTTAATCAATAATCATGTAGAAGTTGCTGCAATTATACTATCTCATCAACTCAATGCTCTAGTAAGAATATCATGATTATCCTCTTGCTACTCTGTCATATGACATACCAAAATGATTCATTGATTCAACAAATTGCAATCTTATCATCATTGTTGTACTATAGTCGCTTGAGTTTTGTGCTTACGAACAGCGACAGTTCCACGTTTAAGATAGTGGGGGCTCACGCCTCCATAAATCTTTGTAAAATTTTTAATTATTATATAGATATGTATATTTTTGTCTCCATATATCAAACAAATTTGACTCTACACTAACTATAAATAAGACAAAATGAAGAAATATTACATATCTCACTTATTATTATACTTATGTATTATCTTTGTTCTCATTCTCAAAATTTTCTGGATTTGTCACTGCTAATGAAACAAATTTAAGGCATATGACTCATCCGCATGACTTCACAAGTAGTTTTGTCCTGATACAATATTTTGATTAATTAGATGAGTCAACAAGTGTTTTGATGATATGTCACAATATATCTTGAAGTTGACCTTTGGTACCGATCAACATCGGAGATATCCGACACCACAAAGTGCCTATGGTTGTTACACTATAGTTAGTTCCTTAAACAATGTGCCTCATCCTGAAGCCCTCTTCAATATTTCAAAATATCCAATAAAAAAGTTCCAATGGGCGATTTACCAACAAAAAAAATTGCAATTTCATTGGGCCATTTTTGAAGAGGATGAGAATCACATAAGAATCAATAAGAGTCAACACACACACTGAAAAAGAGGATTGAGGCGTGTAGAAGTACACATTTACTTTAGTGAAATGAAGACGTACGAAATCAATTTGCTGTAATGCACCTCATATATGATTCAAGATCATTATTTCGATTCCAATATACATAGATGCCAGGAAACACATCTAACACAGCAACACTAAGCATGTATATGATGAGATTGCGATATTACATATGTGGTCCTAATGAAAACAATACTTAAAATTACAACATGATATAGTACTAATCCTCACCCAAAAGATTGCAGGCCGCAGATAGATAGCAGATTAATCCACATAACAGATCCAAACTACAGAAAACTGAACTCTCTCAATTATAGTCAATACCGGTTACACAGAACATAAAAGAAAAGAGCTCTACCTATCTGAGTCATGCATCAAGACCTTGGTACAATGATGAGTACGGACCAAAGCAAAAGGTTTAGACAAAGGGTTAATTAAATGCCAAAGGATTGAAGTTGCCCTGTGGTAATAAAATGGAGCTTGAGAAATTGCATCTTATATAGCAAAATCCACCAAGTCCCCATTTTTCCAGCCAAACCAAGAAGCACAGGAAGTGATCTCGTTCAGCCACCTCTCACCACACACCATCTCACACCACCACCCCACAAACAACACCAAGTTTAAGCCAACATAATAGTGGCCAAATTGGGTTGTTGGGGGAGGCATAGCTGAAGGTGCTAATGAAGAATAGCTTTTCAACTCATGGTGAGGGGGACCTTGCAATAGAGCGAGATGGGAAGCAAAGCCTGCAGTACAAGGGGTTTATAAAGAAATTAAGCTGCTTCAATAGCCAAAGTGCGCTTCCTTGGATAGAAATCATCCATGTGTATGTGAATCATGCCTCTTTTTGGCTTATCAATCACTTATTATCGACTAAAAGATACATAATATATATTTAATAATTATTTTAAAATTTTAAATGCTATTGAATACTTATTTTCACGTGACAAGAAGTAATTGATAGAATAAAAAATATCTTCATTCCACTTCTTTCTCGAAAGGGTTTTTTTGCAATTGTACTAACTCGCATCTTCCAAAGGATATGCGGCGACCACCTTCACTGCTCCACACACTCATGACCACTCTTTATCTTTTGTTTTATTTTTTCTTTTCTTTTCGTTTCTAACCTTTTGCCTCCCTTACTATTATAATGTCCAATTAATCAACTCATAAAGGGTCACGCGCTATGTTTGAGTTCACTTCTCAAGCATCACGCATGTTTGGACAATTCATACAATTTGAGGCGCGTGTGGTGCATGCACATTGCATTGTAACCCTCTCTTTTGTTTCCTTCACCAATTTTAAACTACAGCGGTGTCTTTCTCGGTTGATATATATATTGGAGTTTAACTCAAAAGGAGGAAAAAGGGTGGTTCTTAAGCAGAAGTTTCGTCCCACGTTCTCATTATTCAAGGCCGTAAAAGAATTTTAGAAAATTAAAGATGTTGGGAGGTTGGCTTGACATGTGAGATATTCGCCATATATGGAAGGAATATAATAGGTGCGGTTGTGATGTAGGTCGGGCATCAACATTACCAAGAATCTAGTATGGAATATACTATATGCTCATTGGTTCATGTATGTTTTTTGCATTTATATAATACCTCGAGATTTCGTGGATTTAGGATTCGTTGCGGCTGCATATTAAATCATAACCTTATGTACCATGGCTTCACCAAGTATAGTCTAATTTGAACTGAGATTTTGGTCACCACATATATATCAGTCGTCGGACCATGGCCAATATCAGCTAGTACTTGTCCCAAATATGCACCCCATTGCAATCTATTCAATTCGTTTTTGACAAATGACCAGTTTTCTGCTACATGTGCTAATTTCGATGACATTAGTTAATGGTTCGACTTGAATTTGGAATAACTTAGAAGTAAAGAAAAAATATTCTACCTATAATATCATATTTGAAATGTTTAAATTACTTATTTGCTAGTCCTGCTGGTAGATAGATACCTTTATTTACAATTAACTCAGACTAACGGTAAAAAAAAAAATCAACAGGTGTTAAAGATAGGCGTTTCACATTAAAAGTTCAAAAGTCTGAAAAAAAAAAAAAAAAAAAGTTCAAAAGGAATGCTGGATCATTAGCTTAGGACTGTGAAAGTTAGGTAAGAGATCAACCTGAGACTGTTTACTCTCCTTTGTAAAATTCACTTACATACTTTCAAGACATTTTTGTATTGGGTAGAAGTAGAACATATATATCCAGACATTAATATACCTTACAGTGCTCAACAAAAGGAGGCAAGGCATCAGCTTATGATAGTTGCTTTGGAATACCTTGGTGGCAAAGCTAGAACTAATGCCTTAACCAATACAGCTATGAATATGATAAAATGCTAATCAGCCAGGGGAGGCAAGCATTGAGACCCACAAATGGAATCAAACTGCAGGTAGACTCTCATGATGGAAGAATATTCCATTTTAATGCAAAAGTTGATCTTAGCCAATATATGCATTCTCAAAAGTTAAAATCACAAGCATTCGAGAGAATATTCCATGTTTCCCTTTTCTCGATTCGAATAAGTCAATCAAAACCGCAAAACATTTTTCCTGTTGTGCAGTATTACTATGCAAGGACCAATTACGCCAAAATTTTAACTCGTATACCATGTTAAATAGTCAACTTTCCAATAAACTCAAGTAAAAGTACACAAATGTTTTTACATAACCAACTGTTTAGTTCCTAATTTAATTTTGTGTTTTCTGTTATTCTGTGAAGGAAATAATAAAAATAATAAAATTTTATTTTCTATTTTTATTTGTTATTCTCATTATTTTTTTCACAAAATTATGAAAATAAAAAAAGACAAAAAATGAAAAAAGGAAAATGGAAATGTAAACCCAACCACCCCAATACCATTTTTCTGAAGTGATACTTAAATTTCTTAAATACTATATATTGCTTTGTGAGGCTGTGATATACACTTGAATCAGAAGCTCAAGCAAAGAACTTTAATCCATGGACCAGAATCCCTTAGATGTCTTTGAGTTTCATGCACGAAATTCTGAAAGAGAAGGGTGTTAAAAACACAAAAGGTTTCAAAAAGGTAGCTCAGGTGTTTGTCCTACATTGGTTCTCCACAACATATATGAAAACCATCTAGTTCTTCAATCAAACATTCCTAGCCCTTAATTCCAATGCCAATCCTAGTCTCCCTAATCCCTACACCATGACTCTCTATGACCATTATGAGGATAAGAGTCCAAAAAGTGAGGCTCACAGCTCAAGCTGTGGCCTAATGTGGCTTAGTGCCTATGGACCTTCAGCTTGACTTGAAAAGTCCTCAGGGGATATGAGTTGGTTAAGGCAAGGATTCAGTTCAAGGTTGAGCTGTGGAAATTAGACTAGTCTTTATTTCTTGTTCACAGGTGTTTCATGCACTATTCTAGTTCCAAGGGAGGGTATATTTATATATTGAGAGGACCTACTGCAATGTAGAACTCTATAAACATATAAAATACTATGGTTAAGTTAATACTACAATTGTTTTTGAATCTTTTTATCTTTGTTTATGTTGTGCCTTCGGTGTTTCATTGCTCTTCCATTTCTGAGTTTGCCATTGTCAATGCTGTATTTAGAGGAATTGGTATTATGCATAACTATATATGGTCATCAGACTCATCCCTATTAGATTAGCCTTTTTAGTTTTGGAGCCGTTTGTTGTGAACTGCCTCGGTAACATCCCTTGATCAGTTACATATATTTGCCATAGTTATTGGTTACATTATTATTTATGAGGGGTAGTATACGGTATACTGGTATTACAAAGGCATTTACTTGCCTAGAGTTTCACTTTCACATCATAAAAAAATGATAAGGAATCTGAATTTCCAAGTTAAATTGCAATTGTGGCTGAAGTCTGAAGTTTTTTTTTTTTTTTGGGTCAAGAAGCTCAGCAAGTAAACCTTCCATAAAATATTGTTGAAGGAGGTCCAAATTAACTAAATAATACTCTAGAATGAGAATGTATCCTCTCAATTTTTTTCTTCACATGATGGTATCGTGTTAAATCATGACCATTTCATCAAGTCACTTTTTTAAATGATTAAGTTTTCTCTTCACTTGATCAAAGGTTAGAATTGAAACTTGACACTATCATGTCAAAATTCAAATTGAGAAGATACACTTCCATGCATAATATAGTTTTTGGTTTTAGACATGCTTGCAACAATGTTGGCAGTTAGGTATAGATATAAGCCCTTCAAATCGGCCTGAAATATTTGTAAAATGAGGCTTGAGCTCAAATGCTCAATGTGTAGAAAGCAATCCGTTCATTTTCTTTTGGGCCATGGCGATCCCTTTGTATCTTTGGGCTTTCACTGGATGTAGAACAATCTGGGCTAACCACTAGCCCGATGCTAACTCCTCAAAGAAAAAGTCTTAGAAACTGAACCATTTATTTTAAGGTAGCTTGCATTCATTTATGGTGCTGAGTAGTTGGTGGTTGGAAGTGCACCTACTCCTTTCAATTTAGCTAGCTTTCAAGTAATGGTGAGAGGAAGCAAGCCTCACAAGTAAGGCAAGACTAATTAATTCAAGGAAAATGACTCTTTGGTAGTATTTTTTTGACAAAGTTTTGGGGTTAAGTGTGACAGGTGAAGCCTATATTAGTTAAAAATAGATTAAGTGAGTAGTACATAATATGAAAGGCCATAACTCATTCCTGAAGGTTTTGGGTAAGATGATGTCTAGTCTAGTGTTATGATACTCTTACTTAATCCATTAGTTGTATCTCCCTGTTGGGTTCCCGTCCTAACACAAAGTTAATGTACATCTCTCTTTTGTTGTCTTATCCCCAACCAAAATGAAAATAGAGCACTTCTTATTTGTCACTACCCTTTGATCTAAGAAATCAACATCACTTTGACATAAGGAAAAATTAAAGTCAAAGATAGGAATTTTTGCTTCTCCTAGAATTTTCTCTAACATCAAGGAAACTTACATATAGAAAAAATGTATTAATCAAGTTAATGTGTATGCTGTGAAAGTTTTCTAGTTAAAGCATGCAAATCTACATACCAAACATGATGAGGCTGCAAAGTATTTTGCAGGATTCACAATCGATGCATCCGGACTCAGTAAAACTGCCATTATTGTGGAAATGAATGAAATATGCAATATGCAATTTTTCTTAATCATCTTTTCTGTTATTGAAGTGAAGGCATGACTATGACAGTAATTAAAGACATGAATAAGAAAGAGCATGGTGCTGTGATATCTTATTCATTTTTATTTGGACAAAAATTGTCCATGTAAATTCCGGATTCTTCGTTTCTGAAAGTGGTCTCTCTTATTTCTGCAAAGATACAAAGATAGGAGGGGTCTATCTGTGTTCTCAAAAGAGTGAGGCAAGGGATGTCACACCATGACAGTAGGCAAATTGATGCTTTAAAGCAAGCATCACCTATGTGATATTGTTGGCCTCCTTGGTCCACTGCATGCCCACATTCAGATGTGTGAAATTTGGCATGTTACTGATGTCTTTCAAGACTAATGTCACTGTTTCATTAGTCACTTATCTTTGTTCTACACTTCAGAGATTGGACCAGTTTCAATTGGGGCCTTGCTCAAAAAGAAGTTCCAGAAGAAGTAGACCTTAATGCATAGATAAGAGTAATTTTTATAGCACTCATCCCAAAATATAATAAATACATAACCTTTGACAAAAGTTATGGTTAATATTGGATAAAATAAAACGAAATAACCTACTACTTCATTTATGAGTTAACAATTATTGATATATTATTCTGAACATAAAATTCTGATAAATATTTTTTTTATTTATTTGTTTAGCATTTTCCTTGTGATAGATAAGGAATTGAAAGACAGCTTACCTAACACATTTGACGCCACCTTTCTATCTCAATGTGGCTGTTTGTTCCTCCATGGAATCATGGGCGGGCGTGTTTATTGCCAGATTGCCTATAGGCCATAGGTGTCCTCTTGCTCTGTACTGCATGCATGTTGAAACTTCCCCTTCTTTCTGGCCTTTTGTCAAAACTTGATTTTAATGTCTTTGTACTTTTATATATTTGTTTTTGAAAAATACCAAAAGAAAAATCATTAGCAGCTAATTATTTTAAAATTAAATAATAAAATAAAAATATAATTAAGAAATCGTTAATTGTTTGAATTGTAGAAACTTTTATTTATATTATTAAAATAAAGATAGATTGTGTTGTATTCTTACTTTATCTCATTATTATACACTTTTTTTTAGAGTAAGCTGGTCTAATATTCTTTTGCATAAGGGATAAGATGTTATGCTATTTTAATTTGATATAAGAAAGGCCACAACGATGATGAGAGTAAGCATATTTTTTAATAGATACATAAAAAAATTAATTAAGGTGAAAAGAGTTCCTTTTTGTCCCAGCAATGTGAGGCAATTTGCCAATATGATGAGAGTTTATATTGAACCAATAAATTATCGAATAATTAACTAGAGATTCGCAAATTCGAACCCAACTTATATATTTATTATAAGCAAAAAGTTAGTCAAATAAACGGAAAACACTATTACATATTTAATTTTTAGTAATATTTTTAAATTTTAATATTTTAAAAAATATTAACATATAAAAATATTGTTAAAATATTTTTATAACATTTTTAGTCGTTTTATATTTTAATGATGTTACTAAATAGTTTTAATAAAGTTTTTTATTATTTAATAATTAATATTTTTCAATATTAATAACTTTTAATAATACAATAGTGCAATGAACTAAAAAATTATTTTTACCGAAGATAAAAATTCCTTTTTCTCTCACGTCATAGTTCATACTAAGTCCTGATAGAAACAAACGTTATTACATTGGTTCTGCAAAAATTTAAAACAAATACAAAATAGTTTAATTTCTATTGATATTATAAAATAATTTTAAGTGTCAAATAATAATAAATAATTATATTGTGATTACCTAATATAATTTAATACTTCCTTAAGTTTTCATTAATTAACAATGTATAATTACTTTATATGTAATTATAAATATATAAAAACTAAAGTCATTAGCCATGACACAAATTATCCTTGTGTATCTTTCTATATCACCGTTTTGATTCCTTCAAAGAGATAAATATAATAATTAAGGTTTAACTATATTTTTACTCCCTATAAATATAAATCGTTTTAGCTTTAGTTTCATTATAATTTTTTGTTGTTTTTAAGTCCCTCTTTTTTAATATTATATTTTTGGTCTCTGATATTAGTTTGTACCGTTAAATAGTGATATTGATAAGGATAAAAAAAAAGAGAGAGAACTTACTATATTTATAAGGACAAAAAAACAAGAATTTCACTAATGTTAAAGATTACATGCATATTCTAAACTACGTTTTAAAGGTTTAAATATAAAATGTAATGATCAAAAATATAATATTAGAAGGAAAAAAAAAAGACCAAAAGCCAAAAATAATAAAGGAACTAAAACTAAAATGACTTATATTTCTAGCGATAAAAACATATTTAACCCATATAATAACGTTTTACATCTTTAAAAAACTTAGAATAGTATTTGTGTGACTAGTTAATGTAATGAGCATATCCCTATCCATGACTAAATTAAAATTCTACCACTCAAATCAAAAACTGCCCCCTAGCTACCATTTTGGGATAGATTAAACGAGTTAATCCTAATATGCTAAATTAGTGACAAGACGGACGACATGACCATTAGCGTGCCTTTCGGGGGTGTGCATGCAGTGTGTCGGGGAATTTGTTACACATGAAAGACAATCAAAGGGCAAAATGGTGGGGTGGAGGCAAGGGATCATTGTTTAATAATAATAGGGCATTACCGTGTGATATTCATATAATATGGACTTAAACCATGGATCCAGCCAACACAATAGGGCTACTTTGTGCTTGTCCTTAACGAGGTTGATTGATGTCTGGCTTTGCATGGTTGGTGCATCAATATGTTGGGAAGCAATGAGGATAAGCCTTCACAATATGCCTAGGGATACCTATGTGGGATGCATTATCTCTATCACAGCTTCGTTAATGCTTTTAAAAAAAATTATAAGTACAATTATTTGCACTAACTTTGTCGGCATTGGCTCGTGTGAACTCATTCTTTGAAACTTCGAATTTCATGCATGGACAACCAAAACACAATCAATTATGTTATTTCTAAGTACTCATGATCAATGTATATAAATTACTATTTAGATAAGCATGAAATTGAAACCTCAGTTACACAAATGTTAAATTGAAATGTTGTCTTCGCCAATTGTATGGATTTATTGGGTTTATGTGCTTCTAGTGTTAATATGTTTTGTGTGCGCTTATGATTTCCGTGTTGGTGGTATCTTTTATGACTCGTGTTTCATAGATTCGTGTAGTTTTTTTTTTTGTTTTGAGAGTGTTAGAGTTCTTTCTTTCTTTCTTTCATTTTTTTCAATTTTTGTTTCTCTCTATGTTAGAATTTGAGCCTTTTCAAATTAGTTTATTTGGATGTTGAAATCAGAATTGTAGAATTTCAATTTCAGTTTTTTTAGAACTGAAATTGATTTAGAATTTCAATTTTCATGTTGAAAGTTTAAGTAGATGTGAAGATTATTGATTTAATTATTGGTAAGATTTGAGTCTAGTATAAATTTTTTTTTCAATAACGAGCCTAGTATAAATTTAATAATTAAAAAGACTCATATATATACTAATCATTTAATTTTAAAGGTTTGATTTGGTTTCAAGTATTTGAAATAGAGGGAAAAGAAAATTCAGAAAGGAGCAGGCGGTTGGTAATGGGGCTTCAAAACTTGAGCCGAACAAAATTTGATTTTGGGATTGCTTTAGCCCCAAGACTGTTACAGAAAAGTCATAAAGTTAATGAGGCATCTGTGGTATATGTGTGTTCATATAAGGCAAACTGATGATTAGGATGAAATACCTTTAGGTAGACATGCTAATGAGTAAGTTATCTTTCTATTAATAAAGAATACGTTTTCTTCAACCAGCTAAACTTGGAGTTTATTGTTAACTTACACCCAAATCTATCCGTGGATTGGGAAACATATGAGTGTAACAATTAATGGCAAATCTAAAGTTGGTTCTGCCTTCACAAAAGTGCCATATGTTGGAGGCAGTCTTTTGTGAGCTTCATGATGACTATACTTTCTCTTAATGATGACTATACTTTCTATGTACCCCTCTAATTTGAATGGCCACAGGTCACACCAATGTTGCTGTATTTTAGACTTTAGCGGATGACCAAGGTATCGAATTTACAGGCCCCTAAGTACACCGGTCATGATTGATTTGCCTTACTTTTCAGTTGTGCCCAGTTGTGTCAATAAAGAATGACCCGATGATTTTAATTACATGAACTAATTGTTAGAAACACTTTATTTAATTTATCTCTTCATGATTGGCAGTAATTTTATACTGTTTTCAAAAGTAGTTGATTCATCCTTTCCAGTAGTTATTAGTATATGTAGGACTTTTCCTTTCAATTTATTTTTAATCTATTTAATACTCAACCTAGTATTTCCCAATTTCAAGCATGCTTTCACTCTTAAGTGTGAGTAATGAACTTTAATGCCAGAATTGAAGGGAAGATATAAATCCACCCCTCACCCCTCACTCATCATTACTGAATATGCAAACATAACAATATCATATCTTTACCAAATAAAAAAAAAAAAGTATCGTATGAAACTATGGACAGAAAAATATATCATGAAATCATCAGTGAGCCGTTAGTAAATGTTGTAAATCTTTATGATTTTATTTGTTTATTTTACAAATACTATTTTTAATTAACTTCCATGAAAACTTTGACTCCCAAAGCTCAAGTTATTTCACAGAGAAAGGACTCTTTTTCTAAGCTATAGGTTCCCAAACTATTTCGAAAAGTGTTTGGTTGTAAAATTGAGAGATTTCCAAGTGAAATATGTGTAAAAGGCTACAAACTAAAAGTGAAAAGACAAAGTGTTGAAAAGTAAAGACAAATGAAAATGAAAATTTCCTTGATTCATTGGGTGTTTTAATGTTCATTTTTAATTAAATACATGACTATTTATAGGCACAATGAAATTGTTATTTTATAATTACTCCACTAACATGATTCCTAAACATAGACTTAACTCCCAACACTAAATAGGCTAACCTTGGCTAAGTCTAGTCACCAGCCTTGGGTGATTCCAGTCTACTCAGCTAATGCTTTGCCACGTGTCCATTTTATAGGAAGCAATCCCCACATTCTTCTGTAACCTTCAGAACTGTTGTCCAACCATCTCTCCACTTATTTAGATTGAAAGCCACATTCCTCAACCGCTCCTATTTTCATAGAAGTGGTTGTAAGCCTAGTTAAAGCTCATCTATTTACATTCTGAACGCATCTCTCCTTCAACCAAAGTCTATAAGTGATTCGTGGATGGACAAGTGTCACGAGAACCAAAGCCCAACGTGGACCCATTCCCTGACCTCTTTACAAGGCTAACCGTTTCAGCTAATGGATATTCAGCTAAGGCCGTTGTTAGCCATCAAGCTATAGGGACATTATATATGGGTGGATAAATATCTTCAAAGTCTTAGAAAATATCTTAATTAGTATTTAACTAACTTTAACACAATGAAAGTAAAAAAAATAGTCAAAACAGGTATCAAAACAACCCTTTTTGGGGCCCAAAATGACTTCAAGGTCAACCTTGATTACCAAGTCAATGCTCTCATCCTAAACTTTTCCATCGATATATATTAATAGTCATTCTAATAACCAAGCTCGTCTTTGACCATTTAAACAAAGTTGTGACAAAGATTTTAGTCTTTTGTGATTGTTTCAAGCTAATTTTTATCGGCTACATTCTCCACGTAAATGTTATCAATCGCCACCATTTATCAGTCAAATACTCAATTGTAAGCTAATTTTGACCCATATTCTTTTATTCCTCAGTTGATTTATCGACAATCATTATCCATATTTGGAAAACTAATATTTGATGCTCCAACAAATATGTGATTATGTGATTAACAAATTATGTTTTAGTTACGTGTATTATTGTTATTGGGCAGGTACTTTTTCATGCAATTTTTTAAGAATAATGATTTTTTTTTGTGATTTTTCTCTTTTATTTTTTGGCATTTCGATTGATTAAAAAAATAAGTGGGTGATTTGTTCCTCAAAGCAAACCAAACCAATCTTAATTGATTTAATTTGGTTTAGGTTTAACCGAAAATAACACTCAACTCGACCTCAATTAATTAAATTAAATTGATTGATTGGAATTTGTTTTACCTTCAAATTCAAACCGGTCGACTCGATTATAACTTATACTAGTCACCCACGTAACAATAGGGTAAATCCAATCCAAAGCCTATACAAATGGCTTTCTTATTGGAAGAGACAATATTCCTATTAAATCCTAGTTGGTTTGCTCATCTTCTGGCGATCATTTGTCAAACTTGCTCAACTTTGAAAAGTTGACATTCGGTCGTGGTTCTTCTTAATTGTTCCATGTGCACTTTTTGTCAGGCTTCGAAAATTTGTTTTGAGCAAAGGGCGAGATAAAAGGCACCAATTAAGATCCAATTTGTTTCTAAAAAGAGATTAATCAGAGCCAAAGAAAGAAAGAAAAAAAAAGTACAATATTATTGCAAGTGGGTGGAGGCCGTTAAAACAAGGTTATATAACAAGTTACTCAAATAAAATAGTTGTAATAAATATAATTAGTATTCATAAATTTGTATTAAATAAATTTTTTAGACATTATGATATGACCTTTTTTTAGATTTGTTTTTTTTTTTTTGGATTGAATTTGAGATTAAATAATAATAGTAGTAGTAGTAGTAGTAGTAACTATAGTTGATAGATTACACTTGATACTTGATTCCTAATTTTTTTGTGAAATCAAATATACTATTTTTCTTTTAAATAGATATTTATTTTAATGAATAATATTTGATATAGGACTTGAAAAATTAAACCATTTTTTTTAATTTTCAGTCATTTATTTAGATAATGTATCAATTAAATTATTTTTTTATAAACCATTTCAATTATATTTATTGTAATAAATATAGTTAATAATGTTTTTGTTATTAATTTTGTACAATAATTTTATTGAATCATTTTTTAGAGATTATAATATGTTATTTTTTTTAGATTTGAACATTTTAAAAATTATCAATTTGAAATTGAGATTAAATCATTAGTAATAATACATATAATTGATTGATTATACTTGATTACAGTTTTATTATCAATCATGATTCCTAATTTTTGGTTAAATCAGATCTATGAATTTCCTACCATATTATATATTTATTTTAAAGAACAATACCTGATATATAACTTAGAAATATTAAACTAGATTTTTTTGGGCTATTTATTTAGAAAATATATCATTTATAATAATTTTAATAAACATAATTTATTTTATTTTATTACTGATCATGATTCACAATTTTTATTAAATAACATTTTTAGGCAATATAATATGATTTTTTTTGGATTCAAGCCTTTTTAATTTTTTAAATTTGAAATTAAGATTAGATTATTAATAATAATAAATATAATTGATTAATTATACTTGATTCCAATTTCAAAAGCAATTATGATTCTTAAGTTTTGGTTAAATCATATTTACTAATTTTTTTAAATTAAATATTTATTTTAGAGAATAATATTTGATATAAGACTTGGAAAAATTAAATCAGATTTTTTTTGGGTTATTTAAAGAATGTATCATTTATAATGATTTTAATAAATATAATTAATTGATTTTTTATCAATTGTGATTCATAAGTTTTTATTAAATATTTTTTATATAATAATGTGATAGTTTTTAAGATTTTATCTTTATTCAATTTGAAATTGAGATTAAATCATTAGTAATACTAAATATAGTTGATTGATTATACTTGATTCCAATTTTTATTATCAATCATTATTCCTAATTTTTGACTAAAATTAAATTAAATTAGATATACTAATTTCATTTTAAATTAGATATTTATTTTAAAGAATGATATTTTATATAGGACTTGAAAAAATTAAACTAGATTTTTTTAGGTTATTTGTTTAGAGAATGTATTATTTATGATATTAGTGTTAATTATGTCCATGGTCAATTATATTTTTTTACCAATTATGACTCATAATTTTTATTTAATAATTTTTCAGACAATATAATGTGATATTTTTTTAGATTTGAAAATTTTTAAATTTGAAATTGAGAGTAAATCATTAGCAATAATAAATATTGTTGATTGATTACACTTGTTTTCAGTTTTATTATCAATTATGATATCTAAGTTTTGGTTAAATCAGATGTAATAATTTCTTTTTAATTTAGCAGTTGTTTTAAATAACAATATTTGATATGTGACTTGAAAAAATTAAACTAAACCTCTTTTTGGGTCATTTTTTCAGAGAATGTATTATTTATAACTATTTTAGTAAATATAATTATATATAATTAATTATATCTTATTATCAATGATTATTTATAATTTTTTATTAAGTTCTTTTGTAGAGAGTATAACATGATTTTTTTTTAGATTTGGTCATATTTAAATATTTGAATTTGAAATTGAGACTAAATCAACAATAATAATAAATGTAAATCAAGAATAATTTCATAATAAAATGAACAAATCCAATTAATATAAATTAACATTTGAAATTTTGATCCCACACCAATAATTTGCTATCAGGGAATTAATAAGCATTTTAAATCACGTGTTGAGAGATAAATAATTATGTATATAATCATTGAAGTCCAATGATTCCTCTTTGGTTTCACTTGATGTAAAACAAAAAATGGAATATAATTATTTATATGAATACTAAAAAAATTGTTTATTTATTGCTGTATTTTTGTTTTTTCTAATTGTTTATTTTGGATTATATTTTATAGAAATTAATATATTTATTTGAAGAAATGCAATATTCATTTTAACTTCATAAATATATATGGAGTGTAATTTTTTAAAAATAAGTAAATAAATTTAATATTCAATATACCTATATTATTATTAATCATTCATGCATTCACGGGAAGTAAACAAGTTTTAATTATTTGTCCATTTCACACCCATTCAATCACATATTATATTTTTGACGGTCTAAATTTTCTTCACAATTTTTATATTATACTATACATGGTTTTAATTTTTGAATAAGAAGTTGGTTTAATAAATTTGAAGATATCTATAGTTTTGTCAAATTTTTAATTAGGTCTATATGATTTAAAATATTTTAATTGAGTCCCTACATTATAAAACTCATATAATCAAGTCTCCAAGTATCCTATCATGATAAAAATTTAAAATTTTAAATGTTTTTAATGGGAAGAGTGCAAGTCTTAGTAGTTGTCAATAAAACATCTAGATGTTTTTGGTACTTAAATTTTTCAGCAATAAGTTGTTTTAAGGACTTTATTACATTTTTATTAACATTTAGTGACTTGATTAAAAAAATTAAGTAAAATTATAATGTCCTACATATTTATTAATTCTACCTTTTGACTGTACTATTGGATAATTGTTTGAATTTTGATGTGTACAAATTTAAAATATAATATGCATATGATATAGATACGATATTGAAAACTTTTTAAATAATTCATATAAAATTTGAAAAATAATAATATTTCTACACAAACTTTCAATTTAACATATCGAATAATAAATCTAGTTAATTGCATGTTTAACTTATTAAAGACACATTTTATACTTAAAGAATTAAAATTAATTATCGATATTCATGTCTATTTTTTATTTAAGCCCTAATTTTTAAAATTATTTTTCATACATTTTTTATTTATCAGTGAATGTTTAGATTTATTGGAACAAATTGATTTGATTTAAAAATATCAATGCAAACAATGTCATGGATTTTTCTGGAGAAGTTTTTTTAAAAAAGTTAATTAAATAAAGGTGTGGTAATAATAGACTAAAAGTTTGAATAACTATTAGGAAAAGGCATTTTAGGAATATTAAGAAAAAGTCACTAAAAGATAATGACAATAGAAATAAGAAAAATATTATTTTGATTCACATTTGATGAATATATGTGATTATACTAATTTATTATTGAATGGGTATGAGATCAAATTAAATAGATCCATATCAAATTTAATAATAAATATAAGTATTGATATGATATTTTATAAAATATAAGTCAAAATAATATTACTTTATAAATAAAGGCAATGGCTTGAAAAAAGATCATGCTGTATCATACTGTACTTTTTGTTGATGGTTAGCCTTAATTAATTATAGGAGGTATGAAATTGACATTTGGTTTATTTCTGGAGACTAGCTTTGTGTGCTTGAGTGTGTGAAGATAATGTCCACGTTATATTATTTATTTATTTTAATGGGAACGGCTATTTATTTTTTAATATCTATAATTTTGATATTTTATTAAAATTAATATTAATATAATTTTAATATAAAACTATTTTCTACGGTCAATTAATCAAATCAGTATAAACTTTGAGATGTTTATTGTCAAAGTCAAATGCATATAATAATATGATAATAAATATTTTGAGAAGAGCATAAAAACATTTTGCTGATAAAATAGTATAATACTATAATTAAATTCCAATTATTATACAGCGGCGAAAAAAAATCTAATTATTATACACCAAAAAAGAAAGTCTAATTATTAATCATCAAAATAGTAAGTAAATTTTAATGTTTAGCATACAATCAATTAACTCTATAAAAAAAATACCATCAATTAACATATCAATATTTTGCAACATATCAACGTATCAACAAAACTAGACTTGGGTATCTATCTTTTTTTTTTTATAGTAAAAAACAACTAAAACTAAAAGTAAAGCTAAAATCAAGATTCGAACTTAATATTTCCATTAACGCTGTCCGAATTCTTGCCAAATGAACAAATTCGAAATCTTCATCCATCAATTTTTCTTTGAAAAAATTAAAAAAGTAGGGTGAGAGAATCACACTATAGTCTAAAGCATGAAAAACTTCTGGAATTAATATTCACTTACAAAGAAAGTTACATTTATCCTATTTTTTTATTTTTTCAAAAAATTATGCGTTCAAAGTTCAAACTATAATCTGTGAAATGCAAGATCGCATTATGCTACACTTGACCAACCCCTTATATTGTCTTCATCGATTAGTTGAGTATTAATTAGTTATTAGTTATGTAATAGTAGTAGCAACAAATGAAAAAAGGGGTTACTTAATCCCATTAAAAACAAGAGCGTCTGAAAATATTTTGAAATTGGAGGCAAGAAGTCGCGAAAGGGGGTTTGGGCTCTCTCACTCTCTGCTTTTCAGAACTTCACGTTCAATCTAAGATTTGGAAAAATGTTTCGTATTTTGCCCGGCAGAAAATGCAATTTGCCAAGTGTCACCGAATGATAACAGTTCCAAATTAATACTGGGGCTCTCATTTTTTTTTCCTTTGACGTGAGAGCTCTAAAATCCACGTTAGATATTTGAAAAGTAAAGGTTTTAGTACAATCTTTTTAAGGCAATTTTAATGTATCATCTATATAAAAGAGCTTTTAAAAAGCCACTAAGATATGCGAAAGGAAAAAAAAAAAGAAAAGAAGATTGGTTTACTATCTAGCTAGATTAGTTAAATGTCTAATCAATGGTTAGATTTCAGACACTATATATCAAGAGAATCCTGTTTCTCAAAATTCACATATGTGAGTTATACATCTTAAGAAAATTAGTCAAATAAATACCCTCAATTCACCATAGGATTAGTCAAGTGATGACGATTTGAGTAACATGAATGAGATACTTAAATTCAAATTTTATTACCATTAATTTAGTTTGAGAGGAAAAAAAGCTTTTAAATTATCTTTGAAAAGTATTATTATAAAGCCACTTTGAATAGGCTAATGGTGATGAGTTTGAGTAGTTTACATGAGTTTATAGATTCAAATCTCAATATAAAAAAAATCTTATTATAAAACACATTTAAGATACAAATTTAAAATTGATAGCTTACTGTCAATATTATTTTAAGATAGTTTAAAAAATATAATAATACTTTGCATCTTAAACAGTGTAATAATAATTCTCAGATTAAAGAGTCCAATTATTTAATTTTTAAAAATTAATATCCCAATCATCTATTTCTCCTATGGAAATTAAACTCATTTTATATATTTGACAGAATTATCATGTTAGCCATCAAAATTATGACATGAACGAAATAGCTCCTAAAAGAAATTATATCTACTTTGTGGCTCTTTAAAGATTTATTTTGTTTGATAAATTTATCCAAACATAAATTGATCTTTGTTTTTGGCGACGAAAGTGATTTTTTTTTAGGATTATTTTGTCAATAACATGATTTTTTGAGAGATAAAGTGATAATTTTTCAATGCATGTATAGGGTTATTTTATCAACTATATAATTTTTAGAGAAAATAAATATTAGCATAATTACTTACCATAATCCGCCATTTTGGCAAAATTTTATTGACTAGATGTAAAATTGATTTACAAATTAAACTCATACTATCTATTTAATATATATTTTTATATTTATATAATTTAATATACGTTAGTGTTACGGCAGTTTCTATGCAAACTCCTCCCGGGCACCCCAATGACGTGTCAAAATTTATTATTTATAAATCGCCGCTCTTCCCTCTCTCTCTCTCTCTCGCTCTCTCTCTCTCTCTCTGTGCCTGTGCTTCCATTTTTTCTCATTTTCGTTGTTATCTCTCTCTCTCTCTGTGGGTGGCACAGAAGAAGGATTTCCAACCCTCCTTTCTCTCGCAGCTAGGGTTTCGTTTCCTTTACTTCCAAATCAAAAAGCCACACACAGCTTCTCAGGTACGTTCCTTCTTTCACGCTTCGCAATTGCGCACTCTCCCGCTTCAACGTTACAGTTGAAATCTGCATCTTAAAATGACGCCTTGTTTCTCCGCTACCGTTTGCTTCATTCCTCTGGATTCTGATTCGTTCGTTTTTGCGTTGTTCTCTCTGAAATTTTAACATCTTTGAATGCGGATTTGAATTTCGCTTCTTTTTTTTTTATGATTTTGGTTTATGTTTATGGGTGAAATGGTGAGGATTAGGAGCGGATTATCGAATTTGTTGTTCTGGAGTCGAAATCGAGAACTCCATTGCGTTGAGGTTGGAGAGACAAATGGCTCTGTTTTGCTGAGGCTCTCGGAAATTGTGTAATCTGAGGTTCACGAATTTTCAGTTTATGTGCACTTATTTTTTATGTGTGTGGTATAGAAACCTTGATGGCCACTCGTTTTGTTGGTTGCTTATTCAAATTTATGTTTTCTATTGATAGGTATAAAAAGTTGTATTAATTGATGTGGTATATTATTGTTTTTGTGGTGCAGGCTGAAGTATAGCTAGTAGTAATAAATTCAATTGGAGAATTCCAAGTTTGTAGTTCCTCTCCTTAATGGAGCCAGTGATGATGATGATGGTGGTGAGGAGAGTAATGCTATTGGCATATGTGATGGAGGTCAGATCCATGAGAATATGAAAAAGATCTGTTTCTAAATTCCTTTAGTTTAGAGAATGTTGCCTAATGCAAATTTTGATGCATTTGAATCAGATGGGTTGAAGAGATTTCTGATTTTTGTATGCTTGCTATAAAAGTAACGTCGAAATGGCTATTGCTGGTCTGCACAATGTGTCTGTACTTGACTCTTCTTTCCTGAGGGACTCCCATTCTCAGTCATCCAGAAGGCGAGGAGATGGAAGAAGGGGCAGCACCCGGTCATCTGCACTCTTGCAAATGTGGCGAGAACTTGAGGATGAACATGTGGTGAATAGGCCTGGTGAAGTACTACTAGAACAGAGGAGCACTGATGGGTTGATTTCTGACCTCTCACAGGCAGATTCACCGGGTAGCCACAGAGAGGACGTCGGCGTATGATAGAAGATGTGGTTTTGGGTGACTTGGAGTCTGAAACATGGTCACAGTCACAGAGTCAGCATGAATCCCAAGATGATCATGAGGATTTTAACAATTCTAGCTGCGAAACCTCCTCTGATTTAGGAGAAGTTGAAAGGGAAAGAGTGAGGCAAATTTTTAGGGAATGGATGAATAGTGGTGCTAGGGATCATGGATCAAACATTTCCAGTAGAAATAACAATTCAAGGGGAGAATGGCTTGGTGAAACTGAGCAGGAAAGGGTGAGAATCATAAGGGAGTGGGTACAAATGAGTAGCCAGCAGGCCCAGCAGAGAGGCGTTTCTTCTGGGGAAAACAGGGAAGAGCAATCTGCTGAAATTGATACACAAATTGAACGTGTTCGAGCTGGATTTGTTGTTAACCAGAGTGAGGGCCAGACTGAACATATACGCAGAGGTATACGTAAATTATGTGGCCGACAGGCTATGCTTGATATGCTGAAGAAGGCTGAGAGGGAAAGGCAAAGAGAAATTCAGGAGTTGTTGGACCATCGTGCAGTATCTCATTTCCCCCATCGTAATCGCATTCAGGTTTGTCCAATAAATTTTTAATTTATCTTCTATCATATTTATTCACTTTTCTGTACGATATTGATGTTAACTATTAAGTTTTTGATTTGGAGATTTGTTAATACAAACTTGATAAAATATTTGCATCAATTGAGTCAGAGAGTACTTGCAAGTGATAGTGAACAATTGGTTTTATACTGTATTTCAAGGTAGTAAACCTATATTTTAAGTCCAATATGTAATATATAATGTAGTATGATGCATATAATTAAAAAATTATAATTTAGAAAAAATCTGAAATTTGGAAAACCTAGGAAATGTGAAAGTAGAAATATTGTAAATCCTTACCCAGTCAAACAATTCAAAATCTAGGACTTAATTAACCCTGAGCTTTGTACTCAAATTGATGCATGCTTGTCAAAATGTTTTCAGGCATTGCTTAGAGGCAGGTTCTTGAGAAATGATAGATCTGTTGATAACAGCAGGTCTGCTTCTGTTGCCGAAAGTGAATTAGGCTTATTGAGGCAAAGACAAACTGTATCAGGCCTAAGGTGTGCATTTCGTTGTGGATTAATTTGTAGAGAACTGTTGCCTTTTTATTTTTCTCTGAAGCCTTTCAGATCTCTTCACCCCCACACCCCTCCTCTCCACCCTCTCCCAAAAAAAAAAAAAAACCCACCCGAAACACACGCACACAAACAAAAAAAAATTGAGATAATTACTCTTGCTATACCATTTAAGTTAAAGCTATGGCCCCGGTTCTGCTTATACTGTAGGTTGTGCTAATATTTTCCGTCACTTATTCATTTTAATTGCTTTATGCCCAATTATATTAACTTGTCCTCTGAACAGGGAAGGATTCTTCTCTGGAAAGGACAAAACTGGTTGCAGTCAAGTAACTAGCAGCAACCTATCTGATACCTCATCTAACAGTGATATTGAATTCAATACAAATGAACAAACTGGAGCCAGCAGTTCACATATGGTTCCAACTGTACATTCTGAGCAGTCTGAACCTAATAACAGAGGAAATGGTGGACTTGGGATATCAGGTGGCCAGAAATGTTTGCAGGAAACCACATGTGAGAATCTAGATTACCAAGAGTCTACTGCTCATGTTGAATCAGTAGAATTGCAATCACCATTCAGTGTTGTTGAAAGAAGAGATGGCACTGGGCAAAATGTTGATGTGATCCCAGTTGAAGATACTGCTAGTGAACTGATACAACAAATTTTGCAAACTGAAGCTTCAGAGCATAGCACTATGCAGGAATTCAGTGAGGCATATAATGATCAATCTCACTTGGGTGACATAACTAATGGTGAAAACAATTCATCAAACCACAACAATCATACAGAGGACAACATTGTTGATAATGTGAATTGGAGTGAATCTGCTGCTCCAGAAGGAGAACAGCTGGAAGAAGTTGTTGAACATCAAGGAAGTGACTGGCATCAGAGTAACAGTGAATGGAGAAATACCACTGATGAAAGTGTGGATGATAATCAGCTCAGTAGTGCAGCAATTGAGTGGCCTGATAACAGTTTGGGAAATGAGGATGGAGAAAACTCTCGTCTGCAAGAAGGGCCTGAAGTGTGGCAAGAAGATGGTGGCTTCCAAGAGGCTGTAGAAAATTGGTTGGGAGGCCCTTCTGATCTTGAAAGTGCTCCTGTTGGTAGAATTCATGGTTTTTATTTTCCTGATGATGACAATGTATATAGTGTTGAACTCAGGGAACTGCTTAATAGGTATGTAAATATGAGTGGAGAGTTTTTGTACTTGTCCTTTTAAATTTGAACATATAATTTATATTTGTTTATGTTTTGTTCATCTTGCAGAAGAAGCGTCTCTAACCTTCTTCGGAGCAGTTTCCGTGAGAGTCTTGACCAGTTGATACAATCATATGTTCAAAGGCAGGGTCATGCTCAGATTGAGTGGGAGCTGCAAGAAACAACCCCTTCTTCTGCTTCTGTAGAACAGGACCTTGAGCAAGAGAGGAGGGATCAGATTGTCAGTCAGGAGGGTATTGTTAATAGTCCACTTGATCAACCCTCTTTACCTGTACCTCCTCCTCTGCCTCTTTGGGAACACCACCCTCACCGTGACAGCTGGTCACAAAATGACATAAATAATCAGCGTCTAGGAATTGTGCGTTCATTTTCTTTGCTGATTTCCCCCCTCAATATGCTCCAATAAATGAAAAGTTATTTTTCTGTGGCACTGGCACCATTATTGAATTTTTATTAGTTCACGACTTCATGTTACAAAACTTATTTGTATTTTAGCTGATGTCATTATGCAACTATTTGTATGTACCAAATAATTGACATTTATGGGGCACAACTATTTTTCTTAACTGCTGATGTGTACCATGGTGTTGATCGTAGATTGTTTACTATTTTCTCATTAAAATTGTGTTATCATTTGAATGATTTTCTGATCTTTTTTTTTTGGGTAGGATTGGGAGGTTATTAATGACTTGAGAATTGACATGGCTAGACTACAGCAAAGGATGAATAACATGCAAAGAATGCTGGAGGCCTGTATGGATATGCAGCTGGAGTTGCAGCGCTCAATAAGGCAAGAAGTTTCTGCTGCCTTAAATCGTTCAGTTGGTTTGTCAGGTTTGCAATTTCTTTTGCTCCTTCACATTTCCTTTCCCCATGTCTCTTCCATTTGGCTTTTAGCCGTAACTTATGCTATTTTTGAAGAAAACATTACTTTTCATTATCAATAGCTCACTGAGATGACCAAATTAAATTTATTCCAGGAACAATTGACTGCGAGTCGCCAGATGATAAATCTAAATGGGAATGTGTGAGGAAAGGGCTTTGCTGTATATGCTGTGAGAGCAATATTGATTCTTTGTTGTACAGGTACCATTTAACGTATTGGATGCATCTATAGTAGGTTTGAACTTCGATTATAATCACTTGACAGTACCGTTGTACATTGTTGCAGATGTGGGCATTTGTGTACATGTTCAAAGTGCGCCAATGAGTTGCTTCAAGGTAGAAGGAAGTGTCCAATGTGTCAAGCACCCGTGGTGGAGGTGATACGTGCTTATTCTATACTATAATATTGACATAAAAATAAAGACCACACTTTTAACAAAATACAGGATTCTAACAAGTTTTATCTCCTGGACGTTTCCAGTTACTTTTTTTTTCTTTCTGTTTTTCACCATGTTTCTGTATTTATGTTGAGTGCACCAATGAAACACATGATGGCAAAGTTTTTGGAGCCATGATTATGAAATGAATAAAAATTAAATGATGTTTCTGAATATTCGAGTTGCATTTTTTACTGGATAGAGATTCAGTCATTTTGATTCTCGGTAGCTGGATGGGGATATTATACTTGGAGTACATCGTGTCTTGCATTGTTATCGTGATCTTAGTATTGATCTGAAGTGGGTTTCAAACCTGGCTGTTGTGAACCGTGCCAATGTTGATTTGTCATGTAAAACTGCATTTTGTTTTTAGGTTGTGCAGGTGTGTTTTTTGGAGTGTTCCCTTATGATAGGTAGAAGGTGCTTGACAAATGACCTCACCCCGCAACGAGAGAATTCGTTGGATCAGATACCTGCTCGAAATGTTCGTGTTCTTTTTTATTTTTATTTTTGTTTGTTCTTTTTCACTTTTGCTACGTTGGCGGTTTGGTGAGACAACTAATATTGACATCCTTTTTACACAACGTTTGTCACTTTTGAATTCACGTTACTAATTGCGTCTACTATTTTTCTTCGGCCGTAGGTTTGGATTATGACCCAATAACATCCAATGCACGACTTTGGATAAATGATAATTTAGAAGAAATCGAAATAAAAAGATAACTACAAGGCCCATGAGAGAGGGAGGGGGATGGAACTGATGTCTTTATTTTTTGTTCAGGAGAGAACTAATGTCTAAAGCAATCGAATCGAATTCGTTCTATTCAAGATCAAATGAAGAACTCGTTCTATTATTATTATTATTTGAAAATTTTCAAGTTAAAAGTAAAAAACTCTCTTCAACTTTTCCTTTCTTGCATTATGGTCCTTCAACTTTTGAAATGTGTAGAAAGGATTTACAACTTGTAAATTTGTTCAATCTGTTACAATTAAGTAATAGGAGTTAAATTTCGGATAGAATATTGCATGAGTGACGTTATATTGAAATTCAATGCCCATCCATATGCATTGGAGGCGAGGGTTTTTTTAGAATATCGATGGGTCTTAAATATTATTGTTTATGGTGTGTTTAGTTGAGAGGTAAAGATGGATGGAAATTATTTATGGACAAGTTCTCTGTCTATGAATTTTTTTTTTTAATTTTTACACCTCAACCAAATACACCTAAAATTTACAATTCTACAATAATCACACCTTAAAAATTCAAATGCCATAATCTTTCATCTCTTGCTTGTAACCCAACTCTCCTATCTAATTTTACATTATATATATAGGAAAATCCAAACCCATCTTCTCTTATAATTGCAAGTGTAAGTAGGTGAGCAAATTCAAGTGGGATACGTCCAAGGCAGAGTGCAAAATTCTCAATAACTCGCGAATATTGAAACACAAGACATGGTTAGAAATTTAAAAGGATAGGCTTTAGGGGTGAAATGGTTATGGAGGACTAAATTCTTAATTTAGTCCATATTTATAATGGAAGTAAATTAGTCCTCAAATTTGAAAATCTCATATCCCCCAAATTTTACAAATGCGAACAAGTTAGTTCACTCATTAAATTATTGTCTGCACTATTAATAGAAATGTCCACGTGTTCCATTGACTTGCTTGCGTGTACTCCTCTTAATTTTCAAAGTGTAACAGCTCATTCTCTTCTCCTGCAGAACAAATGACAACTTAAAGTCACATTCTTTCTTCTGAGAGAGCTATGGTGATAGAGTAGATGAAGAAGAAGATCAAAACGACTTCATTTAGAGGAATGAGATAAGTTAGACCATGAAAATTAACATTACACATAAACAAGTTAACAGGATATGTAAGTAAATTTACACACACAACTCAAATGACAATTTTAAAGACTGGCTTTCCCCATTTGTGAAATCTAAGATAAGATTTTCCAAATCTAGAGACTAATTGTCTCCCAATGTAAATCTAAGGGACTGAGTTGGGTTTTTAATCGGTTATGGAATTGGAGGGATGATGGCCCATGGCAGCGACTCAAAGGGGAACGAAATGGTGGTGGCAGCTCAACTCATGAATTTGCATGGTTGTTGGCAATGAGAACCAACAATTGTAGACTGGCAGTGAGAGGATGGTTTGCATGGTGGTTTCTATTTGTGATGGCCGAGAGTTTCGGGTGGATTTGAGTTAAGTCTTGCTGTCTTGGTCATAACTGATGGGACGATGGGGTTTGAGTAAGATGGAGACTTTGGTTATAGCAGCGAAACTTAGCTTGCAGGTTCAATTTGGGGTTGTCTTGGTGACGATGGGTCACCGTTAGAGCCCAAAAGATGCAGCCACCATATAGAAGATTATGGCTTTTTAGAAATTTTGAGATGTGAATGGGTTAGAATTAAAGGTAAATGTGATGGTGGTCAACTTTTCATTAACCTATCATATTTAATATAAAAAAGTAGGTGTCAAAGAACACCAATTTTTAATGTTAAAATAACACTTCCCTTAATAGTATTTCAAAATATGTCTACACGTGCGAGCACCTTTGCAACCGCGCAGACATGAGTATACAAATAAGTGCATCTTTGCATGAGATGCATCTCACGTCGCATGATTTCAATAGTTCAAGGTTGTGTAAGGTAGACTAGATGAAGGACACCAATTGTCTACCCACATTTCTAAATTGTGGCTAAATTCATTCATGACAATTTGAATTCATTTAGTCACATTTTGTAAATGTGGCTAAATGTCTAGTGTGTCGTATACCACACTTAATCTAGTGCATCATAGTCTTTACCTAGTTTCAAAGTCATTTTTGCAGATTTTAAAAATTATAGGACTAAAGGGTTAAAATTGAAGGACTAAAGTGCACCCTAGACAAGTTGAAGGATTCTCTTTCAAGACTTCCTTTACTAAATACTTAAAAGAACCCCTAAAAAAAAGAAAAAAAATTAGTCTTTTAAAATTTGAAAGTCTCATGTTAGTTTCTATTAATTTAAAAATAGGAATAAATTAGTCCTATGTTCATGTTCGTACAATTAAAAAAAATATTGTATAAATAGTATAGAGGACCAAATTCTCTTTTTTTTTGAATTGTGAGAAATTAATATGAGATTTTTAATTTTTGAGAATTGATTTGTGCACTGATATATTTATGATGATATTTTGGATATTTAATTTTTTTAAAAGAAAAAATAGTTTGGTGGCAAAAAAACAAAACTGCTTGTTCTATTATTTTTAATTTGATTTGTTTTATTCATTTATCCCCAATTAAAAGAAATGAAATATGCGACTGAGACTCGAGTGTATTAATGATGGAAATGTGAAATTATTTATACAAGATGTTAACTGTTGTGCCACTAGAGCGATGAATAAAAATATCTTTTACATAATATCGGATATATTTTGCAAGAAGAAAATTTGAGTTACTTTTAATTGGTTTTTAACTTAGAATTCATTTGCCGTTTGTGTGTTTTTTTTTAACAATAAAAGGGTATGTATAAAAATACTAAGATAATTAATTACTTTGAAAATAAATATAAAAATAGAGTAATTGTTTTTGCATTCACAGAATAAAATAACTTTACAATGTCATCTAATAAAATTTCAATAAATTAAAAAATTATAGTGGATAATTACGTACTTGATATATTTTTTTTAATTCTATTAGTTGATATTATAGTACATGAAAATTATTCTTGTATATATAAAAAAAATTAGAGAAATCTCTCAATTTGTTCTTCCATGAAAATAACATCGGATAAATTGGTTTATAAAAAAAGGAAATATCATTTTTAATCCCTTATTATTAAAATAAGATAAATTAATCCCTAATAATTTATAAAAATAGGTCCCCTCACAAAAATACAAATAGGACAAATAAGTCCATTAAAATATGGAAGAGAGACTAATTTTTTCTAAATTTTTAATTATAAGTGTTTCAGAATTTCTTTTTGTTGATAGATTAATTTATTCAACGTTATTTTCATAAAGAACCAAACTGAGAGTTTACTCTAAAAAATAAAATAATTTACATGCTTTCTCATAAGTTTAAAAAGCACCTATCATAATTTTTGTTTAAAACAAGTACATCTTAGGTCACTTTGTTAATTACAATAATCAAGTTATGAATTGTACAATTACGTTACTTTTTGACTTTTTTCCGCATATAGAAGATTAGGAATTATGATCAAGTCATTCTCGATAATTACATCATTTCTTTTAGAATGCAGCATGTGTTTCCGTTTTCTGAGTTTTGATATTTTGCTGATGATGTACTATCTTCCAGGCCACTTCGTTGTTCCTCGCCTCCTCTTCCTCTTTGGGAGTGTTGAGTTTGCTTCGAAATATGAATATATATACACACAGAGATATATATATATATATATAAAGAGAATATCAAAATTAATTACTTGAAAAATCATTGTCTCCTGAGAAAAAAATATAGTTATATTTAAATAACTGTTTCAACATTCTTTTCATAATACAAGAGAAGATAGCAGAAATAAAGTTAAAATTTTATGACATTAGTTTTTGGTGATTTCTCTAGTGGTGTCCAGGTGAAAGCCTATCTTGCATTTAACTACGTTTCAAAAATGTGGTTAGATTCAAAATTAATGTTGTTAAACAACTCTCCACCTTCTCTTCCCAAATGCCCTTCTCTCAGTCTCCACCCTCACTCCACCGCATTCACATTCACATTCTCTTCATAGATCCACGTCTCTTCCTATTGATCTGTTTCGTTTTCTTCTTTTGGATCCAAAATGACGACGATAACGTTATATATATATATATATATATATATAGAGAGAGAGAGAGAGAGAGAGAGAGTTTGTGTGTGTTGGGTTTCTTCCTAAGTACTCCTTTTGGTGCTCATCGGTTTTTTGATTTTTATGTGGATGTTGTGTTTTATGTTTGGGATTTGGGATGTGAACTGTGAAAGTTCCATGTTATTGATGAATTAGTCACTTCTTGACCATGCATATTTTTCTCCTTTTCTTAAAAGAAAAAAAACTGGCCTATTGTTGGGAAGTTTTTTATGGTGATGATCAATATAATTCAAGATTCAGATACATCATATCTACAAAATATTTGAAGAATGGGAGAAAAGGAAACAATAATCACTACCAACAAAGTCCATCGACGATTCCATGCTAGCTAGGCACGGGGTTTCTTCTTGTCGATAATGGGGAGAATAGGAGGATGCATCTGAGAATATGATTTTGAAGGAGAAGAGGAGAGAGGAGTGCGGTGGAGGTAGGAGAGAGGTGGAGACTGAGAGGAGGAGGATGGCTCCGAATGCTTGGGAAGAGAAGATGGAGCGACTTTAGCCTTGCATAGATATAAGCTTCCACTTAGGCAACATCATTACCATAGGATTCACCACCAATCTCACAAGAGAAATCACCTTAGTTTTTTTCTACTATTTCTTATGTGAGAGTGAAACCGATCATAAGTTTTTCTTTTTGGTCATTTGCTTTTATATTCAAAGAACACGTATTCCATTGTTTTTTTCCTCAAGTTGTCCTTCTTATTTTCTATTAATTAATAAAAACAATAGACTAAAATTCAACTAAAAAATTAGCAAACAACAAAAGACCAAAAAATGAAGACTATCATCAATCACCCAAACAAAGTGCTGTCAACATTAATTATTTACAAGCGTGCTGAAGCTGAATCTTCTTCTCTATCTTTTAGGAACCCAGAATATTCATGGCAGGAAGGTGTGATAAATCGAAAATCCTTTTCTTATTACATATTATCTGAAGAGTATTATTATTTTAATATTAAAAAATAAATATTCAAATAGAACATTCAATTTTCATCCTTAAATATGATAGAAAAATGGAATAAATAATGACTACTTTCAAGATTTAAATGTGATAAAATAAATAATTAAGACATTTATTTTTAAATATTTAAATAACATTTTCCTTATCACAGATCAAAGAGGCTTGGACTAAATTATTAAAGAAACCATTTTAGCGGCCAACTATGCTAGATACTTTTCTTCTGCTTCTTTATACTTTGCATCAAAAACTCAACGATCTCCTTAACCCAATCCTAACCACTACTACTTCCCCTTGTTCTTCTCCCAGTCACTGCTCCTCCTTCGGACTCAAACCCAGCCTCTCTTCCTTCTCCTTCTTCTTCTTCCCCACGCTCCTCCACGCGTCCACGCTCCACTCTCGCAACCTCACAACAAGTCTTCTCACACCGGCACACCGGGCACGTCACGTGCGCCACAAGCCACGTGTCGATGCACTCGGGGTGGAACACGTGCTTGCAGTACGGTATCGTTTTTACAGTTTCGCCCTCGCAGAACTCGTCCAGGCATATCGCGCACTCAACCTGCTGCGGCTTCGAATCCCCGCGGTAGGGAAGCTCCGGCAGAGGATTAGCGGCGGCGTCACGGGAGGAACTGTTACGGCGGAAGATGCGGCGGCGGAAGGTGTCGGAGTCGCTGAAGAAGTGGAGGATGTAGAGGAGGAGGAAGCCGAGGAAGAAGACGGTTGCGAAGAGGATGAGGAAGGCGCAGGCGAGGTTTGAAGTGACAATGGGACGAGGAGGTAGTTGCAAAGTGGGCCTGAACATTGATGATGATGGTGGTGGTGGTGGAGGTTCGGTGTTGATGGGGACATCCTCGTTGAGGAGGAGGAGTCTGCGGTTGTGGAGTTCCATGTTGTGTTTGTGTGTGTGTGTGTGTGTGTGTTTATTCTTATTGGGAAACAAACAGTGTCGGATGATGTCTCTGAGAGAGTGTATGAGGGAGAGGGTTTTTATGGAATCCTCCTGGGAATGGGAATCATTGTCATGTTCAGTTGAGGGTTGTAATTATAAGTTATACTAGTAGTAATTAACACTAACGAGTTGTCGATGATGAAGGACAGGTTTTGAAATATTACAATCAAGTTAACTTTGAGAATAATGTTAGGTATACAACAATGATGTTACAATAACACACATAATGTTGGATTTGTAGAGCATTAATGTACACTATGACTAAAAGATAAAATCACATTGTGAGTGTTATTGTAACATTGTTATACATGTAACACTACTCTAACTTTGATAATTTTAGGTATCGTCCTATAGAAAGCAATGACGAATGATTTATTGTGAGAGTGAAAGAGAAAAATCTTATCTGTTGATTTTTATATGAATGGTAAATATTAAAACATAAAGTCTTATAACATTTTTAAATATGTATATAAGTATTTATTGCTATTAATTAATTTTTAATCTTAACTATTTATATATGGTTACCTAAATTTGCTCATTACTCTCATAATAAATTAGCCTCTCATGTGATATGTTTCCTATCATATATATACAGCGGAGTTTAATTTATATATATTATCATTATAAAACTATTTTATAGTATCAGGTCCTATCATAAGTAAAAGTGATTGGCTTTCATATTATTTCAAAAAGAAATAATTTTTACTTGTGTGGCCAGAATTAGATGTTAGTATAAAATTATTTTATACTAACAATGCATAGAAATTAAACTTTACATGCTATCACCATAGTAAATATGGTTAACTTTTAAATATTAAAAAAAGTTTAATTTCTATAACTGACAATTTAAATTTTTTTTACATTATCATCAAATTGAATCATCCGATTTACATTGGATTTATACTATGAAATTTTAATTGATTGGCAACTGTGTCAAATTTTAATTGATTGACAGTGTAAAATAGGTTAATATTGCCAGCACATTCCAATTAATCTCTTAAAAACAATTAAAAGCAAACATGAGAATAGTAGTATTTATTGGATAATAATATAGAAATTTAATTTAAATACATTGAAAGTATAAAATTATTTCATGTTGCTATTAAGTTGTAATAACTTATGTCCACATGTCCTTAGCTAGGCTTAACAACCTTTGAGTATCCTGGGGACCCTGTTACGCAGGAGACCATGTTGCAGCTGAAGTCTACAAAATTATGTGAGAAGTCTCATTGCAACGGGCGGGCTAATCATGGCCCTGGTGTTGGTCAGTCTACTGCGAGGATCCTCGATGTCAGAACGGTAAAATGACATCGTTTTGATAAATGAGCCCTCAACCCTTTTAAAAGTCCCTAACTTGGATTCCCCTTCCCCAATTTCGAAAACCTAACTCCCAAGCACTCCTTCCACCTTTTTCTCTCAATCCCACTTCAATCTACTCCCTCCAAGCTCTTCAAGGCGAGTTTATTAGTTGATTTATGCCTCATTCTTCTCCATTATTTCATGTTCTTGGATTGGGTAACGTTATGTTCTTCATTGTTATCAAGTAGAAGTGCTCTCCAATGTTATTAGAGTTAATTTAGAGTTATCTAGAGATACACATAAATCATTTATGAGTTTTGTGGTTGTTATGGAAGACATTTGTGTTATCCCCACTCCCAGAGCTTTCTTGGAGTTGGCCCTACACATTTCATTTCCAGGTGAATGGGTTCGATCTCATAGCCTTATTTTGGTCATCATATAATTATTTTCTAGTGTTATGAAAAGTTTAGAGGAGTTACACTTGAGTTTTGACACAATACAAGTTTATATGTGCTTTTGCGAGAAATAAAATGTATGTTTGAGATTTCTTATGAAAATTACTATTTTCTCAAATGCATAGGAGCATATTTGAACTATAATTGCTTTTATATGATTTAATATATGATTTTAGACTTGACTATGATGATGAGGATTTGTTATGCCTAATGAAAAGTAAATGAGAAACTTTATGGCTATTTACAAGAAGTAGAAATGTGGAATTTAGAATTATAGAACATTTTTTTGTGGCTTCAGGATGGGTTAGGAATTATGAGAAGAATAGAGCTTGGGTTAATAAAAATTAAATCATTAATCTTGATATACCAAGTACCCGCAAGGGGCAAATTATCCTTATTTAGATCAATTCAAGAGGATCGTAAGATCTCAGATAGGTGCTCTTGTTCGCAAGGAACTAAGCACCACCCTACACTAGTTGATGGATAATCTATTCTCTTTTTGTAATCCTTGAGAAATAAAGATGAATTTATGGTTCTTATGAATTAGGGTTTCAAGCTATTATGTATTGTAAATAGAAATGATTTTAAATGTTGCATTATCATTTATGTACTTTCATTTACTGAGTTTTAAGATAAAACTTACCCCTCATTCCCTTTTTCCTTATAGATATGGCTACAACATCAGATCTTCCACCTCCATCTCCTCATTAGCACAAGTACTTCAGTTTAGTGGGCTTTACATTGCCGTGAAGTATTTTAGATATTTTGTAGAGTGTTGTAGTGACATGCGGGTAGGGTCCTATCCATATAGATATAGCTTTTGCATGCATGTTGTATACCATGATTTCATTCTTGATTTGTATTTAAATGATATAGCTTTCATGATTATTTTGTATAGAGAGCTACTCAGTATATTTTGTATTTTGGCTAAGTTTCAGATTTGATTTATGAAAATGCTACTTATGATTATTACGAATTAAATGTGCAAATTGATTTATGAATTGAAATGGATTTTATGATTAAAATATGCATATAGTATGACTTAGCGATCACGAGCTTATGCAATGATTCCTCACATGGTTATGTTCTCAAATTAGGTCGTGACATAAGTCAAATAATTTTATGTGCATAACTTTTGAAACAATGGCATGAATTGTGGCAGAAAATTACTTAGAAATTAAAGGGACAAAAATATTTATTGAATAAAATTTAAAATATTAAGAACTTAATTTGAATATATTAATAGTGTATAACAAAAATGTACCAAAATTTTATATTGACATCTAATCATATTGTATTATCATATTAATAAATATAGTTGAGTCTAATTGACAACTTGATAGGTTATAAAAATAGGATATTTTGATTAGATGATGATGTAAATTTTTTTTATATAATCAATGCATAAAAATTAAACTGAAATACTAATATACAAATGAAATGGATTATAAAAGTCCTAGACTTAGTGATTTTTTTCTCATATAAAAAAAATATTGTTATATATTACAAAATATATAATAATAATAATAAATTTCTTGGGCTGCTATGCCCCCTCTACCCTAATGATCTTTGGTCTCTGGGTGTAAAAGTCAAATTTATTTTGCTGATATGTGATAATATATGATTGAATGATTATATGAAAAAGTTTTATATTATCAATGTATTAAAATTAAAGTCATAATTTAAAACTATTTTATATGATCAATACATTAAATATAATTTGATATTAACTTTTATGTTTTGTTTAAACTATTTTTATTCTATTAGTTAATCAAAAATGTCAAATTGTAGTAAATAATTATCAGAGTGAGTAATTATCTGACCATATTTTCATAGTTTTTAAAATATTAGTGATTGATAATACAAGATTATTTTATATTTTTGTATAAAAATTAATTTTATTAAACTTTTGTTTTAAATTATTACCGCCAATCTCAAATAATTATTCATTTTTTAAAATTTACGTTTTAACAAATAGCTATTCATGTTAGAAGTTTACTTTTTAAAATAACTATCCAATTAAAAATCTAGCATTATTAATTATTTTTTATAATTACACCCCTAATAAGTAATGAAAAAGGATAATTAAGAGAATAAATAGAGAAAATATTGAGAAAAAAAATAAATAGTAAAATTAATTTTATAAAAGATATCTGAATTTTCTTAATATTAACACTATTTTAATTATTTTCCTAATTTGTATGCATATTTCAAAGTTAACAATTACTTGAGAATAGAATAGTAATAAATAAATATATGAATAAATTTAAAATAGAGTAAAAAAATTAAAATTAATTAATGTAACGAATTATTTGGGGTGAGGACGTGATGGGGACTTGTGTGTGAGGGCCACCTCATAATTAAATTGATCGGTGAGTCTGGATGGTGCAGGAACGTTGCAGATTCAGAAGGGAATATGAATCTGTTTCGTACCATGATGTATACGTTGCAGATTCAGAAGGGAATTTGTGTAACTCGACACTTATTTGTCAATTGATGTACGTATTTAATCTCTTGATATTTTTGTTGTGTATAATTTGATACTCTGTCTTGATCTAAAAATTTATACTATTTAAAAAATTCAGGATATTTTATATTGTTTATAAAGTTTAGAGTGTCATGATATGTATTTTAAAAAGTTGGATATAAATTATATATGATTTAAAATTAAGAGACTAAAATATATTTAATCATTTTTAATATAATAGTTATTGTGTCAATTAAGGTAAATTATAAGGTGGATCTCATATGTTTAGTTCACTATGAATTTTTTATTATTAGCCATTAGATGAATATTATTTTTATTGGATGATTTAATCTAATAATCAATAAATAAAAGATCTATAATAAATCTAAATATAAGAGATTTACCATAAACCATTATCAATTAATGAATGAGAAGAAACACACTCTTTAGAACTAAAGCATCTTGATCACTAGATATCTTGCATAATTTTGGAGAACCCTTGGTCTGTATATCTGTCCAAAATTATGCAGAACTCTCTATTGGCCCAACGACACCGACATTGTTAGCCTCATGAGATAAATTTAAAGAGAGTTTAGTCGTTAAATATTGATTCATAGAAAGGCTTTCTTTTGGGTCTTCAGCAACCCATGATTTGAGAAAGTGATGTGAGTTTTAGACCATCTAGTTTTTGGGCTAAATTGCTACTGGGTCATTCTTATAGACATTTAAATGGATCCTTTTCTCGGCTCAAAGACTTACATGCATAAACCTAGGATTGCATAAGTAGTTTATGGACCTTTGGTTCTTTACGATGACCATATAGACTTGGGTCCGTCTCTACCAATCGTGAGATTGAGGTTCAAATTCGACAAATAAAAGTGGATTGGGCTTGATTCACAATAGAAAAGAGTAATGATCAACAGATAACGATCATGAAAAAAACAAAAGAACGATAGAATAATTGAAAACGATTAATGAAAAAAGAAAATAAAATAAAAATATAAAAAGGGTCATGTCTAAACCTAAAGGTTCATAGTTGTAGCGGCTATAAGAAGCGAGGATAATCGGAAAGTAAAAAAGTGGAGAGTGTTGTAGAAAAATAAGAACGGAGAAAATAATTAATAACAAGAAAAAGAATAGTCTTATTGATAATTTTAAATATATCATAATACATTGAACACCTAAAAAACTATTTATAACCAAAGGATAAGTAATATAAGATCATAACCATCAAATTAAATCTTAACTGAATCAATTAAGGATGAAGACATCCATATTCAAATAATATTTCATTGCACTCTCCTATGGAGGTCTATCAAGGATATACCTGTTACAACCTTACTAAGATAAAACCCATTGAAAAAAAAAACTTAGTAAAGAAAAAAGAGTACAATATGCTCATGATGGAAGTTTGGAATTGCCTCATTAAAAATCTTATCAAGGAAAAATCCATTAGAATAAAAATCTTAATTAAGGAAAAAAGAGTACATTATGTCTTCTCCTTTTAGGAGCATCCTTGAAGATCTCTCAATTGACGCATCCGATTCTGTACACTAATTTTTCAAAAGAAGATGTAGGAAGTGATTTTGTGAATAAATCTTAGATTATCACTTGAACGAATTTGCTGGACATCAATTGCTCCTTGCTTTTGAAGGTCATGTGTAAAAAAGAATTTTGAATTTGAATCCCCTAAATTTCTAAAAGAATTCAAGGTGATATATGTGAACTAATTCATCCACCTTGTGGACCCTTTAAATATTTTATGGTCTTAATTGACGTATCTACAAGATGGTCACATGTGTGCTTATTATCATCTCGCAATTTGACATTTGCGAGATTATTTGCAAATTATTCAATTAAGGACACAATTTCCAGAAAATCCAATCAAAACAAATTTTAACAGAACTGAGTTAAGGATAGAGACATCTATATCCAAATAATATTTTATAACGAGAGTTAATTACTCTTAAATTTATTTGATGGTATTTACATATAATAATATTCCTTTCCTTTCACCCCATCTGTCAAGTATGTGTGTGTTTTTTTATAATTTCAAAACATCTCTCCATTTGTGATATCAAGAAAGTATTATTTTTTTTTCCAATACTATTCTTTTTTTATATGTTTTCCAATACTATTCTTACTCTTAATATAATTAATTGTGTCATTATTTACTTTTATTTTTCAATAGTATTGTAATTAAGATTCATTTATTATTTAATTGAAACAATCATGTGCACTTATACAATTTTGTACCCTTATCAAGATTTATTTATGAGCAATCCTCACTGTGCAAAAAGTGACGAAAACACAATCAACTATTGTTATTTCGTCAATAACTAATTATGGACAGCTCATTATTTGAAGGCAGTTATCATTCGTAAATGGACTCGTCATGTTATTTATCTTCTTTGTTCATTTATTATTTTCTTAATGTTTGTTTGTTTTTAGACAAATAAAATGAAAGGGAGCGATTAATTATTAATCCAAGAATAATTGACGTAACCCATCAACTCTTCACTTTCACTCCACAGCCACCTTTGTTTTAGAAGATCCAAGTCCGTCCATAGCCAACGACTGTGGCCAAATAAATGGAAGGACGTAAACGGCTATATTGAACTAAAGTTTTTTGTTCCCCCGACCAAAACAAGCATTTTTTTTTTACCCTCTCGTGGTGCTCGTGGATTTGTGTCTTGGCCCCCAGGGAAAGCGATGCGCTACAACTTGAAGGTGACTCCAAGGCATAAAGTTAATCAAGAGAGGAGCCAGGTTTCTGTGTCTCACTCCCTTGTGCTTTGTTTCCATCTGTTGCTTTTCAAGTTCTGTTTTTTGTGGCAAATAAAAAAAAAAAAGGAAAAACTCTAATCTACATAGTGGAGCAAAGTGAGTGGAATGATTTATTATAAGAGTGAGATATGTAAATCTATGTTATATAATTATACATGGATGATTATGATTAAAAACTAATTAATGATAATTAATCTTGATCATTTACGTAAAATTCAATGGTTCTTATTTACTTCTTTCACTTTCATAATAAATCACCCATTTCTTTTGAGTTGTTATTATGTGTGTATATAAATCATTCTCAATCTTGAAATCTTGGGAGTTTTGAAGTTCGATAACACTCCAGGAGGGTTCTAACATGGGAGGGTAGACTTATGGAGCAAAATGGGGAGGGGAGGTTATGCAATTTTACAAGATTGGGAGGCATTTGTGAATTTAAAAGAGAGAGAGGCTATCAATCCAAACTCAGCCAGTGCAACTTAGCACTTGGCTGCTTTTTTTTTGCTTCAATCCTAGACCAAAAAAAAAACACACTAAACATTTATACTCTGACAAACTAATAATAATAATAACGAAACAGGCCAACGAAAAATTCCAACAATATTTCATTAACCAACGAAAATAATAAAGACAATGACTAGTACAAAGCTTAATTAACCAAATACCAAAAAAAAAAGACCAACGAAAAATTCCAACAATATTTCATTAATAATTTTTATTTTATTATTCACTTATAGAGTTAGAATTATTTGTTAAGAAAGGATAATATTTCATACAATATCATATCAAACACTATAGAATTTAAAATCTATCATACCATACACCATCAGATTATCCTAGAGCATTATACCATTGAACGACAATATTCTTAACTCAAAACCTTAAGACAATAAGTCACTAGTCTATTCTCAATTAGTGTGTGACTTCATCTCTCACATTTAACTCCAACAAATCATGCCAAACGGATTTTGAGGCCCATTTGGCACACCTAATAGGATAAAGAATAAGATAAAGTCTAATAATATTAGACCTAATAAACTTTTAATACTATACGTGTTTGGTATAACACTATATAAAATATTATATTTTATATTCTATAATATTATTATTTATTTACAAATAATTCTAATTTTATAAGAAAATATTACTTAAAATAAAATAATAAAATATTTATTAATTATTTAAATATAATTTTCAAATATCATATTTATTAAATATTTATCAATTAAATTTAATTTATATTAGATATTATTATTTATTTCAATATTTTATAACTATTTAGTATTTCAATAAATTATATAAATATAAAATATTAAAAAATAAAAGCAATCTTATATGTTAAAAAGTAATCAAGCTTAGTATGGTCCCCCATGCTAAATTAATTTATACAACATTTTAACGTATAAGAGAGTTATGTTTGATAAGTTTGTAAAATATGTTGCCTCTACCAAATAACAAATAAGGATATAACATATAGTATTAACTTATTCTATCATGTCTAATTTATCATACCAAATACACATTGATGCTATATCCTGTTTCACATACCAATGCATAATTTTATTTTTTGGTTTCTAAATGTATTCACTGCGACAACTATGACCAAAACATAAAATATTACGTTATATAAAATACTACTATGATTTCCCTATTACAAATAATTCTAATCTTAAACCACCAAAAATAAAATCATTATTACTTACTTATTTACAAATTAAAATTAAATATTATTATCTGAAGATTTATTATTTGTATTTATATATATTATATACAACTTATAGCTACAGAAAAATAACAAAAATTATTGTCACAATTGTTAATATCCGCACTAGCATTTTATTAAAACAATTATCGTTAATTGCAAAACTAAGAATGGGTTTCCAACGTAATTCCTCATTTTAGTTCTTTTTTTGTTGGGTGAGTTGTGCAATTTCAATAAATTTGTCCATTAATATACAAGATTAAGGGAAGAAAGAAGAAGGAGCATCAATGTCCAATGGCTCATGTAAGAAAGATCCTAACAGTCCACTACCGGTTTCAGGCTCCTTACACTATTCAAATTCAACGAGGGGAAAAACCTATTAATTTCAGTTTTCCTTTGTGGTAAGTTTTTCAAGTTGAATTTTGAGAGGTCGTACAGTTTTTCATCCTTGTAAGTAACTTGAGGAAAAAACACAACATAAACATCCAAAATGTATCTTTTGAATAAGCTGTGATAAATGAGTAAAGCAATCCTTGAGCAGTGCTTCTACAATATCCAACCAGGGATTGTTTTGTTGAATAGTGATTACCCTTTGTGGGGCCGTACGTCTCTTATTTTCTGAACGAAGCAGAAATTCTTGTAAGCTATAGTCTTCTCGAAAATATCACATACAGGTGAAGATAACGATGCTTATCCGCAACATATAGTTTTTGGAATATATAGTTGAGTGAAAGGAAGATCAAAATTTGGTATGGGCATATATGGTTGAATTAGGCTCGATGATTCCAAAGTGAAAAACAAAAAAAAAATTATATATGAATTAATAAGATCATATATGATGATGGAAAATTCTTTGCAAACTTCCAACCAAAATATTTTCGATTGAATTGCAAACTCATTGGCATCCATCTTCATATCATTGAAAACCATGCACCAAAATCCTTTAATAAAATTGGATGATCAATAATGTATGACCAATATTGAATGATCATCAAGCCAAAGTTATCATCAGTTTCATATACTTCTACATCTCTTGTTAACCCTAGTAAGCTCGAACATCGATTGGAAGAAAGACTCTACCTCCTCATCATGCCTCACTTCAAAGTTCAACTCAGTTGCCGATGATCTTCTCATCATGTGTGAGGAAAACGGTGGGAGTGCCATCCTTTTCTTTCTCGGGGCAGGTGGGCAGTTTTGAATGATAGGAATCTTGTTTTTACCTGGCCAAGTTGGGGTTTTGCACTCTTCTAACTCCTCCACAACTACTTCTTCTAGAACCTTCTTTCGGTTTGCATCTGCTTCTCCTTCTTCTTGCTTAGGAACACTTGATCCTTCCATTTGTGATGAGAAGAGATCTTGCTTCTCCTTTGACCTCGTGGACATAATTTCACTAATAACACACAAACAAAAAATTTTTTTGTACTTGTAAGCAATATATAACCAATAGACTAGATCTTCGCACAAGAGAGTAAAAGTACTTGGGAAAATTGGCAGCTTTTGCTATGCATATTATTTTGCACCTTTTTTGCCTTTGTTGTTAGGAGACTTTCTCTACACCTTTTTGCTTCAAGCTTGAAACTTGAAAAGAGTGACAGTGTGCCGTGCGGTTATAGCTGCCACTTGCCAACGACAGGCCCATGTGAGAACAAGTACTACGATGTTAAGAAAGGCACTCTTCGGAGGCTATATGTGTAACTACGTGTTGGATTCATTTGGGTGACTTGCCTTCTATGCTTCTACTCAAACCATTGCTTTGGTACTTTGCATTGGTAAATTAGAATAATTGTTGGATGGGCACAAATTTAACACGCGTTAAATTTATACACATTCACATAAAATCAGTTATCTTGGATATAGTTAGTAAGTTGGACCGACTTTTATTATAGTCTAATAAAAACATGAGCTGTTAAATGTACGGAGGAGTGTTTTTTTAACTCATAAAAATGAATATAACATATATATATATTTTTTTGGTCATTGAATGTGATGAGTTAATAGAATAAGTGAGGACTTCATATTTAATAGTAATAAAGTGGATATTAAAATAATATTTTTATTTCATTAATGCATAACCTCTAATTTATTACCCACTCCATCTTTAAATAATTCTACATTTTAAAAATTTGATTTGTCTATAAATAATTACCCATTTCAAAAGTTTAATAATATTAATTTTTTTATTAATAATACTTTTATTAAATACTATTGACTGATTAGTTAAGAAGAAGGGAGGGAGTTAGAGTATTAAAAAAATGATAATTTAATAAATTATTTCTAATTTTTATTAATATTGATGTTTTATCAATAATTTTCTTAATTCTAGTGAGCATTTATAATTGGACAATTATTCTATGGCAAAGAGAGCTTACTAAAATATGCTCATGTAGAAAAAGGTTACTAACATATATGCATGTCATTTGAATTCGTTAATATTTTACCATGTATATTAGTAATACAAAATAATTGGGATACCCACTTTTTATTATTATTAGATATAATAGATGGATAAGGTAAACAGGAATCATCATTATATCTAATTGTAATAAAATAATGTTCTAATAAACATTCATTTTTAGAGTCGAAATAAAACTTATGTTATTTATATATGCACCTTGTCCTTTTCCTATGGTCACAAGGTATTTTTGACATTTTCTCTTATATACGACTAATTCTGTCTAACGCTAATTTTATCCTAACTACAAAGTGTTTTTAGTGAATTTTGAACCCTTTATCAATTAATATAATAATTTCTGGATAATATGTATTTATTGACATATATATGTGCAATTTTTGTGAATACTTCTACAGTTTTTTCTTTAATTTTTGAAAATTGGGGTATCCTTTAGGTTTTTTTTTCATATGAGATTTGAGTGGTGTATTTATATCAATATAGTCTTTTGAAAAAAATCACACAATATTTTTTTCATATAAAATCCACCTTGGTGGATTCAAAGATAATATATCAAAATCATATCCAGTATAAAATGAAAATTAATAAGAATCCAGCTAAAGGGATTTAGAATTGCCCCAGATTTTGAATCTCTAAAATGAAAATAACACCAAATCCGCATAGGTGGATTATATAAACATCATATATAAATAAATTTACTTGTTATCTCATATAAGTGTAAATCACTGTAATTTAACCTAAAGTCCCACATTGGTAATAAATAGACATATTGCTAGTATTTTAGCTTATAAAGATGGTTTTGGTTATTTGAGTTTTATTATCCTCCAAAGTGGGAGTAATCCATATGAGTAACTTTTAGAAGTTGTTCATGTGATGACAGTATAAGGATGATTTGCAATTTCAGCCATTCAAAAGTTGCGGTAGTGAAAGATTTGGAATTCTTTATAGGGGTCATGGACGTAGGGTTAAGGCCAAACCACGTTGAATTTTGTCTTCTTTATATTATTTTTCTTCTTTTATTGTTTTTTCTATTGAGAAAAAGTTTGTTCTTATATTTTTTTTTCCTTTCGCGTCTAACAATCACTTGCCAAAACACCATATACAAATTATTTTTCCTCTTTTTAGGTCTTTAATTATGAAAACCCATGTGTACCTATATTTTTCTGTGACATATTACATCAAGTCGACAAAATCACCATACTGATCAATATAGGATACAGATCATTGTCACGAAATCGTGTCTTCTTTTTTGTCTTCTAATTATTTATTATCATGTGTAAGTTAAGAATAATTTTTTTAAAAAAAATTTAAAATAGGAGTGACAAAATATATAATATTTCATTTTCACATCAATGGCAGAGTTTCTTTAGGACTGAGGGGGCAGCTGCACCCCCTATATATATATATATATATATATATATATATATATATATATATGATTAGTATGATTATTAAATAATTAATATGTCTTAATATATGAAAGGAAAAAATCTGCTAAAATTTTCTCTATGTTTTTTATATTGTTATCAAAATATTTCATTTTCATATTAATAATTTAAAATTAAGGGTTTAATTTAATGTAAAGCTTTTTTTACATTCATTCAATCAAATCATCTTGTTTGCATGACTTTTCAAGTACTGAATAAAATTTAACCACTTTTGCTGACGTAATAATATATGATTAGATGACGTAAAAAAAATTTATATTGTCAATGTATATAAATTAAACTCATAAATTTATTTGGTTAACATATTTGTTGTATCTTCTTCACTAGTGCGCAAAAAAATCTTCTTTATTCAAAATATACCTTATATGTATTACATAATCATTTAATATTTTGTAAATTACTCGCCATTGCGAGCCTAAATTCAAATTAGAAAAGTTATTAGATTAATGGATAGGACAATATATATCATCACTTTAAGGGTATGTTTGGTTATAGGGTAAAAATGAGGTGTAAAATTTTATAGATGAGTTTTATGTATAGAGTTATATATGAATTTCATTTCAAGAAAAATTTATTCTCATGTTTATTCCTAACGAAGCATTCCCTAAGGATTGTCCCCCCCCCCAAAAATTTTTTACCCATGTTCTGCCAATGTTTCACATAATAATAAATGATTGAGGGATCAAGAATGTAGCACAATTTGAAGACAAGTGATTCCTATCCCTCAATATATATTAGGTATGTTCAAGTTGGAACTCTGCATATAATCTAAAATTCTCGAAATGTAAATCCATGTTCATTTTTGTTTAGATTTTTCTTTTCATGGTGGAGACCTAATAGTTTCCAGAGGAACAAATCACACGTAAGTAGTGTGTATAACAAATTACATATTAATGAGACTGATGCTGTGTGACAATAAAATCAAACATTTGGACAAAAAAAAAAGAGTTAATTGAATGTGTTGACTCTATGCACGTGAATCTGAAGTTACATCTACATACGATCAACCTGATTACACAATTTTGTTATTTATATTCATGTGAAAAATATTTATGTCTGCTTGGCACTGGCACGTGTCTTAAGTAATTTTGTACACCTTGTACCTTTTGTGCTTTTACGTTCTGTATAACCTTTTTTTCAAAAATAAATTATTCTCATATTTTGAAAAATCAATTTATATATAAATGATGGGGCGTGTATCCTTAACACACACATTATGTGTCAGTAACGCAACACTGAAAAAAAAAGTTAAATTTTTTGACCAAAAAAATGCTCGCATTTTTTGATAGTTTGGTAGCGGAGCCATGACACAGAAAATATATGAATAATGGAGAAAGATATTTGGTGGTAGAGATAAGGATAGAGAATAGAAAAATTTTCTATTTATAGGTCATAAATACATAAAATATCAGGACCTTCAAAAGTGAAGACAGGATAAAGAGTAGAAATTTTTTTTTCAATAAAACCCTATACATATTTATTATTTCTCAATATGTCACAATCAACAGTGGTATAAAGGTGGTTAGACGCAGCGCAGTCCGACAATGTATATAATATCTTTTACTATATATTTATTGTATTATTTCCATCTTTTTAAATAAAATATGAAGTATAGAGATAATATTTTTTATATCTCGTCTCCATTGTCTCTATTTCCACTATCCCCATTATCTCTTCTTCATTGTCCTATCTTCACTACCAAATGCTACCTTAAAGGTCAATAAGTATGTCACATCATTCTAACAAATAAATTTGAATAAAAATTCAGGCAATTTTTTTTTTTTGAAAAATCATATGTATTTAAAGTTCATTGAATTTCAACTAATACGATTCTTGGTAAGCTAATTTCCTATGAGAAGAAAGATCTCTAAAAGCTAGGTTTTTCATTTACAAAACTCAAATATGAGATTTTGCTTATTGAAAGCAATTAACAAGTGTCAAAGTAGTTGAACTCAAATGTTGATACATATTTTTAAATAGAAAAGTTTTATTTATTCTTGATGTAGATGTTTTTGATGCTATCTTTATGTATATAATGAATGTCATATTATTATAAACCGTAAATTCTAAAAATCACTAAAAATTTTCACAACTACTAACGTACATGGTTCTTACTTCAGACCAAATCAGCCGGACAGCAAAACGAGAACCAATCTTAGTCTCGACCGGTCCGATTAACCTAAAAAGGAATAAATATATTTTTCCGGTCCGATTAACCTAAAAAGGAATATATTTTTTTTTTCTTAGAGGACAAAAAGAATATTGTTGTTTGAGCAATTAAAAAATTATACATATATAAATCATTATAGATTTCAGTTGTATTACTTATAAATATGGTTGTAGATAAATATGAGTAATCATATATTAGGAGATTTCAATTATTTTATTGGGAAATTTAATAAAATATATATATATATATTATTAATTATCATGTTCATTATATTTACCAAAATCTTAATGAAAATCTCTATTTATTTATGCATCTATCTTGAATATCTAAATCATAATTAAAAAAAAACATTTATCCCTAAAAAAATAGCCGGTCAAAATTCACTATTTAATTTGAACTGAAAAATTAATACCAAACGAACGGGTACTGACTAAAGGGATGGACTAGTTTTTTATTTTTCAAAAAAGGAATTATTTTTTTTTTCACCAATGTTGTGATTACTTGCACGTCAAAAGAAAAAACAAAAATATAGTGATTACTTGGTTTTCAATTTATATTACAAATTAAAACTTAACTTTCCTCTTATTAGTTGGACAAATAAAAGCTTGTAATACAACAAAACTTTTGACTTCAAATATATAATGAAGAACTTTTGCTCTTGTTGTTTTTTTTTTTTTTTTGGTAATGATCTTTTTATAGACAGATGCTAAAGAAAATTTATATGCAAAAAATTAGGTAAAAGAACCTTATAGAAAAAATATACCCAAATATATTTTATGTTTTTACTATGCCATTACCACGGTTTTTTTGCCGTCAGTAACATATAGTAAAGGTACCCACTTAGAAAATGTCTTGACTTATACCTACGGATTTCATTGTGTCACTATAATTTTAGTGACAGAACTAAAAACCATACAAATTATCCCTAGGTAATTGGAAATAATTCTGTCACTATATACTTTAGAGCAAAGGTCTTCCGTGGGTATACATTATAGCCACACTTTGAATTTAACTTTACCGTTATAGCTTATACCACACTTTTATTAATTTTATATTTTCTATGGGTATTGCTTATAATGATTTTTTGTGGGTACAAAAAATTAAAATTTGGAATTCAATTTATGTGTTTAAATTTATACATCTAGGAATAACAATCATATAAAAAAAAAACTCCAATTATATTAAAAGTAAAATAGTCTTAAAGTAATATGTATAAATATTACAAATAAACAGAATAATATAAGATCTAAAGAAGTACATATGTTATGCCATAAAGTAATATGATGCATAAAAATACAATTTAAAACGTAATAGGCATAATCACAACAATTAATAAAGATGAGCACTTTCACTTCTAGTCATCACAATTAAAAGCATTAATATTAGTGTATGTATTTAACAAAATTAACATAAATCTTAATGAAAATTAACCAAATTAAGTACATACTATATTCATGATCTTCATTATTGAAACTTTTTAGATCTTGAATTGCTTAGATCATTTGGCTTATGAAGCATCTAGAACCTATAAAAAAATCATACAAATTTTAAATATATGTGGTAGTAATAAATCAATATTTGGCAATAGGGAACCAATCATTCAAGTATTCAACAACTCCTTTAGCAGCAACATAGATAACAGAAGAACTTCAAGCACACAAGAAGACTAACTCCATAAAGCAAGAACTCAGAATCCATGCTCCTATATGCAATTATTACCCATACATAGCACCAATTAGAGGACACAACAACATAAGCCATAGAACAGTAAGGTGCAACCAAAACACCACCAATTACTCATATAAAAAGACACAACACAAAAAAGAACCAATTTAAGATTTTATTTGAAATATAAGTGATAAATCTTATTGTCTCAACTAATATATCCCAATCAATTATCAATCCTAAAGCAAAATATTCATGTATGCCCAGCCTCCTAAATATAAAAGGAAAGCTCCTGGGCCTTTTTCCTCACAAGCAAATCACAAAACATCAAGGAGCTCTCAAAGTGTCCAAAGCGACATTTCTAGCATTCTACATCTCAAACCATCTCAACATCCCCCTGCCCAACGCCAACAAAATCAAAACCACCACCCTTCAAATACTAAAAATGACAATGAAACAACTTCTTTTCCACTTCACTTGCACTACTAATCACCTTCTCTCCACCACAACATTAAACCATCCCTTGTTCTTAGCAAAATAAAGTGTTTGTACATTTTAAACACACAAAGCTATTGGTCTTAGCATACCTAGCTGCAAGTTATAAGATATTTTGTTCTTGACAAATGGCTTTGCATTAAATTTAGCACATTGTCAACACCTTAATCTGCTTAACTTTTCATGCAAGTCTATGTTTGTAGATGAATTTGACTTTTTGGCTATGGAATCTGCCCAAACAATGCACACGCATCTCTTTTTATTGCAGGTCCTTGTACTTTTGAAGCAAGTATCCTTCCAAAATGTGCAACCTTGTTTGCTTTGGGATGCTTGGATTTCACCCTCAAATAATGTTTTAATTTAATCCTGAAACCCATTTATATAAAAAGAAGTCGCACAATAGAACAACTACAACAGGATTTTGGAAAGCAACAAGAAAAGACAAAGCAATCTATTCTAATATCAAGATACTTCCCAATATATATTCAATTATTCACAAATGAGATAACATGGACCAGTAAGAGAAAAATGTTGGTTTTAACTGGTAATATATATATGGAAAAACAAAATCCACTAAAGTGCAAAGGAGCAAGCTTGGAGACCTGAATTTTACTCTAACAAATTTTGTCCTTAGGATATTCTAATATCAAACAATTAAAACCAATTAGTGATTTGAATACTCTTTTGTTTGCCTAACTTGATTTCTTTCAAGAAAAAAAATAAGAAAGTAAAAATGGTAAATAGCCATGCCCTTACAATGTGATGCAAATTGAATACTCAAATTCAGCAATGGTTTTTAAGATGGGTGTAAGGTTATTCTAAATAAATTGGCAATATATTTGTTTAGTTAGCCTCACATTTTGCTTTTGACAACCACTCATAGTTCAGCAAATCCTCAAGATTGAAACAAGCAAAGCAAGATCTCCAAGGACTAAACAAACAAGCAAAGCAAGATTATTGGCTTTTAAAACGATTTTCTTTCATTATTTGTTTTTAATTTGACATGATTGATAATTAATCTAACACAAAATATTCATTTTCATGTATATTTATGTTCAACATCAAAATAAGAACATTTTCATATATTGTCAATGAACTTTTAATTGTGAATGGAAAAATAAGATTAGGCCCAACTAGATTTGTTTTAAATTGCCTTTATTTTGGCTTCATTAATTAAAATAATATTCAACCATACCATTCTGAGCAAGTGAAGAATTCAAAGAATACATAGGAAAGCTAAAAAGAAACTTTGGAGAAGAAAACCAACCATCTTGTCCAAAAGTGTATACTTATGGTAGCAACGATATTGCCAATTCTTACTTTGCAATTGAATTAGAAAAATATGATATTAGCTTAACATTTTGTATTAGTTGATAAAATTATATTAGTCATGGGTGAAGAAAATTAGCATAATAATAATTATGGTTTGATTAGCTATTAGAGTGCTTTATTTTGCTTTTGACCAAGCTAGTTTTGCTGGTTTAAATCAAACTATGCCTAATTGATTGATGGCTAGATCTATAAGATAGAATTAATATAAGGTAAAATTTATGTGGCTAATCTACAAAATAGGACTGGCTAATTTTGGAAGAGAGCACAAATTGGTACATTCTATATCTAATCTAATTGCTTAGAGAAACAAATCACATGCAAATTACTATGAGTGACTAATCACATATTAACTTCTCATAATCAAGAAAGCCATTTTCGTTATGATATTACAACCTACTACAATCACACAAGAAAAGTGAGATGTCACAAGTGGGAAGCATATACTTGGTTCAATTAAAATTGTAAATGACTTAACATATGACAATGAAATATTCTCAATCAGCAAATTAATTATTGAGGTGGTATTAAACTTACCATTTGGCTCCTATAGTTTCTTTTTAATCGTAATTGTGAATCTTAGCTTCAAATAATTCGGCAAAATCGAACAACTAGATATCAAATTTGAAAAGAAGCTTCAGGAAACATTGATTGTAAAAATGCCAATGCATTAAAAACAATACCTTGAAGAAATCAAAACAGATTAAAAAAAATTCTAAGATTAGAAATTGAAGGAAAAAGATTGATGAAATGAGTTACCAAGGAGGCAATTTCCGTGGGATAGCAGAAGAAGAATGTCATTATCGTCAGATTCAAAATTCTGGCATAATAATTAGACGTCAGTCAGTTAGAGATCAGTTTTATGAAGGTTGAGATAAAGAGAAAATGGAAACCATTAAAAAACTTATTTTCTGCGAAACTATAGTGATAATAGAATAAAATACAAATCTTTTATACCATGGTAAAAATTTATAACGCGTGGCTAGAAAAAAAGTTATAGTGAGTAAATTAAAAAAGTATATGATCCACCAAAATTTATAGTGAGGCAAAAAATAAGTGTGATTATAGATGCAATTTATTATTCCTTATAACTTATAGTGACAATATTACTGGCTGACCTATAACATTTTTTCCGTGGGTATATGGCAATTTTCTTGACAGTGTAAAGAACTTTAGCTCTTACTTTATTTTATTTTTTTAACCTTTTCAATTTAGAATAATAGTTAAAAAATATATTTTTGGTTTCTATATGTATTACTGGGTTTGAATTTAATCCTACATGAAAAAGATTTTTAAAAGTGACCCAACGCATTATTTTATGAATAAGTCTCAACCTACCATTACATAGCATGTTTGGTTGTGCGTTTAAGGCCATGAAAATTAATTCTAGGATGCTAAAATCAATTTTGGTTTATTTTTATGATGTTTGGTTTCTCTTCGCTAGAATCAAACTTTTACTTTATATCATAATCACTTTTAGAAAACTATCAAATATAAATTTCTTTACTTCAAAATGAAAATCAATTCTAACTAAATTAGTTATGACAAAATTAGTCATACCTAGAATCGATTCTATAAAAGTAGAACTAAACATGCTAATATATAGCCAAGTAAGTGATGTCAACTTATAACTTCATTATGTAACAAGAAAAACTTATAACTTCATTAATGGATCATCTGATGTGAATAGTTGAATATGATCTAACTAATTCACTTGCTTAACAACTATTATATGGTAAATGATAAACTTAAGAGTTAATAGGAACTTATTTAACTATAAAAGATGGTAGGTGTAAAAACTGTTTTAAAAATGTTTTTGTGTAGGACTAATAAATTCAAAATTAGTCACATGCATAGGGATTTAGAATTAATATAAGTTGAGAAATAATTCTTTTCTTTTGTTTATTTATGGGGGACTGATGTAAGTTGAAAAAATGATATTAACACCATACAGGGCTAAGCTAGACCCAAATTTTAGGGACCAATACTAAAAAAAAAAAAAAAAGTAGTATATATCTATAATAAAGAATAAATCTCAAGTTGGACTTTAACAATAATGGTGCTAAATAAATTGATTTCTAAGAAATTTTTTTCATAGTCCTCACAATTAAAAATACATAATAAATTAGCTCATTTTCAATATTTTGGTTAACTTATTTGTTCTATTTATGTTTTTATTAACAATCTATTCCACTACTAGAAATAACACAGATTTTACCGATATTTTATGGTGTTACCAATGGAATTTTGGGTTACGGAATTATCGGTGAAATTCGATAACGTAGTCATAAGGATTATTGGTGGAAAAAATCCATCAAAAACTATTTTGACGGATTTTTTTAAATAAAATCCATCGATAACGGGCTAAAAACAAGAATTCGCAGGATGAAAAATTACCGATGGATTTTTTTTAAGTTACCGACGAATTTTTTCGTAATGTTAAATATTTAATTTTTTTCTTCTTATAATTATATTACGAAAAATCCGTCGGTAATTAATTTTTTTAAAAAATATACAACAATTTTTATGTTATTTGATTACTTGAGCTAATCTTTTATTTAACGCTAATTATAAATATATAAATATATTTAATAATAAAAAATATACTTAATAACTCATAAACACAATGAATTCAAATTCAAAATGTAAAATAAATCCAAATGTATGAAAGTATACAAACATAACACAAATCAGCTATCTTAGTTTCAATTCCATCAAATAGCTTATAACATATAACACAAATTAAAGCCTATGCAACATCACAACCAATCACATCTTGATATTATACTCTGCATTGCTCACAATGCGAACTATGATCCCTTTTCCCAGAAGCCATCTAAGAAATAGTTGGGAGTCCTGGGAGGACAGTTTATGGAGAAGAACCAAAGGATGCTATATGCACCTGAAAATTTTCCCAAATGTCTCCTATCATAATCATACACAGCTCCAAAACAAACTATCTCTTTCACGACATCCAAGGAATTTTCAAATGTCTCTAGTACAACAATAAACCAACTAATGAGGTATAGTATTGAACTCCTTTCACATTGATAGTTGATGCTAAAACCTGCATATGTGATTCCAAAATAGTGTGTTAAGCTGAAGCAAAATTTCAATTATAAGAGAGCTTAAATGGTGATATGGCTTTGTAATTATGAAGTGCACATACAGCCAAAACATGCATTTTCTATGAGTGGAAAATATAATTTAACATTGGAAATTTTAACAGATATGAAAGTTTCAAGTTACACCCATAATAGTCCTGAAAGATGCCATGATCATAAAAGCGTAGGGAAATTATTTCCATATGTTTGTGCACAGACTATAATACATACGAAACAATATAAGAAAATCAGAATTGTAAATACTAATACAACTCAGAATGAAGGAGGATCATATAGGATAAAAGATCTTAAAATGGTCTTGAATGGAAATTTTAATAACAGTGTAAGTGATTTAGGACATCCAATAATTTGTAACATGGAAAAACTTAAAACAAACAACTGAATTCATTCTTGAATGGTTAAATACCATTGCCTCAATGTTAATTGGTCCATCAAAAACTTATAAAGTACCACACAACACCCGTCTTCATATTAGACATTCTGCAAGTAGTTGAAAAATTATACATAATGTTAGTATCATGTCAGAGTTTCTTTTAAAAATAGGTAACTAAACAACATTGTCTGCTATGATATTGAAATAGAGTTCCTTTGGTTTTTGGAGGTTTGCCATCTAAATTCAATCTTAATTTGACATAGAACTTCCATGATATTGAAAATGTTCATACAACCTCAGAAACCACATTGTCTGCTATGAATGCCATGTTGCAATCATCCCAAGAAGTATATCCACAAAGTGCAGGATCAAATGAAAATATGCATGTAAAACAAAGGGTTGACATACAAATTACCAATCACTAACAATAAGTTTAAATAGCAATTCCAAGATGCATTATATTCTCTATAATTTCTATTGACGCCACAAATTAGAACCTGAAATCAACCTAAACTACCTTCTAGCTTCCTGGTTTAAGACCAACTTTCAATTTATTTTTCTCTTTTTGGGGAAACGATAATGGGTTTGAATCAAAATGAACTAAGATAAACAATGTGACTAAACAAGTTCATCAGCTACAAAAGAGAAATGCACCATTCCCACTCATTCCATTTGTGAAAAATAAAATACCCAACAGGAAACAAAAGACCTGTTCGTGCAGGTGGTCTTCGCAGGAGAGAGATTCGCGGAGGTGGCGCGAGCTCTGGTGCTGGTGGCTAGTTGAGAGTAAGAGGTTGATGAGTTATATTTATGCACTCATTCTCTGTCCTAACTCTGGATATTTTGCATTTGAATTGTACTCAATTGATGTTAAATTAGTGAATTTGTACTTTGTCCGCAACATGCATTATTAAATAATTTTGTGGCTATCAGCATAGTTTTTAGTGAATTCTCATACTTTGAAAGTTCTTTGTGCTTTTAATCTTTTTTTGGAGTTTTTCTTGGTAACGGGGCTTCCAGGATGGTGCATTGAAGCAAAAATAAGGAACTCAGCAACATGGAGACCGCCTAGGCGGTCATTAAATATGTTGGTGTCAGCGAGCAATTTTCATGAACGGGCTTATTTTAGTTTTATTCTTTTTAGGTTTTCAAATAAAACACACGTTAGACACTAGACTTAAGATTCTCTCTAGAACACACGCTCTCCCTCTACATCTCTCTCTTCTTCTCTCTTTCTCTCTAAGGGTTCCATTGGTGAAGGTATTTTATCTTGGAGATTGTGACAACGATTGTTACTATTATTTTTAGGTTCTCTCTTATCTTCATTGTTGTAATCCTCTAGAGATGGATGAGTAGATTTCTTTACTAGTGTAAGGATTTCCGAATGGATTGGAATGATATTTATGACCCTTTGTTTATAATAAATGCATTGGTTTTCTTAATGTTCTGAGTTTCTATTCCTTTAATTATTGTGATGATTGCTATAATCTTTATTGGGATAACTAAATTGGCGATTGTCATTTAGGGAAACCCTTGGGCATAAATTAATAGATTTATTGGTTTATGTTTGAGGGAGAACATTAGAATTAACTTTTCGATTGGCGACTAGGCTATAGCAATTGGCGCATCAAATTGATGTGATTTCTAAATAAATTGGCAATCGTCGTTTATTAGTTATTTGTATTGATCAAATTCTAGAGGTCAATTGATCACTAGTGGAATTTCCTGATTTATTACCAATAGCCATAAATGAGTTTAATATTTGGTCAATGATAATTAATTTCCAATCCTAGGAATACCTTACACTAATGCTTTCTTCCTGTTGCTATAATCTCATTGCTATTATCTTTGAATTTAAATTTAGTTGCTATAATCTCAAAAACCCCAAATTTCTAGTTGGCTAGTAACACTTTCTTGTAAGACGGCCTAGTTGTGCCATTTACTACATTTTTTGTGCAACTTTCACTTTATAAATTTTAATTTGTTGCGGAGACGACACTCGTATCAATTTTGGCGCCGAGGAAAGTGATACTAGTTAATTTTTGTAAATAATTTTTCTTTCAATTTTTCTATTTTATTATTATTATTATTATTATTATTATTATTATTATTATTATTATTATTATTATTTATTTTAGCTTTCATTTGATTTTGCATGTTTACTAACACACATTTTAGTTCCAAGCCATATAGTTCTTACAATGTTAGGATACAGGTTGTGATAATAACCCATACCAAAGAATGGAGTGTCGACTGGATGAGATGCAGTATATATTAGAGCAATATACCATGAGGAGCCATGTTCTGCCATCACAACATGGATATGATGCTTACTCTAGCATGTCCCAATCAAATTGGTATGATTGTATGGATTAGGGATATGGGTGTTGAGCCATTTCAACACCCATATTTCCAGGAATTCAGCCGCCACCACCTCTCTCAGCAAAACTTGCAACCACTCCAACGCAGGAGACCTATAGCTTGCAGTCTCAGCGCCTCCAACATTGTCTATTCCTCCTAGCACTCTGAACCTCCATGGCAAGAAATGATAGGAATGATAATGGAGAGTCAAAAGAGAACCAATGATGCCTTGCTAGAGATGATGAATGATATAACTGAGTTGCATAACTCATGGTTCCACCAATTGAGTTCATCTCAGATTCCAGATGTGGTGCCAAATTTTCAAAAGAGTAGCGATACATCTCAATAAGACACAATTCATATGGATACAACACCACAAGAGGAATTGGTTGAGGGGACATTTGATGTTCCTTGCATTCCACTTGCTAGTTCTGATGACCCTGATTGTGGTGAAGATACAGACAATGTTGATGTTAACAATATGAGTGATTCTACCTTAAACATAATCTCTTCAAAAATTTTGGTTAGGGAATTTCAACACCCCACTCATGTTGAAGATCTGGAGAGTTCATCTTCTATTTCTGAGGACTTTGTTGATAGAGTTGAATGATAATTACAAGACTGATACTGCATTCCATGGTTGAGATGTTAGCTACAAAGGTTCTGCCATGTGCCCAACTAACACTTCTTAAGAGCCAACCACTTTTTTTAAAATTGAAATCTCCTCTCCTGAGCACCTTTTAGAGCGGAATGAGTATGCTATTTTGGAGACTGATGCCAAGCTCCAAGCTTTATGTGCACTGGATGGTGAGGTGGCTGAAACTTATAGGGAACTTGGTAGCAACATATCACAATGGAAGACTTCTTTGAGGGCACACATTCTTCCCTATTAGAAGTGGGGCATTTTGCAAGTGTGAGGCTTGGAGGAGCTTCAAGGCTTCTAAGAATGCATCATCCTCTTCAACACTTGGGCCTAGGAAGCCTAATAGTTTCAAGGCCCGTGGCATGATTTGCATACTATGGGATCCAGGTGAAGTGAAAAGACACAAGCCTTGGTGGGAATTCCTGGATCAATTCAAGCATAAGCCTCCATGAGGGTTATGACCGTCCAACTTAGGGACATTAAAGCAAAGTGCTAGGTGGGAGACAACCTACCGTCAGGTTTTTCCTTACCCTTGCTTTTTATTTTCTGTATTTTATTTATTTTAGTTTTGCATCTTGCATCATATTTATTTTTATTTGCTTTCACACCATTCTTTTGGTACTTAGAGGTTACATGCACAAGCTCACACCATATGCACTTTTGTTGACTTGCTTGGCATTGACTACTTTGTATTGCATGCTTGGTGGATTCACTCTCTTGATTGGATTGAGTACATACACTTTTACCTGTGAGATTTTGAGCCTCTTGATTAGACTATCATGTTCCATGCTTATTTGTTCATGTGTGTTTCCTTCTTTGGATTTACATTCTAGAAATTGCTCAGGGTCTTGTTTGAAAATATGTTTCCATGTACATGCTTAAATATGATTGAGGCATTTTTTTCTTTTCTTATTTCAGCCATATAACCATTTTTTGCATGTTACCATTGTTTAGCCCCTTTGAACCTTATTAACTATTCCTTTGTTTTAGCACATCTTTAGCCAAAAGTGAAAAACCATAAAAATTTCCAACCTTTTAGGCTTAGGAGAGCATTTGTGCATCTCTTATATGCGCTCGAGTATAAGTGTGGGGGAAAGTATGAGGACATGCCCCAAATTAAGTGTGGAGGAGGAACAATGTGTACAAAAATAAATTCATAAGTGGCACACTAAAAAAAAAAATACCAAAAAAAAAGATAGATAAAAAAATTGCAAAAATTTGGATAAAGATGTGTCACATTGCAAATTAAGGGCCTGTGAATGGTTAAGTTGGACGAAGTGTACCCTTAGACACTTGTGCTCTCTGTGTATGCATTTGCTCTCCTTTGACTAGAGGTTTAGCTCCACTAGCCTTTATATTCTCCCACCTTCACCTAAGCCCCATCACAACTAAAAGCAAGTGTCCTCTTGATTTAGTATGCATGTGTGTGTGACAAATGAAGAATGAGACCCTTGACAAGCCTATGGTAATGCATTTTCATTTGAGGTGATCTGAGTATACATCTTATCCTAAAACACTTGAGTGAATGAGTGACAAACACTAACTTTGAAAGGATTTTTGTACTTGATTCATTCATCATGTATGTGGATTCCACCTTGTGTGCTATGTTCTCATTCATGCCTTACTTGTTGAGATCCTCTTTGAATGTTGGTGTGAAAGCTCATTATTTGTATCTCTACGTCCATTGGATTGGTGTATTGTTATTTTCCATGCATCATGCATTTTTAGAGTTAGTAGAGTTAGGAGTTCAATCTTTGTTGTATCCATCTAGTTTCTTGCATGAAAACATGTAATTGTTTAAGTATAGGGGAGTTTGATGAATTACATTTATGCACTCATTTTTTGTCCTAACTCTGGACATTTTGCATTTGAATTGTACTCAATTGATATTAAATTAGTGAATTTACACTTTGTCCTCAACATGCATTATTAAATAATTTTGTGGCTATCAGCATAGTTTTTAGTGAATTCTCATACTTTGAAAGTTCTCCTGCTTTTAATTTCTTTTTGGAGTTTTTCTTGGTAAAGGGGCTTCCAGGATGGTGCATTGAAGCAAAAATAAGGAACTCAGCAACACTGGAGACCGCCTAAGCGGTAAAAAATCGCCCAGGCGGTGAACAAGGGAGTCAGCAATTTTGGAGTTCCTGGAGACCGCTAGGCGTGAAGGGTGACACGCTTTCTGGGGTGCAACAGGACCGCCCAGGCGGTCATTAATATGTGGCCAGCGTCAACGAGACGCAATTTTGCGAACGGGCTCCATTTTAGTTTTATTCTTTTTATGTTTTCAAATAAAAACACACGTTAGACACTAGACTCTAACATTCTCTCTCTAGAACACACACTCTCTCTCCACATCTCTCTTCTTCTCTTTTCTCTCTAAGGGTTCCATTGGTGAAGGTATTTTATCTTGGAGATTGTGGCAACGATTGTTACTATTATTTTCAGGTTTCTCTTATCTTCATTGTTGTAATCCTCTAGAGATGGAGGAGTAGATTTCTTTACTAGTGTAAGGATTTCTGAATGGATTGGAATGATGTTTAAGACCCTTTGTTTATATTAAATGCATTGGTTTTCTTAATGTTCTGTAATTTCTATTCCTTTAATTATTGTGGTAATTGTTATAATCTTTATTGGGATAATTAAATTGGCAATCATCATTTAGGGAAACCCTTTGGGCATAAATTGATAGATTTATTGGTTTGTGTTTGAGGAAGAATATCAGAATTAACTTTCGATTGGTGGTTAGGCTATAGCAATTGGCTCATCAAATTAATGTGATTTCTAAATAAATTGGCGATCGTCGTTTATTAGTTATTTGCATTGATCAAATTCTAGAGGTCGATTGATCATTAGTAGAATTGCTAGTGATTTATGACCAATAGCCATCAATGGGTTTAATATTTGGTCAATGATAATTAATTTCCAATCCTAGGAAAACCTTGCATTTGTGCTTTCTTTATTGTTGCTATAATCTCATTGCTATTATCTTTCAATTTAAATTTAGTTGCTATAATCTCAAAAATCCCAAATTTCTAGTTGGCTAGTAGCACTTCCTTGTGTGACGACCTCAGTTGTGCCCTTTACTATATTTTTTGTGCAACTTGGCACTTTATAAATTTTAATTTGTTGCGAGCAACACTCGCACCACAAGTCACAGGAGCGCAAGGGTCTGAGTTCGCTACGGGTGCAAGATCTCGCACGTCAGGGGTCCGAGTTCACGGTGGTTGTTTGCGCGAGGGAGGGCCAGAGTCTGCGCAGAGGGTCCAAGTTCCCACAGCTTGCGAGAAGGAGGGGTCGCGGGAAGGCCAGTCACGAGCTTGCCGTTGAGGGAGCGAGGCCGGTTGCCATCGTCGTCGCCTGTCGAGAGAGAAGAGTGAGCCGCGAAGAGAGAGAGTAAGAAAGAGAGAGAGTGGGTTTAATTATCGGATTAAATCCGCTGGAAACTCTAAAAAAAACTTTTTAAAAAAAATTCCGTCGAAAATTCTGTCGATAATGTTATTTTTAAATAAATTTATTTTAGAAAAATATTCGGCAGATTGTTTCCACCAGTAACATTATTTTTAACTAAATTTATTTTAGAAAAATATTTTTGATAGATTTTCTCGGTAATATTATTTTTCAAGCTAATTTATTATCATAATTATTTATCAACGGATTTTCGTCGGTAAATCCGTCGGTAGCTGTCTCCAATAAAAAAAAATTTCTCTTCCCATTTATTGCCATATCCACCGATAAATCTAGTATTACCTACGGAAATAATTCGCGGGTAAAATCTGTAACCTGTTTCTAGTAGTGTTCGAACTTGCCATTAAAGATCAATTTGTTCAATGAATCATTTAAAAATACTAAGGAAAAACTAACTTGTCCTATAACTTTTATTAAATCATGAAATATGCTTTTTTTTCCTTGAATGATCAATTTGTTCGACGCTAGTTGTTTATTCTAAAAGAAAATGCATATTTTAATCAAAACTCAAGAAATTTGTATATGTACAACATAGTGTTTATTACAATATTTAAATACCGAAGTAAGTAAGAGGTTTGTAACAACTTGTTTCAAATATTTGAATTGCATTTTCTAATTTATATAGAAATAAAAATAAAAAATAAAATAAAAATGGATGATAAAATTGAACTATATATTGAGATATTAAAGTTAATTATCTAATGTCTCCTAAAAATAATCATATATCATCCTATAAATCCTTATAACCCATAAAAATTTTAGGGTTGTCAAGTAAACTATGAAGCACAAACATTACACAACAGGACACAACATGGACATGGACAAGGAAGAGACACACCAAACTCAAAACATTCCAGGACACACACGGCATATATATATATATATATATATATATATTTTTTTATTTTGTTTTATGATTTTTTTTTGTCTTTTTTTGGTCTGAATTTTTTTGTCGTGTTTATACAATTTTTTTTTATCTAATTAATTCTTTTTATTATTTTTTTGTAATTAACTAAAGAATTCTTAAAATGACCAAACTAGTTTTTTTGTGTCCAATTCGTCCGAGCTCAAAAAATTATTTTTTAATTGGACGCATATGGACACGTCATGTAGGTGCCATGTGGGTGTCGGTGTCCGAAATGTATCCGACACATAGACACACCACCAAGTTGGTGTGAGTGTTTCTTAGAGCAAATATAACACACACACACACACATATATATATATATACACATAAAATTGAAAATTCCAAGGGGTACATGGCCACCCCTGGAACAAGGGAGGATCTTGTGATGATTTAGATTCACATGTTCTTTGCTAGGCCTGACATAGTCTTTAGGTGTCTTGGGAACCCAGGTATCTAGAGAACCATGTTGATACTGAAGTTTGTAATATTATGTAGACCAGACTCACTGCATGAGAATCTCACTGCGAGCCGATCTATCCCTAGTGTCAGGCTTATTGCAACGAGGACCCTAGATGATATAACAGTACAAAACGACACAGTTTCATTTAAATGGAACCTACCTATATATATCCTTCCATTCTCGTTTTCACTATAAAAAAAAATGCAAACCCTTCATCCTCAAGCTCATTTCCCCTCCTCTCTCAACTCCACTCAATCTTACCTTCTCCAAACTTCAAGGTAAGAGATTATTCCCCTTCCTCTCTTGGGTTAGGTATTGTTACTTCTCAAAATGTTCTCAAGTAGGGTACTCCCCAATGTTCTTAGAGTTTATTAAAGTTGCTTTAGAGTTCTCATCATAGATTATTAATTGATTTTGTTGTTTCCATGGCAGACATCGATGCCACTTTCACTTCATAGAGTTTTGTTGGTGTTGACACCACTTGTTCTTCCCATGCATATGAGTAGGTTCAATCATGTGGCCTATAATTTAGTCGTTACAACTGTTTTCTTAGCTTGATAGTGCAAATGCATATAGATTATTTCAAGCCTAGTATGAACTATTGATGATTTTGACAATATTTATGAATATTATGATTTTTAAGTGAGCATGAAATTGTATTAAGAAAACTCATGGGACCATTTTATTGCTAAAATGATTTTATGAATAGTTAGATCTATATATATATATATATATATATAAATGGTATGATTACTCAATGTTTTCAAGAAATATGTATTCATGAGACTTATTTTTACTTGCAAATTCAGACTCAGAGTACAATTGTGAACTTTCAGTGTAAAATTACCCTCGTTTTCATGATTTTAAGACTAAACAATATCAATAGAGAAACAAATAGTGAGTTAATGGCTATGAGAGATCATTAACCTTGGTAATAAATTGTCCTTTAGAGGATAATCTTACCCAAGCAATCAGAGATCAAACCTGGTTATGTGTCTAAATTTGGGACCTCTTAAGGTACCCGCAAAGATCAAAGTAATTCCAGAGATTTACATTGTTATGTCATATATTTGTATGCATAACCAGAGATTTTTGTTTCTCTATTAGAGTATTGCTATTTATGATTTTTAGAGATTATAGATTTGAGATAGTATGTATACAAATATGAAAATAGTTTAGAACTGTTACATTGATTATTATGATTATATGTATCTTTGTTGTTGTTTCATGAGAAGGTTACATGTGAGAATCTACTCATTAAGTTTTAGATGAAACTTACCCCTCTCCCCTTTCCCCTTTACAAATATAGCGGTTGCTTCAGGTTCTTCTAGTCTCTCCTCCCAATAACATTAGTTATTCAGTTTAATGACTGCACATTATCGTGAAGTATTTTTGCATTTTTGTACAAAGTACTCCAGTGATAGTGTTAGTAGGGTCCCGGACCATAGAGGATTTTGCATTTTATTTACCATGATTCTGATTTGTTATGTAATTAAAATGATATATCTTTCATGGTTCTTTTGTATAGAGCAACTCAATATATTTTATATTTCAGTCAAGTTTCAGATTGGTTTATGAAATGGATTATTTATATTTGCCATTATTTGAAAATGCAAGTTGATTTATATTTAGAGATGGATTTCATGTTTAAATTTTACATATAGTACAACTTAGCGACCATGAGGCTTACGTTCAGATGAAATTCCTCACATGTTCATTTCCAAATGGATCGTGAAAGATCTACCCTGGGACCATAGGAATTTATCGAATATATACTATTAAGTTAGAATACCAACAAAATGCACACAATGGCAATAAAAGAAAGATAGGAATAGGGCTTTTCTTGCTTTTGATATAGCAAGTCCTCGTAGGAGGCCCGCATTGCAAGATTGATACCTTATCAATTCATGATATAGGGAAGAACACCATCTACAAATCCAATTGCAAAAGAAAATACATATACACTTGCATGTGTAAAGTATATGATTTTCCCTTTTCCTTCTTTTCCTTGGAGTAGTGTACCATCAAAAGCATAGCCTAAAGATTGTACACATAGTATAAATCAAAAGTTCACCAATTAATAGAAACACAAACCTAGAAAACTTTAACAATTAGTACAATATTTTACTTTACTATTTATTTGTCTCTTCAATACAAATGAAGAAAACTATCATATTGTATTCACTACAACATTATGTCGGTATGGCAATATCAAATTTTGCAATGCCCAAAAAACCATGGCCTAAAAGGGCCTACAACCACAGTTTATTTTACTGTTATTGATGTAGTTCAATTTATAACGTATGTTGTTGCAACAATTTAAGTTTGTACCCTTAGTATATATATGCAACAATTATTTAGGTGTTGTTTGTATAATTTTATAAATGATAAACTTAAAAATCATTATTAATGTATATTGGACTTAGAGTACATATAAAAGCCATTCTCCAATATATTACATCACTTAGTAAATAGCGCGAACTAAATTTCCTTTCCCACCGCCATCTTGCTAATATTTCCCTTTCCCCTTTTATTCCAAAAAAACAAAATCGGAGACTTCTCAATTCTCTCTCAAGGTGAATTTGCAGAGGATTCTCCGTCAATCTCTAAGGTCGCCAGTTGCGCACCTCCAGGTCTGCTTTTTCTCTCTCTCTTTCTCTGTCTCGTCTTATCTCTCTCTGTTTTGCCTCATCTCTTAAAAAAAACAAAATTAAACATAAAAAAATTCTGCTTCACCATCTTATGAACTTTTATATTTGTCAACAACCGTTACATATTCCTGCACATATTGATACAATTTCCAGAGAGCAAAACAGACACTTCAATCCTGGAGGGCAAGATGGGAATTGTAGTATGCTCATCGGACTTATCACAAGGGTCACAACTAATTAAGAGGATTAGAGAAAGCTTTTGAAACTTGGCTAAATCATTTATTGAAGAGATATATCAAGAAATGACTAAGACACAAATAGTGATTATGGGAAGCCCAAAGTCTTATTATTTGCGAGTTTGTATGAGAATGTATACAAGGCATATTGGGACAAATTTGTGTTATTTTGTTTATTAGTTTATATTTTAAAATACTTTAAGATTTGCTTTATTTTTGTATTTATTAAGTCCAATTGTTAATTAGTGTAGCAACTTTGATCTTTTCTAGTGGGTTTAGGAAATAGTTTAATCTAATTAAGAGGTGCAAATGCCTTTTAAATTTAGGAGCCACTTTTTGAGTCTTTTCTTTCTTATGAAATAAAATTTTCTTAATTGGTTTCTTTTCAAGAAACTATTGTGTGTGCAAGAGGCGGAACTTCACTTGCGCTTTCCCCCACCCCCAATTTTTTTTTTCATTTTTCTATATATATAATGACTATTATCCCTCCAAAATAGAAACATATAATTCCTGAGACTATTAAAAAAATAATATATCATGTTATATGAGAGGAGAAAAATCCACTGATATATAATAAATTCAAGACTTTTCTATTAACTAATTTGCGAGAACATTTATTTTCACTCCCTAATCAAATACACTCTTAGTGTGCATAAAAATCCCCATTATTCAAAATCACCCTTACATATATTAAATAGTAATTGAATGTTGTACAAATTACAACTTATGTCATTGTAAATGTTATTTCAAACTACAAAATTTGTTAGGTTGTTGATTAAGAACATACATCATGATTCTATGCTTACCCCCATCCCCTCTCGCCCCCAAAATTTTTAGTCATCTTTCACCATTGTGTGCAAGTGAGGTAATTATTTCTCTTTGCTTGACATATCAAGAAATTGAATAGGCTATAATATGATAATTTCTCTTGTGATATTTTGTTCAGTTTATTCAATCTCTTATCCCAAATATTTATGTTTCTAAGAACATGTTTATGAAGGATTTAATAGGAAAGATGCTTATTCGATTGTTTGTTTTATATCAAAGTGTATGGAATTTCTACATATTTATATCCAACGGGTTCCGCATGCATCACATACCTATTATGATTAACCAAAAAATTATTCAAAGGATACCATATATCAAAGAAAAAGCAGTCGCTTCCTTTACATAAAACCGTTCATGTGTCTAGGGGACATTTTCACCTATCATGTTTCATGTATTAAATTAACGAATGCAAAGCAAAGCATTATTGTACCCAAAGCCAGCCTATCTCGAAAAGTAACATAAGCGTTCCCCATTCCTTTTTGTACTTAAATAGTTAAATTAATGCATCTCATCAAGAGAACTTAGAATGCTTGGTTTTAGGACATTAATTCAATCAAACCCACATGGGGATTGTGAGCAATGAGCTGGATAAAGAGCGCAAATCCAGCTTGAAACTAATCATATGAAACAATAATATTATCAAAAATATAATCCACTCTTCCAATTTCTTTAACTTTAGGTCCCTAAAGGTGCCCTTTGAGGTATTCCCTTTCTTCTCCTTGAATTTGAGCAAGCTTGTGGAGATGGCCGAGGATGAGTACAAGGCGTGCTTTGGTATACATGTTTGTGGATTCCTTCACGCAATTCTTCATCTTCTAATTCATTTAACCTTCTTGGCATTCCTTCCTGCATTCTCCCTATTTCTTCGTCTTTCTTTGCGCTTAAGACAAAGCTTGCATTCCCATTTTTCTTTATCCCTGCAAGCTATTATTATATACACACAATGCATCATTGTTATTTATCCCAAAAAAAGTACATAACATTAAGAGAATGAAAGCAACTACTCTAACATCGCACTCCCACTTTTTTTTTAAAAAAAACTTGGGTACGGAAGTAAAAAAGAAGTTAAGTAAAAACAAAAGTAACAGCCTAGGAAACATAGTTCCTACCTTTTGCTCACCACCATATTTGTTGGTTTGAGCTTTCTTTTTATCGGGCAAAAAAAAAAAAAAAAACATAGTTCCTACCTTGTCAACAATACATGAATGTGGCTCCATGACTTCAATTAAAATGAAATAACTGCGGATACAATTAAACATTTTTGGAGAATAATGACATTCGTTTAATAACCTATTATCATTAAAAAAAAATAGCACCCTCCGTAGTCGCCAATGAACCAAATAAAAAATAATAATCACAAATTAAGTGTACCGTCATCTACCCTCTTTTTTTTCTCAAAAATAAAAAATAAAAAGGACACAAACAATAAAAAAAATATTATAGAGAATATTCAGAAGATCAGATAAAAAGGATAATTTAATGAGAAACCAACCTTGCATCCCAGAGAGCAGAAACGAAAAGGATCCAAGAGATTTCTTCTGCATATTTCACACAAATGGGAGTTGCCTTTACCACTACCAACAACATTATTGGTCTTGGGCTGATTTTGAGGCCTCTCATTCAGGAAAAGAACTCTAGCACCGTTGATCACGTATGTCTGAACCCCACTTATGTCCAAAACCTTCTGAACCTCCGCAACCCTCACAACATCATGATAAGACGACCTCCTTATCTGCATTGCACTTGCACATAAAAATATTCAATTCTTCATTCCTAGTTCCATATCCATGGCATTAAAAATCAATTACCCCAATCTTATTAATGAAGTTCCAATTAAAAAACGTATACCAATAATGTATATTTTGATCAGAAGCTATATGTATATATATATATATATATATATATATATATATATATATATATATATATATATATATATATATATATATATAAATTAAATAAAAATTAATAACCAAAATTGTTAATAAAATGCAAAGAAAAACGCATGAGATATTTTGAGAAACTATAGTCTATATGGTGATTCAAATAAAAAAAAAAATTAATACCCACTTGAATTACTTGATGATCCTTATGCCAAGATGATTTGCAGTAAAAGCAGAATGCTTGGTCCCCACAATCGAGGCAATACATGTTGCATTCGTTTCTGGGTGCGTTGATGTGTGCTTCGCATATGGAGAAGAATGTGGTCGACAATAGTCGTTCCAGCCATGGAGGTGGCACCAACATCATCAGTTCCTTATGAGAGAAACAAAGCCAACAATATAACTGTGAGAGGAAGAAAATGGAGTATACATCTTGGACAAAGAAATTAACGAAGGCATATATATATACATGCCGATATACGTGCATTACCATTTTGGAAGTTGATTAATTAATGATTATAAGCTATGTAACGGTTGAGGATTAAGGAAAGAAACACATAGAGAAGAGAGGGGAAGAGAGAACTCGAAAGAGTTACATAAGATTCATCAACAAAACAATGGATGAAGTAAAGGACGAAGCAAACAAACATATGAACATATTTATATATACATTGTATGCTGACGGTTCAAATGAGAGGATGGTAGGTCAAGTGGGTTTTGGATCGTTGGATTGGATGAGGAACTTCAGGTTGTGATTGATGTGTTTGGAGGGGTTACGCTACAGCTACACCTTTTCAGTAATATTTTTTGGCGTCTTCTTGGTCATTGCCAAATTATAAGCTTAAGTAACGTGTGGTTTGAGGATGGCATAGAAGGAGGAAAGGAAAATAAGAGTTATTATAATAGTGTTAACTTTGAAATCATCCATTTTTGACATTTAGAATATATCTATATGAAGATTAGGGTCCGCCAAACCCTTTCCATGTACAACACAATCATCTGACCTGACGCCAGTTTTGTTGCTGCTTTTTGTAAGAAATTGGTCACTTTTTTTTACATTCTCTATTGTATATTTATAATTGGTCAATTCTTAAATGCAATATTTTAACTCTGCGGTTCATCGACTGAACAAGTTTGGGTCTATCTTATAGCCTTCATTGATTTAAGATGTTGATTTTCTATCAATGATTGAGATATCAAGTTACAACCATATTTATAAGTGATCAAGTTTTATCTATATCATACTAGAAAATTTTCAATTAATTATATAAAATCACACATATAAGCTAAAATGTTTATGTGCTTGATCTTAAAATTAATTGGAATTTTTTGAGTAATTATACAGGTAAAATTCGATCACTTTTAAAGTCCGAAAATGTGGTTCAATATGTTTCAAAAGCGACTAAATTTATTCCTGGAATTAATTGAAACATTTTAGGATATCATATAAATAAAATGTGATGACTTCTAAAATTATTTGTCAATGGTCCATAGTATCCTCAAATTGTGGGTAAGGGTCCAATTTGTTGGTAATTAAGGTTCAGCTCCTTTGAGACGTAAAGGGCCATTGACCCAAAAAAAAAAGGTTGGCCCTGCAACGCATATTACCAATGAGGTCACAAAATTGATGTCTAGTCACTTCATCACTTCAAGTATCCAAAACATCTTCAGGTACAGCTTAACAAAGATTGTTCCTAAGCAACTCCGGGCATGATCTCTGCAGCCCATGTCAAACAAGCCCAATAAAAAAATAACTTTTGCTTTATTGAGCCTTTTATTGTTGATGGGTGGGTATGACCAGGTGGGTATACAAAAGTCCCGTGATGGTATTTTCTTTCTTTTTCATTTTTTAGTGAATATGGTCCCATCTTGATTAACCATGAGGTTTTGAAAAAGGTTATTTTATGACACAGGCAACTCAAGTAGGCCCTAATGAAGACTCGTGGCAAAAACAAAAAAGCGATAAAGGCCGCAAATAGATGGCAAACAGATGCTGATGCTTTCTAACATGATATAAATATATAAACCTGGGGCCAGCTGGGTTCTCCTTTTTGTCTCCCAAAGTTCTTTTATAATGTGTGTTTTTTGTTTTGTGTTTACAGAATTGATTCACATTGATTTTGTTAGAATTGATTTGAAAGTAAAGTAATTTATTTCATAGTTCCTTTAAAAGTAATTTGGACATAAATAGTAAATTTTCACTTTTATCGGAATCAATTATAGAAACAAGTTGATCTTGATATAATAAAACCAAATTACCAGAATATTTGGAGGTCCGATAAATATTTTTTTTAGGGGAGGATTAGTCATTTTTTTATCTGTTTGGTAGACTTGGTAAAACAAAAAAATATTGCTTATATAAACTACATGGAATGGGACAAATAGTTCTTCCATTACTTAGGTCATGGCTAAACCAATTTTGGCTCACATGCCTTGAAATATTCTATTACGGATGGTGAAATTTTGGACACTTTGTTGATGGCTGTCATCCAAAATGCAAAAGCAACACTATTTATAAAGTTGAAAATGACAAAATGAAAAGGAGTGTTTTTTTTTCTCTTTATCATTGTTTGTTATGGTTAAAAAAAAACAGATTTTGTTGACCACATTACTTCTTAACCGGAGCAGTAAACAGTTTTAAAATAATAAAAAAAAGAAAACTTTGAATAGTTGTACTAATCAAAGTGATGCACCCACATTTTTAGACTACAATTTCGTATCTGTTATGATTAGAAGACAAATTATGGAGTTTAATGATGAACACTGACTTCGTCAAGGATCAGCACCCACCATGGTTATAATAATTATAATATAATAACAACCCTTTAGCACAAGTAGTTGTCTGCTAATCAATTTTTGAATCCTCTATCAAAATACTAGACCATTGAACCATTGACCAAAATGGCAAGTAAAAGCCATACAAAGTGGTAGACTGGTAGGCATGATGCAATTTATGGGAAACAAACTCACGAAGAAATGGTATACGTAATTTGTTCTCTACAGTAATACTACCCTCAATAAAAAGATAATATCTAAAGGGTTTTTAATTTATAATTAAACATCATGATCCACGAGCGGGATTTCGATAGATTAGTTAAAGCAAAAGTTCGAAAAGTTGAAAAATAGCTGTATATTTTCAGGCCCACTTCTCGCTCTACTTTTCTTTTTCCTTGTTGTGGAAAATGTACCGCCTTTGAGTGAAATTACATGTCTTGAAATTATGTTATCTTCAATGTCTCGTAAATTACTTTTTATCATGTAAAAAATAATAATATATATTTAGTAATTATTTAAAATTAAAATATTATTAAATAGTCATTTGTTATATGAAACAAGTGATTGATGAGATAGAAAATAAAATATAATTTAGAGACAAGCATTTTTTTTTTATTATATGCAGAGACAAGTAATTTTACTCAGATGACTTGATATTCTGCCTACTACTTAAGTTAGCAATTAAAACAATCACGACTAGGAACCTTATGTGTGTGCATGCCTAATGAACAATGATAGACGCGCGTTTTCTTTGTTTGGCTAAAGTAGTAATGATTGTGGACTATGGTTACTTTATGGTAGGATTTGGATTCTTTACATTTTTCCCGAAATTAAAGAAATGCGATGCTTAATCTAATAGTTTATATTCATTGCACTATTAATAATATATATATATATATATATATATATATATATATATATATATATATATATATATATATCATTGCACGATATTTATACTTCATAATTTTGTTTTGGAGTAAAATAATTTCAAAGCTGAGAATTCTATGCAGTTCTTTTGAAGTTATATAAGATTTCCATTCTCATTTAAATTGTATGGTATAGAATCTAGACTTGCCTCAGATTCCATTCATGAAAAGAAAACATTAGATGGTTAGAATTATTATAAGATTTGTTGGCAGGATATAATATTTCTCCCCTTTAATGAATATTAATGTTATATCATATATTTTTCTAATAATTTTATAATTACTAAAAGAATAGAGTATTAAATTCTTGGAAATTTGATATTTTGGTTCCCTGATCTGTTTGTTCAATTTTCAATATTTTCACAAAATTTGAAAAATTAAAAATTGAAAGTTAAACAAAGCAACTTAATGATCATTTTGCATATTTTTAAAGTAATGATACCAAATTACATATGAGTCAAAGTTGAAGGAATTTTTTAGACTTTTTCTAGATAATAATGAGGATAGAGAAACAATTATTGTATTAGTAATTGACTAATCATTAAGAAAGGGACAATATACATTTTTATTTAATGACATTTCTAGTAAGTTAAATAATAATGTTTAATTTAGTAATTGACCATAGTAATATAATCAAATTGGAGTTCGACATTTTCTCTCTCTTAATAATTTCTAATCGAATAATTATTCCCTCACTAAACATTGTTAACATCATAAAATATTAAAACTAATTATTTTCGTTAAAACGAATATTTTTATCCTAAATCCAATTAACACATAATCACAAGTTAGCAGTTATGGAGAATCAGTGGATATTAAGATTTTAATTAATGAATAATATATCCTTCCAAATTTAGGCTCCACAACTGCCTGCGGTTTGTTCTCCCGCATTCACTTTCAGTTACACTCTCATTATCTCTTTGTTGTATGAGGGAGGAGAGAGCCTTGGAAGAGGAAACTAGTTTAGTTTACCTTACCTTACCTTACCTTGCTTTTAAGGATACTCTCACCTGAGAAACAAGTGAAAGGGCATGTCATTAGGCCACCGCCACCACCACCACCACCCCTGGTAGACCCATCTTTTTGCCTTCCATCACATTCACACATAAAAGGCTATAGCCATATAGGACTCTCTCTCCCTTATACCCTTTTTACCAGATTACCAGATGTGGACAGTGACACAGCTTACACATAACATTTTGACTCACCAGTCAACTTTTGTGCAATAATATAAATTGCCATACATACACACACCAATTGTCCTATCATCACTGATTTCTCTTCTGCCATTGCTTTGGCTTCCTTTCCTTCAAATGGGTAACCTCTGTTATCATGTCACCATTCTTCTATTCCTTGGTCTTTTGTTTCATGGAGGAATGGTAGCATCAGCTTTGAGGAGCCAAGATGCGTCAGAGGAATGGGGTTATGTTGAAGTCAGACCCAGTAAGTCAGAAAAAAAAAGAAAAAGAAGATGCATTACAATTCTGTTCATTTTCATAATCCATATATAATGTGTTATATTATATGTGTTCATATCTTGAACAATTGCGTGACATGTCAAGTGAATTCACCATAGAATGAATCCTTTTTGCATCTTTTTGAGTGTGGAAAAGAATCTAGAGTGAAACTAATAGTGGCGTCACATTTTTTTTAATTAATTAATTTTTTTTTTTTTTTGTGTATCACAGAAGCCCACATGTTCTGGTGGCTATACAGAAGTCCCTATAGAGTAGAGGATCCCTCCAAGCCATGGCCAATCATTCTCTGGTTGCAGGGTGGACCTGTAAGTATCGTTATTTGTTAGATTTTGAGCTGTAATATGAACAAGAACACCCCATCTTCTGAATTTTCTGAATTGAGATTTTAGAAAACATTTGATAGGGTGCTTCAGGAGTAGGGATTGGAAACTTTGAAGAGGTTGGGCCTTTGGACACCAATTTGAAGCCAAGGAACTCCACATGGTTGAGAAAAGCAGATCTCTTGTTTGTGGTAACTCAGCCATAATGAAAAAAGTCCCCTTTTTTTCATTGAGTACTTTCTTTGGTTCTTTTCACTTTGTGGTTCTCAAATTCTCACAAATCAATGCCTTTTTTTTATGTTGTAATATAGGACAATCCAGTTGGAACAGGGTACAGCTTCGTGGAGGATAAGACACTCTTTGTGAGAACAGATGAGGATGCAGCCACTGACATGACTACATTGTTGATTGAAATATTCAACAGGAATGAGAGCCTCCAGAAGAGCCCCCTTTTCATTGTGGCAGAGTCTTATGGTGGCAAATTTGCTGTCACTCTTGGATTATCTGCTCTAAAAGCTATTGAAGACAAGAAATTGAAGCTTATTCTTGGAGGTAATTCTTCTTGAATTCTCTCTTACCTGTCAGATTCCAGATTGGTCTGTCTTCAAATTTTTTTATGATTGAAAACTATTCTGATTTATCAATGTGGTTAACTTATCAATTTCTTTCTCACTAGGAAACTATGGACCCTTTTATATTATGTAGTTTTAGAATACAAAACTCCAAGAAATGCATCATATTGAGTAACTTTTTTCTTATGCAGGTGTGGCATTAGGTGACAGTTGGATCTCCCCAGAGGATTTTGTGGTATGTAATAGAATTGTTCCACCCACCAGTTTCATGTTTGTTGAACTTGCACATGGCCTCATATTCAATTTCATCATTGCAGTTCTCGTGGGGTCCACTGCTTAAAGACCTTTCAAGGCTTGATGACAATGGATTAGCAAAATCAAACAGGTAAATCTGTTTTTCCACCACCTTCTCAAATAGAAATAAAAAAAAAGGTATTATTCTATTGGAAGGTCATTTTTCTGTTATTCCCTCTGGTTGGAAATAAATGTCCGTTTGGCCAAATTGGAATTCAGATATATTGATCTTTTAATATAACTGTTTGTCCCAATGGACAGTTATTTCCAGTTGGAGGGATTATTACCTAACAAACCCATTTTGGTGAACAGTTTAGCTCAGAAGATCAAGCAGCAACTTGAGGAGGGTAAATTTGTTGATGCAACCAACTCATGGAGTGCTCTTGAGAACCTGATTAGTGCAAGCAGCAACAATGTGGTACCATAAAATTTTCATTCAACCCACAATGAACCAGCTAATGTACTACTACTGCTATTAAAAATGTCCTAGTATATTTTTTGTTAATTGCAGGACTTTTACAATTTCCTTTTGGATGCTGGGGATGATCCACTGAGCTTATCAGCAATAGAGCTGGGGTTATTCAGAGAAGTAACCATGAAGCGGTACTCCAAATATCTTACCTCAACGAGGCTAAGTTCATCTCCTGGTGGTGATGATGATCTTGACACCTTATTAAACGGTGTCATAAAGAAGAAGTTAAAGATCATCCCTCAGAATCTCACGTAAGTAGATGTAATTAACTCTTGGAAAATGATATTGGTGCACATAAAATAGACAGAGATAAAGAAACAAAGGTGATTTGGAAAATGGATCCACTATCTTTGTTTCTTCCTTTCTATGTATATATCTATATTGTGTCTATTTTGTATGTACAAATATCACTAATAATCATAATTTTTTTTCACTAGAAAAGAAAAGTGTAATCACAGTTCCATTTCAAACCCGTGATCACATAGTTACTGTGCTCACAGGTGGGGAGAGCAGTCTGGTGATGTTTTCACATATCTTGAAGGTGATTTTATGAAGCCAAGAATTAATGAGGTAAGAAGATAATACGCGTTTAACAAGCTGGGGAATTTTGGTTTTAAGATTCAATTTTAACCATTTTTGTTGAAGTAAATATTTAAATTGGTCCTTAAAAATATATTGGGAAATAAATTAGTCTTCAAATCTTAAAAGTTTCAAGTTGATCATTCACATTTAAAAAAATGGGATATATTGGTCATTTTATATATATCCATACAATTAAAAAAATACTATATAAAACTATACGGAGAGATTAATTTAAGACTTTTAAAATCTAAGAAATTAATTTATTTTCAACATAATTTGGAGGGACCAATTTGGATACTTAGTTTTTTATTTTTATTTTTTATAACATCAGATTCTGAAAGCAATGAAATATAATATCTTAAAGATATTATTCAAGTTCGTCACCGTTAGCTCAACCCATTGGCTTTCAACTTTATTTTTTTTGGGTACTTTTGAAAGGCTTGGTTTCAACCTTTTCTATTCAACTTTTTGGCTCCCCGGATTTTCTGTCGGTGTACAAAATTTTCTTTTCTTTGTATTATTGCTATTATTTTGTTACTTGACTTCCTTCGGTTTTAACATTCCCAGGTTGACCAGCTTCTGGCCAAGGGGTCAATGTGACTGTGTACAATGGACAAGTAAGAGCCCCTTTCCACAACGCATTCATTGTTACTTTCATAGTATTCTAGTAAATTCCTGATATTGGTTGTTTTATAAAAAAAAAAAAAAGAAAAAGTAATTAGATGATTATTATTATGTTGTTTGATTGGTTTGATGATCTTGTCTTGTATTTTAAGTTAGAGTAATGTTATAAGTATTTATAATATATAAGACATATTGATAATATATTATCATTTATTATTGAATGGGGTGTGAGCCTTATTTAACTTGGTCTCATATCTTATCTAATAATATAAATAAAAGATTATCAATATGGTGTTTTATATGTTGTGAGTTCTAGTAATACTGCTATTTAATTTATTTAGATAAATCCTTTACTATTTTTCTGGTTAATTATATTATAGGTTGACCTAATTTGTGCAACCAAGGGGACTGAAGCTTGGCTTAGGAAACTCAAGTATGCATCTATGATTCCATCTCTCTTAAGCCTTCCCTTCAAGAATGGTAAAAGCAAATGTCAAATTTTCGCATTGATCTCCATTTTATTTTTTATTGTGTAGGTGGGAAGGGCTTCAAAATTTCTTGGAGAAAGACAGAACAGCCCTCTATTGTGGAAGTGACAAAACGACCAAAGGATTTGTCAAGTCATACAAAAACCTACACTTCTATTGGATCCTTGGAGCTGGCCATTTTGTAAGTCAACATCAATCATCATCTCTCTATTTCAGCTCTTTTAAATGCAGCAATACTTTTTTGATAGACAACGGGGCTTAAATGCGGCAGTACTAATAAATAATATCTAACTAATACAGTGACTTGCCGTGTGCTCATCACCTCATTCAATCCCCATCCCATCATATGCAAAGATACATAATTATAATCACAACAAAAGCAAAGAGTGGAAAGAAAATTCTTACCAGTGTCAAACAACAAAAAGAGAAAAGAAAATTCTTATTGGTAAGAATATATTTGCTACCGAGAATAAAAATAGAGACAGATTTCTCATAGATAAACTCTAAATATAAAAATGAACATAGAGCATATTTATAAAATTTTTCATTTTATTTCTATCCCATATCAGGAGTAATAGAGAGAAAATTTCTTAAATAAGTATAATATATAAATTTACTTATAAAATTTATTTATGAAAATTTTCTTCTTATTTTTATCTTTTAACTGAACACACCATGTCATGAGTTTTTCCTGATAAGCTTGAAAAGTGGAAGAGCTCTAAATTACTTTAAGGGGAAAATAAAAAGTAGCTTACTTTGCTTGTATTAATGAGGATCATCTTAGGGTCATATTTTTAATTTTGGAGAACATGCAGGATTCATTCATCTATAGCTTTCAAACAACAAAATTTGTTGCAGTATTATCTTCCTCATTTCTTGCTTTATTTTTAGAAAAATAAAGAAGGAAGTCTTGTTAAAATTAAAATGAAAATTTAAATTGAAAATGGGGATTGTTTTTATAATGAGATTTCTTTTTTGTATTAGTGTAATATGAGATTATGGGGAGATTTGGATTGAGATAGTATTTTTTTACATATAAATTGCTCATTGACGATTTGTGAGAGATAGACCAATATTGACTTGAAGTGATGGGTCTGCATGGGATTTAATATATCAAATAAAATTATTTTTTAAATAGATTATCAACACAAATGGCTATGTAGTGATTTAGGGTATTATTTTCTTAATAAAATCACTACATAGGAGCAATTTGTATGTATTTGAAATGTGAAAAAGTTAAAATAAAATTATTTTATTATACGAATCAATACATAGCATTTTCTATTAAAAAGCATCATATTATACATAAATTTTATAAATTTCAATATTACACTTAAAATATCACTGTACGCCCATATTTAAAATAATGCCCCATTGAAAATCAATGTTCTTAGAAAAAATTGTTTTTCTTAGTCATGAGGTGGGGCTGTAGTAGCTGGTACTGAAAATAACGTAAGAAATTATACAATTGAAGTATGAAAAGGGCATGTGTACCAACAGTTCAGATTAATTGGGAAGCTGATTTTTTTTTTTTTTTTTTTGTGGGGGGAAACAATAGTGTCACAGTCGTAGTTGATCCTGTCTTTTCAGAAAATATCAGATTTGTGTCTATGTTTCAGTTGTTCTGTCCCATTACAGTGCAGTGATTGGGGAAAAAAAATTCACATTATTTATTGAGCATTTTAATTTTAATGATGATATCTATAAATGTAATTTTAGATGTTATTATATTTTTATTATAGTTACATAATTTTACACATTTAAAAATAGATGGAATAAAGAGTGCAAAACACCATGGAGTAATTTGTGTTGCTTCGTGCTGCAGGTACCAAATGATCAGCCATGTGTGGCACTAGACATGGTGGGTGCATTTACACAGTCACCGGCGGCTTGATGTTAGTATAGAAAATAAAAGAGTACTATTATTTGTAAAATAATAAAGTGTACAAGAAAGAGAAATTGTTAGAGTCAACAACCAAATTAGAACAGTTGGCCATTCCTTTGTCTTTGTTTATTGAATAATAAATAACAAATATAATTTTTTTTATTGACTAATGTTGAGAGGGAGAGTGAGAAGATTATTTTCGTTACAAAGGTAAAATTCTCTAATACTTTTCTCTTATCTCGTTTTTTTTTAAATTAAATCTGTAAACACATAGCTAAAATTTTAGAGTATATTTATGAGTTTGAATTTTAAAGAGAAATAAATAAGAATGAAGGATTTATAATGTAAAATTTTAAAATTTTACATTATAAACTATTTGTTCTCTTTCATTTTATTCAAAACCACATACATATCCTAAAATGAGGAAAAAAAAAACTCATTAAACTTTTCAATCATAAAAATTAATTTACATCGGATGAAAAATGTATACCCAAGAGTCCCTAGCATGAAATGTGACGTAGAATCTGGCAAACACAACATCAATTTTTTTTATTCTTTTTGCGTTAAAATTGAAGTTTCAAGATGTGAAATAGAAATTTATTTTGCTGAAATATGTCTTACGCCGGTAATCCATTACCATCTGACATATTCCTAACGGAAGAGCAAAGAGTTCAAGGAAAGAGAACTTAAAAAAAAAAAAAAAAACAGGAGTACTACTGGAAATGTCCTGAGATGGAGGGTTTTTAAGGTTACCTTTGGTCTTAGGAAATCATTTTCAGTATTTACTGCCTGCTTTAGTTATTCCTATTTTTCAGGATTAAAGAAGGAAACAGTAAAAATTATAAAATAATTTAGTTTTCAATTTACATTTTTTCATTCAGAAAATTATAAAAATAGGAAACTGATAGAAAATTAAAAATGAAAAAAAAAAATTGTTTACATATCCGACCAAAACTTTAATTTAAAGCTTAATTGGAAGGTAAAAATTTACATCTAGTTCCTTCTATTCATTACATCTAATCCAAAAATCAAAGAATGAGAAGTGGACATTTTCTTTATAATAGTATATACTGTTAAGTGTTAACCTTTTAAGTTACTCATTCCTAGAAAAATATCCGCATGTCATTATTTGAAGTGGTACTTTTTTTTTCAATCCACAGTGCATAAGTTTATTTATATTAACAAATGATCGTTAAAAGATATTCGATTTTAGGTGCATCTAGGGCATCTATGATTTTCTATTGGATTGGGACTCGATATCCTTATCAGCAATGAAGCTGGCATAATCTACAAACGGACAACTCTCACTATTATTATATTTTATTAGAATCGATGGGAAGATATTTTCCATTTAGATATGGAACACCCCAATTATATGACATGATATGTGAATTTGGAAATAACGTTAACCTGAAGGAATTATGACAAAGTGTGTTGAATAAAGGGACGGCTCTTAAAAACTTTTTTAAAGCCGATTTTACATCTTGTTTTGTCTTTGTCGATATTGCTGGTTGATGATGCCTTTTCAGTTCTATTATCAGGCAACATAATAATTGGTTTTATAGTTGCAAGTTCATATCATTTGTTCAACCAAGGTAGTTGCAGCTTGGCATAGGAAACCTCAAGTAACTCTTTTTTTTTCCAGGGTCTCTCCTGCTCTCGGACATACTAATTCTCTCTTCCTCATTTTAGAGGAGCGAAATCTCACTTTTGTTCCTTCTCCGTGACAGTGGCAAAATAAATGAAAATAAACCTTGATGTGTATTAATTTGGTTTCATTGTCCAAGATTGCAAAGGCTTAAAAACTTCTTTGGAGAAGGGTCTGATGCTGTGAAAATGACTAGGCGACCAAAAAGGAATTCGTGATTGTCTCCTTAGAATGATGTGTGTATATTACTTCTAACAATATGTATTTTTTTAGGCACGATTTGAATCTTTTGTATTTATTAGGCACAATTTGAATCTTCTGAAGGTACCTACTGATCAGTACTTTTTTCGACATTAGGGTGTGACCGCAATTACACGGTGGCCTGTGGTCCAAGTTAAGAGTCAACAAGCAATCTACATACACCAGGATAAAGCAGAGATCAGAGATGAGCTCGCGTCACATAGACCAGCAAGAATACAATTAATGCTTTCGTTGATTTTTTGCTGTGCCACTCTTTTGTTAAATCATAAATAGCCTAATTATATATGCTTTTCTAAATCTAAGTTCGACTGTGCCCTTTGTTTCACAAATAACAATAAAAGTTCGACTGTGCCCTTTGTTCCTAATTATATATATGATAGTGAGACATCTTTAAAAGTAAGATCTTTTACAACTGGTGAATAAATTGAGTTGTGTTATTTATAATTATTATATAGAATCCTATGTCAATTGGCAACTAATATTTAATTCATTATGAGATAAAACCCAATTTAAATAACACTTGCTTCAAATTCAGTTTTTCCTTGGCACTACGCATTTTTTATTTATTTATTTATTTTTTCTTGTGCGCTGCCATGTGGGCTTATTACGAAGCGCAATCATCCATTAGTTCCATGCCTATTGATCTTTGCCAGCTCGCTTACTACTCACACTAGCACCACTTTTATCTTTTTTCATCTGATAACTTCTGTTTTTTTTAATTATTTTTAAATATTATTATTTAATAGTTACTGAGTTTATTTTATAACACTTTAGTTTGATTTATTCTGCCGTTCAAAACTTCCAAAGTAAATTACACTCTTTGCAGCTCATTTAATTTTTAAAACATATATTTCACTCTAAAATATTTATTAATTAAAAAAGTTTAAAAATTTACTAAATTTTCTATATATTATACAAATCATTTTTATTAATTAGTATCAATATTTTCTTTATTTTTTATTATAATTAAAATTATTTACCATCTGAATAAACCCTCAGTAGATCTGCATAAGAAAAAAGCCCTCAGTAGTTACTGAAAAAATTATTACTGAACAAATTATCTTTGAAAATTAAAACCCCCAATGTATTCCCTGAGAGTAAAAAATTTAGATTAAAATATTTCCTTTCTATAGATTAATATGTCTGATAATGGATGCTTACCATTACCACACTATTTAAAGAGTCTTCGCCATTTTTCATCTCTCAAAAATTAAAACTCTTAAAAACTCTCTAAAAAACTAGCTCTCTCTTAAAAACTCTCTTTCTTAAAATTCTCTCCTTAAAGGTGGACTTGACAATGTTTTGTTTTTAGTTCCATTTTATTTTTAATATATTCTATGTTTTTCTATTATTTTGTGCCTTTTAATAAAATTTATTTTGAAAAATGTAGGTACATTTGACACTACAGATGTCATTGTTAGATAATTTTTTAAAATTAAGATGTGGATGTGATGCTAATATAAGTATTATTGGTATTGTTCATATAAAGTCGTTAACGCTAAAATTAAATTCTATTATTGCTTATATAAATTTTATCCAATTTACTATCGCATGTCTCAAGTTTATAACACTTTGTATTTCTATTTATATTATTTTCAGAATTTATTTTCGGTCAGTGACAACTATAATCCTAATGCATGTGTTGGTTCAACCCAGGTCAGACACAACGTTATTATCCGATATTAAATTTTTTATTTCCAAATTTATTTATTTTTACAATAAAAAAAATAAAATATTTTTATTTAAAAATAAATAATAATAATAATAATAATAATAAAGATATCAAATAAACAATAATTCAAAACCAACCTGTGAATTCACAGGCAAACGCACTAGTATGAAATATCACGAGCGCCAATATTACAATTTTGAGTAACGTCAGACGTACATTATGTGCAATTCAAGTAACCCACACGAGTGATATTGATGCGTAAAAGAGAGCGAAGAAATACTGATGGTGATATTAAGAGAGCTATATGACACCTTTTGTGTTTAACATTATTGTACAATTACAGCTTGTTTTCAAAGGCCATATCTACAGGACACCAGAACAGGTACAAATTTGGGAACATACTCCATAATTAATAGGGATAAAATGCCATGAGATATACATTACCTTTACAAGGAGCTCTGCCAAAAATGTAAGGCGTAGGACCAAAAAAAAAAGGGAGCAGGAGATTCTGTATGCCCTGACCTCATACGCAACAAAAGATAGCAGCAACTCATTCAATCTTTTCCAGCACTTCCAACCTAGTTTTCCTTTTCCAACCTTTCATGGTGGCAACAAGGTTGACCAGTCCAACAATCTGGCTTTTACTGTATTCCTGCAAGAGAGAAGATGCTGTGTTAAAACCTAAGCAATAGAGTAATGTTATGGGAACAACAAAATTGCATAACAAATGCACACTACACACTTTATCATGGTGTACATTTATTATGTAATTTTATTGTTCCATAATATTATTCTGAGCAATAAGATAGTGCAGTGATGCGCTAGAAAGGGGCTATATTGTTACCGGGTGTGCCCGTGCCCAGTGTACATATTCTGTCTCGGGAAGGTAGTATGCCTGGTTTAAAAGTCAAATGAAAAGGTGTCCATGAGTAATAAAATGTTGATTGCGTCCTACTATAATAGTTTCAAACGTGCGATTCCAATTTCAAGGAACGGGTCAGGTAGCAATACCCATTTAATGCTACCATGTGACCAAAACTTATCGGTGTCTGGAAACAATGTAGTGGACCATTTGTTCCGTACCTTAATGAAAGTTTCAACCATTTGTAGCTTGGACTTCACGTTCAACGACGCAAAATGCTGTAACCCGTTGATCAAAACCTGGTGGAAAAGACAGAAATCAAATCTCAACATAAGTACGTAACTATTAATGGAATTGTGGTAGGAACACGTAGGTTTACCAATAGATTGATTATTGTCGGTGTTATATAAGCATTCATATCTGTTCAATAACAAATTCAATCCTTACAAAATTTGATTACCATTGAGATCTGAAAATAAAATACGGTTTTGACTTTTGAAAGCTCAATTGTCAGAAGTTAGTAAGATTCAGGTAAATTTTCGAAAGGACTTCATTGCATAATCTAATAGTAGATAAAGAAAAAATTATATTCAGTAATAATCTCCAATATGAACTCCAAATTCAACCTATTAAAAAAAGGCAGCCCAATGCTTGAAACTCCCATCCAATAGGGTCTAGAAGAGTAGATCTACGAAGCCTTACCCCATTTCATGGAAAGACTGTTTTTAGGATTTGAATTAGTGACCTCCAGGTCACAAGGAGGTCACTAGGCAGCAACTTTATTGTTGCACCAAGGCTCACCCTCATCCAACCTATTTAAAGCACTACAAAAATTTTATCACAGCTCAGAAATAACCTGCAGATCCAATGACATTAAAGCTCTTCCCTCGTCACTACATCTCTTCACCCGTGAAAGTCCTTCAACAAGAGTTTCCGCCACAATTTTGAGACCATAGTCCAACAATAGGTCTTGAATCTATAAATGCAGAAGTGTAATTTGTAAATCAAAGGCCACGTTTAGATACTAGGAATTGCTTTCCTACGTTTTTCCTTTTCAAAAATTTAACAGCAAGGGTTTTGAAAAACATGTCTCATGATAATGAATGAGTGATAATAACAATACCTCTTTACGAATTCCTCCATGAGCAAGTCGTGTTTTATAGTGCTTAAATTCTCCCAGCAACAAATCAACATAACTATCAATACAACAACAAAAGTCAGAACAGAAGACTGAAGCAGCTTATTACCAAATTAATAATTCTGAACAAAAAGGTACAATAACGGTCTATAAATATGGTACAGCTAAATAAAACCAACAAATCTATATCTTATCTTATACAATCTGGCCCCAAGACCCAAATGTGAAAGGCCATTTGATGAGATAAAATACATTGTGCCAAGGTTATTAGACATGAATAACAATACAAGTGTTGGAAATATAATCATAGTGTAGTAGTGTTCCGAAATAGAAAATATCTTTATTAGGAGTTCCTAAACTGTTACTCTCCGAAATTTCATTAACATATTCAAACACTCGGGTTTTCCAACTTAAAAAATGTCAGCAATCCAAAATCCCAATAATGCATACAAAAATTTATAAGCGTATGTCATAAATTTTGTCTCTTGTAATTAGCAACTACCTGGACTAGAGTAATAGACTGTCATGTAATACAAGAGGGAAAAGAAAAAAACAAAACGATTGGCAATCAAATACAGAGATGATCTGAGAATACATACCCATTATGCTCCATCCCAAGCTCTTTTACTTCCCATTTGGAATTGGCAACGCGTTCAATATACCTGTAGAAAGTTGACTAAAAATTTTCAAGCCAAAAATTATAGTTTAAAGTAGTTGCCATGGTCATGCAATAGAATAAGTAGTGAACATTCAAAATTAGGTTGAACTTTCTCTTTCTACAACTTATACCCACTATAAACAGCACGTGATATGAGGCCAAGGTAAATATTCAGGGGCTTACATTACAAATAAAAATAAGCATCAAGAATAACAACTAATTTCTAATCGTTCTATATTTATCTGACACCGGACACGATTTTTCACTATATTTGGTAACAGAATGATATACCCTTCAAAATATATTGAAAAATAGTTTTCATTCCAAAGCAATTTCAGACAAATATTTTACTTTAAAATAAACGAATTCTAAGTACAAAGTTGAATTGTTAATAGTTGATACAAATAAAACATTTCACGTATTCCAAAAAAGGTATAGATTGATATATTTGGAAATTTTTTTGTTTTCTGCACCAAACAGAAAAGTTTTAAGTTTACCCAGACAATTTGATGATACAAATATCATATTTATTAGCAATCTTTCCAAAGCAACCTTGCAGACTCAAGCTAGGTATTCTTTTGTCTTACCCATTAACGTTCAGCAGTAATCTCACTGTTGTCTGATTAACATGCTCTACAAGATCTGGTACAGCATCCACCTAAAGATATCCAAATGTATTAAAGATCATTGTTATATTAAAAGATAGCCAAATAATCAGATGAGAATAAATGTCCTAAATATCCAATCCAAACATGATATTCCAAAGGTAGTTGACAACTTGATAATATATGCATGTCCCAATGTGCTAAACAAGGCTTCAAGAAAAGGGTTTAATGACCCACAAGGGGTGGCTCAATAAATAAGCAAACTTGGAGAAACCTCATAGGAGACAAGACAAAATACGAAAGGAAGTCTGCTCTCTCACTCATTCTTAAGCCATGATAACTAGTTTCTTAACTTGTAACCTTACAGCCACCATTGGATTCATGTTCCACCCAACTAGTGAGCATAATATGTTGGGGTGCTCCAAAATACGATTTTATGACAGTGCTTTCCCTATGCCATGTTAGGTAGAGGATTTGAAATGAAGGGAATGCCCCCATTAAGGTACATAAAATTGACTGATTTCCTTGCCTTCCTTCCAAATCCTTCCTACCAAGCAAAGCTCAGACATGAATCCCAGTACTTATCAATATTAGCAGGATTTAAACTAAATCTAATCCACAACATTTCAAATCTACGTCAATGAATGTCCTATTCCATGATGTCAATATACAGACAAACTTTCAATGAATATTCAACAGAATCAAATTAAAAGATCTGTTAATATCAATTTTTGAAAGCTTAACCACAGTAACATAAATATTAAGATTCCACATACCAGATGCACATAGAAATCCTCAAGTACAGTTGAATTACTTCGCAATAGCATTGATTGGAGATGAGCTTTGGATCTATTCAGTATTCGAGCAACAAGAGAGAGAGTGTCAACAGCTACACATCTTTCCTGAAACACAATAATGAATTTATAGAGGCACGTGCTTATCCTACACAACTAATGTGTTTCAAAACCAGAACTACACAAATCAAGACCATATCAGAGTTTATGTGCAACCACAGACTTCAACAACACAATGAGAGGGAAAAAATCTCCTGATAATAAAATGTTTCTTACAATGTAGCTTGGACCCTTAAAAAAGAAAATAACCACCAAATGTCTTACTATGGAGGACAAGAGGCAAGCTACAAATGAAGATTAAGATACAAATATCTGCTCAACCAAATTTGAGTATAATATTCTTTTAGCGCCAAATTTCAGAAAATAATAATTTCCACTTGATATCCAGCTGGAATTTTCAAAATTATCAGAAAAGAGAAAAATCAATTAACAATTTGGAAAGCAGACAAGCAGTGAAAATTAACAGCACAGGCTAACAAAAGTTTAGCTATGTGAAAACCCTTTTCCTCAGAACACGTGAGAAACATTTTTTCCTGCAAAATAACAACACATGAATACCTTGAGACCCAAGGAAGTCCCTGAGGAATGACCAAAACTCATGCTGGGAGGGTTTGTAGGCGTCAACTCTGTATGTACAAAAGATGATGGTGATGACGACTGGGGCTTAATCCACTCATCACAGTCTTGATTTATTCTGGATAAGGCTGTCTTCAATCGATCTGCATTGCACAATTGAATTCAATCACTAATTACTGAAAACTCAAAATTGTGTTTAGCTACCAATGCCCAAGTAATACACGATGGCACTTACAATTGAGGGAGCTAGTTGAGCCTTTTCCGCTTGAACTAGTGTTTTGCTGACCAAATGCTTCATATATAAAATAGAAAAAAATTTCGAACAATTGGCACATTCCCTGCAGCAATATACTAAATCAGGAAAAGAATTTAGAGGAAAAACTAATGTACCATCAAGCTTGTATCTGTAAGCTGAAAAGGAGGGGGGGAGGGGAAGGCAAAGCAGCACAAGTCATTAAAGAGCCTACCTTAAAGAATTCAACATTTACTACTTCTAGCTTCTGCATAAGCCTTGCGTATTTATCCATAGACCTAACTTGTTTAAGACATAGAATATCTCATTAAATACTTAAAACAACATAGTATGAACTATGTGGAGGACAACAATTGTTTTCCATTACCGAATGCAAAGCAATTCACCTTAAAAGACATAGGGAAGATCCAGTCTGTGTTGTATTATCTTCATCATTACCATGTGAAGTGTGAATCCTTGGAAAGGGTTTTGAAATACGACTTGGCAGCTGACTGTCTTCATCAATGAAGTCTGCAAGAAGGTCCTCATTTTCATCTTCTGAAATTGAATTGGCACCATTCATTTGATTGGAATCCTTCTTTCTAGGTGAGACTTTATTTGAACCTCCATCATGTTCACCATAAATTGATCCATTAGGTTGGTTATAAACATGACCTTCTTTGGAGGTTGATAACTTTTGCAAAAAAGGGTTTCCACCTTTAACCCATTGGGAGAACCCACTCCTTCTAGCACTGGTGTGAACCATGTTCGTTGATTTGTCGGAATGGGTTGCACCAGCAATAAGTGATTTACCACCACATAAAGAAATCAATGGTGCTCCATCACCAATTAGTCCAGCAAAACTGACAATTTGCACTGTATCTGGAGGTAATTTTAACCAAGTCTCCTTTTCCAAAACCATTTTTAGTGCCTAAAAAGAGAAAGCAACAAAAATTTAATCACTTATACATGATTAAGGATTTATGGACATTGTTCAGGTGCAGAGCTTCGCAAATGAACAAGCCCAAACAATTTAATAATTATATAGCTAACTATTTAGCATCACAAGTTTGGAGTGGCTGACAAAAAAAGGTCGAATTAATTTTATACAGAGTGACAAGTTATTTATTTTCCTCAACAGCTCATCAAATTAAAGCAAATGTTCTTAATTTTCCATACAAATATAGCACAGGAGTTTCTGGATTCTGAGCCTTCTGGTTCTGCAAGATTACAGAAAATCAACGGTGCCATAAATGACAAAGCTGACATGTTATATCACAGAACAAAATATTGTGACAATTTCTGGATCCAAAAACACCAAAAATATCTGAATTTCGGTGAGTCTCTACTACAAGTAAAATTTATTAGAATACTGAACCACAGACAAGAATGTGCCAGAACACTCCAACATGCGTGCATCTAGAAAAAACAGAAGTAAATAAATTCAACTTTTATAAACAAAAATTATTCATTTATCAGTTAACATAATCATATTGAAAGTTGTAGCATCATCACAAGCTTAGAGACAACGTGCAGACATAAGGCCTCATATGGCACTGTAAATGTAGCCTACGTATCATACAAGGCTCTTAAGCATGGCATAAGAAATCCAAATCAACATTATGTGAATCAAACAGACCATGAAGAATGAAAAGCCTAAAGGTCACTTACATGCACATTTTGTCGATGAAAAGCTATGAAATAGTTTTCACAAACAACCTTCAACTTTTGCCTGAATTCAACTGCTTCAATTCCACAAAAGGCTTCCCCAGCCAAAATGAAAATGCTGAGATCTTCATAATTTTTCAAGAACTGATGAATGCTTGCAGAACAAGCTGCAGCAGAGGAAAGCAATACCGACAACACTTGAAGTAAGATGCCACAGATTCTTGCGCCTCTTTGAAGGGTTTGTGAAACAAATGCTGTAGCATCTTTGCGAAGATGGTACCATGGGGATTCAATGCTTGATGCTACAATATCCTCCTCCTTTCCAGCCTTAACGGGATCATGAGAATCAGTGTATGGTGAACCAGTAGTTTCCATCAGTGAGCTGATTGCTGCAGATTCCTCCCTAGAATTGCTGCAGCCTCTTTCATCTGAATCAACTTCCTGGGCCTCACCCACACTACAGGAATTTTCTTCATTACACCTACTTGAAATTTGTGCTACTGACTCCTGAGACCAAAATTGACCATGTGCATTAAACTAAATAGCATATATCAAACAACTATAGCCCCTGCAATCATGAATGCCTTCAATGCAAATACCTTTCTTCCCCATCTCAAGGTTGAATAACGGATACATAATGAAATACTGATTGTTTATGAGTTGTGATTTGTGACAAGAATACTTTAGCATCGAATAGTGCTACGCTCAATTCATTAAAACCAAATCCAGGATTTATCCAACATCCATGTTGGATGAGATCATTTCTGGATCTGAAGGGGTCATAAAAATAGAGATTAGGTTATTAGGTGGAATTCCAAAACAATTTTTGTCTAACCTTTGCAAAGAAATTAAAAAAAGATAAATGCCAAATAACTCAGTCGACATGAATATTTGATTGCACAAAGCAGAGGGGGGAATGCATAATGAATGCCAAATTTACCTTGCTCTCTAGCTGAAAATCCATAATTTCATGGTACGAACACATAACATCAAATAGAACAGCCAATGTTCTTAATAAGCACTGCCTAAACTTTGAATCGGGTATTTGAAGGCATAGATCGCTGTAAGTGAGCCTGGAATTGGAAGGTGACTTTTAGGCCAATCTAATGTTGAAAGAGTCAAATTATTAATTAAAAGGATTTCAAATTATTAATTAAAAGGATGTTAAATATGCTTGCAGAAGAAAAAAGTACCTACTACTTTGGGAAACACCCTCCTCTTCCTGCAAAAACATACGTATTAAATGAGTCTGATAGGAACTGATTTTACTGAATAGAAACAATGGAATTCAGCCCCTTCCAAGAGGGAAAATCCCTCTTTACTACACTGAAAAACATTAAAAAAAAAAACCTGCATAATTTAAAGGGTCGGCTCCTCCCTGCACCAAGGCCCCAATTTCCTCACACGTTCCTCATTCACGCCCCCTCTTGGCTTTTAATCACACTCATACATTCCTCATTCCTCCCAAGCCACACAGGACTTCTGTTATGCCCATAGTGAATATTCCCTTTAGTTGGTTGACAGGTGCCTTATGGCCCTTACTCCCCTGCATGCCTAACATACTGCTTGTCTAACAGAGTCCTTCTAAGTTTTATTGAAGGAGAAAGTGTTAGGATCCATTAGTTAAGAGATTAGTTAGGGAAGTTAGTTAGGGGATTAGTGAGTATAAATAAAGGGAAATGAGAACTAGTTAGGTGTCTAGTCAATTCATTTGTAACTGTTTGGAGAGATTGGAAATTCTATACTCTCCTAGGGTTCATACTTGTATCATCTCCAGGGATTCTATGCATTACAAGAATCTCCATCAATAAAGCGTATCATTCAATATCATTGTCTAACATTGGTATCAGGAGCTTTGTCTCATCCTGGAAAAGCTTCCATGGCAGATGCGAAGATGGAATCAGGAGAGGCGACACTGAAGGCAATCCAGGGAGTTGGGAGAGGACCGGGTGAAAGGTGACGTGGATCGTGTCCATCAGAGAGAGCTGAAGAAGTTGGGCGATCGTTTACATTGGACGAAGGATCGCGAATGCAATTGTCAGGGATATATGCGCTTCGTTTCTTGGCGCCGACAAGACAATGGTGATCAGAATTGCGAGGCCTTGCAATGTAAGTGCTCTTAGCGTGGTGACTCCTACCTCGAAGAGCGGCGCAAGGAAGGGTAGCCAAGTTCCAACAAAGGAGTAGGACTGTCGATGGAGGTGGCTATGGAGGACTGGGAAATCCATTGGAGACGCGCATCAGAGGCTAAGAAGAGCATCAAAGTGCAGAAATGGCTCAAGCGAGCATCTAAGAGTAGAAAGTGCCAAGGAGGTAAAGAATCTTCTAGAAAATGTGAGAAAGCAACTTGCTCATTTTTCAGTCTAAGATCAAGAAAAGAATCCAAAGAAGACGGAAGGTGGGAAGAGGGTGGGTGAAGATAAATCACAGGATGGAAATGCAGGCTTGCCCTCCACCACCGCAAGAAACACTGGATTCGAGTTTCACGGGAAAGTGAATGGGCCCATGGGATGGGGATTTCTCCATCAAAGGAGAGAGGTTGTGAACAGCATGACCAGCCTTGGGATCGCACGGACGAGAAGGTAGCAGGCAAAGGCACCCGCAATGAAGACATAGATGTCGTGATGACGCTGCGCGGCGAAGCATGCGAAGTTCGCAACGGCACAAGCAAAGGTCGTGGCAGCGGATGAAGACGTTGAGGGAAAAGGTAGAGACGTGCAAGACAAAAGAGGAGAGCCGAGTTGAATGGGTATCGCGGCAGGTCCTTAGGCGGTGGCTAACAAAGTATTAACAGTGGCAACTGTGGCAATGGCGGTGGCGGTAGCGGTGGCCGACAAGACACCAACATCATAGAGCGAGGCTACGTGACACCGCGCCACCGTCTAGGTGAGAACAAAGAGAAGCTTAATTGAGAATTTCTCAATTGAGAACATTTTCCGAACTAATGGGCAAGGCCCACATCAAGGAAGGGTGGAGTCGGGAGGTTTCAGCGAGAAAGGGTGCTGGGCAAATGTGCCAAACCCATTTCACAGTCTACAGAAGTGGGATTTTAGAAGAAAGGAAGATGGCATCACATACGAGCCCAACTCAAATACCTGTCAAAGGCAAATGGCTTTTACAAACACAGCTAGGGAAATCAAAGTACAATCCAGCCCAAATCCTTGTAGGAGACAGCACTTCTGAAGGAATAGAATTGGACCCAAATAAAGAAATAAAGATCAGATTCTTATTTTTCAAGATCTAGGACCCTAGTGGGTTTTTGGTGTGAATTTTTTGTACCCACCTTGAGGACAAGGTGAATCTCTAGGGAGGGAGTAGTATTAGGATCCATTAGTTAAGAGATTAGTTAGGGAAGTTAGTTAGGGATTAGTGAATATAAATAAAGGGAAATGAGAATTAGGTGTCTAGTCAATTCATTTGTAACTGTTTAGACTTTAGAGAGATTGGAGACTCTATACTCTCCTAGGATTCATACTTGTATCATCTTCAGGGATCCTTCTTGCATTACCAGGATCTCCATCAATAAAGAGTATCATTTAGTATCAATGTCTAACAGAAAGAAATGACAGTCCTTTAAATCAAGCAAACAAAACTTTAATGTGAATGTATTGCTAATACTAGTATTAATGTTTGAGGCCTCAAGATCAATTACCATAAGAATTTACCTTCCTCTTTTCCATTTTGAGGAATTAAGTTCTGTCAATCCTCACTCGAACCAATATATCTAAACTACAAGTAGCATCATCACGCTTCAGCAATCACCATGTCCATATGTTTATGTACAATGAAAAGTGGTGATGGTACAGTGGTACCAAAATTAAAAATGTCCAGAGTCCAGACGGTCTTCTATCAAAAAGAAGAAGTCTACAAAGTAATTACATAGAATACCTTTGTTGTTATCCAATGAACTACAGCTCCACACTTAATTCACTTATCAAGTAGGTAAAAGATACTATCAAACCTCCTGCTTCCTAAACAATTGCAAAATATAGATTATAGTTGATACTAGAAAGAAGGTTGGCAAGAAAAACGTACTGGCATACCTCGTGCACCACAGCCTTCAACACAGAGTGTGTTTCTGATATAACTTCTTGCATGAAGAAACTCTGTATCTTTTCAGCAAGACCAGCTGTATCCCCTATTAATGCATATGCATCAATTACCTGTATCACCTCTTACGTTATTTCATTTACAATATATTTCCAATAGTCCGATAGCAAATCTGCATACATATATACCATAAATGGGACAGCAACGAGGCATGCCCAAAGGTGATTACTTGCATCAAGTTAAAAAGTAGTTGTAGTTCAAACTTCAAATCAAATCGGGTGGAAATTATTGCCAAATCTTGAAGCACATGCTAGCATATCAAAGTGCATGAATATACATGTAACATTTATTATAATCGTGGGTCTAACTCCACCCCAAAAGCTAGCCAAAGAGGGAAGAGTTGCCCAAGCTATTATAAAGGCTATCAGACAATATGCTTAGCCGATGTGGAACTTAACAGTTAAAACACTCCCCCTCACACCCAGGATTGAACATTTGGAGCATGAAGTTTGCAAGACATCTACCGGTGGCCAACATAAAGCATAATATAAGTTTCCATACCATCTCAAAATTGTGGTACTCCACTCCAAAAACTAGTTAAGGGGGGAAGGTGGCCCAAACTAATGTACAAGCTATATTGGCCATGTTCATAAAGCCATAAACCCTAAACCATATGTAGGACCTAAATAACATCGATAAAGCAAATTTCAACACAGTGCAGAGTGTTTGCCAAACTCCAAACCCAGATAACTAGGTAAACCGGAGTAAGTTTTAAAATCACGAGTTTGGAAATCACTTGAAATTTTGGAAAAATCACTAACGCAAGCTCAAACAAAATCCTGTGCCAAATTGATTATTATTTAATGAGTTTTTATTTGGACCAAAACTTATATCATTTTCCTTCCCCTTCTTTTGTATTTTATGAGAAATTCCCCAAAAAATATGATTCACCATTTACATGATTCATGAGACAATATTTCACATTATATCATTTCAACCAGTTCAATTTTACAAGGATTTACAAAACTATTTGAATATTCCACACGTGCTCCATATGATTAGAACAACAAACCAATTTCGAGGGGAAAAAAGACACTCACTGTTATATAGCCATCTTCCTTGAATTCCTGACATACTCCCAATAAAAGAGCATCCAGCTTTTGTAAAGTTCTTCCCAGCCATGCCTACATTAATAATAAGATGGAGAAAAACAGTTAAATGCACAAATACTCCACATTGTCACGAGGAATATGTAAAGTAACATAAGTACAAGTGCGATGGTTTCAACTACACAAGTTCTTAAATGTAGCAAAAAATTTTAAGAATATAGCAGTGCTTATATCTTGCTAAATTCTTCCTAATAGTCATTTAAATTCACCTCCACACCCCGGCTCATCTCTTGTATTGCTGAAAGTTCTGACAAACTATCCAAGAGTTGCAAATACTCAGATAGGACTTGAAATGCCTGCATAATGATCAACATAAAAAATAAACATCATAGAAGCTGGCTAACATCCCCCAAAAAAAAAGGAAAACAAGAAGAGAAATTTGATTGTGAAGTTGAGAGTAATTGGCCCCAATCTGCATGCTAAAAACATATAAAGATGCCTACCTTGCAGTAATTTCCTTCCCCCACAAGAATTTCAAGTGTTGATTGCATGTCCAATGCACGTTGAAGATCTGTCAAGATTGGGAGCATGTCCTATAAATGAAAAAGAATTCATTCATGAACTTATCACTACAAGCTATATTAAAGCCTGAATGTAAGCTTGTATTTAAAGCATTCACACATATATCTCCCACCCCCACCCCCACCCCCACCCCCACCCCCCAACAATAAAAGATGAAATAAAAAAAAATTAAAGAAAATATAGAATACGTGTCCTAGACTAAACTGCATTATATCCGCCTACAATAATTCATGAATATCTAGGAAACAGTTTTCACAAACAAATAATAAAACGAGGTCATGAGCAAAGGGGAAGATTAAACATAAAGACATTTAAAAAACCTCCGGATGGTTTATAAATCAAGAGAGAAAAATACCAGAAGAGCTTGTTTCTTTTTTGAATAAGAATTCACAATGAGATCCCTTGAAACCTCATTCATAGATGACGTCAAGTGTCTTCTTCCATTCTGCAAAACCATTGAAAAGAATGCACTACGAGACAGATATAGCAAAAAGGTAACAATACTATTTGTTGACACCCTTAGGATGCTTACCATACAGATGACATTTGCAATTCTCAAGTCTTTTTCTAATTCTCTGACCAAATCCATGCCCTTCACTGGCCAAAAGTAAGTATCAGCTCCTTATTCTAAAACTTCATGATAAACCGAGTCATCCAGAGATGGCAACAGCCAGAAAGTTGCATTCACCCAACTTCCCAATTTTTCAATGAACTTGGACCCAAGATGTTAATTATTTAAAACAGAAATGATACCTCACCCTTCCAAATACATTTACTCAAAATGATGAATTAGGATTAAACAAGGTTTTAGGTCGATCAAAGAGGTGACTGATTTATCTTCTAAAAGAACTAATAGGATAAAGAACTAATGGGATGCCCAGGCAATGAAAAATTGGAAACCTTGAAATAAGTACAAGAGAGTGGACAGCAGAAAACAAATGCAAAACAAAATATCTGACATGCATAACCTCATGTACCGAAACTTGCAGAGGACATGTCAACTCTCTAAATTCACCTCTTGAACTTACCCATTACTTCGTGATGCTGCATAACATGCCGAGATAAATGCTCTGCTACTCTATCCAGTTGGGCTAATCTAAGGGCAGCCTATGTGACAAAATCCAAGATCAAGCATCTTATTAAGAGAATTGATAACATGTAACAGGATAATACAAACTGAATCAATCAACTGACAAGATTCACAGAGAGAAAAATTTACACAGATTCCTTGAGCATATGTAGCCACAAGATTTAAAATAATATAAAAGCAAGTACAATGGTGGAGCTTCATGCACTACCAGGTATAAGTATCATACAGCTATAAGGTAGCGTTTGGGGGAGAGAGAGAGAAATGGACAGTGAAGACAGTGGAGACAAAGATATAAATATTAAATATATATATATATAGGGATATTATTGAAAGAAAAAAATATTAAATTTCTGTCTCGTATCCTGTCCCCACTATCCCCAGATTTTGGAGGTACAAAAATTTTATGTTTTTCTGTCCCATGTTCCTGTCTTCACCACCAAACAAGTTTGTGTCTCCAATGTCTCCATATTTTTGTCCCAGAGACAGGAAACAAACACTACCTAAGATTACTAACAAAAAAGACAATACATTGAAAGACATTTACAGATATACAGTTCAAGTTAGTCGTGTTTAGTCTTCTCAGTCAGTTAGAAGATACACTGAGGAGAGAACAGTTACTTCTACGGCTGTGATCTAAATTAATTAACAACAGGTTGACTTATGATAAGCCCGTGCATCAAACAGAAAAGGGAAATTGGTCAGTAAAAAGGAACTTTAAGAAAAGCCTGAAGAATCCAGTCAATCAAGCTGAGATGATAAAGATTTTCCAAACTCAGTAATGAGATTCCCCTCCTCCAACAGCACTCCTAACATATTCCTCCCACAAAGTGGTTCAAACAAAGAAATGGCTTTCCAGATTCTGTATTTCTTGTTTGTGCCTAAAGACACCGACAATAAACTACCCCACATATCCATTTCAATAAAACAATGTTGGAAATACAACTACCATAAAGAATAGAGCAATAGGCAGAAAATAACAAACTACAACTTGTTTATAAGCCAAACAATAATCAATATCAATCGTGCTCTTCCACAGAGATCACCAAAAGAGAGAGCAGTTAACCAGCCAAACAATTACATTAAAAACTAAATACATATTCAAAAGATCAAAGTGAGATCAGAGTTGTCAAATGGCAGCCATGGCGTGGCGGATCCCCCGGGGTGCGGCCGGGGCCATGAGAAGATTTGTACATTATGGCGGCCATGGCGGTCTTATGGCAGTCCACCATTGACAACTATGAGTGAGATACATTTTTCCATCTACATTCAATTTAAAGAGGAACAATGGAATCAGCAAATAGGACGGTTGTGTTAGGCCGTCGACAACCAACGTAAAAAATTTTATTGAGTCTTTATAACGTGGATCAAAAACAAAACAAAGCTAATGCTAGGTTGTTGCCCAGAAGTAACGCGCTGTATTGCTCGAGTAGTGTCAAATGAGCAAGAGTTGCATCGTGCCCAAATGCAATGCAAAATAAGCAAGGGTTCCCGCATTTCCGTGAAATTATGCAGGTACATAAGTTAGTTCATAATAGTAGGTTACAATTTGGAACTTGGAACATAAGCAAACTTAAATGTAAATCGATGGAAATAGTTGATACCATGATAAGGAGGAGGATAAATTTTATGCGCCTACAAGAAACAAATAGGAGAAGAGAAGGCAAAGAAGTTTGATACTTCGGGTTTTAAGTTGTGATATGCTAGTAAAGCAAAATCTAGAAATGATATGGGTATAATTGTGGATGAGTCCTGGGAAAACGAGGTTGTGGAGTTTAAAAGGCTAGGAGACAGGATTACAACACTAAAATTGGTAATTAGAGGAGACACCTTCAATCTCATTAGTGCCTATACACCACAAGTTGGATTAGAAGAGCATCACAAAATAAAATTTTGCGAGGATCTAGAAGATTTAATCTAAGGAATACCTTCAGGAGAAAAGATTTTCTTAGGAGGAGATCTAAATGGACATATAGGTAAGGACGCTAGCGGATATAAGGGGTCGCATGGAGGATATGGTTTTGGAGAAGCAAATGAAGACGGAAGACTATTTTGGACTTCTTAGAAGGTTTGGATTTTACTATAGCTAACACTTATTTTCGAAAAGGAAGAGCACCTTATAACCTATAAGAGTAGGCTGATATGCTCCCAAATCAATTTCTTTTTATAAGAAACTCAAAAAGAAAACTTTGCACAAACTGGAAGGTTATTCTAGAAGAGAACCTAATTACACAGCATAGGATCTTAGTAATGAATGTAAAGTTTACAAGACGATGGAAGAAAAGGGACCAAAAGAAGATGATTCCAAGGATCAAGTGGTGACATCTAAATGATGAAAAGCAAAAAGTTTTAAAGGACGAATGAAGAAGCATTAGGTTGGGAGACACAAGGAAATGCAAATGAAGTATGAGACAAGATAATAAAATAGGAAGATAGCAAAAGAAACCCTTGGAGAATCAAGAGGTTTTGGTGTAAATAGTAAGGAATCTTAGTGATGGGACAAAGCTTGCAAGTGAAGGTTACAGATAAAGAGACAGCTTTAAGCGTGGTCTTTGGATAAAAATATTGAAACTTGGAAAAAATATAAGGCAACGAGGAGAGAAACAAAGAAGGTGGTGAGTGAGGCAAAAACTAAAGCATTTGAAGGGCTATACCAATCCTTGGGCACTATAGAATGGGAAAAAGGTATCCATAGATCCGCAAAAGTGAGGGAAAGGACAAGAGATCTAGATCAAGTGAGATGCATAAAGGATAAAATGGTAATATGTTGGTCGCGAACAAGATATTAAGGAGAGATGGAAGAGCTATTTTAACATGTTGTTTAATGAAGGACATGGTAATCCTTTGCAAATGAACAGGCTCCTGACAAAATAGAAAGATAAAAATTCTACTTTCTACCATAGAATTCAAGGGTTTGAAGTAAAGAAAGCCTCGAGGAAAATGGAAAATAGGAAAAAAATGGGCCTTGATAACATACCTATTGAGGTATAAAAGTGTCTAGGAGAGAATGACATAAGATGACTCACAAAGTTTTTAACAAGATTCTAAGACAAAAAAGGATGCCTAATGAGTGGAGAAGGAGTATCTTAGTTCCTATTTACAAAAACAAGGGGGATATACAAACTTGTGCAAATTATAAAGGGATACAATTTATGAGTCATACTATGAAGTTGTGGGAGAGAATAATGGGGTTGGGATTGAGACGAGAGACCAGGATCACGAAGAATCAGTTTGGTTTTATACCTGGAAGGTCTACCATGGAAGCAATCTACTTGTTGCAAAGATTGATGAAGAGATATTGGAGAGATCAGAAGGATTTATGTATGGCCGTCACTGATTTGGAAAAGGCATATGATAGGGTATCAAGGGAAGTTCTATGGAAAGCCTTGAAGAGAAAGGGAGTTCAGATAGCCTATATCCAAGCAATCCAAAATATGTATAATGGGGTCACAACTAGCTTAAGGACTCAACATGGAGTAACAAAGGATGTTCCTATACAAATCGGACTACACCAAAGGTCAACCTTAACTCCATATCTTTTCACACGGTTTTGGATGTGCTTACGAAACATATTCAAGATAGAGGGCCTTGGTGTATACTTTAGACAATATAGTCCTGATAGTAGAATCAAGAGGTGAAATAAATAGAAAGAGTTGTGGAAAGAAGCTTTGGAGATATGTGGGTTTCGTATAAGTAGAAGTAAGAAGTATATAGAGTACAAGTTCGCCAAGAGACACACATTCTAACTTCAAAATGAAACTTGGGGATGATATCATACCACAAGGGCTTTATCATTCAAAGTGACGAGAGATAGAGGGAGACGTTAACCACAAAATCCAAACAAGATGGTCAAAGTGGAAAGGCACTTCGGTCTATTTGTGATTAAAAAGAAGTACCACTAAAGCTTAAAGGTAAATTTTATCATACAGGATAAGACCGGCTTTGTTGTATGAGACTGAATGCTGGACAGGAAAAAGTCAACATAAAAATAAGCTACATGTGGCAAAGATAAGGATCTTACGATAGATGAGTGGCCACACAAGACATAATAGAATAAGGAATGAATACATTAAAAAGAGAATTGGGATGGTGCCTATTATTTAAAAGATGGTAGAATCCCACCTCAGATGGTTTGGGCAATGTTTAGAGGAAACCTAAAGGCCCTAGCAAGGAGAGTGGACCAAATGGAGAATGACACTATAAAAAGAGGAGAGGAAAACCGAGGAAAGCTATAAGGAAAATAATCAAAAGAGACTTAAATGTCAATGGTTTTAACAACATGATATATGATGGAGCTCTGTGGCATCGCTTGATCCATGTAGTCAACCCCACTTGGTGGAACAAGGCTTAGTTGTTGTTGTTGAATGGAATTAGCTAATAATTAATCACGATACAATTAGACCAAAGTGAACAAAACTGCAATGTTCGCATAAATATGTTCTAAATAGGGGTAAAGGGAATTAAAAAAACATAGTTTTAGAAAGTTGAGTATCAAAGCTAGCACGATTGTATTGTTAACAAATAAAGAAGCATGAAGTTAATAAAAATCATGAACAGCAAGCCTAAAGAATAAGGTTCTTCCAAACTAATATTAAGCAACTATTTTTATTTGAGCAGAAGAATGACTTGGCAGAGGACCCAATGAAAATTTACCCTTAAAGATAGTAAAAAGTAAAAACATGCTGCAAGATTGGGAAACATGAACTCTACCTGCTTTTCAAAATATGTTAGCTCATTATCTTCAGCTGGAACATGCTCTAAAATGTACCTGATTGGGTCAAAGTCCTGCATAAAGGTATTTATAAAAGATTTAGCAACATTTGTGAAGAATCCATTCACCTCATAGTTCATAGTGATGAAATGCAAGTAAATTTTAAATAACTTCAATGAAGAGCAAACATGAAGAAAAAAAATTAAGATGCTAGCATGTGGAACAAGGAAATAACTTTTTGTCTATATCTATAGCACAATTTTTTATGCCATTGAATGTTTTCCTTCTAGTCTTTTACTTTCGAATGGAAGGTAGCCCAATAGCTAGAGTTAGAGAGAGACGAAGAAAAAGTTATAGGCAAAACAATTAAGAGAGATTTAGTTTCAATAATTTGTATACAGACATGGTTTAAAATTGGATAATATGGTGTAGCTTGACCATGTAGCCAACCTCATCAGGTGGAACAAGGCTTGGTTTTTATTGTTTACATTGGCATATTTCTATCATCGGTAGAAACATAAAGTATTACTTATTCAATAGCACTGGCAGTATGCCAATAAGAAGAAGCTGTTATAAGCAAACCTAGAGAAGACAAGAGCGACAATTCTGTACATGAGTCGAAGATGAAAAGAAATAAATTCCCTAACAGAGAAATTGAGAATACAAATCGACACAGATTCCCATGGTCAGAAGCTCAGTTCTAAATACAGGGAATATCGAATATTAGCAAGGGCGAAGTGTGCAAATAGAACTTTCTACTATGAAGTTTAATATAATACCCATAAGGCTACAAAACTAATTGTTAAAAAGAACAATCCTATGCTCTAAAATCGAGATATCTTGATACAAGGAAATATTCAGAAACTTCTGCAAGATAGCTTTTCTACCATCTTCAAATAAAAATCTATACATGTCAGAGTATCTCTCCAAATTAAGCAATAGCCTCCGTAAAGTAACAGTTTCTGTCACAAGGGATATCGCAAGAAAATGTCATTATGGAAATGAAACTAAAGTGATACAGGCAAGCAGCACCTCCTCATAAAATTCATCCTCTAATTCCTCCACTACTTGGCCATGATTTCTGCTCCCGTATATTGAACTCAGTTCTTCTGAACTTGATGAAAGACTATACCTCTGATGAGGAGGTAATCCTGCAAGAGCACGAGCTACAGCAGCTGCAGCAGCAGCTCGAGCTGGAACCTGTTCAGCAAGATTTATAAAACATGAAAAATGTCACTATTTCACAAATAAAACAAGGATTCATTGTGTTATGTGAATACCAACAAGTATCTGAATATGAACAGCAGGATAACTACAGAGCATTCACTCTTGGATGAAATTGAAAGAGATGTTAAAATATTCGTGGATCACTAAGTTATCTAGCATTAGCTGATCCCACTTAATGGGATAAGGCTTAGTTGTTGTTGTTAGTTGTCTAGAATGCAGGATTATCAACTTTCTGAACTACAGCACGAATCCAGGTTCACAAATTCTTCAGCCTCACTAATCAAGACTAGTGCAATATCAGAATAAACTTCCTGACAAGAGTTGCAACGACAATGTGAGAAAGGATTGTGCCTTGAATGCAATGAAAGATTCAACCATTCGATGTAAAAGCAAGGACACAAATGTCAGTTCATAAATATTACTTCTTAAGGTTATTATACGTACAGTAATTCAAGATGAATAACATGGAAGCAAGCCACACTCGAGGTGTTACTGGAACTCAATATAAAATATATGTAAAATCAAACCTTTATGACTTGCCAGTTTCACATCTAATTTGTTTCTTGTAGGAACTACACATTGGTACTTTTGATGAATGCCCAATCTTTCAGTCGACTTACCTAATTCCTTCTACCGAATGGCTTTCACATTTTAACTTATAAATCTCTTTAGAATAGGAAACACAACTCTACCCCACCCATAATAATAATCTCGCACCCAATACTCCCTCCAAGTTTCCTTACTCCAAAGAAAACAAAAAAAAAGAGCAATGAAAAGAAACCATTCGATCTTCCCTACAAACATAAGGACCTAAATATTTTAAGCCTCTTTTCAATTGCTCTCGTAGAGAGCAAGTTTCTTTACATAATTCATCACATGCAAGGTTTTAAATTGCATTCCACAACAATCACAACTGATGCTGCAACGTTGCAACAGCAGAGGTCTCCACAAACGCATCATGATACAGCAATTGTGGCCACATGAGCATTGTTTTCCCACAACTTTTTGCAATCAGAGTAACTTAGACAAAACCATTATAAAATATTTATCGATTTTAATGACAATGCTTGTGTGTTGTTGTTGCAATGACTCAAGCGCAACCAAAATTTAAAGCCATGATCTCATGGTTTCATCACCATGTCGAATAACACTGAAACCTTTTAATATCATAAGCTCAGGAGCTCTAGCACAAAAATTTAAAGTCAAATTAGTGTATCAGTACAACCCGACCTTCAACGTCAAAATCAGAATCCCGCAATCCATCATCAAATTAGAAACTCAGCAACACCAAACGCATCAGAATCAATGCAACCAGCGCATTATCCTAATCCTAAGATCCTAACCTAACCACAGCCACAGCAAACTCACTCTCAAACAATCCGATCGCACAACATTATCCACAAGCAAAACTCACACATTCAAAAATTCCAGAAAAGAAAATCAAAACCAAAACCAACCAAATTCATCATTCATGAAATCGAAGCCATATTCGGATGGAATTTGAGTTTCACCTCGGGGCGATCGGAAAGGAAGGGATCAAGCCGAGTGACCTGGCGGACCTAACGGAGCTCAAGATCTTTTCCCGACCTTGGAGAGATCCATGGCTCCTCCTTGAGAGAGCAACAAGAAAGGGAGCAAGAACAAAACCCTAGAGCTCTCGATCCCCTCGCTCAAATCGCCATCACTGTTATTACTACTGCTGCTGCTGCTATTATATATGAACGGGAACAGATTCGGCTGCATATCTCTAACGCCACTCGCCGAGATCGATTGCCGCGGCTGCCACCAACAACAACACTTCCATTTCCTTCTTCCGTGGCGAGGCGGTTGATGTCACGCGCTCAATGGGCGCGAGTGAGATCTGAGAATGGAATGAGTGAAGTTTTTCGTTTCAGTATTCGGTGGTTTTGATGATGATTAGTGTTTTGGGAGAGACCCTTTGGTGTTTGTTTACTTAATGAGTGTGTGTGTGTGTGTGAGGTGAGTGCTAGTCGGCTGTTACTGCGCACGAATGGGATGGTTGTTGCTTGGTGGTGGTTGTGTGTCGACGAGAATTGTGTTATAATTTGGGATCGAAGACTGACTTTGCGCGCATCTGGTTTTGCTCGGAAATTTTGTCACGCAGTAACAATGACGGGGTGGGAACTGGGATCACGAAGAATAATGGAAGGTATATAATAAAATTACATAATAAATATATATTACACACTTTATTATTGTTAGATATGATGAGTAAGTAGGATGAGTAGTGATCATATATCACATCCAATAATAATAAAGTGTGATGTATATTTATCATATAATTTTATTGGACACCAAACATTATTATGACTACAAACTAGGAAAAGTGCCACTTTTTACTCTAATCTCATTACACCCCAAATTAGTCTCACGACAATGTCATTTATGGGGACACTCAAAAAATAAATTGATCCCTTACAAGGGTTCCTAATTACAAACATGTGGATAAATTAATTCCTAATCATCTACTCTCTTCCTTTCGATCCATAGTATAAATCATTTAAGTTTATGTAAGGGAATTAAGGTAATGATTGGATTTCATTAATTTAAAAACAAAATAATAGTAAAAGGTGAAAATGTTATTTATTATAAATTATCTCTCCATTAAATAATCATACTTACATGCATTTATTTCCACTCTTCGTAAACATAAGGATAAAATGAGCAAAAAGTAATTAATGCTTTTTGGAAATTTGAAAACGACTTATATTTTTGAACAGACAAAAAATCAAAAAACGAATTATATTATGAATCAGAGGGAGTATAATAGATTACAATAATTGTGATTGCCACCTCCTTCAGTCTCATTCCCACATTAGCTATCTCTTTTATCTTGACTCTCACCCCTAGAAGTAGCGGTAAGTTTTGACTTTATTTGTAAGTTTATTAATAGTAAAAAAGCATCTTTATGTCAATAACCAAGAAAAAACAAAAAAAAATCAAACAATTATCATGCAATAATAATATATATGAATGAAAATGTTTTGAATTAACAAGCACACAAGAACAAAAAGTGTTTCAAGCAATCAAACCGTCACAACCTAATTTGGATCGTGACCAACATGTAAACAACTAGATCCCCATGGAAGCTTCGAGTAACATGACATAACATATGCATAGATAAATGTGATCCCATTTCAAAACATATTAATTAAATTCGTAAAATTTGAGTTGCTTCAAACATGCTTAGCCATAAAAACAACTAAGTCAAGTCTACATTGTCCTTCCACAAATCATAACTACATACATTAGTTCATTACATAGACATAATCGTAATTAGTAAATCAATCCAATATTTGAAAACTGAATATATCCAATTGTAATCATAAATTCTGAAAGTAAGTACAAAATCTAAAAATAAAATGCATGGTTCGATTCATATTGCATAACTATGAAGCACCCTAACCTAACATAATTCTAAACTAAACTTCACTATGAAGCAAAGTTCACCATTAACAGTTGTCTTTACTAAGATGGAGTCTAGTAGGAACAATAACTTGGAATGGATCTGGAAGGGAGGGAAGAGAAGGGTGAGTCATCAAACTCAGGAAGTGAATTTTCCACCACCCACATGGGATGACGAAGCAAGATAAATAATATATAGGATGCAGCAACCACAAATCATTTATATATAACTATAATCATGTATATATCACTATAATACTACTAAAATCATGTATCATTGTAAATAAATATTTCTAGATATGTTCTAAGATGATTAGGGGATAAAATAATTCTTATGATGTTATAAATTTAAGAGGATGAAACTCATTCCCTCGTGAATTGAGCATTTCACTAATAGGATATTGGTCTTTCGCAAGCCATATATCTACTAGCATAAGAATTGGTCTCTCGCGAATCGTGTCCCTCCGAGACTTTATATCTTACTATCATAAAATCGTCACCTATAATCTAAGTCAAAAGAGTGATTGCTCCTTATGGACAATATGGACATAGTATACCAATGTTAACGAACTTACTACCAATAACTCCCAAATTTATTTCTCTCAACTTCCTATTTTAACATCATCCATACATGTTCTTGTTGAAAAGGGGCTTAACTTCTTATATTTTCATAATGATCATTTCAAATAGCTTAGTATATCTTTCAAAAAAAATCTAAAAACAAATCACATCTTCAACAAATTCATATTTTGGGAAGTGAAAGCATATTTAAATAGTATACAATATCAACAATGGTTCCAAGTATTTCTAAAATTTGAATTTCTTGAAATAGTCCAAAACATAATTTTTCTAAGCTTGAGAAAACTCATAAAATCATGTATATGACATATTTCAACCCCTAAAACCATGCATGATAATCATTATGCTAGGAAAATAATTATAGTGACCAGAAATATGGTCATGAGCTCAAATCCATTCACTATTTTGACACTAGGAGTGTGAGGTCACTATTAACTTAGCTCCTGGAGTTGAAACGGCACCAACAATTGTCATAAAGGCATAAGCAACTATACATAATTGTAAAACTCAACAATGGCAAATTGAGGAGGATTGGGGACGGTGGAATCAAGAGAAAAAATGTACAAGCTACCCTATATCATAAATATGAAAGAACATGAGAAAACTTGAAGAAACATGGACATAATCACTTATCAAGAGGATTGGAAGAAGGAAAAAGGGTGCACAAGATGTTGGAGGAGGAGGAGAACCCTTAGGGGTTGTTAGGGCTCTAAAATCGAATATAAGAAGGTGTTTATATAGATTGGGAAGTCATTTTAATGAAATTGCATCGTTTTGAAGACTATGGTATGCAAAAAAGTACTAAAGTGTGATTAATTAAACGCACTAGTGCACTTTTACAATTGTGCTTACGCGCAAGAAAAATGTGCTAACATGCACTAGTGAAATCTTAGGGGCTCACAAGAATTTTGATGAAAAGCTCGTCGCGTAATGCGTGAAAAATGCACTAACGTGCATTGAAAATTGCATTAGCTCGTGTTTTTAAGCTAATGCTCTATTGAGAATGGCGTTAATTAACATGTATTTTTTTAAAGCTAACTATAATACCCAGTGTACACGTGTTAGGAGACAAGTTCTGGACCTAGAGTTTCCTGGACCACTGGTTCTTAAGTTCACTAAGTCTGGATCCTACACCTCCTTAGAAGGCTATATGTTAGAGTGATATTCTTGGAATCAAAAGTCTCGGTAATTGTTTCTAGAGGGAAAATGAGTTAAAAAGTGATTTTTAGTGAATTTTATAAAACCTTTAAACATTTCGATTTTAGCCCACAAGTTTAGAAAATCTCAAAACTTCCAGATTTAAACTAAAACCCAAAATTTGGATTTTGAATGGTTGAGATTTTGATTTTTTTGATATTTTATTTGAATCCAAATCTGTATTTCCTTATTTACATTTATGTTTTAAAATTAAACTTTAACTTAAAATTAAGAAATATGAATAAGTGAAGTGAGTATTAGACAACTAGATGCCATATGACAGAAAGATTTTGAAGTTGGGTTCCTGTCACCATAGGACCGCTATATGGGTAGGAGGGTTCATGTGTTTTAGTGGTCTAGGACCGCTATAGCTGTTATAAGTGTATAGTGCGGGCGCGCAGCCTTACCGCCAGCGCCCTGAGCATGAATAGTGCCAAAAATGACACCATTTGATTTTTAGCCTTTTTAAACGCCAATCACCTCCCTCCCTGATTAGAAGCAAAACACACACACACACACACCCCTTCAAACCCTCATTTTCTCTCTTCTTCCTCAATCTCATCCCAATCTAGCTCTCCCAAATCATCAAGGTATGTTTATGTTAATAGATTATGTCTTCATTCTCTCCATTCTTTCATGATTTTGAGTTAAGATTTGTTATTAGTCTCCATTATTGTCAAGTGGGTGTTCTCCCAATATTGTTAGAGTTTGATTAGAGTTATCTAGAGAGTATTAGAGTTTAATCTAGAGCTATGGTTGCTCTATGGCAGTTGTTGGTGTCATTCAAAGCTCTCCATGTCAAGTTGGTGGTGCCCACATACTCCCTTCAACCTGAGTGGGTTTGATCTCATGGCCTTAGTTTGGTTATTATATTATTATTTTATTGCATTATAGAATATTTATAGAATTGAAAAATGAATTCTTTCATGATATGACTTTATATAAAAATGTGTTTTAGCTAGAAATGCTCTATTTGAACTTATACATAAAATTATAATTTTAGAAAATGCATGGGACCATAATTGCTATGTTGTATGTTATGGAAAATGTTTTACATGCTTGAGAAGGGATTTATTAAGAAAATATGTACAACTTTATCAAAAGTTGACAATTATGCTTATATGGAACTAAGATATTACCAAGTTTGCTAAATTTAGAATTTCCTATTACGTTTATAGAATACCCAGTTGAGAAATATTGGAAAAATATTAAGTTGAGCTATGTCGAAGAAAATATGATTAGTTTTATGAAGAAAAATGCTATTATAGTTTTAGAGTTTTCATGATTTAGAACCCCATGCTTTTAAGCTATGATTTAGAATTTATTAAGTATATGAAAAATGTGTTAGCTTAAGATATGAATTTAGAATTTCAGTTTTAAGGTACCAAGAGGTACGAATTTAGTATGATTCATAGCAACTGCAGATACATACTCCATGGCCCTTGGGCATGATTTCATAGTAAAATTATGCTAAAGTCAGATTATTAGAGTTGCATGAATCAAGAACTCTTAGAGTACTTATAATTTAATGGCTCTGCTTTATTAGGGATAGAGTACCCACTTTTCAGGATGATTAATAGCAACTGCAGATACATACTCCGTGGACTTGAAATCAAAATGTCTACGAGCGGGTGATCCCTTAGGCATGATTTCATAGTAACGGTTATGCTAAAGTCAGATTATTAGAGTTGTATGAATCTAGAACTCTCAGAGTACTTATAATTTAGTGGCTCGCTTCGCCAGGGACATAGTACCTACTTTTCAACTACAGTTTTCTTTTGTCAAACCAGTTAGACAGGAGATATAGGATAGACAGCAGTTAACGTTGAGAATCGTTAACCTTAGTACCAAGTTATCCGTTAGAACAATATCGCCCAACAGAACTATCTATCATAATTTATTATTTTTGGTGAAATTCTATTGAAGCATATAAATTAAAAACTCCTAACTTTATTAGGTAACTTATGTAATGATTGGATAACTAGGTAAACGTAAGAAAGTTAACTAAATAAGTAAAACATTTAAACTAATTTATATATTTGTTTATTAAAAAATTATAAGTTAAAATTTGAAAATTTTGGTTAATAAGTGTCAAGTTAGAGAATGAGAATAAAAAATATCTTTCGAAATATGAGAATAAAAAAAATAAAATTTGTAACTTTCATTTCTTTAATAGTTACTACCTCTATACACTTTTTAATTGTCTTCTAGGAATCAGCAAAAATTTAGTACATTACAAAATTAATGTATCTGGATATAATTTGTGTCCAGATACATTGTTTTTGTAATGTACTGTGATGCCTACACGTGTCCTGTTAGTCCAGGATAGTCTTAGGTCCCAGGATCCACCAGGTTGAGTGTAGGTTCTGGAGAATTATGTAGACAAGCTGGCTTGGCTGGCAGGCCAAGTTGTACCTCGGGCATTAGCTAGGTCATACAGTGAGCTATGTTTGTCGAGTGTAGTCTCAAGGCTCACTACAGTGAGCTTTGTTCGCTAGCAGTGGGTTTATTTGCAAAATGACAGTTTCACTTACTGATATCCTACCTTTATATAAACCCCCAAACTCTGGAAAACACCATATTCCCGAAACCCTACCCTCAAAATCTCTCTTTCTCCTTCCCACTCTCATCCTCTCCCAATCTAGCTTCCATTTCAAGCTTTAAGGTATGTTTGTTGATGGTTTATGTTAGATTCTTCCTTCGTCTTCATCCTCCAATATTGTTAGGGTTAGTTTAGAGTTATTCTAGAATTGTTAGAGAGTATTCATGTGTCTTTGTTGCTCTATAGTAGTTCTTGGTGCCATTCCAAGCTTCCAAGGTCAAGTTGGTGGTGTCCACATACTCCCTCCTAACGGTGAGTGTGTTTAATCTCATAACTTTAGTTTCCTCATTATGAATATGTTTCTTGTATGATGATCGTCAAACATAAAAATTTGATATGAAAATATGATATCGATATGCATTTAGAAGTGATGACAAAACTAGCAGAGTTTATGACTTTGATTTTTGGCATGAAAGCGTATTTTAGAAAACCATGAGATCATGAATTGGACTGATAGATGTTATGAAAATGTTTTATATGCTCATGGAATGATTGTTGAGAAAAATGTATGATTTAAAGATGTTTATGAAAGTTGTCAAATATGTATTATAGATTTATGCTATTGTCATGCTTTAAGACATGAAAATTTTAGAAGTCATTTTATTGAGACATTAGTCGAGCTAGGTTGAATAAAGTATGCTTTAGTTTTATAAAGAAATATTTGAGATTTCAAGTATATGGAAAACATGTAGCTTAAGATATGAATTTAAAACTTCAGTTTATAGTACCAAGAGGTACGAAATTCAGGATGTTTCATAGTAATTGCTAGATATATATTCTATGGCTGGAATCAGAATGCCTACAAGCAGGTGATCCCTTTGGCATGATTTTCACAACCACAGTTATACTAAAGTCAGATTGTTAAAGTTATATGAATCTAGAACTTTCAGAGTACAAAGAACTTAAGTGTTTTGAGATTTCAGTTAGGGGCTCTTGTTCGCAGGGATGAGCACCCATCATTCAGTTATAGTTTTTGACAAACTAGTTTAACCGATAGAGATAAAGAAATAGACAATGTGGCTATGATGAGATCGTTAACTTTAGTACCAAGTTGTCCATCAAAGGACAATATCGCCCCTAACATACAAAAAAGGGGACCTAGATAGCTACCCAGCTTGTCCATAGGAACTGTTTTGATTTCAGGAGACGCTTTGGTTTGCCAGGGATTGAGAGCACCTTACAGTTTATGATTTTACAGCTTTTATTATTATATATGTATTTATCATGTTTAACAAATACTATTTCCCAATGCTCTGCCGCACTATCAGTTAAAATGATTTCATGTTTGATTATGAGTTTAGAAATGTTTGTTTATGAATCTATGGAATGAAAAGTGTTTTCCTAGCTAGTTATGCATGTAAATATCAAATTTTTTATGATTGCTGCATGTATATTATATTTATGCATGTTCCTTTATTGTCTTATGTGGGTGATGGGTGAGAATCCACTCACTTAGTCCGTTGACTCACCCTCTCCCTTCCTCTCATAGTTCAGGTACAAACATCGTTCACCTCCAATTCAGGAGCCGCAGCTATCCTTTGGTGAGCTTTACATTGTTGTAAGGCTTAGATTAGGCTTATATTAGATTTAGAGTGCTCCAGGAGATTTCCAAGCAGGATTTGAGCCACATATATATTTTGAGATATTGTAGTTATTTTCAAAGTTTATGTATTTCCCTATATGTTTCTAGAATTTAAGTATGGATTTCAATTACTAATTTTGATTTAAATTATGCAATAGATCAGCTACGTAGTTATGATTCAGTCTAAAGGTTAAGCTAGATTTAGATTTAAGATTAATATCATGTGATGAATTAGTTTATGATTTCATGATCAACGAAAATTAGTTAAAATGTTTTCAGAGTTTGAATATTAAATACTTCTAGTTTTACGTATTTAAATATTATGTTTTAATTAGAGAAAATGATAATAATTTGGAAGAAAAATTGTATTGTAAGTATAATATTATGATAAGTTATGCATTTAGAGAGTCACGTTGCCTAGAAGGCTTACGTAGCGATGAGATTCTTTACGTGGTCACGTTCCCAAATCAGATCTTGACAATGTACTAAATTTTTGCTAATTCCCTATAAGACACTTAAAAGTGGACAGATGGAGTAAACTAAATTTCCCATAGATTACACAATTTTTAATAATTAAATATATTTGGAGATGAGCAATGACATGTTCTACTTGTGTCCTGCCATGTTAGTATATAGAGGTGTCAAAGTGGGTCAACCTGCTAGCTTAAGTCTCTCGCCAAAAGCTCATCGAGATGGGTGAGTGGGTGCCAAATATAATGGGCTCAGTGAGTCCAACCCTTTTTAGGTAGGTTGTAGATTGCGGGCTAGGCCACAAAAAAATTAAAAAGTAAAAAAGTAAAAATCTTTATCTCAATGAATTAATAACTTTTTTAAAAGAAAATTATAAAAAATTAACAATAACACTAGTATAGGGTTCATTTGGTTTAGATTTTGGTAGAATTGCTTTTCAAATAATTGATGTTGAAGGAATTGATTTTAAAAGAATTGATTTTGAAAGAATTGATTTGTGTTTGAGTAAAGATGTTAAAAAAGTGAGCTTATAAGAATTGATGTGAGATGGTAAAGTAAAAGCTAAGGATCTGTTGGTTTGAGTTTCCACTTTCATTTCAGTTCTAGATTTTGTAAAGAAAATATTAAAAATTCTTAAAACTTTACATTCCAGTTTCAATATTTCATTCATAAAATCCTAAAAACTGAAAAACTAAAAATGAAAACTGAAACTCAAGCCAAATAGGCCTAATATTTTTCACTTCCACTAGAATTAATCTATACCTCTAAATAAAGCGGATATAAAAAAAAACCGTCTTCTTGGTGTCTCCTAACCACAATCAATTTTCATTTCACATCTGCTTACTTTTTTCATTTGTCTCAGTCAATCCATGTTTGAAAAAAAGTACAAAGGTCTTGAAAATTAAAAAGTTTAAAATAAAGCCTTCGAAAACCACCTACCCATGTTCATCCCATTCTCACCACACACATCCTAACCAGTCCCTACTCACAAAATCTCCTCTTGCCTTTCTAAAACTAACACACGTCTTCCATTATCCACCATACCAAACAAATGGGAAGAGACCAACGTCGCATTTGTCTCCATCCCATCATGAAAAAACAAATCATCAGAGCCATTACTTAACCTTTCTTTCCACTCTTCTTTTCAACATCCCGCTCCCACAATCACAACCTTTATTAATCAAACATAGCAATGTCTGAGTCTTCCCCAAACCATGAAAGATATCCATTACAAAAACACCAAATCGAAACCATGAAAACAGACCGATGAAACCAAGTCGAAGCGAAAAAATGGAACCCACTCGCTAGAATCGGATTTGGCCACATCCTCCTCCATGATGTCGACTCACACCACTCCATCAACATTGACATCGCAAACGTGTAAGAGGATCTGCCACGTCATCCGCTGAGGAAAGAGCGCAAATGGCATGGTGAGGAAGGCTCTGAGGAAAGAGCGCAGATGATGTGGCGCTGGAGAGAGGTCCGAGGTTAGGATTGGGTGGCGGAGTTGATGGATCAAATGCCGAGATGCCAAATGATGAAAAGGAAATGTGAACCAGAGAGAAAAGAACAAGTGATATAGAGAGAGAGGTACAAAGAAGAGAATGTTAGTGCCTTGGGGAGTTCCTGTTTTTTGTTATTCTTTCCTAATTCCATCACCATGCCTTTATTTTCTTTCAAATTTACTTAATACTGCGTAGCATAATCACATATTATATTTTCTCAATCATCGATTGGCTTTTGATTTCTCCTTTTTTTGTCACTTTTGGATCTGTGTATTGTTGTTCCTTTCCCCCTTTCCTGCCAAGATTTGTGATTACGTGTGTAGCTTTCCGATTTATGTTGCTTTTAGCTGATTATGATAGATAAATATTTAACATTTTTCTTTACTCATTTATCTTTCTCTCGTTTCATGATAAATCGATGAGTGAGGATCATGGCTTTCAATTTGCAACCTTCGAAGAATTTATAACTGCTTTACCTTTTGTATTAACTTTTGATTTTTTTTTTGGTTGGTCTGATAATGTGGGAAAATAAAAAATGTTCAATTTTTTTAAAAAGGTTCAATTGTTTTTTTTTTACAAGATTGAATATCCTAATCACCTCATTTTTAGGGATAATTGAAACATCTTGTTGACGTTTAAATCTTGACACTTTCTCTCATTATAAATTTCACATTATTAAGATGAATAGAGAGTTTGTAATAAATTTTTGAAAAGAGTTAAGATTTTTTTTTTTAGTGATTTGGATATCCTAACCAACCTATTTTTAGTGGTAATTGAAACTTTGTTTGATATTTAAATTTTGGCGATTTCTCTCATTATAAATTTAAGATTAAGATTAAAGGATTGTGTTATACTATTCCTCCTTCTTTTTCTTCTTCTTCTTCTTCCTCTGCCAAAAATTAAATATCAAATCTTTTTATTCTTTACATCTAATTCATCTTATTCAAAGAAATATTCTGTTCTTCTCAATACTTCTTTCAATACACATGGAGGATCAATACAATAATATTGCTAAACTCTACCAACAATTTAAGGCGACATGTGCGTATAAAATATCTATTCATTTTTACTAAATCTTTATACAAGTTTCATGTATTTAATCATGTTAGTATTTTTCTTTTCACATGTTATATCATATTATATTTACTAATTATTAATTTTTTATTTTTCGTTATATCAGGACCTTTTTTCCACTTAAAGCCACAAAAATATGATCTGTTATATGACTTTGAGTTATGGAATAACTTTTACAAAACACTATTAATACATAAATAAATAAAATAAAATAAAGTGAATGTAAACATATAACTATTTAGCACACTTTACATTCTATTCATCTTCTTTAAACAAATATTGACTTTTCTTCTTGTTCTTAGATATACCAACATCAAGATGCATTTTTTTTTCAATTTAATTACATATACTATTAATATAATTAAAATGCTAAATTAGCATTAAGCAAGATTTGATAGATGAATATAGGCAAAGGACTTTATGACCACTATAATATAACCAAGCATTCTTAATCTGGTAGTTGCCCTGAGAATTCTGGGCATGAAGAGTGCGATGAACGTGGGGAACTGGGATTGGGTGCACTATTAGATAAGAGAATTTGCACTATTTTACTCCTTTCAAAATAAATTTAGTTTTTTTTTAAATTGACAAAAAAAATTGAATGAAATTATATTGATTCATCTAGCTTACTCTTTAATTCAAAATCAACACTAACTAAATAGGAAAAATGTCATATATAAATTTAAAAGATTATTCAGAGCTTGAATAATTTCTACTAGAATAATTGGCAAATTACATGTTGACTTAGAATATACTAGATTCAGGATTGCTCTTTCTATTGAACTGTGTTTAGTATTTTATTATGATGGTTTTTTTAATATTCTTTATTATGATGATTTTATGATTTTACAATCTAAGTATAATATAAGACTTATGAAACATTGTCATTGTAAGTTGCTATTAATACCTATTTTGTTCAACATCAATTTAATTGTTTAAGATATCATATTAATATCTTAATATTCTTTTCAAATTTGGAAAGAAGGTTGAATACAACATTGGAATGAACGATGCTAATATGGGGAGTTAGTACTTAATTAGTGGTACGATCCAACTTCTGAGGAGAAATTTTGACCAATATAATTAATTACTTAAATACTTTAATTAGAAGAGGTTAACAAGTAGCTAATGTTGGATTAAGAATATATATTCTTATAAACTTCCAATAAAGACTCATTTGCAATTTAATTATTACACTATCTTTCTTTTTTCTGAAAAAAAACTCAAAAAGAAAAACTCAAACTTTTGATTTTTTTTAATACACTTATTTGGTAGTATTGAGATTTAAAACTTCCAACTTCATCTTATACATATTGTTCAAAGTATTTATCAATTTCACTTAGGTTAGGGATGGAGGGAGAGGGGCCATGTATGGGCCTTGACCCCTCCCTCAAACTTTTTATTTTTTATAAATATATAATTCGATTTAATTAATAAAAAATATTTATAGTTATATGCATATATTTAAAAAACTAAAAGATATATTACACCTTTATTTGTTTAGATGCACTTGGATTCAATTTTATTGATTTATTTTAAATATATTAATTAGGTTATATATGAACTAAGATTTAAAAATTATTATAAAAAAATTGCATAGTATATAATACTATGGAATAGTATATACTCTATTAAAGTTTTATTGTTAGTTTTTATTTACTTCTACATTATGCTCACAAATTGTGTTTATACTTATTACTATATGTACATTAAAAAACCAAAAAAAAGATTAATGACAGGAGAGAAAGGTGGAAACAAAATGCTAGGCAAAGAAGATAAAATATGAGCACTGAAAATAGACATGAATACTTGGCAAGAAGGCGTGCAAATTATCAACTATGTAGACAACAACAACATCATCAACTCTCATTTACAAAGTACAATGAGACTAACAAATGTGAGGCAATTGGCTCACTCTTCACCAACCCAACAATTCAGCATAGGTAAATAGGATTTTTCCCCATAAAATATAGTATGTATATTTGGCAACAAAAAAAAACTATCCACATCATTAATGTGCTAAATAATTTATGCATTTTTAAAAATAAATGCAGCTTCTAATTTTTCCTCAACAAGATTTCAAGGGACTCATGACAATGAAGCAAGACCCAAATAGCGAAGTTTGTGCCAATGATAATAGTTAGTGCACTACTTTAAAAATTGTAGCACTATGACTATGTTAAAGAAATCTTTTTATTTTAATACCATACATTTATTTTTCAAATAAATGAATGCAGCTTTTAATTTGGTCTCAACAAGATCTCAAGGAACTTATCACAATGAAGAGGACCTAGCAACAGACGAGTTTATGCTAATGAGAATGGTAAGTATAATACTTTAAAAATTGTAATATTGTTACTATGTTAAAGGAATCTTTTCATTTTAACACCCTACATTTATAAATAAATCTACTATATTTTTAAATGGTATGGATGAAAATGGGTTGCCACACACTTTTATATGTATTAAAAATAAAAAATAATTGATATTTTAAAAAATAAATGCAACTTTTAATTTTGCTTTAACAGTATTTCAAGGAACACATGATAGTAAGAGGACCCAGCAAAGTTTTTGCCAATGATGACAATGGTTAGTAAACTACCTATGTCTAAATTATTCTTTAACTGATTAAATATTTCTTTTAACTCTATACATTGATTTTTATTATTCAATATATTGAATATATTGATTCTTATATTTATTAAATTGTGTTTCTCTTTTTCTTTATTTTTAAAATAATGCGTATATTGAATAGATAAAAATCATACATTGAACACATATAGGCAATGCACCTATTCTCCATGATTCACGTATGAGACTTAGATTTCGAGCAACTCATAATAGTGCTACAAATTTTCATGAGGTTGCAACAATGATCATTCCTTAATTCACTAATCCAAGGATCTGGATTCAATGCACGATTGTTTTACCATGAATCATCTGATATTTGCTATTCCTGGAGGAAAAATCTTTATCCCACAAGCAAATCCTCCTCATGAGTTGCTCGAAATTTTTCTAGAACCTTCAAGAGAAGGGAACCATTTTAGAAAACATATTAGATGTTACAACCATATATTTTCATTCACTTCGTGTGGTGTACACGTTGATGAACGAATATCCTCAACTGGTTGTGGTATATATACTTTCCGAGCACAAGGAGCAATATATCATAGTATAGGTGGATTCTTTCCATAAGGGTTCCAGACCACACTCCTTGAGTTATACATATATGATACTGAACATGAGTTGCAAAATAGGATGATGGAAAATCCCGAGCTACATGAAACTTTAGTTTTTAAATTACAACAGATTCTTCATTTCTATAATCCCTTTGTGCATGTATTATGTCAACTTGCACTACGACCAGACATTCTCAATTGTACTCTTCTTATTAAAAAACGTCCTCCTAATCAACCCCAATATTGTCTTCCAACTGCTTCACAAGTCGCGGCAATTATTGTTGGTGAAGATATGGAATCAATGGTACATGGAAGAGATATTAAGGTGCAAACTCGTTGGACAACTTAGGACAATTTGAGAAACTGAGGGATATTATGATCCATTACAATATCCTCTTCTATTTCCTGAGGATCCTATGGGTGGGATCTTAATACTACAAATCACAATGGGAGAAATATAACATGTCAAGAATATTATAGCTATATGCTCCAGGTACATATATATTCCACATTATTTCTTTATCCTAAGAGCTAAATATGGGAAGTATGAATATTGTCCCACTCATTGATGATTTGATTTATTATAGATTCGCCCTAATGATAATGATAAGTCTCTATTGTTATGAGCAGGCCAACTTCTACAACAATATGTTGTAGATAACTATGTCAAGATCGAATCAGGAAGGTTAAGGTGGATTGAGATCATCAAAACAACATTCATGCTGAAGTGCATCAAGGTTTGCAAGATGCCATTTACATAGGAGAAACTAATGCAGGTAAACAACTATAGTAGACCAGGACTTTGTATAATATGACCTACAACACATAATTTTAGAGTTTTTTTTTAACTGATACATTTTGCTTTTATAGAAAATGTTAGACGTAGGACGATATTACCATCATCATTTGTTGGCGGTCGAGACATGACATAACGTTATGAAGATGGAACGACTATTGTCCTTAAATATGGCAAACCTGATATTTTCTTAACAATGACATGCAACCCTTCTTGGAATGAAATCACATTAACTCATGTCTTTTCAAACCCCACAAGATCGTCCTGATTTACTAACAAGAATATTTCGAGCCAAATTTGAGCAGTTGAAAGATGATGTTATCAATTAGGGGTCTTGGGTATGGTAAAAAGTTATATCTATGTCACTGAGTTTCAGAAAAAGGACTACCACATGTACACATGCTTCTCATCTTAGATGACCATGATAAGTTACGAACCCAGAGCAATATGAGATGTAGTCAGGGCTAAGATACCATCTAAGGAAGAAGAGCCATAGTTACATGCAGGAGTGTTAAAGCATATGATACATGGACCATGCGGCACACTTAATCCAAGTTGTCAATGTATGAAGAATGGAACCTAAGAAAAAATATCTTTAAGTCTTCTTACAAGAGACCCGCCATGGTGATAACTCATATCCACTATACAGAAGACGATTTGCCTAACCAGTGGCTCTTAATGAAAATGTCATAGTTGATAATAGATGGGTTGTCCCTTACAACCCTTGGTTACTATTGAAGTATGATTGTCATGTGAATGTTGAAGTTTGTAGCAGCATTAAGAGCATTAAATATCTTTATAAGTATTGCTACAAAGGCCTAGATCGAGTATCAATGGAGGTTCATAAAGGTTCTTATATTGATGAGGTTCAACAATATGTTGATGCTAGATGGATTTGTGCTCCTGAGGCATGTTGGAGAATATTTAGATTTAATCTTTATCGAATATATCCCTCGTTGAAAGGTTACAAGTCCATTTGCCTAATCGACATCAAGTGCGATTTTATGATCACGAGAGTATTCATGACATTCTAAATGATGAATATTACTCAAGAACAATGCTTACTCAATTTTTCGTGTTGAATCAGAGATCCAGAAGCTAGACATTATTTGTATAGAGAAATTCAGAGCATTATACATGGAACAAGGGGAAAAGGAATGGTACAAGCGAAGGTTACAAAAGAAAGTTGTCAGAAGAATATATACTGTATCTCCTTTAGAAGGTGAGAAATTCTACTTGCGTCTTCTACTATCCAATCTCAGAGGTCCAACCAGTTAGGAATACTTACTACTGAACGGTACATGTTTTTCCACATTCAAACAATCATCTGAGCATTAGGGATTATTAGAGAGTGACAACGTATTCGTGAATTCTTACAAGAAGCATCTTGTGTGCGAATGCCATGTGCTTTAAGGAGGTTGTTCACAATCGTATTAGTTTTTTTGTGAACCATCCAATGTGACAAACCTATGGAATGAGTTCTATACCTATATGGTGGATGATTATCCATCAACAAGTACTACCACAACAGGCTTGACTAATATGCTATTGAGAGATTTGAATGACATTTTGATTTAGCATGGAAAACAAATTACTCATTATGATTTGCCGCCCTTATCATTTGATATCGCCGAAGACAATTCACTGCCAAGGGTCATACAAGAAGAGTTGTTGGTTAAAGTACCTCAACAAGATATTAAGGCTATTGACAAGTTAAATAATGACCAATCAATTGTTTTCAAAACAATTATGGACGTCATTGAGCGAAAAGAAAGTCAAGTTTTTTTTGTGTGGATGGGCCAGGGGAAGGTAAGACCTTTCTTTATCGTGCGCTTATTGCGAGTTTGAGAATTAAGGGACATATTGTCTTAGCTACTACCACATCTGGAAAAGTGCAACCTTATTACCCTGGTCAAACAACGCATTCTTAATTTAAGATACCTATGAATCCAGAGCCGTCTTCCATATGCTACATAAGTAAACAATCTGATCTTGCAAAGCTAATTAGACAAACAATAGCTATTATTTGGGATTAGGCACCGATGGCAAATAGATATGCTTTGGAGGCAGTGGATCACATATTAAAGGACATTCTAGATTGTAATGCTCCTTTTGGTGGAAAAGTTATGGTTATGGGAGGGGACTTTCACCAAGTACTTCCTGTTGTTTAAAAGGGAATAAGTCACAAATGATATCAGCATGTATTGTCAAATCTCATTTATGGGCTTACACAAAACTCTTACATTTGTGCCAAAATATGCGATCCTTACAAGATTGAGAATTCGCACAATATCTTATGCGCATTGGAGATGGTACTGAACCTACCTTAGACAATGACATGGTACAAGTTCCCCCTTCCCCAAATGGCAATACCATGGAATGGAGAAGGTGCAATACAAAATCTCATACATGAAACATTTCCAAGTCTAGAAACTCATGGTTGGGATGCAACTTATATGGTTGAAAGAGCCATACTTACACCAAAAAATCAAGATGTTCAAAAAATAAATGACTTAATTATAAGTCGTTTCCCAGGAGAAGAGCGGAACTTGGTATCATTTGATGAGGTTGAAGGTGATACAAATAATTTTTATCAACAAGAATATCTAAACTCCATTTCTCTAGGTGGTTTGCCACCATATATCCTTAAAGTAAAAAAAGGAGCACCTCTGATGTTGTTGCGAAACATAGACCCAAAAGCCGGTTTATGTAATGGTACAAGGCTACTATGTCGTGGAACTTTTTTGAACATGTTGAATGTAGAAATTTTAACAGGTCATTACTCTGACAAAGAGCTTTCTGCCAAGGATAAAACACAAAATAGAAGAGAGTGAGGACTACACTTTGTGCTTATTATAAAGTAATTTCCTGTTAAATTGAGCTTTGCACTGACAATTAATAAGGCTCAAGGACAAACCATTCATAATGTTGGTATTTATCTACCAAAACATGTTTTTAGCTACGGACAATTGTATGTCACTCTATCTAGAGGTGTTTCTCAACGTAGCACAAAAATATTGATCAAAGAAGGAAACTTGAAAGGGAAAATGGAGAATTCACTAGGAATGTTGTTTTAAAGAAGTTTTGTTATCTCAAACCGAGGTAAAAATCGTCTTACACCCTCACATTTTCACATATTATTTATTTATTTTATTATTGTAATCAACTCTTTTTTTTTAATTTGTAAATCAATTATAACTTGAAGATTGTGTATATATGCAGACAAATCAAAATTTGAGGAACTCTTCCAGATATGTCAGGAGTTGAAAAGAAATAATTTAGACATGTACTTTGTCAAACAAGTAAGTACTAATTTGTTGTTTTAGATTTTTGAAAACTTTTTAATTTAAAACAATAACTTCACCTATTATTTGTGTAGGAGGAGATTTTGAAAAGCATTGGAATACTTGGAAAGATGAGCAAAATCTCTTGCCAGTCAATGCAATTGACAATAGGGTTAAATTAAATGATAATATAATTAAAGTCTCATTTTTAGTTAATTCATTACTTTATTTTGGTCTACTTCTTAAAATTTGGAATAATAGGTTCATCATCTACAAATTTACTCTTTCGTTGGGAGCCACAGGACTAGCAGATAAAACTCAATTTTAAAACATGATAAAAAAAGAATTATTGTTCCAGACTGAGCGATAATGCAATTATGTGCCTTAACGCGTTTGTATAATATGTATTTCTATGTGTCTGAGTGCTTATATAAAAAATGCGTTGCACAATTATTGTTGGTCAAATCAATACTAACTTTTATTATGGTTCATCTTTATCTAGGAAACAAAGAGATGTAACTTTATCTCATGGTTATTATGTTCGTGATTTTAGGTAACTATTTTTTTATTTATTATTTATCTTGAAATTTAGTTGTAATAATTATGATAATATAATGTGATAATATTAACCAAAATACATTTGTTTGAACAGAGAGTTCATGCAAAACGGGATATTTATATTCTGGAGGTGAATAGTTTATTCTGCGGCATCTACTATGTTAGCATGTAAATTTTATATATTTTGTTCATTGTTTCTAATTTATTTGTTATTTCTAATACGTAATTTATTTTGTAGTTTTTCAAAACACAACAATTTATCGATGATGAGATGTATAAAGAGTTAACCAGAATCCTTATAAGGTGAAAAGTTTCAGATATGGAAACTTTAATTAATTTCAGCTAAACTTATTTTACAATAAAATATACTAACCATATTTTATTTGCACATAATGCAGTAAAATCAAGAACGTTTCAAATATTCGATCACTTTTTGACCTCCCAACTAAATCTGAGTATTATCAAAAGTAGTTGGAATGATATTTGAAGAAAACATGTTACATAACTTTGGAAAATACATTATTTGAGTGTGTGAAATTAATACTTATTTCTTTTACTCTTTTTTTATTTGATATTTGGACATGTTACATTATATTTAAATATTTATTTTTTATTTTGTTAAAGTTGTCATATGTAATATTAAGAGCCAATTATAATATTTCTCAAAAAATAAAAAAAGGCGAATCGATAGTAATTTCTCATATTTCTCTTTTAATTTTCACGAACTAACACCAATAAAAAAGGTGACTCGATAAGCATGGCAGTGCCTGCGTTCGCTAGTTCTTATAAAATAAGTCACCTTTAGCAAAAGTAAAAATGTAAAACAAATACATCCACTTCTTCTTAACTATATCTTTTTGAACGTAACGCTAAAAATGTTTGTAACCAAACATGCTGATACTAGTAAAAAAAATTCAACATAAATAATGATAACAATAAAACAACAACTTAACCATAGAAGTCAATATTAGCATCCTGTTGTAATACCCGTATACATGTGTCGGAGACAAGTTTTGTATGGCCTTAGGGTCCCTGGACCTACCCAAGTTATCGGGCTTAATTTCACTAAATCTGATCCTACACCTCCTTGGAGGGCTATATGTTAGTCACATTCTTAGGATTAAAAGTCCCTAATTGTTTCCAAGAGGAAAACAAGTTAAAGAATAATTTTTAATGATTTTTATGAAACCTTTAAACGTTTCGTTTTTAGCCCACAAGTTTAGAAAATCTTGAAGATTCCAGATTTGAACTAAAACCTAAAATTTGGATTTTGATTGGTTGAGATTTTGATTTTAATGATATTTTATTTGAATTTAAATTGGAGGCATTTTCTTATTTATACTTATGTTTTAAAGTTAATGGAGAGTAAAATAAATGAGGACATTAACGTAAAATTAAAATACGTAAATAAGTGAGTGTTGAAATAGCCCATGCAGTTAGGGTACTATTGCTGCAAAATTTTACAGAATAGTCTCGCTGAGTCACTTGCGAGATATGTTTGCTGCGATGAGTGATTGCTTCTCCAGGTTCGCTGCAGTGAGCTTTATTCACTCGCTAGTGAGAGGACCCAATGTCAACACAGTGTAAAACATCGCAATTTCGATAAGTGAACCCCTATCCCTTATAAAACACCCCATACTCAGGATTTCACATATTCTGTAGGCTTGAAATAGAATGCCTATAAACAGTGTCCCTAGGCACAATTTTCACAGCAAGTGATGCTAAAGTCAGATTGTTTGAGTTATATGAATTTAGAACTCTCAGTGTACTAAGAATTTATGGGCTTTGCTTCGCCAAGGATAGAGTACCCACTTTTCAGCTAGAGTTTTCTTTTTGTCAAACTAGTTTAGACGTAGAGATCAGGAATATACAGTTAATTAATGGCTATTATGAGATCGTTAGCCTTGGTACCAAGTTATCCGTTAGAGGACAATATCCCCTAGAATACACAGAAAATTGGACCTGGTTAGGTACCCATCTTGTCCATAAGGGCTGTTGATTTTACAGCTTTTGTTATTATATATGTATTTATCCAGCTAGCAAATATTGTTTCCCTAGGCTCTACCACACCCTTAGTTAAAATGATTTCATGCTTGATTATGAGTTTAGAAATGCTTGTTATGAATTTATATAATGAAAAGTGTTTTTCCTAACTAGCCATGTATAGAAATATATCAAATGGTTTATGATTACTGCATGCATATTATATATATTTTTCTTAGTTGTCCCATTTGGGTGATGGGTGAAAATCCACTAACTGAGTCCATTTACTCACCTTCTCCTTTCCTCTCATAGTTGCAAGTACAAAAGTTATTTGATCACTGGTCCAGGAGTTGTAGTTACCTTTTGGTGAGCTTTACATTGTTGTAAGGCTTAGTTTAGGCTTCTGTTAGTTTTAGAAGGCTCTAGTAGATGTGCAAGTAAGATCTAGGCATGCATTTATTTTGAGATACTGTATTTATTTTCAGAGATTATGCATTTTCCTATATGTTTTCAAGGTTCAAGTATGTATTTTGAAATGTAGATTGTGCCTAAGGATTTATGTAGTGAACCGAAAATGTATTAATGTTTCAGCTTTCAAGAATTTAAATCAATTTTTCCGTTTATGACCATGATTAGAAAATGGAAGTTTACCCTTTTATGAATAACAGATTTGATTAAGACGCTTTCAGAAATATGTATTCTAAATACCCAATTTTTATGAATTTGAATATTATACTTTAATTATTGAAAATGATAATGATTTAGAAGAAAGATCATATTTTAAGTATAATATTATATATATTATATGCATTTATAAAGACACGCCACCTAGTAGGCTTACGTGGGAATGAGATCTCACGTGCCAGTCATGCTCCTAGGTTAGGTCGTGACACTTGTGTTTAGCAATAATAAACTGATACTCAATCTCAAAGTAATATTAATATTTTTTTTAAGGAAAAAATTGTTGCCAGTGGGCCAAACCAGCCCAACCTGCCAAAATCCACGGGTTCCGCAGGCTTAATTTTTGAGCGGTTTTAAAATATAGCCCAGCCTTAAAAATGCCAGGTTAAATGAACGACCATTAGGTTGAACCCATTTTGACATCTCTACATGTTAGGCACTTAGGCCGTAGTTGATAAAGTCAATAAATGTAAGTATATTTCCATAAAAAAAATGTTTAATATGAAATATACTAAGTTTATGGGCATTAGATATTTTTCTTCTTCCTTCTTTCTTTCAATGTTGACGATGAATTTATTCAACAATTGAATCACTTAGCAAGTTTCATAATTCAAGATGGAGAATCATTATTCAAACTTGCATTTCATGTTTTCTAGCAAAATTTTCTAAATACATAAGTACAACACTTAACTTGAAGAAATACTTGCATGCTCTTTAAGAATGTTTAATATGTGTTTCATGAGTATACACAATCACTTATTTAATTTTTTTATATAATTTCTAAACATTATAAATAAAAAGAGTGATTACAAATGTGCTTTGAATACTAATGGTTCAATATCTTGTAACAACTCTAGACTATGTAGGAAACATTTGGTTCATGATCAACCAGAAAAAGTGAGTTTGCACCTTCTCAGGTTCAACAATAATAGATGACCCACGATTCATATTTCTTGATGTGCTTCCAAGACTCCTCGTATTTCTTCTTCACAAGATTATTCTCAAACCCATAGCCCACCCAAACCGTCTAAAGTGAAAAAATTCAAAAGAATAAAAGTTGATCTTATCGAAGAATTTGTGATCACAATCTTGCTATGTGAGTGCACCCTCATAGGAATTCACATGTGTAACCTTTCTTGGAATTTTCCAGAGTTTATTTAAAGAGTACAAAATGAAACGGAAACCAACTATTCTTTTAAATATAAGTTTTTCTTTTGCATCAAATATGACCTTGCCAATGTTCTTGTCTCTCATCCTCTTAGGAATTTTTTTACTAGAATATCATAGTCTTATTGTAAATCTCCATGAAGTCATTCAACGTTAGGCAAGGACCTTATTGACTTGATTATCTAAGGTAGGGGTGTTCATAACTCGTCCGTCCTCCAATCCGGCCCCAAAGCTCATTGGGGTGGTTTCAGGTCTTCAAATTTGACCTAGTACAAATTTTCAGGCGGGTTTTGTCATACGTTGTTGCCTGACCAACTGAAGTTAAATGACCCCTTAAGAAATATATATTTTTATAATAATTTATGAAAAATTATAATATTTTAAAGTTCAATTAATATATTTGACATAACTTGATGTTATTTCTACATTGATATGATGTATTTTGAAACCTATATAGTAAAATATCTCTAAAATTTTGTTTCTTACTTATAAAATTTTATAACTTTACTATGTACAATATCTAAATTTTCGTATATTATTCAAATGTTGGGTTTACAGGTATACCCGGGACATAGTCGAGTAATTATTTGGTTGGGTTTGGGTTTAAAAAATTGACCCAGTCTTAAAATGGGCCGAATTTGAGTTTTGTCCAACCTAACCCAACCCATCCCTTGTACACCCTTAACCTAAGGTAAGAATATTGGCTACCCACCATGTACCCAAGTTACCCATCCTACCCAACAAATGGCTATTACAATATTCAAAACACTAATTCAATTTAACCCCATACCATTGAAAGAAGGAAAAAAAGTGTAAGCAAATCAACGAGACAATTTATATTGAATTTCATAGTGATCAAGAGAAGAGAGATGACAACAATTGAGAGAATACTTGAATAAAAGTTTTACTAATGATGAAAAAGATGAGATAATACAATGAAATTTATCCTTATATAAATTAAAGAGCATAACAAGCTACTAACTAATATCTAACTAACTCCAGCTAATTTCTAATATCAAGTATATCCTCCAACACCCCTCATAAGCTGGAAAATACATATTTTTTGTATTTCTAACTTGGGATGAAAGTGCAATACAATTAAAATGGGGATAAAAAATACAATGTACTCATATGAAACATGAAAATTGAACTGAAATATGAAAAGTAAAAAAAAATAAAATAAGTTTGCAAGCAACAGTGGTAATGCCTAGTTTAACCCAACATCTCCATATTACTTGTTGTAAAACAAATTCCAAATGCATTAAGCAAATGGCGATGGTACCTATCCCTTTTGACGTGTCCATGACACTCATTGCCACAAAAATTATTAGCAGTCCCAAAATGGGAACATCCAAAGCTTAACCACCAAGCAGAAGCTAACTAAACTTCAAACATAACCACTCGGTAGAAGCAAATATCAAAGCCAATTAAAGGCAAAATCAACAAATGCTTAACCACCCTTAAACAAGAAGCAGAAGCAAAGACCAAAATCAAAGGTTATAGTCATAAAACTTTCAATGAGGTTTACATCATAAGACGAGCCATAAGGCTGAATCAATGCTTAACTACCTCTTAAGGGCAGAAGCTAATACCAAATGAGACCCTATTAAAGACTAAACTAACAAATTTTTCCAATATGAGAATCAAAACATGCCAAATGAATGCTAAATCATTACCAAACCATGAGGCTAGAATTTCTTAAATGAACTAAGGACAAACCAAAGTAGAAAATAACTAGATGATGAAGTTGTACTAAACTTGCTCAAATCCATGCTTAAAGACAAGAGACAAAGTTTACACTATCTCAAAGATATCCAAGATGTAATATCTCAAGGACAGGTATCTATAGATAGGTTCGGTTAGGCCCAAGGTCCCCAGGACCTACCCGTGTTATTGGGAAGGCCCTAGAAGTTATAATGGACTTTTTTTGTAGCAGTCAAGTGTAGGAGCGGGCGGTTTGGAGTGTCTGTCAACCTTTATAGCGGTCATAAGTTTTCAACTAGGGGCATGAGGATGCCTTACTGCTATGTTAGAGCTCAGCGATGCCCTTATCCGTGAACAGTGCAAAATGTCACTGTTTTGTTTAAGTGATCCCTACCCTTTTTAAACCCCTATTTCGGGCTCCCTTGCCCCAAAATCGAAACCTTTCTTCTTCAAACCCCTTCCTCCTCCTTCACTCAACCCAACCTCAAATCCTTCTTCTTCCAATAACAAGGTAAGAGATTTATAGGTTTTTGTTATCTCCTTCTTCTCCATCTTGTATCCTAGAGTATGAGCTTTATTGTTTCTCTTTTTGTTGTCAAATGAGGGTACTCCCCAAATGTTGTTAGAGTTAAATTAGAGTTATCTAGAGGTTTCTAAAGTTTAATCTAGAGTTTATGGTTGTTATGGTAGATGTTGATGCTATCCCTTTACCCAGAAGTTTATTAGTATTGATATCATCATTTCCTCCCTCCAGGTGAGTGTTCAAATTCTATGATCCTTATGTTAATCATTATAGTTATTTTCTTCATAATGTGGCATGATTTTATGATTTTAGAAAATATTTCAAGAGATTAGAGATTATGACTGATTTTACCAAAATTATGAAAATCGTGATTTTCAACAAAAGCATGAATAAGTGTTTTAATGCAAACTCATGGGACCTTTATTGCTAAATAATTTTATTTAGAGATTTTATGAATTTTCATAATGATAGCAAGAGTAGAATATTTCTATATGATTGAGTTTTATACTTAGAAGAAAGTCCAAGAGTAGAATTTTAGAGAAAATAAGTGTTTTATAACTTAGAGACTAGTAGCTATAAAGAAAGACAGTGAGTTAACGCTGAAACTCGATTATTAACCTTGATACTAAGGTGTCCTGAGAGGACAATCTCAAAGAGAGAGTACGAAACCTAGTTAGGTGTCCAATTTAGATCCTCGAGAAATGCATAACCAGAGATCTCTGTTCTCTATTAGAGTGCTGATATGTATGTTTTCTAGAGTTTATTATTTTAGAGTTTTATACTTGTATAGATGGAAATAATTTTAGAGACTATTGATTTTAGAGCTACATATATGTATATATAAGAAATGATTACAGAGTATTGTATTTATTGGAATTTATTTTATATATATGTGTGTGTGTGTGTATGTATATTTTGTTGTTGTCCTATAAGAGGGTTATAGGTGAAGGCTTACTCATTGAGTTTTGTGATAAAACTCACCCTTCACCCTTTTTCCATTACAAATACATTAGTTGCGCCTTCCTCTCATCCACCTCCTCCCAAATAGTAAAGACTTCCAATTGGTGAGCTTTCCTAGAGTAAAGTGTCTTTTGCGTTTTTTTTAGAGTACTCCAATGTACATTGCGGGTAGAGTCTCGGGCCATAGATATAGTTTTGCATTTTGTATACCATGATTTTCGATTTATTTTATATTTTCATGATTATAGCTTTCATGGTTGCTTCTATAGAGAACAACTCATTATTTTGTATTACAAAGAACTATTTAGAAAGTGATTATGAGATTGATATTTATGATGGTTGTTCCTCAAAGAGCAAGAGATTTTATATCAGAGATGATTTTATATTGCTTTTAGAAATGGAATTTATTACTTAATTATGCATATAGAGAGACTTCAGAGGTTACAAGGTTTACGTGGATGAGATTTCTCACATACCAGTCATATTCCCAAGTTTGGTTGTGAGACAAGAGCACCAAAAGAAAACGAAAATATGATATCTAAGCAAGAATTAAACTTCAAGAACCAAACCAATGGTACAAAATCAGGTCTTCAAACAAAATAAGTGCAGTCTCAAGGTGAACACCAATCACAACATATCCGAAATGAAAAAATCCAAACAAACAAGCTTGAATCATAGATGCATTGAATCAGAACCAAACAAGCAGAAACAGCTGAACAAGATTGAAGCTAAATCTTGAACCAAAATAATTATCGATCTAAGGAAGCAAATCGAAACCTGAACCTAAACCAAGATCATATCTGAAGCTAATCAAAACCAAAAAAACATGAACCGCTCTACCAAAAATCCACCAGAAAATGCAACCAAACACAACTGTAATACACAAATGGAAGAATTAGAGAAGCTAGAAATGTGAATAGAGTGACAAAGTAGAAGCGAGATTCGCAAACAGAGTTGAAAGCAATAACAAATAAAATTGAATCTAGATGAACCAGATTTGAAACCAGATTTGAAATTGCTAATTGAACCAAACTAAGATTTTGATTTAGGGATTTTGGTGAAAGAGAGATTAGAAAAGGATTTAAAAGAACAAAAAAATGTATGATAAATTTTTTAATATGTTTTTGGAAGAAAAGAAAATCTAGAAACTGAAAAGGAAAATTATGAGTTCAACAAGAACTCTGGTTGAGTTTAGGAGAAATTCATGCCGGACGGATTGATTCTGATACCATGTTAAATTTTATGGTGATCAAAGAAGAGGAAGAGCAATAATTGAGAGAATACTTGAATGAAAGTTTTGCTAATGATGAGAAGGATGAGGTAATACAATGAAATGTATCCTTGTATAGATTAAGGAGCATAACAAACTACTAATATCTAACAAACTAACCAACACCAACTAATTTTTGATATCAAGTATATCCTCCAGCAATTTGCACAAAATCATCCGATAATTGTAAGAGCATAATAGGAAGATGACCATACAACTCAACACTACAGCTTGTGTAGGAAGGATCAAAACAATAGCATGATCAGGTCAATAGTTGAGATGAAGATATATAATGTGTCCCAATTTTCTCATCCTTATAGCATGTATTGAGACTAGAAGGACTCACTTTGCCACTACCACCACCACCACTACTCCAACTCATAGTTCTTAGAATCGAACGTGATCTACTGGTCAAAATGGCAACTGGGTTTTAATTAATGAATCACTGGTTGAACCTAATTCAATTAAATCAATATATAAAATACAATTTAATGCACTTCTTACTTTGTTTGTACAGGGTTTGATTCTTATTAGTTTACCAACTTTAGCCAAACCATGTGGGCTAGTCCATTTCTGAAAACTATGCTCCAATTAGAACCTCGAGTCCATTTTCCATGTTTATCATGTCTATCCCCTTTTCTGACAATGACTTTAAACTTTCAATAACATTGAGACACTTTGATTGTTTAGGTGACCTTTAGGAACTCTGAATTATGTTTAATTTGATGATACTTTGAAATGATGCCACTAGCTTAATTTTATGTTGATATATTTTCTATTGTTAAAACAAAACTCATTTATGGTTTTCCACCCTCACCTTAGGATGGAAAATGTTAGATAACATGAAAATTTGTCATAATTTTGTATCCAAAATTATGTGATATAATTATTAGCCTTCGATAAATTAGTGGGTTATTTCATTCTTTTTAATCCAATAATCACATATAAAAAATTTCATATATATATATATATATTGGATGTGTAATGTTACTTCCCATGATTAATTCATGACTTTGTTGAGCTTTTCAACAATTTTGTGAGCCCTTTCTCTTGAAGCCAAGTATATCGAAGACCTTAAACCTTTCTTATGTAAGAAACTAAATGAAGACCTCAACTTTTATGTCTTTCAAACTGAGAATCTCAACCCACAAGTTATGGGATTGCAATCTATTATCATTGGATTGAACCTCGATATTTTGGATACTCTGGCCATATATATAACACTTAGCTTGAAGGACCTCAAAGGCCAGTCAATTAGGTGCATTAATTAACATGGAAATCATATGAGAGGCAAAGCGCCAAAGATCATGAGGAGTTTCTAGGCACCTTGAGGATAACACTAGAGCCGAGTGAAGAAGATCAAACATGAAAAAGAGCTCCTAATAATATGTATCAGCAAGATCCTAGAAGAAACAATGACAGATAAAGGTCTTTCATCACCTTCAATATAGCTATATGATGATTGTACATCATTGAATATCATTACAAAACAAGTTTAATTCAAAAAATTATTAGCTTATCAAGAAAATAATAACTCTTCAAATTTATTCTCATTGTTGTTCATTAATTAACTCATAACCTAGAGTTTTCGTTTTCAAAACTAAAAAGACTTTTTTTTTCGAATCGAGAAATTTATGACTTGTTTCAAATTATTAAACTCGGGCCATTGGTGGTAACTAAGAGGCTAAGTGTAACATCTCATGGTACCAATCAATTTATATAAGTCATCCTCAATGTATAGTTCCATATCTATACAATCTTAGGATCCCTCTCATTCTGGTGTGTAATCGATCCATTCATGTACTTCTCCGCTAGAAGCCTACCAGGAACAGCTTATTGTCCGTGCCTTCTTGCACGATCACTCCTACCTCCTTCAGCCCCAGGCGTTACATGCCCATCAGCTTCCATTTGGTATTGGGAGAGGTGTAGGCTTTGATATCATTTGTAACATCTCATGCGCTTTATGGATTAATGACTGTCCACAAACCAACAGGTCTTTTTAGCATGCTTTGTCTTCACTCACACGCTCCCTGGAAAAACTTCCCGAGGTCAGCTATCCCAAAATTTCTCTAAGTCAAGCACACTTAACCGTGGAGTTCTTTAATGATGGGCTACCAAAAAGAAGATGTATCTTGTTAGTATAGCTAGTACCAATCAATTCATATAAGCCATCCTCAACTGTATAGTCCAATACTTATAGTCTTAGGATTCCTCTTATTCTGATGTGTAATCGATTCATTCATATACCCCTTCGCTTAGAAGCCCCTAGGAGCCGCTCCTTGTTCATGCCTTCTTGCAAATGATCATTCCCCGCCCGTCAGCCCAAGTGTTACACTAAGAGCCCATGCATTTCCTTTTTGGAGTTTTCGATCTCGAAGTCCAAATACACATGACCAAAAGAAATTCCATTTGGACCAAAAACAAAAAAGAAAGAAATTCCACAACATACTATATCATGCTTTTCATCTTCACCCACAATGCGAGTGGATGGGCCTTTGTTAGTTTCACTTGCCAATGCATCCATTACTCATAAATTCATTCCTTCGACTTGTCTAAAAAAAAATATCACTTTTTCTGAAATCACCCTTGTGTAAATTAAGCAAGTAACCATTTAAGTGTCTCCAACGGATAAACATAAGGGTATAGTTATTCCCATATAAGTTTTTTGATGAGTAAATATTCACTTTAGTTCCTCATATTTCACCCACGAGTTATTTTAGTCCATGACTTTTAAAATGAGTCCTAACACTTACAAACGTGAATCACTTTAGTTCTTCTGTTAACATCCATTAACCTATCGTCAGTTAAGTGATGACGTGTCACGTTAAGTGACACCTTGTTGTATGACATTTTAAGTGGTTCATTTTAGTTCCTCACATTATACTATATAAGTCATTTTACTCATCTTATATTTGTAGACATCATTCATTCCTTCTCTAAATACATTTTTCTCTTTTCTCTTTCCTTAATTTTTTCTCTCTACGCATTTGAACCTCTCTTTCCTTCACTCATCACTCTTCTTCTTCTTCATAATCAAATCTTCACTTTTGAATCATGGCTATCTCCCATCATCACCAAAACCACTCTCTACCATGGTTGAAGAACAACACAAAACTTTGTCATATATAGTTTAATTGGATTTACAATGAGTAGAAAAATTTTGTATTTAGAAATTAAGAAAAGTTACAAAAAATATGAAGATATGAAAGGTAAAATCTAAATGAAACATTTGTGCTTGGTGAACTTATTAACAATTTCAAACTCTATGTATAGTAAACTCAAATTATTGGTTGGAGCCTGCGAGTGTCCTTTTCTATGACTACAACATTATTAGGAAATGACAATCAATTACACGAAGGTGGCAGCTTTTAGCTCCCAACTTTGAAAAACGTTTTGTTTCACACAGTGGATTAACAATCAATAATTCTTATGAGAATTGAAATAAATATGTCATTTTTGATATATATATCACTTAACATTTCCTAAATGTTCAACGAGTACAAATTCTGAATAGATTATCTATGATGATGAAGAAGAAGATGAAGAATGAGGAATAGAGGAAACAAAGGTTTGAATACGTGGAGAGGAAACTAAGAAGAGAGAAAGAGAGAAGAATGTGCTTGAAGAAGGAAGGGATCATGTCCACAAATGGAAGAGACCAAAACGATTCATTTGGCGTAATGTAAGCTAAAACGAAATCCTTAAAATAAAGATGTCACTTAATAGTGACATGTTATCACTCACGGATGTTAATAGAGGATTAAAGTGATTCACGTTTGTAAATGTAGATTAAAATGACTTATTTTAAAAGTTAGATATTAAAATGATTAGCGGATGAATATAAAAGATTAAAGTGAACATTAACGTTTTTTTTATTTATGAAATTTGAACTTAAAACTCTACTAAAATAAAATAAGCATATAACCATTTATGATTTCATTTCATTGCATTCTCTCTCTCATTGTCTTGGCAGGCAAAGAAATTGAATGAGCTTAGACAATTGGCAACGAGAGAAACGCAGTCGACCCAAAAATTGAAAACACAAGAAGCGAAACCATCTTAGATTATTGCTTAAGCTTTTGATCCCCTTTTCACTGCTAGCGTCTAACCCCATTGCCATTCCTTTTTGTCGTTTAGTTCATAAATCAGGTTGAGTTCCTAATTTTACAGAATTTATGAAATAAATTGAAAATTCAAAACTGGAACTTAAACCAATCGGTCCTGACCACTCCTCTCTAACTCCCGAGCACCGTTTTCAAACCATCTTCGGGGGCTTCCTTCCTTCCTTCCTTCCACAGTTCCACTCCGCATTCCCCACCTCCCACTTTTCCCCCGTTTCATTCCTACTTCAACTTGAACGACAAGTTTCACCAAACAGTATCACACAACATAATAATAAGCGATTAAAAGAAAACAAAAAGGGAAACAGAAAAGAAAAAAGAAAGAGAAAGAGAGGAGAATTGAGATTTTCTCAGCAACCAAACAAATCCCTCTTCTCATCGGCGGCGAAACCACGACGAAGCTGCCGGGGATAACCATCAGAATGGCTCCGATTCCACCGGAGAATGGCGTCAATGGAGACGACGAGAGAAGAACAAGAAGACGAAGAGGAAGAAGAAGAAGAGCCAAGGCTCAAGTACCAGAGAATGGGAGGGAGCATACCTTCGCTTCTTGCCACCGACGCGGCGTCGTGCGTCGCAGTCGCGGAGCGGATGATCGCACTCGGTACACACGGCGGCACCGTTCACATCCTCGATTTTCTCGGCAATCAGGTCGGGTTTAACATTTTTCTCAGTTCGTTTAACCTAATTCGCAGTTGGAAAAATCACTGTTTAAGATTCTAAGTTCTGTGAATTTTTGAGCTGTTATTGATCAAATTGGAGCTGGCTAGATCAAATTTTTGAGTTAGGTAAACAATTAATGCGATTGAGCACTTTTTTCAATGTCACTTTTTTTTTGGCAAGTTTATGTCAGAAATTATAGATATGTTTTCGCTTATGTTTACACTTTACCTCTCAGTTATTGTATGTGTGTTATAGGGTGTGTTTGTTTAACAAAGTGCTTCTTAAGTCTGTGTAGCTTGTTTGAATAAACTTGAAAAATAACATAATCATAAAATTAGAAAATAATTTGGATTTCTGCTTTTCTATGACTTCTTTTTTTTCCCCATCTTTCAGTCTTTAATGTACCCTTTTTCTTTTAAAGCTTATTCAAGGGCACACATAGATGGTTATTATTGCTTTTAGGTTTTAGCTTTATGTCACCTCTTGTCATGTGATAGGGATAGTAATAAGGGAATGCTTGTGTGATTGTGTTGTTTTTTGAAAGTTTGTGTAACTGAGTCACCTTGTTGCAGGTGACGGAATTCGCTGCCCATGCTTCTGTTGTCAACGACCTTTGCTTTGACATACAAGGGGAATATATTGGAAGCTGTTCTGATGATGGATCGGTAGCTATAAACAGCCTTTTCACTGATGAGAAAATGAAATTTGAGTACCAACGCCCGATGAAGGCTATTGCGTTGGACCCGGATTATGCAAGGAATGCGTCTAGGAGATTTGTTGCTGGTGGTTTAGCAGGTCATTTGTATTTAAATTCAAAGAAATGGTTGGGCTATCGTGACCAGGTTTGTAAGATTATTATACTTTTTGGTTTGTTAACTGTAAAAATACCTTGCCCTTCTCCTAACCACGTTCCCACACCTCACAAAAAATAAGGTTTTGCACTCTGGCGAAGGTCCAATACATGCTGTGACGTGGAGAACAAGTCTTGTTGCTTGGGCAAATGATGCAGGGGTGAAGGTTTATGATACCGCCAATGACCAGCGTATAACATTTATTGAAAGACCACGTGGGAGCCCACGCCCTGAGCTTCTGCGTCCTCACCTGGTTTGGCAGGTTTGTCAAATATCTATGTTGGAATGTTATTGGGTTTTGTCATTCTGGCAAACGGTGTCCACTGCTATAGGCTTGTACAGGTGCTTTGAAGTTTGAACAGCTGCAGTAGCATTATTTCATTTGTTGTTGTATCATTTCTTGAGAAAACCATTGTAACTTAATATCCTTTCATCACTCACAGGATGACACCCTCTTGGTTATTGGCTGGGGAATATCTGTCAGAATTGCTTCTCTAAGGACAAGTCACCATAAAGCAGCCAATGGGACATACAGGCAAGTTCCTTTGTCTGGTAGGACGCAAGTGGATATTGTTGCATCTTTCCAGACTGGCTATTTCATCTCAGGGATTGCCCCTTTTGGTGATGCTTTGGTAGTTCTAGCTTATATTCCTGGAGAAGAAGATGAAGATAAGGATTTTAGTAGCACTGCTCCTTCCCGCCTGGTAATTTATGTTCCTTTGCTTATGATGTAACTTCTGATGCTTTCTGTAAATTCCTCCCTTTTCTCTTTCATGCTACAACTAGTTTTCTCAGTTCATTCTCCTGTGTTCATTTAAATAAGGGGAGCTGTCTCCGAGGATTTTAATTTACAGGGGCCGTTTCTGGTCCATAATAGTTTGACATATTGGAAATTTGAAATTTTATTTTATTTTTTGTGAAAAGGATCAAATGATGAACTGGCCTAATTGGAATTTTTAGATTTCCTCATAGTGTTAGATAAGGGAATACCAAATCAGCATAATGCTTCTTCCGACAAATTAATCATTTTCCATACACACCCCCTCTCTCCCCAACAGCAATATTTGATGCGGTATGTCTCCTTAAGGTTATATATCGTTTTAATTTTTTATAATATTCCTAACTAACACTAGTCATGTGGACTCTAGATAATATTTAATGTATAAATGCACATTGTTAATTGTATTTAAATATGGAAGCAATAAATAAATAAATAATGATCACGGTAGCAATGAAATACCTATTGTATTTGTCAAAGATAAAATGCATATTGTGTATTGTAGAATAGAAGAGGAGTGAGGCAGTACTTATGTTGTTAATTTGGAATTTTTCTATGTTTCTAAGGTGAGTCAATGTAATTTTGATCAGGGAAATGCAGAGAGACCAGAAGTAAGAGTAGTAACATGGAATAATGAAGAACACTCTACTGATGCTTTACCAGTACATGGGTTTGAGCATTACAAGGCAAAGGACTATTCTCTTGCTCATGCTCCTTTCTCAGGTTAACATTTGTTAGTGTTGTTTATGATGTGTGTTTTTTGTATGGAATTGTCCTGCATCATAGTATTTGTTTTCATTCGAATGTAGGTAGCAGTTATGCTGGTGGTCAGTGGGCTGCAGGTGATGAGCCACTTTACTATATTGTATCCCAAAAGATGTAGTTATTGCAAAGCCGAGGTTAATTTCAATTTCTTCATCCTATTTTACTGATATAAATTTTTTTATGCATTTACATATGCATTGTCATAAAAAGAAGGATGGTAAACATATCTTTAATGAAAAATGTGCAGATGGTACGCATACTTCAGATGATTGATTTTCCCCCATGTGTGTGTGTGTGTTTCTTTCCCTTTTTTATGTTGGGGGTGGGAGTGAGAATCAGCAAAGGAAAAGGAAGATCTTTCTTATGCAAAAAATTTGTCTGAAACCCCATCACAGAGCATGTTGGGTATTTTATGTTTCTTTGTATACGTGCCCTTGATTTCCCAGGTGACTGCTTGGCATGGAAGAATGTACTAAATAATAATGCAGGTGTTTGATTTGGGTGATCATTGTTCTCCTGTTTATCGGTTGTTGTGGTATTCCTGTAGAGGAACATAATTTCTGCTAATTATTTTAGTAAACAAAAACAAAAAAATTGATGCCTCATAGTGCCTACTAAGAAGGCAGTATGCTCTACTTCGTGTGAGATCCTTCAATTAAAAGGACTAGAACATTCAAATCAAAACAAAGAAAGTTTGTTCTTTAGCTTAAGTTTCTTGCTCAATTTGCTGAAACTCTTTCTATTCTATTAAGTCTAAATTATTATGTTCATGTTATAAGATTTTCTACAGATTCTAAAATATTTAATTAAAATTTGGAGAAAAGTTGATGCATTTTAGTAATCAATTAATCAGGGATACAGAAGATCATATTACTTGGCTTCTTCAACATGGCTGGCATGAAAAAGCTTTGGCTGCAGTTGAATCTGGTCAGGGACGGAGTGAACTACTTGATGAGGTAGTTTACTTTATCCTAATTCAACATAATTTCTAAATCTTTTATGATTATTAAGAGTTGGATGTGTCAAAGTGCAGAATAACGTGTAATTGTGTGACACTTAACTGGGATAAGGATTTGGATGTGTGCATATGGAGGCACTTGTTTATGTTGATTGCATAGATGTGAAGGCTATTGAATTATTCTGTTTCTCAAGAAATCTATTAGTTTTTCATAACTTTTATTCCTATCAATAACACCATAAAATATAATACAGTCAAGATGCAAGCTCAAAGGAAATGAAATGGTACCTGCAGTATTTACCTATTTAGTTATTTATGATTCCATTGTATAAGACTATGAAGCCCCTGTGCCTACATGTATGGAGAAACTTGACATTGATTTGATCAGCAATTCAGCATTGAAGCAATGATTCACTGTTTTCTTCCTTCACTAGTTTCCTCGAGATTCTATAAGATGCTATTGGTAATAATAATAATAATTATTATTATTATTATTTTTTGGTTTGGTGTTTTTCTTTATTAGAGCTCTATGGCTTCGACTGATCTATGTAGCCAACCCCACTTAGTGGGACAAGGTTTGGTTGCTGTTGTTGTTGTAGTGTTTTTCTTTATTAACTTATTTAATATTTAAAACAAGAGGGTGTTTTGGTTAAGGATAGGTTGCTGCCTTGTGAGGTCACAGGTTCAAATCCTAAAAATAACCTCTTCACGTGTAAGGTAAGTCACATTTCCACAATCCTTGGACACCGCTAGATTGGTGCTTTGTGCACTTACTGCCTTTTCTTTTCTTTTTTTATTCAAGGTTTAAAACAACTTGTAATAAAAAACTTCCCGAGATAGCCTTTTTTTAAGGGGAAAAAATGATTGTTTTTCCAAAATAAGCTCAAAGGTGCCTCTTATCCTCTCCCCTACACCTTCTCCTGTCTTCTTTGATATTACTTCTAGGGTAAAATGCATTTGCTCCCTAAACTTTAGGGCATGTGAGTTACACCGAACTTTCAAAACATGCATCACAACATCCTGACTTTTCAACTAGTACAAAACACTCCCTTTTGTTAAGTTGACATCCATTTCCACAAATAAGTAGCCATGTGCATGTTATGTGCACAATCAACGAACAAAAATACCCTTTTGTTACAATCAAGCTTAGCATCTGAAGGGTATTTTTGTCCATTTCTGTGTGGAGAGGGTTTAGATTTTGGAAATTTGATTAGAAGTAATGGTATTTTTGTCCGTTTAATTGTGCGAGTGATATGCGCATGACTACTTAATGATGGAAATGGGTGTCAACTTAATCGAATGGGGTGTTTTGCATTGTTTGGAAACTCAGAGTGTCACGATGCACGTTTTGAAAAGTCGAGGTGTAAACTGCAAATGACCTAAAGTTCAAGGGGATAAAATGTATTTTATCCTTACTTCTATAGAAAGTCATACTGTATGTCATCTATTGCACGTTTGTATCTATGTATTGTTACCTCCTTGTGAATTTGTCCATTTGAGCACAATTGAGGCTTAATTTTTCATTTTTCCCACCACCTTTGCAGGTGGGATCTAGGTACCTAGATCATCTGATCGTGGAAAGAAAATATGGTGAAGCAGCTTCTCTGTCCCAAGTTGTTGCGAGGGTCAGCGTCAGCATGGGAGAGGTACCACATGCGCTTAGTTATTCTATTCTAGAGTTGTTATTTTGTTATTGAGTGTTCAATGGGCTGCTTTTAACAGATGGGTTTTTCACTTTGCACACCTTCGTCAACTCCCTGTTTTGGTTCCATACATACCCATAGAAAACCCCAGACTTCGTGATACTGCTTATGAGGTAAGCTAAAACAAAGTGGTCTCTTTCAAAATTAATGTATCTGCACGGCATGTATAACGAACTGACCTGTGATAAAAAAATCTGTTATTCTGATTTTGGTTCTACAGGTTGCTCTTGTGGCGTTGGCTACAAATCCATCTTATCATAAGGATCTCTTGTCCACTGTTAAATCATGGCCATCTGTAATTTATTCTGCATTACCTGTGATTTCAGCCATTGAACCCCAGCTCAATACTTCGTCCATGACTGATTTGCTCAAGGAGGTTAGTCTGATCAATTATATTTGCATTTTGAATCTGTTTACCATCTTATTTACATTAATGTGTTCTTGTTATTTGTCAGGCATTGGCAGAGTTGTATGTTATCAATGGGCAATATGAAAAAGCCTTGTCATTGTATGCTGATGTAGGTGGTCTAATTAATTTTTCTTGTGCTCAGGCAGCTATTGCATTAATTAAATATCATTCAAAGTATTTTATAGTAGGGTTTATAGTCTATTTCGTTTTGACTGTTAATTCTCTTTCCCTTTCTTTTCTGTTTTTGGGGTTGAAATTTTCAGCTCATGAAGCCAGCAGTATTTGATTTCATCGATAAATACAACCTAAATGACACAATTCCTGAAAAGGTATAATTGTACTTTGTATAAGAGGTATTGATCTTGGAATTCCATGTTTCCTGTATGGCTTTATGGTGTTTCCTGATGTACAAATTCATATTTCATGTCTATGTTGGCACTCAATTTTAAGCATCTGATGAGTTTCCTTTGCAAGCTTCAGTCTAGAATATTAGGATCTTACTATATATGTTTGTCATATCTGTTTAATTTATTGAATGTATATGGCCAAATGGATGAATCATCAAAGTCCTATACCAGATTTGGACAATTAGTTGATTGGGATTTGAACATTTCTTAGAGGTTTATAGAGTTAAAAGGTAGTTTGAATTTTCTTGAAGTGGCTTATCTGTTCATGTTCTGTTTTTACTTGCTTTTATTTTGCTATTTGATAACTGGCTCTTACTTATTTAATCTCTCTACTTGTTCAGGTTGTTCAACTGATGAGGATAGATTGCAAGCGAGCAGTTCCTCTGTTAATCCAGAATAGGGACTTGATAAGTCCACCTGAAGTTGTGAAGCAGCTTCTAAATGCCGATGACAAGTGTGACTACAGATATTTTTTACGTATATATCTCCATTCACTCTTTGAAGTAAATCCACATGCTGGGAAAGACTTTCACGATATGCAGGTAGGTTTTGTTTCTTTCATTTAAACCTTTGCAGGTTGCTTTGATTTTAAATCGAAGGTGCAATTTATGGCTGCAAATTTGTGTTTGCAACACTTGAAAGAAGAAAAGGAAGAAAAATAGGAACTATAGAGGTGAAAAATGATTTTCTGATATCACTGTGCTGAAAATTTGTTACAGTATATAGACATTTTGCAATTATTACCTAATAATTGTTGGATACTAATTTGTCTAATCATGTCTATCATAATAAATGATAAATACAAAATAAATCTGCATAATATACAAACAAATATGTACAATATATCTCAACACTCCCCCTCAAGTTGGTGAATGGATATGTATCATTCCTAGTTTGCATGTTAGTTCTTGAAACCGCTTTGTAGGTAGGTCCTTAGTTAACACGCCTGCCAATTGTCGTTGAGAAGGAACATTCATTGTGGCTATAAGTCCTCTCTCCAGCTTCTGCATGATGAAATGTTGGTCAATTTCAATATGCTTCGTCCTATCATGTTGGACAAGGTTATGAGCGATGCTAATAGCTGATTTATTGTCACATAACATCTTCATAAGAGCCTCATATTTTATCTTCAAGTCATCCAAGATAATTTTCAACCACAACAGCTCGCAAATTCCTTGTGCCATGGCCCAAAATTCTGCTTATGCGCTTGTCGCAACCACATTTTGCTCTTTGGTTCTCCAAGTCACTAAGTTTCCTCCCAAAAACATACAATATCCTAATGTTGATCTTTTGTCACTAATAGAGTCTGCATAATCAATATCAGTGTGGACTTCTAAAGAGAGCTTGTCACCACTTTTGATTAGTAGTTCCCTACTAGGTGTGGCCTTAAGATACTGTAATATCTTTTTACCGCTTGCATGTGTCTCACTTTTGGATTATGCATGAATTGACTAACCACACTCACAGTATATGCCAAGTCTGGCCTAGTATGGGCCAAGTATATTAGTTTTCCCACCAATCTTTGGTATTGTGCTTTATCAACATTGGAACTCTCCTCTTCACTTTCCTTTTGATGGTTTTGTTCAATGGGAACACTAGCGGCTTTGTACTCAAGCTTCTTGATTTCTTTAAGTAGATCTAGGATGTATTTCTTTTGAGAGATAAAGATGCCCTCCTTAGAGTAGGCCACCTCTATTCCAATTAAGTATTGCAATTTATCTAGATTTTTTATTTCAAATTCAGCAGCTAATTTCTCCTCCAAAAGCTTCTTGTCAATTGGATCATTACCAAACTTGTGAATGGCAAATGGCGGCTCATGGCAGGAGACCAAAAATCCGGCATTTAAGTCTGCCATAAGACCGCCATGTTGCCGCCATGGCCACCATAATGAACTAATCTTCTCATGGCGAGGGGTCCAAAATCCGCCATGCCATGGCGCGATGGTGTTGCCATGGCTGCCATTTGACAACTATATCCATTACCTGATACAATGATCTCATCCACATATACCCACGTATGTTTAGAGAAAAGAGTATGGTCTCCTTGACTTTGCTTGTATCCAAGTGATACCATGGTTTTATCAAATCTCCCAAACCATGCATGAGGGAATGTTTCAACCCATACAAAGCCTTTTTGGGCCTATATATACCTTGTTTCTTCCATTGGTGACATTGTGTCCTGAGGAATTTCCAAGTAAACTTCTTTTAATTGTCCATGTAATAATGCATTCTTTACATTGAATTGATGCAAATCCCATCCAAAATAAGCTGCAAGAGAAGCAGGACTTTGATTGTATTCATTTTTGCTGCAAGGGGAAATGTCACCTCATAGTCAATTCCATATGTCTGTGTAACCTTTGCAACTAATCTTGCTTTATATCGGTCTAGGGCACCACCTGACCAATACTTCACAATGTACATCCCATTGGCCTTTTATCTCTTGGTCTCTCGACAATCTCCTGCATTCCATTCTTCTCTAACGCCCTCATTTCCTCATTCATGGCTTGAACCCAGTTCGTATCTTTTAATGCCTCTTGTCCTGAGTTTGGGATTTGTGTGGAATCAATAGCTACAATGCAACTCTGATGCTATAGCAAAAGGTGTTTAGAGGAGATAAATTGAGAAATAGGATGCTTGATGGAAGTCTTTTTTCCTTTTCTCAAGGCAATCGGTAAGTCATTTAGGTTAGGTTTACAAATATTGGAAGGAGAAGTGTTTGGAATAGAAGAGTTAGTTTCTTTGGTACTTACCACAAGTTCAGACTCTTAAAGTTGTTGCTAGATCATATCAAGTTTCTTTCTCCTTTGATGCACCAAAAATGGTTTCTTCTTAGCTTCCTCAGGTGGTGTAGTGGAAGACGCAACAGGGACCCGATGGAGTACTAGAGGACACTAACTCTTGGGAACTAGATGGAGTAGTAAAGGACACTAACTCTTGGGAACCAAATGGATTTAACTCTTGTGACAATGGGAGATGGAGAAAGGATTTAGGAGAAAAGGACTCAGCTTCTATTAGACTTTCCCCCTGAAGTGGACGACTTAAGAACGTCTCAGTTTCACTAAACGTGACATCCATAGAAACAAAGAAATGATGACTGGACAAGTGAAAACATTTGTATTCTTTCTTGTTAGGAGCATAACCTAGGAAAACACATTTGATGGCCTTGGGATCAAGTTTACTACGATGTTGATGCTGCACATGGACGAAAGCTACACATCCAAAAACCCGAGGCCGTAAACTTTGCATAATTAGGGTAGAGGGAAGTGAGGCAACATAGATTGAACTAACTGACATTACCAAGAACCCAAGCAGGCACCCTATTAATCAGGTAGGCAGTGGCTAAAACAACTTCACCCCAATAAGAGCTAGGGATAGACATTTGGAAAACGAGTGCAAGTAACCTCTAGCAAATGCCTATTTCTCCTCTGCCACAACTTTTTGTTAAGGGGTATCAACACATGTAAGTTCATGAATGATGCCATGTTCTTTCATAAAATTAAAAAAATTGTTGATTCCCATATTCCCTGCCATTATTTGAGCGTAAATGTTTAGTGGATTTTCCAAATTGTGCTTTAATCATATGATAAAACTGAACAAAGAGTTGAAAAACTTCGAATTTATCCTTCACAAGAAAAAGCCAAGTGACGCATGTGCAATCATCAATAAAAGAAACAAACCATTTTGTGCCAATGACATTATGAATAGATGCAGGACCTAGAAGTTAGAATGAATAAGTGCAAAAGGTTAATCACTTTTATTAATATTAGATGGAAATGACACTAGATGGTGTTTGGAAACTGACAAACCTCACAAGCAAATGTCTCAACTGACTCATTTAAAAAGAGATGGATACATAAACTTTATTAACGAAAAGGAAGATGCCCTAGACGCCTACGGTGTTATCAAATTTGTGATGCCTAGATTTGAATTTGCAGTATGACATGAGAATAGCATCTTCTGACTCCTGCCACCCTCAACTAGTGCATTAAGGAGGTAATATAACCCTCTTTGTTCCTTAGCAACTCCAATCGTCCTCCGTGGCAAGATCCTGAGCAACACAATGTGAATGGAAAAAGGTTACAGCACAATTAAGATTTTTGGTAAGCTTATGAAGAGAAATAAGGTTACTAGTGAGTTGGGGAACATGAAGAACATTATTTAAGTGCAAGGAAGGGGGAGGAAATACTACTAGATCCTGCAATTGAGGTTTGGGAGCCATCAACTACAACGATATGGTGTTTTCCAAAAGAGGAAAGGTAAGACGAAAAATGAGGGGTTTCAAAGGTCATATGATGCACCAGAGTCAATGATCCATAAATCCTCAAATTCATTATTAGATGCATGAAAAGATTGAGAACAAAGCCTTACCAAACAAGGGTTGAGAGTAAGAGCCAGAAGGCTTCCTGAGAGAGTGAGCTTATGAGAGACCGCGAGCGTGTATGCTTATCATTACTAAGGGCAAGAACCTCATCATTCACTTGAGGAGAGGGGGCATTGCTTGATGCAATCATATTGGCTTGACTATTTGACAGACCTCAAAATCCTCTGTACGGATAAGAGCATCGTCCTTCCTGTGAAGTTTAAAGCAAGTCTCTTTAGTGTGCCCAGGCTTCTTGCAATAGGAGCATCAACAACTATCCTAGGAAGGCTTTGAAAGGAAGAAGAGGGTCTTGGCTTGGGTGTCCTACCAGTGACCAAAGCAAAACCACTACTCTGGGTTTGTCGTCAAACATAACTACTCTATGACTATTCTCTTGACGAACAATGTAAAACACCTCAGAAATAAATGGGAGTCTCTTTACCCAGATCTTAACCTGAATGGGGTCATATTCCAATTCAAGCCGAGAGGAACTCAAAGATCCTTCCCGTTAACAAAGTCTGTCAAAGTAGAAGTATCCTTGCTGCGTTCCATCTGCAAGTTTTGATATTGGTTCAACTTAGTCCATAGACCAGTGAGTGCACCATAGTAATTTGTCACCAACATTACGCCTTGCTTGGTTGAGAATATTTTCATCTTCAATTCATAGCAAGTAGCGATATCCTGCTTCTTGGAGTAAGTTTGGCTAAGTACATCCCAAACCTTGCAGGAGAAGGAAGAAAGAAACATACAATTCCGACTAATTTCTGGAATCATATAGTTTCATAGCCATGTCATAATAAGAGAATCCTCGTCATCCTAAACCTCAAAGTCAGGTTTGTCCTTCAGAAGGATTTCCCTCAATGTGGGACAATTTTGTGACCTTTGAGAGTACGCCAATAACTTGAGCCCACTGCAAATAATTTTTCCCATTCAAGTGGTAGGTAGGGTGTCAGATTCCATCGAAACTCCGCATTTAAGCGTGTTTGGGTGAAAGTAGTCCTGAGATGGATGACCTCTAGGGAAGTCATTAGGGTTTAAAGGTGCAGGTGCAGGTGTAGAGGATGTTTTAGGGGTGATTTTGGTTGTCTTAGGTTCTGTCATAGTGGTAGGGTGGTGGAGGATGGTCAGAGTGTTTTGGCGGTGGTCGGACAAGGACTGGAGGTCGGAGGAGAGCATGCACACACCTTCACGCGCTGCAGATGTGGCGGCACATGAGATTACGCACACAAAACGGTACTAGCGCGGGGGCACATCCAATGTCGGTTGGTGGTTGGTTTTAGTGGTTTGGCTGATCTATAGGTGGCGGTTTAGATGGTGTGATTGGGTTGTAGGTATGGTGGCTGGAAGGTTGGCCCACGGTTGTAATAGTGATGGAGAAGTAGAAAAAGGGGGAAAAATAACAAAAGCTCTAGGATGAGGTGATCAAGGACTTTTGAACAACAATTAAGGCTATAAATGTTCAGCAATGAAGGTTGGAAGGCAGCGGAAAGGTGATTAGGCTTCTAGATTGGGAGCTCTGATACCAACTTGAAAGAAGAAAAAGAAGAAAAATAGGAACTATAGAGGTGAAAAATGATTTTCTGATGTCACTGTACTGAAAATTTGTTACAATATATAGACATCTTGCAATCATTACTTAATAATTGTTAGATACTAATTTGCTTAATCATATCTATCATAATAAATGATAGATACAAAACAAGTCCGTAACTGAATAATAGACAAACAAAAATGTACAATATATCTCAACAGCAACCTTTTGATAGTCCCTGGCCATGGCGCTGCTTTTGTGATGCATTTCTTTATGGTAGTCCAGCTGTATCATTGTGCACTTTTGATTTTAATACCATATATATGTTCAACTAGAGGATGAGTTTTGGTGCGACGGTAAGGTTGTTGCCTTGTGACCTTAGATCACGAGTCGGATCCAAATCCTGGGAACAACCTCTATGCTTGCAGGGGTAAGATTGTGAGTATCTATTCTCCCTATACCCCACCAAGTGAGAGTCTTGTGCATTTGGATTTTATATGTGTTCAGTAGTATCAGTACACTAGTCTTGCCCCATTTGCCTTATATTTGTGTCTGGTTGTTACAATACTTGTCTTTTGCAACTAAACATGAATAATGGTTTGTGTGTGCTGAATGTGATTAACAGGTTCTTTTTCTGACAATTGAATGTAATCTTTTGTCTAATATGCATAGGTAGAACTCTATGCGGATTATGATCCAAAGATGCTGCTACCTTTCCTTCGTGGCAGTCAGCACTATACTCTTGAGAAGGTTTGTGATGTGTGATGAACTGATGACTAACTTTGACCGTTATATGTATGTATGCATGTGAATCAAATTTTATTTTTTCAGGCCTATGAAATTTGCATTAAAAGAGACCTAATGAAGGAGCAAGTCTTCATCTTAGGAAGGATGGGAAACGCAAAGCGAGCCCTAGCTGTTATTATAAATAAATTAGGGGACATAGCGGAGGTATTTTATCTTTCCTAGCTGAAGTGGTTTCTATTTTCAAGGACATCTAAATCTTGAATCAGAAGTTCCAGGATGTTAAGTTTGAGGTTGTCATAATTTTGTGCAGGCTGTAGAGTTTGTCACTATGCAGCATGATGATGAACTATGGGAAGAACTAATCAAGCAATGCCTTGACAAACCTGAAATGGTATATTGTGACACCTCAATTTTACTTTTAACATATGGGTCTGTTTGTTTACTTGCTTTTAGAATATTTTTTGTTTTTTCTTAAAAGGGACCTGTTGGGGAGTTAGTATCTTCCTTCTATTATGTTTTTTAGAGTGGAAAATAGTTGTTAAAAAACCGAAGAACTAGAACGTCTTTTACAAATAAAATCAAAGTTTCTAAATAAAAGAAGATAAATATTTTAGAGAAAAATTTGTAAACATATATTTTTTTATTTAAAATTTGTTTCTAATGCTGCTATACAAAATATTGTTTTTCGTGATAGAATTCTTACAGGTCTGATTTAGAACACCCCCAACCCCAGGGTTGGATTTAGGTGGGGTCACCAGGGGCTGTGACCACAAGCTTTCTCACAAATTATATATGCGTATACTAATATTATGTATATTAATATTATTTAATATGTAAAAATATATTATGGAGAAGTATTAAATGCTTTTTATGATTCTTTTTTATGTATGTGGATCAACAATGCAATATTATTAATTTAAGAGAAATTGTGGTGGGACAAAAGTTAAAAAGTGGGGTACAATTTGAGTCGGTTGGGTGTTGTGAAAGTGTGAATTGTTACAAGGTGATAGTACTTGTTTTCCTAAAAGAACTATAACTCCCCTCCAAGTCCCAAGTTAGACCCAAGAGAGTAGAAATATCTCATTCAGCCATTAAAGCTTCCAAGAACTCGGGCAGTAACAGTATAGGAATTCCCTAAATGCGGTAACAATAAAGGCCAAAAAAGACATTTTTCTAACCATAGCCATAAAAAACGGTTATCTTCACTAATATTTTTTGTTCTTCAAATGCTATAATTTTGACCTCCTCATTAGTTGAATCCCGGGTCCATTCCCTCCCCCCAAAACCACCACCACCACTCTCTCTTTCCCTCTCTCAAACAAAAAGGAAAAGGAAAAACTAGCAACAGGCCTAGAAAACACTTAATTTGCACACCTACTCTTTCTTAGCCTATTCTAAGCTTGATTCTTGTAATCATCAGGTAGGTATGCTGTTGGAGCACACAGTTGGAAATCTTGATCCCCTCTACATTGTAAATAAGGTTCCCAATGGGTTGGAAATACCTCAGTAAGTAATACTTGTGATTTATAGGTAACATATGCTGTTAAAAAGTATTAGTATTTGGGCAGTAGTTCACATTAAGTAGGAAATGCCTTTTCCGCTATTTCTAGTTATAAATCTGGATGTCATTCACCACGCTTTTAATTTTAGCTGATTGCTCGGATAACCAGATTTTGCATTGTGTTCTTTGCAGCTCTAATTTTTCTATCTGCTTTTCAACAGGCTCAGGGATCGGCTGGTTAAAATTATCACTGATTACAGGACTGAAACTTCACTAAGACATGGGTGCAATGATATCCTTAAGGTGCTTTTCTCTTCCTCCCTCCCCCTTCACCAGCAGAAGTGAAAATTCTAGAATTTCATTAATTTGATACCAAGAGATATCTCACTGTTTACTGTCCTTGAAAATAGGCGGACTGTGTCAATCTTTTAATCAAGTACTACAAAGAGGCAAGGCACGGAATTTCTTTAGGTCACGAAGAAGATGAACAACGAATTAAAAGTAGTGATACTCATGCTTCTCAAGCGTTTGAGAAATCCCCTAATTTGAGAACCATGGAGGTGAAGTCAAAGACTAGGGGAGGTGGAAGATGTTGTATATGTTTTGACCCCTTCTCTATACAGAACGTATCCGTCATTGCTTTCTTTTGCTGTCATGCTTATCACACATCTTGTCTCATGGATTCGTCCTACACTAGTAATAGTAATAAAGAGGTTAAAGCCAATTCCCAAGAGGCAGAAGCATATGATTACAATGGGTATGTGGATGATGATAGCTATGATGATGATGATGATGATGATGATGATGATGAAAGCGAGTTGGGTGGTCCTCGAATGCGTTGTATATTGTGTACCACTGCTGCTAGTTGAATGTGTTAGTGCTGAGGTGTGTTTGTGTGTTCACGGCTTTTGTGTTTGCATGGTTATGGTTTTGGTTCATAGTTCCATGCACGAGGCATGTGTGGTTTCAATTTATTGTAAGTTAATTTGTTTTTCCCAATATAATTATATATTGTTTTTTCAGTTTTTACATTGTCCTGATGGCTTGCAGCTAATTCTCCTTCAAAATAAAGTTCTCCCATCTGCTTGAAATGGCAGGTTCTTCACGAAAGATTATGATAAATTAGTTATTCGCTGAGTGACCGCAGTAGAATATTGCGACACTGCTGGGGTACTTAGCGTCTTCACCTCAGTTCAAGGCACAAAGCCCTAGCCAATTATGGAGCAGTCATCATGTAAAAAGAGAGATTACATACCTAGAAGTTGAAGGTCAAAAGTTCGCTCATTGATAAAAATTTTTATCTCATTTTTATCCTCAATCAAACACATCATTGCTGTTTAATTCCTTTATATACGTTGGAAGTTGATTTAAGTTGCACGGGAGTGGTATTGGTAATTTTAATAAGTCAAGTATATGTAATTTAGTTTAGTTAACAAGTTCTCTGTTGGTAGCTTCTGTCAGTTACTTACTTACTCATCTGTGTATATAAAACACCTCATGTACAGAACTTATTCGTGGATTACACTTTAGTCTATTAATCTTTCTCTGGTTTCACTTCCGCTTCCGCATCCATCTCATTCTTCTTGAAGTTCATTTATCTTCAAGGTTGATCAATCAATCTTTAATGACTAATGCCAACTTTGATCCTTGGGTTCTCACTTTGGCCGATCAACCTTGTTACAACTTACTGAGGAGATCAATCACTCATGGAGTCGATCTTTGTGAATAGCACTCAATGGAAAGCATGGAAAGCACAAACTTGGATTTGTCACTGGTAGCATTGCTCGTCTTGATATCGACGTTAAACTGGAGCTGTTCAAATCTTAGCAATGCATCAACGACATCATGAGTTTGTGGATCTTGAACTTAGTGTTTAACGAAATCGTGAGCTCTTTAGTTTATGCTGATTTTGCCCCAGAACTTTGGAGCAATCTTAGTGAATGTTTTTAGCATGGAAACAGACCAAGAATCTTTGAGTTGAAGCATGAATTACTCACTCCTCGTCAGGGTTTGATGACGATCTCTCAATATTTCACCAAGATCAAGATTCTTTGGGAAGAGCTAAGTTCATTTCGCCTAGTTGTGACTTGTGATTGCGAAGGAGCTCAATCTTTGTGAGATTTTTTTCAGCAAAATACATTTATTACTTCTTGATGGGATTAGATGAGCCTTTGTCCCAGGCTCGAGGCTAAATTCTGCTTGTGGAATTGCTTCCTTCCATCACAAAGGTTCTTGCAATGATTACTCAGAAGAGAAACAACATGTTGTTGGTTCTTCATCTTCCAATTCTCTGAATTAAGTTGCTTTTGCTGTCCAAAAACCAAATGCAAAATCTAATTTTGGTTCCAATTCCAACCAAAAATTGGGGAAGAAAGATCGTCCTTTGTTCCCACTGTTGTGTTCTTGGCCATTCTATTAACAAATGTTTTCACATTCATGGTTTAACCCTTGGCTCTGGACATGGAAAAGGGAAACAAGTTGTGCATCTTGTTTCTTCTGACCAAACAACAACCACTGAAACAACTTCTCTGCAGCTAACCACCTCTTAGATACAACAGTTGGTAGCTCTACTGAATTCTCAGGCCGTTCAACTTGCTACTAATGTTCAAGATTCCACTCCTGCAGGTATGATTCTATCCACATCCTATTCAAGGTCATTTAATTCAGATTCTTGGATTATAGGTAGCAGAGCCACATCCCATGTTGCATGTAATCTCTCCATATTTTCTACTATCGTACCTTTGTCCAATTTCTTTGTTCATTTACCTAATGGTTTTAAGGTGTTTGTTCATTCCATTGGGACAGTCTCATTAAGGGCTGGTCTCACCCTTCATAATGTTCTTTACATTCCACAATTTACAATCAATTTAATGTCAGTTTCCTTATTACTAAAGCATTCTTCTCTTATGGTAACCTTTCTCCCTTTTCCTTTTTGATTCAGCACAATAATTCATTGAAGGTGATTGAGAAGGGTAATATGCAAAAAGACCTCTATGGTTTTCAGTTAGATGTCACTTCAGTCCCTAGCAATGCATTGTTGGCACCATCATCAATTTGTCATCTTAAACCACATGATTCACACCTGTGGCATTCAAGATTAGGTCATATCTCAAATAAAATCTTACAAACACTTTCTGACACACTTTCTTTACATTGTTATGTATCTGATTCTCATTGTTCAATGTCCTTTAGCAAAATTTTGTAGATTGTCTTTCATTTTTAATAATAACATGTCTAGTGCTCTGTTTAACCTTGTACGTTGTGATGTGTGGGACCATACCACATTCCCACTTATAATGGAAAAAAGATATTTCTTGAACATTGTGGATGATTGCACTCATTTTTCTTGGTTATATCTACTGTCTAACAAATGTGAGGCTACTAATTGTTTGATGCAATTTTTTTTATTTGATGGAGACTCATTTTCATGTCGCAATTAAGCAAGTCAGGTCAGATAATGCCAAGGAGCTGGCTCTTACTGAGTTTCTGCAAAATAAGGGTGTTTTGCATCAATTTTCTTGTGTTCATCGGCCATAACAAAATGCTGTAGTAGAAAGGAAGTATCAACACTTGTTGAATGTGGCAAGAGCATTATTCTTTTAGTCTCAGGTTCCAAAGTCCTTTTGGGGTGAAAGTATTCTTACTGTTGTGTTTCTGATCAATAGAACACTTAGCCCCCTGCTAAAATTCAAGTCCCTTGTATGAGTTACTCTATGTAAAGCTCCCAACTACTCTCAGCTTTGAGTATTTGGATGTCTTACTTATTCTGCAACCATCCCTACGACAAGAATAAAATTTTGTGCAAGGGCAAATCCAACTATATTTGTTGGTTATCTAGTGGGCTATAAGGATTATAAGCTATACAACCTCAAGACAAAGTAGTTTTTAATTTCTAGAGATGTCCTTTATCACAAACAAATCATGCCTTTTGCTGCCTCATCCGCACGTGTCCCTAGCCAAGATTTGTTTGAAGATATTGTCTTGCCTTCCCTTTTACCAAATCAGCCCATTACTGCTCCTCCTACAACAATTAATACACCTCTTGAACCATTGCAGCACCTGATTCTGGACTCGTTGCACCTGCAACACCTTCTAAACCTATTCCAGCAAATACACCTACGCTCAGAAGGTCTACTCAAGTCTCCCATGCCCCAAGATACCTTCAGGATTATGTGTGTTGTTCTACTACTTCTGCTGCCACTTACCCCATTTCTAGACATTTGAGCTATCATAAACTGTCTTCATCCTATTCCCAATTTGTCATGCAAGTTTGTACAGTACCTAAACCTATTTTTTTTTATCATCAGGCAGTGAAGTTTTTTGAAAGGAGACAAGCAATGAATGAAGAGCTTAAGGCCTTGGAAGGCAATCATACTTGGGACTTGGTGATTCTACCATTTGGGAAACATACAATTGGCTGTAAATTGTGTATAAAGCTAAGTATCTACCTAATGGGACTCTAGATAGATACAAAGCTTGGCCAGCAGTAAAGGGCTATACACAATACGCAGGGGTGGACTTCCTTGATACTTTTTCTCCTATGGCTATGATCACCGTAAAGAAATTCATATAAAATATATACACAACACGCAGGGAGAATCCCTGCGCCTAGCTTCTAACCGTGCTCCCTATTTGCCATTGCCCTGAGCAGGAGGGCAGCTGGATGACGTCGCCATAAAGCCAGCCACCCGTTACCGCCGGATCTACAACGCTGTCGTCGCGATAGCTATCACGATGCTTTTCCCTCCGTTGCTTCCCTTGCCACCGCAAGCAACCCTATGTTCCTATTCTTTGTTGTGTTGCATTGGTTTTGGGAAATGGGGTGGGTTTGTTTTTTAAAAAGAGTTACCAAACAGATGATGTTTTTGTGTTTTACTACTAAAAAGTTGCTTCTAAACTTGATTTTTAAAATAGTTTTAAAAAACAAAAACAAAAAAAGTGTTCCAAATAGGCCCTATATCCCTGCAAAAGGAATATTCTTGTAAGGCTTTATCCGAGAGAAAAACCATTATCTTTGTTGTATTGAGTGAGTTTTTTTCTTGTGAGAGAACACAGAGTTATCATTGTAAAAAGAATTTTATTGTGAGGCTTTTGTGAGTGAGAAAAGCCATTTTTTATGTGAGTTTAGAGAGACATTTGTCAAAGACTACTCTTTGTGTGAATTTGGAGAGGCTATTGTCAAAGACTATGCTTGGGATGAATTTAGAGAGACTCTTATCAAAGACTATTCTTTATGTGAGTTTGGAGAGGCTTTTTGACTGCTCTTTTGTTGGTACTTACACTTTGAATTTGTGTGAAACGTTGTTTATTTGTAACTGCCTTATGAGATTTCTGATTTAGTGAAAATCCTACCGTGGATAGGTACTGGATGTAGATTTCAATGTTAGAGAATTGAACTAATACAAATACTCTGAGCAAACTCTTCTTTCTTCACCTTTATTTACTTTCTGTTATTCTCACTGCTTTAATATTATCTTAACAAGTATATATTTTGAACCATGTTTTTGAACAGATATAATAAGTATATAAACTCTGAGCTTTTAACAATAGCCCTCTAAAAACAAGTTTTTTCTAAAGGCATTAGGTAACTTTCTCTTGAATATCTCCTGCAGCGACAAGAGACTTTGCATGAAATTTTTTATTAGTGTTGTAGGGAATTCAGAAAGCAATTTCTCCAGCCAATTTGCAAGGCCAAATCAAGGTCTCCATTGCAATAGACACCACTCTCCTAGGCTGATCTTACCCACCAAGAGATGGGGTTGCAAGCGATCGTGCAATTCAATATATAAGGCATATTTACCGACTTCCTAAAAAGCAATGAAGCACCACTTCTTCCAAATGTGTACTCATTTTTTTCCTATGCTAACAACCAACAAAGAATTGATCTTGACTCTGCCTTGTTTACTAGACAAGGACCAAACGAGGTTGGATACCAAAACCTCTTTGATGCATTGTTGGACTCTCTCTACGCTGCTCTAGAGAAAGTAGGTGCACCCAATGTGAAGATTGATGTGTCTGAGAGCGGATGGCTATCTATAGGAGGAGTTGGAGCCACTGTTCAAAATGCAGGAACTTAGTGTAAGAATTTGATTAAGGATGCCAAGTCTGGGACTCCAAAGAGGCCAAATGGACCCATTGAGACTTACATGTTTGCTACTACTTATGTCCTTGAATAATTATCTATTTAAAAAATTTAAGCAATATTGATTATTTTTTTTCAATAACACCCATATTAAATACTATTTACTTATTAGTCAAGGAAAAAGAAATTAGTAAAAGTATAGTTTAGTAAATTAATGTTAACTTTCTCCAACATTGATGTTTTTCTAATCATTTTCTTAATTATAGTGAGCATTTAAAATTGAACAATTATTCAAAGGCAGGTAGTATGTTTGATGAAAACAAGAAGCCATGTTCAAAAATTGAGCGACACTTTAGTCTATTCAGGCCTGACAAATATCCTGAGTACCAACTCACTTTCAACAAAACAATAATTATTATGATATCACTAAATGTGACCTAGAATAATCAACAAGGTGTTTGGAAATTCATAAAATTCAATTCTATCAAGTAACTTAATTTAATCTCCCAATTTGGAAGCAACATAACTTAAGGAATTGAAATCTAATGAGAATTAAAATCCATCAAAACTATGGAATTGAAATCAAACCCAAATAGGTCAAATTTGGTGATAGAATTGAACTAAAATATTAGAATTCCCAAATTATCACTACTCCTTCTTCCTTTCTTATCAAAACAAAAAAAAGACAAAAATAATCAAAATATACAATTCATTTCATTTCAAGTACATTCCAAAGAAAGAAATTGAATTCAATTATACAGTTTAAAAGGTTTATTCCAAACACAATAATATAATTCAAATCTAAATGGAATTCAATTCTTAATTCAATTCCATCAACTAATAACTTTTCAAATACTCTAAAAGTACTTGGTGCCTATTGTTTTAGGCCAGTGATTAATGTGATTTAATTTGTACCCACTTAGCTTAAGTTGATTTTTCTCACGGTACTATTTTAGGGACCAAATTGGCAATTAATATAGTTATTGGAATTTCAGTATGATACATTTACCGATTGATCTAACGACTAAAAAAAATTAAATAATTTATGATATTTGCAACCAATTTTTTTGTCACTAAAAGTCAACCAAGCTACCAACTTGTTAGCAGTTGGAGGGGTTGAAAAATGGTCGCTAAATTGGTCACTAAAGATAGTGACCAATTTTTTTGTCGCTAAAAAATTTGCAACCTTGATTTTGGTCACTAACCATTTCAGTCACTAAATCGATCGCAAACCATATATATATATATATAAGTAAATATTATATGAATTTAATATTTATATATTGATAGTATAAAATAATTTTATACTTTCAATCAATAAAATTTGAGCAAAACAATTTGATGAGTAATCACCCGCTGTACTTTGTTATTTTGCTTAGATTATATTAATTGATAATATATATACAAATGGAGGTTATAATTCTCTTCATTTTTTATTTTCAGTTATATAGCTTACAGGAGATTTTTTTTATAAAAAAAACTAAACAGTCAGAGAAATTTACAAGAATTAAATTGGCAGAATAATATGGTATGTTGTTCACTCTTGGATGAATAAATATGTTCTGATAATATATCTCTTTTTCACGTGATATCAAAATTAAATATTTTAAAAAATAAAAATATTATAAGTAGATATGAATCGGTATATCCATCCACACTTATACCAAATTTCTACCCGTGAATGACGGAGATGGGGGTTTTCCCAACCCTTTCTGTCTTAATTCATTCTTTATATAAAAACAAGCTAGATACGTCATGCAATACAGAGTTGGTGGATTGAATAATCAAATCAACAAGTTAGTCCTCTCTTTTCCCCGTTGTTTTCTGGCATCTTTGAATGAATTCAATTTATATTTATTTTGTAATGATATTTGATATTTTTACACAGCATTAAAGGATTTTAAATAATCAAATCTGCAAAATATTTAAAAATAAATTTAGACGATTAATTTTGCAGTCAACCGATTAAATATCTCTAAAATAATGTTATTTTACCAAACATATGTTAGACAAACTCATTTAACTTGGGTTTTTCAACAAGATCTATTTTTTTTCCCGGTACAGTTTTTTTGTCCGGTTCTTTAATGTCATGACCCTTTTGTAATTTCAAGCAAAGTATTGATTGATAAAAGAGGGAAAAAGGGGTTTCTACAAAGAAATAAAATTATTTTAAAAGAAAAAATTTATTTGAATATAAAAAATAGATATATATCTCATGAACATAATTGAAAGAAATTAAAAAGACACAAAAAAAAAGTCTTTGTTTTTCTCTCTCAATATTCACCGCTACCTAGGACTTCATGTTTTTCTCAATGTCCATGACATGTTTCCTTTTCGATATATATATTTCAATTAACAATTTTCATTTTAAAAATAATGCAAGTCGGGCAAATAAATTATATAACAAATTAATCGGCCATGGTTTTCTTCCATTTCAATACCCTCGTCTAGGGGTATTAGCTAAGGATTTCATCGGCATTAGTTTAACTAAAATTAATGGTTTATTTTTGCCGCCGCTAGCTAATATTTTAAAAAGTGGTGCCAAAAATGGATGATAATGGAAAGAGTTTAATTTTGAAGCAAATGCAAAAATATTTTATATTATCATCCAATTAATTTTTTTTGTATAATTTTTTAAATAGTGAGTATAAAAATAAATTATCATGGCTGACATAACATTATATATTGAATGATTGTTTAAAAAATTTTATTCAGTCAATGCAAAAAATTAAATCCTAATGAAAATACATGCATTTGAGGGTATTGGAGCTCTTCTGCAAACTCTTAGGAAAAATCCTAAACAGGTGAGGTGGGTCCGTGTTCAGGCAATTGCAAATTGGTATGAATGATCAGACATTTTGGTTGCATATACTTTGCAAATAAATAGAATTTTGATTGAGAACGTTTCGCTCACGTTAGGCTGACTAATTAACATGCAGATTAATGGCCTTCAACCAGCAATTGATAACCTTGGCCATCTTGCCATTAATGAATTATATATCATTATGGACCGTGTATGCGTCTTCGACCGGGAAAATTTGTTAGTAAAAACGAAAAACAAAAAAATGTTGAACTTCCACTGAGTGATTGACGGGGCTAAAAGTCTTTGGCAATTGGAGGAGTACCTTACAATGCAAGATACTCGCATCTTTATGCATATAAATATGTGTTAGCCCCTGGTGTAGAAGATATAGGAGTTAAGTGTTAAGAGAGTTTTGGTTTACACATCTATTCTTCAAAAGGAAAACTGCCATGTCTGCCATATTGCTGCTTGTTGGGATTTTATTGTCCATTGGACTGGAATTTACTGGTATATAACTCTCTCCCTCTCTCAGAACAAATGTGCACTTGTTTTTTTTTTCCCTGTTACTTTTCTTTATGGGGAAAAAGTGCTTTCTAAACTTATATTGTATATTGTATAAGTGCCGATATATATATATATATATATATATATATATTTTGGTATTATATAAGTGCCGGATATTAATATGATTGTACAAAATATGTGTATAACAAAATAAAATAAATATTATATATGGTTATATCACGATTACCTTATTTACTATTTATTCTTTATACCACTATCATAAGAGTCTACCTAGGTATACTTATATTCTGTTGATCATTTATCATCATTGAATGAAATGGAAGAGTGGAGACTAAAATCTTATTCAATGGTGATGGTTATTCAAATAGAACACTTACTGTTGAATATTATTTAATAATGAGTTTTTTATTTGGACACACATAAAATAATATTATTTAATAGTCAATAGTGAGTGTTCTATTTGGACATATCCATCACCATTGAATGAGATTTTGGTCACTCACTCACTCATCTATTTCATTAAGTGATAATAAATTGTGTTTGAATTATAGAATAACATTGTTGTTTATGCTATATTAAGTGCACTGCACAATCTGTTAAGAGATTAAATAGATTGACAATATTATTGATAAGCTATTAATGTAAAAAAATTTATATAATAATTTAAGGATTTAATTTTGATATACTAAAAATTTAAAAAAATTAACATTATTATCCAATTATATATTATCACATCGACAAATATAATTTATTTTCACATCCATTATTAAAAAAGTCATACAAATGAAATGATTTGATTTGATAACAGTATTATTTTGTTTACATGATCAATATATTAAAATTAAACTTATAATTTAATCATGTGTTGCTATATCATGAAATGTGTTTCACTTTTATGCTAACTTCTCCAAAAGTCACTCAAATGCTGAAGTATGATTGATTAATAATGTCAAACATTTTACACTAAATTTGTCAAAATTAATCTTGAGAGAATTTGCGTAATTTTTAACATATCTTTATATTCACTATGTAACCTTAAAAAATCAAACTTCTATATTGCAATTTCAAATTTGTATTGTATTTTTTTTTCTAGCTTCCTTATCATTTTTCTTCCCATAATCACTTACATTGATCACTTCAATATAACGCAGCTGCACAATCCATAGGAGTATGCTATGGAATGCTTGGTGGTGATCTACCATCAAAGCAGGAAGTTATTGATTTATACAAAGCAAATGGTATTGGCAAAATGCGTATATACTTCCCACAAGAAGAAGCTTTTCAAGCCCTTAGAGGTTCAAACATAGAGTTGATCCTTGATGTGGCTAAGGAATCTCTTCAATCTCTCACTGACCCTGGTGCTGCCAAAGACTGGATCAATAAGAATGTGACACCCTACTTACAAGACATCAAATTCAAGTACATTGCAGTTGGAAATGAAATTGACCCAAGTGACAATGAAGCACAATACATTCTAAAAGCCATGCAAAACATTCATGATGCAATTTCATCAGCCAATTTACAAGACCAAATCAAGGTTTCCACAGCAATAAAGTTTGGTCTAATTGAAAAATCCTACCCTCCCAAAGATGGGGTTTTTAGAGAAGATGCAAAGTCATATATACAACCAATTATTAAGTTCTTAGGGGACAATGGGGCACCACTTCTTGCCAATATCTATCCATACATTGCTTATGCCAATGATCAGCAACAAAACATCCCTCTTGACTATGCTCTTTTTAAGCAACAAGGAAATAATGATGTTGGGTACCAAAACCTTTTTGATGCTATGTTGGATTCTGTGTATGCAGCTCTTGAGAATATAGGAGCACCAAATGTACAGATTGTTGTGTCCGAGAGTGGGTGGCCATCTGATGGTGGAGCTGGAGCAACAGCTGAAAATGCAGCCACTTACTACAATAACTTGATCAATCATGTTAAGGGTGGAAGTGGGACTCCAAAGAGGCCTGGTGGCACTATAGAGACTTACTTGTTTGCAATGTTTGATGAAAACCAGAAGTCAGGTCTAGAAACTGAGAGGCATTTTGGTCTCTTCAGGCCAGACAAATCAGCTAAATACCAACTTAGTTTCAATTGAAAGTGATAAGTAAATGTGCCTGTGTCTTATTTAGTTACTTTGAAATAAGTGAACCATGTTGATTTCCATTTTTTTCTTTCCACTCAAATAAAAGTGTAGGGGATTCCTGCAATCCAACTTAAATCATGTAAACCAATTTAGCCTTCATGTACTCATGTTTCAATTTGAATGAAAAATTCAATCCTTGATGTTCTATTAAATTTCAAGATCATATTTATATTTTTAAATATCTGAGGTATGGGATGGTCCGTGGGATAATATTTCGAGAATCCAGATGGGCCACAGATTCCAGGCCCAAGTCCAAGAATCGGTTTTTCAATCTTCTGTTTGTTTTTTTCTCTTGACCCTTAAAATCATTTCATTTTTAATTAATCCATATTATAACGCTGATGAAGACATTCAATCCCTTGCCACGGTAACAGCAGCTAGTGAATAAGTACAAAGCGACATGCAGAAAATACTCTGAAGATATCAAAGTGCGATACACAGTTGTTGAGAATGAAACAATGCATACTGATGAACCAACCCCATATGTTCTACCTGCAATATACAGGGCCACATGAAAAAGGGTAGCACCCCTCTTATCTCATGTTTTGAACAGACAGAAAATAAAGAGCTATTGAGAAGCATTTGTTAAATGTTAACAACTTGGATGGATTATATAGATAGATTAATATTCATAACTTCAATTTGAATATAAGAAACTAGCAAGTAGTCTAGACTAAGTTACTAATAATTTGCTTGCACATGTAGGCAAAGTTACTTTGATGCCCTTGACTTGTCAGCTAGCATTGCATTGTACTCCTCTCTCAGACTGTTGTATTTTTCGCTCAAGGAATTGAGACCTCCCACCATTTGATCCACAGTCACCTCCTTCCTTCTCTTCTCCAAACGATTCTTGGTCAATTCAATCTGTCTCCTTAGCTCTTGAATTCTCAGGTTTTTCTCTTCATGCTCTTTCTTTAACAATTCCAACTCTGATGCCTTCTTTCCTACTTAATGTTCAAATAAAGTGACACAAATTTGTCAACAGACTCAAACCTACATGACCATATATATATATATGGTGTTATATCTGTGCTAATCTAAAGTAGTACAGGGTGATCACAATAATAATGTACCTTAATAGATAGATGATACAGCTCAAGAAAGTCACAAGAAACCATTCACAGAATGTGATAGTATTTTGTCAATGCTTACTGCTGTTAGATATAAAACCATTCACCCAACAATTTATAAGCTTTTGAAAGAAATGGTTTTCAACATTGTTTTGGAATTTCCATAATCAAATGGTCTAGATTTCAATCTTTGTTTTTCAAATGTACTAAGTATTTTGGAAAACAAATTTTTCAATTTCTGTTGAAAAGACTTTGAAGCGAATAATCACGAAATAGTGTAAACAATGATAGATTATTTTTTGAAAAAATGAAAAAAAATGTAAGTCACTTACACTTAACATTGTAAAAAATGAATACCTGTATCGAAAATATTTGAGCTGCCACCTTCCATGTCTTTCCAGCTGCTGCAAATTAAAACATGTCAGCTGCCATACAAACAAAGGCATAGTTGCTAGTCCACTTAATCTAATCCAAATAGATTAAGCATTGATTTCATTATCTACTTATAAATATAAAAATAATATTATGAGAACTGATAGTTTATAGAGAGAAATTCTAGAAAAAGGGTAAAAGAAGTGAGGTGTCAAAACTTAAAAGTGTAGACTGAGACACGTGTACTTTCCCCCATAAACTTCCTGTTACCCTTGTCTTCACTTGGAAACCAAACCAGAGTTTTCAAGGATACAAAGAATAACAAGAATTTTCAAGGGAACAAATCACAGACAAAAGGGACAAGGATACAACATGAAAATGAAAATGTCTAATAATTAAATTAATTGTACAAGGAAAATGTCTAATAATTCATTCTCATTTATTTCTCCAACCTTCCATTACTCACTCACTACTCCCAACTGAAAAAGGAGACTCATGCAATTGATGAAAAACATAATCAAATAGGAAGAAAAAATAGGAGAGAAGGAGGAGATTTTTGACAACCAATTTCTTCTTCCTATGATGAATGAAGCAGTAAAATCAAACGAAGAGCCAACCCATCAAAACTAGTCTCACCTTTTCACTTTGCCTCCAGGAACTGCACTTTGTCTTCAGTTACACACCCACATACACTCTTATTACTTTGAGTCTTTCTTTTCTCTGTGGTAGCCCCTTCACCTAAATCTGCTTGTAACTCATGCTTTGCACCACTATATATAACTATAATCCAAAAAAGTGACAAGAGCCTAGTCCCCTTTAACTCCCTTATCTCTTCAACTGAAGACTACTACTACTTTTTGGACTTGCGTCCTTTATTTTCTATCAGACAAAGTGTGATGGCCACTTGGCTGGTCATAGCTTGCAACCCTTTATAAAAAGCCTAGGGAAATGATAGTTGTGGTGGTGGCACATGACTTGCTGGTATCTAGGCATAGATACGTCACTATATGCTTAGATTACCATCATTTTTGGACCTATCTTCCTATTTCAAGGAAACTGAATCCTCAAGATGGAGTTCAGTACAAAGATTTGTTGAGCCATTGTTGTGAAACTTTCTGCCCCGGTTTGTCCCATCACCAATGCTGCTCTGACCATATTGGAATCAGATTAGATTATATCTGTGTAATGTTATCTGCTTGCTAACAGAAGCTAGTTTTCTAGCATCCCATCTTTGTCTACTTTGACTTTTTAGGAAATACGAATAGAGGGGTCCTATCATGTCCACATTTGAAGGCAGAAAAAGGAAAGAGTATACAACATTTTCTTTCACAATTTAAATTTCAGATGAATTCAGTCTTGATAAAAGTTTTGAGATTTGATCATAACACTTTTAATTTTGATATCAATTTTATCCTAATAAAATATTTGACATCAATTTAGTCATTTATTTAAAGTTAAAATTTAACAAAATAACTAAATTAATTTTAAAATTAAAAATATCAAAACTAATTATAAAATTTTTTATTAAAATTAAATTAATATCAAATTAAAAATATTAGGAACAAAAATTATTTACTCGAAAGGTTAAAAGTAAAAAACAATGCTCTTTAATTTGACTGATTTTAGTGTAAAGAAGCATACAAAAATTTGTGGGGGCATATTATTTCAGTCTATGGACTATGGTAATATAAAATTGGCAATTTCGCTTGCAATGTAGCAGTAATTGATTAGGCTTTGACTAATTAAATATCAAAATCTATGGCATTACACAACACTACTTAAGAAAAATACACTCTGATTGTTCCCATAGTGGTTGGAAATTGCTCTAATAAATACCCAACTCTCCCCAGCCAGGATTTCACTGAGTGAGACTTGTGGACAATGCTTCTTCCCTAAAAGGATATTCACGGAAGAAAAGGAGATAATTGAAGAAGCAAATATCTATGCAAGGCTTTTCACTTGAGCTTAACTTGAAAGGAGTGGTTGGGTTAGATATGGCTATAGCTTTTAAGTTCAACTTCCAAAATCTAAAAAAGAAAAATGATCTCTTTTCCAACACACCTCAAAGTTTTTGCCTCTTTGTTTGTCTCCTTTGACTAAACATTCAGCCATCATTTTTTAATAAAAAATACGACCTTAATTTCAAATATATAGTTTAGTTTAAGAAAATGCAACGTTATGAAACACAAAATGCTTGAGTCTAGTTTATTTTCTAAAAAAAATTATATATTTTAAGAGCAACTGTGTAACACATGCGTTTGGGTTAGTTGAAATAAAATTCTTTAATTAATTAAGTTAATACATTTTAAATATCATTAATAAATGAAGGTGTGAGAATCAACTATAACAATCCATGTAGCAATGTATGATTGAATTACATTATTTCTATATGGAAATTAAATCCTAATAGTATGAGTGTATACGACTTTGAGAATAAGTGAATCTCTACTCTTACTGAAAATATTAATTTTAATAAAATTTTCTATTGACCATGCTCATTAACTACGGAAATGTTGGTAAAAGTAAGTGTAAGGTTGATTTTTCAAACAAAATACGCAGTTCAAAATTTAAACTTTTTTTAAGTCAAAAATTTAAGAAGAGACCAATTGAAGATATAACTACGGAAATGATAACACCCCCAGCCCAAAGAAAAGACACTGGCCCAACTCAGCCCAATAGAGACAAAACATAATTTGTTGGAACCACTTGCAATTAGTTGTATTTAGTTATTGAATGACGTGAAAGATCGATAGACAGTTTCCAAGAGTGTTTGGTTTGGGGTGAAAAATAATGGTGAAATTGTCATTGATAAGTTCCATGAGAGATGACAATTTTATTCATAATTAGCTGCACCCGGTGAACATAATAATTTGGAGAAAACAAAACTAATTGGATATATAGAAATAACCACGGGATTATATTCAACAAAGATAACAACATGTCACTATCATAGAAAGCGCTAAAAGCTTAAAAAGATAGTTATTATGCATTGGATTACACAACTTTGAACACACACTTCCTCCTTGGTAATTCTTTTGCACGAGTCTCGGCTTATTTCCTCTTTAAACAATAGGTACTGGCCAATTAATCCAGGCAAGACCACCTCCAAATCTCTAGCTAGTGATGGATTAGTAGTGGAAGCAAAAAGCTTTCAATAATGATGGACTACCTAATTATACTAGAATGTTTGGTTTAATTTTCAGTTTTCAATTTTTATTTTCAGTTTTTAAATTTTGTGAAGAAAATATTGAAAATTTTGAAAACTATAAAGTTAATTTTCAGCTTTCATTTTCAGTTTCAATATTTTATTCATAAAATTCTAAAAATCAAAAAATTAAAAATAAAAACTAAAAACTATACATAGGCTAATAAGCCTTTTGTCCTCTTGTGAACCATCATAAAAAAAAAATCAGCCCCAAAAGATTGTCCAGCGGTCACCCTTTTTCAGCCAAAAAGTTCCTTTGGCCTTTGCCACCAAATCCTGCGGGGAGGACATGCATGCACATCTCGAACTGTATTTATATTAGCTAGAAAGATACAAACAATGCCGTTCAAATGTAAAAGTTCTTTGGACCATTTGAATAGTTATACTTTGATATATTAAAAAAATAATAATTTTGGAGTATTGAATTTATTTTGCTTTTCAATTATATATCGACATATTAGTAAATATAGTTGACTTTTATATTTATTAAATTAATAGTTATGCAGGTGAATACTTGAATAATTATGCAAATAAAAAAATTTTGATTAGGTGACACTATAAAAATTCATACATTACCAATATATCAAAATTAAACTAAGATAAAAGATTTGTTTTGGACCAACTAAAAATTATCAAAGATGTATAATAGGCTTGCCCAAAGCAGTTTTGCCCCAACATACCTTTCCTTCGCCACAGTAGGTTTATGGGCCATTATCCCATGCATTCTTAATTTGGGCTTACAACAAGCACGAAAAAATAAAGGGAGGCCCAAAGTGTCACTAGTGCTGCTATGTCATTTCAAACCAAAAAGCTTTATCATTAGCTATGTGATCTTGTTTGGTGCGTCGTATACGATAAGGCGTAATAATATTAGACGTAATAGTATAAGGTCCAATAATATAGTCCAAGGAATCCATTGTACAAGTTTGCATACTATCCATTGTTTGGTGCGCCACATGACTGGCTGGAGAGACGGCATATAGCGGCGGGTGGTGGCGGCGACTAGTGGGAGGTGGTGGCAATCGAGAGGTGGGGGTAGGACGTTGGGTGGGGATAGGATATTGACGTAGAAGAGTAAATCAAGGTTAATTTGGGATTGAGTAGTAAGAATAATACCATTAGGTGTTGTCAAGTCTCTTGGGATGAACTTAATCGTATGGTCATAGTATAAAATGGCTTGACCATATAACATTATACTATCATATGTGACACTAAACATGTGATAAAAATTGGCTTTATAGTATTAGGTAATACTATCAGGCCTTATACTATGTATCAAATGGGACCTAAATTTATTATTTAAACCAAAAAAGACTATGAAATTATTATTGAGATGATTTGATCATAAGTTCTATTTTTTGTAACATTTAGGTAGCATTTGGTTTCTGTCCTCAAATAGAAAATATGAGACACTGAAAATACAAAGCTATTTGGTTGTGGAGAAAGGGACAAAATAAAAAAAAATTCTATTTTGGGACACAAAGTACATAAATTTTTGTACTTTCAAAATGAAAAGACATTGGAAATAGGACACAGAGGCCTAAATTTAATATTTTTCTTTCAATAATATCCTATATATATATATATATTTAATATTTTCCTCTTTGTCCTCACTATCATAGGTGGTCCAATGGCAATGTCTAGTGGCAGTGTAGGGGTAGGGGTAAATAATGCTTTTATCATGTATTTTTTATATTGTCCCTATGTTTCCAAATAAGATACATAGATAGTTGTCATGTCTTGTACTCTACTACCAAATGCGATATAGAGATTGTTTTTCATGTCTCCGTCTCTACCTTCTGTCTCCACGTCCTAAGATAGAAACCAAACACTACCTTAAATAACATTTATGTTAACAAAAAAGAGATCAATTTTGATGGGATTTGGATCCTCTAAAATAAGAATCTTACTTTAAAGAGTAAAGTGAGGAGTTTCATCCTTAAATCAATAGAGTGAAAAGGGTCGTACTTCTAACTTTGTTGATCCAAATGTAAAATCCCCTTACTTTACTCTCTAAAATAATATTCTCACTATAGATGATCCAAACTCATTTTGATGATGCACTTACAATATAAAAGAGTTTAACTATATTATTTAATCATATACTTCTATTTAAAAGACATTTTTTTTTATATTATGCACATTATGATTAGATGTTTGTGTAAAAAAATTTCACATTGACTTAGCAATATAAATTAAAATCAACAAAAAAATAAGGATAGTTTAATGAAAATACAAGAATTTGAATAATACTAGGTTATTCAAGCGAACTACTTCATTTCATACGAATCATACAAATCTATGGTTTACGGATCTTTTTTTTTATTGTACAAGGTAATAGTTTTACGAATCATTTAATCATTCAAAACTTTTAGGCCCCGTTTTGTGTATCATATAAGATAAGTCCTGATAGTATTAAAAGTGATTGTACAAGATCTAATAGTATAGTATGAGAAATCCACTGTATAAATTTTTATATTATCCATTGTTTAGTGTGACACATGACCAACGGTGGAAGCCCAAGGGGCGGCAATCGGCAGGTGACAGGAGACGACAAGTAGCATGTGCGGGCAACTAGCGACAAGTGGGCAGGTGGTGGCGATTAGAGGGTAGTTGGCTACTATCGGTAGTGGGGTGTTGATGTAGAAGAGTAAGTAAAGGTTAATTTGGGAATGACTAGCAAAATAATACTATCATGTTATTGACCTTTGGGACTTGATAACTTAATCCTATAGTCATATGATAAAAATAATTTAATCGTATAATATTATACTATTATATGTGACACAAAACATGCAATAAAAATTGGCTTTATATACTTTATAGTATTAGCTAATACGTCGAACCTTATACTATGTATCAAACGGGCCTTAATTCACATTAAAAAAAAAAGGAAGAGAAATTAATTATTGTAATTGTATTAGTGTAGTACACATATGGTAAGTAAAAATTAAGATAGTTCTTTATAATGCAGTGCACACACACACATATACATATATATATATATATATATAATATTAGGAATCACTTGCCTAAAACTTATAGGGACAATTATATTTTTTATATAAATCAAATATCTTAAGTAACTATTCAAATTATGCTTACAAAGTACCCAAAAAAAATTATGCTTACAAGTATACTAAGATTTAACAAAGCCAGAAGACGTTGTAATATAAAGCAAATAAAGTTTTCAAATTTACATTCTTTCTAATAACATTCTGCAATTCAATTATGGTAACCTATTGAAATTTACCAAATTTACAAACCTGGTTTTTTTTTTAACAAAAGGACCAAATTATGTATCCATCTGATCATGTAGTAAAATAACTTATAAAAAAAGGTAGTAAAATAAAACGAAGCCCATCAACGCAACATGTGGCAGAACCTTTTTGGTAAGGCTGCAAATGCTGGCCAAAAAAAAGATGAGAGATGTGTAGAAGTTGCATAATTTAAAGTCTATGGCAGGACACAAGGCTCCATCGTCCATAAAATCAAAAGATTCATGAAACAAACATTTCAATGAGTTGATACTTGACAGTGAAAGGAGTGTGTACAATTGTTCCTGTAATGTCAGCACCATGTGACAGCAGGTTACCCACTCCCCACATGTGACCACCTCAGACTATAAGACAAAATAGTACTTCCAATAAGTTTACCACCATTTCCATTCCCTTCCCTTCCAACCTTAACTACATCAATTGTTTTTATATCTATTTTATCTATCTATCCATCGAATTATTTCTCTTTTTTACTTTAAAACTAAAAGTATACGCTTCCCTATGTCTGTGGCAAATTTGAGAATTGGATATAAATAAATTTAATTTTAATATACTTATGATATAAAATCTTTTTACACAGTTATTTAATAATATAATGCTACAAAAAATATGATTAACTTTCACCTCCGTTACATAAAATTTAGGAAAAAAAAATTAATTGGATAAAAGTGTAAACCAAAAAACTCCTTGTTAACAGTATCAATGATCAAAATAAATTAAACTCGTTAAAAACTGAATAAAAATGAACCAGGAACAAACTGGCCACATGCCACTAGTTTTCCACATAGCTCAATGCGTACATGAGCACTCTGGTATTTTCTTCTGGCAACTTGTAAGGAAAATATGTCTTGTTTGGAATGGCCTTAAGCAGGATCATAGCTTCTGTCATGTAAGATCACAAGTGTATATATAACAAAGGAAATAGGTAATTTACTTGAGTATTGCTATTGCATGGTGAAAGGCACAAATTGACAATTCTATCTAATGGAATTGGTTTAATATTGTACATGATAAGCTACCATTACTTATGCCAGTGTGACCTATTCATTGCATGTCCATTTCCAACAAATAATAATGGGATCAAGTTTGGATCAGTAGGCACAGGTACAGCAACCGCCACCCCTGAAAAAGAGAACAGAATAAGGACAGAAGCACTAGAATATCAGTGGTTTATTAAGACATTGGTGTGATTCCCTTCCCAGGCAACTTCTAATCTACTGCAACATTGACGCACCACCGGAACTAAATGATAGATAAAACTATGAAAGAGTTTATATCATACAGCAAGGTAAAAGTCTACAGTATGTTCTGCCTCAGTCTGGTGAAAAAAGATAAATACTTAAGAGTAAAATGAGTAAAATGTCTGTCCTAGTATCAAATATGTATCTCTTGCTGTTAGTAGTATGTATTGATGATGATGTTGACCTCCTTGAATCTTCTCTAGGGTATAGTCTTTTAATCTAGGTGTATTTGGCTATACATCTAGAGGATTCATCCTTCTGTATACTTATACAAATCTGCATAGAAACAAACCAGCAATGGAAAAAATCATTTGGTGAAAGAGGCACTAATTCACTAGATCATAAGCAAGTTGTAAGATGATTTTTACAGAAAAAATAAATAGGAATAAGCAGCACTCACCCTACTAAAAGTTATCCCCAATGACCACTTCTATTTTTATTTCCTGCAATTCAGAGCCAAGAGATGCGGATTTAAAAGCCTAAAAAACATATATTAAGTTGTCACCATATCATTAGCATCATACAAACTGCAACCAGCGGTACCTTAGATTTCAAAGAAAATTAATGAGAAGCCATGTCACCTAAAGCGCTCTGCGGTTCTGATGTCACCTGACGCGCTCTGCGTTCTAACTTGTTCTGAGATGATGAGCATGTGGAGAATACAGCATTCTCATTTACCTCAGCCAATGTAGAGAAATCAGACAGATTATCTCCAGCTGCTTTTGTCGGTGAAGCAGAAAGGCTATCAGGAAGGGCACGCTCCACACTACACCACCGTCCACAACCAAGATAAGTACAAAGAAACAATATCAGAAAGCTTGAAATACAACACAAACCCACAAGGAAAAGAAAATTAAAAGGAGGAACCCCACAATAAGCCTGTCTGCACTACTAAGGAAACAGGAATCAGATCTGAAAAAAAGTCAAGCTGTATACCTATTTTGAAGATCTGTAATCTCGGCATGTGTGCTGCCCTTTCCATTCCTGCTGTAGGTATCATGAATGCCGGCTGAATCAACTTCCCGTGGTGACTTCTGCTGATCAGCAACAGCTGAAGACCTTGTAGAAACGAGGTTGCCACTGAATCCTGCAACGAAATGTAAATCAACAAACAATCAAACATGCTTCGCTGTAAGTTTATCATGGAGATACTTTTGATTGGTCAACCTGTGATATCTTCTTTAGGGCTATCAGGATAAAGGCGTGGACTGCTAACGTGACCATGGAGTTGTGATAAGGGCAAAGAAGCAGCAACAGAGAGACTGCGTTGGTGATGGCGTAAATTATTATTCTTGAAGTCTGGAAGGTGCAGATTCATGAGCCTTCTTTCTTGAAGTTCAATGGCTTGTTGCAACTCAGCCTGCTCCTCCAATTTTCTTCTCAACATGATCTCCTGCGGATTATAGAGCATTCTTGCTCCTGCAGAGACAGACCCAACCAAGTTGAAAAGAAAACACAAGGGACTATGTTAGCATCTGCATGCACAGTTGCACATTAAGTATGCTCCCTATGCAATCCAAGTAAAATAAAAACATCAAGACAGGAGAAATTGAATTACCAAGATGGAAATCATAAGGGGCTTTAGAGTCAAGCCCAGAGGGGCTCAAACATGGTGAAAATTCTCCCCTCTCAAAATGTGGTTGTTGATGCTGTTTCCTGCATGCATCAGTCACAATAACAAAATTGTTGCAATAGGAAGAAACAAACCAAACAAAGACATGAAGCCAACATACTTGTCAGGGATTTTTCCCTTCTCCTTGTAAGGCTTGACAAGTACACGAGAATCACAGATAAAATGAGGATTCCCTTTGGATAATATGAGTCTAACTGTCTCTGGATAGACAAAGGTAACAAACCCAAACATTCGCTTTTGCTGGTAAGGAATCCTCACATCTTGCACAGGCCCAAATTTGCTTCAAAATAACAAAATAGATATTTCAATAAAATTCCTCAATTGAGACTCAAATGTACGTGTGCATATACTTTCAGATGAACTTTTAATGACAAAACACATACTAGCATGCACATAGACTCAGCTGTATCACAAGTAAATACTAAGGGTGTGTTTGGTTAGGGGTAAAAATAGGGGTAAATTTTCATGGATGAATTCAATATGTAATTTTATACATATAACTCATCCATGAAAACTTAACCCCATTTTTAACCCCAACCAAACACGCCAAAGAAATAAAAAATGGTCAAGCGGTTCCATTTTCGATAATGATACAAAAGCTAGTTCTCATCTTTCAACATATATATATAACGCTTTTGGTAACGTGACGTAAGGTTCTGCAACTTCGCAGAGAAAAAGTCAACATACAATTAATAAAACAATATATCAATGTTTTTAACTATAACATTCTCGGGCCACAATTTTTAAGAACCCAGCCCCAAAAGTCAAAATCAATGGGCATCCATCCATCCTTCTGGTAACTTATGAACAACCACAATTAAGATAGATGTGTTTGATAAAAATGGGGGTGAAACTAGCAATGCATATAAAATTTCCAGCTAGTATCATGGAATTCTTAAGTTGGCAACTCTAGATTGCTATAGTGCTCCAGAAAAACCCCTAATCAGCAAACAAGCAAGCTCAATTCAATCCAAGATGGCAAAAGACACAAGCATCACCATGGTTAGGTGTCAAGAGCCAGGACCAATACGGAGGCAATAAAAGTTCCATGTTTTCCAGGTCTTCCAACCCGACTAGACCAAGAATACACGCAAAACCATCTAGTGGTGGGGTGCTTATTGACCACATTTTTAATTCCATTTTTACATTAAATGTGGAATAATTATTGACAGTATCCGGACCGGAATTCAACAGCATCTATCGGAAAACTCTAGCCATGACAATGCAATATAATTTCACACATTTCGCCGGCATTGCATCGTTCAAAGATGTACCTTGTCGCGAAACCATTATCAATTAAACAAAATCCAAAACAACCCTGCTAAATACAATTCAACCAATACTCATTATCAAATGGGGATTACTGGCAGCCAGCCGTAGTATGTTTTACCTGAAGTATTCTGAAACATCTTCATCTTTAAATGTGCTTTCAGCCGGAAACGTTAGATAAATCTGTCTGGAAGGAGAGTTGGGCTTTTCAGCCGATGCCATGCCTAGAAAGTCAGTCCTTTCTGGCCTGCACCGGCCAAACCTGTAAAATTCATCACCCATCACGACTGCTGCAGCTGCAGCCGCTCTGAAATGCATCACAAAGAATAACAAAATATTATTATTCAACTGAAGGAAAAAAAATTATCTTTTTCATTGAAAAAGGTTGACACTTTACAATCACAACTAAAGAGGTAGCCATTTTTTGAGACACTAATAAAAAAGGAGCAAACTTTAGTTTATAGTTCATAGATAAACCTCACGGGATCATTCTGCTGCTGCATCAAAAAGTGAATGTACTTGTCATATGACGATGGTGAAGCTCCAGCTCCAGCTCCAGCCATGAGCTGAGAAGCAGCCATTAACCTTTGATGCTGCGCAGCCTTCAACCTCATAATCTCCTCACGCTGTAGTTCCAACCCTTCAAACCTACTGGGAGAACCAACAATGGCACCACCATCCACTGCATCAGTCAAAGCACCACCATGATGCACAAACTTGCAGTTGCTGCCATTTTTGCAGAACCCTTAGCAAAGTAAAGGCATGGCTTATACCCAATTCCCACTTCTTCACCCCCAAAACACACATCACTTGCAGAGTGGCTCCTCCTATGGAAATGTCCATGGTCATCCCCATTGTTGACAACCCCATGACCCAATTCAAGCGTTGGATCCACCAAATCCTCATCCTTCAGAGACTCATTGAGAAAAGAAAGGTACTCACCCATTTGTTGCTCATCAACAACGTCACCACCAACAGGGTTCAGCTCACCCCTCACCACACAAGGTGAAAGGCAAGATTTTGAGACAGACCCACCACGGATACTGTCATGAGAGAGTGAAAAATTTGACTTTGGGCTAATGGGGTTGTTTGGTAACCCAGAAAGTGGCCAAGCATGTGAAGAAGGAGAAGAAGGGCTGCCACTGAAACGTGAAAAAGGGTTGGTAGTGCTTTGAGGCCTAGGTATATGGTTCGAAGGGGAAGGAGAAGAGGGCGTAGAAGAGAGTCCCAAATGGCTCTTAACCTTGAGAACAAGGGTGTGAAGGACATAGTCAGGGGTTGAAGCTAAGCGAACAAGGTCAGTGTCTTGAAGGTTGAAGAGAATGTGGCCTATGATCTTTGAAGCATTTTCTGGGTCAAGCTTGTTGATTCTCGCCACCACCACATTTGTGGCTTCATAAGTACCCATCAAGATGAAAACTTTTCTACGTTTTTTGCTATTATGTTTTTTTGGGGTTTGTTTGTTGTTAAGGAAGAAGAGAAGGAAGGTAGAAGCGGTGGTGGTGGTGGTGGTGGGGTGTGAGTGAGAGAGTGTAGTGTGCGTGTGTGTGTGATGTGAGTGGTGAGAGGATCTTTTTCTGTTGCTCACCGCAGAACAAGAAGCAACAGTGTGTCGTTATGCTATGCTTTGTTGTTACCACTTGTGTGACACAGTACACAACACACTCTTTCACGGTTTCTCTCTCTCACCCCGATGTTTGTTTGGACTTTGGAGAGTTACAGAGTTGAAGAGAGACAGAGAGAGAGAGAGAGGTGTATAATATAGTGCGGTGTTGTTGAGTTCAGATCCAGTTTTTAGGTTTGAACTTTGAAGGATAATCGTCAACACACTCTCTCACCAATTTGCATGAGCTTGCACAACACAACCAACCCCGGGTTTTGTTCCTGCATCTTCTTTTGCTACCATTTTTTATAATTTCAAATAAACAAATAAATAGTGCTTCATCATTCATCAGTAAATGGGGTTAAAAAAATAGCTATGGTGACATTTATTTTTAATTTAATCATCAAATGATTTTTTATTGAGTTTAATATGACAATTCTTTTATGTCATTTTGAACATTTAATGTTGGCATGAATGCTTCTTCTTAGAATTGACTTAATAAATAATAAAAATTAAATTAAATATAACATATTTTGTGTAACGGTTATTCTTGATTGAATTTTGAGTTTGAATTTGAACACGGATAGTATAAAGAATTTTATACTATTATCTAATAAAATCTTGTATTTTGCATGACTTTTAAGTAGAGGGATGAAAATTAATTATATCTGTCAATGTGATAAAAAAATGATTGGATTATTGTGTAAATTAAAATTAAATCCCAAAATTTTAAAGTTTATAATAATTTTATGAATTTGATTTCAATATATTATTGGTATAGTTTTTGTTTATACAATTATCTAATTATATCTAATCACGTCAATAATAAAAGTGTTTTAACTCTTTATTATTTCAAAAGTCATGAAAATAATAACATGGAATTATATAACAATGCGACAATATTTGTTCCAATAATATATTAAAATTAACCTGTAATTTTGTATCAATTGCACATTTTTAGAATGATAATAAATTAGAGAGATAACAATGAAAATGATCATTATGCATATGAAGATTATATTTGAAATAAGTGCCATGTATATACATTCAAAATATTTTTTTATTAAGTAAATATTTATTTGTTATATAATATATAAAATAATGAAAATCTCAAGCATCTAAAAAAAGCGTTATTGAAGGAAAAAAATTTGATGTTTATAAGTTTTATTTGGTAACATTATTTTATTTTAAACTTAACAAATATATGATATTCTTTCATTTTTAAGAATATTCTCCATCCTTATATCACATGCAAAGTTTAATTTTGTCGCCAATTTTACTCGATTTAAGTCTATGTAGTTTACTACCAAAAAAGCTGCGGAAAAATCATGACCATAGTTTTATTTGTTTAATTTTATTTTTAAGATTTTAATAAATTTTAAATTAATCCACTTACCAGTTGTAATTTTCAAAGAATAAGTTTAATTTTAAAGCATAAAGTTAGTATACAATATAATTTTGACATTCAAAAAATTGATTAATATTTATCTATATAACTTTATGTTGAAGAAAAATATATAAAGAGTTAATGTTTATTTAAATTTATGACTTTATATTCATGAGTCATTTTAATCTCTAATTTTTAAAATGAGTCAAATTAGTCACTGATATTGCAAAACTTACATCAAGTTATTCTTTCATCCTACTTTTATTTAATATTTTATTAATTAAATAATAATATGTAATATTAAGTGATATTTTGACATACCATGTGCCATTTGAACTATAATAAAGTTTTAAATAATTCATTTTAGTATCTAAAATTATAAAAATGAGTCTTTTTATGACTTGAAATAGAGATTTAAATAAATCATTTTATATAATTTTAGACAATAAAATAAGTCATTTTAATCTTAATTTTATTTCAGATAACATATGGTATATTAAAGTATCACTTTAGCTTACCTATTATCATTTAATTGATCAAATATTAATAATTGGGTTTAAAAGAGTAATATGACTCAAGTTTTGTAATATCAATGGCTAATTTAACTCATTTTAAAAATTAGAAATTAAAATGATACAAACTAAAATGAATATTTACTTATTATATAAATAATGTTACCCTAATATTTAAATCAATCTCAATTCCCTGTGACAACTGACAATAAAAATTTTCTACTATTTCGTTAATGAAATCATTGCTACAGAGGTTGAGGTGAATTCTATAAAGAATCTTTATGGACTTGCAATTGATTATCTATCAAATTGATTTAATCATGTAATTGACTAACCACAAATTCAAATTTTGGTACCAATGTATGATTACCTTTTGAAAAAACAATCATTACTTATATCTAAGTAATAATATAAAATGACTAGCTTTGTATAGATATTTACTTAATAAATATGTTTGATAAATAATTAATCAACTCTATCACTTCGATGAGCGATTAATTATAAATGGTTGAACAGTTAAATTAATTCAGCAATTAATTAACTAGACGTAAAAGAAAATTGGCTTGTGTAAATCATGAGACCGATTTAGTTAATTAGCATCATTTCAACACCTGAAACCACATTCACAATTGTTTTAACTACTTCGTTGGCCACTAATTCAATATTTGCGATGATGTTATGGCAATTATGGGAGTGGCAATTGTCTAATGCCACTCCATAATAATTTCCAGCATTCACACATTTACTGAAATACCCTCAAAGCATTTTTAATAGTCAACCTCTCTTTAGTTTTATCATCCTAGAGTTTGTGGGTTTGAACTCATCAATGGATGTAAAGGTCAAAAAACATATCGGTAATAGCAAAGCAGCAAACATGGTTGCCCCATTTCAAGTATATTGCTAAAACCAACTTCATAATTAACCTGAAGAAGCATAAATCTCCACGAAATATAAGCCACTGAATTAAGATCTATCTAAATTGATCCAAGTACATGCCCAGCAGAGTGCTTCTCATTTGGAATCACTGGAATTCAATTTCATCAAGTAATTGAATTGAATTTCATGCTTTAGAAGTATTTAAATAAAGGAATTAAATTCTTATGGAAATTAAAATCCATCAAAATTAAGGAATTGACATTTCCAAAGGTGTGATTTGGTGTGGAAATTGAATTTCAACAAATGAAAATACAAGAATTACCTTACTTGAAGATAATATTTTGTTCTTAACTTATTAATGAAGGATAAAATAGTAAAAATAATTAAATTCATTCATTTTTAGACCTATTCCAAATCAAGGAATTGTTTAATTACTGATTCATTGCAAACATTAGAATTCAATTCAATTCTTACGAAATTTAAATCCTAATGAAATTTAATTTAATTTCATCTCATTAAAAATTTCCAAACACCATTATATTAGTCTCAAACTTATCCTTCCAAAATAACATATCATAAACGAAGCCACAATGTACCAGCATATACAAATAAACGCAGCCTCCAATCTTATCCAACAGATCATCAACACCAACGCTCTTTTCAGGCATTCCACCGAATATGTCATCCATACGAACATTCACCGCGAAGAATTGGAAGCAGGTTTGTTTGAGCGCGTGAATATATCATCCACACCAACTGCTCCACCGTTGACGATGGAGGCGGAGTGTGGGCGATGTGGTGAAGTTCGCGCGCAATGTTGCTCGTGAAGATGGTAATGGCGACTTAGGTGGGATGCGGTGGCTAGTTATGTGAGTATAGTCATGGTTTTGATTTGATGGTTCTGTCCAAAGATGAGAAGTTGAGAACAAGAAGAGGATGATAAAACAAAAAAAAAAGTTAATTATTAAAAAATGCTTTGAGGGCATTTCAGGAAATGTGTGAATACAGATAATTATTATGGAGTGGCATTGGATAATTAGGAATGACAATAGCCACCCCAGGCAATTATTTGTATCAACTTAAATTCATTAAAAAATTTATTGACGACATCTTAAATTTATAGCATTTAATTAGTTAATTTTAATTATTTGCATCTTATGTATAGCCCATCTATCAAACTATTTGCTCACAGAAAAGAAATTTGTGAAGTGCAAATGAAGTTGATCAAATTAGAGAGAACAAAATTATCTAGCTAGACAATTGATAATTAGATGCCAATTTAAGTGTGAATTAATGTTTAATTAATTTAAATAATTTAGTGTTTATTCTTCTTGTATAAGGTCTAGAATTCAAAATTTGTTGAATCGTTGAATTAAAAATAAGAATTCAAATTTTGTAGATATAACAAATTAACTCCTAAAATAATTGGTCTAATTATAATAAATTCATCCAACCCAAATCAAATTGGTTAAAGTCCACAAACTTTCGGGTAAAATAAATTTTACCCCTAAATTTGATTATGTATAGTTTATACCTTGACTTTTTAAAACATGAATCGCGACACCTTAAATTTTTTGAAGATGTAAAACACCTATCAATATAATTTTGACAACTGATGAAGGTATGATTTACATACAATTAATCCCTTAATATTTATAATTTATGCAACTCGACAACATGTTTGTGAATTCTCATGTGCACTTAACCCCATTGATTTTTTATTCTATAACCCGACACCTTATCTATGATCATTGTTTGGAAAGTCTAGGGTGTTTTGTACTATTTGCAAAGTTCAAAACATCACAATGTGCACACTACTAGAAAAGTGTAATTTAGTGACTAATTTTGTGACTGAAAATAATCGGTCACTAATATGATAATTTTGTGACTGAATTAGTGACCGAATAGGGCAAGTAATAGGGTGAAAAAATCAGTCACTAAATCGGTCACTAAAAATAGTGACCGATTTAGTGACCGATAATATAATGTTAAAAATCCAGAAAAATCAGTTACAAAATCGGTCACTAAATTATCAATTAGTGACCAATTTAGTGATCGAAAATAATTAATGGAAAAAAGCCTTTTCATAAGAAAATCGGTCACAAAATCGGTCACTAAATTATCAATTAGTGACGAAAATAATTAATGGGAAAATGCCTTTTCATAAGAAAATCAGTCACAAAATCGGTCACTAAATTATCAATTAGTGACCAATTTAGTGACCAATAATAATTAATGGTACAATGTCTTTCCATTAGAAAATCAGTCACTAAATTATTATTTTGTGACCGATTTAGCGACCGATAAAAATTAATGGTAAAATCCCTTTTCATAAGAAAATCGGTCACTAAATTATCATTTTTGACCGATTTAGCGACCAATAATAATTAATGAAACAATGCCTTTCCATAAGAAAATCAGTCACTAAATTTAAATTTAGTGAATGATTTAGCAACCATTAATGTTTTGTGCTAACATCAATCTTGATGCAAAAATCGTCACAAAATCGGTCACTAAATTACTAATTAGAGACCGATTTAGTGACTAAAATTTCTTGTTTGAGGAACCCTTGTCATAATAAATCAGTCACTAATTGAAAATTTAGTGACTGAATATTTGGTCACTAATTGTTTAACAGGTAAAAGGAATCTTGTTTGGCTCACGTTTGAAGTAATTTTAGCTGAACCAAAATAAAGAAAAGAGGAACTAAAGTGCTTAAACAAATGGGGGTTTCCTGAGCTTCTTCTTCACTTTTCCTTGCTCACTAAAGTGCATTCTCCTTGCTCATCTTGGTGCGCCATTCCCGCCTCATCTGCCGCTTCGCCTCGCCCGCTCTTCCAAGCTTCGCTATGTCTCCACCAAGCTTCCGCTCCTGGTCGTGGCCATGGTTGCCGTCCGCTCCGCCACCTCCTGGTCGTGGTTGCCTTGCTCTTCGCGCGCCGTTTTGCTGTTTTGCCAACCTCGCGCTCTCCGGTCGTCCGGTTCCTGTCGCGCCGTCGCCAGCTGGCCCTTCCGTCTCTGCCTTGGACGCGTTACGCCTTGTCCTCACCACCGCGCACACCACTCCAGCCTCGCTCCGCGCGCACCGACGCCAATGGAAGCCAGCACCGCGTGAGCTCCAAGTCTGACAAGCGAATCAAGACCAGCCATAGTGTGACCTCCAGATTCTTCTGACCCATTTGGCACCATTGATCTCCTGGTATTCCAATCTCTTACACTTTGTTTTTGTTGCTATTGTTTTGATTTTGAGACTGAATTTGTGATTTTTTTTATGTGACTTTTTGAGTAGTTGAATAGCAACTGATTAATAGCATACTTGTTAGTCCAGATATTTTTAGCAAAGAGGGAGAGATTGGATTCAAACAAGAAAAAAATGAATCAAAGATTGTTATCAAGTATTTTCTAAACCAACAGATTTGTCCATATTGGAATAGTGAATATGCTGTTATATTTGTCTATGTATTTCGATGTTATTTTTTCTAGGAGTTGTCAATTTAAGTCACAATCTAATTATAAATAATTTCTTATTTTCAAGGTACTTGAGCTCAAAGAAGAAGAAGAGATCATTTTGAAGATTTGATTGTATGTTGGGTTTATTCGAAGATTATGCTTTATTTGGTGATGTAATATTTGGAGATGATTATGCTTTTTTGTTGTTAAGACTTGTTGAATCTTGTTTCACTTGTGTTTGAATTTTCTTTTCAACCATTGTTCTTGTTGTATGGTTTGAATTTGCTTAGACTTTTGGTTGAATGTTTAATCTTGATGTGTTTTTGAGTCCTGTGTATAAACTAGTTAGACAAGCTAGATGTTAAAACGGGTGTTAAAAGACTTTTGGGAAGTTGTTATCCTTTATCTTTGTTTGGTTGCTTAGGATTTGGGAGATATAGAGATTAAGCAATCCATATTGTGAACCCCTTTTTGTGAACTAAACTTGTGAGTTGAAGTGATAGCATAGGTGATTAATATATGGGAATTGGGATCCTTGACTCTAGGGAATGGCTACTAGATGAAGGAATACTTGGGCATGTGGTATTTACTTATTTGTTAACCTTTGTTCACTACAAGAAAAATTAAGTTTAGCAATGGATTTTAGCAATGGATCACATACTGGGGAGGTGATGCGGCTCATCCAATAAAGGTGATGTCGACAATTGCGAGCAACATGAAATATTTTCTTCTCTATTTTTCCAGTATTTTTATTGCTTGATTGAACTAGCTGTTGGCTCTTTTCTTCATGTTTTTCGTATAAACTTGTTTTCTTTTTATTAAAGGCTTATGTTTAAGAAAATCTTCCCTTGGTGAACAAAATAGAAGGTACTAATAAATAATATTCTTTTACGTTCCCATGAAACTTCATACTATACATGTTAGATATTGAATTTGTAAGTAATCATTTTTTCGATACTTAAAGTGTGATATTGAATTTGTAAATAATCATTTTTTCGATGCTTAAAGTGTGAACTTACTCTAGCCATGATTCAAAATTATCATGTTTTATGTTAACTTGATCTAGAGATTGTGTTTTTATACTTGCTTAAATAAATATTGGCTTTTGAAATTCCATTTTGAGATCATTAAATTATGCTTTTGATGAACCTTGTGGTTATACTTCAGTTAATTTTCTATAGAATATATCAGGATTGTTTAGCATTTAGAAATATTCATTTCATTGTTTTTCATTTTAGGTGACTTTTATTTGTGTGTTTATAGAGTTTTCCATTTCTTTTTTTTTTCAAAATTTTTGGCAAATGTGCATTAAAAAGTGTTCTATTTATGAGTCATTTGGCTCAAAAAATTGATTCGATTCTCATCGTAATGGTTCGTAGATGCAACATTAATAATTGTTCATCTCTATTTGGTAATGAATAAATTTTGCGGTGGAAGTTAAAGAAAGGTTCCTTATTACAACCTTTAATTTATTTCTCTACCAAATGAAGGGCTTTGTCTTTAAAGAAATCCTGTGAAATAAGCCAAATGACATTTGTGTTCCAGAATAATGCTTTTCGATTGCATCTTTAGCTGCTCTTTATTTCGATTTTGTGCCATTGCGGCCCTTCATAATGCTTGTTTTTGGTGGTTTAAGTTATGGCTTTCTGCTTTCTTTAGCTTTCTGCATGTGTTGAGCTCTTCTTTTATTTTAGTTTGATGAATTGAGTATCTAATTGTCAATGTATTTTTTTATTTCAAGGGCATGCAATGTTAATTTGTGGTTTATAAAAAAAAACCTTGGTTGAGTTAGAGTTGATATCATTATCATAAAGTGAGTGTCTTTGCTCTTTTATTCTTCTATTTTATCTTTTGGTTATCATTATTTTCTAGGTTGTTGGAGCTCAATTTTAATTACTTTTAGAATTAATTGCAGTGATCTTTGAAAGGCATGATCTTGCTTACATGGAGATGGAGTAAAATCATTGGCTCAGCTATAAGTTTCTCTTTTGTGTGTGGATCAAATTGAGCTCATCAAAATAGCATATATTGAAAAAGGTATAAATCTTGTGCATATTATATTCAAGTTAATAATTACTATTACTATTATTTTAACTTGGATTGGGGTTGACTTTTAATTCTATTAGTTTTTTTTTTTGGTCTTGTATCACTCTATTTGTTATTTGAAAACAAATTTTCAATCTTGTGTAGTTATAATTGTATTGTGTTGTTTAACAATGGTACAAAATATGGATATACGTCAAAATCGTGATTGGATATATAATAGACTTATGCTAAGTTGAATGGCCTATACTAATGAATTTCTAAAAAGGGTAGATAAATTTGTTTCATTTGCATGCCAACAAGCGCACTTGGTGAATGGAAAAATTTGATGTCTTTGTTCTAAGTGTAGAAATTTGAACTACATTGTCCCATGAAGAAGTTAAAGTTCATCTTTATAGAAAATGATTTATACCTGATTATTGGTATTGGACATGCCATGGAAAATTGCATAGAACATGTAGCACTCAATCTAGTACTTCCACGACAAAACTAGGTAATAATGACCCATTAAGTAGATTTGAGACCATGGTCTATGATGCAGTTAGTCCAGATATTAGAATCAGTATGATCAAGGGGTTGAGGAGTCACCAAATGTAGACGCTAAAAGATTTTACGATTTGCTATGTGCTGCACAAAAGCCTTTATGGTCGGATGTGTTGATCACACTGAGTTATCATTTGCTGTTAGATTATTAACAATCAACTAAGAAGGAAATATTTCTTAACGATCTTTTAATCAGATGGTCTAACTTATGAGAGACACATCCTCCTGATAATCTAATCCCCAAAGATTACTATGGAGCTAAAAAAATAGTTTCAAAACTTGGACTTCCTGCAATTAAGATTGATTTTTGTATTAATGGTTGCATGCTATTCTAAATGAAGAGTGCAAATCATTTAAAAGATGTAACTTTTACGGTGAGCCTCGGTATAATACAAAGAAAGTCGTAGGGAAAAGTACAAAGAGATACCCAGGAAGAGAATGCACTACTTACCCCTCATTCCTAGGCTAAAAAGATTATATGCTTCTATGAGTTCTACTTCACATATGAGATGACACTATGAAAATAGATGAGAATCAGAAGTCTTGTGCACCCATCAGAGAGAAGCGTGGAAGCACTTTAATCTTAGTTTTCCTGATTTGCAGCTGAACCACGAAATGTTAGATTGGGTTTATGTGCCGATGGTTTTACACCATATAGTCAGTCTAGCGGTATTCTCCTGGCCATGATTGTCACCCCTTACAATCTTCCACCAGAATTATGCATGACCACTCCTTATATGTTCTTGACCTTGATAATTCCGGGCCGCATAATCCAAAAGGCAAAATAGATGTATATTTGCAGCCCTTGGTTGATGAGCTAAAATTATTGTGGAATGAAGGTGTTCTTACATATGACATTTCAAAAAGATAGAATTTTTTCATGAAAGCTGCACTAATGTGGACTATAAATGACTTTCCGGCATACGAGATGTTGTCGGGTTGGAGCACGGAGGAAAATTGGCATGTCCATATTGTATGAGTCAATCAAAGGCTTTTAGTTTGAAATATGGTGGTAAATGTTCTTGGTTTGATTCACATCGTTAATTTTTACCTTTGGATCATCCATATTGAAGAAATAAGGATGCGTTTTTCAAAAAATGAGTTGAGAAATCTCAACCTCCTCTTAGAATGTCTGGGGATGATTTGTGGGAAGATGTATCAGATATTCCAAAAGTTCCTGAGGTTGGATCTTTTACATGTCCTAGTTTTGTTATTACTCATAATTGGACAAAACAAAGCATATTTTGAGAGCTATCGTATTGGAAAACTAATTTGATAAGGCACAATCTTGATGTGATGCACATTGAGAAGAATGTATTTGATAATGTTTTCAATACGGTGCTTGACATCAAAGATAAAACCAAGGATAATGTTAAAGCAAGAATGGATTTGAAAGAATATTGTCAACGCAAGGAACTAGAATTGCAGCAATTATCCAATGGGAAGTATGTAAAGCCTAAAGCAAAATTCACCTTGTCTGTGGATCAAAAAGGGATGTATGCAAATGGGTTAGTGAACTAAAAATGCCTGATGGGTATGCATCTAATTTACATAGATGTATGAATTTGAGAGAGTGCAAGCTCTTTGGGATGAAAAGTCATGATTGTCATGTGTTTATGGAGTGTTTGCTGCCAATTGTATTTGCTGCACTTCTAGATCAAGTTTGGAAGCCCATTGCTGAGTTGAGTAAGTTTTTCAGGGATTTGTGTTCAACAATATTACGAGTGGATGATTTATTGTTAATGGAGCAGAACATTATTATCATAACATGTAAATTAGAGCGAATTTTTCCACCTGGATTCTTCAACTCTATGGAGCATTTACCTATTCATCTTCCATATGAAGCAAGAGTAGGAGGTCCTGTCAATATCGATGGATGTATCCATTTGAGAGGTAAAAGTTTATCATCTCAAGCCTTTACATATGTTAAACATTAAGAATCTTATCAATGCAACTAATAGTTACATTGTATCATATTGTTATAGGTACTTGAATAGATTGAAGCGAATGGTTAAAAATAAATCACGCGTTGAAGGATTCATATGCGAGGCATATTTGTGCCAAGAGACCTCTCACTTCTGCTCATATTATTTTGAATCGCATGTGCAATCAATGAGAAATAGTGTCGTTGGAATGATGATGGGGGCGCTGATGAGCAACCCAACCAACTCTATCAGTATTTAACTATTCTGGTCGCTTATTGGAACTTGTAAGAGTTGATATTTGAATGATCAGGAATTAGCCTGCACATTTACATGTCCTCCTTAATTGTGAAGAAGTTCAACCATACATTGAGTAAGAAGACTAATTTGATTTTAGTTTGTTGTCTTTACATTAATTAATATGTTTAATAATACTTTGAATTTTAGAAACTTGGCACAGTACTTGAGGCTAATTCACACATTAATCATGCCGATGTTGATGGTAGAATTACATCTGACTTTCCAATTTAGTTTTAGAGTTATGTAAGTCGATTAACACCTTTTTCTTATAGCATTTATACATGCTTGCTATTTTACATTATTATTATGAGTTTATTATTGTCATTGTTAGGTTCACGATAGAAAAAATTCAATAACAAATCAGTTTTGCACCACTTAGCATGGGGTTCCAAGAGAAAGGTTCATACCTGGCCTGTGTACTTTATTAATGGTTTTAAGTTTCATACAGAAGAATGGAGTATTGGTAAGACAACTATCAATTCTGCAATTTGTGTTAAGGGTGATGAACATGGAAATGAAGAGAATTATTATTATGGGATCATTAAAGAAATTGTGCAAATAGAATATCCTGGAGAACCACTTAAACAAGTAGTATTGTTTAATTGTGAATGTTTGATGTCACACATAATCGTGGTGTAAAGATTCACAAACCATACGGTCTTGTGGAGGTTAATCATGTTAGACGGTATTTAAAGTATGATCCCTTCATATTTGCAAAAGATGCAATTCAAGTGTATTATGTTCCATATCCAAGAAATATAAAAGAAAAAAAAATTGGTGCATTGTCCACAAAACTAAACCAAGAGGCAAAGTTGATGATCGATATACTCTAGAGCTTGCTTATCAAGATGAAACAACTGTGGGTTTTGTGACCAATGATAATCTAGTTGGACCAATGAGAGATGAAAGTCTGTATGAAGAGGTTGAAGTGAATGTAAGTCATAATCAAGTTGATGAGAAAGATGATGACATGGAAGAGAATGTAGGTGATGATGAGGAAGAAGAATTTGATTTTGACAATGATTCTAAAAATGACAATGAAGACATTCAATTAGATAAATTCCTTGAGGAGGAGGAGGAGGAGGAAGAGGAGGAGGATGATGATGATGATGTCATTTAGTTATTTTATTTTTCGTGTGATACAAAAAGGTAACTTGATGATATTATAATATTCTATATTTACTATGTTTTTTAAATTTAACATATATACTAATTAATATTGCATTTAATTGTAGATGTTAGACAAATATCAAGGAAAAGGAATAAGAAAGATCTCAAATTCCAAAAAGCAACAAAAAAAACTATGATTTACAAGCAATTCTCAGCAAACACCTACCACCTCCTATAGCTACATCATCTCCTCCAGTGATTTCTCCATCAGCTACATGTCCTCCCAATATAGCTACTTCTCCCTAAACAACACCGCAGCATCTATAGCAGGTGTAAATTCTCCTAATCCACAAACCCATGGACAAGCTTCACCTCACCTTTCTTCCTATGATTCGACAAACAATCCAATAGTCAATGTCAAGAATGTTTTATATTGAGTAGAGATGGGTATGTGATAAGTTTTTATTTTATTTAAGTATATATGATATATTTTAGCTTATAACATGTAATGTTAATAGATTTTTCCCTCACACACGCTGCTAATGGGATTACTGATGTTATCAAAAGCCATTACCAAGAAGCATGGCCATCTTGGAAAAAAATACCATCTAATACAAGAGAAATATTGTTTAATGAGGTTAAGGTAAGTTTTAAAATTTTAATGTGTAATTTTTATGTATAAAAGCATATCTTAATCTTTCGTTTAATTTGGTTATTATAGATCAAGTTTGATTTTGAGCCCCCAGATTATAATTGGGCTAAAAGAAATTTTCAAATGTGAGGTATTGCCTTATTAAAAAATATGCTTTAGAAGGCTCGTGTCACCATGAATAGGCCAAGATGGCTTGGAGAATCAATGTGGAATGGGCTTTGTGAGCATTAGGCAAGTGAATCCTTCAAGAGAAAAAGTAGACAGACAAAGCTAAATCGAGCATCTGATTGTGGGGGGCTTGGAGGTTCTCTTCATACCAATGGCTCTATTACCACTTCTAACATAGGGCTAATTTGGTTAAGTTTTCAAATAACTTTTTCTTTTTTGCATAAAGGGTTGATTTTTGACATATTGCTTTGAAATCAAGCAAGAAAACATTCTTAATTTATATTATTATTATATATGTAGACAAAATTGAATGGGAGACCTCCTACACCCTTAGAGCTATTTCGCCATACACATAGACACAAGGATCAAACATGGGTGGATAAGAGATCAGAGCATATAGATGTAAGTAACTTGTTATTTGTTTAGTGCTCAGTCCATGTCTATCATTTATGTTAGAAAATAATATCTAGTTATACATTAGACTATATAGTGTGTATATTCTATTAATATATCATAAGTATGCTTAAGTTGGTTTCTGTGTTAGTTGATATCATATTTGTGTTTGCAGGCAGAAGTCATCCAAGCCATGGATAAGGCAACCCAAAAAGCATCTCAGGAAGGAAGTTTTGAATCAAATGAGATAGAGGTGTGGCGAGACACCTGGTATGAAAAAGGGGGAATTTATGGTCTTGGCTTAGAGTCAACAGTAGTTGATAGAAGGCCTTGTTATCGTGGCTCAAGCTCACATTCAGCTGAGTGGGTTCGTAGAGGAGAGCATGAAGAACTATTGAAAAAGGTGCAAGATGAAAATGGTGCACTTGTAGCTAGGTTAGAGACACTGAGAAGGAGCTTCAACGCACTCATCAATAAGTTCAACGCAATAACCAGATGCTACAAGAAATGATGAGACGAATGAATTTTTAATTTTCTGATCTCCAATCACCTTGAGACTAGCTGACGAGGAGGAAGGTGGTGATGATGATGAAAATGAAGAAGAGGAGGATGATGACTAGTTATAATTACTTTTTTCTATTTTGAATTAATACTAGTTATTTCAAATGATATTAAGTAAAATTCAATCACTTGCTGGAGACTTGGCTGAGAGGAAGAAAGGTGAAGATTATGAGGACATGTTATAATTACTTGTTGTATTTTGAATTGACATGGTTATTTTGTATGTTATTTAATATTGATATTTGACACTAGTTAATTGATATTTAATAGGAGCTAAGAGAGGAAAGGTATGATTAGGAAGACAAGTTGTTTACTTGTTTGTATTTTGGATTAATAATGGTTATTTTGTATGTTATTCAGTATTGATAGTTGACACTAGTTAATTGTTATTTAGTAGGTTTCATGTATAATTTTATGTTTTTTGTTGGTGATATGGATATGTAAATTAGGTACATGAAAGTGGGAATCTATAAAAAAAAAAACTGGATTGGCATCTACAACAATAATTAGTGACTGAATTTGAGACTAAATGTGGATTAGACTGATTTTGTGACTGATTATTGTCAAAACATAGTGACCGAAAATTCAGTCACAATTAGTCAATGCATTTGTGAATGTTAGGAAGGATATTTGTGACCAATTTTCGTCACTACATTAGTGACTGAAAATGCTCGCTAATAAGCAAATGTATCACATTGTGAGAAATTCGGTCACAAAATTAGTCACAAAAACTAGTGACTGAAAAATCAGTCACAAAAATTAGTGACCCATTAACTAGTGACTTATAAATCGGTCACTAATGAGCCAACCTTTCGATTACAAGGGAAAATTTCGATTACTACTAACTCACATTGCTGAGGGGAAAATTTGGTCACAAAATTGGTCACACAATATTAGTGACTAAAAAATCAATCACTATTGAGCCAACTTCGTCCAATTGGTTGAGGGGCAACTTCGGTCATAAAATCAATCACTAAATCGGTCACTAATAATTTAGCAACCTTGAATCTAGCCACAACATAAATTGGTTACAAAATCGGTCGCTAAAAGATTTTGTGACCGATTTATTACATTTAGCGACCAAAATTTTCCCTAATAATGATTTTCTTGTAGTGGCATTTTGAAAACTTATGGTGTAACCTACACATGACTTAAAGTTCAGGGCAATTAGGGGTAAAATGAATTTTACTCTAAAATTTCATATCCAGTTAAATTAGTTAAAACCTATCACCTATCATCATCATGATATGAGTCTTATTCTCAGGTTTTTTCTATTGATGAGTGATATATAATTACCTCTCTAACCGCTCATATGTTCGAAAGCATGTCCTAATCCTAAATTGAGACAAGTTTGTCCTCCAACTTAATTTTAGCAAATATTATTTCTGATAATAAATTTTCTAATGATATGGCAATAATTGAAAATTATAATTAATCATACTTCAAATATAAATCCTTAAACATTAGTTATTAACACTAGTCCATTGATAGACACTCGTGCCTCTCAAGACGCATTTACGATTTAACAAAAAATGCAACTTCCTTCTTGTAGAATAAAAAAAGTGTAGAGAATATAGGTTATGAGTTTATTACGGTTACTTAATAGAATACCACAATTATTTTTTATTTATTTTTTCTTGTAAATGATATAAGTCATACGTTCATAGACTTGAAAAAAGAGTTTAATATGGTGAGGAGACACTAAAAATAGTTACCAAACCTAATCCATTTTATAATATAGTATAGATTTTGAACCTTTTTATAAAATGGTATCATTCTCCAAGAATTGATATCTTTAAAATAAAATCGATATCCTATTTAATTTAATAAAATAATTAAATTAAGATCCTAAATTAATTTAAAATCATATTTTTAAATTCTGATTGTGTAAATTTTATTTAATTTGATGCATTGAACTTTACCAAGTGCTCTTTTTTATTGATTTTAATATGGCACTGATTCAAATTGTAATTGATTCTACATCAAGTATTTGTTTCTAATAAATTCTAATATTATAATAATTTCAAATTCTAATTGATTCTACTTACAGTAAATTATTTATTGGTTACGTTACCTCAAATCTCAAATTTTAATCTTTAACTTTAGTGTCAGTGTTTGGAACCATTTTACCAAATCATAATCATTTTCCTAAAGTTAATATCTTTAAATTAAAATAATATCTTATTTAATGTAACAAAATAATAAAATAAACATGCTCAATTTAATTTAATATCATATTTCTAAATTATAAGCACGTTATTTACACTTAATTTGATGCACTTAATTTTAGCAAATATTCTTTTTCTAATTAATTGAAATATGACAATTATTTAAAATTTCAATTGATTCTATATCAAATATTAATCTTTAAAACAATTATATAATTTAAAATAATTTTAATATTTAATTTAAAAATAATTGTTTTGAACCTATTTCTATAATTACTATTTTTTTCCCAGATCGGGCTGTGTTTGTTTGAGCCTTTAAAAATGTGATTATCAAATTTGAATTTTATATATAATTGAAAAATTGAAAAACAAATTTTTTCAGAAATTACTTTTTTAAGTTTATAAAAAAAATGAAAATAGGGTTTTTTCTAATTATTTTTCAAAAACCACCTGAGTATATGAAAATTTATACTTTCGGGTGACAAAAGTGATTTTGTACCCCTCAAAAAAATCATCCACACGTACTCTTAATATCTTTAAATTAAATTAATATTTTATTTAATTTATCAAAACAATTAAATAGATATGTTTGATCAGATTTACATTCATAGTTTTAAATTCTAAATGTGTTATTTATATTTGATTTGATGTTCTCAAATTTAGCAAATATTCTTTTTAACAAATTCTAACATGACAATATTAATTCAAAAGTCTAATTAATTTTAAAATTTCAATTGATTTTATATCTTATATTCAAAATTATATTATTTAAATTAAGAATATATGTCTATAATTTAAAATTCTCCTATGTGTTTATATATATATATATATATATATATATATATATATATATATATATATATATATATATATATATATATATACATACACATATACACACACGTTAAAAGAAAATCACAGGACAAGAAATGGAAGCTCGGCATTCCTGAAACTGATATTAAAATATCAATCAATGCCTTATATAAAAAGCACAAATGGCAGAAACTTTTGTTATAAAAAGAATGTATGTTCACAAATTTTAGAGTCTATAAAAATAGAACTATCCTTTCTAATAAAAAAAATGGTATGGCCCAGTCTATCAAATAAAAAAAATTATGATTTATAATTTAATTTCTATGCATTAAATTTTTACTGTTAATTAATATAATTTCATCAGAATAAAAAATTATTTTACATTTTTAATATATAGAAATTAAATTATTTCTTTTTCAGCACAAAAATTAAAATATGTATTAAATCAATATTATTTCATAGATTGATAATTATACTTTTTTATTAAAAATAATTATATTTGTTATTATTATTTCATAAATCAATGATATTTGTTATTATTGTTCAAAGAAATTTTTTTATGTATAATCAGTGTAAAATAATTTTTTATTATCATATATTTGTAAGGCTTTTAAGGTATTGAGCAATTGAGTTAAATATTTTTGCTGACATGGTAATACATGACTATATGTATGTTTTTTTTTTTTTTATGCATTGATCATGCAAGAAAATTAAATTATTGTTCAAAAGAGATGACATATGAAAGGAGAAACTACCATTTTGACCTCAAAAGATTATGTTATTGACAAAATAGTCCTTAAAATAAACTATGTTTGCATATAGCCCTCAAAAGATCCACCTCTTAGATAAATTCATCTAAAGGTCAATTGACCTCTATTTTTGTTAATAAAAGTGATTACGTTTTATGTTTTATGTCAAGTTCATACTATTGAACCACTACTTTAGTTCTAAAAAATTATATCTCTAAAAAAATAGCCCATTTTACTCTAAGTTAACATTGTAGAATGACTATTTTAGCCTTTAATTAAAAATCATGTTTTTGACAAAATAACCCCTAAAAAAATTACATTAGTTAATAAAAATATATCATTTAACATTTGGGTAAATTTGTGAAACGAATGGATCTTTTGGAGGTGATGGGTGAATATAATTTCGCTTAGGGATCATTTTGCTAGTGATATGATCTTTCAAGAGCTAAAATGGTAGTTCTTCCTAAATAATGTACTTACAAATAAAATAACAGAATATGTATCTTTAAAAAGTAAATTAATATTATCTACATAAGAATATAAATATATATTTATAATACAAGTTGTTTGTGAATATTATAAATTATTTGAACTATTGTCTATTCATGTGCCGATTATTTTAAAAATATTCAGTTAGTCAAAGCGAAGCAAAAAAATGAACTTTACATTTAAAAAACTCAACAAAGTTATAAGAGCACAAATTTAAGGTTTTGAGCTATAGTTGATTGAGTTTTAAGGTTGGATTGGCCTGAATCCACCCTTAAAGTTAGGGCAACCCTACAGGACCTTTTTGAACTATTTCTTTATGTTTTTTGGAGGTTGAATTAGCTTGAAGTTCACATTTGTATTAGAGTAACCCTGAAGTTCTTTTAAAATACATTTTATTAAAATATATATAGAGAGTTATGTTATGTTATTTATATTCATTATATGTAAAATACTATGTCAATTTATATATCATATATCATTTGATAAGGTGTGAACTCGTACAAATAGAGTTTATATCCTATCTAATTGATGATAAAGTAGTTGATGTAATGTTCACACACAGTAGTTGAATATAAATAACAATTTTCATATAAGGATGTGTTTGGTGAACAATGATAAATTGAATGTTAAATTATATATTGAATGATTAATATATTGTTACATGTAGAACTCGCTAGGAACTCGAGTCTACACTAATATCACTTGTGTTTGGTTATGGTATAAAACTGGAGGAGAAGTTTTTATGGATAAGTTCCATTTTATCCAAAAAATTTTATTCAATTTTATCAATGCACCAAACACACCTTTAAAATGAAATATGGATTATCATTTCACTTGTGTTTAAAGAAAGAAAACGTTAATAGAAACTCAAATTTACGATAAGTTCTAAACATGACACGATCCCAATAAATATTTTTATATATTTTTAACTTTAAATTATATCTTAAATAATTAATACATTACCACATACATGATTTGGGCCATTATTTTGAATATGGACAAAGAATGGTGATTTAAGTGTGTTATTGAAATTTTGGGTGTTTAAGAGAAATATGGGCTTTTTTTTATAAAAATTATTACCTAGTGATTTATCACCGTTATCAATTAAAGAATTAGTATTTTTTCACTCACAAATCACTATGTAGTGATTTGTGAGTGGAACTGCCCAACTATGCGCCTGCGCCTGCACTTGTCACAAAGATTCTTCATAAATACCGTATTTTCTTTCACAAATCGCTGGTTTGCGATTTGAAGGGTGTCCGAAATAGTGATCAAACAGTGACTACACAGTGATTTTTATATGTAATAAAATACTAATAAGTAATTTACATGTAAAGAATACCATTTTAATCCAAATTTTTCCATAACTCCATTTCATTCTAATACACACACTTATACATCATTATAAAAAAAATTTCCCTACGTGATTTACCGTGAACTTGTAGCTGTAACGCCGTTGTCCTTAGCGAAAACAAATGACCATGTTTTTTCTCGATTCAAGATTTGAACACCTTGGGTGATCCACTTGAGTACAACTTATCCGTTGGATATAAGATGATATCCAATTGGGTAGAGAGAGTTGTGGAGATCTATCTGATCACATCATATCTGTCAAACAAACGGAGTTGTCTCCTCTCCTGTGTCTTCAAACTGTGATAATAGTACACATTTTCATTCACTCTATCTCTCTCTGTCTGACGGACATGGAGACGCTTCCATATTCCTCTGCGTTGGCGTTCCCATCTCTCAAAACCTCCAAATGTCGCTCGTCGCTTTGCGTCAGGGCCTCCATTGCTGTTGAGCAGCCGAGTCCCCAGACTACTAAGGTTGCACTCCTCAGAATTGGCACCAGAGGAAGGTAGGTACCACTTTTCCCCTTTTTCCGCACTTTCTGCTTCTGGGGTGTCTTAAAAAGTTAAAATGGATCAACTTCTACCTTAATCTTACAACCTTTTTTTGGGTGTTTTCTTAGCATTATTTGTTTCAAAGGGGGTTTGTTTGCCCAGTGCAGTGCTCTCTCAGAAGTCAAAACAAAACATTCTTAACACTGAGTGAGTTAAGAATCGCGTGAATAGCTGGCTTGCGGGGTTAAAATCATTGGCATTTGGTGATTGTGATTATGAATTTATGACAGAAATGAAAAAAATAATAATAATAATATGTCCTTGTGCTTTGATTCATGATATATGGTTCAACAAGATTGTCACGTAGATATATGTATGTTCAATAACAGATTAGATCTTTGATTACAGTGTGCTGCCTGCTTGTTTTTGTTTAATCTATGGATGCACCCTCAAAAGGGAAGTCAGAAAATTAGGACAAATGAAATAGTGGACGTGATGTGATGCTTGTGAATCTGGTTGGGTTGGATTGGCTTGAGTTTAGTTGACTTCATTTCCACATTTAAAGTTTAGGGATTTTTGGGCTTCATGTAATTATTTGATATGATATGAAATGAAATCAATCACATCTTTATTTTCTTCTGCTATGAGATTATTGGGTTAATTATTCCTTACCCAATTAATACTGGCTAAATGGTTATGCATGCTTTGCTTCTATTACTTAATGCTTTAACAGATGTTCTTGGATTTCTACGTTTACTTATAATTTTGTTATTTTTAGAGTAGTCCACTAGCTCTAGCTCAGGCATATGAGACCAGAGACAAACTAATGGCATCGCATCCGGAGCTAGCTGAAGAAGGGGCTATTCAGATTGTGATAATAAAAACAACAGGTGACAAAATACTATCGCAACCGCTTGCGGACATAGGTGGGAAGGGCCTCTTCACCAAAGAAATAGATGAGGCACTCATAAATGGCGATATTGACATTGCGGTCCACTCAATGAAAGATGTTCCTACTTACTTGCCTGATAAAACAATTCTACCATGCAACCTTCCACGTGAGGATGTAAGAGATGCATTTATATCATTGAGTGCAACTTCACTTGCTGATCTACCTGCTGGAAGTGTTGTTGGTACTGCTTCACTCAGACGAAAGTCCCAGATACTTAACAGATATCCATCTCTAAATGTAAGCTAGTAGGGTCATGATTTTTCCACTGTACTTTGTTCTCCATCAATATTGAACTCTGAACTCTTTCTTATTGACACTGTCTTTTTTCCCTTGGGGTTTATTTTCTCATCATTATCCTGAAAGCCTGAAACCACAAAATCATTATTTCCAATGCCTTTTCCTAGAGAGAGATAGATTCTTGCTAGGTGGCATTAAACTGAGAAGCATGTATAGGAGGCATTCAAATTTTGATAAGAGATGATATTCTGAATATGGCTGAGGGTAGATTTAATTGTTTTTGCATTGCTTCATGTTTTAGTATTTCAGTTCTCTTGGCCATTGATTGATTCTTATTGATTTTTATTTAACCTGTAATTTTGATCTCAGGTTCAGGAAAATTTCCGTGGCAATGTCCAAACAAGGCTGAGAAAGCTCAGTGAAGGTGTTGTCCAAGCTACTCTATTGGCATTAGCTGGACTCAAAAGATTAAATATGACAGAAAATGTTACTTCAACCCTATCAATTGATGATATGCTTCCAGCTGTTGCCCAAGGTGCGATTGGAATAGCTTGTAGGAGTGATGACGATAAAATGGTTAGTGTGTTCTTTTGCACATTCTTGCCACTCATCAGACTTATTGAAAAAGATGCTGGCTTTAGTATGTTCATTATGTAATGTTAGGCCATATTTTGTAAGCCATAAGATCATGGCTTATGGGTTTACATGTGGTTCTGTTGATCAAGTGAGAAGCTATGCTGGCCACAAAAACTCATCTTGAGTCTTCATCTAATAATGTAAGCCTGAAGAAAGGATCCTTGATTGTGTGGCTGGCCGCTAACTGCAATGAAATGGCTTGTGGCTGTAGATCTATATGGAACCAGTAATGAAGTGTGTACAAGATGTGGAGACTTACCAGCGCTAGGGAATACCTAAAATTAACTATCAAGATTACATCCCATAAACTTTGCATATGATGTTATGATTTAGAGAATCTTGATATGGTTAAATATTTTGCTTTAGGAATCCACAAAGAAACACTGAAAAAGAAGTAAGGCAGAACCTATGTATTATGCCTACATATGTGTTTGTGGAAAATAAAGATAGAAGATTGGTAGCACCCCCTGTCTTTCTCCAAAATATTGGAATCTACAGGAGAACTATTTTATATGAAATATTTGAATTTAAGGAGGCTAGAATTGAGTATGATATCTGAAATACAAAGAGGTTGGCATGCTTGGTTGCATGGTTTATCTTCTTTGCATTTGGCTTTATGAGGATGCCTCATTCTATTCTGGAGTCTTTCCTTCTCTTCTAATCCAATTTCTTTTCCTATTAAAGAATTGTACTTCATGCACTTGCATATCACTAATTTTAGTTTGTTTGTATTTCCAATTTTCTGATGGGCTGGTTTCTGCAGGCGGAATACATTGCGTCGCTGAATCATGAAGAAACAAGACTAGCAGTTTCCTGCGAAAGAGCCTTCCTCAAGACTCTAGATGGGTCTTGCCGCACTCCCATTGCAGGTTATGCTTGCAGAAACGAGGATGGCAACTGCTTGTTTAGAGGACTAGTAGCTTCACCTGATGGAACCTGCGGTATGTGAACATCTCTACTATAGATTTATTTGTTTTGACTTCATCTATCTTATAAATCTCCAAAAGTCACTAATGTGTGAGCTCTCCTTTAACTCCCTTTGTGCAGTGCTTGAGACTTCAAGGATTGGTCCATATGCTGTAGAAGATATGATGAAGATGGGTAAGGATGCTGGGGAAGAGCTTCTTTCTCGAGCTGGACCTGGTTTTTTCAATAGTTAGCAAGCAACCTTATATTAAAGGGCCAACACCTAATAGGTACGTAGGTATCGTAGGTTGCATGGTCAGCATTTTTAAGGTGACTTCTTCCGAAGTTTGATTGACCCTTTATTTTGATTAAAATGTTCAGCTGAGAGTGAAGAAGTGAGCCTCTGATCCGGGTCATATGTTGTTGTATCTGGAGGAGATTGGAAAGCCAAATTTTGTAATGTGTATTATTCCCGCAATAGTGAAATTTTTGGAGTTCATGCCAATTGCTGTTGATGGGTCATCAGCATTGTGTTGAGGCAGGGATATTACAGTATTTTTCTTGTTTTTTCGTTTGACTCATTTATTGTATTTATAGGGTGTTTGAAAATCCCCTAAGAATTCAATTCTATAAGAAATTGAAACTTTGGAAGCAATTTAACCCCCAAAATTCAAATCATATGAGAATTAAATTTCATAAAAAAGCTCCAAAATAAGACCCAAGTTTATTGTTGGATTTAAGCTCAAACAATCAAATATCCATAATACCCTTGATTGGTCATCCACAACTGTTCTACCCCTCTTTCTCTCTCCCCTTCTTCATCGATCTTTTTCCTTACACTCAGACTGTTTCTTTTTCCTTTCTAGTTTTCACCATCAGGTTAAAATAGGAGGCTACTTCAATCCCTTGTCTAAATTTGAAGTGAGAGAGAAAATTCTAAACTTGGGGTGCGGTCTATTTTGCTATGATTTGGACAAAAATATTTGATAGTGCTGAAGAAAAAAAAAAAATTTGCTTCAAACCTTCAGTGCATGTGTGTAAACACAAAATAGTTCCAGATCTCTTCCCTGGTGGATAGTTTGAGATCATTCAATGCTTTCAGAGGGATATATGTATATCATAGTACTATAAAGCTCTTCTTAGAATCAATAATTGACTTTGTTGTTAAAATATGATGTGTTATTTATAAAAGATAAAATAGTGAAAATAAAGAATTTAATTCTTTAATTTACTGGTTCATTTCAAACTTGAGAATTCAATTAATAAATTTAATTTCACGAATTGAATTCAATTCTACCTTCTTAGATCACTCCAAACGCCCTATTAAGATGTTTAAGTACAGTAGTTTAACTCATCTAATAATTTACACGCAAAAGAGAAATTAAATGTTTGTAAATCTATGAAAGTGGAAGAGTTACGTTGCTGTTGTTAATATGAGATAGATCATACCATAAAGTAATGGACTAGTAGTTGTCAAATTCTAGACTGAAATATCCACTAGACTTTGGATCGGTTACAGCAAATGGAGTTTTGATTGCATCACTTGATGAAAGATTAACGCAACTACTAATATTAAAATAGTAACTTCTACAAGCAATTTTTTGTTTAATATTTTTTAGTATATCAAAATTTTAAAAGTAATGAGACCTAAACTTATGATGACATGCATATATCATTGTAACTTTTTACCACCAGCTCAATTGAGTGATTTAGTTTTGAGTTCAATTTCTTAAAAAGCTATGGGTTCAATGAAATTTTCATCTCAGTACATTCATTGAGTTTCATCCACCTAATGATATAAGAAAAGCTGTTAGTTTAAAATTATAAAGAAACTAAGGCTATGTTTGAAAGTTTTATAAATGATAGAATGGATTGGTTAATAATAGAATAGAAAAGAAATGTGTGAGATAGAATAAAAGAGATTATATTGCATATTTGTTTGGATGTTTAACAGTTTTAATGAGCGGAGAGAAGATATATTATACTTATTCTCTCTTGACTTCCCAATTTGAAGGGAAAAAAAATAACAATTTTGAGTGGCAAAGGAAGGACAAATTATTCTTTACTAGTCATTTCACTCCATCGTTTAAAATTGTTTTCAATCAATAATCACTTAAGTTTAGGGTTATCAGTCCCTTTATTGCCATCCTCCCAAACATACCTTAACTCTCCAAGTTAGTATTTTTAATTAATATTGTGAAGGACAAACTGATCTTTCAAGATTTAAAAGTTTTCTTGTAGTTTTAGATATCCATTATTGAATAGAGTGACTAATTTTTTCAAGATGTAAAGTTCACAAACATAAATATTTTCTTTACCATAAGACCATCTCCATACATATTGTTAGAAATCAAACCTCTTCTAGATGCCTAAAAAACTTAGTTTGCTATCAAAAGCTTCTTCATGATTTCATCATTTCAATATTCAACAAAACAAAAATGAAAAAAAAAACACACACACATATGAATTGTTAAATTGTTGATGTAACTCTCCAATTCAAAATAACATATTATTAATCTCTTTTATGTTTTATCGGAACAACTATAATACTATATCTTGATTTTTTTTTTTTCAATTAACTACCTTTATGCATCTTCAGATCCTAAACTCTACCTCATCCATTCAATGAATTAACTTCGTAAAAATAAGTGTAATTTGTGCGCTTAGCACCCCATTCCAAACGGCCGATCATAATAAAAGTAATAATAAGAATAAGAAGGCGTAATTACAACATCCTCCTCAAGATCAGAGATGGAACGGTGTTTTTGGTTCGCGATGATGATGGCGATGGAAGGGAGGTTCGTAGTGGTTTTGCGGCTAAGAAAGAGTAGGGGAGGTCCCTTGTTCGTGGGGAGCATGCGGTGGCTGAAAAAAGAAATGGAAGGCCGGCGGTGGTTCGTGGTTGAGGAAGGGGACAGAGAGGGTGGTTAGATGGTGGGAGAACGGTGGAATATTTTTAGGGTAATCTAGAAATTTGAAAAAGTTATTTAGAAATAAAAGAGATAATTATAATGTTAAAAAATAGAGAGTGATAAATGTAATATTAAAGGATTGCGAGGTGTTAGTTGTAATTATCCCTAAATAATAAATTAGAATGATAGCACAAGTATCATTTTGACACTCGACAGTTGATGCTAGGTTGGTCCATTCCATTCCGTTGTGATTGGAAGCTGAATTTTCCTCTCCCTTCGCAGCGTGAGCAAATTCCAGATTCTTCTCTCCTTCTTCTTCTTCTTCTTCTTCCTCTCACAGTAAGTCTCTCTCTTCGCCACTTACCTTGACCTTGTCATTCATTCACTGCTCTTGTATTCTGCTGGCACCCTTTTGCCCAAATTTTCCATCTTTATTCACTGTTTCCACAAAATCGCAGTGCAGTTATTGTGGGGGTGGTGGAACGGCGTCGTTTCGGAATCGTTTCGGAACCCGCAATGGCGATTGCGTTGTTGTGGAACCTGCAGAACCTGTGGCCTTTCTCCGCTTTCAGAACCGACGAGCTTCGAGCTTCGAAGAAATTGGTAAGCAAGCTCGCTATACCCGATCACACGAAGCAATTCGTTTTCGCATTCCGTGACCCTGAAACCCTAACCCTAATTTACGTTCTCTCGGCTTTGAACTTGTCTGAGCGATCAGCAATTGATGCCCAGTGCCTTATTAGGGAGATTAGGCCTGATGCTGTTGTGGTTCAAGGGGGTCGTTCCCTCTTTTGTGAAATTGAGTCTGAAGAGGAGGTTGAGTTTGATAAGGCACTGCCAACTTCACCTTTTGGTGTAATCAAGCGGTGTTTTGTTGATAAGATTGGTAGGGAAGAGTATGAGAGTGTTGCAGGGAACTTTGTGCTGAGGGAGATTTTTGGGACTAGTTTTCACGGCCACTTGTTGGCTGCGAAGAAGGCGGCGGAGGATATAGGGGCATCGTTTGTTGTGATCGAGTCGTCGTCTGGGAAGTCTTGTTGGGGTGGTAGTGATAATGGCAATACTAACGGTGGTGGAGTTGTTGTTGATGGTGGAAGCCAGTTTAAGAGTCTTGTTAGTAGTTTGGTTCCTCAGCAGCAAGGCGCTGCTCTGGCTCCATTGACTTTGAAAAGGTTTTCTCTCAGTGGTGATGTCAGGGTGCAAATGGTGAAGGCTTTATCTGTGGTTGTGGATTCACCATTGCTTGGGAATACTAGTTCTGTTTCGGAAGGGGGTTCAGGGGAAATTCAGCCAAGAAGTAGTTTTGAGCCCCCGGCTTTTGCCAGGTCTATCTATCCATTACTTGAGGACTTGCATAATATATTTGATGATCTTCCATCGATTGGGAAGGCACTAGCACATGCGCAAAAGATGCTGTTGGATGTAAACAGAGGGGAGGTTCTTGACTCAAGAACTGTTTCTGAGGTCTATACATTTAGAATTGCAGTCGAGGGGCTTAGAATAGCTGTGAATAATAGTGGATTAAGGTCAATTAACAAGAAAGGGGTTCCCAACTCGAAAAGATTGAGTTCTCAGAGCTTCCGGTCGATGAGAGGTCACATGTGCTCTTTGCACATGTCATCCGTAGCCAGGCTGACAAGTTTAAGACCATTGTAGCAGTAGTAGATGCTAGCTCCTTAGTAGGTCTTAGGAAACACTGGGATACTCCTCTTCCTGGTGAAGTCAAAGAGCTGGTTGGACAACTAACCGTGAATTCTGAATGTGAAGGGGTTGTTTTGAGTCATAATGACAAGAAGCGGTTGTTAAGAGACAATCCTATGGTGGCAGTAGGGGCCGGAGCAACGGCAGTTTTAGGAGCTTCATCCCTAACCAAAGTAGTCCCTGCATCAACTCTGATGAAGGTTGTTACTTTCAAAATTCCAGCCTCACTCAAAATCATTCTCAGCCAAATGCAGAAAGCTCTGGCTTTTGCCCTTGGCCCATCTAAAGTTGTGGCCCCAGGATTTGCAACTTCTGGAGCCAAAACTTCCAGTATCATGAAGGCAGCTGTATCTGCTAAGAAGATTCGAGCTGTTGCTCACAGCATTATAGCCTCTGCTGAAAGAACCAGTGTTTCAGTTATGAGAACAGCATTCTATGAAATAATGAGGAAGCGGAAGGTGCAGCCTGTTGGATTCTTGCCTTGGGCTACATTTGCAGGCAGTGTCGGGGCTTGCTCAGGCCTGCTTTTGTGTGGTGATGGGATTGAGTGTGCTGTTGAATCTCTCCCTGCAGCCCACTCAATTGCTAGTTTGGGACGTGGGATTCAACATTTGCGTGAGGCATCTCAAGCAGTGATGCAAACAGAAAGAACTAGAATCCAAAATTCAATTGAATCTCTAATAAACAAAATAAAGAAGCCAAGGGATCGGTAGAGAAAGAATATACTTCTTTCTTGTTGTACAGTTATGATGAAAATCTGATTGATGAGTCCAGGAAATTCTTGTGTACATATAATTTTGATACAGAAATGGTCATATATGTTCTATAACATGTACAGAAAGCAAATTCATTTTCCCCCCTTTTCCTAACCAATATGGTATTATGCTGGTGTCAAGCACAACATATTTATCCTTCAACTTGTTGCTGCATGGTTAAAAGGAAATTCTTATTAATGGAATTATTCTTTTTATGAAAAAAAATGATACTATGATGACTGTCCAATGAATCAGTTAATGAGCTTTCACTGCTGACAGAAAATGCTGGTATTAGGGTCTATTTGGTTTCTGCTTTTTGTACTTAGGATTTTGTGAAGGAAATGGTGAAAATAGGAATGATTTTGTGAAGAAAATAATGAAAACATAAACTATTTTCTTCAAAAAATCTTGAAAACAGAAAACATTGAAAATGAAAATATGAAATGAAAATGCAAACTAAGTTGCCGTAGCTTTTTTTGTTTTTGTTTTCTTTTTTGGCAAGAACCTAAAATTCTTGTGCAAAAATTCTTGACAGGTTTATAGTTGCCTTCTTATGCATATCATGTTTGCTGCTGAGAAGCTAGAATTGCACTAAATATAACACTGTTGGTTTGCTTCTAGCAAAGTACTTATTGCCCTAATTCATATACTGGTATTCTTGGAGATGATATGTTCTGCTTTGCTCCTTTTGGTCAGACCCTAATGTATACCTTTTATTTTGTCTTTTGGCATGCATATAGCTTAGAATTTAATACCTAGGGTCTTGATTATCTGGATATTGAACTAGTTCATCATTAATGTTGCAAGTATCTGGAATTTATGTTTCTTTTCCCGTGTTTGAGTAAGTGGAAGATAAATTAGCATATATGCTGAGATTCTGTCATGCTCATTTTTCTTCTCCCCGGTTTGAAGGCTTCCCTTCCCCTTCCCCTTCTCCTTACCAGGTCTGGAGTGGAGACTTCCTTTGTCACGAAAGAAAGAAGTTTGTTGTCCATAATTTCTATTGAAATGGAATGTCACAAGATAATCTTAGCTAAGCTAATGTTTGTCGATTATATAATGCCCATGTCATTTACAATAAAATTGTGAAAATGCATAGGAGTAGATCCAGGGACATCCACTTTCCATCATATCCATTGCATGTAACATTCTGATTTGTACACTACAAAGCACAAGTTTATGTTTGCAATGTTTGCATCAAGTCATTGCACTTTTGGGGGAAAGGGCTCTGAACAGTGCTACAGGCATGCGAGTGCCATCTTTAAACTTTTTCTTCTTCTTTTTTTTTTTTTAAATAAAGAGGTCCTACTGGAGGAGCTAGGGAAATGAGGGAAAGGACAACATTTAAATTTTAATAGTGGCAATTAAGTTATTACAATTTTGTTTATCTCTTGTAACTTAGAAATCATGATTTAGCTTTTTACTAAAGAGTTTATGTAGTCAGTGTCCTTTAAAAGAGGAAATTTCTGTCTTAGAAGATGGACTTTTGTATTTTCAATATTTGGAACTTACCATTAAGTTTGAATCTTTACCTTTGCTAGTATCCTTTGCAAAAAAAAAAGAAAAAATCTTTTATTAAATTATAGTCTGCAACTATCCAAAAGCTAATAAAAGATGAGTATGCTATTATTATTAGTATTACCCTTTGTTACTTGTCGCCTTCGTTGGAACTAAACATTTACAATCAATATTTTTTCTGGTTGATGCTGTATCAAAAGGAATAATTTTCAGCCAAACAACGTGTCTGACCTTTAGATTCCACTAAGAACCAGGGCATCTCCCCAATATAAAAATCACAATAAGTGGCGGACACTTGAAACCCTCATATAAGTATAACCCTGCTTTTGGTTAGATATAAGTTAACTTTCTTGGAAATCGGATAGATATACTAACAATATAAAGTAATAAATGTAGCAATTAACTTGTATCTTATGTGAGATAGATCAGCGGCATCATATCAAAATGGCTATGATGAAAACCTAGCAGCACGTTTTCTTCCTGCATAAGGAAAAGGGGGGCCTACGATGATCACATACATGTGAGGGTCAAGGAGGGAATGGAAACCTCAAATTCATCAACTACTATTATACAAGCTCCCTTGAGTATCACTTGAACAATATTAGTTGCACAACCTTATATTTGCAACGCTGCTATTGTACAAGTAATTCCATATGTGATAGTAGTAACATTACTTACGCAACATCTACACTCCCAACTTGTTGACTACGACACAAGAAGTTCATTTAAGTGCAACTAGTCCCTCACCCACTCTTTAAAATTCCGGTTGTGGTTGGGGCTGTAGTTGTGTTGCATTAAAAAAGTTGTGTATAATTGTAGAAATATGTCAATTTATTAAGGTTTGGAAAATAATTGATCGAACGATAAAAAGGTTTAGAGGTATCAATTATTTACTGATATAACGGTATATAATAAAACATGTATTTATATAAATATATAAAAATATAAAATAAAATATATGCCATAAAATAATTAAAAATTAAATTAACATCAATAAAACCCATAGAATATAACATAATTCATCTCTTAGTTAAAATAAACATTATCCATATGGATCAAATCTCTCAAGTTACTACTTCCCATATTAGAAAAGAAAAAAAATTAGGAAATATGAGATTTTAGGTTTTTTTTAAAAAAAAACCCAAAACAATGAAATTTTGCATTTAAAAAAAACGGTTAAATTGATTTTTTAGACCAACTCCTTTCCTTGGTTCCGATTCTCACTAGTTTCCTTTCCAAAGCGGTTTGCCAACCCTAGGATAAGTTTTCCTTCCATTCAAGATTTGGCCTTTTTTTTGAACCATGCAATTTATTCTTAGTTCAAACAACTTCAATTTATCAATTATTTTTGGCTTTTTCAACATTTTTCAATGTGGCTAAATGCAGTATTATAATAACTCACACATACAATTTTAGAGATTACAGTGATCATTTACTCATAACAAAATTACCTTTTATTTTTGGTAGAGTTAAAAAAAATCTAAACCAAATATGCACTTAACTACCGTTTTAAATCAAACTTGTAGGTAACTAAGATGTCGTGACCAGATCAGATGTGAGAATAGAGGTAGTGTGACCATAGATAATTAATTTTTCTTATCAATAGTAAACCATCAGTAAAATCTTCAATATATTATATACCAAAAAAAAAAAAACTTCAATATATTGTGCACATGAGTGACATTAATTCCAGTGTTATAGGCCTACCCACTTTTCTGAATGCTGATGTGTGTTCCATGTCCCTTTCATCTTTAAGTGGACTTAAAGAAAATTAATGGCTTCTGAACTCAGCACATCCATCTCTCACTTTCAGATCACACCCCGTTTGATACGATATTTGTAAGATTTTCGATTTCATGGAGTCAAAGGGTAGAATATCAGAGCCATAATTTCGTAGGCTCCGTATAATCCAATGAAAGTTCATGTTCACAAGTAGTTGTAGCATCATGGAGGGTAGCGGATTTATTCCTTGAAGTGAAGGTCGTGGCAGGAATCTTTGACAAATGTTTCTTTACAAACGCAAAGCAACACTCCTTAAAAATCATGCACTTATATATCATTAAAAAAAAAATTACACCTACCTTCTTTCATGTGAGGGTGTTAAAATTTACTCAGAAAATCTCTAAATTTATGAAATCATTGCATATATTTTTCTTAAATTTAAAAAATCATTACATCTTTTATTTATCCATTGCATATTATGCTGTTTAATTTAGTTGAGTCCAGAGAAGATTAATATCACTCGTACAAATTGAGAAAAAATCGGGATGAATTTCACCGTGTACAAAATCAAGGGCAGAAGTCATAGTTTGGTCAGATTAAGCAGCTATCTGCCACTAATAGTCTTAGAAAAGATAAGTAATTTCTATTATTATGTAAAAATAAAGTAACATGGTAGTTAAACTAACGTGTGGAACACACTGACACTGCTGCATTTTCTTTTTTTCTATCAATAATAACCTCCGAAGATGACGGGAAGGAAGCCATCAAAACTGATTGCAAAGGTTGTTATACTTAAAATCTGTGAAATAGTATCGGCTACTACTACTTCTAGTCCTTATGGAGCCCCACAAACCCACCCTTCTCTTCATCACAACCCCAACATATTCACTTCTCAAATAATGAATTCCCTTGGATGCCATGACAAAAGATCTTTCCCATCAAGTTTGGGGTCTTTGAGCAGATGATCACTGCCTTTACATCCATGGCCCATATGGGGTAGGTACCTCATATGGTACAAACTAATTAACCAACCAAGGTTGTCCTTAGAGCAACCAACCAGTCCAAAGTTTTTATATGACTTTCTGTTTTGATTTGGCTTGCTTTTCCCTTTATCAGGCTCCCTATGCCACCATGTCAATGTTCCATATAATATATGGCATCTGGTTGCTCTTGTCCACCAGATGCTGTATAGTTGTGGGTAGTGCTTCATGGTGCCCATATCAATTTATTCAACAAAGCAATAGAAGATTTGAGCAGAAAACTGATAGGTTCTGGAAGTTCAGTGAACAAGCTGACAGATGGATTGAAGTGGAACTGTCTTATGATCTTGTGTCATGTGTCAATAGGGGGTGTAATAAAGTGAGTAAGAAAGAAGGAAACTTGGAGCAAGAACATGACTTTGATGACAGAAGGGAGAGTATGGAACATGGTAAGATAGGATCAGAGAAGCCCTTGGATGTGGTTCTGCCACTGAGGAAGAGAATTTCCTTGACCAAAATGTCTGAGACATCTGTTTGGATCACTGGGGAAAGTGGGTCTATATATGAGAGGTTTTGGAATGGACTAGAATGGGTGATTGCCCCTCATGACTTACCAATATTGGCGGGCCGTGCAGTTGCAGTTTTTATGATCAGTCACATAATTCTTGCTATATCTGAGGCAGGAAATCTGTATCAGGTTACAAGCAACTAGTATCAGTTCTCTGAATTCTATTTCAGATACCTGTTATATACCTTAGCATGTGTTTAATTTTCACAGTTACTAATAGTAATATGATTTGATTCTGCACTTAGAAAGTAGAATGAAATGATACCCTTACCTCTTGAGTTGACTTAGTATATTTTTGTTTTAAGCAGATGCATGTGCAATTTGGTGAAACCTCACAAACAGTTTGGGTTGATGTCACACCTACACTCAATCAAATCACAGATAATGATCCGGAGAAAAATCTTTCGATACTAATAAAGTCTGGCATTTTGTCACATGAAAGGCAGTGAGTACACGTTTTAATTTTAGTATCTGAGATTGAACATGCATAACACAAGCATATGCTGAAAGCTATATATCAAGCTCTCTCAATGCCTTGTTTTTTGTTGTTGGGATAGGAGAGCTTATTTCTGTACAAAGAATGGAACACTGATAGAACTTACTGGTGTCGAGCCTCTAAGGTAAAACTCAAGTTTTGGAGCAAAAATTAGTGTTTAAGAAGTTAATTCTAGGCAAATATTACTAAGTTCGATCCTATTTTGCCACATATATAGAACAGATGGACAAATCATGGCCAACCAGCTGGCGCAAATGTTGCAGCAATAGCTGAAGTTGCTTCTATAAGAGAAGTAGTATACACCATAAGGTGAGTGATCTGTCTGTGTGTGTGTGTGTGTGTGTTGCTTTAAGCACGTTTGGGTTGCAATTTCATAGTTGATAAAACACTAAATAAATGATGGAAAACAAAGTTTAAATGTATCGTTCTCTTTTAATGTATAATTGCAATGTTATTTATACAAGTATCAAATATCACTCTTCATCTTGTTGTGGTCTCATAAGTAATAAATCTAACCAAGGATGTGGTGATGTAGTTCTGCAGGAGATCTTTATGAATATGATGAAAAATCAAAACCGTCATGGAAGAGGCACATATGGCAAGAAAGAACAGCACAATTTACACCTTTGGTACCATCTAAGGGATGCACTTTACATGGACTAAGTGGTGATCATTCTGAATCTCTGTTTCTTCTAACCAAGGTACTGTAAATTAAAGTATTGTATGAAGATTTCTACCATTACTAGAATTAGAGTCATAGAGGGCATGAGATCATTTTGAGCTCATTAAAGGATAGTCACTACTCACTAATCAGGCAACAAGTGGTGAATCATACCTGTTGATAGTCCAATTATTTTTTTTTTTAATCATCAAAGTAAAAAGTGATTGAGGTGAAAGTAGAATTTCATTAAAATTACAAGTAAAATCATAATATCAAATGGGAAACTTGAAATTGCAATGAATTTTGTAAAGGGTAAATTACACTCACCTCCCCTGAGATTTGTGGAAATGCAATTTACACCCCCTCTAGTTGTCTAGTTTACACTCACACTCACACCCCCTCTGCTTGTCAAATTTTAAGTATTTATATTGCAATTACACTTCTCATTCACAGAACACCATTAGTAAACTTAACAGAATGATATTTTTGTGATATTACATTCACAAACCTCAGGGGAGGTGAATGTAATTTACCCTTTTGTAAATGGACAACTTGGAAGAACGCAGAATCAACTTGATGCTGTCATTTAAGAATTAAATTCTATGTTTTGGACAACATGTTTCAAAGAGATTTGATAATTTATACAGGAAGGAAATTTGGTAGAGAGGAGACTACATCAAAGGAAGTGGAAATGGGTAGTCCATGGAAGTCCCCCACATCAAAATTTGGCATCTATTACGCCAGCTCTACAAGATGAATCAAGTGAAACTTTCATTTCTTTATTCTTCACCACTTCAGCTGGATCAGTCTTTGAATATCAAATGCCAAAACAATTAGGTTAGTCATCTAATTATGTTTCAACTATTTAACTTACTAAGCCATGATTTACACCTTGCTTTTATGATATGAATACCTTGCTTAGCTGCATATGAGCCAACACCATTGATGATATCTCCTGCTGATGGGGATAACTTGTTTTCACTTTTCACAGTGTATATATATAGTGATATTCTCTCATTTAAAGCCATATAAGAAGCATAATATCTCACGTCTTAATGATTCAATAATTCAAGTATTAACTACAGAGGTTTCAGTCTGAATACAACATTCTAGACATTGAATTCTCACATGAATACAGGCACTGCTGCAAATAGTAAATTTCCAGGAGCATGGGAAGGTCATGAGCACCCCTTACATGCTAAAGTAGCTAGAGGTGTAACTGGGTTACCATTACAAGTTGGAAGAATACTGTTTCCACTAGATGATGGTAGACTTGCAGAACTGCATCTACTAGGACTAGGCGGCGAAAGTTCAGGACCAGCTCTACCACAAAATTTTAGAAGAAAAGCATCAACTAAATACGTTTGGTCCATATTAGATGCACCTGAGAGTGAAGGATGGAATGCAGAATATTGCACAGAAGAACGTGGCCCCAGAAATTGCCTCACAGGAATAAAAGAGGAGTCAATGGATTCAGGAACAAGTTCAGTAACAGGTAGAAGAAAGCAAGGCCAAACACAGAATTATTACTTATCTCGAGGCCCTTCAGTAGGTGAACTGATTAAGTCTTCAGAAGAGCACAATCTGCCAGATGACTGGATTAGTACTAACTTTCGTCTCAGGTTGATGTATGAAGGGAAGTCATTTTTCTTCATAACAAATGATGGCTTAGTTTTTGAACACATTTGTATTGAGAGTGTATGGGTATGGCTGAGGCATGAGAGCTCCACTGCTTTCAAGGGTATAGTGGGTAACTACAATGGAAGCTTATTCATGGTTGATACATTTGGGAGCTTGCTTCTCAGAGAATGGCATGACAATGAAATAGCATGGAGGAACTGCACTGCTATGAGGAAAGGAAAGAGTATTATTGGAGGTCAACCATGGGATAGATTTCCAGGTAAAGCAAGGAAGGTTACAACTGAAGATGCACTCTTCTTTGTGAGCAAAAATGGAAGATTACTACAGTTCATGGTACGTAAACAGTAAAAACAAATAAAAAAACACGATGACAATATAAATGCAAGCTATCTACTTTTTATGTTCTTATAGAATACTTAAAGGGACAAGCCTCAATTCAAAGATGCTGAGAGATGATAATACTTTCTTCTGCTGTTTGTGTCTTGGAAATTTGGTCATGTTCTGCTCTTTGAATTGCTAATATTGTGTCTTTCCTGAAGTTTATCACGTTACAATTCATAGAAATTAGCGTAAATGAATCAATTAAGCATCATATTAATCAATTAAGCTTAGTCACATTCATGATCAACTTCATATATTTACTAATACATTTAATAGAAGAGAAAAATTGATTTTTCACACATACATGGATGCAGTTTCCTAGAATAAATTCTGTAGACATCAATACAGCAATAAAAGCTAGATTAAGTGGAGAAGTAAATATTTTACATGTTCTACACCAGGTTTACATGAGGAAGTTTAAATGGAAAGATTGCAGACATCCTCCAAATGTTAAAGTTGCATGCATAGTAGACCAGGAATTGTTCAGGGAAAACATAATCTTTGTCACCGGAAGAAATGGTCGCCTATACCAGTATAACAAAGTGACTGATTTGTGGCATGAGCATTACCAGTCTCAGCATTTGATTCTATCACAGTTTCCTGGAACAGTTATAAGACCGTCATCAAGATCACTCTCAGGCTCTCTCTTCATGCTTTCAAAAGATGGTGGCCTTGTTGAGTACCAGTGGAACACATGGATTGGATGGAACTGGGTAGAACATGGAACCCCAGATAAAGGTGTAACACTTGTTGGTTCACCTGGTCCTAGCTTTGAAGGTAATCAACTACTTTTGATTGGTTCAGATGGAAAAGTATACCTGAGGTACATGGAGAAAAATGCATGGAAGTGGAAGCATTGTGGTTTCCCCTCAATAGTAAATGAAATGGTTGAAGCACAAAGACAAGGAGGATCCAATGATGAGAAGGTAGTTTGTAATGATGAATATCCTATGTCTGGCTTGAACAAGGATCAGAAGGGCCTTGCTGACCAAAATTCTAAATGTGACCCTAAGGTAAACATTAGTCTACAGTTACTGGTTGAATAAAAAAAATAATGACATGGAATTGATTTTGAGTCTGATACAATACAGGTGGCATCTACAAGACCAATTCCATTTTCTGAAGGTTCTGTCATATTTGAGCTCAGAGATGGCAGGGTAAGACCCTTAGTTCATTGACATCTCCAATTATCTGATGAAAATTCATAACATAACCACATCGTCCATTCTACAAAAAGTAACAAGCAATCATCATTTAGAAGAAAAACTTGTAGTATTCATGTGGCCATGTGGATCCATATATGTCAAACTATATTCAAGTATGCAAGTGGCCATGTGGATCCATATGTGTCAAATATTAAACTGAATCTGACCTTTTTGAATCAACCCCTTTGGTGAACAATGCTATAAACATTCAGGCATATGCATTTTCATCATTTTAAACTACTGAAGCTTTCCACCATAGGGCAGCAATTATAGATAATACAATTGGATCAATAGTATAACACCTCTTTTGCAAATGCTCATCTGGAATGCTTGTTTATAATTTGAACTCCACCAAAAGTAAAGATACTGCAAAGGTTTTGTGGTGGTAGCTACAAAATTTACCCATAAAACAGACACATGGCTGACACCACTACTTATGGCAGTTGGCAGAAATACAACATGTGGAGGAGACAGAAGAATGGGTTTGGTCAAGGATCATTGGAACCCCAGGCAGTTTATGCTTAGAAAACTATTGGATTACTGTGGCATCATCATAATATTGTTCACATTCCAGAGTGTTTGATTAGACAAGTATGAGCAGCCAGAAGCACTTGATGTACAGGCAGTGTAGTGACATTATGCTAACAATGATGAAAGAAAAGTGTAGCAAGTTCAGGATGGAGTGGCTATCTCCTCTAGAGGCTGAAGTAGGTACTAGATAGTAGCAGTAGTAGTAGCAGTATTTGAGGTACAAAGCCCTGGGGAGATTAGCTGTCTGTCCACTTGTAACAGAGATGTAGAAAAATATATAAATGTATGTACAGCAAAAGTAAAGTATGAATAAGAGTATGCTCCAAAACAATCCCTTCATTGTGGATAATTTATAAATTCTCAAAGGGAATTCTCTATTTTAGTGTCTGTTTTTTAATATTTTTAGGAAAAAAAACTGTTATCACTAATTACAAGTTTTAAAAAAACTAAAATATGTATAAAACAATGAAATTTACTATATTTAAAATGCTAAGTTTGATATGTGTTGAACTAAGTGCCGATGGAATTCCATTTATTTATAATCTATTTAGGCTTGATTAAGTCGTAATCTACAAACAGATGCTGCTATTTATGAAAAATATAAATCAATCCTTTATGTTTGATAGGAAAAAAAAATTAAATATTTTAGGTCCTACCTTTTAAAAGTCAGCTGTGCTCATTAGAGCCCTCATAAGGTATTTTTTAAAGTTTGATTATACTTTCTAAAATTAAAATGAATAACATAACCTTTCATTAATTAAGGGCTTCAATTTTTAAAAATGTCTTTAATTTTAATTACATTCATTATAATCATTTTAGAATTTAAGAGCAAATTGCAATATATTTACTTAACATCACTGTTGTAGCTTCTTCTTATTGAATACAACTTTTACTTTATTTTAGTCTAAATAACTTTGTAACTTTGGAAAAGTCACAATATTACCAAACCAAGCCATATAAGCCAACAAGAGTTAGCTCACTTGGTTTCCATTCATACGTCGAATAACTTGGGTTTGATTATGAAATTCTTTGTTGGTGGATAATTTATAAGTACCTTTGGTGTGTAATTTATAATTACCTTTGTAAGCGCTTAATGAATTTGGAGTTATATCCTAACTTTAAACTGAGACGAATTTTCCCTTAACCTCAATTGTTATGTAATAAAACAAACCAAGCCATAGAGAAATTATGCAATGTGAACTAGAAAGAAAAAATTTTGAACAATTTTTTTTAATTAAAACTGGATTTAACTTATGATATATTGCAATACACACAAATATTTAAATTAGCTTTTTTTTCATTTATAAGTAGTAGTATATGTAAATGGATTGGATTTTATGTTTGATTTTTCATTTTAATTTCTATATACTAATATTTTATGTTATCAATTAATATCTTAAATTTTTTTTTGAAAAATAGTATATAAAATTAATATCTTAAATTTTGAAAAATGTTTTATATATAAAGCTTATAGGCACCCAAATTTATACAATGAGCAACATATAACAAAGTATAAATTGTAGTAATATAAGAAATAAGCATTCTTTTTGGTACATAAATGGGACAGAAAAAAGTATTTTTATACTAATATTTTATCAAAATTAAATTCATATATTATAATGATGTAAAAATATTTATATATCAAACCTTCATTTTGATGTATTAGTACAATTATTAATCCATACATTATTATTTATTAACATTGTTATTTTTTAATTTCTAAAAATCTATCAGAGCCAAGTTTCGATCTTAGGACCTATGGGTTATGGGCCCACCACACTTCCATTGCGCCACTCTGATTTTTGTTATCAATGCTATCAATGTTATAATTAATTTATTAATATATTATAAAATATTTCTCATCTTTTATGAAATTAATTTCGCCACACTATTCTTAACATGTAAGATATTGTACAGTATCAATTAAATAAATTTATACTTTATTATACGTGTGATTTCAAGAGTAAATGAGTAATAATTAGTGTATAAGTGAAATAGATTTTATGATATGTTTTTTATATATACTATATATATATATATATAAATTACATCATATTTAATTTTTCAACCTAAACAAAATTCCCAACACACAACATTTTCTCGATTCATGAAACGACTGCGTTTTTATCGCCGGCTCTCAAAAACCTAATCAGCTCACCTTCTCTCCCTTTGGCCTCTGTTAGCAGTTCAGTTCACTCATCTCTCTCAGCTCACTCACTCACTCTCCCTCCGATCGCCGCCACCGTTCCGCCGCCATCCCAGCCTCCGATCGCCGCCGCCAACTCCCAAATGACCATCCCAATCACAACACTCATGAATGAATGAAACCTCCCATCAACATCACAATGCTCTCTCGTCTGATTCCAAAACCCTACTCTCACCATCTCAGACGCTTCTTCTCCTCTCCACCCTCCAAACCCTACCACCCGATTTTCCCGCCAAACAACCCCATTTCCCCATTTTGCCCTTCTTCGCCGCCACTCCCAAATTCTTCTCCACCAACGACGACAACAACGATGGCAACGGAAAAGACCCTTTTCTCCCTCCTGCGTGGAAGGATTTCCGCGAGAGCGATGACAAGTTCGAAGCTTTCTTCGAAGACGGAGGAACGAACGACGATGTTGTGGTTGAGAAGGAAGATTGGGAAGGTGGTGGTTTGGGGAGGAAGAAGAAGGAGGAGAATGAGGAAGGGTTGTGGTTGCAAGAGAAGGGTCTAGAAGATGAAGATCAGGATGCTATATTCCGAGGGATTGATAAGGAGATTGGTGAGGAGAAAGGTGGTGTTGGTGGTGGGCACCTTGGTGTGGGAGCAATGGATTTCAAGCCTTGGAGCTTGAAGGAGGAGGATGAGGAAGAAGAAGTGAAGGATGATGTGTTTGGTTTTGAAGAGGAGGGTGGTGGTGATGAGGTGGGGATGAAGGGGGAGTTGTTCAGTGCTGAGGAGGGTGAAAGAAGTGCGGAAGATGTTGAGAAGCTTGAGAAGGAAGAGAAAGAGCTCAATGCCATACTCAAAGGTTGCCCATTTTGAATCCTCTTTTTCCTTTGCTCATATTGTAGTTCTCATTGTATTTGTTGGGTTTTTGTGTATTACTAGTTCTATTTTTTGTATGAGATGTGCCTGTTATTTGGGATGCATGTTTTGAAACATGGGGTGTAGTTGCTGGAAATCATGCATGAAAAGGTGTTGTAATTACGTATGAAATTGGAGGATTTGGCTCCTTTGAAATGAGAAGGTTGGTAAAGTGCATAAGTGAGGAGTTACTCATCCTTAGATCAATAACTTCCATCATGTATGGATCTCACTAAATGATCCAAGGGTGATTAACCCCTCATTTGTGCACTTTACTAACCTCCTCACTTTAGAGGAGCCAAATCCAAAACTGGATTATAATTCTCGGCATTGTTATCAATCAAAATTTGAGATGATAATTGACGGTTGCATGCTGAGCTGATGTCATCTTATTGTACTGATTTCTTTTGTGGCATCTTTAGTAAGGACGCTGTATTTTAAACCTCCATATTTTCTTAGATTTTAATACTGTAGAGCAAGTCCAGGGCTGTAATTTTTCTTATATTGGATTTTAATTGTCAAGAGAATACTGACGGTGAGATTGAAATTGCATTTGTTATTTATATCTTTTATTTGGTCTTAATTGCCTAGAGAACACTTAGGATGATATTCAAGTTGCATTTGTTATTTATACCGCAACATTTTGTAATTTTGTGCTGCACATTGTCATCATTTGTTTATTTGGAGTTTAGACATATATCAAGTATGTATTGTGGTAACAGGCCCAAATCCTGCTTTTGGTGATTTGATTGCTGCTTCTGGAATCACGGATGAGATGCTTGACAGCTTGATTGCATTGAAAGACTTGGAAGGAATTGAGGGGTTGCCCCCTCTTAGTGTAATAGAAGACATGCGCTACGAGAGGAATACTAGAAAATCCACTAGAGCTGACATTGAGCGTCTAAAGCAAGAGGAAGCTGCAAAAGCACGAGTTAGACAAGTCGATGAAAAAGGACGTGCTTATGGAACAGGAAGAAGAAAATGCAGTGTAGCACGAGTCTGGGTTCAGGCCGGTAATGGTAAATTTATAGTTAATGACAAAGAATTTGATGTCTATTTCCCCATGCTTGAACACCGGGCTACTCTCCTTCGACCTTCTCTGAGACGAAGACATTGGGGCTTTGGGACGTCAGTTGTACTGTGAAAGGAGGTGGTGTTTCAGGTGAGGTTATGGACTTTCAGTTTGGTTTTATATTTGAATTCCCATGATTGGCATCAGTTTCTTTCATTATACAGTAACCTTGTTACTGATTTCTAAAAATGCCTTTAATCTTGGCTCTTCTGCTAATCCGACCAGAGTGTTTAATCTTGACAATTAAAAGTGCTTGAGCTTTGAGTAGTCGCCACACTTCTATTCAACTTCCAATCAATTAACAACTACAAACTGACCCCTCTTTTTGGGGAATGAGGGTGGGAGAGCGGTTTTTTTTTTTTTTGGAGGGGGGGGGGGGAGTAAGGCCTCTACCGAAAAAAATTGCCGATTTATCGGTGCCCAAAGAAATTGAGAATAATGGAAGTTGGACACAAGTGTCTACTAGGTAACATCTCAAATTATCATTCATTTTGCCCTGCAGGTCAAGTTGGAGCAATACGATTAGGGATCAGCAGGGCTTTGCAAAGCTGGGAACCAGACTTGCGTCCTGCACTTAGAAATGGTATAGCCTTTCTGCCTTTTTCCTCTTGGTTATTATTATGACCAAGTTTATTTTCTCATATCAAACTTCCCAAGGTGGGATTCATGGGAATAAATATTATTTTTGGTTAGCCTTATGAATCTTATACTTGTAGCTGGCTTGTATATGTGCTGTGCTATGATGATTTACTAATCTAGTTTTTCTTTGATCTTGATCAGCTGGTTTCCTGACAAGGGACGCACGTGTAGTAGAAAGGAAAAAGCCAGGAAAGGCCAAAGCAAGAAAAAGCTTCCAATGGGTCAAGCGTTAATACTATCAACATCTTTCTCTTTATGCCGATTTTTTGGCGGAGCGATGGGCGATGGCGTTTCCCCTGAATAAATTCATGAAATCTGTTGAATCGTGTACTGCCAATGATACTGTAATTGTAGAAAATTTTGTTTACCCGGCCGGGATTATGATATTGTTATGATTCATTCACTTTTTGGAGAGAATTCCTTCTTTCTTATCCTTTACGCAATGTTGTGAAAACTTTGCTGTTGTAGGGAGCTCTACGTGGAGCAGCATGTTGTTGTGTGTGTTTTCCATTCAAAACGGGAATACAAATAAGATAGCCGATATAATTCTAAGAACACTTACTACATGGAAGCACAATTGCCATTAGGCCATAAGTTAAAATTTCATTGCTGTTCTGTTAATGTGTGAAAAATAGAAGAATGATTATGCAGGTCATCAATGGGTTAAGTGTTAGATAAGAAGCAAATATTGTTGAAAGATAAAAGTCACCTCAAGTTGATTTTATCTCTCACGACAATGCAATTCTACTTGTGATGGCAACCATCATCGATTAACATGTCAAGTGGTCTTCATCTTAATAGGTGACTTGACTCATTTTCTTTCATATGTGGCTGTTTAATGTGGTTATTTGGACTGAGTTGGTTGCTATGTTAGGTTGGTAGTGAGATGTCGACATCTAAAATCCTCAAATTAGAAGACTCGGTTTGTACTTGACTTCGGGTCGGGACTTTGTGATGAGCTTAAGCTTACATGGAAGACACCGCACAAAAAATTCTCACATTGTAGTTCAAGGGGATAAATTGTTGGAGTAAAGTGCACATGTTCTAAAGTTTAAAGGAATAAAGTGTTCTTTTCCCTTTAAGATATTAATTAATAAGGAAAATTTTAATTGACACATAATTAGAGGTTTTCAAAATAAATAAATAAATATTTAGACCAAGGGGAATGCTTGGTTTAGTTTAGAGTTAGAGCATGCTTGGACTCATCGAGGGTTTTTAGAAATTTTACTATTTTGCACACTTAGATATTTGTAAAATGCTAAAAAGAATTAATTTATTTGAAGAATTTAATTTCACGCATTTGTGTAAACCCTAAATCTTAAATTCAAAAGTTTTACACAAAAAAATCATATATTGCCATATAAATAAAAATATTTGACTCAAACATCCACAATTTTAAAAGTTTTACAAATAGTAGCATGCTATTAGATGACAATGTAAAATTTATAACACGCAATACATCAAAATTAATCTTTTATTTAAATAATAAATAATAAATTAATAATAGAAAACAACAGTTATGTGCAAGGTATCCAATTCTTTTTTTAAAAAAAAAATCTGAGTTTTATACGCTATATTTGTAATGTGTTTAGTTTTTTAATTGAATAAATTCATAAATACTAAACATTGAAATGCATTTTAAAATATAATTCAATAATTCAAATTCATGAGTAGAGTTATAGACTTGAAAAATAAATGAGTCATATCACTTTATTTCATCTAATATATGCTATGGTTGTCATCAATATTTTTTCAAGCGTGTGGCATTACTTTATAGACTTGCAGTGCTATGTTTTTTCTTTTTTTTTTTTTATTGATGTTTATGTGTTATGATATATATTGTGCATGAATTTATACTTTATAGGCTATTGAAAACTCTCTAGTCTTCCAAGTGACATGTTTACCATCAACAGCATGTTAATATATTTTGGTATTAATTAGAGGGAAGCACAGTAAATCCTCACATCTGTAACATCACTTCCAGATGTTATTTAGACCCCTTTTTTTTGTCAGTTAATTTTTCATAATAGCAAAGAAGAAATCAAAATCACAAGACATACTAGACAATATATAAATACAGAGGAAAAGGCCTATAGAATGATAAAGCACAAGGTCTAAGAATGAAAGGATAGAAAAACAGTGAACGTTATTTTGGATTAATAGATTATAAGCTTGAATAATCAACCTAAGTTTTCAACGTACAAGTCTAGTTGTTGGAGTTTATGCTTCCAAACCTTACAAAGGCAAATTCAACGACACCTAACATTGAGTGCATGCTAATGAGCAGTAAGAGAAGTTGAAGGATCACAGACATTGGGTGAAACAGTTGAGCAACTCAACTAGAAGAAGCAGCTTCCTTGTAATCCTCACCATCAGTAGTTTCATCTGCATGCAAGCTTGGAGCTTTTGGGAGCAGTCCAAGAACTTTGAACATGAGTTGATCAGCATCAAAATCATTGTTGGGGGTAGTGAGAAGCTTTTCGCCAGTGAAGATAGAATTTGCGCCTGCAAGGAAGCACAATGTCTGCTCAGGCATGGAGAACCGAACTCGGCCTGCCGATAACCTGACCATTGCTTTTGGCATTATGATACGTGCTGTGGCTATCATGCGAATCATCTCCCATATTTCAACAGGCTGAAAATAGTGTAGAAACGACAGGTCCTTTCAGGCACATAGGCATCTCAACAATGTAACATTAATATGTGAAATTATTTTCAAGGCACAGATGTTGTTAAGTCTATAGTTGAGGCAACTCCTGATGATGTAAACATGGCTTAGACACAAGCATTAATCACCAATGCTAATGTCATAATAGCCACATACAAACTTGATGGCTACTAGTAAATATTATGGGCCATTACATGACATGACATCATACCCAAGATAAGAATATATAGTCGTTTAAAATCTCAAAGGGAAAGGAAAAAGAATGAAATATGAAAACTCTAAATAAATAAACAATAACTGATGGGACACACAGAAAAAACCAAGGCCCAAAACCTACCATCCACACACAGCATGATTTATAACCTGTCCATCAGATCAATTAGGCTCCACCTCCTGTTTTAGATCAGCATCACTCAAACCATACCACTAGAAGCCACTGGCTGATAATTGTAATTTGTCAATTCTTCAAGACATACCCACTCTAACACCATAACATAACATGCATAAATTTTACAATTTGGACTCTATGGATTAAATCTTAGATACTATCTTCTTGTTTCAGAAAGGCAGTATACGTTGAAAGGTGTCTCCATAAAGGTTAATTTCATAACTCAAAATTTCAGATTCTCACTGTCCTGCTATCATCATCAACTATTAAACACAACTATAAATTAAGCTCCATTTCTAACAAAACCAAAAGCTGCAGAAGAATGAACAACATTATTTTGCACTTTTGGTAGTACTTTAGCTCTAAAGTTCGAGCAATCAGATAAACTCACCTTCTGATCCTGAAGAGGGGTTCCCTTTACAGCAACAAGTGCATTAATAGGAACACTCTCTGGATGGGTGGGGAGTGTTGACAATGTATGCAACAACCCTACACGGTCCTCCTCTGCTTCGCAGAGCCCTATAATTCCTCCTGTAAACAATTCACAGCTGGTCAGACAATTTTGAACGGGAAGAAAAAAAGGTTCCTCACTTCCTTGTTAGTCACTACTATGAGATATTTCCAGGAATAGAGAAGAATCATCCATTCATTGGTAATATTGGTTCTCTTATAAAAAAGGCTGGGGCCTCAAACAACCATTGTTGGCTAACTAATTAGTAAGTAATTCAGGCTAATTTTGAATAGGTTACAACTAAATTTTAATTTTGAAACTGGTGATGTCGTGGCTGAGAGTTTTCAAATAATTATTTGTCACCTTAAGGTTGCTTGCTTAAACTTAGAAGTTTCAAGGGAAGTGTTAGAAATAGCTTCATACTGTTCAGTCCAGAGCCAGAGAAAATAAAGAAATAAGAGTTCATAATGATTAGGATCTACGTATTATGATCCTAGTATAAAGAAAGAATAACTGTTTATTATAATAAGAATGGACAAGCTTCTTGCATCTTATGTGCTATTCTAATCTAGGAAGAATTCATAAAGCAATATGATATTCATCTGGATGAACTTGATTATAACTTTATAAGTCTAAAGCAAATTACAAATAAGCTCCATTGCATTTAATGTTTAAAGCAATTACCAGAACAAACATTAATCCCTGCATCACGAACAAATTCAAGGGTTTTTAGGCGCTCATCATATGTCCTTGTTGTGATGATGTTTGAATAGTATTCCCTTGAAGTATCAAGATTATGATTATAGGCTGTGAGACCAGCCTTCTTGAGTTCAAGAGCCTGCTGTTTCTCCAGCATGCCAAGGGTGCAACACACCTCCATCCCCATGTCCCTAGCATAAGGTAGACAGCCCAAGCGTTATCACTTTTCTGTCTAGGTGCAGTGGCCCATTTTCATAGTACTTGAAAATTGCAACAAAAATAAAACAATGTTGTATTACCTTATTTCTTTTACATATTCAAGAATCTGGTTGAAGTTGGTCTTTCTTCCTCTCGTGTCCCTCCATGCAGCACCCATACAAAAGCGAGTGCTCCCAGCATCTTTTGCCTAGATGAAAATATATTCTCCAAATTATTCAAGAAAAAGTATAGCACCACACAAGCAACAAGATACATGACATATAAATTAATAAATGTTCTAAAGGAGTATCTAACACTTCATGTCATATTGTCATTTAACATCCAGATCCATGGAGCTTTTCAAGGATGAATAATGGCATTGAAATCACAAAGGCTGCAAGCTAGAGACGTAGATTATCCCTATCCATAGCATTTAGGATTAAAAGTTTACCTTCTTTGCAGCCTCAAGAACAGCCTCCTTGTTCATGAGTCTTTGGGATTTGAGTCCTGTATCATACCTAGAAGATTGAGGACAATAGGAACAGTCTTCACTGCACCCTCCTGTTTTAATAGAGAGAAGAGTACACTGCTGCACTTCCCTGAAGTTATGAGCATGCCTGTGAACTTGAGCCTGATAATAATCACCAACAAAAAAGTAAAAAAATAAGATAACAAAACAAAAGAAAAACACTAGCCTTCAGTACAATTGAATCAAATTTTGATTATGCTGCCAATCCGTATATTCCAATAAAAACATAAACTTTCCTTGGTGGGGTTTGCTTTGGGCACATCCAAAAAATCAAAATGTGCAGGACCCCAATAAAGCACAACACTGCCAACACACACACTATCCTTCAGTAAAATTGAACCAAATTTTGATTATGCTGCTAATCCATATCTTCCAATGAAAACATAAACTTTCCTTGGCGGTGCTTCCTTTAAGCACTTCAAAAAAAATCAAAATTTGCAGGAACCCAATAAAGCACAACATTGTCAACACACACACACACACACACACACACACAAGCCTTCAGTAAAATCGAACCAAGTTTTGATTATGCTGCTATTCTATATTTTCCAATAAAAATATCAACTTTCCTAGGTGGGGTTTCCATTAAGCACTTAAAAATCAAATTTTGCAAGACCCCACTAGAGCGCAAAAAAAAAAGGAAAAAAATGAACTTTATGAGTTACCCCATGGAAGAGAAGATCGAGAATAGGTGAGTCATAGATGGATTTGACTTCGTCTTGGGTCCAATCGTTTCTGGGGCCATCTTTGATGGTCCTCTCAGCTTGAATTGCAGCTGCTGACGAAGAAGAAGAAGAAGAGGAGAAGCTGTAACCATGGCAAGAATGAAGCACCCCAATGGAGGGCCTTAGCTTCTGAGTTCGGAAGATGGGTCTCGCCAAAAACATGATTTTTTGAATTCAATCTCAAAAGGAGGTGCTAAATGGTTGATGACAGCTCACAATAGTCAGAAAAAGGTGTAAAGTTTTTTATGGGTTGAAGAATGAATGCGAGAATAGTGTTATTCAGGTCTTAATTACTTCCAAGATCTGCAAATACTATCAAGATTGGATTGCCAAAGCCACTGGTTGCACTTGAAGGAGCCTCAATAGTGGAATGTAGGCTTCTCTTCTTTGACTCGTGTTTCTGGGTGCCACTTGATTTGGTTCGAGGTTGGTGTTGGTGTTGGGATGTGATGTGATGTTTTGTTTATGGGTTTTAATTTGGGACTTTGTGCTTTTACTGTCTGTTGGTATCTGATATGGAGGGCCAAAATCCAAAAAATTTAACACTAAAACCACATTTAAGGCCTCAAATTTATAATGAAAAATAAATTCATTTCCCATGTTTTGGTATCCCAAATTTTAGGCATAAAGGTAAATTAGTGTCTCCGTTAAATTATTATATAAATTATTAATAAAAATATTTACATATTATATTAATTTATATATATGTATTATTATTTTTACAATAAATTATATCTTATCTCACTTTTTAAATGAGTAAATTTAGAATTTGAATTTTTTTTTTATTTTATCTCTTTATTTTAAAAAAATTGACTTTAATTTATGTTTTATTCTGTAAAGAACAGAGATTTTAAAGATTTTACAATTCTTTTACTCTCATAAAATATATTTCTGGAAATTTTTGTATTAAAATTAATTTTTTCATTTCTAAAATTTATCCAAACTCCTAAATTTATGAAATTATCATATTAATAGTTTTCTTAGTTTAAAAAATAACTACATCAGGCTCTCATTTATTGCTTTGAGCAACGCTTTTAGAAAACAACAATATCGTATGAATAAATAGACGAGAGCTGAGATAATCTTCGTCAAACCTCAATAAGTTGAGTATAATTTGTTCAAAGTTAAATTAAATGTAAATAAATAAGAAAAAAGGGTGCTGGCGGATTTATTGAGAGGGTGAAGTAGCTGCCACCCACCTACTTCATGAATCGTGCAAACCTCACATCACGCACATGTAGCCTGTCAGGGCAGAGAAGAACACCTAAATGAAAAAAACAAAAAAAAAAGGGTAAAGAAAGAACACTGCCTTGCTCACGTAACCTAACACATCATATCATATTTTCGAATAAAATCGTGCTCTCAACTTAATTCAAGGATGCTTGGTTTGGGTCATTAACCTCCATGTGCGTTGTTGACTGGGGTTATTCAATAATATGGATTGGAGAGTGATATTACGGGAGTGTGGAGAAAATCTTACAGCAAGTGAGAAATTGGAAAATAGAATTTTTTTATTTTTTCAACTAGAAAATTTGCACAAAGTGAGATTTTGAAAAAAATATTAAAATATTTATCTCGCATGATGCAAGATATTAAGACATATTAAAATATTTAAAAAATTTACCTATATAAATCTGTGTTGAAATACTAAAATAATGGCATTAGATGAGAAAACATAGAAAGCACTCTTGGTTGTGAGCATATGGTTGTGAGGAGGGAAAAAAATAAGAGATTTGTATTTGCATTCTTCATCAAAAGAGCATTCGCATCATGCATTCTTCTTTTTTTTTTGTGTCTAAGTTTTATTTTCTTACATGTGCTTAGTTTATTTTATGTTAATAATTTGACAAAAAAAAGTTATTAGTTTCTTTGTTCAATGAACAGAGTATTAGTAAGAAACAAATGATTTTTTTTCTAATCCTATTTTTTAGTCGACAGAATATTATTTCTTTGTCTAAGTTTTTATTTTTTGGTCTTCTTCTTCATCTTCATTTGATCAGTAATTTTTATACTACTAGTATGTAAAGGGAAAAAAGGATAAAAATGCATACTAATGCAAATATAATTGTATATTTCAATGACAATATTATTATAGATTTAGTGTCCATTTATTTGTGAATTCAGCATGTTTTTTATTCCATGTACTATGTCATTTTCAAGAGAAAGTGGACTTTGTCAATGCATAGATTTTGGACACCTAAGACAGTGGAAAAAATAACTTATAGGTGTTAGTCTCAATTTTGGAGGTTCATACATTTTCAAGTAGTTCCAATAAGCGACAATGACCACATGCAACAAATGTTTCAAACATACCAACAGCATCGAGAACAAATTTCTGCCATCGAATTGTATGTTGATTTTAAGGAAGCTGCTCTTGTTGATCATGAAGTTGACAATGAGGATGAAGAGTCTTAGTCGAACACTTATCTAGAAGGCGGGTAGAATTGGAAGAAAACAACGAGGAATATGGAAATAGTGATGATAATGATGATGATATTGATGATATTGGTTTTGATGATGAAACAGATGATGAGCATGTACCAAACACAATTTGTGGTTCGTATCCATTTTGGAGCCATCTTTCATGCATTCTTTAGATCTTAAGCTATGCACCTTTATTTTCGCAATATGCTTATTTTTATTTATTTTTTAATTTGCTTATTTTTATTATTAGTTAGTTTCATTTTTTATATTTTATTTTTACTTATTTTTTATTTAGAATTATTGTTAATTTAGATGAGTGTTAGTCTTTTACAACTTTTGTTCACATATTTTTATTTAGTTAGTTTTAGTTTTTTATATTTTATTTTTGCTTATTTTTTATTTAGAATTATTGTTAATTTAGTTAACTTTTAGTGTTTTATAACTTCTTTTTGCTTATTTTTATTTAGTTAATTTTAGTTTTTTATATTTTATTTTTGCTTATTTTTTATTTAGAATTACTGTTAATTTAGTTAACTTTTAGTGTTTTATAACTTCTTTTTGCTTATTTTTATTTAGTTATTTTTAGTTTTTTATATTTTATTTTTGCTTATTTTTCATTTAGAATTGTTGTTAATTTAGTTGACTTTTAGTGTTTTATAACTTCTTTTTGCTTATTTTTATTTAGTTATTTTTAGTTTTTTATATTTTATGTTTGCTTATTTTTATTTTTTATTTGTTATTTCATATTGTGTTTTGTAGGTGTTTCTGTTAGATGGTGAATTATGTGTTGGAATGCAATTTAGTGACAGAGAAGCTATTATACGAGCAATTAAGAAGTACAACATATTACAAGGTGTGGATTATAAAGTGTATGAGTCAGAACCAATAACATTTTATGCTAAATGCACACGCTATAAGTAGGTTGTCAATGGCTTGTTAGAACCACCTTCAGGAAGAATAAGTACTTTTGGGAAATCAGGAGGTACAATGGCCCACATACTTGCATTGGTGAAAGAATTCCTGAGGATTACACAAAAATAGATTCTGACACAATTACAGAACTTATAAAGCCTATGGTAGAATCTAACCGTCTTTTAAGATTAAATCTATGATTTAGAGATTAAATCCCGATACAATACACGATGACATACCGAAAAGCATGGATGGCAAAACAAAAGGCAATTGAAAAAATTTTTGGTCAATGGGAAGCCTTGTATGAAGCTTTGCCGCAATGGTGTATAGCAATGTGTGATGCTATCGAGGTACAGTGGTTCATGGATATTGTAGAGGTCGTACGTAGTGATGAGCTAGTCTTGGATGTTTGAATATTTCACTGAGTGTTTTGGAATTTTGGGCCCTATATAAAAGCATTCAAACATTGCAAAAAACTTGTGCAGGTTGATGGAACACATTTATATGGAAAATACAAAGGGGCTCTATTGGTGGCAATTGCCAGGACGGCAATCAGAACATATTTCCAATTGCTTTTACTATTGTTGAGGGTGAGATACCTGGTATTTTTTCCTCTATCATTTACGCAGAAAAGTAGTGACCCAAGATGGGGTTGACATTATTTCTGATCGTCACAAGTCAATAATGCAACAATAAAAAGATGTAATGGTGCATGGGAACCTCCGAGAGCATTCCATAGGTATTGCATAAGGCACATTGGTGCCAATTTCTTAAGGAGATTCAAGACGCCTTATCTACATAAATTGGTCGTCAACATGGGTAAGTTACATTTTAGTCTTAATTGTGAATTGATATATCTATGAATGCAAATATGAGAAAATAATATATTAGACATGTCGTGTTTTGCAAGGTACTAAAACTGAGCGTCAATTCAATATTAATTATGATCAGGTACGGAACGGGAAGATAGATATATAGCCTGGCTTGATGAAATCCCACGAGAAAAAGGGTTTAGGGTTTTAGCATATGATGGTGGATATTGATAGGGTCACATGACTACGAACTTAGTTGAGTGCGTGAACTCTGCATTAAAGGGGCACGCCTTCCCATTACAGCTTTGGTTAGAGCAACCTACTTTTGGTTGGCTGAGTTGTTTACAAGGAAGGTGCAGATGCATTTGCGTGTAAAATAATAGGACAAATTTCTCTGATCCTGTGACTCCTCGACTTCAAGCAAACGAGGCTCTCAAACCTCTCGTATTACTCAAGCTGATAGACAATCTCAAACTTTCCAAGTTCAAGATCCATTTAGTGGAGAAGCATATAGAGTTGATTTGAGGCAAAGGCTTTGTGATTGTGGCGACTTCCAGATAGATCGTTATCCGTGTAGTCATGCGATGGCTTGCTACAATTTCTTGAAGGTTACCTGGCATACTTATGTCGACAGTGTCTATACGATCGATAGAATTTTGAAAGCGTATCAGAAGGAGTTTGGGGTTGTAGGGAATGAAAGTACATGGCATCGATATCGAGGTGCAAGAGTTTTTCCTAACCCTTTGATGAAGCGCAACAAAAGGTCGCCCAGATCAACCCATTTCCTGAATGAAATTGACTCATGTGAAATGCGGACCTCGAAGATGCAATCTTTGTAGAGGTGAGGGCTGTAGTCGAAATAGATGTCCACATGCTCCTGGGTCTAGCTCGTAGTGATGTTTGTAATAGCTTGTTCGTTTGTCTTCATGTTATTTTAGTAATTTTTTCTTCTGATGTTTGTAATAGCTTGTTAGTGAAACTTCATGTTATTTTAGTAATGTTTTCTTCTGATATTTGTAATAGCTTTACTTTGCTTTCATGTTATTTCAGTAATTGATGTTTCAAATATTCACTGCTATAACCACAATGTATTCTTTTGTTTTATTTATTTTTAAAGTTTAATTTAAAAAAATCTAGAAAATGTTCTCTAAAAATAGAAAAATTATTATTAATTTAAAGACATTAATATTATTAATTTATCATTGGAGATGATCTTAAAAATTAATATGACTCACATTTTATAATATTAAAGAGTAAAAGGTTAATTTCTAAATTTTAGTGATAATTATTTATATAAATGAGTTTAAAGGTTATTGTGAATATTTACTTGAAATAATTCTTTTTATTTATTTTTCATTTTCTATTTGAATAATCCTTTTTAGTTTTTTTTCTTTATTCAAATTATTTAAATCTCATAGATGTTTTAATATGTCAAATTTAAAATTGTAATATAAAATTTTAAAATAATTAAGATGAACTTAAAATTTTAAATCTTATGTTGAAATTTGTTAAAAAAATATAAAAATAAATTTTAATTTTAGATGAGGCTTTATTAAAAGAAAAATATAATGTTGATAACTAGGAGAAATATAAGTTCAAAATTGGTACTAATTAAAATGTGTCACTCTGCTATTGGTAATTGACTTTTTTCATTCTACCTCATGACTTCCGTTAAGCATCTGGTTAACCCTCTTTCATACTAACATCATTCTCAATATTTAGCACTTTTCTCTTTACAAGATGTCCAATTATGTCCACTTATTAGTTATTATGTTTAAAAAGAAAAAAAGAAACAGACATTTTCTCTTTGGATTCCAACTTGCATTGCATGTATGACAGGTGCGTGCTCTTAGTGTGTGTGGAAGGAAACCTTAATAGCAAGATATCAACCAATCTAAAGCAAGTCTTCTAATGGGCCTAAAATCTCGCATCGTGCGCGATTTGGAGTGCTGCCAGAGGTGTTGCATGGCATCCGCGAGCATGGCCTGATGACGTGACAGCTGAAGAATCTTGAACTGTGCGTAATTTTCGAGGAGCTGCCACATGGCCTAGCTATAGGGGAGGGATGTTGTGTGCTTGCGATGGGACAAGTCGGAGAATCTCACATGGTGCGTGATTTTCAACGATGAATGATGCGGTGACATGTGGCCTGAAGTGTTGACATTATGGGAGTTTGTTTCACGTGTTGACAGTGCAAAAAATGATAAATCATGAGTTTTGGTGTGTATAATCTCGCATTATGCGAGATTTGAGATACCATAGTAAGTGTAATTTTCTCTCAAATCTCACATTATGGCTATTTAATCTTCTAAGCTCCATATTGAAATCAATTTCCCTTTGGTTTTTTTTTTAATCTAAATTATGAATTTAGAGCTTTAAATGAAAATACTTTTCTTGTCAAATTAATGTTACAAAATACTTTTTTTTATTATTTTTTAGAAGATCTTTCATGTAACTAAGGTCATAATAGCAGCTAGATGAAATTATCCTTTTTTAGGTGAATTCAAGGTATCCATCGCCAAAAAATAGTGATTAATCCTCTCAAGATGCAGAGCTCATATACATAGATTTTGTCTCTAGTCATAACACCTTCTCAATAAAAATGTTAAATTACAAATTCAAATTCGTAACTTTGCAATCTTCTTCCGCTATAATCAATTACTTCTTAGTAAAATATATATACAATATATTTTGAAAATTTATATACAAGTCATTGAATAAAAGCATGAAATTTTAGGGTTAAATGCATTTTAATCTATGTGCTTTAGGTCATATGTAATTTAGACCTCGACTTTTAAAAAAGGAAACGAGACCCCTGGTTTTAAGATAGTGCAAAATCATTCCGTTAATTGGACATCCATTTAAACTGTTAAATGATAATTTTTGGACAAAATTGCCTTTGCATTTTTTAAATTTACAAACCCTTCAGAAAGTCATGCTCTTTGGGTTCTCTATAACTATTCCCTTGCCGTGCCAGCTACCCATTCCACCTCTAAGTTTTTAGGGTTTTGTTTGGTTTTGGGTTCTTGTTGTAGAGAGAGAGCACGTGGTGGTAGATCTGGAGAAGCGATGATCGATGATGGCGACAAGTGTCTCTAATGGGCGTGTGGTGGAGGAAGATGATGGTGGTAGTTGCTGCCATTGCGGTCATGAAATGCCTGTTGCTTATGGTGGTGGTCGGAGTGGCTCGCGATGGTGACGGGCATGGAGGAAGAGGGCGATGATGGCGATTGGGGATTGTGGTGAGGAGAAGCTTCCCTTTTTTTTTCTTCTTTCTTTATGTTTTTTTGTTTGAGGTTTGGAAAAATTGGTTGGTGCTTTGAGATTTGGTTTGTTTAGTTTTGGTTCTTTTTTTTTCTCCTTCATTTGCTGTTGATGAATGAAAAATGATGTTGTTTTTGATTTGTATTTTGTTATCGTTTTGGAATTTGAAAGATTTTTTATGTTGGTGATGGGGTTGGTGTGATTGATTACAAGGGAGGGGTTCTTCTTCTTTGTTGAAATTAGTTAAAAGAGACAGAGTGTGAAGGAGATTAGAGTTAGGAAATTAAAAGAAATGCAAGAGTAATTTTGTCTAAAAATTATCTGTTAACTATGTAAATGGATGTCCCATTAACGAAAGGGTTGTTTTGCACTATTTTAAAATCACAAGGGGTCGTGTTACACATTTTAAAAAGTTGTGGTATAAATTACACGTGTCCTAAAACATAGAGGGTAAACAATGACCTGATCAGTCATGCTATCAGTGTCATGACTCGAATTAGATTGTGACCACGAGTAATTTCATCCCCACATAAGCTTAATGGCCATGAGTCGTACTATATGCATATTTTATTCGTAAAATCCACTTCAAATCATAAATCAATTTGCATATTTAGTTCATAATAATCATGAATAGCCATTTTCCATAATTTAAATATGAAACTTAGCTGTATACAAAATACGGTTAGTTGCTTAATTTCAAAAGAACCATAAATGCTGTATAATTTTAATTACAAAATGAATCATAGTAACTTAAAATGCAAAATGTGTATGGTTCGTGTAAAACCTTAGAAATACGTGTCCATAAACAGGTTCGATATGGCCTTAGGGTCCCGAGATCCACCTGTGTTGTCCGAAGACTCAGATGCATGAAAGTTCAAAATATGCAGAAATTAGTATGTTGTCACCGCTATAACGATCTAAGACCGCTATAGCGTAGCGGTCACAGTGCAAGGGTTAGCCATTTTTGTGTTTTGTCAACCGCTATAGCAGTCTTGTATTTCCAATTAGGGGGTCTTGGACCTCCTATCGCTAGACCGCTAAAACGGTGCCTCTGATGATGTCATTGTTTCACTTAAGTGAACCCCCATCCTTTTAAATACCCCAAACTAGGGTCTTCCTCCCTCAATCCCAAATCCTTAGCTCTCCAACACCCTCCCCATCACTTCTCACTCCATCCCGCTCAAATCCCGCTCCTCCAAAATCAAAGGTAAGAGATTTATGAGTTTTTGTTATCTTCTTCCTCTCCTTTTCATGTCCTAGATTATGCTTATTGTTGTTCTTTATTGTTGTCAAGTGGGGGTGCTCCCTAATGTTATTAGATTTAGATTAGAGATATCTAGAGGTTATTAGAGATTAATCTAAAGTTTATAGTTGTTATGGAGACGTTGGTGCCATCCCACTACACGGAGCTTAGTTGGTATTGACGTATTTTCTTCCTCTTTTCTAGGTGAGTGGGTTCAATCCTATGATCTCTATGTTGATCATTAAAGTTTTTTTCTTTAGAGTTTGGTATGAATTCATGATTTAGAGGTTATTTCAGAAAACTAGAGATTTTTACTGATTTCATCAAGTTTATGACAATTCTGATTTTCAATAAGAACATGAAAGAGAGGTTTTAATGCAACCTCATGAGACCATTGTTGTTAAAAATAATTTTTATGAAGAGCTAGAGTATAATATGATTATTTAGAGAATTTATGACTTCCATAACGATTTCCAGAGTACTATATTTTATATAATAGAGCTTTTAAACTCATAGTAGAGATTAGCACAGAGTTTAGAGAAAGTAATTAGTTTTTATGATTTAAAGACTAACGGTAGCTATAGAAAAGAGTAGGAGTTAATGACGAGAGTAATTGTTAACCTTAGTGCCAAGTTATCCTCAGGGACAATATCAGAGCAAAGATGAAACCTAGTTAAGTGTCCAATTTGGGTTTTAAAAAACCACAGAGGTTAGAGAATTATTATGTCATGGTTGACATGCATAACCAGAGAAATTGTTATGTCACTTATTGTGCATAATCAAGATCCTATTTCTCTATTAGAGTACTAGTATTTATGTTTCAGAAAAATGTTGGTTTTGGAATTAATATGTATGTAAATATGAAAAATGTTTTAAAGCTTATTTTACAAGTATTATTATTATGATTTGATGCATTCTTGTTGTTATCCTATGAGAGGGTTACGGGTGAGGGCTTATTCACTAAGTTTTAGATGAAACTTACCCTCTCATTTTTTCCCATTACAGATACATTAGCTATTGTGAGTCCTTTCAGCTACCTTCTCCCTAGCAGTAGAGTGTGAGCTTCATTTGGAGTGAAGTATTCTTTTAGTTTTGTATAGAGTGCTTCAGTTCATTATTGTAGGCCCCTGACCATAAGATAGTTTAGCATTTTGTTACCATGTTATATTTTATATTTACATGATTATAGTTTTCATGGTTATATTGTACAAAAAGTAACTCATATTTTTTGTATTATAGAGACAGATTTAGAGTTTGATTATGAACTTATTTATGATGATATTGATTTAAAGAGCTAGATATTTATATCAAAGATGAAATTATGTCTTAGAAATGTATTTTATGATTCAAATATGCTTATAGAGAAAGACTTAAAGGTCACAAGACTTATATGTGAGAAGATTTTAGGTGTCAATCACATTCCCACGTTGGGTTGTAACAATCGGACTCTCTCGCAAATCATTGGAACACTCTACACAATGACAAATACTTCATGGCAATGTGAAGCTCACCCAAGCTAGAAGTATATTACTGAAGGGGAAGAGGTTGAGGATCCAACACTACTACTATATTTGTGAGAAGCAAAGGAAAAAGGGGTGTGTTTTATCTTAAAACACATGAGTGATCCTCACCCACAACTATACATAAGACAAGAAGGAAGATTCATAATAATGATGCAACATCCATAAATCATGTCATTCATATTACATAATAGCTATAAAATCTTAATTTGCTGGAAAACATAGAGATCTTGTTCTTTCTCGAAGAATTACAAAAAGAGTAGATTAATCCATACATTGTTAAGTAGTCTCAGTCCCTCACAAACAAAAGCACCTAGCTTGGATCTTAATGGTCCATGACGAATTGCATCCCTGGCAGATTGATTTAAATAAGGATAACTTGCCTTTGGCAAGCACTTGGTATACCAAGTTAATGATTTAACTTCATTAACTCATAGCTCTATTTCTCTTAGTAATTCCCTATTCTATAATCATACTAAAGTCTAAAAAGGGAGTTTCATGATGCTAAGCTCAATATTTCTCAATTCTTATAAATAAACATAAAGCTTCACATATACTTTCATTAATCATAACTAACTCTTATCATCATAAAGGAAATCATAGCTCAAATATGGTCCAATGCATTTCTTACAACAACATTTTCATGAGAGTTTTCAAATCTATTTGTTAGTTCTTACAAAAATACATACAAATCATATATCATGGCAAAGTTCAAGTTTTGCTTGGTTAAATACTCCAATATGCTAGGCAAAATACTTTTAATGATCAAAGTAAGGCCATAAGATCAAACCCACTTACCTGGAGGGTTGGAATGTGAAGAGACAACTCTAAGCAAGCTCTAGGGAGTAGGGATGACACCAATGTCTTTCATAACTATCATAAACTCATCAATGATCTATGGGTACCTCTAGATTACCCTAAACTAACTCTAACAACTTTGGAAGAGCATTCTCATTTGACAATAATGAAATAACAATGAAATCCAAACCAAGAACATGAAAGAATAGAGAGAAAGAATGCATAATATATCAACAATTACATACCTTGAAGCTTAAGGGGGGTAGATCTAGTGGGGTTGAGAGAAAATGAGTGGGAAGGGTGTTTGGAGACAACGATTTATGAGAAATAAGGGTAGAAGCCGAGTTTGGGGGTTTATAAAGGGGTGGAGGTGTCACTTATCTAAGGGACCTGCATAACCGTCTAGAGGCCCAAGCGCCCCATTCCTGGAAATATGTGATTGCTATAATGGTGGCAGGACATGAGCTTCTACATTCTTAGGTCATCTTGGTATTTAGGGTCATCCCAGCAACATGGTGGGTTTCAGGGACCCTAAGGCTATACCAAACTTGTCTATAGATACATGTACTGAGGTATTACAATCAGCTTCCTTATAGTAAATTTCGGCCTCTTATAATCTAACTTTGTACAATGACCTAATGAGGCTTTTGTAGTTTAGCCAGAAAATAGACCTTATTCTTTTTTTTTAATGTTAAATATAACTTATTCTTGGATTTATAATTCCAAAACTTTGGAATAAAATTTCTCTGTTTTTCTTAACCAAGTCCTTATTGGACTAGCCAGAGTAAACCTTGGACATTGGACCACAGTTTTCAATCCTTTTGGGGTGAGACCAACTATTATGATCTGTCTTCTTTCTCCATAGGCCTAAAATGCTATCTCAAGGATGGTACAAGTGAATAACCAAAATGTATTGGCAAAAAAAAAAAGTGAACCAAATCCTGACAAAAAAGGACAGCCTAACATAAATAAAAACACCACAGCAGACCTAAAAAAGAAAAAGAAAAAGAAAAGGTAGTTCATCCTCTTCGAGATAGTTCGTAACCCATTTTCTTTTCAGTTTTTTTTCATGTTGCTCACCTCTCTTCTAGTTGATGATGTGTTTGATTTTCATATTTAATGAGTTGTCTTAATAAGAGGATATATGGATCGAGAACTTCTACTTTGGATTCTCCTGGTTATAATTACCTCTTGGATATGATAGATGTGCTTATGACAATGATAAATCGACAAATTTTTTTGAGGCAACAGGCCTTTTTCTAAAACATATGGTTGTCTTTGGAGACTTTGGAATCTTATGTGTATCACGGAGTAAGCTATAGATATAAACTTGGCTACTATCATGTTTCATAAACTAAATGTTGTCATGTTCAACTCCTCAATTCTAAGAAACCAAGACTAATAAATTTACTAAAGCTGTATAATTGTCATTGATCAATTTTAAAGGATTAAGCTTGTGATGTCAATAGATTTTGATGTATTTTACCAGGCTTTTATCTCATGTTTTGTATCCAAGTTTAGGTTTTTGTTTCTCAATCAATCCATCATTTCTTACAAAATAAAATTCAATAAAAAAGAATGTGTGTTAATAGTATGTCTACAATTTTAAAATTTAGTAAATTTGTAATAATATAGTTTGATTAACATATTCTCCTTTTTTTTTTGTTAATTTTGGGGTAAATCAACATAGTAGTTTCATTTTAATATAGTAAGAGCGTACAACACCTTTACAATGACATCTGATTAAAATATTCCACTTGTATTATTTTTCAAGTAGCGAGTAGTAAAAGTCAACTATCATCATCGATATAATAATTTATGATTAGACAACTACTTATTAATTCATTAAAATAATGGAATCATACTACCATAAAAGATAAAACAATTTGAATAAAAAAATATTATAAAGATATTACATGTAAGATATAAACTTAAATGGGCTATGGAATAAATGAAAATAAAAACGATAGTAGACAGAAAATAATAAAAAAAATAAAATTTTAAAATCAATCCTCATTTTAATTTAAAAATAAATGACATTGTGCAAGTTCAATTATTAACATATATATGTAGGTTTACGCTTTTTTACCCATGGGTAAGACTACCTTTTATATTACATGTCATCGTGATTTGATAAATTTAAAAAATCTTAAGATATTGAGATATATGACTCGTTATTAATCATAAATTACTGAAAATTACCGGCACCTTTTAATTTTACAGATGTATTAGAGAAATCCTATATTTTTTATTTTTTATTTGTGTGAACCTGAAATGCGAGTGTGTAGTCATAAAATTTTGGACATCATCGCCAATCAATAATTCCCAATCCAGTGCGCAGGGTGAGCTCTGCAATCTCCAAAGACTCAGTTTCAATCGACGAAATTAATCAAATCAGAAGAAAGAGGTGAGTTAGGTTTTTCCTTTTCATTCAGTTGCTGCTTCCTTCTCTTTCTCTCCGATCAAATCTACGACACCTGCCCATCGGAATTCTCCGAATTCGATCACTGAATCTCTGACCCTTTTTCCCAAAGTCTCCAACTTTGTATCTTTCGATTCGATCTGAAAGTTGATCGATCCGTATCATGCGATTTCCCCAATTATTTGCTTGAGTTTAGATTCTTCTAGCAAGTTGGTATTGACTTTGTTTATATTGTAGGGCGAAGGAAGAAGATAAAACAATGAAGGTGGTGCCTTTTACGCTGGTTGCTTTGATTGTTGTTGCTTTTGTTCCAGATGGGTTGCTGGCAAATCCCTCTACAGTCCCAGCATTTCTTTGGTCTTCCCATTATGACATGTAATGCCCTCTTCTCTTGTTAAATTACTGTAATTTTTATAAGTTTTTAAATGTCAAGTAAGAAAAAATAGTGTATTAGAGTGTGAGATACTCTTGATGGTGTGTATATGGTAGGGTGTTTGATTCATTTGGATGTGGGTAATAGAAAACAGCTTTAGATTTTATTGAATTAATATTGAAGCTTATTATTGGTTGGAAGTAAGGGTTTTTATGATTAAAAATGGATGGGGATAATGTGAAAGCTAAAGGAAAGCAAGTTGGTGAAATTTATGGCAGAAAAGATTTTGTAGGATCAAGTTGAGTAAGGAGGAGTTTGGGATTTCTAGGGGTCAAGGGGATGTTAAAAGGGTTTTTCAAGTTGAAAGAAATCAATGGAGGAATAGAGAAAAACGTAGGCTAGCCCTGGGCTTCATATTTAGGTTTCTTTTGGCATTGCTTCCATATTTTGGTTCATTGACATAACCAAGCAGAAGATAGATTTTCTGGATTATCTGAGAAAGCTTTGTGTTATTCACAGTTGTGGAATTTTTGGTTTAGAGTGATGTAGATGAAACAAGCAGATAAGCCGAAAATGTTGAACAATGTTGAATGCAAACAGAATTGTTGGTAAAATGTACAACATTTAATTTACTTCTTATTGCTTTAGCAGTTGCATCGTTTACATATTTTCCATATAAGAACAGGGTTGTACTACATTGTTCTTGAGTATTCTCAAATTCTCATCTCATGTTTACATGGTATGTTACAGCAATTCAGCAAATCACTAATATCTTACTGGTCAATTACAGGGTTGCAGACAATGGATTGAAGGAAACTGTAAATTATCAGATCATTTCTCCAAAAGATCTAGCGAAGTCTGTTGTATCTGAAGCCGGCTGGTCAAACTTTCTGGTATTATATTATTCTTCATGATTGGTTTCATATTAAGTATATTCTGTGATTCTCATATTTTTCCTCAACTATTATGGAGAACAGGATTCTTTTTCCCTTCTATGTATGCTAGTTTGGCTTTGATTTTGTTCACTGCATCCATCATTGTTGTTGCTGAAGTGGTTGTGATTTCCTTTTAATAAATAAATAAAACCTTATTTTGTTTTGAGTAGTGCAAAGGAAAGAAATTTCAGGAGCCTCTGGATCTGGCACTTTTATTTGTTGGTAGAGAGGTAATATATTTTTAATGTCTTTGTAGGTAGTTTTTCTTGCAACTTTCCAAGAGATCCCTGTCAATGAGTGCAGTGTAATTGATCAAATAAACTCTGTTACATTTTTCCTTTGTAGTTACAATCTTCAGATTTAAGCATGAACAAACATGTAGACTCAGCTCTTTTGGACTTACTCAAGGTGAGAGACTTGTCACACACAATTTATGAAGTTTTCATGCAGAGTAAACATGATCAGTGATCGCTAAAGGAATTAATTTTTTCAAGTTTTGACTTGGACACTGCTCCACTTTCTTGAACAGCTCTCTTTCACCAGATCCAACACTTCCATGGCATTTCCCTATATTTCTGCATCAGAGGATGAGAATTTGGAAAAGTTATTGGTTTCAGGATTTGCTGAAGCCTGTGGAGATGATTTGGGAATTGGCAATGTTGCTTTCCTTGGATCTTGCTCCATGGATGATACAAATCGCAAAGAAAGTGCAGCTTTTCACTCAGTTCAAGTAATCTACAAAATCATGTGACATAATCCATTATGGAATTTTGGTTCCTGTAATGGTGACCTGATGCTCTCTGTGCCCATTATAACTTGACAGGACTATTTGACCAAGAGGATGGAAGAGAGTCACCAAGGGAAAACAGATTTGCTTGTGTTCTGCAATGGTGGCTCTCGACCTTCGAATATTGTTGAGAGGACAGAATCTGAGGGTACATCTATTGCAAAGTTATGGGTTTGCTAGATTTGATTTTACCATCTGCTAAATGCTTGTGTTTGCTGAATATATGTAGGTGAAGTTTTATCTGAGCTTATCAGCTCTGTGGAGGAATCTGGGGCAAAATATGCAGTTCTTTATGTGTCAGATCCCTCCAAGTCATTCCGGTATCCTTCTTACAGGGAACTGCAAAGGTTTCTAGAAGAAAGTACAAATTTGTCGACCAATTCCACTGTTTGTGATGCAGTCTGCCAGATTAAATCATCTCTTCTGGAGGGAGTTTTAGTGGTAAGCTTCTTTGTCCATTTTACATGTCCTGTGATTTGATGGCCTGGGGCCTGTTGCAGATTGTCTTGTGTCTTCTGAAAACATGCTATTGCGGTATATAGGAGGAAGACCTGATTATGAATAACATATGATCAAATTACAATTAATACTATACTGCCTTTTTCTTTTCCCTTTAATTGGGTTTTTTTTTCGGTTCCTTACTTGTTGGTGAATAAGTTGTCGTAGCCCACCCACATTCTCATTTACATGCATGTGTAGATTGCTGCTTGTTTCTAACCCAGTACCTCCACTTCTAATAGTACAAATGTGACGATGTCATCACATTAAATTGCACAGCCAGTAATATATTTAAGCATTCTCAGTATCCTAGCATGGGAGGTCTTAGCCATTTTTTTTTATTTTGTCATTCACTTCCCTGCAAACTATGCATGTGGTTAAATTTAGTTTGTTAAAACTCCTATGTTTTATTATGCAGCATCTTTCCTTGTAGAATTCTTGTCTTTCAATCTAAGTTGTGCAAAATTTCAAATTTGGTAAATAACACTATAGTATGCATAACCTTTGCATATTTAATTTTTAAAGGCCCTTTTAGATGTCTGTTGAAATTGAGAGTTTTAGATAGTGGAGGAAGAAAAGGGAGAGAATAACAAGATACTCAATAGTATGAAAATATATTGATATTATGTGATGTGTATAATACACTGAGGTAATCCTATTTATAAGCCAAAGATGAAATCTAAACGTAATGATAAAATCAACTTAAATCAATCTAAATTAATCTAAGATGTGATATGAAATATTCTAAGATATAATGGAGATAATACTGAATATTTCCTTATTTCTAACACTCCCCCTCAAACTAAAGCTTACTAAGCTTTAAACTTGTTACAATTAAACCCTTAAAATAACAAAATGGTCTCCATTGAAGATTAGCAAGGCAACTCAAGGATGCCAGATACGTTTGAGAAAGATAACACAAAAGGCAGCTGGAACGACCATCGGCTTGAACAACTTGTTGGAGAATTGCTGACTAGGAAGAAGAAGAGACACATCTATTAGCAATGAAGGCTGAAAGAGATGCAATGATGGATGGAAATTTCCTATACATGCAATAATAGATCGCAAGAACAACACATGGGAACCTTGAATAGTTTAAAAATTGGAGATCCAAAGAAGCCATAAGAGCATGTCACCAGCATGTCTGGGAGAAAGACAAATATCCCTATTGATATGATTCACAATAGGAGGTTGCTAGGAAGCACAATTAAATATTCATCACTCTTAGCCATGGGGCAAACAAGAAGGCAACATATTAGCCATTGCAATGACTAAAGCCAAACTATAAAAATCAGAGAATGGGTGACAAGAAACCAGGGGTGAAATTGGAAATCAGAAAAATTGACGTTGACAAACTGCACAAATGCAGAAATCGAGGCCAGATCCAAGAAGAGTGCAGCAAGGCTAGTGCGGCAATGGATGTGGCGTTTAGAGATGCTGTCACACGCGCTGCCATGCGCAGCAGTGGATGGCTGTTCTATAGGATGAACTGGATGCATGTGTAGGTGCGTCAATGGGTATCTCTGGACGCCAGTTGCATGGTTGGGCACACATGAGGATGACGACTCTGGTGCGGTGGTTGGCGGTCTGAAACCTCGCTAGAAAGTGGCAAACGGCTGCAATAGTGACGACGAACAGCTTTTGGATGTTGCCAGAAGTGTTGACACAACAATGAAAGGTCCAGAAAACCAGTAGGATGCACAGTTTGGTGGTGGTGAGGTTAGCGGCCGGCACCGGCGGCAGAGACCGGTGGCCAGAGGTGGTCTACGACAATTGGAGGATGCCGGAGTGATATACAGCAATGAAAACAAAGAACGGAGACTGCTAGAATAATGCACAGCTACTCGAGTAATAAATGGCAATGGTTGAGGCTGGAAAGCTTGCATAACACGAAAAACAACTGTGCCAAACCAGAAACAGAATTTTTTGGACAAGGGAATAAATAAATGATAGTAGGGGACAAAGTATGAAATTATGAATCACAAATGAGATCCAAACTGCTAGAATCTATACGACGGAATAATGGATACAAGTCATGGTGGATGATACCCACTTTGATACCATGTTGAAATTGATAATTTTAGATAGAGTAGGAAAAAAGAGAGAATAAGAAGATACTCAATAGTATGAAAATATATTGATATTATGTGATCTGTGTAATGCACAGAGATAATCCTATTTATGAGCCAAAGATAAAATCTAAATATAATAATAAAATTGACCTAAATCAATCTAAGATATGATAAGAAATATTCTAAGATATAATGGAGATATTACTTAATATTTCCTTATTTCTAACAATATCTATAGACAGAATACGTTTAAGATTGATCTGCTCACATCAGCTGAACTTCAAGTGGCATAGGTCTTGTCTTCTAAGGTGAAAACCGTTCCATTAATTCTTGCTATAACTTTTGTTCCTCTCTTTCCTGACTTGCTTATGCTCCCCCAGTTTCTCCTGAGATCAGCCTAACTCAGGTCTTTGCATTTGTGCTAGGATATTCCTTTCTGATGGCATGAATAAGTTTCATTAGTTTAGAGAGCAGAGTTGAATTCGGAACTTAAGCAGAGCCAAATATTTTGGTTCAACTAAGGCTCAATAAACCAAGTATGAGATGGAAAGTTTATCTTAAATGATGAGCTTTTCGTAGGCCCTAAATCTAGTTTAGAGCGGTAGAAACTAGAAAGTGGTGAAGATTTGCTTTTGAGCTGGATCATGAAATGTTTGTCTTCCATTTCCCTTCTTCCTTGTCTGCTGCTATCAACTCATAAAGTATATGGTCCATCATTAACAGCAGTTTTGCTAGTTTCAAATGTTAATTTATCTTTTTTCCTTTTCCTTTTTCTTTAAGAAAAAATCTAATTGGAGACCAGGATAATGTCTATTCATAATTATTTGCATGTATATCTGAAATTTGGCTTCTTGTGGTTAATTTACGGTAGGAAGCTGTCTTTGTTGATTTCTCTTCCTGTTTAACCATGTCTACTGTCTCATGACAGTTACGGTATTCTGATAAGGTTGCTTCTTGTGATTATCCAGGGGATTGTTTTGCTAATAATCTTGATATCGGGCCTTTGCTGTATGATGGGAATTGACACCCCAACAAGATTTGAGACACCACAAGAGTCATGATTTGTTTGTTGAAGATAATAAATTGTGATGCTGGCTCTGCTGTATTAGAAATATTGGTAGAAATATTATTTGCGTACTTTACACTGGCGCTGATGAGTGTCATGTAGCTTTTTGTTGACTTTATTTCAGAGGCTTTATCATGTTGAATATTAAATAATTTGTATCAGTATATAGAACTTAAATCCAAGGTTTTAGTTTTGATCCTGCGAGTCATAAAATTTGGAATAAGAATTTATTTCAAAAGCCTTTTGTTAGTGTTTGTTTCTGTCTGCAACTACGAGTCTAGTCCTTTTGCATAATTGTTGAATAATTTGCTTGTTTGAACATGAAAAGGGCCCATCTAATATTGTATCCACTCCTTCAGCCCAAGAAGGTGATGCAAGCTCCTCATAGCCATTCATTCAGCAGCAACATTTCCTTCTTGATAAGTGTGCCATGTGAAGTTGTCGTACAACCTTTGATTAAGAAAGTGGGGTTTAGAGAGGAGATAATGGTGGCAATTCATATATAGTTGTTAGTTGAAAATTGACAGGTATTCCTGAGGGAGGGAGTGGATTTATTCATGATTAGAAGGATATCCAATTTTTGCTTCTCCAATAGTTGACCCTTCTAAAGAGGCGGGTGTGACTTGTGGTAGCATTGAGAGGATATGAATGCTTGAGAATCACATACTATAACCATCCTTCTAAAACCAAATTCCCAACTCCCAAGCAATTATTATTACCCCAGTTAGAACTCCGCATAGCTCAAACCGTGCAAGCAGTACACGTTCTAGATGCCTTGAGTTGACATATACAAAGTTGATAGCAACAAATTATTTCATGGTCATAAGCTAAATATTGTAATTTAAACACATTTTTTCATATACATGGACACACACAGAGTAAACAATGTCCAGGAATCATATATAGCACAAGTAACTCAAATCTTTTTGGAATTCCATTCTTGCATCAAATCCCTCCAAACAGCAAGTCAAACTTGCTTTGTATCTTCAAGAAGTAGTAAAATGTTAGGAACATAAAACATGTTTCAATTGAAGAGGTAGCTGTGCCATAAATTTGATGATAAAATACATTGAAGTATAATGGGAAGTTTAATTTGAAAATGAGTATAATGTTTAAAGATTTAAAAAGATGGACTAAAATATTTTTTTACATCAAATAATCATTTTAATTTTATTCTTATAATTTTCAGTGACTTCATGCTAATTTTATGGTGTTATAATGATACAATAAGGATGACATAAAAATAATTATATGCAAAAAGATTTAATTCAAAAAAATAAATCTTGTAAAGGTTAAATGAAAAATAAATGTGATGTGTATGTGAATAAAGAATATATTTTCATTAGTTATAAATAATCACGTTTAAAAATAAATCCCTTCACGGTACAATAGCAAGTTTATGAGCCTTAGTTATCAACTTATCATTATCTAAACAATGATACTCAAGATGCCGAAACAAGGTGGACCAAGTTAGGAAGAAAAATTGCTTCTATAGAATAAGACCCTTTTTTTTTTTTGCCCTTTTCTTTTACCTCCCAAAAAAAATAAATAAACCATTTTTCTTGGGTACGTGAAGAAAAGCACTTCCAAACTGATAGCAACATTCATATCCGTTCCATCACAAGCATGGCGTACATGTAACCTCAACATTAATTTCCTTTACTTGCCACCCATATGCATCTGATCTGTACTTACTCCAAGCCATTAACTCTTTTGTACATTTCTCTCTCCTCATAATTCTCCCCCATATGTTCCTACTTGATTAGATTTCAGCATTAATAGTTAGTTGTTTGGTATTTGTTGTCAATTAGTATCACTCTAGAAAAGTTATGTTTTCCTCTCAACCATCTTCCAACTTTTTTATCATATGTTGTTAGCATTCATCATCATCATCTTCTCCTCAAACTCCCATCTCCTCCTCCTCCTTTAGCTTCAGCCAAACATGGAGATAGAAGCAGCTAGCGGTAGCACCAAAGATGGTAGTTATGAGAGGGAGGTAGTGGAATATGGTGGCCTTGATAGGGGAAGCTACTTGGCATGGGAAGATCTAAGAGTGATGCTACCAAACTTTGGAAAAGGACCAACAAAGAGGTTGCTTAATGGGCTCAATGGGTATGCTGAGCCTGGTAGGATCATGGCTATTATGGGTCCATCTGGCTCTGGAAAATCCACCCTTCTTGATGCACTAGCAGGTTTCATTATTTGTTATACCCTCTTTTGTGTCTCTGTGTGTATACATATTGTGCTAACATGGAGTGCTCAAACATTAACTTATATAGTTTGAGGCTTTTTTTTTCAAAACAAAAGACATAGTTATGGAAACAAAACGTTTGAGCTTTTCTTGCCTTGACTTTCTAGTGGTAGACACATTTAATCACACTTGGATAACTGAACATTGGAATATAATTTAGATCCATGCTATTAGGGAATACTCTTTGCCTGACAGTTTAAGTGCTTAATCTTTTTGGGGACAGTTACTCCATGATGCAGTATAGAGCCTAATTACATGGAATTTATCCTTCTAATCTTAATTTTTTTTAAAAAAATTAAAATTAAAATTTAAGCACATAATAAAAAGGACTTGGGTATTATCTACATTTTTTTAGTTCTTATGCAAGGAAGTGTGTTAACAGTATAATAAAATCATTTATTTATGTGTTCATATATCTTAATCAAACTAAACTTCTTGGACCGCTCACTTTCCATGTTGATCTTTTTGATTGGGATTGTTTTGAATTTTAAATTGTTTGGTGAATTGAATTTAATGAATTGCCTTTTCTTTTGCATACTCCAACCTAGTAGTCTCTCTGGCCAAGTGACACATATGGCCCTTGTTTTAATGGTTTTGTGCAAAGTCGGTATGACGTCGTTGTCACCAATAAACGGATACTAAACATGGAGCGTCCAGGTTCCCGGGGATCAACCCTATAGTGCCATCTTGCTAATTTTATTATAAATTAATTTTTCTACTTTAAATTATAAACAAAAAGTCCTTTGATTGTTTTCTTAAAATGTGTTTAATTTCGCTTTCTCTCTTTTTTTCATGTATTGAATTTTTCTTGAGTTAGATTTTGATGTTCGTTGGGGTTGCCCAATGTGATCAATAACCATAGCAAAGTCGGTGGTAACTATCCACACACACATATAATGGATTTCTTTCTATCCTATAAAATTAAAAGGTATAGTGTCTTCTACATGATTTATAACTAAAAAATTATCACATGTCTTATTAACTAAATTTATTAATATTTTAAATACTCATGATTAAATCATAACCTTTAGATTTAAAAAGATACTAGTATATTTAGGTACTATAATAAAAACCATATATAATATTTAATTTACTCCCGAAATTTTTGCTAGTTGACATCGAAAAAGATGAGGTATACGCTTTTTTATATACATTTTAGTCCACAGATGCGTCTTATATTTTAGGCGTTCTTATATATGCTGAATTACATAGCCGAACTTACATGGATTTAGAGCATGCTTATTATAAAGAATCTGAAAATTTTTTTTAACGATATTATGATATGTTTAATTAGAGGATAAAAATGAGAGTAAAATTTATATGAATAACATACTTACTCTAGAAGCACCAAACCTATAGCTAAATATGTGTGTATTAATATTGCTTTGATTGTAAGTGGATGGTTGGTTTCCATTGCGGAATATACCAACTCTGTGGACACTTTGCACTCCGCTTTTAAGCCCCCATGGTCCATGCTGGGACCATTAGTTTGTTGACACTCTTCTGTCTGGTTTTTAACATTGTCTGGTATGCCATTGGCAATAGGTTTGGTCTTAGTCTTATCTTGGAACTGCTACTCCTACTCCTACGTAACTAACATACACAAAAGCGTTTAATGCTGTGTACTTTGGTGATTTCAAATTAAATTTTAACCATATTAGCATGAACAATATACATATACTGTACATATACCCCGTCAAAAAAAAAAGAATATATATATATATATATATATATGAGGTAGAAGCAAACTTCATATCTATTTGTAAAAAAATGGAAAAGAAGCAATTACTTCACAATGATTGTTGTGAAACAAACAATTGGTCTATTCATAAAAGGAATGCAAGAGAAAAAGTCATCTAACATTTGTTTGGATAATTGGATATTAGAATTAGAATTGTAACGTAGAATTTTAAATTTAATTTCAATTTTTTTTTGCTTATATTTAGGTTTATTAAAGATTTGTAACATAATTATTAGAAAATAAATGAGAAAGAAAAAGAATTATGTAGACTTTCACGAGAGAGAGATATTCAATAAGTTTTGAAATTAATAATTCAAAACATATAGGTTATAAATTTAAAACAGTTCATTTCAGTTATTTTTTAATTCCATAAAATTGGATTGGAATTGGATCGTTCAATTCCTCTTCCAAACTCAAATTTCAAGGTCAACTCAGAACGTCAAAGGAACTATAACAGTTACCATTCTAATTCTCAAAACTAACAATCACTATTGTTGTTGTACACTATGAATTATTCAGCTTCATCACTTTCCACTACCATTCAGCATTTAACTAATTATTTTTGCGTAGAAATTTCAACCTACAAAACAGTTATCCATTAATATAGGGAACAAGTGATGATTTTTTGGATTATTCGTTTGTTTGGAGAAGGGCTGAATCTGATTGATGCTATATGGTTCTGCTTGTTGGTACATATTTTTTTCAGTTATATTCTGAATGTGGTGCAATTTTCTAAATATTTAAATTTCTCGATGTTGTATCGCAGGCAGGCTCTCAAAAAATGTGGTTATGACAGGAAATGTTCTTCTCAATGGGAAGAAGAAAAACTTAGGCTATGGTTTTGTTGTAAGTACCATAAGCAATATTTTTTAATGAACCATTATATAGAATTAGGAAAATGCTGGAGAACCAGGAATTTTGTCAAAATTTTGTATCTAGAATAATGTGTTATAATTGTTAGTCTTAGATAAATTAGTGGGGCTTACCACTTTATCTCATTCAACATAACTACAATGGATACGTTATCTCTAGTTTCTAACAAGTAAGTGGATTAATTTGATATATGACTGTTTTTTTCAGCAAGTGAAAGAGTCAGAAAAATAATGTAAGCGCAATATTTTGGTAGCAGGAAATGCTATTTATGATCAAAATAAATGTGAGCAATACTGCTTCACTTTCAATAATCAAAATTAGAATACAAGTTTTGAATTTTTGAATTGATTCTTTATATAATACGTAGATTAAGATCAACATACGAGAAATGCAAAGATTTCTTGGGAAAGTTTTACTAGAAAGATATTATTGATGAAAATATTTTCAGTTAGGAATATTTTAAGTATTCCAAAAGTCATTAACATTGTTCAAGAAGTGGTTAATGCTTAATCATTAGTTGACTTAATTAACCATTCCAAGTCCAGAATTCCTTCTTTTTTGCAAGTTTTTCATAATCTAGCCTACATGAAATTTAGAAACAACGGACTGAACAGAGTGATGTAAAATGCACTAATAGCTATGTCAGGACAGTTGGTGGAGAATTACATATTTTTTTATTAGAATATATTTTGAAAGAAATACTTTTCAATGAATGAGTTTTATGCTTGAGAATGTTTTCCAGAAGTAACTTTACAATAAACTTAGTTATGAGTGTGTTTGAGAATGTTTTCCTGAAGGCTAGTTAAACAAATTCAACTCAGAATGAACATGCATGCATATTTATGCATATCAGATAATTCTCTTATGTTAGGGAGCTTCTATTTCTAATTCTTTTGCTTTTGATCATTTTCAAACTTCAGGCTTATGTAACTCAAGAGGATGTGCTGCTTGGAACTCTCACTGTGAAGGAAACCATATCTTATTCAGCTCATCTACGCCTTCCAACTAAAATGACAAAAGAAGAAGTTAAAGACATTGTTGAGGGAACAATCATAGAAATGGGACTCCAAGACTGTGCTGATAGGTTGATTGGCAATTGGCACTTGAGGGGCATAAGTGGAGGGGAGAAGAAGAGGCTTAGCATAGCACTTGAGATCCTCACAAGGCCTAAGTTGCTGTTTCTTGATGAGCCAACCAGTGGCCTAGACAGTGCCTCAGCATTCTTTGTTGTCCAAACACTTAGGAATGTTGCTCATGATGGAAGGACAGTTATCTCTTCCATTCACCAGCCAAGCAGTGAAGTGTTTGCACTCTTTGATGACCTTTTCTTACTGTCTGGTGGTGAAACTGTTTACTTTGGAGAAGCAAAAATGGCAGTGGAGGTATAACTATATCTAGTTTAAACTTCAATATGTTGAAATATTAACTCTGATTTATGACAAACTATGGTTATTCTTACTTATGTGACTATTCAATTTACTTTTACAGTTTTTTGCTCAAGCTGGTTTTCCTTGCCCACGTAAAAGAAATCCCTCTGATCACTTCCTACGATGTATCAATTCTGACTTTGACATTGTCACAGCTACACTCAAGGGATCTCAAAGAATTCATGTATGTATTATAGTTATTTATTAAGGATTTAATTTAAATACACTGAAAGTGTAAAAATATTTTATATTGTCATCCAATCAAATTCTCCAATGTATATGACTTTTGGAGTAGTGGGTCAGAGTCAACTATGTTTTACTGACATGACAAGATGTGATTGGATGACTATAAAAAAGTTTTATATCGTCAATGTATCAAAATTAAACTCATTAATTAATTCTAATCATATGTTTCGTGGTATATGAGTGATGAGTGATCTTATTTCCCCTTCCCCTCTCTTTCTTTTGTGTTTGATGTGAGACATATTCAAATTCAACATCTGCTTTTCTCTTGATCAAAATAAAGGAACTATATATAGATGTTGATATAACTTGTAGGGCCTAGCTACTTCACTGTTGAAGGTCTAATTTTGTCTTTGGTGGCAACACAACTTAATTAATGGAGCTGTTCTATTTCATTTTCCATGTTAGGATGTTCCAAATTCATCAGATCCTTTCATGAATTTGGCTACAGCAGAGATTAAGGCGATGCTAGTTGAGAAATATAGGCGTTCAACATATGCAAGAAGGGCAAAAGACAGGATTCAAGAACTATCTACCAAAGTATGCATTCATTCCTACTTAGCATTAATAACATGTAACATCTACTTGTATCTTAATTAGTCAATAACTAACTTCTCCTAGAACATGCTATATATATACTCACTACACTAAAGTTGATGCTACTTAGCATAACTGTGTTGATGATTATTACAGGAAGGGCTTGAAACTCACATACATAAAGGAAGTCAAGCTTCTTGGAGGAAGCAACTCTTCACATTGACAAAGAGATCATTTGTCAACATGTGTAGAGATGTGGGTTACTACTGGTTGAGGATTATAATTTACATCATCGTATCAATTTGTGTTGGAACTATATATTTTGACGTTGGCTATAGCTACACTTCCATCCTTGCTCGTGGTGCCTGTGGTGCTTTCATATCAGGATTCATGACATTCATGTCAATTGGAGGCTTTCCATCATTTATTGAAGAAATGAAGGTGAAAAAAATATGATTTAGGGACCTTTCACGTGTCCATGGGCAGTTAGAATGAGAGATAAAATTGCCAGAGTTGTGAATTTTACTAAAACTTAGTTATCAGAATGATATGACATCATTATTAACTTCAGGATAAATAAACGGATTCTATTACTTTATTTCATCTGATAACCACCATGATTTTTGTCAGATAATTTGACTATATCTTTGTGATTGTGTAACAATGCTCTATAGCAATTATGGCTACATGGTTATTTAGCCTCATCATGTTTTTGGTCATATGAAACAGGTTTTCTATCGAGAAAGGCTTAATGGATATTATGGAGTTGCAGCCTATCTTAGCCAACTTCCTTTCCTCTTTCCCCTTCTTGGTTGCTATTGCTCTCACAACTAGCACCATCACTTACAACATGGTAAAATTCAGGCCAGGATTCATTCACTATGTGTTCTTCACTCTCAACATCTATAGTTGCATCTCGGTCATCGAGAGCCTCATGATGGTTGTAGCTTCACTTGTTCCAAATTTCCTCATGGGAATAATCACAGGAGCTGGACTAATTGTAAGAACAAATGCATATACCATTTAAAGAAAAATTACACTTAAAAGTGACCACATAGGCTAATTCCTCAATTGTTGGTTGTTCATGCAGGGAATCATGATGATGACCTCTGGATTCTTCAGGTTGCTATCTGATCTTCCAAAGCCTGTTTGGCGCTACCCAATTTCATATATCAGTTATGGTGCATGGGCAATACAGGTAACTTCATTTGTCAGTTTTAATTGTGCCTCCTATTTGTCTAACCATAAAACACTGATATAAGATCTTTGTATATGGCAATGGTCATAACTCATAACAAACTAATATCAGAATGATCATAACACACTTTTGCATAAATCTAACTACAACCAATTATTTTAGTACAAATAAATGTCTCCTATTTGTTTATATAACAGATATTGTGGTTAATGTGAGTATAGAAGCCTAAGTTTGCATAAATCACGTATATATCCACAAGATTCGAGTTGCAGTATATTGATTAACTTGAATGACTTGTGCCTTTGTACTCATTTGATTTTAAAACTTAAAAAAGAAGTCGGTAGCCAAATGATTCATTGAATTTGTTATTACTTTGGAATGCAGGGTGCCTACAAGAATGACTTGCTTGGGCTTGAGTTTGATCCAATGATACCTGGTGACCCAAAATTGTCTGGAGAATATGTGATCACACACATGTTGGGCATTGAATTAAACCATTCCATGTGGTGGGACATAGCAGCTCTATTTGTCATTCTCATATTCTACAGGATTCTGTTCTTTACTATCCTCAAGTTCAAGGAGAGAGCATCCCATTATTTCAGACACTTTATGCCAAGAGAACCATACAACAGCTTGAAAAGAGACCCTCTTTCAGGAAGATGCCATCTTTTCCTTCCAAGAGGCATCAACCCCTCCACTCACTGTCTTCTCAAGAGGGTCTTGATTCTCCACTCCACTATTAGCAGAAAGAAAGTTTATATAATTTTCTGCTGGATTTTTCAGATTAAATCAGTTGCTTTCATCAGGTTAATTAACATACAAGATTGCATTTGTTCTGGCAGCTTATGTGTATAGAGGAAATGTTCCCACAAGCATTCCAATTAAGGTACAAACAATAGACAAATGGGACGTTGTGTCCTTTGATTACTTTTCTTTTTCCTTTTTTGAGAAATCTCTTAATTAAATGGAATAATTACTTATACTAATGCATATCTCACTCATTGCCTATGGTCTTGTTATCAACATAAGTTTGAAACCTTAATGAACGAAGCCGAAAAGATGATGCAATGTCAACTATGAAAATGTATCATATACAATATCTGAATATGGCTTATTATATATATATATATATATATAAGTAAAGCCAAGTATATATAGATATATGGTCTCTCACAAATTTACTCGACCCGATTATTGATATAAGAAAAATGACAAAACAAGAAGCGAGCAATCAAACAAACACTGCTACCAATATTCAAGCATGCAAGGAGTAATTACAAATATATCATTGTATTGGTTGAAAGCGGAGGTGTTGTGACATCTAAATACACAACCTTCAGATGAAACTCAATTATCTCAGTTTTCTTTCATATCTTGAGAAGAAAAATTATGCTCTCTGAGGAACTCCAAAAACACTAGCAGAGGAAGAACTTCTAATGAAAAAGCCATTGGAATTACATAGTGTGTATTTGCAAGTACAACACGAGAGTTTCAAAGTCTATTGAACTTAAGAAGGTGGAAGCAAACGAGGCAAATCTCATTCTAGTGGGCACCAGCACCATTATTTAAAAGGTAAAAACTCTTTAAGCATCGGAAAAATAGTATTCCAACGTTTTAGAATTTGTAAAGGTATTATAGTTGTTTGTTAAATATATATGCCTGTAAAAGAACAAGCAATGTAGGATCTTAGAGGATTGAACCATTCATATGATTCTATCCTATTGTTTATTTTTGGAAGAAATAATTTTATGATAAGTAATAGAATCACCATAACTAAATAATCAAGGATTCGATCTTTAATATTTTCAATAATAAAAAATTATTTCATTTTACAACAATATCAAATCAAATCTCAGAAGTAATTATTCATTCATGCGCCTAGTACGCCTAATGCATAGCAAACCAAGCCTTAAAAGTATTAATTCATTCATGCGTGCCCCCGACCCTCAAAATTTTGAAGGGTATGCCTCTCTCCTCTATTTATGAGATTCATTATTATGCCTCGATTTTTCAAGTCTTAATTCAATTCACACTAAGCTAGATAGACACGTTGCTCCGGTCACGACCGAATCAGTTCGATAGTACACTACCAGTTAATAAATATAAAGGTAAGGCAGTAAAGGAGGTGTCAATTAATTAGATGGCAGAGAGCTATGAGCTTCATTTTCTCTTGTGCGGTTTCTAGTGTTGCAACTCTGGTGCAGCACCGTCCTGCAGGTTGTACAGTAGTGTCCCCAGCTAGTTTTGAATCTTTTATTGTTGTCGGTCATATTTTATTTATTATTAAATGCTTACTTAAATAAAATTTATATCACATCAATAATAATAAAATATAAATTAATATGGTATCTCATTCATCATGAATATAAATAATTTTTTTTTATTGTCAAAGTTGCTCCACGTGCTGACCAAAAAGTTCAGTACGTTAATTCTTTGATCTGATCGAGCAAATAAAAAGAAGATTTCTCTCTGATGTGTTTATATCTTTCCTTCATTGAGGCAGAAGACATGATTTGTACTTGGAGATCTTGGGCACTTTTTTCGACATATAAGATCGATATACAAACAACTAGAGATTTTAGTTACGTTATTAGGAAATGTGATGAAATAGGAGTAATTGATAGTGCATGAGAAATCATTTCACCAAATTCACTAGCTATTTGCATATATAAATTTTTTTTTATTTGCCAACCAATGACCACGATGACCAAATACACCCTTGTGATTTACTAAAAATTGAAGTGGGGGGAGGCACATGCTTTTAAATCTATTTTTATTTCCGAAATATAAATGACTCATGGACATATTAGAACTTAGAGATCCTCGTGTTTATAAAAAATGTGATGAAATAGGTTGAGTAATTGAATAGGTGCATGACAAAACTTCATTTCGTCACATAAACATGCAATATTTGCATATTATACGATTAATGTGTTACGAAATTCATTCAAAGGATTTTGCTGATTTAGACAAATGATGTCTAATGTCTAAATAATATGGGATCAAGTTGTGAGGCATATAATCATCTAGCAAAGAATGCAAAGGAGAATCAAATGATGATGACCCTCAAACTGAAAAATCTAGTGCTCATCACCAGTTACTAGTGAGATACGATCCCATGGATATGGTGGAAAACGAGATTCTCCAAATGTGAATCCTAATGATCTATATCATCTATTACATGATGATAAGGTTTCAATTACATCTGACGGAATGAAAATTTAATTCATTATCGTAGTTATGCTAAAAACTATCATCGACTATTTTTGGTTCTTAATCTTAATCCCTCCAATTATATATAAGATTCATCATTATGCTTGGGTGCTTTGGTATGGCTTCACTCTACTAAATGCTCATTTTTCATATGAACTATGGTTGAATCGTTCTATCTTGAAATGGTTTGTTCACTCATCATTTGAGTCTATAAATATCTAAAATCTTTCACTATATATATATATAGTGTTACGAACTACTGACTCAACCCTTGTGACCTAATATCGGGCAACCCAACATCTAGCAAAGATGCAAAGGAGAATCAAATCTCCCTCAACTAGAATCATCACCAGTTAATGTGATATACGATCCCATGATATGAAAACGAGATTCTCAGGTCAAATGAACCTAATTCTATGTACATCTATTATGTTTAAGTAAATACATCTGACGGAATGAAAATTAATTAATTAGTTATTGATAACATGATAATAAAAAACTATCACACTATTTTAGGTTTTAATCCTAATCATTTATATAAGATCCAAAACCTAGATTTATTCATCTACTCTAATAAATCACCCCATTTACTTGAATCGTTCCCATCATTTTTATATATCTATATTTCTATTATATATAATTAAATCATTGTCCCTAAGTGTCGACTATCTGCTCCAAATTTTAATTAAACAAAAAGTAATTCCTATTGAAAGCTCTCAATGTGCTTTTTAGTTTCTAGAATTAAATGAATATTTTCTAAATATCACACAACAAGTAAAAAAAATCTCTTCTAAAGCCTAGACTTATTGGACCAGAGGCTAGACTAGGGACCAAATTGAACTAAACCAACTGGACCATTCCATGTCAAATTAGACGAACTAAACCAAGTTGGAATGGATTGGATAGAACCAGACCAATGAAATTAGATTGGACCAAATCGGATCAAACTAGGTCAAGCTAGACCAAATTGAACCAGACTTAACCGAACTATACCAAACCAAATCAAATGTGATACATGATTATATTCATGTATATGTACTTATTCATACATGATTCTATTGCTACCAAAAAAGTGTGTTTTCTTTATATAAATAATATTACTCTTATATTAAATCAAACCTCTGAATAGTAAAATAGTCAAATTTATCAAATTCTTACTTAAATATTTTAGTTACCTCAAAAGATTCAAAGTTTATCTTCAATTCTTAAAAGAATTCAATTTGTAATTCAATATTGTACCCATTTATTGGATGGCCTGAGCTGGGGGTGACTCCACATCCTAATCTTTTGGTTTTTCATAGGCTATAAAAGCTCAATAGCCGAGTTCTAATATTGTTTCAGGATCAGATGAAGATCATATGTAACGAGAAGACAAAAGTGTTAGTGCTCATTATCTTATCTGTGATGTTCTAGAATTGTTAAAGTTTCCATGAGATTGGATTTGAATATGAGAAAAGATAATGAATAAAATACTGAAAATACATGAAATACTAGCATTTAAACATGATAAAGATGCAGGGTAGCATGACACGATGAAGCCAATGTATTTTAGGCTAGCACAATCTGCTCACACGAACAAGGTAATGGGCTTTGCACTGCCCATTGCCCAATGTCTAGAAGTTGAGTAAAGGATTCTGCATTGGTCCCCACCTAAACAGTGAACAATGAACATTGAATAATGAAGAGGGAAAATTTTGGAGTGATGTTATGAAAATAATAAAATCGTACAATAAATATATACAATACATCTTATTATCATTGAATGTGATAAGTGATTTTCACTTATTTTACTCACTTATCATATTTAATAATAATAAAATATATAACATGTATTTATTATATAATTTTATTATTTCCTTAACATTATTCAAAATTTTGGATTGGCAATGCCAAAGGATTTAATTAATAGTTGGAGTTGGTGCTCCATATTGAAGAATAGTAATTAAATACTCTCCCTATTCTGTGCTAGCCAATAAAAAACAATACTCTTAATAAATATGTGTATGTAAATTGAGAAAATAATTAGAAAAATATTAAAAGAGAAAAAATTAAAAATAATTTATTAAATTATTCTTATTTCCTTTTAATATTTTAACTTTTTTTTCCTCTCTATTATATTTCTCTTCCCCTCTAATAATATTTAATAATATTATTATTAAAAAATAATTAATATTACTTAAATTTTTAAAATAAATAATTTTTTTAAATAATTTTTTTTATAAAATGAATAATTATCCAAGTCTAGAGGAATACTATTTCCATTTCGCTACCATGAGTAACCAACATCTTATTAATGTCCAAGAATGAAGTCAATGTTAAAAATGGAGTAATATAAATACAATGTGATAGTTCATGTGCGTACAGGCGGAGGCTATAAAAGATTAAACGGTGTACAAATCCGACAAAAGTGGAAAAGTTGGGATAGGGGAAGGGAAGAAAAACATACAAAATTCAATGTTCAAACTTCAAAGTCTGTTCCCATGCTTCTGATTTCTCAGTTTCATTATGGAATTTATTGTTAACAGGTTTGAATATGTGGTTTGGTGAGAATAGTTAATACCCCACTAGTTACTTTAATTGAGCCTCAGAGTTGTCGTTCTCAACTTCTCCTTCACATGCAAGTTCATCATTGAACAACCATGCATATAGTTGCTGGGCTATTTCTACTATCTGTATGTGTTGGATGAGACTAATTACTGCTATAGTAACAAAGCAAACCCCTCAAGAATAACCTGTAACTCTGAGTGGTGACCCTTTATATATATATATATATATATGCTAGCTATGCCGCTGTGTTACTATATGTTAGTGTCCTATTGATATATTCAATTACAAAAGACCCTTTTTCTCTATTCCTTTGAGAAATGGAGATAGAGCATGGCACTGCCAATGGCAGTGGTGTTACTGACTTTGAGATGAGAGAAAAGAGAGGAATGTATCTTGTGTGGGAGGACTTGACTGTTGTGGTTCCAAATTTTGGCAATGGACACACAAGGAGATTGCTTAATGGGTTGAATGGATATGCTGAACCAAACAGAATCATGGCTATCATGGGTCCTTCTGGCTCTGGAAAATCTACTCTTCTTGATGCTTTGGCAGGTCTCTGCTGTACTAATCTCTCTACTTGTGTGTGCATGATGCGTGTTTAGTTTTATGAGGAACAGTATATGGAATGAGAAAAATACTATCAAAATCTTTAATAAAAGTTATTATGGTTGTTGCTGAATAAAATAAACTGATATTTAACTTATTTATTTATGTAATATACAATAATCATGTTATACTGTTCATCGAGGCAAAGATTCTCGCTAATTAGAATTGGTTGTTCATGTCAAAACGAGCCTTTCATGTACCTATATACAATATATATTTCTACGCCTTACATCCTGTCTTCTTCTTCTTCTTTCCTTTTATTTTTTTATTTTTTTTGCTTACCACTTGATATATTTCTATGCCTTACAGCCTTTCATGTACCTATTTTTTTTTCCTTAACCCCCCCCCTGTTGCTTTGATATTGTTATGGGATTCAAATCACCATATATATGTTGACTGCACAATGAAGAGCTGTTAAGTAAATTGATTTAAGACTCTGTGTGGTCTCTTTCATATGTTTATGTCAAATAGAATCAATTGGTGTGGTTAATTGTTTGTTTTGTCACAAGTCTCAAAATTCTTATTATTTGTTTGGATGATGAGTTGACAACATGACTGACAAGTGGAGGAAATGGCTTTCTTTTGTTTGGATGCACAAACTAAAACATAAGGGAAAGTGGAGGTAAAAATCAGTGTTGTCTCTAGATATCATCTAATAAACTTACATCAAAACTTCTTGTTCTCAGAGAGAAAATATAAATTTCATTATAATAGAGTTCTATATTATTCATGTTGATACTTCAATTTTTATGTGTTTTTTTTTTACTTTTTCCAATCATAGCATCATCATCCTCTCATATCCGTATCTAACAATATTCTTTTTCTCTCAGATCAAATTATTGTTCTCCTTATGACTTTTTTTAATTAAAAAAAATTGAATTGAGGACATATTCATCAATTAGCAATATGAAGTCACTTCTTTCACTTTTCTAATCACCAGTTGTTCACTATGCTTTCCCTCTGATTTTCAATTCATTGGAACAGAATGACTATACATATAAATTTTCCTAATTTATCCCCACATATATATGATCTTAAAAATTGGTATACAAATTTTTTGCGTCCCAATTTTGTCTGTCCAAAAAATAATTTGTGTCTGCAGTATATTATTTAACATCGTGATGTTCCCTATCAAAAGGACCACCGTATGTCCCTACACAAAGACAATTACGCTATAGGGCACTTACTCCATAGGAAGCATTTTAATGTATAGATAAAATCATATGGTAAAGATGAGCAATGAAGCTGTTAAACTACCGTATTTATTTTCATTTCAGAGATTGGAATTTAACTCGTTACTTTATAGATTTATTTTATGTTTTAACATAGCTAAAATTAACCCTACCGGCATTGTCCTTATTTATTTATTACAAGGGTTGAAGCAAAGCAAATCTCCCAGATCAAACAACTTTGATAGTAAAAATTTTTAGCTAATTTTAGAGCTAAAAATAATATTCCCTCCATTCTATTTATAAATCAATACTTTAACAATTGCATTAAAAATGTCAAAAAAAAAGAAATAATAATGATTTATAAAATTAATTTATCAATTAATAAATAAATTAGAATAAATATTTTCTCTTCTTAGATTACTTAAATATTTCTTAATATATTTATTCACCATCTCATCATGTTACTGTTTGGAAAAACATGCTTCATTTAGTGACAATTGTACTTCATCTACCCTTGGTAGGGACGGTTGAATATTTCACTATTTGTCGCGGACTTTGCTTACGAAAATTAAATAAAAATCTCTATGCTTCTGCTGGAAAGGAAAATAAATGTAAAATAATTGTGTTGTTCTAGCAGAGGCCTTGTATGTGATTAAACATTAGAAAATTATTATGGTAGGTGAAGAAGAAAAAACAAATAAGGTAGGTGGAGAATAAATTAAATAACCAGAGTCACAGAAGACAGGCCCTTGTCTTAAAGATAAAAGACGACAGTCATAGTCATAGTGTTAGACATCATTTGAATACGTAGGGATCTATGTGGTGGATGGGTATGAATACCCAAAACTTTCAGTTATATATTCAGTGAAGGTGGTAACTATAGTAAGATAAGCAATAATGAACGTGAACAATTTTGCAAAATGATGAGATAAAATACGACAATGATATGATTTGACACTAATAAAGAAATATAGTGAAATTTTAAAATTTAAAATGCAGGGATACATGTAATATGTATGTGTGTATATATATATAAAATGCAGGGATACATGTAATATAATGTGTGTGTGTATATATATATATATATATATATGAATGATATTTTGTAGACAAATCAATTTGTAAAATAAAAAAATTAATTATGACATATTTTGAAATGTTGGATATTAGACGCAATATATCCTACATATTGGATATAGTGGGATGACAAAGAATCGGTGTAACATATAACATTACATAGATTTACCAAAAATGTAACTGAAATTTATCAGTTATTTATACGTGATTTCCTGAACGTCTAAATGGTGTTTACAAGAGTAATGATGAAATAATAATACTCTTCAGAAAATGGGTAGTAAACCAAATAAGCTACTTCTGATGTGTTGATACTATTCATTTTATGTATTAATTAATGACTGTAAACCTCTGGTATGGACTAGCATCATATAACTGGGAGTTCTTGCAGGTAGACTCTCTCGAAATGTCATCATGTCTGGAAATGTGCTTTTAAATGGAAAGAAGAGGAGATTAGACTATGGGGTTGTTGTAAGTAACTAAGATCATATTCTAGTTGGAAGTGTGTTGGTAATGGCATTTTCCACTTGATCAATATGTTATTTCATTTCCTTATTAATGTCCTCATGGCATGTTCTTATGTACCACACCTAGGCCTATGTGACACAAGAAGACGTCTTATTGGGAACACTAACAGTAAGAGAGACAATATCTTACTCAGCTAATCTAAGGCTTCCAGCTTCATTGACCAAAGAAGAGATAAATGACATAGTTGAGGGGACAATTGTGGAGATGGGTCTTCAAGACTGTGCTGATAGGCTTATAGGGAATTGGCACTTGAGGGGCATAAGTGGTGGAGAAAGAAAAGACTAAGCATAGCACTTGAGATCCTCACAAGGCCTTCTCTCTTGTTCCTTGATGAACCAACCACAGGTCTTGATAGTGCCTCAGCATATTTTGTTGTCCAAACTTTGAGAAGCATAGCCCATGATGGTAAGACTGTTATATCATCCATACATCAACCAAGTAGTGAGGTCTTTGCACTCTTTGATGATCTCTTCCTGCTTTCTGGGGGTCAACCAATATATTTTGGAGCAGCTGAAAAGGCAGTGGAGGTACAAATCTATTATACATTACACCAACTTTCGCATTGGTTTGTGGCTTTAGGAGTAGTACTGCATTTGAGGGAAGATGATAGCCTAAACACTAAAATTTTGAACTCAAATTTTATACACATGTAAAAGAAGTATGATGAACTTTTGATGACTTGATACTTTGAGGAATCTGAATATTTTGGATTAAATTTTATTTAAATTTTGGTGGAAATCCAGATTAAAAAAATTCGACATTGATACTTAGATTTCTCTGCAATGTTGTTTTTGTTTCCCCTTTAATGCAAATTGTAGTGTTTGGCTACAACAAGCCATGTTTGGAACCTTAATCAGTTAAAACCCTAAGTTATCCATATTTATTGCTGCAGTTCTTTGCCACAGCAGGATTCCCATGTCCAAGTAGAAGAAACCCTTCTGATCATTTCCTCCGTTGTATTAATTCAGACTTTGATACTGTGACAACGACCATGATGGCCTCCCAGAGAATACATGTATGTATTTCCTAAAAATCACTTTACACCTTCCCTTAAATCACGTCCTTCTCTCACTATCTACCCTTTTTTCTTTAAATACAGGAACAAAAATCATTAACAGCATCACTAGTGAACTTACCAACTCCGGAAATCAAAGCAAAACTCATTGACAAATACCGATGGTCTGAATATGCAAGTGCTGCAAGAGCCAGAATCAAAGAAATCTCAAAAATTGTAAGTAGCCCTTCACTTGGAGGAGGTTGTTCGAGATACCACTTGAAATGGTTAGGCCTTTGATAACTGATAAGAATGTCATGTTCTACTGTCGCAGAAATCCAGCTAGGCATTATAAGCCATTCATTTTTGTTATCATTTATAACTCAAGATTTCTCAAACCTCAAGATTTCTCAAACCCCAAAATTGTAATTTTTCTTAAGATCCCTTGGTTTTTTTCAAGAATTTATGCTATTTCTTAAGTTCCATGATTTCATCATACAGAAGAAAAGCTTGCAGCTTCTGCTACTTTGTATAAATATTGGCTAGCTAAATTGATAATGTTTCATTAAAACATATTTTGTTGGATGGTCCTGGAGCTTTAGACATTTTATGTCAAAATATAAATGCCAAGAAATGGTATAACAGGAAGGCCATGATACTGAGAGCAAAATCAAGAGCCAAGCCAAATGGTGGAAGCAACTATCAACATTGACACACAGATCTTTCGTGAACATGTCTAGAGATGTGGGGTACTACTGGATAAGGATAGCAATCTACATCGCCTTATCTTTATGTGTTGGAACAATCTTCTTTGAAGTTGGATTAAGTTACAGAGCCATTTTTGCAAGAGGAGCATGTGGAGCTTTCATATCAGGCTTCATGGTGTTCATGTCCATAGGAGGCTTCCCATCCTTCATAGAAGAAATGAAGGTAAGGAATGTTGATACTCTTTTAACAAGTTTAAAACATGATTTAAAAGATGAAGGGGTTACAGCATATAGATTTTTACTTTATTTTCCTTCATGATGCAGGTTTTTTACAAAGAGAGGCTTAATGGGTATTATGGCATTACTGTCTACATTCTATCAAATTTTCTCTCTTCCTTCCCCTTTGTTGCTCTGATGTCCTTTGCCACTGGGGCTATAACCTATTATATGGTCAAGTTTCGTCCAGAATTTTCACATCTTTTGTATATCTGCCTGGATCTTATGGGCTGCATCGCGGTTGTGGAGAGTTCCATGATGATTATAGCTTCACTAGTGCCCAACTTCCTCATGGGAATTATAATTGGAGCAGGATACATTGTAAGTGTGCTACAAGCCTATTTTTCATTAACAATTTAATTTATGACCATGACTTAAATGTTTCTTGATTATAATGTGTGTGTGCAGGGTGTTATGATGATGACTGCTGGTTATTTCCGTCAGATCCCTGATCTTCCTAGATTCTTCTGGCGCTACCCAATTTCATATATCAATTATGGTGCATGGGCGTTGCAGGTAAACTCAGGAGCATTACCATTCTCAAACATGTCCGAAAAGACAGAAAATCAGAAGTACATGATCAAAGGGATACCTAGAGTAAATGTTCTTGTGGAGTAGAAGTAAGAAAAAAAAGTGCCGTGGAAACAAATTGTTGCTCTTGCTACGATCTATTGATTGTTTGTCATATCAATTTTGTGGCCCACCTTTATTTTCTCAACCACCTACTTTTTGTGGGTTTTATCCATCACAGAGTTGATGTGGTAAGTAATCATAGTATCAAAGCAAGAGCAATTGCTTAGAACACCTAAGAACTTTTCTCCAAGGTGGAACCACAGAGAGAGACAGAGTCGGGCTTTCTCTTTTGAAGTGTCTACCTTTCATGTTCACCTCGAATGTACAAATAATCACAACTATGTCATCTCAACGTGCTAACAAATTGAAATATAGCAGTAAATGCAACTTTTAATGCGTTAGGTACATAACAGAACTACTGCAATCTGATCAACTTACATAATGATTATTGGGAATGCAGGGAGCTTTCAAGAATGATCTGATTGGGCTGGAGTTTGAACCTTTAGTACCTGGTGGTCCAAAACTGAAAGGAGAAACCATCCTCACGACCATGCTTGGTATGAAAATTGACTATTCAAAATGGTGGGACTTAGCTGCAGTCATATTCATCCTCATATTGCTTAGAGTACTCTTCTTTTTCATTCTTAAATTCAAAGAGAGAGCTTCAACTTTCCTTTATAGTATCTATGCAAAGCAAACTATGCAACGTATCAAGAAGCGGCCTTCGTTCAGGAAAGCACCATCTTTCCCTTCCAAGAGGCACCAATCACTGCATCCATTGTCCTATCAAGAAGGTCTCAACTCCCCAATTCATTAGAAGCATCATATGGTGATGCCAAAGAAAAGAATCACACATCATACCCCGAACATTGTATGAATAATTACTTTGTACAAGAAGAAACATACAATTCTTAGACCTTGTTTGAAAAAAGAAAAGTAGTAAAATATGTTAGTTGAGATATGTTTTATTATTTTTATTATCAACAATGAAAGTGATGTATAATTAATATAAGTGGTGTGTGTGTGTGTATATATATATATATATATATATCATTTATGATATTGCATTATTTATTGAGAAACATTGGGGGAATTATGATTGCATGCGGTACGGAATACCATTTGATATAAGAGCTCACTGATAGTTGTTTCTTGTATTCTAATTTTACCCTTCTGATTTGTTGCTTGTAATAAGATGTCTGAAAGAAGTGAACCTCTGAAGCCCAATCGAGGAACTTCTGGCTTTGAGATGTGAGACTCAAAAGCGAAATGAAATCCTGGAATCCATATTGTTAGTATAAAAGGAATCATGCATGGCGAAAAATGAATAGATGGCAAAAATATGGAGAAAGACAACGCCAGAGCAACTACAAAATATCCCATGAAATTCTTATATATTTCACATGGTACAATTTATCTCTTTCAGAAGTTTCTACACCACTAATCTAGTCATTTGTGAGTCAATTTAAAAACAATCTAGAATTACATAAGAATACGAAGCCATCCGGTGTGCAGCACATATACTTCCATAGAAGATGCTACCAGAAGTCACGCTCCAGCTGATATCCATTGGATCAAGCTTTAAGAAGAAAAATGTAACAGGTTTTAAATTTAAAAAAAAAATGGTCAAATGCTGGTGCAGAGGGTTGAGTGCCTGTGAGCTCAAGCACTCTGCAGCAGGGTCCTACTTAATAATCAATGGAAACTGCATGCATCACTCTTTCACGATTTCTTCTCATTAGACTCTCCATTTTCAACTCGATTATCGAAGCCATGATAGGGAACTTCTATCATTGGCCTGGGCATTGGCCGTTCATTGAAATCCTCGGGAAAGAACTCAAAGTCAGGACCAAAGTTGAACTTGACTGTGCAGTTTGGCTCATTGGGGAGAGTATACATTGAAGCAGCAGGATAGTAACGACCACCATATAGATCCTTGAAAGCTACACCTTGGCACACCCCATTTTTAAAGAAAGATATCTCACTTCCTGCGGATAATGCAATACTTGTAATCAAGAGAATATTCATAAATTGGATGCTTAAAATACAACTTATATCAGGGGGAATTCAGCATTCATATCATCATCATCAACAAGAAGAAGCAAGTTTTGCTCCACTTCTGTCAATGACGGAATTGGCTACATAGATCAAATAATGCGATATTGTCCTAATCATATATATAAAGGGATGTAATTATTCAATGTCCACAACATTTTCATTTGTAACAGCATGAGCAATGGGCTCTTACAAAATCTGATTTTCTCTGAGTTGCCAAAAAGTGCATATTCCAGTAGAGGAATTCAACAGGGCATATAAATATATATAATAAGACAAAGATGCAGCAGGACTACCCACACTCTAGAATCAAATCAGGATCCAATTACAAATTACAATACAATCACTTGCACACATTGTATTTAATTGTCCAATCGCCTAACAACTCTATCCGTCAGCCTAATGCAAACCAATAAATTTACTATTCTGCATTCTCAGCCACTCAGCTCAGTCCTACAGTTCTCTGACAAATCTAGCTGAGCAATATAGTCAATTACCTTCCTCTTCCACTATTGCTTTGTGATATCTCCCATGTTTGCCAAATGTTTTTTCCTACTATTTTCTATTGCAAAATCACAAGGAATTAAACGTACCATGGGTGAGCTAATATAATCTTAGAAACCTTGACTCGCCACTACTTTTTGTAGAATGGGAAGAATGGCAATTTCTTCTGCCTATAACCTATTAAATAGAGAAACATATACCCCCCAAAAAAATAGAGAAACAAGCCCAGTATTATAAGTTCTAAGCATTTCAATTTAACTTATTGGAATATCTACATGCATAACAAGTTCTTTTTCACCCTTAACTTATCACACTATAAGCATCTTGGTAAAAGGATTTGAACTTTTGAGCCACTAAAGAGCCATTACGAGATTGAAAGAAATAGAAGGAAGAGAATAAGAATATACTTTTGTGGACACAGATATCAATGATGAAGATTGAAGGAAGAAATGACACAAAGCATTCAGGAACTTTACAAGTATAGTATTTCCAAAGGTATTGAAAACAGTTTCTTGAAGGGTGCCCGTGGTGACACCATGGCTATGGGATCCACCAAAGTCAAAATGGTGGAGGCAAATGAAATTTCCTTATCTGCCCTCTCCTCTAACCTGTGGTTATCAGATTTTAGAGGATATTTTGGTGACTCTACCTACTCTTCTAAAGAAGTAGAAGAAACAGACATGGAAAATCTTTTTCAACAGTCCAACTTCACTCTCGTCTCTCTCTCACCTTTTATGGCTGTGAGGGGCAAAAGTTTTGGACATAGTCTCTCATCTCCGGTAAGCTCTCTCCTCTCTGTCTCTATCTTCTCTCTCAGGTGTCATCTCTCCCTCTCTCTCTCTTTCTCTCATGTGTCTGCTCTCGAGCCTAGTCTCTCTTCTATGCTAAACCTCAGACACTGTTTCTGGTTGCTTCCTAACAAAAAATTCTTGTCTGTTTCCAAATATTGCAGTATTTATTTGTTTCTACTCTTGGCTGAGATATGCAAATCAAGCTGTCTGTGTCCGTAATTAACCTAGCCAGATGTGTTTCTTATTTCTTGCTATTTCTTTATTTGTTTGTTTGTGAGGAATTACTCTTGCACAACCGTTATTTATGCAGCCATTAATAGCGTATTTGGATAAGATCAACTCTCAGGGAAAAATTGTTTGTGTTCAAAATTTCCCTCCGTAAGCTTATTATTATAAGGTTTCAGGCATAAAATAAGCTAAACCAAACACAGATCAAATCTTGCATGACTTAAAAAGTTTTTATCATGCTTCTTCTTCTTGATAGAAGTAACTGAACCTTTTTTTATTATGTTCTTCCGGTCTACTTTGTATATCTTACATATATCTAAAACATGGTTTCTGTGCCTCCGCATTGGCCAAAACAGCATCTATTCTACCATACATCCATCTCAGTGGTGAATTTTTTAGCTTGCTACCACTTGCCATTGACTACTCCGATTGAAAGCTTGGCAAGCCATATTTAATTCCAGTATTCCACATACTTCAGACCTTTAGACAGTGGATTCCATAACCTAATCATAAAACCATGCAATGCTATAAAAATGACAGCAAAGACTCCCCCTCCCCATACCCTAAAACATGAACTATATATCTGTATATCCCATTAAACACTAAACACAAAACAAGCAATCACCCAAAATCAAACATTAATCACTATATGTCTAAATCCATCAATCCCATTGTTCAGCCTTCTAAGAGAAAACTTTATATTCTCGTTCAAAAAGCCAAAACAACAAAAACCACAACAACTAAACCGAACAATGAAACTACAAAAGATAAAAACAAATGGAGACAAAAACAACCACTCACCAGGCACAACTTTCGGTGGATCTTCCTTAGGATCTTGCCCAACAACGTATCTCTGTCCTTTATACCACACCAACTGGGGTGCTTTAGGTGCATACTTCTCCCCCTCAGGCAAGTTGATATAGAACCCAATAACATCACCTTCCTTATACCCTTCTTCACCATACTTCTCCCTCAAGGCCTTGTGCACCTTGCTCCCATCAACATCCCTGTACCCAAAGCTATTCACATCATACCCAACAGGTGCCTGCAAGTCACCTTTCTCCGTTGACCACCCCAAGCGCGTGTGCCCACTCTCCCCCAAATTCAAAACCCTAATTTCGAAGTACCAAGCTCCTTCAACAACACCTCTCGTTGCCCTCACCATTCTGTAACCCTTGGTGCTCCCTGCCACCATCCGGTCCTCGCTAAGCTCAACCTTCTCCGCCTTGTACACCTTCGACAGGCAGATCTTCATCTCCGCCGTGTCGTCGCTCTTGTCAGGGAACCTCGGCACCGGCGTTATCAGCACCGTGTCCTCGCCGTTGCCATGGTGATTGTTGTGGTTGTTGTTGTTGTTGTTCCCCTTGTTGTTCTTCTTCTTCGATTTCTTCGATTTCGTTACCCACACGTTGTTGTTCTTCTTCTTCGATTTTTTCGAATTCGTTCCCGTCGTTCCTCCGGTGGCGGCAACCGCCATCGGCGTCGCTACCGCGGCGGCATTGACGGCGCCGTTGTTGTTTCCATCCGGCAATAATGCCGCCGCAGTCGGAGAAGATTCTTCCTTAACGGTTACGGCGGTGAGGGAGGAGAGCTGCTTCTGCTTCTTCGGCGGAGGTTCATCATCGTCTTCATCATCGTTGTCGCAACCACCTTCTCCCGCTGCGGATTTCGGCGACTTCTTCCCGGAGCCGTCGTCGGAGGCGGGTTCGTCGTCGGAGAGGTCGTCGGAAGGGTCGGGCTCCGATCTGGCGTCGTTTTGAGCTTCGGTCGGGGTATCGGAGGCGGTGCTGGTAGTGGTAACGGGAGGAACGTCGACCGATTCCGTATCGGTGCCGCCTCCCCCGGCGGCGACGGCGTCGGTCGTTATTGTTGCGGCGGCATCGTCAGCGGAAGTGGCGGTGTCTGTGGCGGTGGTTGGTGGCGGAGCCTCGTCTTCTTCGTCCTCTTCGTCTTTGTATGTAGCTTGTAAGCTATCCATGGCGGTTTCTAGGGTTTTTGGGTGCAACAGCGAAAACAGAGTGTCGGAAAGAGAGAGTGCTTCCGATAAGAGAGTCCTCTGTAACAAGGTGAGAGTGAGTGAGAGAATAATTGTGAGCTTCTGGGTTGGGTTGGGCTGGGTTTTCTTCTGCTCAATGCTTTTGGGAATGAACCTGGCCCATTCTTCACAGGCCTATCTAGTTGGATATTGATAGTTTGGCCCAATTGTGCTGACCAAAAACATAGGGTCAATAGCAAAAGCGTTACTCGACCATAAAAAAAATCTTTAGATTCGACCAAAAAAAGAAACTGGGTTATTTATTTAAATTTGTTTAGTTTGGTACCCGAACAAGATTTTTTTTATTTTTTATTTTTCATCTAAACCACAGGCGTCCTCCTCCCATAGGCAATTATGCGTACAGGAGGTAGGATCACTAAGGCATAAAATTTTGCATCCCAATACTCAGGATTTAACCCTGAGACCTTTAATTAAACTACAACCATTTCGTACTAGCTAATCTACGTGAATTGGCTGGACTTATATTTTCGATTCATAAAATTGTATAGCATAATAAAAAGCAAAAAGAGTATTTAACTAACACATGGTGGTTTCCGGTTAAATTAACAAATAAGGGAGGAAGCATATACTAATTAAGAAAGGAATATTATAAGAAATTAACATATTAAAAGGTTTTACTCAAATATCCAAATATGTATTGTCATATAAACAAACATGTTTGACTCAACCACTCCTTATAAACAAACATATGATTAGTTTCGTATTATATTTTATATTTGGTATGAATTAAAGGATTTATTGGTAAGAAGGAATATTATACTGATTTGGAGAAAGTTATAAACTAGCGACAGGGAGTAGAATAGGTCATGAATCGTGATTGATGTGATTTTATCGTATTAACAGGATTGTTTTCATCAGAAATAGCATTTGAATGTATTACCAAATTAAGTTAGGCACCACTAATGTGTTAGATTCTTTAATCAGATGTGAAATGGGGATGAGGTAACAGAAAAAGGCCAGAATAGAAGAAAAAAGACGTGGCAAGGCTGGTCAATGAATAAAGTTGAGAATACTTTACATGTATGAGAGTTGCATGTGTTTCTGACTTTATTATAGGTCTGAGCGACTTTGAAGGATAATATTCTTCATGTGCGGGTGAGTCAAATAAGTACAACTAAAAGAATATAAAATCAAAGCTTATGGTTCAGGTAAATTTTTTGTTTTCCAAAAGTATCATTTAGTCGATGGGTAAGAGACTAACCTTTTTTGGAATATGATCATGCATCTAAATGGCAATCCTTTTCAACAGTATTTTTGTTTTTCTTTTTTTCTTTGTACAAATTAGTCTCGTGATTAAATTAGAGTCTCATGCTTAAAAAACCCATTCCGTTACACCTTGTTGGTAAAGTCAAGATAAATGAATTACACACCTTGTTGGTAAAGTCAAGATAAATGAGACTGTATTCAAATAAAATTAACTACACTCAATCATCCACTGTATGGATGTTACAAACAAAAAGGAAGATGCATTTTTGTTTTCTATTTATACTTATGTGTTGAATCTATTTTCAGTTTCGCAGTGGTCTCAAGTTCGTTTCATATTCAATTTTCTGAAGTCAACCAAGTAAACATGTTCCTATTGAATAGCTTGATTGATTGATTGATTGACTTGGAAAAAAAAATGTGAACATGAAAGGAGAGGAAGGAAGTGGGTGTGTGAGTTGTTCGATTAGGAATTTGGTTTGGTTTTGGGGGTAGAGAAGAGGAGATGCAGCGTGTGCGGGTAGTTGGTTGACTATGGCTGCGTGTAGGCTAGACGACTTGACTAGTCCACGGGCCGCGCCACATTTATTTGGTTTCTGGTGGGAGCATTGCGGTGTGATTACTACCATCAAGCAAATCATGGGGACTCTCAAAATCGGTTAACTGAGCAAAATTTACCACGCACTACGCGCACAAGCATAGATCCTTTAAGTTTAGAATATTAGTATTATATAATCATGAGGTATGATGTGATGATAGTCCATCTTATCCCTTAATTATATGGGAGAAGGCTTGCCAATCCTTACTCATGAATGAACACATCTTTTGGGCTTTACTCTCCTGAGAGCTCCTAAAGCGGATTAGTCACTTATCGATTATGATATTCTAATTAAAAAAAGAATATTAGTATTATAAATTACTCCATCTCTTTTAAAATATCTGTTATTTTTTTACAAGCACAAATATTACGAAAAATAATAAATGTATTGGGAATGAAGTAAAATATAGTGAATGAACTAATATACCTTTAGTAAATGAAATGTTTTTGAAAAACTAATAGTTGGTGAGTGAAATAACTGGGTTACTATTAAAAAATAAATAAATATTGTATTGGATGTAGAGTTATCTAAAAGTGAACAAATATTTCAAAATGTGAAGTTATCCAAAAGTGGATAAATATTCTGAAATGAATTGAGTATAAATTATAACTTACAAATTATAAATCGAAGTAATTTAATTCATTAAAAAGAAGGAAATAAAATAAATCATTTGAAACATGTAAAATAAATTTTTATTATATTGTGACATCAACAAATGTAGTTAAATCTCAAATCAACTACTTAAAATATTATACAAATAGAAAAAAATTGATTTAATTATAATATGTAAAAAAAAAAAATCGTCAATGCATCAAAATTAAAATTTTAATAAAAATATATATGTTGACTGATATTATTGATTTTTGACCTATCAATGTGATCATCAACCCTTCAAATCTCATAACTTCTTAGCTCAATACTCAAACTCAAGTTTGGGGCTTGTGAACCGGTCAGTATGATCACCAACCCTTCAAATCTGATAACCTCTTTATATGATACTCAGACTTGAGGCTAGGGCTTCTAGACTGGTCGGTATGATCACCAACCTTTCACCCTTCCCTACTCGGTGTTGTGAACCCCCAGCCCCGTCAAGCATGGATGCTAACCCACACCCCCTGCTCGAGATTGAGGCACATACTGCCACCCCTTGCAATCTCCCCTAAGCTTGCCCCCGCACATGCCAACAATCCACAGCGCTCATTACAACTATCCTCACCTTGATCCCATGATCCATGCACCCATCATCCCCTTGGCTCACACCCTGGATATAATCCTCCCAACTAATAGTCATTAATGTTCATGATGTATATTCACTCTGTCCTTAAATAATTGTTTATTTCAGAAATTAGTTTTATCTAGAAAGAATTATTCATTTCAAAAGTTTAGGTAATATTAATTAATTTTTTTTAATAATACTCCTATTAAATACTATTGACTCATTAATGAAGGATGAGAGAGAAAGTTAGAATATTAAAAAGAAGCAAAAGTAATTTACTAAACTATTTCTAATTTTTATTAACATTGATATTTTAGCAATTATTTTTTCAATTCTAGTATACATTTATAATTGAATAATTATTCAACAGAAATAGTATATACTGCAGTTGAGGGGTGAGATAAGTTAACTCCTAGCCTATACATAGAGCTTACGTTAGATAGGTACAATTTTAAAATATAAATTGAAATTCAATCTAATTCAATGAGATTTAAAAAATAAATTTCATATAATTTTTTACAAATTTGAGGAGATTTCTCTCGGTACATTCAATTTTGATAAGTTTAATTATTTTAGATTGCTTTTTATAAATATTCCTTCCATACACACGTAACCATAGTATTATCTTGTCTTAAAGTATTACGGGACATCATTATTTTATATCAAATGAAAACTCGTTAAGAAGCTTAAGGTGTTTGACGACAGCTGACAGCACTATTGTTAGCAATTTATTAAATGTACAAATACTAGGGGAAAAATAACAGAAAACAAACTACATAGAAGAAGACATTTTTATTTTGTGAATACTTTGAACGGTTTGTTTCAAGGTATATTTAGTTATTTATATGAATAACTAATTGAGAATGATGTATTCTCATATTCATTATAAGTTTTGTAAATTTATTTTAGAGTATCAATTATTCCCTGAAAAATATTTTTCTATGATTTAATGAGATTTTGTTCCTACAATGAAATATGTGAATACAAAATTTCTATGACTTAGAAATGACTATTAAGCGTAAATATAAAAATATTCTTGAATTATTTGACTTTTCCTCAACAATTTTCATTTATTTTCACTTTAAAAAATTATTTGTTAATTTTATATTGATTGAAAAATATTTATGAATTTATATATTTTTTTTGGAAGATCTTTTTAGTATTTTATTTAATTATTAGATTTGGATGAGATGAATAAATTTTAAAAAATTAATTGTTAATCTTATATTGATCAAGAAATATATCTGAATTTATATTTTTTTTGTTGAAGTGTAATTTTCATTTTGGATGATAATAATAATAAATGTATTAGGGGAATTTTGAAAATCATGATATATAATCCTAGGAACATATATTATAAAACAAAAAAGTTTTAAATTTATTTATGAGAATCTTAATAAATAATATTGACAACACAAACACATATTAAAAAAAAAATTAACAAAATATCACAAATGATCCCTCGATAATATATTGAGAGATAAACTAGCCCAAATTTAGAAATTTCATATTTGTCCTTCCATATAGGTCTGTTAAATAATAAAAAACATCGTATGAAATTATATAGAAAGAATAATTTATTCTTTTTTTTCTTAAATATAAGGAAATAATATAAGACTTTTAATTTTGAAGGGATGACTTTGTTAAATTTAGTATTAAACAATAATTAAGAGTTGTTGGTTTTTTTTAATAAAAATATTAATGCTAGAAATTCTTCTTACATGCAAATGGGAGGTGGGAGGTGTAGTCAAACACGAAACCACTTACTAGCCTTGGCACATTGGATATATAACCTAATAGGATAAGACCTTATAGGATAAGCTTTAGTATAAGGCCTAATAAACTTTTAATACTATACAGTGTTTGGTATAACATTTATAAAATATTATATTTTATATTTTAATATTACCATTTATTTACAAATAATTCTAATATTTTAATTAAATATTAAATAAAATAATTTTTTTATTAATGATTTAAATATAATTTTTAAATATCATATTTATATAAATATTTATTAATTAAAATTTATTTTATTTTAAATATTATTATTTATTTCAATATTTTATAATTATTTCTTATTTCAATAAATTATATAAATATTAAATAACTCTTTTATATATTTTTAATATTTTATATTTTTAATTATAATTATTTTAATTTTAAAATAAATATTAACTCAAAATATTTTTATTATTGATCCTTACTTTTATATATTACATATTATTTATTATTTATTTTAAATATTTATTTCTATTTAATATTTTATTTTATTTAATATTTATTAATTATAATTACTTTTTTATTTTTATTATATATAGTTAGATTGATATCATATATTATTTGTTAATAATATTTATTTATTATGAAATAATTTTATTTATAAATTTTTATTTATTTTATTTATTTAAGAATTATTTTATTTTAATAAAATATTAAAAAATAAAAATAATCTTATACGTTAAAGAATTAACCTTAATACAACCTTTCATGTTGTATTGAGTTATACAGCATTTTAACATATAAAGGATTATAATGTATAATTTTATACAATATTATCTATACTAAATAATATATAAGAACATAATATATGATATAAATTTATACTATAATGCTTAATAGTATTTCAAACTATCCTATGGTACATGATACAACTATAACCACTGTAGGCTCACCCGCTAGAGTTGTTGGATGTTAAACCCCGCGGGGTGAATTCATTTCCTGACACACACACACCCACCCACCAACCAGTTACGAAGTGGTAGGGAGATGAGAAGGTGCAGTGAAATTGAGCTGCCACGCGTTACTGTAGTGCGTGACTGTGGCGTGAGGAATGTGGTGTGGTTCCCACGGAAGAAAAACAACACAAGCAAGGAAGAAAGAAAGAAAGAAAGATGAGAATGTCAAAGTCCCTCTTTGCATTTGCTTCCTTTCGGGCTTCTTCCTCTTTCCTAATACCTAATTCACATTCCAACCAGTAAATTAATAACAACATCCTCTTACATGTGCATGTCCCTCTCACAATTCTCAGCAATCAACATATATATATATATATATACAAGGTCAATAATTAATCCCCTTCCCCAAGCTCTTTCTTTGTGTATGTACGTCTATTGCTTGACCGGGGAAGGCTCTATCAAGTGAAAGGGAAAGGGATCCTAATTCTTTCTTTCTTCCTTCTTGGCTCTCCCCCCTTCCTTCTTCACTCTCAATGATGGCCCCTAACAAGCTCAATTCCTCGGTAATTCTATTCCCTTTTCTTATATTTGTGTTTTTGATGATCCTTTTGTTCTTAATTCCAGCTTCCTAATTGTTTCTCTTTGTCAATTTTAATCTTAAATTCTTCTTTGTTTTACTGCTAGGGTTTTATTGTTCATTGGGTTGTTGCATGCTTTTAAAGTCCCATTTTTTCAGCTTAGGATTTAGTTTGGATTATTGCTCCTGGAAATTGGGAGCCTGGGATTGCCTTTACTGCTCCCACATGGCTGAACTTATTTATGCTCGCAGAAATCAATTATCCAAATACAAATAGAGAAAGAGGAGTTGACCTTGATTCTCTTATTACTTACAGGATCAACTATTGACATAGGAATATTCACAAGTGATTCATATCATATGATTTGATCATAAAACAAAAGGGCAAACAATGTTATTAATTATATGATTTGTTTGTAATTATATCAATAGCTTGGACTGTGGTGGGCAGCAATTTCCTTCACATATCAGTATTAGTTACAGGTGTGTTTCTTGGGGGTTTGTCTTATGCAGGGAAATGCGAGTATACCATGTTCGCAGTCTGAGAATGGTTTTATCAGTTCCTTTTCTCTCTTCCCTGAGAAGGCAGTGCAAGAGCTTCTTCAATCTCCAGTCCAGGGATCAGATGATCATCTTATAGAATTCTCTGAAGCTTTAAGAAGTATGATCATATTTTGTTGAAATTATTAATATCCAACTGCAACAAGACATGATCTTTGATACAGAGATCTTTGTCCTTATTTTATATTGAACTCCTTCTAGCCGTCGCGAAGGCCCTAAGGCGAGTTGCCGAAGGAAAAGCTTCAGCTCAAGCCGAGGCTGCTGAATGGAAACGTAAATATGAGTTGGAGAGGGCAAGGAATGTGCAGTTTGAAGATAAAGGTTTCTATAATTAAATAACTCCAAGATCCATTTGTTTTTTATTTAGCACTTTCCATCGTGTAACAGTTGATATTGCAGAAGAAACAAGAAATTTTTCCATCTAACTTAACAGCAAAATTCCTTTTCTCTGTTTCCTTGGAGATTTCTGATCATTGTTTTTAGGATTTAATTTTCATGTATGGACAATATCATCAAATAAGCAAATATGGTTGATTCTCACACCTCACTACTTGACAGGTCATGCAAAAAATATGATTTGATTGGATGACAATATAAAAAATTTCTACACTGTTAGTTTGTCGAAATTAAACTCTCTTTTCTATTGCTTCTGTTGATGCATTTCATGCTCACTAGACATGATCTTGTCTTTCAGGATATAGGGTCTGATTCACATCTGTTTTCTAATCTGTCAAACTTAACAGTCCTTTGGTTTTCATCATTCTGATCTAGTTGCTTTGTGTTTGCTGCTTGTTTCTATTGCAGAGAAATCATGCCTAGAGCATCAAGCTGGTCTTGATGATGTGAGGACAAACAACCCCACCAACCAACCTACATTATCTAATGAAGCTAACGAGCGATTTGAAAGATGTTGTTCGAGGAATGGTATTTGCTCCCATGAGGTTCTTAGGGATGGGAAACCTGATTCTGATTCCAAAATGGTGAAAAAGGTATATTATTAGTCCCTGATTGAAGCAAAATGGATTATTATGATCATCCTGTTGCGGTTCGGTTTTCTAGTGATACTATGAAATATTTGTGTCTGATGTGTATGCCCATGGTTGTCTACATATGTAGCTATTTTGTTGATACTCCTCAATCTCAAACATCAGTAGTACAGACTCTGCTGAACAGCACAAGCCGTTGAGCCTTATGCCACTATGTTTATATGAGAACTGGGATAAATACTAATGTAATTGCTGTTAAATTTTCTGTATCTAATTTCCCATGACAGTGTGCAAGTAATTCACCATATTTTTTGAGGAGTTTGTCTTAACAGTAACTATTTTTTACCTTTGTAGTTGTGATTATTACCTATATTTGCTATTACTATTAATAATGTCAAAATTACCAATTCAACCATAAATTAAATTTTTCTTTATTGAGTCAGGCTTCTTTTAAACTTTCATGGTACTGCAAAGGTGAGCAAAGTGATCAGCACAAACATGACATTGTCTCTTTTGAAAAAGGAAACATAACCACAGCAGAGCGCAGTAGTAAGCAGGTACCACTTCTGTTGGTATGGGGGATTTGGTTTTATTACTTGAAAAAAAAAAAAGTTATCTTGCTATATATGAGCTTATACATATCTTCTTCAACTTCGTCCTCGGCCAGTACCAAAGTTTCCATAGTTATTGTTGTCTAATTGAGAAGCCATTAATTTCAGATCTCTTTGAAATGGGAATCATGCCCACAGACAGTGCTCATATTGACCAAACCAAATTCAGCTTCAGTTCAAATTCTGTGCGCTGAAATGATTAGGTGTGAATCACAATATACTGTTTGTTTTCATTTTCCACTGTTCCAATCACAACATATTGTTTTCTTTCCTGTTACCTGCAACATGATGTGGACTTGATTCTGCATCTCTTGACAAATGCATGGAATTTGTTGTTATGGAATGGAATGGAGTTTAGATCAGAGATCTCTAGTATTTTGTTACAACTTCTGCCGGTGTTTTTTATTTATTCTTTCTTAATTGCCGTTAGGAAGGTTTAGAGGTCTCTGCTTAATGCGAAAGCTAAGAGCATTCCATGCTTTGATAATTTTGGTTAAAATATTACAAGTACAATATTTCAGTCTGATAATTTTCTGCCCTTTGAAACCTTCCATTTATTTGTCTTTATGCTATTGAATGTATAATAAGTTATATAACATGACATTCTTCATTTAATTTTACCTTTTCAGTACATGCCAAACCTTGACTAAATGATGTTGCTTGCCTTTTTTTTTTTTTTTTGGTTCCCAGATGGTTGAGGCAGCAAAAGAAACTACATATCTATGTGGAACCTCGTGTCAGGGTGGAACTTCTGACGGAGTCATCATACTTCAACTTTGTTGAATCTTGGACAGATGGTAAGCAGTTACATATTTAGGTACTATTATTTGGTTGAGCATTCCTTGTCTCTTTCCAACAAAACCTTCGTCATCTTTGGCAAAAATAGTGAAAGATGTAGTAAGCATTTTCCTGAAGGTTATTATGAGCCTAAATAACACCTAGTAGTTAAATTACTGTATGCCCCGCTTTCTACTAGTTTCAATGACAGGCTGCTATTTTGTAAGTCTGCATCCTAATAATTTGATACTTAACATGACACATTTTTATTATCACTATAATTCTGGCACTTTTTTATTTCCTGTGTTTATATAAGATCTTAATAATTCTCTGTTCAGATTTTAGCTCAGCATTCTAATATAGTGTTTTAGCCGGACACTGCTCCGAGATTATTAAAGTTTATCCCAGGATTGACTGTTCCAAATCAATCAATTTCTTGAGGCAAATAATATGATTGTTAGATTGTTGTGTTATTCACTGTATTGTCTTCAGGCAATCTTGTATTATCTTTTAAGACAACTATTTGATTATAGTTGTTGCACGTTTTTATTATTCTTGAAATCGTAACTATTTATGGCGTCAACTTTTTGCTTGTAGATAAGGAAGTTTTGATGCTGCACACTAAAGTTGACCTCGTAATAACTCTTGGTGGTGATGGCACTGTCCTATGGGTACGTGAAATCAATTTAAAATAATTTGCTAGTGGTTGGCAATAGCTCCAGTCTGCAGCAAATTTGAGAATTTCCTCTTTTTTTTTTAAATCTTGTTGGATGAAATCTGTTTCTGATCCGAATCTAGTTGAGGTTCATTTTTGTAAGTGAAATTTATCAATTTTTCTCCTAAAATATGGTTGGAAGCCAGAAAAGCATTTGCATAAATTTCAGCCAACCTCTTACACTGGTGTCTGAAGTTAAAGTGTTTTTTGATTTGCTTTATTATTAACAGTATACATTGATTGATACTATACTCTGTAAATAATTGTATGCAATGAGGCATTCATGTGAGAGATATATCATTGCGTATCTGAATATTCATCTCAAATTATTCCGCTCTGTGACGTTGAGTAGTAACTATCACATACTAAATGTGCAGGCAGCATCTATGTTCAAAGGGCCAGTACCTCCTATTGTCCCCTTTTCTTTAGGGTCTCTTGGCTTTATGACCCCTTTCTGTATCCTCCAACTTTGTCTACCTGTGTATTATAGTATTTTTATTGTAATATCTGTTTTCATTGGAAGCTGAACTTAACCACCCTTCAGATAGTGAACACTATAAAGAATGCCTTGAATCAATTCTGAAAGGCCCCATTAGTATCACATTACGGCACCGTTTGCAATGCCATGTTATACGAGATGCAGCTAAAAATGAATATGAAACTGAAGAACCAATACTAGTTCTAAATGAGGTTACTATTGACCGTGGAATATCATCTTTCCTAACAAATTTGGAATGTTACTGTGACAATTCCTTCGTCACATGTGTGCAAGGGGATGGATTAATCTTATCTACAACGTCTGGCAGCACTGCATATTCATTGGCAGCTGGCGGATCAATGGTCCATCCTCAGGTAAATATTTTTTTATTCTCAAGCCTTGATTGCAGAATATAACTGATTCCTTTTTATAGGCGATGTTTATCGAATCAATAAATTCTAGTATCTATGCCGATGTTGAATGTCTTGTGCAGTGAGGTCTGCCTAGAAGTCTTTGCCATTCATATTCTATTTTTTTCTTATTCTGTTTCCTCCACCTGTACCTTCGACAATGTGCCTTCTTATTCTCTAAGGGTATGTTTGCGACACTACAAACCCTTCCTTCCCCTCATTTCCCCTCCAAAACCCAAACTCCTGAACATACCCTAAGATTCTGCAACAAATCCTGTTTCTTTGTCTTCGAAATAGATAATAAATGTGGCATGGTATTAGCATAAGATGTTACTAAGCTTGAAGTGACAGTATTGACATAAGAAATCTAATTTGTGTGATTACATTTACCTTAACATGACATCATTTATCTAATTGATTCCATCTTCACCGCATAGAGCTAGCTTTATATAAATATTATCGATATGCTCATATACGCCTCCTTTTGAAACTGAATCTTTGAAACCTGCAGGTTCCTGGTATTTTGTTCACACCAATTTGCCCACATTCCCTATCTTTTAGGCCATTGATATTACCTGAGCATGTCACTTTGCGGGTGCAAGTACCATTCAATAGCAGAAGCCCTGCATGGGCATCATTTGATGGCAAGGACAGGAAACAGCTAGCACCAGGAGATGCACTGGTGTGCAGCATGGCACCTTGGCCTGTTCCTACAGCATGTCTTGTTGATTCTACTAATGACTTCTTGCGCAGTATTCATGAGGGGCTACATTGGAACTTGAGAAAGACACAATCATTTGATGGCCCCAGGGAATCATGACTTTCTCATTAGTTTATATATATATATATTTTTTTTCCGCCTATAGTTGGAAATTGACTTGCTATTGGGGTGTTATAGAGAAATACAAACGTAAGTTATATTTAGTGTAGCCTTCTTCCTTGTATCAATAGCTCTTTGTACTCGTAAGTTATTACAGTAGTGTTCACCGATGATGATGAAAATTGTAGAGAATTGAGTAGGAAGATTATGTTATTGTTGACCAAGAAAATTGTAAGAACTGAACAGCTGTGGAATCGTTGGATTCTTATATTTAGAATAATCTTAATAAGTACTTCCTACATTTTTCTCTATTCAGAAAAAGACAATTGCAGCCAATACTTTATCCACAATAGTTAGTTCCACTAATTCATAAACTTATTATCTTGAAGATTTTTTAAAGACTACTGCTCCTTTATTTTTTGGTGATTACTGTCAGGTATTTCAAAAATATTTTTCCTTTTTACAATGGTAAAATGTACTGGTTTAAAAATTTCAAATTTGATATGTTAAATGATCATCAAAGAACCATTGCATAAGAGAGCAATTTTATGTGAATTTATCATCCGTGTATAACATTCCAAAAATATATATATATATATATATAGACAGATATTATTTTAAATTATGATATTCGTTAAGAAATTTTTTTGTATAGATATAATTCTACAAAAAAAAATTTATGCACACTCAATAAAATTAATGAAACTCAAGAATAGTGAGTATTTATTGAATAAAGTTAATATGATCTCCTTTTATTTGGAAATGCCTAAATGAGATGTTGAATAAAGTTAATATGACCCACTTTGATAAACCCATGCAATAACCTCATTGATAAAAGCTAAAAATGAAAACTTGACATTTATATTATTTGTGGTAGGCATAATTTTAAGAAGGAAGAATGTTATTTATATTCAAAATGTGTAACACCATGTCAACCCACTCTCATCTACTATTAGATAAAATGTGGAACCCAAATTAAGTGAGATATTCACCTTATCTAATAGTAGATAGGAATGTATAAACATGATTTTTCACATTTTATAAATACAAATAATGTTTCTCTTTTAGAAATTTCCAAATAATAAAAATAAACTTATCAAACAAAATTGTATGGCTTACGGAGTCAAGCAAAAATTTCAAGAGTGACGTATCTCATTACCATATAACATGCAGAGACATTTCCGTAACGAGAAATACATAGGCCGAATGATCCTCGCATAGCATTCTAGATTAAATCAAGCCACATAAACTTCTTGATCCTGAGCACACACTGTTCATGTATCTGAACTTAGCACAAGCTAGAAGGAACGAATGTGCTCAGATAAAAACAAAGCAAATGCGCTCTACTATCGGCCGTGTTCTGAAGGCAAGCTAGCATAATTGGATCAAGAAAAGGAAGAATTAATCAAAATATAAGACGTGAAATAATAATGCACATCCCGTTGGCTCATGCTATAGATTAAGAAAAAAATGTTTCTTTTAATATCTTTGAATTGGTTTCAACCATTCTGTTTGCGTTTAAAATTATGACAACATCCTCATCGTAACATTGAATGAGGAAACTTCTTGTAAGCAAAACAAGAAAATGCAGTGTACTCAGCAATGAGCATATAAATTATTGGGGGGGCGGGGGCGAAAATCTAATGGGGGCTAATAAACCCTATGACCAAACCTCCAAAGAAAATATGAAGTGTTTTGTGATGGTCACTAATGAAGCAAATGAAACATCATGAGAGGAAAAAAAAAAAACTTTGTCAAATCGAGAAAAGAGTATCCAAAGTCTTGGTACTATGTCTTGTGCCTATTGAACCCCTATCCAACGAGCATAATCCACCCACCTGTCAAGGAAAAATTCACAAAGCATGAGCCACTGGCAACAAGCAAAGTAGCTTGTATTGCAAGTAAAATCAGAGAAGGAATGAAAAGTTTCTTACAATAATGAACCCAAATATGTATTGCCAGTTCTGACAGCAAAGCAAATTGCACTGAGCATGAGCTTGTGCTGGTGCAGCAAAGGCTCCAAAATCCTCTGTTCAATAATTCCAGCAAGGACTTGATACCTGTCAGCAAAATTAGAAACTTTGTAAAAGGTTTTACACAACAATATATGTAACCAGTCACTGGTGGCCTGAACAGGATAGAACATTTTATAATATGATGGAAAGTAGTCATCGTATTTGATATGGCAACAGACAATAGGTTTCAGTTAATCAAGTTATGCATCCACCATTTCTTACAAAAATCTGTATTTCATAACCTTTGTTTTGCAATACCTGTAACTTTCTAATTGTTATTAATAGCAAATCATCTCATTAAATGTGTTTCCTGTCAAAGAAGTTAATCACATTGTCCACTTGGCTGTCAGGTCAAACTTGATGAAATTAAAATGCAACTGGCTATGAAATTACTTTTCCAAACGTTACATTAACCTGAATTTCACTATTTAAAGGCATCACATTTAATTAGGAGTAAAGATGATTGTAGAAAGGCAAGAGCAAGTCAGGAGGGTTAGCCACTTTCTTGAGCATCAATAGATTTTATTACATAATTCAAACAAGCCATCACTAATTACATAATTCTTTTTACCTGAGGTTGCTAGAAACTGCCATATAGACACCATAGGCAGCACTGGTAGACAATATGGGAACATTTTCAATTTCACCAGCAGAAGACTTATCAACAGCCTTCTTTGCATTAATTAAGGCATTTGTCACAGCTGTTCCAACCTGAATATATGCCAAATGCAGTATGTGTCAGTGTCTGAACTCACTTGATTTCACTTTCTTTTAAAACAGTAAGGCGGAAGAACATTTGGATGGATGAATTGTTCAAAGGCAAGGGCATGACTGTGCCATAGATCCCTGACAAACATTATAGCCCTTTAATATGTCCCCCTTTAGAAAGTTGATAAATACTTTCAAATTCATATTAGGAGAACATTTATGAAAGCATTTGACTATAATAGTAGATATATATGCCAAATCAGTCTCACCTTGCAGGCTTGCACACCCATACAGTAAAAAATGAGTTCAATGAGATGTTTATCCTGAACCTTTTAAAAAGGGTGCAGTGCTGATCATTTGAAATATTATCATTGGATTAGGAAAAAAAATAACATAATTAACCTTTTTTGAGAGGTCCTGGATAAACACACCCCTGAACTGTAGACCCAGAAGCATAGTGCTTAACTAACCATACAAAATTTTTGTAAAATGTTAATTCAAGTAGCAGCCATATTTATTAGGAGTCGAGAATAATTCACCACACCTATGCAAAACTTTTAAAAAAGCTTTTGCCATGCTAGATTTTCTGCAACTCATTGTGGACCTCCCAATATTTATATAGCCAGAATGTATATATACTAACTCCAGCTATTAATCAAACCCATAACTTAAAGGTAAATAAGAAGAGTGATTCAATCTATTCAATGGCTCAATCAAGAGCCTGCTCAACTTTTGTCATGAATAATACGTGAGAAAACCCAGAAATCCCACAAAGGTTATAATGAAGAGAAGGTCAACTGAAGTCAAAACTTATTAAAAATATCTTAAAATGGATAAGGGTGAGAAAACCCCCAACAAGGATGAAACTAACCAGTGATGAAGCAGTTCCAACGGCAAAAAGCTTAGTCCCATTACGCTGTGAAATGTAACCATTTGTATAATGAATAGAAACAGTAAGCTAAAATTTACAAAACAAAAATGTAACAGAGAAAAAAAAATTGAATTCAAATTGCAAGGTAATATGGCAGAAGTTACCGAATTGTACATACCACTATTGCACCAATCCTCTGTAATAAGGAATATGATGTCCCAGAGAGAGCAACCTGTGTAAGGAAATTAAGAATGTGACAGGTAAATATTAACATTAAGTAGGGAAACAGAAAATTGTGAAAGTAATCAACAACATTACACAAAGAGATGTATAAAGACCTGGAATGCATTATCTGGGCAGTTGTGGAAAAACTTAGCAATAGGCCCAGCACTGATTGCAAGTGGTGGTCTAAGAGATACAGTGGGTGCAGGAAGATAAACCAGCATGAAATCTGCAAGTATGGCCATGACCTAAGAACAGTATATGTAAAGGGGATGTTATGCCATTGAATTCAACAGATGTCCCACAGGAAGCAATATTCCATCTCAACTATGGCAAGTAAAAAGCTCAAGATAACACGCACGCACACAAACAAGCAAATGTATTAGGATATTATAAAAAACAGATCCTTATATATTTTTAACAAGATCTGCTGTAAGGAAGAACACAGCGGAAGGGACATTCTGCCGATTGATGGGAAATAACTTCATGAGAAATTGGGAATATCCATACCACATCAGCGAAAACAATCTCCAGCTCGTTGAAAAAGTTTTCTCTCCTGCGGTCATACTCAGCAGCAGTCTAGGCAGGGAATAAACAAAAAAAGAAAGAACAGATGATCAATCAGCATACCCAGGTATAACATAACAACAAAAATAATTGACCCTAGCAATGTTTCATAACATAATTAGATCAAAGAGAGAATATTTCTCATGCCATATATGATTGACATAATATAACACATTAAAGCTGCTAAAGCTATGGAGGGAAATACTTTGTTCTTGATATCTTGACTCAAACAACTAAACAGGAAGTGATAAATACACATGGCTTAATACTAGTACCTGACTAGTACACAACAAAGATGACAAATGATATTTCAACATGTATACAAATCTTATATCTGATGACATGTTGAATTGAATGCAGTATCCACCACAAGATTGAAAAATTAAAACATAAAACCCTCAAGTTGAATTCAACACAATTTACACATGACCAAGAGGAACCCAATCAATCCCATCCAAAAGAAACACGGCAACATTTACATCCAAAACAGAGCAGCAAGGCAACACAATGTGCTCAATCAAACAAATCACACGGCAATCACCCCTAGACAATCCTCGAATCACTCAGATCAATCCAAAAACACAGAATCAACAGCAAAATTCAATTAAAGAAAAAAAGAAAAATTATATTGACCTCTCCTGATATTTAGTGAAATTTACCCTAACTCCATTCTATTTGTAAAATTTGCTAAGGAGGTCTCTGAGTTTGTGTAATCATTACATCAACCTACCTAGAGTTTGTAAAATTATTACACCGTCCTCCCTCCATTTGCACATTGAACCATATGTTACATAGTTCAGTGTCATCCAGACAAATAGAGAATAGCTAAAGTGAATCTTATCAAACCTCATGGGAGGTCAATGTAATTTGCTAACAAAAATTAAAAAAAAAAAACGCAAATGTTCAAAGAGTCTAGTGATCATCACCAGTCACAACCCTTATTATTCTATTCTACCATCTATATACACATTTCATCACTTTAACACAACCAACAAAAAAAACACACACACACGCGCCAACCAACATCAAACAAGAGGCTTCCAAAAAACAAACAAAAAAAACAGACCTTGGTGAAGACACCAACACCACACTCCATGAAAACCTTGGCCAAGAAGAGATCATCAGCGAGGAGACGCTCCTTGAATCCACCGAACTGGAGCAGCCACCTCATAAACCCAACTGGAGCAGCCACCTCATAAACCCACTCTTCTCCAGCTCCAGAAACCGAGACACAACCGAAGCGGGAATCTTCCCTTCCTTGATGGCCGCTGCCAGGTCAGCAGGCACGCTCTCCAACGACCTCCCCGCCTCCGCCAGCACCATCATCGCCTCATTCTTCCTCCCGTCAGCATTGTCATCTCCGCCGCCACCACCTCCGTGTCCGTGTCCGCCGCCGAAAGATCCATGACCACCGCCGCCGCCGCCGCCGGTGGAGTGGAGGACGAAAGGAAGATCCCTGCGGCTGTGGATGCGGAAGGAGGAGACGGGAGTTGGAGTGAGGCGAAGACGAAGGGAAGTGATGAAGAAGAAGAAGAAGAAGAGAAAAAGGAAGCGTTGGTTTTATAAGAAGAAGAAAATGGAGAGTAGGAGGAGGAAGAGGAGGATGCAGGAGTGAAGGAGAAAGCGAACGACATTGCTGTTGATGTCGTTGACGCTGTTCGCTTTCTTCTTCTTCCTCTTCTGTTGTGTTCCTTGTTCTGTGAGAGTGTGTGTTTTTTCTGGAGGGTACTTTGGTTTTTGTAATTGTGTGTTTTAATGAGGAGGAGGAAAATGTTGGTGTTGATGTTTGGTTTTGGTGTTATGTGGGTTATGGTTTGTTGTTTGGTTGTTTCCTATTTCCTACCGAAGGCGACATTGGGCGTTACTTCTCATGTCATTTCCCCAAACCCCAATTGCGACTAGGTTTTGGACTTCCCTCCCCCTTTTCTTTTCCATCTTTGACAATCTTTTTTCCTTTCCAAAAAATTACACTCTTCCCATCTATTATCACATCAATTATAATACTTGATTTTTATATTTATTATTATTTTAAAAAGTCATATAAATAAAATATTTAAAATAAATAATAATATAAAACTATTCTACACTATAATAAACTTAAATTCATAAAAAATTTATATAAATATTTAATCATATTTTACTATATTAATAAAAAATTTATAGATTATCTACTATTTTAAAAATCTTAAAAAAAATACATACATTAGTAGTAGATGATGGTACATAAAAATAAACTAAAAAAATAATATAGTTTTTCTTCTTCTACTACATATTTTGATTCGTTGATTTTTTTTCTATTTCCTCACTAAAATATTGAGACCTTTTTTGGGTGGAAACATGTTGGGACTTTCAGCATCTTATAATATGCCTTCTTTCTTGAAAAATTTATACCGCTTCTTAGTCCTTAGTTTAGGAAAAAAAATTCTTTTACTTTTTTATTCCTAAAAATCATGATTTAGTGTGTGTATAAGAAAATTATGACATTAAAATAATTTTAATAATTAATGATAATTATAATCAATTTTGATAAAATTGATTGTGTTACTATCAATTTATATTTGTGTGTGTTAATTTACAAGTAACTTTGAAATGGTGTTTTGAATTGTATGAAAAATGTTATTTTTTTACAGTAAACTACTAAAAATAGTATGGAATAATTTGTTTATATTATATGATATTTAATAATTAGAGTTAATTCGATAAAAACGTTAACTATATATATATATATATATATAATTTGGTCAAAATGTCGTTTATAATTATAAGATTTTTCTTCAATTTAAAATGATTAGCTTTTACTTAAAATCTATCACCTTTTTTCATCAGCACTTCTATTTGACTCGAAGAAATTAAGTACGAAAAATGACGAAATGAGTAAAAATGTGAGGGTAAATCAATAATCAAATATGGAAAAGATAATTTGAAAAAACAATAAAATAATGACACGTGCTTCTCTAAGTCATTCGCACCACAGTATTTTGCACAGTATATCTTTTCGCCTTATTTATATGAGAAATGTTAATTATACTTATATCAGATATTTGTCGAACTCATACTTTATTCATTATTGAATGGGGTGAACCTTATTTAAATAGAATTTACTCTCTATCTAATGATAGATAGAATGTGAGTTGATATAGGATCTTACACTCTATAAATACAAATAACACAACTCTATTTATATACCAACATAACCGATCTTTTAACCCTTTTTTTTTCTTTGCTTCTTTTTTTTCCCTTATTTTCTTTCTTTTTTAATTTTCCCTTTCATTTTGTTTCTGCATCAAAATAAACTATAAGAGAGAAAGATTAAGAAAGGAGGGAAAATAAATTTTTAAAAGTTCTTATCTGATTATTTATTATCATATCACTCCAATAATTAATAAGAGGTATCAATACCCTTAATAGAATAATAGATCCTCTTTTTACCAAAAACAAATAGAATAGATTCTCTCATACATATATAAAGGTTTATTTAACTAGTATATTAAGAACACCGGTTAGGATACTAGTTAAGAAAATCCCATATAAAATACTTAACATGATCACATTAACAGAGAGGCAAATACAAACATTTTAAAAATATGTTATAAGAGACTCTTTGCATATCTATTATTTTTATGAGTGTATTGGTATTCCTAATAGTTTTGTTTTTTTATGAAAGATACTAATTCATTGCCATCTTTAATTTAAATTATTATATTGCAAAAATAACATTTTAATTTCATTATTTAAATAAATAAGAAATATAATTAAGTATCAAATTATTAAAAAATGAAAATATCCTTATAAAGAGCAAGAACACAAAAGACGTTGTGTATATACAAAAAAATATATTAACACATATAAAATGACTTTTTAAACTTTATGTTTTAAGTACACAAAACACATGAGCAAAAGCGTTACTGTTAGTTTTCGTCCAAAAAACAAAAAATGTGTGTCATATGATCCTTAAAATTGTAAAATGAGTTAGGTTGGTCATCAAAATACAAATAGATTAAATGAATAGTACTCCAAATTTTAAATTTCGAGTCAAAATTGTTCTTAAAAATAATAACATTGCTTTAAGCTTGAAGAACTAATTTGATTTATTGCATTAAAGTACACTTCAGAGGTTAATTTGACTAAAATTTTATAATTATATGAACTAAAAAATATTTTTTAAATTTTAAAGATAATAATAACTCACACTTATAATTTCAAGAAGAGAGTTAATATATACCCTCGTGAATGTATAACAATATGAGTTTAATTTCTATGTACGATGGTGTAAAAGTTTTATACTATTATTCAATTAAATCATCTCATTTACATAATATTATTTCAAATAATAAATATAAGACTTAACAAATTTTGTATTGTGTATGTATTTTGTTAAATGGTATAAATACCCAAAAAATAGAGGGGTAAGAACCCAAGAGAAACCTCCATAAATTTTTTGGTACTTCATAAATTACATTGGTTGTAATGATGTTTGAACCAAAGATCTCATATATACTACATAAATCCTATATTACTAGATCAATCTCATTGGCTTAAAACTCCATAAATTAATGATAATGTAAATCAAACTCGAAGTTTTTTAGTGTATTTGATTTTATGCTACAACTGTACATTTACATTTAAGATCGTACTATATTCACAATTAGTCGATGAATTACAAACTTCGAACGTATGATAGGGATTTTACATGAGCGTTATAATTTGTTCTTTTCGGGCTTGATTCTCGGATACTCACTGAAAACTAATTATCTTTCGGTCTTTCCTTAATTATTCATAGCAATTTAAGGGAAAACAATTAATCATTTTCAAAAATTTAAATAATTAAGACTTTATTATTTTTAATTTTTTTGACACGTGCTTAAAAGTACACAGTAGCCAAAAGTCATATTTTATAGTAAGTTCATGAAACATCCTATAAATTTGATAGTGTGTTACCGTGTCTGGTTTTATATATGTAAAATTGATTTTGATAGAAATAATTTGGTTAGAATTGATTTTAAAATAAAATGATATAAATTTGATAATTTAATTGAAAAATAATTTTGGCTAAAATTATACGAGTAAAATTCTTAAAACAATAAATTTTCACTTTTATCTTTATTTTTACGTGAAATTTTACTTTTATCAGGAACTAGAATTAATTTTGATAAACAATTATATTTGTATATTTTATTATTAGACAGTGTGACTAATTTTTTATCAACATTTGTATTTGTATATTTTATTTATTTTCTAAATTTCATACTTAAAAATAAATACGTTAAATATTGAAAGTTGCAGTGTAAAGATAGCTGGTACCTTTTCTTTTTGGGTAAGAGTAGGTTCCTTTTCTAATTTTTATGTTAAGTTTTATTTAACTCAAATATAAATTAGTCAAATTTACAAAAACGAATCAAAGATCATGTACCATCAACTTGAAAAAAAAAAAATCTGAAAAACATCTCATTATTACTGATTACTACCGAAATAAAGCGGTAGTGTTGCATATGAATTTTTTGGGTGATGTGATTTACACCCCAATAACACCAAACTGTGGTGTTTTGAAAAAATTTACCTAAATATGATTTGAGAACTCGACATCATTGAGTTTTTATTAAAATAATATTTTTAAAACAAATTCGACAGTATTTAGTTCAATAAAAGGTAATACAATAATAAATTTGACATTATTAAATTTAATAAAAGATAACATAACAATAAATTTGACAATGTAAGATTTAACTGATCACCTTATTCTTATAAACTCTTCCATAATCTCATATTTCATTATAACACTTAAAATTCATAAACAAGATAAATAAAAAAAAAAACCGTTTCAAAACGCTTATTTAATATGAATTTAATTAATTTTTAAAGTCAGTAACAGCACTCTCATAATGGTTAAATTAAAATGGGAATAAAAATTGAAAATGGAATGTACAATCGTGAATACTGACAGGCCGGCCCAAGGTCCAAGCTCCAAGGAGTTGGTCACAACAAATCACTCCGTTATTTACGTCAATTCATTTGTTGGCTCCGTTAGATTTTGGTGGTATTTTCACTCAGCTGAATCTTCAACATATTGTCTCACTAAAATTCAAAAGAAAAATTTATATATACAGAGATATGAGGAATCTATATTTTCTTGTTGGGAAATATACGGACGGGAGAATCTTCAACATGGGATGAAAATACAGCTGGCTGAAGTAATAAAGCACTTTGGACTGGACCCTATATCTGACCGGATTTATATTCAACCAAATACTTTTTCGTCCAGATTCATTCTTGATATTAATTCGCTCATCTCGTGTATGGAATAAAGACATAAGTTCATTATAGAATTTAACCATAGAACATATAAGTTGTTTGACCGTTACGAAAACCATAACTATTATGAGTGTGTCCACTCTAATCTGCTTAGATAGATTCCATTTCTACCTAGATCTTATACTTTTCTGCTCTTATTGACTTGAGCATCAGACTGTTCCAAATATCAATGCTCAATATCAAAATAGTCACCGCCCATCATTTGGAGAACCCAAAACCTTGGCCAGAACACATTTACTTTGGATTTCCAATTTTCCTTTCATACTCCAATACTTTGGGAAAAAAAACATTTTTTTTATCTATAAACTATAATTGGACCATCCGGCCATACATTTTTAGCATTTCTATTTACTGCCTTTTCCTCTCTGCTTTTGTTTATAGTTAAATTCAATTTCTCGCACATAGTTTACTTCACTTTCAATGCGTCACTTTGCGATTTGAACTTTGTCACTTGGTCCTTTTGAGAATTATTCTGGCATCACAAAATATACTTGTGATTAATTTCGTGCATGGTATAGCACCTTTTGCAATATCTTATAGTTTGTGTTTTTACAAGTTTGATTGAGTGGGTGTTCCTATAATAAGTTGCTGAAAACCCGAGGTTTTGCATGTGCGCGGTTCTACTCTGTTCTTTTGTTCACGTCTGGTTTTCTCAGGCAAATTTTTAACTGGCATTTTTGTTTTGGATAAAACTTAGATTAATGTACCGGAAAAAAAACCTTAGATTAAGTTCTTCGTCCATTTCACCAATCAAATAATGACAAGTGGATTTTGTTCTCATTGAAATTGATATTTGATTGGTGAAATGAATGTAAAGAACTAAATATAAGTTTATCCTTCTGTTTTACTTGGTTTGAACACTTATGGACTTTGGTATTTGTTTTAAAAAAAAATTATATTATCGTTTCCTAACCTTACTTCAAAACAACCTTGGTTCCTTTCAATTTCAAGTTTAAAGTCAATTTTATTGAACATATGCTTGATTGCATTTTTTTTTGGGTTGAAAACTTTGTGTGTGCTTAAGCTTAAGCTTTGAATGTGAGTGCATTGGGCAGCACAACACAGACTTCAAGTCCTTCTTGTGGCAAAGTACACTCTTTCTTTAATCATATGTTATAAAGTAATATTATTTAAATATCCAAAAATTGGTGTCGGTGGTGTCGTTGGTATTAGTTTAATAACTAATATTTTTAACCCTCTATTATTTTTTCATAAACAATCACTATTCTATATTTATTGAGCCCTAATAAACCCAAGTTGAGTAGAGTGGGTCTACTATAAAAATAAAGTTCTCTTGTTATTATTTTTAGAAATTTACTAACCAGTATCCTAGTGATATTAGTTAAGTAAGTAAAAGAGAAAAATTTTATCTTGAAAATCAATCTTTTAATCTTCAATGCATGAAACTTACCATAAAATTTTAAAGCTTATGTTTTTGGTATTCTTAACCATTGTTTGGACCAGTGCCATGCCCCCCTAAATTTTGTACTTTTATTATATAATTATATGTATATTTATATTATGGTTCTCTTAAGAAATCAACCATCTTTATACATACTACTTTAATTCCATAGCAATAGTCATCTCAGACAAATTAGGTTCATTGAAAAATCAAATGGAAGGGTTAGGATATATAACAAATAATAAAAGTATTTTAGTATAGTTATATGTATGATATGAAAGTATGAAATATATAAATGTCTTTATAATATATTTTTTATGATGTTTCTGTTATTAACTTTTTCTTATTAAGTCTAAGAGATGCCTAAGAAGAAAACTATTAACTTATTTATTAATAGAAAAGAGATGATAGATGATGAAATAAATTCTAATTTACTAATAGCTTGGATAAAAAAAATTATATTACGATTCATTTTATACTTTTTTCATAATAATTTATTTTATTTTATTTTATTTATTAATTTGATTTCCCTTTTTAAAAATTTCTGGCTTTGTCCGTGCTTAAGACTGTTATTTTTATTACAAAACTTGAATCTAAGAAACTTCCTAGAAATCACGTATCTTTGGTTATAAGCCTCTAATAATGACTAGTTGGAAAATCAAAAGAATTTGTGAGGGCCACGTACGCTGCATTTGCCCAAAATAATGTTCACATATGACATGTCGTGATCAAGGTTGTGGTCCACTCAGTTCGCACCTGCAGAACGAATTGAAAGTTGAGAACCTTTTACGTTATTTTAAGAACAAAAAAACGTGTTTTTGATTTTTTTTTTTGTTTATGATAGACTAAAAAAAGTGTTATTCCATCTTATTTATACTTAATATTTTAATTGTTATATTAAAAATATAATTAAATCAAGAGACCACTATGATTTATATACTATACACCTTTGGAAAATGCCACAAACCGTGACCTTTGGCAGTCACAAATTGGTTTTTGAAATATTTAAAAAAGGAAAGAAGCCATATATCTTAATGTACATTTAAAGTCTTTATATTTGTTATGCCTTGTAACCAAAAAAAAGTCTACAATTTTACAGTTCTAGCTTTCCGTAGAAACACCCAACATAATTTTTTATAGGCAAGTAATGATACATACTCCTTTTTTTTCGCTGCTTAATAATACGTACTCCTAATCATCCACCTAATAACCTATCAAAAAGAAAAAATCATCCACCTAATAATTTTTTTGCAATAAAAAAATTAAATGCTTTTAATATCATCAAAACATTATTAAAAAACATGTAATATTTTCTTTGTTTAGTAAGTAGGAGGATAATTGGAAAAGATGTTTTAGGAGCATATATCATTATTCTTTATAGACCCATTAGCTCATCAACTAGAATTCAATAAAATAATAATATATAAAAAAAGTTATTTAATTTTATTGACTTAAAAACCTATCTTTATCATAACATTTTATTATCAGATAAATAAATGATGGGCTCAACCAACATAACTCTCTGTGTTTAACAAAAGGATATTATAATTAGAGGACGTTATTGTGCACTATGCATCATGCTAGTCTCCAACACTCATAATTGACTAACTAACTTTCAGCTGAAAGCTTCAAAATGAAAACCATACCCACGGAAGATATCATTTTTTAAACCAAAGCCAAAAAGAGAGACAAAGTGATAAGAAAGTAATGGGACAATCCATATATAACATTGATGCGATCCAACGAATTTGTTGCAAGAATATCATCGACGATATTATAAATTGTGATCTTTTTTTGAGACTTGGTGGAATATGTGGTGGCACAAAAATATTTTGATAGAGAACATTGGGATTGAGTTGAGGAAGTAGATAACATGAGGGTGGATTTTGGTGAAAATGAAGCAGGAGATATGATGTGCACTATTTCCCTTTTTTTTTCTTTTTATTTAAATAAGGGTATTTACCGTTGACATTAGGAATTAATTGTCTTATCATATAGTTCTTAAAGAGCAAACGCCTTATGAAATATAATTTATTTCCATGAGTTAGAATCAATCTCAATCATATAGTTAAGAAGAAGTGACCTTATCATGTCACACTTCATAGTTGATGTACATTATATTCGTAGAGAAGGGAAACAATAAAAAATATATAATAATAAGAACAAATACACCTAAATTTCACCAAATTCAAACGTGTTGAATTCGAGCAATTTTTCTGGCTGGATATTATTTACCCATAGTTGTAACCTGTAAGATATATGGGGACAAATCACAGCACTTATCGCATGCGGAATGGCGACATAATCATGATGACAAGAAGCAATGGATTTATCTTGTTCCACTCTCACCATCACTAGAGATTCTTTTATGGGTGATATTGACTTCAAGAGAATAAATGGCTTGTTCGGTTTTAATTTCTAATTTTTTATTTTTATTTTTATTTTTTTAATTTTCAGAATTTTATGAAAAATAAAAAATAAATTTTATAGTTTTTATAATTTTTAATATTTTTATTACAAAATTTTAAAAATTAAAAATAAAAATAAAAAAACTAAAACTGAAATCAAACATACACTAAGGTCTCTGTTGTTGATCTAAAAGTCATACATAGGTGATGATGATATGATTCATATACATATTAAAATAGGACTTTTGTATAGATTTTCAGTTGTATTCGGTGTGAATGGGTGATGCATTAAAAACGTTCCCTTGACAATTCGTTGTACGAATTATTTTCATACAAGAAATGTTGTCTGTGTCCATAATATTTGGACACTGTTTGGATATATGAAGAATCCTATATTGAAAATTTGATATTTTAATTTTATTAGCATGTAGTAAAATAATTAATACCAGATGTAATTTTATTTATCAAATTTATTAATAAAAATTAATTAAAATATTCAGCTACGAATCTAATAATAAAGTTTATTAGACGTTCATTTAGCATCGATCAATTAAATATTATATTCTACCTGATAATAATAATAAAGTAATATTTTAGTTATAAATATGAATTAATAGTAAGTTCTATGATAAAATATTTCTTTATAATTTTTTGGTTGTCGTGAAAATATTTCTTGGTTATTAGATATATGAGCACAATTTAATTAGTAATTCATAAACATTTAATAATTTCTCACTTTCGATCATGAATGAACAAAAAGAAGAGTATAGCAGGCATGCTATATGATGGTCCTCCATATCCAACACCAAAAGGGACCATCGTGATATGCACATAAGCCACATTTGACATTTGCTACATAATGCCTTTTCATCTTTGAAATTTCCTAACTTCTATAATGCCATTTCATTTTCACATTTTCACTTAACCGAAAAAACAAAATGAAACTAAAATTACGTGGACTCTGGTTGCTGACCTTTAAGGTGGTTTTTGAGCACCTGCTCAAGATGGTGCGCCGTGTCCGGCGGATGAGCCACCATCCTCGGCCGCTCCGGCAACACCCACCTCCCATCTCCGCTCATCACCATCCCCTTATTCTCATCCTGCCGCCAATACGGCGGCACACCATACCCACTCCTCAAAAAATCACAACTTTTATTCACCAACGCTATGTCCCTCTTCGTCGCCAATCTGAACCTCTTCCCCTTCCCATGGTACCCATCCACAAGGTGCAAATGCGCCTCCAAGTTATGCGCACAGCCCAAATCGTTCGTCGCCTTCAGAAAAGGACTATCCCTATGATCCAACGCTAGTTCCACCCCAACATGCGCGTAGCTCCACGGAAAAGAAAGCGCGTCCTCTATGTACTTCTGAAACTGAAACTTCTCGTTAGTTATTATCCCCGGAACCGTTGGAACCTTGTCATGCACGTTCACCACCCTCAGAACCTTCACCCCAAGCTCCTCACACCGTTCTTTGAACTTCAAATTCCCAACCCTAGGCCCCGCAAACGAGAAAACCGTGATAGGGACCATCCTAGTCGTTAAATCACAGTCTTCTCTAAAGACGTTTAATTTCAACTCAGCTATGTCGTAAGCGCTTACAATAGCCAACGCTGCACCGAGACTGTGCCCTGTAATTAAAGTCATCAAATTTGATGGGGGTAAGACCATGAAATAGTAATAGTATAATAGTTAACTCCATAGTTTAATAATTATACTGTCATATAAGGTTATCAATTTGTATAATAGGATTATAGATTCATGAAAATTTAAGAATTAATTTGAGAGTTTAATAACCGTACCTGTAATTGTTATACTGATTTCTTCCTCTTGGTAATACTGAAGGAGCCGTTTCACCTCGGATAAGATTTGTTCACGCGCCGAGAAGGAGCAGTAGCTGCAAGTGTCCTCTTTCTTGGAGTACAAGTCGTGGAAACCGGACTCAATCTTGACGGTTGGGTCGTTAGAGAAGTTAGCGGGTGTGAGGATGTCTTTGAGGTCGTAGATCCACTCGATGTAGGTGACGGTTCCCCTCCAAGCGATCACGATGTCGCGGCGTCCCAGCCGTTGGATCTCGTCCGGGTCGGTGGATACCGCCACGTAGCCCATCCAGTTGGCGTGTGGGCTCCACACGCTGGCGAGGGAGGATTTCTGGAAGAAGTTAGGGAGGTTTATGTTGGATGTGGCGTAGAGGTAGCGGGTTATGGTGTAGCCCTTTTGCGCCATGTGAAGCTTCTCGAAGAAGTGTGAGGGGTGGTACTTGCACGTGCCGCAGTATTTCGAGTGAGGGTCGAAGTCGAAGGAGTCGTAGCATGCTTGTGCGAGCTCGCCGTAGCGGATAATTTCCCTCCGTAGGTGTGGGTTCATGGGGTCTAGAAGGCCTTCCCAATTGTTTGAGCCTTGGATTTGTTTCCATACTTGGTTCAAGGGAGGGTCATGTTCATGTGTGTCTTGTTGGAGGAAAAGGGTGTCTTCTTCGAATAATTCTTCTTTGTTGTCTTCTAGGTACTCTTGAGGGGTTAGGCTTATGGAAGAGCATTTGAGGGTTTGTAGTGAGAAGGGTTTGTTCTTTTGAAAGGAGAGGTGAGTATGGGGTTTGTGGTGGGTTGGTTTTGGAATGAGGAGGCCTTGTGAAAGGGATGTTGTAGGGTGGTTGAGGTGGTTGTGGAGTAAAGAAAGGATTGAAGCCATATATGATATGAAGCTAGAGGATGATCAATGGATCACTTGTTTGTTGGGGAGATATGCACTAATAATTTACGAAGAAAGAGGGGAGAATGAAGATGACCGCAAATGGTGGAGAAGAATTAGCTGGTAATTATGAAGGAATGGACTGATGTATATGTTGTTGATGAGGGAAGCAAATTTTTCTCCACAATGTCCCACCATTGATTGATATTTTTGCCGCTTCAAGGGTAGTACATTTATATTTATAAACTATCTTGAGTTCTTTACAATGTTTTCTAAATACTTTATGTTATCCCGAAGAATATCAAACCTTTATGGTAGCATATTTAATCCTCTCTGTGTCAAACCCCGATCATGTGTAGAAAAATTCACATATAAGATGGGAGTATAATGATCAGTGCGTCTTGAGTGGACATATAAATGGATTTAATTTTGATATAGTGATTATATAAATATTTTTACACAATCATCTAATTATATAATATTACATTAACTCTCACCCCACTACTTGAGAAGCCATTCAAATGGAGAGATTTCATTGGACAATACTTATGAGTGCATAATATATATATATATATACACACACACAAATGATTTTTTATGTAGTACCAATGAAATTCTAAAACATGAAAAATTATGATAATAAATTATTTAATTCAAAAATATCTATCAAAATTTATTATTTCTTTAAAAACTTTATTGACTGATACTTGAAAATTATTTTATCACACTATTAAAATGTAACAACTACTACTAGAAATATGTCAAATAATGACAAATTTTGTGTTCGAAATAAATCGGTCACTAAAATGATATATTAGCGATTGAATTAGTGACCGAATTAAGCCATTAGGGAAAATGAAAAGGGTGGAAAAAATTGGTCACTAGATCAAATTAGTGACCAATATTTATTTATATGAGAAACCTTCCTTTCAAAATCAAGTCACTAATATTTCAATTAGTGACTCATTTTGTGAGCAATATTTATTTATATAAGAAAACCTTGCTTTCATAAAAATCAGTCACTAATATTTCAATTAGTGACAATTTAGTGACCAATATTTATTTTTACTAGAAAACTTGCTTTCATAAAAATCGATCACTAACAATTAGTGACCAATTTAGTGATCGATATTTATTTTACTAGAAAACCTTGCTTTCATAAAAATCGGTCACTAATATTTTAATTAGTGACCAATATTTATTTATACTAAAAAACCTTACTTTCATAAAAATAATTAGTGACTGAAAAAAATAATAAAAAAAATTATTTGACCCCAAATCAAAATAAGCACCCTAACACCCAATTTCTCCCAAATAGCTGTAACATACAAAAAAGGAACAAGGGAAGAATGGGGGTAACAACAGCAAGCAAATGGCAGGAAGGGGAGAGTGCCGCCGCGGTGGGTGCTCCGCGGTGCACTTCGTGTCGTCCACGCGGAGGTGCAGGGCAAGTGCGGTCGCGTCGCCGTTACACGAGGCGCGCTGGATTCACGCCAAGGTGGATCGCGATCGTGCACGATAGGCCTGAGCCGCTGTTGTTGTGAGAAGGCATGAGGCGCCACACGCCATGGACGTGCTGATCAACCGCGCGCGGAGCTCAGCTGCTATTGGCTTCGCAGGTGGCTGGGCTCGTGATGTGCCATTCACGCCCAGTCGACGGCTCGCCACCACGCGCCCAACCCTTTGAACCTCCACGACCTGTCATTTGCGCAAGTTGTCTTCCATTCTATTTTGTCAGGTCCACTTCTTGAGTGTGACTTTGATGAGCTAGGTATTATGCTTCTAATTTAGACAACATCTTAGTTTGTTTCTTTTTAATAGTAAATCTTTTCAGGGTCTTCAGTTTTTGTTCCTCCTTGCCTTTGTTGCATGAGAGTTCATACAATTTGTTAATCCTCATAGGGATAGCTCAGAGGGTTGGGATCCTCTTCAGGTGTGACTAGGTAGATATCTTTATTTCTCCTTTGGTTTGGTCATTCTCATTTGAGTTATGAAGAAGCTGTTTTTTGCAATAATCATGTTACTGCTTGTTTTTGCTCTTGGTTGTTAGTTTTGAGCATTACTACTAGTTCTAAATTTATATAATTGCATTTGGCATTGTTCTAACCAAGTGTCAACACTAGAAATTATATTGCATACTTTGACATATTGTAAAATAATGACAATTTGTTTAAGTCCCACACTTTCATATTGAATTTCATATTTTAAGTTTGCATTACAGAGACCATAGTTAGACTTGATCTTCCAAGGATAATTTCTATGTTGGTTTTTGAGCCTTGGAGATTTTGTTTGTTTGTATTGCTGCAAATTAAAGATAACACCTTGCTTCAAATCTGATTCAAAGAATAGATGTTAGTCAAGCTGTTGTCACTTTTCACACTGCGTGACAAAATAGCATCCGTCATGCATTATTGTTCAATAAGGATATAACCTTAGCTCCAAAGAAGGAAAACAAATGGAAGTAAACATAAAATTTTGTACTCTTAATCATGAGCTCCAGGGCTACATTTAGCAGGAAGGGCTAGAAGTTTAGTCATGAATGGTGATTCTTAACATTTATATTATAATACGTCTTAGGCAATTCAATGGCACCTAGATTTGCATTTTATTGTCATGACCCAATTTAGGCACGTAAGGCACGTGGAAGATCCGTTTCCAAGCAAGCCTCGTGACTTAGATTTTCTCTATATGGACAGTTGATTATAAAATTATCTAAAACATATTTTCATTTTCTACATACAAATCACCCGTTTATTAATCATACTGGTCTATGTTGACATTTCATAATTCAAACTCTATAGTTTGTAAGTCATCATACAAAACATATATATATATATATATATATATATATATATATATATATGTAAAGCCTCTGATATGAAATATCCATAAGTACTAAACTTTTCAATACAACCCAAAATAGTAGTACAAGATGCAAAAACGTAACCATGCTCTATGGTCCTGGACCCGCATCTATACTTGGAGCACTCAGACAAAACTACAAACACTTCACCCAAGTGAAGTTCACCATTGAAACTCTAGTATTGCTTGGAAGGATTGTGGCTGAGAGGAATTTGCAGTAGTTGTTTTATTTGTGGAATAAGAAAAAGGAAAGAGGTGAGTTTTGATACCAAAACAGTGAGTAATCTCCACCTTAACCCCCTTCATAGGACATCAAAGGAGTATGCATGGAATCATATTAATATCAAAAGTATTCAAAAGTCTTATATAGTCCGTATATATATATATATATATGTTCAAATCATCATCTTACGGCTCAAACCATTTCCTCCATTCACTATCATACCTGATATTAACTAATCTCATAAGGTAATAGCTCATAGAGAAACGAAACTCTGCTTTGGTTACACACAATATTTGTGACGTAACAAAACTCTGAATATAATCTCTGGTCACATGTGACAATGAATTTTCTAATATATCTGGCCTAGGCATACTTGGTACCAAGTTTAACGGATTTACTGCCATTAACATGCACCCTGTTTCTCTATAACTATTGTAAATAATCTGAAAACCCTTAAAAATCCTTTTAATTTTGAGCTTTAATCTATCTATTCTAGTTTACCTTAGCATAACTGTGGCTATGAAATCATGCCTAAGAGATTACCCTTTGTAGATATTTGTGATTTCTAAAGCCCAGAGAATATGTAGCCGTCAACTAAATCTTATGAAGAATAGGCTCTAAAACATTTTGATTCAATATCTAAAACACATTTCAATCTGAAGCTCTTCATAAACTAGAAACTCAATATCATATTATGAAATTAAGAGTCTAAAACCATATTTCCAATCCTTTTCTCTAAACTTCATATTTGGTTATAAAACTCTATCATATGCATAACCCAGCTCTAGGATCTATCAAAATAATCATAGAAACCTCTAACAATCACATATATCATCAATTCTGCATAAAATTATTATAACAAATATGGTCCCATGAGTTTTATCAAAAACACGTTTCGTGCTTTAAAATCAGGAGCTCTAAACATACCAACCAACAGTAAACTTCAAATCTTTATACAGGATTTCTCTAAAATCAAGCAATAAGTCATATTTTTATGAAAATAACTATAATGAACAATATAGAGGTTACAGATGCAAACCTACTCACCTGGAGTGGTGGAATAACCAGGATTGACACCAACAGGACCTTGGGAGACAGAAATCACACCACTATCTCCAGTAAAGCAATAAAATTCTAGATAAATCTCAGAATCACTCTATTCTAACCCCCATCAATGGTGGAAGAACATTATGACATAAGAACAAGGAGAAGCTCGAGATCTAACCCCAAGAGCAAGGAAGAATAGAGGACATAGGAAGCAAAACTAGTAAAATCTCTTATCTTAAAGCCTTGGAAGTGAAAGATTGGAGTTAGATTGAAGAAAATGGGTGAGAGAGAGGTGGGAGACGAAGGTTTTGTGTTTGAAGGGGTGAGGGTCCGTTGGAATGATCTGGACCTCGAAATTAGGTGTTTTTATATTCTTGTTGACCGTTGTTGCACTCAACAAAGAGCATAAAATCATCCCCTGAATTGCCTTACTGTTCATTAACCACTTAGCGCTTATGAGCACTTGCAACGCTCACCAAAATATTTACATTTCTTAATTATAAGTTAATCATTTATTCTACTTTCCATTAACTTTAAAACATAAATATAAATAAGGAAACACTCCTCATTTGGATTCAAATAAAATATTAGAAAAATCAAAATCCAACAAATCAAAATCTAATTTTTAGGTTTTAGTTTAAATTTAGGAATTCTTATGATTTTACAAACTTCTGGGCTAAAAACAACTTGTTTAAAATTTCATAAAATTCATTAAAAACCATTCTTTAACTTATTTTTCTCTAGGGAACAATTACTGGGACTTTTGATCCCAATAAAGTGATTCTATCATATAGCCTTCCAAGGGCATGTAGGGTCAAGACTTAGCGAAATTTAGGACTGAACGCAGAATAAGGGTAACTGGCACCCTTATTAGTTTGAAAAAATTATCTAACCTTTTTATTTAAAACTAGGACATTACATTTATGATGATTAGCCTTGACATGATTCCCTCTCCATTGATTTGCTTTTTAGGTTTGCCACTTAATATGCTATTGTTCTAATTAATATAGATAATGACATCTCTATGCAATTAAATCAATTGACTATTTTGTATGCTTTTTGCAATGCCAAATAAAGCTTAGAATGAAAATATTGCCCCAACTCAACTCCATCCCTCCTCTTTTCATGGAATGGTTATTATTCTTTTTTACTCCTATTTTTTTAATTAGAATAAACAAGACTTGAAGGAGCAAAGGGAATCTCCCGTGTCCAAAGACGAGCTTACGTGTGCCATATGTAACATCCTAATAATTAACCCAATACACCTAGGCTTGGATCTGATTAATTACTAGACTTTACTTTTTATTTCCATTCTTTGATCTAAACTCTTAAAAATACTTTGATGAAAATACGGATAAATTTTTTTTTTAAACTTTGAAAATAAAACATGAGCCACGCATATTAAGTAAACCCATCGTCCTTCTTACATGAAATAAAAATTAATCACCTGTTTGCACAACAATAACATGAATAATCACATCATCACATATAATTATAACATAAACAGTATTTGTTCCACATTAGAATATCAAAATACACAACAAATAGATATGATGCCCACCAATAGAGTTGGGCTAGGTCTAGTTAATCGAACAATACATAAATAGTATATGGATGAAAAAACATCCATCAATGACACCTACTAATAACACTCCAAAGGGGAAATATATCTGAATATATGAGCGAAGTTAGCAGGATCAAGTTCAGCTACCAGGTAAAAGCCTCCACGTGATTCACGAACACTTCCTTCGTTTCTAATTTGTTTTGAAGGAAAGGAAGAAAACTTGGTTTCTTTGAATGAAATGAAAGAAAATCTCCTTGAAAACTGATGCTAAGGTTTCCAAGGGAGGAAAGAATGAGAGTTTTTGAGCTTTGGAAAAACTAAAAATGTGTAACTATGATTCAAGGCTTCTAACATTCCTCAAGTATGCCTATTTATAGAAGATATTGAAGCTCATAAATGGACAAGAAAAGGAGGAAAGTCTGACCAAATTTGAGGAGGAAACAAGGAAGAAAAATCATGTTGTTTGGTGGCTTAAACATGGAATCATGTTTTCATGGTTCCTTGTTTTCATACCTTGGTTTTTGCGCATTCTTTGGCAACTTTTTTGATGCATTATGGACCAATAATTTCGTCCATTACAGCCCATGGAAAAGGAAATTTGTGTGTTCCATGTATTATTTAGGTGTAGATAAGGTATTCTTGTAAATTAGAGAATTTACGATTAAGGGCTTAGGTGAATTAGTAAGCAATTTGAGTGTTTTTAAGCAATTTTGGATTCTAATCAATCTAAATAAATAATTTTGACTCTAGATTAATAATTAGAATTTAATAAGATTTAATTTGAGTCTAATATTGCTTAGGTTTCATTAGACGAATCGAAAATCTCAAAATTCGCAAAACCACAAAGAGGGGCAAAATGGTCATTTCGCTGAAAAACCCGAGGCCACCCAGCTTAACCAATGGACACTCATAACTTAAAAACATGTTTTAAAACATTTTAGTGAGGTTCGGTTAGTCCACACAAATCGGAGTTAAAACAACCGAGGGGCGTTTTGGTCATTTCGCATTGGAGCTCAAAATTAGGATTATTCTCCTCTATTAACACACATAATACAAACAATCCCTTATTATCATCAAAACATCCCTTGAGGATGGGTGAGGCCCATGATCCTTATTTTTGAGAAAATAACCTTAGGGGCATTTTGGTCATTTTACATGTACAGTAAATTCGGGTTTGCAACTCTCGCACGAATTGCTTCTATAATTTCTTCTAATATTATAGTCCTTTATTGAAGATTGTTCGGTTTCGAATTATATGAAAAATTACTTAGGGTAATTCGGTAATTTCTAAATGACAGGAAAAATTGGGGTGTTACATTATGCTTGGAACAAGTTAACGAGGGGAGCTTGTTCGTACCTGCCATGCTTGCATCAGGTTTGTGCTCTAGCACATTTTGCTTTTTTGATCTTATATTTTTTTATATATAAAATATTTATCATAAACCTGTTGAGATTAATACTTGTCTCTAATTATATATTGCTTCTAGTTCCTTATTTTTCTCATCACAATCCTTAATCAAATTGTTTACCTCTTTAGTTGAGCTAAGAATATAGGCTTTCTTTTGCATAATGTTTGATTACTTTATTGTTCCTGTGCTGCTGTCAATATTGCTCATTGATTACAATCTTGCACATATTGTAGTTGTTAGCTGTCAATTATTCATTTTCTAAAATATCATCACACGGTTTTGAAATCAAGTTTTCATTACTTTTGTTGGGTTACGTGTTGGAATTTCAAGTCTGAGTGACGAATGATTACAATCTTGCACTTATTGTAGTTGTCAAATCCATTATTCATTTTCTAAAGTCTCATCACACAATTTTCAAATCAAACTTCCATTACTCGTGTTAGGTTACATGTTGAAATTTCAAATGTGAGTGATGGGATCTCACTTTGGTTGAGAATATCAAGGGTAAGTCATGAAATCTCACATCGGTTAGGAATGGAAACGATGTAATGAAACTTTAAGATTCTGGATCAAAATGTGACGTAAAACTCGCCATTGTGATTTATTTCAACAATGTTAGTCAACTTTCAGTTGTATATAATTGTACCTTCTCGTTTTGAATACAAATTATATTTTCAGATTTCACATCTTTGAATACAAATGATAAATTTATAAGTATTTTTCAAATATCAAGTCTTGTGGTGCTGATTCTTGTCTAAAGGTATAATGGTTTTGACTTTTTTTTCAGTCCTTTTTAACTAATGCTCATGGTTATCCTTGTCTCTCAAAACGACATCAAAGGTTAATTACTAGTTTTTTTAAACATTCTATACAGGAAACCATTCAGATAATTTAAATATTGTATTCTTGTAAATATGGAGTCAGAATTAAGTTTGGATTGATAATAATTCTTGTAAATTTTGTATTCACCTTACTTATTCACTATTTGTAAGGTGGTCGCTCCCAAAGGATAGTGACACTAGCAAGTATACTAGGTCGTCAAGTAATAGAATAAAGGATAGGGTTATCGTACCCACAAGGATAATTTAAATACCGATTTTAGTTAACTAGATGACAAGTTGAACAATTGAAAGGAGATGTTATTAAAAGGAATTTAAGGGCTATTGCTAAAACAATGTAAAAGTGATATAATAATTTATGGAATTGAATACTAGGGTGATTTACTTCAACTATGTGTGAACAATATGCAACATGAATATCAATATGTCTTATCCAAATTCAATTAAGTGATGGTAGGATCATCATGTCACTAAAGCCTTTCTCAAGATCATCTAATGTCAGTCAAGTATAGTTAAGCACATAATCTCTTAGCATACTTAAGTCTACAAGTAGTTCTCAAACCCTTTAATACCACATGAATCATATTTGCCTATCTCTAGGTGTCATTCAACTCATGGCATTGCATTCATAGACATGGCTCTTTCTCCTTTTCTCAAATTTGTAAAAGCCCCTACAATCCTAAATTGGTGATCAAACAATTCAAGATAAATAAACTTAAATACAATGGTCACTATCAAATGAGAACAAAACATAAATTCATTCACATTAGCATAATGTCAAACACATAGTCTCCATAAATCACCCTTGGCAAAGGGTTTAGTTACACATCATGGAAAATGAAATAAAAACAATAAAAATGAAAGAAAGAAAAGAAGAAGCCATGTACAAGGAAAAATACACAAAGAGTTGAAGAACAATCCCAAGAGATATCTCTCTCTCAAGCTCTAGAAGCTTTAATCCCCTTCCTCTCAAAGCTCCAAGCTCTAACCTCAATCTTTCCCCAATTTCGTATATCCCTTTAATGCCTTGCTCCAATGCGTTTTTATGTCAATTATGGGCTACCAGCCCAGAGGCCTAGTCTACATGTTAGGTTCGTGCACCCACGCTATAGCGTGGCTATGGTTATGGTGGAGCGTAGCTTAAGTGAAAGGATCATAACTATGACAGCAACTCACGCTGTAGTGTGGGTTGCCTCGCTAACGTGGCTTCAGTTTCATGACTCATGCTCCAGCATGGATTTCTATGCTTCAGCATGGACTTCTGCATCCCTTCAGCTCCAATTCTTGCTCCTATGCACTCCTAGCTCAAATGCTTCCCTAATTCTTCTTCCAAAGAGCTACATAACCAATGGAAAACACAACTAGAATGCAAGGTTAAATGTGAGTATAGTCATGCAAAAATTTGAACCAAATGATGTAAAAGAAAGGCAACTAAGAAAACTATAAACAAACTAAATGTCTCAAGAAAACTAAAAAAAAATATAACTCCTAAGGGAGTTATCATAAGGATTGAAATTTTGGAAGTATTGTTTTCCTTAAAAGGCGCAGTTTTTTTCAAACATCTGTCTAGATCATCATATCTGGAAAATCTATTCATCCCATTTTAATAATAATATTTAATACTAGTTAGTGGAATGATACTTGGTATGATTCATGTATAATTATGTTTGTTTGTTGGTGTTATGTATATGCAAACCAGGTGTATAAAAATGAGTTCAATTTTTTTTTTTTTGTAACAACCATTAGTGATTGATTTTGCTGGTGTTATGTATATGCAAATCGGGTGTGTAAAAATAGGAGTTCAATTTTTTTTTTTATAACAACCATTAGTGACCGATTTTGCAAGAATTAGAGACTGATTTCTACCGCAAAACTAGTGATCGAAATTTTAGTCACAATTAGATAAAGCTAACGCCTTCCAATTGGTTAAGGGAGAAATTCGGTCACAAAATATTAGTGACCAAAAACCAGTCGCTAATAATTTAGCAACCTTGAATTTAGCTACTACAGAAATTGGTCACTAAAAGGCTTTGTGACAGATTTATTGCATTTAGCGACTGAAATTTTGGTCACTAATCGTTGATTTTCTTGTAGTGAACTACTTTTTGGATAAGAATCCTCTAAATCTCATTTTAGAGAGTAACGTAAGGAGATTTTATCTCTGAATCAATAAATTTAGAAGTGAGACCCTTTTTACTCTATTAATCTAAAGGTGAAATATCTCACTTTATTTTTTAAAGTAATATCATCACTTTAGTGGATCAAAATCCCTACTTATATATAATAGAAATAAATTATGAAAGACTTTTTTATTCCTCTCTTAAAACATGAAAAGTGTGATTAATTAAAAGATACAAAAGAAGAAAAAAAACAATAGTAATGCTGTGAGTTTAAGTGAAATTGATAATTTAATCAAAGTTAATGGACATAATTAAGTCGATGTTCATATATAGACATGTCATGGTTATGAAAGTAAGCATATCAAAAATTTATTTTAACGGCCAAAAAATAGATGTCTCCTGAAACACTCACATTTTTATTATTGGGTGTGATGGTGATCATCACTCATTTCATTTGTTTATCACATTTAATGATTAAAAGGTAGGTGTCTCAACATATACCTATTTTCTGGTATTAGAATAACACTTCTATTAACATATATAGACGGTCCAAGATGTATGGTGGTCCATTTCACTTTCCATATCCACTAAGGCCTCAAGTACTAGTGCTCGTGTTCATTGTGATGTGAAATTCTTATCACGAGCCATCTTTCCATGGAGAAAATGTAATGCACCAACTCCACCATAAACATGACCATTAAAGGATAACGAGAAAGACATACCAACGCGTGTAATAATAATAATAATAATAATAACATCAATCAATATCAATATATTTATATAAGAGAAAGTTTATCCAAATAAAGAAAATGCTATGTGACAATTTCTCCTTAGCTCATTTTCCCGTCCAAAATTCTAATTACTTTCATTTACCATTTTATTTTATTTTTTATATTCTTGATTTTTTATTTTAAAGAAAATTAATATATGATTCAAATCTCAATTAATATATGATTTTATTCTTAATTTATATATGATTGAAAGTAAGATCCTTGCAATATAAATTGATTCAATTTATAATATAAGAATAAATAAATATATTTTCATTGCTTTTATTCTTAATTTTAATTGTACTTACTATTTCCGTTTTTACAATTTCCACTTTTACAATATACGAATATCACATTTCAAATTTGAATTTTGATTTCAACATTTAAACTTTATATATATATATATATATATATATAAGCTAAAACATAAAACTAACACAAAATTAATCTCACCACATTTTAGTATTATTTATTTTAAGCAAAATTAATATATGATTCAAATCTCAATTAATATATGATGCACTTAATTTTTTTGATAGATTTGATGTGCTTAATTTTAGCATATATACATATTTGATCATTGCATATAAATTATATCATAGCTAACATTTCTATTGCACAACACATCTACACATGCATATGTGTAGGCAACCAACCAGCTTCTGATGGTGGTATCAAGTCCAGGTGCACTTCCAAGAGGCATGTTTGTCTCAACTACTTAGAATCATAGGAAGCTCCGTACTCTAAAATCATTTTGACTGAATTTCTAAATCGTATTTCAAGCTAGCATATTTTTCATAACTAGATAATTCTTATATCATATTTCAAAACCAATAGGGTTTTAAATCATGAAAAATCTGAAATCATAATAATATAGGTTTTCAAAAGCTAAATAATACTTTACTCTATATATTTATTTTTCTCTAAAACTCTCTGCTAAGCTCTTCTTTGGTTTAAACTCCATCATATATACATGCTCTACTCTTGCAATCATCATGATAATTCATAAATCTATAATATAATTAATTCATAATCTAGTTCTTTGAAAATCAAAATCTCATAAACTTGACAAAATCAATAATAATTTATAATATCTTTAGAATCATCTCTAAATTCATGCAATAATGCCACAATATAAAGAAAAATAGCTCTAATGACCAATACAAAGGTTATAGGATTGAACCCTTTCACCTGGAGGGAGGAAGTAATGACGTTGACACCAACTGAGCTTGGGGCGTGAATGATACCAACGTCTACTATGGAAACAAACAAACTCATGAATAATCTATGGGTATTTCTAGAGAATCCTGGATCTATTCTAACAATATTGGGGAGTAACCTCATTTGACAACAATGGAAAGCACCAACAACCCATACCTTAGAATATGAAAAAGAGAGGAAGAAGATAACAAAAATTAACAAAATCCTTACCTTTGATCTTGGAAGGAGAAGGATTTGAGTGAAATTGAGAAGAAGAGGGTGGAAAGAGGGTTTGGGAGTGGGGTTTCAATTTCTGGAATGGGGGAGCCCAAAAAGAGGGTTTTTAAAGGGTGGGGGTTCATTAAACCAAAACTGTGTTGTTTCAGCACTGTGGCTTCATCGACGTCCTTGCTGGAGCGAGCATGACTGACAGGGTTTCAAAGAAACTTGTCTCTCGCAGTGAGCCTGCTCTCAGAACCAGCTGCAACATAATGTCAGCATCCTAGGCCTTTCCGATTACACGGGTGGGTCTAACCCTAGAACCATATGAAACTTGTGTACTAACACGTGCATACCGAGTATTATAATGGGGTGGGTGACAAGCGACCGTGTTGACACTTAATTTGTCATCTATATACTTCAAATCCTCAGTTACTTGCATGTAAATTTTCAGTGGTGGTAAATGTTATGTAGAAAATCATTTATATGTTTTTACTTAATTATTTAAATTTTTTAGAAAGTCACAACATAATATCAGCATCTATAACAAAATGGTAAGAGACATCACATTTTCTTATTATTCCTTATTCTAATAAATTGTTTACTAAACTTAAAAGAACCATTCACTTGAATGAGCATGTTATATAAATATAAATGTTGTCTATGTCGTGCAGAAACTAGCTGCAAATCATGACAAAACTGATAAAGTAATCGTAAGTAAATACATATAGTAGATTTCGTAATTGTGTCCTGTTGATTAATTAGGTTTTATGACTGCATGTGCATCGACTATTTCATTTCAGTTATTTTGGAGTCTTTTTTTTTTTGGGATATGGGACTTACACTCAAAATCTGTCATAATATGAGTTTTTGTAATTATTTACAAAAATATGGGGGTTTTATAAAAACAAATCTCGTCAATGACAAAATTTCAATAATAAAATATTATTTCTTAACTAAATCTAACCAATGACAAGATTTGGATAATAAAAATATTATTTTTTAAATTAAATATCGTAGTGGTAAGATTTATACACTAGCCCATCACGAAGAACTCCATAGTTAAGCGTGCTTGACTTGGGGTAATTTTGGAATGGGTGACCTCCTGGGAAGTTTTCCTAGGAAGCGTGTGAGTGAGGACAAAGCACACTAAAAAGACCGTGTTGGTTTGTGGGAATCGGCAATCCATAAAGCGGCGGGGATGTTACAAAATACATATCATACATCTTATCATTGTTGAATGTGATATGTGGTCTTCACTTATCCCACTCACTAATCCAATGATAATAAAATATATGGTATGTATTTATTATATAATTTTATTTTACACCAAACCTTACTTTTACTGGCATCCAAGAAGGAAAATATTATTTGTACATGAGATGTGAGATATCATATCAACTCACATCTTATCCATTAAATAAATGGAATACGGACCATATTTGAATGAGATTCACATCGCATTCAATGATAAATGCGATATTAGACAATACAATATCCTACATTCTATGAGTATAAATAACAAAACTCATTTAAGAACATTCTAAAATGCACCCCTGTATTGAAGTTCCAGAAACATATATTACGTCCACGCATTCCAAAATAAATAATAAATAATGTTCCAGATTGTATATATAAAATTTGTTCAGTACTTCAAGTACTTCAACAAGACAGATAGCAACTTTTAATTTTCAAATAAGGGAGATTTTTATGTATAGATGGAAGAATTATCTGGATGGACATATAAGATGGACTAATTGGTGAAATACATATGGAAGTGGGGATTAATAGAAAGTTGTAAACCTATATGTAAATATTGTAAATCTATGTGGATAATAGAACTCTTAAAGAAGGTGAATAGAAAAAAAAGTGTAAACCTTGAAATTATAAACTAATGAATAAAATATTGTAAATGTATGCTTAGAAATTGTAAACCTATGTGGACAATAGAAATATTCCTAAACTCTTAACCAAGGTGATTAAATAAAAAAAAATGTAAACCTTGCATAAAAAGTTGTAAACCATTAAGTAAAATGTTATAAATCTACACTTAAAAGTTATAAACCACATATCTTTATTTTATAAATAACTCACTCATCAGTACATGAGCAAGCACCTTCAAATAAAGGCCGTGTTTCTAGTGAGGCCACCTCTAATTACGATTATGTCATTTGTTTAGTCAAACAATTCATAGGTGTTATTTCAAAGACCCACAAGTCGTTTCCATTTCACTTTTGTTGATAATACTTTTATCTCTTGTAATGAGTCAGATGAATGGCTTTCAAACTAAAGAACTGTAGCCACATGTCTTATGATTAGATGTCACAGTAAGTTAGAATCAAATAGAGTTTGTCGAGTTTTATTAGAGACTAGATACAGGTTAACGGTAAAAGTTAACCTGAAATAACACTTTATTAATAAATAGATAGATAGAAATAATAATTAATTATAAATAATAAATTAATTCAGTTCAAGAATATAAAATAAAAAATCAAATAAATAAAAAATAAAGGATAAAAGAGATGTCTTATTGTGATTAATGGTTAAGACGTGGCCATTGAACTTAAGAGTATTCGTCATCACAAGCTCAAAAACCGATGCAGATGATCTTCAAGATTAATCAGGATACCAGCCATATCACATTAACTCTGCATTTGAACTAGTGAAACTACATGAGCAACTCTTTTGGATTGCTTAAGGGAATTCGCAAGATAACAACCAAGACTGGTAATTTTTGTAATGTAAATAATGCTAAGTATCCTTTTGTTTTTTGACGTTAACTCTCTGTGTATAAATCGTCTTTCTTAAAAGATATATAGGAGGTGTAAACCTTGGTCAAATATGAGTGAGATATTGAAAATAAGGTTTCAGAATTGTAAGCCAAAAAATTAGGAGCTATTGGTGTGCTAACGTTAGCAACAGACTCCACTAATAAACGTGCATAAAGAATTGGTCAAAAGCATCGTTACAACAACTCACAAATAATGATAACAATAATAATAAACTCAAATCTTAAAATTAACTTTGAAATAAATTAATATAATATGAATAAAATATAACGATCCCCACATATTTCAAAGTTAATTTTATATTAGTTCTCATTAGTATAAGAATTCAGTGCATGAATATTGGTGTCCTTTGGACTATGAACTAATACATAGAGCAAAAGAAATGTGAACCACTAGAATGCCGGTGAAATTATAACCTTTATGAACCCTCATTCCATATGTAACTCATGATCCCATTACTTACATTTTCTCACCAAAGTTGTTCAATGCGGTGTGGTGCATTTTGGCCTTGCACCATTACCTGGATTTCATCAATGGCTTTAGAGAGTTCGCCCAGGCTCTCATAGAGGCGGGCCTACTTCGACCACTCATATAGGTGAATCTATCAGGTGTACACTAGTCAAGCACACCATTCACGCATGAGCTATAGATTCATTAAGAATATACCTCCAACGCTAGTCACACACTATCCTTCAAATATTTATACACCAAAGGGATGAACTATGAATAGTTTCTCAATTGATTAACAAGTGACTTGTTCTTACCCATATGAACCTAACCTTTGAGAAATTCCCAAATTTAGGTTGGGTTACCATCACTCTCAATCTCTTGAATTGGGCATGAGTCCCATCCTTCTCGATGTATCGCTCACTATCTTTCTGCTTAGTGGCTTTGTTAGGATCTGCCAAATTCATCTCTGACCTTACATAATTTAAAGAAATAATTCCATCTTGTAGCGCTTCACAAAATTATGACATATACGTATATGTCTCTCTTTCCCATTTTATACTTTATTATTTGCTTTGACTATTGTCGCTTGTCAATCACAATGTAGAGATTTCTTAGTCACTAGCCTTAGATCCCGCTAAGTCAAGAGCAATAAACTCAGCCTCCATAGTGGATCTGGCTATATAGGTTTGCTTGGATGATTTCCAAGCCACAACACCACCAGCAAAGGTAAAAATGAATCCACTCTGGATTTAGTCTCATATGAATTAGAGATCTAGTTAGCATCAGAGTACCCTTCAAGTACTTCTGGATATCCCCCATAATATAGACCGTAGTCTATGGTACTTGCAAGGTACTTAATAACTCTACACAAAGGTCCAATGGTCCTTGTTAGGATTGTGTGTATATCTACTCAATCTATTCACAACATAAACAATGTCAAACCTTGAACTATTCATCAAGTACATAAAGCTACCAATTATCTGAGCATATTGAGCTTGTGACACAACATTCCCATTATTCTTTTCAAATGTAAACTACAATCATATAGAGTGCTCAGGTTTAGAATCATAAAAATCAAATTTTCTCAATATTTTCTCAATAAAATGTTCTTGAGATATTTTGAAACTATTTTTTATTTCATTAACTTAATTCCCAAAATTAAGTTAGCTTCTCCTAAATCTTTCATGTCAAATTTTGATGATAAAAATAATTTATTCTCATTAATCACATCTATGTTGGTTCCTAATATAAGCATATTATCAACATATAAACAAACAACACACCATTTAAATTATCATCAAATTTTCTGTAAATACACTTATCAGAATCATTCACTTTATATCCATCAGACAATGTCACATTATCAAATTTTTCATGCCATTACTTAAGTGCTTGTTTGAGACCATATAAAGATTTAATTAATCTACACACTTTGTTCTCATTACCAAGAATCACAAAACCTTCAGGGATGTGTCATATATATTTCTTCCTCTAAATCTCCATTAAGGAAAACCGTCTTAACATCCATTTGGTGTATTAACAAATTATGGATAGAAGTCAACGCTATTAAAACTCTAATAGAAGTAATTCTTGCCATAGGTGAATATGTATCAAAATAATATAAATATTTCTTTTGTGTATATCCCTTAGCGACCAATCTAGCTTTATATTTTTCAACTAAGTCATCAGGTCTTAATTTCCTTTTAAAAATCCACTTACATCCTATTGGTTTTGCACCATTAGGCAAATCAACAATTACTCATTATTGATTATGTTTCATTATTAATAGCTTCTTTCCATAAGAGACCATCCGGAGATGATATAGCTTTCTTATATGTTAAAGGATCTCCATCCATTAAAAATGTGTAAAAATCATCACCAAAATTAGTTTCTTTCCTTTCTCTTTTACTTCTTCTAAGCTCAATTTCATTATTCTCAGAACTACTAGGTTCACAAGCATGATTAGATAAAGGTTTTCTTATTGAACATTTTAGAGGAAACACATTTTCAAAGAACTCGCCATTTTTAGATTCATTATTGTGTTTATATCTAACACATCACTTTTCAACACCAAAAATCTATATGCAGCACTATTTTCAGCATAGCCAATAAACATGCAATCACAAGTCTTATATCCAATTTTCATTTCTTTGGTTCAAGTAATAAAACTTTTGCTAAACACCCCCACATTTTAAGATATTTTAAGTTAGATAGTTTTTCGCCCAAAACTCAAAAGGCGTTTTTTCTTGTTTTCTTAAATATTATTCTATTTTGTATTTGGCATGCAGAAAGAATAGTTTTCCCCACAAGCTTGGAGATGCACAGAACTTATTAGCATAGCATTCATCATTTCTTTCAGTGTATTATTTTTTCGTTCAGCTATTCTATTAGATTCTAGTGAATAGGATGGTGTTACCTCATGAATTATTCCATATTGTTCACAAAAATTATTAATGGAACTTGATTCATATTCTCCTTCTCTATTAGATCTTAGTCTTTTAATTTTTCTATTCAATTTGTTTTCTACTTCAGCTTTGTATATTTTAAATTTTTCTTCTACTTCATCTTTACTCCTTAGCAAATGAACATAAGAATATCTTGAAAAATCATCTATAAAAGTTATGTAAAACTTTTTACCTGCTCTAGTCATTGTGAATTTTAAATCACCTATATCAGAGTATATTAAGCCTAATAAATCCATCTCACGAAACTCAGACTTACATGTTTTCTTTGTACTTTTTGCTTCTACATATATTGGGCATTTATCATTAACGGTTATTGACATATCATTTAGTAATTAGTGTCACGCACTAGTTTATATCTTTAGCGTCTTGACTACTAAGAAGTCATAATTTTTATTCTCTGAACTCTTGTGTATATTTGGTTTTGTAATTATAGAATTGATTTTGTGGTAAGGTGATTTATATTTGGTAGTTTGATCTAAGAAGTGATTTTAACAAAAGTTAGAGTGAAAACCTATAAGCAACAAAGAATTGATTTTGAATCCAAAATTAATTTTGGAGAATTGATCTAACGAAAAACAAAGCAAAAGTTTGAATAAAAACCTTGAAGCAACAATTTTTTACTTCTATCCAGAATTGATTTTGAACCCAAAATTAATTTTGCAGAATTGATCTAATGAAATACCAAGCAAGATGGAACAGGTGTAGAACTGATCTTGGGTCCAAAATCAATTCTAGATACTCCCACCTGAAAACCAAACAAGCACTAATAGTGTTGTTAGGGAAATAAGTCTTCCTTTCCAACTCCCAAGTTATGATTAAGAGTTGGAGAGGAAAACTAGTTAGTTTTCATTTACATAAAAATATAAAATCAGCACTAAAATATTATAAATAAAAGATAAGTATAAATTTATAATAGTTGGAAGATGACATAGTTGAAGGAGAAAAACAAAAATATATTTTTATTTTCACCCACTTGTCGAGAAGCACGTTGACAAGAATTCTCAATATGTTTGTTTTTTCTCATCACCAGTCAGCACTGTGAATATTTTAAATACAAGCAAATAAAGAAGTTTATTATTTGCTATTGATATAAGAGATGACATTTTATCAAAGATATGTCAAATCAAGTAGAGGAACATGGGACAAAAGAGGAGAAAGTAAGTGCAATACTGTAATATCACGAGATTTTAATTTGACATTATTATAAAATCTGTTAATCGAGAACTCAAGAGAAATTACTGCTTTTGGTGTCTTTTCAAAGCACAAAAGTTGCCTGTTTACTCATTTTTATCTTTTGAATTCTGTATTTCAGGCTCAACTAATTGATCCAACGGTGAAGGGAACTCTTAATGTTCTTAAATCATGTGCAAAATCGCCATCCGTGAAACGAGTTGTTTTAACTTCTTCTGCTGCATCGGTTTTATATAATGGAAAGCCTCGAACTCCGGATGTAGTAGTTGATGAGACATAGTTTACAAATCCAGATTTTTGCAAGGAACAAGGGGTATGTGACCTTTTCCCAAAACTTATGCATAAATGAAAATTTGAAGATAATGATGCATTGGGAAAATGTGATTTTGGTGCAGTTAGTTTCAAGTAGTTCATTTAAAAACATGTTTTTCTATGTAAACATCATCTATGAGTCTTGCCATGACATTGGCTCATGCAAGCAGGGGGCACTTCCACTCTGCATAGATGGTCCAATAAACTTGTTAAACTGCCTCAACTTTCTTGCTACATTATTTGAGAGCAGCTTAGTACTTTTTTTGAAACCATGCATTCATTGGACAATTGCTATTGAGTAATGATGCTAACGTATTTGTTCCAATCTGCACAATTATAAACTATAATTCACTTGCTCTCTTAACTTTCTTGATATATTTCCTATTTGTGTGTGATTTCCTTCTAGTTATGGTATCAATTTGCAAAGACTACGGCTGAGAATGTTGCCAGAGAATTTCTAAAAGAAAGCAGCATTGACTTGGTTGTTATTAACCCAGCAGTAACCATAGGGCCATTCTTGCAACCAGAGCTTAATTCAAGTGTCTCATTAATTTCAGACCTAGTAAATGGTAATCTCTTTTTCTTTCCTTTTTTATTCAGTAAGTTTTGCGCACTACAAAAATTCTGTTATCCCCTTTGTATGCATCTGAAGTACATAAGTATTTTCTATTATCATTCAAATTGGATGCCAATGACACCCCGCATTCTGTACATGCAAGACTAAAGCACTTCAAGACTGTTGAGAGCATTGATTTCATTGTATAAGAGCATTCCTTCCTTTTAGCAGTGCTCTCTATTATTCGTATCAGGATTTGTGAACCAAATAAGACTCAAGATTATCTCTTCTATTTTTTCTGACAACATTTTCACAATGTTATCAGGTGTGCAGAAGATAAGCCGTATATGCCAACATTTCAAGTTTTCAAAGAAAAGGCAAAGAGCTTGGGAATTGAATTCATCCCTTTGGATGTGAGCCTCAAGGAAACTATAGAAAGCTTGAAAGAAAAGAACTTAGTTAGCTTCTAGTTTATGATATTTTCTTGAGGAGCAAGTGCTGATTATCTCAACCACGTTTAGTTGGTGATTTTCAGGAACTCCTTGCCTAAGGAGGAATTAATATTCTGAAACTAGCATTTTTTACCCGCTCCGATGCACGGGGTTTTAAAAATTAAGACTAATATGTATATAAAATTTTGGAAGTATAACATAAAAGAAATTTATGTTGTATTTTAGATGTATAAAATTTTTAATGTTTATTCCATATATAAGACTTATATTATAACAAAAGTGATTTATGTTATTACATCATACATCTATACAAAAACACTTAGCTTGATATGAAATAATATTTTAAAAAGTATAGACTATTATTGAAATAAGAAATGACATTTAAGAAAATTTGTATAAATGAATTTTATTTATCACTTCATTACTAAAAATGTAATTCTCTTTATAATAAATGTTATTGAAAAAGTGGATTCATTCTTTTTCTCCTTCTAATTTATTAAAAATGACAATTCACACATATATCCTTCCTATTGCTTTTTCTTTGACCACGTTTTATTATTTAACCTCTTAACAATGATTAACTAAATTAAATGAAAAATTAAAATGCATAAATTATAAGATCTAATGTCCACTTATTTAAGTGGAATTAAATAATTAAAATAAAAAATTCTTATGTTTCTCATCCATTCCATGTTCTTTAATATCGTAGGATATTTTTGGTTGGGAAAAAATTGGGTGAAATTTTCATAAATAATACACGTGGAGTTTATCCATAATATTTATTTAGGGATTTCTTTGGTACCTATAAAATTTATGGTATTAATACCTTTTAGATAACTTGTGACTACAAATTTACCACATGTTCCATTAACTAAATTTATTAATATTTTAAATACTCATGATTAAATTACAATCCTTGGATTCAAAAGGGTGTCTGCCTGGGATACCATGACAAAAATCATTTATTTATAAACTCCTACATATAAGAATTCTTCTTTATATATATATATATAAAGCTCATGTATAATAACAAAAATTATTCTAAATAATACATAATAAAATATACTTTACAATATCATTAGAAAGAAATAAAATTTGTATAATTTGACTTTATAAACTTCTTTTTATTAAGTTGTGATTGATTTTATAAGAAATTTTTTGCACTTTGCAAAATATATTATTTTCTCATTAGAATAATTTTAGAAATAAATTAAATTAAAATCAATAAATATTTACATTTTTATTCCAATTTATATTTTAATTATTTAATATTTATTAATTTATTTAATGTTAAACATAGACGTGGAAAATATTTTAATTTAATTCCAATTGACATTTAAATTATATCAAGTAAAAAATTAAATAAATATTTTCATATAAACTACTTAAGCATTTAAGTATTCAACATTTCTTTTATATGTTTTATTGCATTAGTTTAAAATACATGGTGAAATATAAATTAGATATAACCAAACAAAGTGAACAACATTTTGAAACAAATAACATTATGTTATCTCTACGACTATGAGTGTTATGGTGAGATTTTATTTATCTTGAAACATTTTTAGTTGCCCAACCTATTTAACACTTTCTTTTGAAGCAATTTATTCTTTCTATTGTCCAACAATAGATGAAGAACCAAATATAAAAAATGAAAAGACATAATAAATTTGAATTTTAAATTTTATATAGATGAAAATAAACAAAAACATTCAAATCATTTTAAATATGATTGATACTCATTTACTATGAATTAAGAAATTAATTTTATACATTTATATCATCATCTCCACTTATTATCATAAAATAACACATAGTATAGAATTAATTAATATTTGAGGTTCCCACATGTTGTATAAATATAAGAACCTTAAATATGTACAATGTTAAGAACCCACAATTATGGATGACACTCATTTATTCCTTTCTTTCAATTTTAAGCCACACACAAAGTTATATATTACTCATAAAAATGATCCTCTTTGAACCAATGAATAAAAAGTTATAGTTGAAACTCTTATATTTCTATTTTTCTATTAAATGGAATATATACTCTTAAATTTCACAACAACAGTACATAGATAAATGAGAACCCACAAATAATTTATTTAAAATAAAATATTGCATACAAAAGTTTAACAATATTTAAAAAATAACTAAGTTTCATTATTGGTGTACTATACTATTTTATCCCTATTGGCTTCTTTGAGGCATTCTCATCAGATTAAACATCAAATAAAAATATTTTTTTTATTTTAAGTAAACTTATTTTCAACAATGCCAACAAATAGGAGAAATAAAATTACTCATTGAAAATTTTGTTTTAAAAATATACCTAACTCTCATTTACTAACTTTTCTCTTTTGTAGTTGTTACGACCCGATTGGATCGTAAGGACGTGAAATCTCATCCCTCGTGAGCCTCATGATTATTGCGCTGTACTATATGCATACTTTATTCATAAAAAATAATTTAAATCATAAATCTAATGTCATACTAACCATGAATGAGCATGAATAAACCTTTTTCTCATAAATGTAATATGAAAGTTGTAGTTGTGATATACATTTCAACAGTTGCCTATATACAAAAGAAACCATGGATGATATATTATTTAAATACAAAAGAATCATGATAATATCAAAATGCAAAATAAAACTATATGCAATTGACCTACCGTCATGCCACTGGAGCACTCTATCATGAACAAAATACTATGGCTTTATGCAAAGTGAAGCTCACCCAAACTAAAGATACTAATGTTGAGGAGGAGGAAGAGGAGGATCTTGTGCTACACCTATATCTATAGAGAAAAGGAAGAGAGAGGGTGAGTTTTGCAACAAAATTCAATGAGTGGATCCTCACTCCTAACCATACATGGGACATGAAGGAAAAATGTATAAATAATAGTAATGCAACATTCATAGAACCTTTCTATTTACTTGACATAAAAATATATATTATCAAAAATTACAAAAGATAACAGATTATCCATAACTATAAAGTGGTGCTCAGTCCTTGACGAACATAAGCCGATAGCTAGATCTTAATGGTCCCTGGTAACGCGTCCCTAGCGGATTGATCTAAAATAAGGATAACTTGCCCTTGGCGGGCCTTGGTATACCGAGATTAATGGAATAACTGCCATTAACTCACAATTTCGTTTCTCTAAGTAATTCTCTAATCTAAATTAAACTGAAGTTATAAAAAGGGGAGTTCTATATTTTCTAAGTTCAACATGTCTCAGTTTCCAAAATAAACATAGAGTCTTAAGTCTCATTTCATCAATCATAATTAATCCCAATATTTATAATCAATTCAAATCATGAACTAAATCATACAACACTTTTATAAAGCAAATATGGTCCCATGCATTTTCTAAAATCATAATTTCATGTATAAGTTCAAATGGAGCATTTCTAGCTAAAACACATTTTTGTATAAAGTCATATCATGTAAGAAATCCATTTTTCAAATATCTAAATACTCGTAATATAAGAAAATAATAATATAATGACCAAACTAAGGTCATGAGATCAAACACATTCACCTAGAGGGTGTGAAGCACTAACACCATGGGGACTAGGGAGGAGGAATGATACCAATGTCTGTCATTAAAACAACAAAACTCATAAACAACCTATAAGAAGCTCTAGATTACTCTAAATATACACCAACAACTTTGGGGGACACCCCACTTGATAACAATGAGAGAAATAACAAACCCTAACTCAAGATCATGAAAGAACAAAGAGAATGAAGACAAAATCTAACAACATATACTTACGTTGAAGTTTGGGGATGATGGATTGAAGTGGATTTAAGAGGAAAAGGGATTGAAGTGGATTTAAGAGAGAATGGAGAGAATCTAACAACATATACTCACATTGAAGTTTGGGGATGATGGATTGAAGTGGATTTAAGAGGAAAAGGGATGAAAATATTTGGAGGAGGTTTCTACTCTTTTACTTCTGTATGAAGGGGGAGCCTCGAAATGGGGTTTTAAAAGGAGTCAAAAAACGAAACGGTGTCATTTCTGGGTACTATTCATGCTTCAAGGAGACGCCTATTGCGGTTATAGTGGTAAGAGTTATCGCGCCCTGGAAACGGTCACTTACGACCGCTATAGGTTCTCAAACCACCAAACTCGTGAAATGCATTCCTGTGACCGCTATAGTGGTGAAGCAAATTCCAACTTCTGCATTATTTATGTCATTTGGTATATGGGTTATCTCAATACTCACTTATTTATTTTAAGTTAAAGTTCTCATTTATTTTACTCTCCATTAACTTTAAAAATTAAATGTAAATAAAAAATACCCTCATTTGGATTCGAATAAAATATAAAAAAAATCAAAATCTCAACCAATTAAAATCCAAATTTTGGGTTTTAGTTCAAATTGGAATCTTCAAAGTTTTCTAAACTTGTGGATTAAAAAGAAAACATTTAAAGATTTAATAAAATTTATTAAAAATCACTCTTTAGTTTATTTTCCTATTGGGAACAAATACTGAGGCTTTTGATCTCAAAAATGTGGCTCTATCATATAGCCCTCTAAGAAGGTGTAAGATCTAGACTTAGTGAAATTCAGGACCCAATGGTGGATCCTAGGACCCTGAGGTACGAAACTTGACTACTAACACGTGTACCCCAGGTTTTACAGTAGTAACCGTCATTGTACATCAATTTTCACTGTTAAGGATGCAATTGTCTCTTAAGTGATAGATCCACCTGTCTTGTATCAAGTATCCACCCATTCACTTTGCTTTATTTCTCTTTCATCTCGGTTATTGGTAAGAACTACAAACAAAATTAAAAAGGACAAGACTGGTAGCACTTTCCACAAATTCTTCCTCCACAATGAGCCTTATATTCTCTGTAAACTATACCAATCAGTAAAAGAAAATCAAAATCAATAATGGAAGTTAAAAAAAATAAGGAGGGAAAAGGAAGGGGAAATAGAGAAACTAAAAAATAAGGAGGGTAAAATAAAGTGGAAGTTTCAAATAATAGATACAAAGATAAAAGAATAAAAGATTATTCCTCACCTTTGTATTTTCATTGTGATTGACCACTACTTCCCTCTAATAGCTTATTTTCATTAAGTCTCTTTTACTCACCGTCCACCAATATATCAAATATAAGAAAATGGATGAAAAACAGATTTAATTAAGACAAATTTGGAGTAAATTTCTAGCATAGTAGAGATCGAAGGAGAGCAAGGGAAATGATTCAGTGTAGAATTTACATATGATTATATTTGAATGGTTATATAAATAATAAGGGTAATAAAGATGATTATTTTTTTATAATGATAAATATAATGATAATATTATTAATAATTACTAATTACTAATATTATGATCAAATTTTAAAAAAATTGATCATATCATATCAAGTTAGGCCTTATTGTATCAAATTATAAAAATTAATATTAATAGTAGCATCAATTTATAATGATGCCTCATTATGTCAAATTATACCAGATTACAAAATTAGTATTAACATGTAAATTGTTGGTTATAAATTAGGATTTTGACAAATTTATAATCATCATTTTTTAGTGTGTCTAAATTAATTATAAATCAAGTTCCCATTAAAAATCAGCATTGCATTAAATTGGCATATAATAATCTTCTAAATTAATTTAGATTTAGAACCATTATGTGATCAAAATATAATCCCTAAATTAATAATTAAGGTTATGAATATTGCGGGTCCTAAATTACTATAGAAATACACATGTAAAACTTTCCTCCAAATGAGTCTTAAATATTAGTATTATAGATAAGGATTGTGTTAAATTAGAATATGTGTCCATTTATAAATGTGCACAAATATTAGAGAAATGATTAACAGAATCTTGATATTAGGATAATTTAAGTATATTTTGCTTAATTGTCCTCAATATCTTTCTCTCTTTCTTAATTGCTCATTCTCCTCCACTCCTCTCTCTCCATTAATAGGGATATAATCAGAAGAAATTAAATAATATTATCTTGACTTTTTAAATTGAACATTTATTTGTGAAAAAAAAACTTTAAAGTGGGCACTTATTTGTGAATAAAGGGAATCAAAATCTAATATTCTGTTTTTATTGTATTTTTTTGTGCCAATCAAAATAAATAATCCCAATTATTTGATGATTTTCTTAATTTTTGAGCAACAATCTTAAACAACATTTATATTGAAATAGATTGGATAAATCCTTTTAATCCTACCGGTTCAACTTATTTGTGAATTTTTTTTACATTATTTCATGAGTTTAATTTTAATTACAATATAAAAGTTGTATACCGTCATCAAATCAAATATCTCCTTTTATATGACTTTTCAAGTAGTGGAGGTTGAAAGTAACTATATCTACTTATATGTCATTACATGATTGAATGAATATGTAAAAAAATTTTATATTGTCAATACTTTCCAATTAAATCCTTATTTTATTTTAGAATATATTTTCAATTTTACTATCTAGCATTAATTTTTTCAATTATATCCTCAACCTAATTAATTATATTAATTGAAATACTTAGTATATAATAAAGTGGTATATTATTTACATTAATGAATAATGAAAATAGACAAGATAATTTTGTCTAATTATATAATTTTATATTATTATTAAGATCAATTTAGTGCTTTTTTCAATTGTATTTTTTTTACACATAAACTAATGACCACATTTCTAGTGAGGCTGCTGTAAAAAGTGCATTTTACTCTTGAATTATAAGTCATGTGTATTTTGCTCAAAAACTTTAAAAAATGTAAAATCAACATCTTAATATTTTTTGAATATGCACTTTAGTTTGTCAATTTTTTTACTCATTGTTAATTAAAAATAAGTGCACTATATCCACTCAAACTTTATATTAGTTGCAATTCAACACCCTAAACTAATAAATAATGTACAACTTAGTATCCTAAAATTTCTTAAATATGTGTTATGTTTATCAACAATAAATGAAAAAATTTGCAAAACAGTCAATTTGCACATTAAGCAAGTTTTAGGAGATCAATTTGCATATTTTTAAAGTTTTAGGGTAAAATATATAAGACCTACTGTTCGGGGATAAAGAGTAATTTTTCCATTATTTAACCAAGAACAGCTCATATGTGGTTTGCAATTCTGATCTAAATGGAATCGGAAATGTCAGAAACGTTTCTCATAATCTCCAACAACAAACAACAAAGGACATTGAATTTTTAGTTTGAGATCTGTGTGAACAAAATAACTCAAATGAAATGGTCGATGCATATGCAGTCATAAAAGCTAATTAATCAACAGGACACAATTACGAAATCTACCTGGAGCATATATGTATTTACTTTATCAGTTTTGTGATTTGCGAGGGAGGTTTAATTAGAGAGATGGATAAATGATTTTATATTTACCATTTTTATTAACTTAAATGTTTCTTTCAAGTATTGTATTTTGTAAACAATTCATTTGAATAAGAGATAACTAGACTTTATCTATGCATTGGACGAAAGAATAATATTTAAAATTATCATTAGTTTAGAGTGATATAAATTTATTTTAAATTTATTTTATGAAATAATAAATTATTAATTTTTATGATTTTATTTTCAAATATATATTGATAAATTAATATAAAATAAAAAATTAGTAAATTAGACATTTTTATTTTAATAGACATATTTTTTACACAACCATCTCCTCTATTTTAAAATGTACACATTAACTATATTTTAAGATAAATTTGGTTAATGAATTGATTTTTTTCAAAATTAAAGGTAATTTATATGAAAAATTGATTAACTACGTCTCAAAAAAATCATGAAACCAAAGATTAACTAACTAAATCACTTTTAAAATTATAGATCATAATTTTAAAATTAAATTAGTGAGAAAATATAGCAAGATAACATTTAAATTTTATAGTATTTAAAGGAAATTTAATAATTAAAATAAAAAACTACATCCAAAATTCTTTTATTTTTTTCTTTATCTCTTTTAGTTAGCCTTCGAAGGGTTTTTTTTTTTTTCAAGAGTGTTGTAAGATTAAAAATAATTAGCAATCATTGAAATTGCTCATATTTTCGTAAAACGTAAAAAAAAAAATCGTATGTAATATTAAAACATTATTATGAATGAAAACATAAAAATAAATATTTGTATTTGGTATAATAATATACGGAATTGCATTTGGGACGTATTCTCTTTGGATTCTTGGTATTAAATAAATTCAAATTTTCCATAAAAAATATATATTTGTGGATATACATTATGTTAAAATTTAAATCTAAGTAAATAAGAAGGTATAAAAAAGAAATATGTTAAAATATTATTTTTAAAATCACTTTTGAAATTGTAGATCATAATTTTATAATTAAATTAGTGAGGAAATATAGAAACATAATATTAAATTTTAATATAAAATATATTTTTATAGTATTTAAATTAAATTTAATAATTAAAATAAAAAACCACATCCAAAATTATTTTATTTTTGCCTTTATCTCTTTTAGTTAGCCCCCGAACGGTGATTTTCTTTTTGGAGTGTTGTCATATTAAAAATAATTAACAATCATTGAAATTGGTTATATTTTCGTATAACATAAAAAAATATTCGTATGTATTATTAAAAAAAAGAGGAATGAAAACATAAAAATAAATGTTTGTATTTTGTATAATAATATACCAAATTGTATTTTGGGATGTATTATCTTTGGATTCTTGGTATTAAATAAATTCACATTTTCCATAAAAATGATATATTTGTTGATATATAATATGTTAAAATTAAGATCTAAGTAAATTAAACGGTATAATAAAGAAATATTTTAAAATATTATTTTGAACAAATCAAGAGAATACACGCCGCAGTAAGAAATATTTTAAGCATTATAATAAGTATCAAAGATATGATGGTGAAAAAATTTTCCAATGTTTAGTAGCCACGCGACCTGATACCTACACAACCAAAAAAATTAAATGCATGGATTAAAAAATATGATACAATTGCAATTAAAACTCACTATTGATAGATATTGATAGAAATTAATTACAGGATATGTTAAGGTAACACCAAGCCTAATGAATTTTTTGAAAGAAAGTAGAGGTTGAGACTTTTGAAATTCAAAATATGAAAAGACTGACCTTTTAGATTCTTTAATAATATTACTTTTAAATATAAATATATTATAACGAAATAAGATGCCTCTTTTACCACTTGGTTTGTTGTGACTTGAGGAAAAAAAAACTATTAAGTAGAAACATACAAATTATTTTCTATAACATTTATCACCACTGAAAATTTAAATGCAAGCAACCGAGGATTTTAAGTATACAATTGACAAATTAAGTGTCAACATTATCGGTTTATATATATATATATTCTCGGATTCCAAAATAAATAAAAAAATGTCCATCCAATATATGTTAGATTTTAAATCTTCTGTTTCCTGTTTCTCAATACAAATTTGACACTATATAATGATGATACCAACTATAATTTCTTATCTAATCACATATTTTCAACTATCTATAATTTTTATACATGGCAGAATTTGACCGGTAGAGATAGGAAGTGAGACGGGGAAATAAAGGCGGATGAATTTTAATTTGTTCTCAAAACATTTTTTATTATTTATTTTAGATGCATGAGCATATGGATGACCATATGCACGAACATCGCTGAATTTGCCTGGTGAGAATATTATAATTGAACGGTATGCTCCACAAGGACATTTTATAATGCAAAATCAGCTATTTAATTATGAGTTAGTCCAAACCTTTGAAGCAATCGAAAGCTAAAGGAGAACCAAGGAAGATGAGCAGTGAAGCAGGAAAGGTGGTGTGTGTCACTGGTGCTTCTGGTTATATTGCTTCATGGATAGTGAAGTTCCTGCTTGAACGTGGTTACACTGTCAGGGCTACTGTTCGTGACCCAAGTCAGTGATTCCTTTTCCTCACACATCTTTCTGCTTGGATTTACCAAAGTTGTTTTGTTTTTGTTTCATTTATTTGGGTTTTGGTTCAGCAGTGTTCATGTTATGCACATTTACAGGGGCGGATCTAAGTATATAATGGTGTATATAAATATGTATGTATTTTGTCCCCAAGGTTTTATTATGTTGGACCCTACACTAAGATGAAAATTATGTCAAACAATTTGTTATGCATATGTCCCATCGATCACCTAAATTTTCTGGATCCATCACTGGGAATATATATAATTGATGTATTTGGAGCAGGTAATCCCAAAAAGGTTGATCACTTACTTAAGCTTGATGGTGCAAAAGAGAGGCTGCAACTGTTTAAGGCAGATCTTCTAGAAGATGGTTCCTTTGACTCTGCTATTGAGGGCTGTGATGGTGTCTTTCATGCTGCTTCACCTGTTGTTCTGGAGGATATCAAAGACCCACAGGTCTATTCCATTTTACTTATGTTGATATTACTTTATCTTATAAGAAGCCACATCACATGAATGACTTTAAAACTGAAGAATTGTGGCCACATATCTTACTTAGTTAGAATCAAAATAGAGTTTGTTGAGTTTTACACTTTTAATAGAGACTAGATAGATTAGTTACGTGATTTAGTCTCAGCAATTAATTAGTAATTAGTTACACACACTAGTTTATGTCTTACTATTAAGAAGTCATACTTTTTATCCCTTTTATTCTCTCATTTCTGTGAACTATTGTCATAACTTTTAGTACAGGATGTGTTTGGTTTGGGAGTAAAAGTAAGAATAAATTTTTCATGGATAAATTTCATGTATAAAACCCATAATTCTGCTACACATTGTTGTTAGGGAAATACATCTTCTTTTTCAACTCCCAAGTTATGATTAGGAATTGGAGAGGAAAACTAATTAATTTTCATATACATAAAAATACAAAGCCACCATAACATATCACAAATAAAAGATAATTGTAATGGTTCAAAGATGACATCATTGAAGGAGAAAAGTTAAAATATATTTTTATTTTTAGCTGCATGTGGAGAAGCAGGTTGACAAGAATTCTCAATATGTTTGCCTTTTCTCATCACCAGTCAGCACTGTGAATATGTGCCCTCTCCTAAGCATATAAAAGTAAAATGGAGTGCAAACAAAAGGAAGGTATTGATGTAAAGCACTTCACTTCCTTGGGACATATGTATGCGCATTGCACTGCCAAAATTCAAGTTAACCTGTTCTCTGTTATGTCATTTGCTATATGGCTCAGAGACTAGTCAGATGATATAAGTGTAATACTGTAATATCATGAGATTCTAATTTGACATTATTATAAAATCTGTTAATCAAGACTCGAGGAGAAATTACTACTTTTGGTGTCTTTCCAAAGCTGACCAGTGTCCTGTTTGTTCATTTTGATCTGTTGATTTCTGTATCTCAGGCTGAACTAATTGATCCAGCAGTGAAGGGAACTCTTAATGTCCTCAAATCATGTGCAAAATCGCCATCCGTGAAGCGAGTTGTTTTAACTTCTTCTGCTGCTGCGGTTCTGTATAATGGAAAGCCTCGAACTCCAGATGTAATAGTAGATGAGACATGGTTTTCAAATCTGGATATTTGTAAGGAACAAGGGGTATGTGACCTTTTCCCAAAACTTAATTCATAAATCAAAATTGGAAGATAATGATGCAATAGGAAAATGTGATGCTGGTGCAGTTAGTTCCAGTTAGTTCATCAATCATCATCAATGTGCCTTGCCATGACATTGGCTCATGCAAGCAGGGAACACTTCCGCTCTGCTTAGATGGTCCAATAAACTTGTTAAACTGCTTCAGCTTTCTTGCTACAATATTTGAGAGCAGCTTAGTACTTCGTTTGAAACCTTGCATTCATTAGACAATTGCTATTGAGTAATGATGCTAACATATTTGTTCCAATCTGCACAAATATAATAATTCATCATGTATATAGTACTATGTTCACTTGCTCTCTTAACTTTCTTGACATATTTTCTATTTGTGTGTGTGATTTCCTTCTAGTTGTGGTATCAATTTTCGAAGACTGCAGCTGAGAATGCTGCCAGAGAATTTCTAAAAGAAAGCAGCATTGACCTGGTTTTTATTAACCCAGCAGTAACCATAGGGCCACTCTTGCAACCAGAGCTTAATTCAAGTGTCTCATTAATTTCAGACCTGGTAAATGGTAATCTCTTTTTCTTCTTCTTCTCTTTTAACTCAGGAAGTTTTGTGCATTACAAAAATCCTATTATCCCCTTTGTATGCATCTGAATTACATAAGTATTCTATTATCATTCAAATTAGATGCCAATGACACCACCACATCTTTGGTTTGGCATTATCTGTACATGCAAGATTAAGGCACTTCAAGACTTTAGTCCATGTGACTCTCACTTGATTGATGCAGGGTCACAAACATTTCGAAATTTTAGTTATGGATGGGTCAATGTGAAAGATGTGGCAAATGCGCATGTTCAGGCATATGAGATTGCTTCAGCTAGTGGAAGATATTGTCTGTTTGAGAATGTGGTGCACTACTCTGAAATTGTCAAGATGTTACGTGATATATATCCAAAAATAACAGTTCCAGAGAAGTAAGATTAATTATTTCTACTTCTCCAAGAGTACATATGGATATATGAAATCAGATCTGCAATTACTAAATTTTGGAAAACATGAATAGACTGTGAGCCAAAGGGAATTGAGAGAATTGGAAATCTGAACTTGATAAAGTGGGTATATATAGTGATTACAATTAAGTTATAGTGTGACTTTATACTAATAGAAATGTAACGAATGTAACTGACTCAATTTATTCCCTAGCAACTGTGAGATCAAACCCTTTTAGTCTACACATGTAGTATCTAGTGACCAATGCATTCCTTTCTTTTAGCAGTGCTCTCCATTATTTGCATCAGGACTTGTGAACCAAATAAGGGTTAAGATTTTTGTTAATTATCTTCTATTTTTTCTAACAACATTTTCACAATGTTATCAGGTGTGCAGATGATAAGCCATATATGCCAACATATCAGGTTTCCAAAGAAAAGGCAAAGAGCTTGGGAATTGAGTTCATCCCTTTGGATGTCAGCCTCAAGGAAACTTTAGAAAGCTTGAAAGAAAAGAACTTAGTTAGCTTCTAGTTCATGATATTTCCTTGAGGAGAAAATGCTTATTACCTCAACGACATTTAGTTGGTGACTTTCAGGAACTCCTTGCCTAAGGAGGAATTAATAATCTGAAAATTAGACAATCTTTTTCTCTTTATTTTATTTCTTTTGTGCCAATCAAAATCTTTTTGTGTGCGTGTGTGGATAATTTAGTCTTATAGATTAATTTTTTTAAATAATCAAAATTATTTAATGATTTTCTTAATTTCTGTGCAACATTCTTAAACAACATTTATAATTTATATTGAAATGGATTGGATATATCCTTTTACTCCTTCCAGTTCAATTTATTTGTCAATTTTTTTGACATTATTTTGTTTTAGAATATCTTTCCAATTTTAATATCAAGATGGCATTAATGTTTTTTTTTTTAATAATACCCTCAATCTAATTAATTGTATTAACTGAAATACTTAGTATGTAATAAAGTGGTACATTTTTTTTTTATATCTATAAAGCGGTACATTATTTACATTAATGAAAATAGACAAGGATGATTTTGTCTAATTATATTAGTTTTATATTATTATTAAGATCAAGTTAGTGTTGATGGGCACGTTATTAATCTCATAATCTAAAACGAAGGGAGTGTTAATCTTTTTCTTTTGTTTAGTGCTATATTCGTTCAACTACTTTTAATTTTGCAATAATGACCACGTTTCTAGTGGAGCCGCCCGAAGATTATTGACATTTGCTTAAGAAAAAATTACATTTTATCCCATGAATTATAGGTATTATATACTTTAGTTTAAAATTTAAAAAATGTACAAATAGAGATCCTAATATTTTCTTTATGTGTACTTTAGTCTTTTTATCAATTTTTTACTCATTGTTAATAAAAAATAGGTGCATTATACCTACTTAAACCTTAAGTTAGATGGAACTCGGCATATTAAAATAACAAATAACGTGCAATTTAATATTTTAAGCTTTCTTTAATGAGTGTTGTTTTTCTTAACCATAGATGAAAACGTTTATAAAAGAGTAACTTTGCACATCAAATAAATGTTAGGAATCAATTTACATAATTTTTAAATTTTTGAATAAAATGCACAAGGTCATATATCTCCAGGATAAAGTACAATTTTCCCGATGTTTAATCAGCAACAATTCATACTTGGTTTGCAATTCTGCTCTTAATGGATTCGGAACTGTCAGAAACTTTTCTCATAAACTCCAACAAGGCAACAACAAACAACGAAGGACAATCATCTGTGAGAGTTTAAGATCTGTATGACCAAAATAACCCAGAAGGTCGATGCACATGCAGTCATAAAAGCTCATCAGCAGGATAGCACTTACGCGATACACACCACGGATCCAGAAAATTTTAATAATGGGGGTAAAGATATTACATACATATAAGATAATATTTTATATAACTTTTTATTTTAGTATGAAGTCAAATTTAATAATATAATAGGGGTAAAATATATACACATCTACATATTTCTATATACCTTTTGAAACTTTGGTGGGGGCATAAGCCCCCTCTTCTGTACAAATAGATCCATCCCTCACGATGTGATGTGTGAATAATTTGGGGGGCAATGGAGAATAGAGAGCCAGAGAGTGAAGAGAATTAGAGAGAATAGAGAAAACTAGCTAACGAAAAAGAGGTCTGTTATTAACTTTTCATTTAGGATTTACAAAAAGAGAAATATTATTTATATTCATAAGTTTTTGAGACATGTGTCTACAAGTCATATATATTATTAGATGGAGTATAAATCTCACTTAGTTTAAGATCCACATCTTATTCAATAATTAATGAGAGTGTATCGATATGATATAGATAAGAGTGCCAATACGATATCACATAATATATAAGTATAAATAATACTATCTTTTACAAAATGACACTATTCTTATTTGTATTAAAATTATTTTCCATCATGATGGCTCTTTTTCACATAGTTATAAAGGGTGTGATACTATACTGAGACCCATTTTTCCTTAAAAATTTCAACTATTAAATAGAAACACACAAATTTTATATATCTAACATATATCACCACTGAAAATTTATATGCACGTAACCGAGGATTTTATGTGTACAATTGACAAATTTAGTGTCAACATTATAGCTTGTCTGTACCTAAAAAAATATTATATCTTGTCACCGCAATGATGTCATTTTTATGATAGATTTTGTTTTTTTTTCTATCTAAGTATTGAATTATAATTAGCTCTCGTAATAATCACTTGTGTCAAATTTAATAAAAATTGAATATCAATAACAATACAATTATACATCTCTTATTTTTATTTATTTTAAGCATATATATACTACAAGAAATTTATGTCTAAAAGAGCACTTACTTTTGGATACACATAAAAAGTATTGCTTTCGATATAACAAAGGCTACACTTTTTAAGTTAAGACATCATTTTTAAAGAGTTGCTATATCATATATGGCTAATTATCAAATGCAATATTTTTTAACAAAATGATACATTTTTAAGCTAATGCATCACTTTTTATAGAATTGCTATAGCAAGTGTGGTCAATTATTTAAGGCAATACTTTTGAATAAAGAAGACAATATTTTTTAGATATCAAAGATAACACATTTAAAAAAAGAGTTGTCTATATATACAAAAAGTAATGTTTTTCATATATTTCTAAAAATAAGTGTTGTTTTAGGACAAATTTCTTGTAGTGGTATTATATTGATTTTCATATAAACAAAAACTATGTCAAATGATTTTAGATTAATTTGAATTCTTTTGCTATAGATGTGATCTATATGACATAAGCTTCTAATCTAATAGTGAGTTTTGTACAAAATTACTACAATAAAAATTATTCAGTGGTATAATATTTGCTTAAAGTTACATTAATGTAACTTGATCCTATATATATTATGCATGAATTCTAAATATGATGGAGATCCCAAAACATTTTTTTTTATTACTCCATTTGTTTCAAAATATAAGTCTTTTTAGAGTTTAATTTTGTTTAATAATAATGAGAAATACTTATATATACTAAGAGCAAGAAAAAGTACTTACTATGATTCATTTATTAATTGACACATCAGTTTTATGAGTTATTATTTTTTCTCTTTTTCACTATATTTTTAGTGTAATAGCTTCTGTATCAATTAGTAAAAGAAGTAGAACAAATACTTTCACTTGCTCCAAGTGCACCGGAGAATTTTTCAATAATAATTGTCACTTTAGGATTCTAATAAAGCTTTAATTAATTTATATCAATTTTATCCTTGTATGTATTAAACTTAATGGAGTGACTATTTTCAGTCATAATTATCTATTGTCACTCTCACTAAATTGATTTCTATTTTATTTTTCTAAAATGACATTCTTTTTTTAATAATCAAATTAGTAGTCTATCATTATTTTATTTCATCCTAACACATTATTGTTTCAACATTATCATAAAGTCCCAAATAAAAAAAAGTTATCATAAAGTCTTCTTTTAATATATATTTCATTGTTTACCAAATACCTGTGATTTTTTATGTTGTGAAAAAGTGCTTTTTTTTGCTCTTTTCTGTAAAACACAAATATTAAATTTATTTTTTTATATAACTAAGTGTAAAATAGATAATTATTCACAAGCTTATCTTAAAGACAATTTATAAATTGAATTAATTGTTTTTTAATCTTCAGAAGACCTTCTTTAAACATTTTTACATAATAATGCTTTATCCTTTTGTTTTAATATTATATGAATAACGTAAGGAATTAAAATAGATATGAATGTCGTATATACAATAGTACGTACTCAATATTCAACCATCTAGTATTTACATAATTATAACCTAATATTAGATAAACATTGTATACTAATGTTCATAGTATTAATATCGTATGATTTTTATAATAATTTTTAATCTATTAATTTTTTAATTTTATTTTTAAAATTTAAGGTAACATAATAATATTAATCATATATTAAATTAATATGTATTATTAAAATATAAAAAATTTATACTAATATTTGATAATGTATTGTCACATCAATTATTATATAAGAGAATTGAGTTTAATTTTTATATATTGATAACGTAAAATTTTTTTATATTATCAAATATTCTGTCACATCAATAAATATGATTAAATCATGAGATGATGCTGTAAATTTTTTTTATAATATCATTGCATAAAAATTAAATTCTAAGATATTATACATATAACATAATGTGACATTTTATATTAACAGTGAATATTACTTAAAATTTGAATTTAATAACTTTGTTTTATGTTTTTGGCGAAGATCTAACTTTATTTTATTTAATTAATAATTTATTATGTTAAAAAATTATTAAATTTGTTTTCATTTTTAATGGTATTTATATAATATTAAAATAGAAAATTATAAATAGAAATGCTATTATGCTTAAAGTCAATTGAAGTGGAATAATAAATTTTGCTTTTTTTCAAAAATAAAAATTGCAAAAGAAAAATACTGAAATATTAAATTTTTTTTAAATTATAAATATTAAATTTTAATGAAATTAGAAGTGTCAAGAAAATATGTGACTATTGCCACTCCTATTTATCTATTGATACTCTATATTAATTACATTCATTATCACTATTACTGAAATATCCTTGAGATTTTTATAATAGTTAGCTTTTCTTTGAAAAAAATAAATTAAATAGCTTTTGGTGTTTCGTAGTGTTTTTATTTACGTTCATGTAAATAATACTGTGCATTTATCAGATTATTATTTTTTATTTAGATTTATTCATTGGCAATATTATAATAACCAACAAATAAACGTTACACTATTATAATCAATATCATAATAATTAAACTAGTTAATATTAAAAAATTAATAAATTACAATTAAGCATAATATTTAACTTGAATTAAAAAATACATCAGTAAAATAAAACTTAAATAACTTACAAATTTAATCAAATATAAAATATACCTTTTTTTCAAGTCTTACTCATGCAAAAAATAATACAATTTTTTTTTATAATATTGCAATTCCATCCAAATTTTTTTTATCAAGAGTCTTTAAGCAATATTTTTCTGTGTAACACCCAAAATAATATAAAAAAAAGATAGTAAAAATCTTTGTTAAATTAATTAGAAGACATACTAGACAATATCATATGTATTTACCTTAATAAATCCAACTTTAACTTACTTTTTGCAATTATAGCTAATTTTCATGTGTAATGTTAATTAGTAAAATTATTAAATATAAATTTAAAATATCATAATAATAGTATATTAATTATAAATATAAAATAAAATTTTAATTAAGGACATTTAGAAATATCACAAATTAAAAAAATTAACAATTAAAATAACCTTAAGGACATTTTAGGAATAGTACTAGTGAATACAATTACTATGGAGTGGCAAGAGATAAATGAGAGTGGCTCAGAAACTATTAACTTAATTATGAAAGAAAACAAAAAGGGCATCTTAAGAAAGGTGAATAAAAGATTAGTGAGTAAGAATGATAATATTGACTTTTAAATATCTTTATTCTTTTTTTTCATCTCTTTCTTAATTGATCATAATTTTTCCTTTAAAGAGATAGTTTAATCTTTAACTTTAGTATTTTTAAAAGATCAAGACTACTTGAGGATTGCCTTAATTTATGTGAAAAAACCTTAAATAACTTATACTATAATTTGAAGCAATAATGCTACCTTGACCACTAGTTTGGGTGTCTTGTACAGACACCATATAGCACTGTAGAGGATGGATAAAGGATGCACATATGGGGAAATTAAAAGCAGAACACTATAGTGGCTCCCAATATTTCATTTTCCCTCTCCATCTTCATTTGCATTTCACGCACAGCACCTTGCCTTCTCAATCCTCTTCACTTTACTTCCACAACACCCTCTCCATTTTCTTCTTCCTTCCACTAAGAACAAAGCATTCCCTCACCCCCCCAACCCTCTCAAACCCGCATGAAATCAACCCCAAATTATTTCCCTCCCTCCTCTTCCAACTCACTACCTCGGTCACAAGTCCTGATCAACTGCGAACCAACTCCCACCTTAGCTCGTGAAGCTCACAAAGCCACTCTCCCCTAAGTACCTTAAGGTCACAAACCCATTCTCGCCTCTCCCTCTTAACATCTCTTTGTCACTCTCTGCCTCTCTTGATTTCCGCTGCGTTCTTGTCAGCGCGCCACCATCAGCAGCCACGTCTTTGCCCGCCAGACTGGTCTTGGGTGGTCTTCGAGTTTCGTTTTTGTCCGTTGCTCACTCTTCATCTCACAATTCCATAACCAATTTGGTTTATTGATGCACAAGAGGTTTAGTGCGTTAGCGCATTTTAATTTCATTTTTCACGATCATATCCTTCAGAAGGTACTCCTATACTTTGTTCTTGCTTCTATTTGCAAGTTTGGATTTTTTTAAGTAAAGTAGAATTTTCTTGACATGCTGTTTCAAAGGGTTGCAAATCTGTCCTATTATTATGTACTGCATCTTGTATTTGGTTTGAACTTTGGTGCTGCTATTATGGTTGGATGTCCTATTACAATAGTGCTGTTTGGATTATTTTGGCTTTGAGTATGTAGTGTAGAGTATGGTAGTAAGTAAAAACTAGCAACTATTGTGGTTCTACAAGCAAAGCATATGTGTAGAACTTATATTGTGAGAAGCCAAAATCCCATTAGTGTTTGATTAGAATTTTTCTTTGGATGTGGAAGGAAAGTAGTTGGTGAACTCAAAAAAATCTACTGAAATCAATAGTTGTTGGCTTGGTAGCTTCCACGCATAGGTTTGAATCACTTTGGTTCTGTTTTCATTGTGGAATAAATCATACTCCCCCTATTAATATATTATGCATTTGTTTAAGTTTAAGAAAGTGCTTTTGCAATGTAATTTTTTTCCAAAAGAAATTATTTTTTACTTATGAAAAAAATGTCACTCTTTTAATGTTGTTACTTTACATAAGAAAGGGGTTACAATACTAAGATGCCTTGCTCTTTGAAATTCGAGGGTTATTAGTATTAAGATTAGTTTGTCGAGTTGTTATTATGATGGTATTTGTGAGTAGCTTAAATGATTGTGGTTCTTGCCTTGGTTGTGTCATTTGCTTTCCATTTATTGGGTAGCAACTCTGTCGCAGGAAAAAGAAAAAAAATATAGTTTTAATCCCCTGAATTTAACATTTATAATCAATATATAGTTGTCATTTGCTTGTGCCATTTGCTTTCCATATATGCCCTGAATTTAACATCTGTAATCCATTTTATGGAAAATGAGATAATGTAATTGTAGTGGAACTTTGACATCTAGAGGCCCAACACGATAATTTTGTCATTCAACTCTTACCAAGTTGTCAGACCATCTATATTGATTGTGGCATCTGGTTTGAACATGAATTGGTATAGACTATAGAGATCATTGTACTATGTTTCAAGCTTTCAATCGCCTCCAAAGAGATCATAGTGTAGTGATTGTTAACACTTAGTATTAGAATACATGTCCATTCTAGTCTCTCCATTCCATTCCTCACACTGTAATGTAAATTGAGTGAATACACAAGAAGCACACATAGAGAGAAGTTCTGCCCGTACATATTTCTGACGAAAGTCATGTTCACTTGCCACCCTTTTCATTATTATATCGCAGTCTCCACTAACTACTTCCATGTCTTTTGCTGAATATTCCTTCCTTTCCTTTTTCTTTTTCCAGTTTTGTTGTTTTATCAACTTGTTGACAAAAGGTTACTCCAGCTATGTACTTTAATTATGACTGAAACCACTTTCCTCTTTCTTTTTACCTTTTGGTCTACAAGGGAAGTGCTTTCTTGGATGACATCCTTTTTCTTCTATGGCCATGTCTATTATCTTCATGTTGTTATTAAAGAGTTTGGATCTTTTTTCATTAGCATTCAATCGTTTTCTTTTCCTTTTTTTTTCTTAATATCATTATTCAGGTGGGTCCTTGAATTTAATTAGCTTGTGATGCGGATGAATATGCTCATTGCTTTTGTATTACACTTAGTTCATTGATTATGGATACTAGTACTGCAATATCTGAATACTTTCACATTCGGTTCATTGAGGAAAAACAAAAACAAAATTGCCTTTATCATGATTTGTTGGCTTAATTCTTGATTTTTACAATCAAATCGAAAGTTTTATTGCTTGAGAGGTTTGCTTACCCTTTCCAACCCTCCAATAAAGTAGTATGGCAGTTTTCTTACTCTTTGCTCAATGGCGAAGTGTATATTTGACCAATTAGTGGCTGCTAGGGCTTGTGAGAAAGTTCATCTTGAGTGAGTGCACAATCAAAAAGTTTAAAAACCTGCATATGTACCAGAAAACTTATAAAATTACTAGCTTTTTAATAAGAAATTACTTTTATATGAGAGCAATTACTAGCTACAGATAGTGGTTTTTATGTGTGACTTCTAATCATGTTAGCAATTGCATGGTTTTTAATTACTAGAACTTGACTCAATAAATAAAGTTAGAGCTTTTGGAAGGCTTACAGCCTTAAAAAATTATATTTGAATAGTAACAATTGGAAATTGGAACAATTAGTAGAATTACCAACAAATTTAAAAAATTCAGCAAGTTTATGAGGTTGGGCAATGTAGAACTACTCATGGTTAATTTCTTTTAAATTTGTTTGTGTGTGAACTATGTGTGCATTTATATTATTACCAGGTATTATCCATTTTTCTTATACTATTTCTTGAGGTGGTTTTGTAAGATGTTTTTTTTTTGTTTTTTCTATTTTATGCAGGTGTTTAACTTTCTAATTAAAGTAAATGGAGGTAGAAAGGTCTATGGAGGAACAATCAATCAACCATGCCATTAAGAATGTTGTTGAGGCCATTAGTGAGGGTGGTAGTCCTAATGATACCTCTAAAATAGTTGAGCCAGCTATTGGAATGGAGTTTGATTCAGGAGAAGCTATAAAATCATTCTACAATAAGTATTCAACTGAAATGGGTTTTGGATGGAAGGTCAGAAATTCAAAAAAGGGACCAGATGGAGAGGTGAATTATTTGATTCTTGTATGCATACAAGAAGGAAAAAGTCAAACAAAGATACCAATAACTTTGAAGACACTTTCCACTGTAGCTACCAAATGTAAAGCAAAGATTACGACAAAGAAGGGGGATGTGGAAAATGGACTATAAAAATATTTGTTCTTGATCATTGTCACAAAACTAGCCCTTCGAAGGCAAGAATGTTTACGAAAAATAAAAATATTAGCATGCAAGTGAGAAGAACAATTGAATTACATGATGAGGCAGGGGTGAGGATAAACAAGACTTTTCATACTCTTGTTCACGATGTTGGTGGGCATGAGAATTTGTCATTTGTAGAAAAAGATGTGAGAAACTATATTAACAAGGAAAGACGATTGATTGGGAAGGAAGGAAATGCCAAAGCTTTGGTGGATTATTTTTGTAGGATGAAGGATCAAAACAATAATTTCTGTTTTGATATTGATCTTGATGAGGAGTTTTGCATCAGAAATATTTTTTGGGTAGATGCTAGAAGTCGAGCTCATATGAAGCCTTCGGAGATATTGTTAGTTTCTATACAACCTACCTAACAAACAAGTATGAGATGCCATTTGCTGCTTTTGTTGGTGTTAATCACCATGGTCAGTCAGATTTACTTGGTTGTGGCTTAGTATCAGCAGAAGATACCAAAACGTTTGTCTGACTTTTCAAATGTTGGGTCAGATGCATGCCCGGTAAGCCACCGAATGGGATTGTGACTGACCAATGCAAGGCTATGCAAAATGCTATCAAGTCTTGTACATTTGATATGAAGAAGTCCTCTAAACCCCATCTGCATGACCGTGTCTCGTTGCTCTTGTGTCAAGGACTTACAAATCGTTACTAGACGATTTGGTGAGCACTGACTAAGGAAGACAGCCTATAAATATGCATTGCAATTAAATCATCAACCATAAAACCTCACTATGAATGATAAAGGAAAAAAAGTTTGATGAATATGTAATATCCCAAATATGAAATTTAGTGATATATGAGTTATATTATTATTACCACCACCACTAGTTTTATTAGCGTTATTATTATTATTATTATTATTGTTGTTGTTGTTGTTGTTGTTATTATTATTATAATATAAAAGTTCAGTAAAAGGAACCACGTTAACGTTTTTCAACAAATAACTTTATTATTATTATTATTATTATTATTATTATTATTATTATATATTCACAAGCACACCTACGTGGATGCACCTTTGCTACATATATATGTGGTAAAATATTATTATAATATACAAGCAAATAGAACGAAGCATAAAACGCTTCAGCGGTTATTTCGTGGAATTTGTTTTAAGCGAGCAAGACCTAAATGCTTCTCCTAGGGCACAAGCCATCAACTCCTCTGCGCGCTAAAGCTGGGGCGAATGGAACAGGACCGTGTAGAGTTTCTTTTATACTCCTAATATATTTTTGACAGATCAAAATACTCTCTAAATATTTTTCTAAGAACCTTAGTCAATCAAGGATTTTTCCCTAGAGAGAAAGACGTGGTTCTCTCAATTCTCTGATTAATCCCTTTTGGTAAGTGATCTTCATGGAATTTAGCCAATTCCTTCTCCTTTTAATCTAGTTTGTGAGTTTAGGTACTGCAGGTATGATTTTCTCTCACCATTCTTCCTCCCTATCATCCCAAACTCAGTTGGGCGATTAAATCAAATTGTTTATATTTTCATTATATTGTTTGACAGTTATCGATGCCATTCCTACTCCCCAAGATCAAGTTGTCAGTGGAAGTACACTCCGACTACTAACGGTGAGTGGGTTTAAGCTCATAGTCATACTTTTGGTCATTATTATTATTTTCCCAGATTATATGAATTATTTATGAAATTTTAGAATAATTTTTGCCAAGAGATATGCCTTTATGGATTATAGAAATTTTAGAAAATTATTATTTTAAAGTTATCATGACAAATTATTATTTTAGAAAAACTCGTGGGACCATACTTGTTGTATGTATGATTATGGATTTGTTTTATCATCTAGAAAATTTCATGAATTCCAATTTTATATGAACAGTGAATTTTGTTGCTATTAGTTTTTAGCCAATAAATAGTGAGAAATAGATCAGTGAGTTAACGCAGGATTGATCATTAACCTTGGTATCAAGTGGTCCGCTAGAGGACTAGCTCACCCATAGTAAGGAACCTAGTGAGGTGTCCATTATGGGACCTAGTTAGGTGCCCATCAGATTAGCCATTGGCTCAGATTTAGCTATAAACTCAGATAATTATGTACAAAATAATTTCTATTGCTCTACTAGTTATTGCCATGGATTAATTAAATTATTATTTCAGTACAATTATCTATAATTATATATAAAATATTTTACACCAGTTGCATGTATATGTTATGTATTTTGATTGCTGTCCCATGTGGGTTGTGAGTGGAGGCTCACTCACTAGTTTTGATGAACTCACCCTCTCTTTTTCCCTCCAGTCTCCAGATACAGCTAGGTTCAGTTGCACCAGGATCCTCCCTTATAGTGCTTGAGCTTCTCTTGGTGAGCTTCGTTTGGAGTGAAGCTCATATAGGTTATGTTAGCTTAGTAGTGCTCTAGTAATCGTGTAGGCAGAATCCGGACATGCATTATATTATTTTAATTATTTTAGAATTTCAGCCATTTATTTAATTATGTTTGGTTTTGGCCCAGATTATGGATTTATGCAACTTTATATTCAGAATTTATGTTTTAAAAATATTTTCAGATTATGGAATTATAGTTGAACTTGAGATATTTTGAATATATTTGATTTAATTATGTATATTAGTCAATTATGTTACCAGAGGCTTCCGTGGGACTCAACCCTTCACGTGCCGTTACGTTCCATAGGCGAGTCGTGATAAATACATACCTTGCCAGATTTCTTCTTGTTTTGTTCAGGTGGAACATCCCTATATTTCCTTTTTTTATCTTCAATACAAACATTCCCGATTTTTTTTTCTTTTCATTGGTTCGAAGCTTCGTAGATTTCTTCTTCATGGCGTGTTCAGGGATCTTAACACTCTGGGAGATTTGTAGATCTTTACTACTGTTATCACTATAGGAATGTTCATCTATATGAACCATATTTCAATTAAATATGTTAGTAGACTGTAGGTTTTGCAAATCAAAAGGTTGAATTTGTATAGGCTAGCCATTTTCACCATTAGTGATTGCATTAGGATCAAACTCCTTGTCTAATCCTGAGCTTGTTGACTCTTCAACTCCAGGCGCAACTATTAATTTAAGACATAGCCAACGCGTCAATACATGGTGACAATACATAGATATAAAAAGTTGTTAGTATCTTCTAATTTCTAAACTCTCCTCCACTTTTAATACATGAAATACTGGTTACCATGGAATGACATACCACGTACAGAATGCCCAATATGTCATTTTCCTCGCGCCATTTGCTATGCAGGAATGTAAAGACAAGTCAATCATGTGACCTACGAAACAGCATTAGTGGATACCAAAAATATTTATATCGAAACTAACTACCCAGTGGTATATTTTTACATAGTTGCCCAACTCAAAAGGATAAAGATAAAGAAAACCATCTCATAGTTGCCCATTGGTATAAAAATTTGATATACTCAGCTTGCTACAACAAGTCCAACTGCAAAATAAAAAAGCTAGAATAATGTTACAGAAAATATCAATGAGGTTACTTTGTGCTTTGGGGGACCAAGTTTTCTCATTCCAGGCTTCACATCCTTTGAAGCCTAGACCACATGTTCTTCTATCTCATCATACAATGGTTTTAAATTTAAGCTTCTTCCTTCAAGGTTTGAAGTTTTATCAAACACCCAGGTATAAAAAATGAATAAAAAAAGGTAAAACTCTCAACAAAATCACCAACCAAATGAAAGAAAAAAGGAAAATACCTTATCAAAGAAACAACATAGGAAAGCAAAATAGAGCTTGCTGATCTTATTAGTGCAGTGCGGATGATTTATGCTTACAGGAATTTGCTTCAGAAAATTTTCTTCATGAAATTTAAATGAAATCAATTAGCCAAGTTAATTTAGCCTTCCAAGCAATCACAACAACGGCCACACTCAAGTGAGGTCTAGTTACGCAATTCTAGAATCTTTTGCAAATAAATTAAAACCAAATCAAAATATGCTCTATGCAAAAATACTTAACTCCAATCATATGTCACAGAGTCAGAGAAATATTGTAAGAAGCATACAATTACAAATTCAGCACAGCAAAATAAACTAATCCTTCAGCCCAAGCATTTCATGTGCAAGGATAAATCATCATCTCTCAACCACACCCAACAACACAGTCATCAACACAAACAAAACTCAACAACACAACCAATATTGTAGTGAAAAATACAACTAGATTAAGCTTTCTCAAATATGCAAAGCTTTACGGCAAAGACTTAGCAACCTAACAACAACATCAATGACTACCCAATGGTTCAAAAAATAAACATCACACACACACACACACACACACACACACACATTGACACGCACAAACAGAGAGACACCCTTACTCTTTTGGCGACCTTGAGAAGGGACACTGAGAGCTCAGCGGCAGACAAGAGAACCGAGATGTTGATCGTGGAGGGAACCGAGAGCACCGAGAGGTTGAGCTGGAGAAAGCAAGCACGCCCTTCATCACTCTTCATGATCGTGAGCTTGAGAGAGGGAGACGAGATGCAAATGCGACAGGACCACGACCGCGAGCTTGAGAGAGACCAACAGTGAGCGAGCTTCCTTCGCTGGAGGAGCACGACCGCAAGCTTGCGAGAGGGACACGAGAGTGACTGATCTTCCTTCGTCACAAGGGCTCAACCACGAGCTTGCGAGAGGGAAATCCCAGCAAGGTAGCTTGAGAGAGGGACACCGAGTGTGAGCTTTAGAGAATGGGTAGAGGGAAGAGGAGGTGGTTTTCGGATTTGAAAGGGAAAAGGGATTTGGGAGGGAGAGGCAGCATTTGAGAGAGAGAGGGGGTGGTTTTTGGATTTGAAAGGGAGGCGGGATTTGAGGGGATGGGTCCTGAAAGTGACAATGTCTTTTGGGATCTACTATGGTGTGCCATTTTTTTTCTCCATCTGTGCACCTGCCACAATTGTATACGTGTCACCGTATAGACACCCAAAGCAGATGTCAAATTAGCATTTCTGAATTTGGAGGGAGTATTTATTTTGGAATGCGTGCAAACATGTTTTTGTAAATTTAGCTAGTGAGATTATTATAGTGGAACCACCTGTTTCACAAAGACATTTTAAAATGTAAAGTCAGTAAAGAACAAAAATATAAATGCATTCATATATAATTTATAATTTATATATTATCTTTTACTTTTTCTGATTCCTACCCATGTGACAATGCATTCATATATACTAAAACTATTTCAAATTAAGAGAATAAATTTAATCCTTATGCAAAAAAATATAAATTTAATAAATTCCATGCAAAAAATGAGTAAAAAAAATGAAGGGGCTATTTGGAAAGTATTTTTAGAACAATTTTTAGTTTTTAAAAACAAAAAATGAAAAAAACTTGTTTAGTTGATTATTCTTTTTAGATTGACTTTAAAAACAAAAAAAAACAGATTTTGTGTTTTAAAAGCAAAATTTAAAAACAAGCTGAAAGATGTTTTTAGAATTCTATTTTTTAAAACAAGAAAGAATGCAATGACACACTTGTAATTAGCTTGTTTCATTAATTGCTACCCAAAATAGTTTTCAGAATATTGCTTTCAAAAATACAAAAACAAAAATAATTCCAAACAATCCCGAAGATTCTCATAAAATAAAAGATTATCGAAATACAAAAAATTGAAGAAAAATATTAATATTATTAAAAATGAGTTAAATTAAAAATAATAATTATTAGTTTAATTACATAAAAGAAAGAGAATGTTAATTATGAACAATTAAATAAAAGTATATTAATTTAGGAGTAGAGATAGACAAAAGGGAGTAGATAGTTCATGATATTTCCTTGAGGAGCAAGTGCTGATTATCTCGACCACATTTAGTTGGCGACTTTTAGGAATTCCTTGCTCAAGGAGAATTAATAATATGAATAAGACTTGCATTAAATCAAAACAAGTCGTTTTGAATTTGTTTTGTATTCGTAACCTTACTTTCAATTTAGAATTTATAGAAATTTAATATCCAGTTTTTCAAATGATTTTTTAAGAGGTTAAAAATTCATTTCAAGTGTGGTAACTTGAATTTTAATAGGCTAGTAGCAGGTTCAATTTATCGCAAATTGATGCAGTGGATAGCCACCAATGGTGATTTGCTTTTGTTCATATTTTCGCTTGGGAAGAAATACACTTGTAACCAAACGCCACCTGGTAGTTCCCATGACAGAGACAAAAACCTACAAATATTGAACGTTGAACGTTTCACACCATATAAGATATGTGACAGAGTTACTTAACCCTTATAATTTATAAACCTCACATATTACCTAATTTAATACATCAAGTTAGGTAGTGTTTGTTTATTATTTTGGGACAGAAATATAAAGATATTAGAGACATAAATCTGTTTAATCCTGAAAAGAATAGAGACATTTCTATCCATAATTTCTGGACCTAAAAATATGGGGATAGTGGAGACAGAATATGAAGATAAAAATTTAATATTTTTATTTTCTAATAATATTTCTATAGATATTTATTATTTAAGTTTCTGTTTTTACTGTCACTATTATTCTTATATTTCTCTTCCTGTTGCTGTATTTCTGTTCTGAATACGTGACAGTTTTTTTCTTTCTTTTTGTGCAGTAATATACATGTAAGTGCACGCATCAAGCGATCAAGAGAAAGATCTCTTGTTCCTAACAAGATTCTGATAGAATGGCTCATACACAGCGCATTTTCTCTTATTTATTAATCGGTGAGTGTGAACATGAGCCAAGAAAAAAGTGGTACAGTCCACCCACGGACCGCTGAGATCAAGAATTGATAATTAAAAATTGATCCCATAAAAGTAGAAAACCAACCCCGCTTCTTTACTATATTTCTTCGTGCACCAAGGCAACAAACAAAACTTTGCTGTCACTTTCTTTTCCCTTTTTTGGGTCAACAAACTTTTTTTTGGTCAGGGGGTGCAGTTCTGGCACCAGCTCTACTCTCGAACCCAAGTGCACTGTTAAAGAGGCAGATGATACTGTCAGAAGAGCCAAGCCTCATGTGCGGGTCAACAAACTTGGCAATATTCGTAACAAACTAAGGCCCATTTGATTGAGGATATAAAAAAGGGTTCAGCAGATCAAATATGGTCACCAAAACTTCTCTCCTTCGGTCTAACCAAGAAATATCTGTGGAACAAAATTGGTCCAAAAATCTGCGCCCATTTCGCTAAAATTCAAGCCCATGACGAGTTCTGGCCCAAACCCACTTCAATTTGGCCCTTGGTCGATAATTTACAAATTTAAAGGTTATTTGACTGCAGTTGAAGGACAAACGGTTGATGTCCCTCTAGGGTCCTGCACCTGGACAGTTGAGAGATCGCGTGTTTATCCAATAAAGTCAAAGACTCCACCCCCCCAAAAACCTGACCAAATAAAAAAAAAGGTTATTTGACTGTTGCTTATGCAGAGCATGTTAACCTGTGTGCTTCTGGATTGAAGGCTTGCTGTCAATCTTATAGTGAAGTTAGTGTTCTTTTATCATTTAGTTTGTGAGTTTATTTGGCCATTGTACCTCAGTTAAATATGGGCTATACTCAAACTTATAATCTTTTATTAATTATGGGTAGTTGACCTACTAAATAAAAATATAATATCTAATTTATTTCGACAAAAGAAAAAAAGGTTATTCGGCCGAATCGATAGGACCCATAACACCTTGATCAAGATATTATGGCTGGAAACAGGTTGTCCAATGGATGGAGTGATGAACCATTTGTTCTTTTTTTCCCCCGCTGTCTCTTGTTAACCACAACTTTATTCCTTTTTTTGTGGTACATAAAAATTTAGGCTTAGAAAAATTCACCTCAGTCCATAAGTTTGAACCAATGCATGTTGACTAGTATGGAGAGAATAATGCTGCCAAGAACATTAAATGGTCAATACTGCCGCCTACGCCGGACGCCTGAGACGTGGGTCCGTATATCGGTAATAAATACTAGGCCCGATATTTGAGTAAACCTGCAGCGGCCGATAAATTAGTTCATGACAATTGAAAAATATTAATTTGGTTCAGGATAATATTAAAGGCCAGATATTTAATGGTTCATAAACAAAAAATTTTAATGATATTATTGACAATTTTATTATCAAATAAATTGACCTCTAATATATATATTTTTAAAAAAATCTCAATTTATCATCTGTTACTTTCTTCATCCTCTTCATCATCATTATTACCACCATAAACGTACAACAATCATCCCCTAGCCCCAAAAAAATGAAAAAAAAGAAACCTAACCCAAAATAAACAAAAACCACCACTGTCAATATCACTAACATAAACCACAATCAAAATAGTCTCATAATCAATAGTCACAACAAAAGCCACAATGTCATCAATGTTAGCAAGAAAGGAACCTACCTCATTCATCTTTCACACCCACCAAATCTGCATCTCCTTCTTCTATATCCTACCAACAAGATCAATTTTTTTTTACCACAAATTTCCTAAATTTTCAACAAGTCAACCAATATAAACTTTATTAGGAAGACTATCAATGCTCTCCATCTCCTTATTCAATTTGCACACAAAAAATAGAGAAGAAAAATATGGATTATTAGGAACGAGCCAACTTCAATATGAAGCTTCATCTATTTTCTCATAGTCCCCTATTTACACTATCCATTTTCTAACTTCAATATATATTGTAATAAACTTATTTCTAGCCTCGATCAAAGAAAATGAGACAATTTTCCAGGAAAAATAATATTTTCAAACAAAAGTTAAAAAAACAAGCACGAGCTATACACAAGCTGGAGACACTGAGCAATGGTGGTCATAGCATGGGAGAGGGCGAGGCATAGGGAGGTGAAGAGAGAAGTGAGACTTTGAGCGATGGTGAAGGAGTCTCACTTCGCCACTTGATACTTCTCAGAATACCACTTTGAATGAAGGTTGAGCGACCTTCACCTTCTAGGTGATTTGAGATTGGGGTTTCTATCTTTGGATTTAGGGGATTGCTATTATATTTGGCTGGCTTATTTAGAATTTAGGAACTCGAGTTTTAAAAAAGAAACTTGATCTTGGTGCTATGATGTAGAAGGAGATAAAGATGTGGTGATAAAGAGGATGAAAAAAGAAAGTGGATGAGGATTGAGATTTTTGTAGTGTTTTGGTAAATGATGTTAGGAACCAATTTGTCTAGTAATAAAATTATCACTAACACCGATAATGTTTTCCGTGCAAGGATCACTAAGTGTTTGACTTTTGACATTGTTAGGGACCAAGTTGACACTTTCCAATTGTTAGGGACTAATTTGTCGCTGAAATTGTCAAGACTAACTGGGAGTTTAGTCCACGATATTTCTTTAAGAAACATGTTTCCATAACTTCAAAGGGGATTCTCTGGTGGTGTTGATGGTTAAAGAATTTGGTGGTGTTGTCTATGTGTTGTGGTACGTGAATGACATGTGTAGTAGTGTTGAATATTGTCCATCACGTTTAACAACATTTCATAAATGTGGTTAGATGAAAATAAAATGTAACCCTAAAGCCATGCTTATCCTCCTCTTCTCATCTCCATCCTTCATCTCCCACCATCATTTCTTCCCCTCCTCCGCCGCACCCCTCACCTTCCCTATCTTTCCTCCCTCGCAGCGCCAATAACCCCTGTCAAATTGTCGTCACTCGCCACCATCCAGGACTTGTTCCTTCTTTTTCCTCCAGTTCCCAACAAGCACAACACTGCGGCTAGCTAGTGTTTTAGAATAAAATATACACACAAAATCAATGCAATCATATACTCAAGTAATTTTCAGGATAAATAATACCCGAACCCACTTCATCACGGGACTAGAAAATAAGAGAAGTGACTTTTGATGTGATGTGAAAAGACAACAAAGAGAAAGGGGGAGGCTCCTCTCAAAAAAAGCATTTTGCTTCCCTTCCCCCACAATTATTTCAATATAAATATGGCTGTTGCCAAGAGAGGGACATCCTTGGAGAAGACCATTTTTTCCCTTTTCCTCTTGGATCCCTCTCTCAACCTTAGAATAATCTCGTGCCTCATAGCGTTTCCCTGAACCCCTTCCCTAAAACATTTGGCGACTCCACTTGGGAGACATGAGATGACTGCAAACTGATAGGAAGAGAGAAGGAGGGCGTAGACAAAATCCCCAATGTCACTAACCCTCATTTTAACCTTCACCCAAGCTTGCTGAGCAAGCATAGCTCAACAGTGCGGAGTGATGGTGAGCTCTCAAAGGCCATGGAGACCATGAAACGGTGACGTAAATCCCAAACTCCATCAAACCCCGCTCCTTCTAAAGGGAAAAGGTTAGAATACTGGTCCTTTGTTCGGTAGGAAGGGGTGGGTCACCATCAAACATGTCTGCGGCATAAGCACGAGCGATGAGCCTACAGAGCTTAACTCTACCCTGAAGAGTGTCATTAGCTAAGATCGGACAGTGAGGAGTGCTCACGAGAACCGAGAGGCGAGGCTACGAGCCACCAAAGTCGATCTTGCAGCCCCAGCGAATGATCGGATCGTGAAGACGATCAAACCGTGCTTCTCTAAAACCAGCAAGAAAAAAAAAGCCAACACTAGTGGCCCTGAGGAACTATTTGTAACGCTCCATGAAATTTCCTCCATTTGACTTCCATTCTCTGGTTAGTAGCACAAAATGGGTAACCCTATATATTCTTTGACAGGCACTCCTAAAATTGTGAGCATTATAGGTTTTGCGTTTGTTTTGATGTAGCTTAGTACATATATATATATATATATATATATATATGATAGTGTGTATGATTTGCTCTAGACTTATTTCACTTGAGTGATGCTTCTAAGCCAACTTCCTTAAAGAATTTGTTTATGCTAAATGTGTTTAGAGCTTCTTGGCAATTATTTGATTAGTGTTTACTCTTGGATTGAGTTTTAAATAAAAGTCATGTGAAACACTTCCTGGTTGGCTGATTTGATTATGTCGTTTGGTTTAGTTGAGGTTTAATGAGAAATTCTTGAAAATATAAAGTTAAGGAGACCAGTTGTGATATGCTACGAATAGGCGAATAGCAAGAAAAATGTTGGCATATTATGTGATAGAGGTGTACCCCTCTAAATTCTTTGATCTGTAGTGAGGTTGCAACTAGTGGGTGAATCTTGTTTAGTCTCATGCTATGAATTCGATATCTAATTTGTTACAATGTTGGGCCTTTATTCTTAAAGTTAATATCTTCGCTCTGTGATCCTTAGCATAAATACCAAATATTCTTAGTCATGTGAGAGTCATTGATGAGTTGTTATGTGTTGTGTTTGCTTAGTTGTTGATTAAACAAATTATTTGTATTATTTTGATGCCATAACATTACCGCCCGCGAGCCTTTGACTCTCGTGGTGAAGTGATACCGCCTAAAAGGGAAAGCCGCGCAAGCGTACGCCGCGCGAACCCTTGACTCGTGTGGTAAAGCGATGCCGCCAAACGGCGAAGCCACGCAAAGCACAATGCCGCCCGTGCGAGCCTGACGCTGCATGGTGAAGTGATGCCGCCTAAAAGGCAAAGCCGCGCAAAGCGAGATGCTGCCCACTCGAGCCTCTGATGCCGCGTGGTGAAGCGATGCTGCTCGTACGAGCCTCTTACGCCGTGTGGTGAAGCGATGCCACGCAAAGCGCGATGCCGCGTAGTGAAGCGATGCCGCCCGTGTGAGCCTCTGATGCCGCATGGTGTAGAGATGTCGCGTAAACGGCAAAGGCCTTTGACGCCGCATGGTGTAGAGATGCCGCCTAAACGGCGAAAGCGTGATGTTGCCCATGTGAGCCTCAACGCAGCGTGAAGAATCGATGCCGCCTAACCGCGTAGCCACGAAAGGGCGATGCCTCCCGCGTCAGCCTTGATGCCGCGTGGCGAAGTGAGTCATCCATGCGAGCTCTCATGCGTAGCGGCTCTCACGCCCACGCGAACTCTCATTTGGGGCTTAAGATTCGATTGGCTCAAAGAGGATCATGACAAGAGAAAATGCAAACCAATGGAAACATATAGTATGTGGTTGAGATGAAAATGCAAACCAATGGAAACATGCGTAGAGATGAAAATGCTCCATGTAGAAGCCCATACATCCTCATTGAGCTGGGGGTTGATGTCTTGGAGCAACCGCCTAGACAGGACTCATAGGAGGAGATCACAGTGGTGATGGCTCACCCATAGGTGGTGAAGCCTGGAGATGACCCGACGGGCATCCTAGGCGGGATTCCTAGTGGAGACTCTGGCAGTGATGACTCACCCACAGGCAGTGACCCATTGGTGGGACTCCTTTACAAAGACCTTGATGATAGCTCAAACTACTACCCCGTAGAGAAACCTTAGGCGGAAACCCCAAAGTGGTTGGCAAAGATAGCTTGAAAAGCAAAGATCCTTGGGTGGAGATAACTTGAACATCCCTAGGGGACCCAGGTAAGACCCAGGAGAAATAAGTTGAGTAGCGGGTACCATGGGCAAAAATGGCCTAAACCCCAGAGATCAACCTAGGAACCATGACCAAATAAATAAGATTGGGCGACGAGTGGATTTATGCCCGAACACCTTAGCATAAGAATGAATGCACAAGAAGGATGTATTGAAACACGAGGAGGACTCTCGCCAAGCACACATAAAGAGCAAAAAGCTTACAAGATGCAAGATACCGCTACTTTGACTTGAATCAAACAATAAAAGGAAACATAATTCGAGAAAAGATGAAAGGTTGAAGCATGCTCAACAAAGAGCCATACCTCTTAGTTGAGCAAGGGGCTAATGTTTTAGAATAAAATATACACACAAAATCAATGCAATCGTATACTCAAGTAATCTTCAAGATAAATAAAACATGAACCCACTTCACCATGGGACCCGAGAAAATAAGAGAAGTGACATTTGATGTGATGTGAAAAGACAACAAAGAGGAAAGAGGAGGCTTCCTCCGCAAAAAAAGGCATTTTGCTTCCCTTCCCCCACAATTGTTTCAATATAAATATGGTTGTTGCCAAGAGTGGGGAGACATCCCCAACGAAGAAAGATCATTTTTTTCCTTCTTCCTCTTGGATCCCTCTCGCAACCTTAGAATAATCTCGTGCCTCGTAGCGATTTCCCTTAACCCCTTTCCCTAAAATAGCTAGTAACCACGGGGTGATCTGAGAGCACTTATTCTTGATCCAACGTCATTCATTCTCTTGGCGGTTTGGCATTTTGCACGAGCGATAACGAGAGGAACAAAATCGAGGACCTTTTGTTGCTCCAATTCAAATAGATTTGAAATTTCTCCTTCTTCAACACAAATCCAATCCACAACCACCACCATGGATTTCATGAATGTCCTCGTTCAAATCGTTCGCAAAATCGAAATGTGAGTCACTTCTCTCTTATTCTATTTGGCATTGCAATTCTACCTTTTTTTCAGACGAGAAAAAAATGAATAATCAAAATTTGCTTTATTTTTTGTGGAATAGAGAGGGGTCAATCTAATTGAAGGTGCTCAAGGTTCCTGAGATCGAACAGAAGGTTCTCACTCCCTGTCATCGTCACCGCATCCGGAGTCCTTCTCGTGTAGCCCTGACTTGAACCGTAGCTTTTCAGCTCACAACTTCCATCCTCATGTCGCCGCCATTGTAGCGCGACAATTCGCACCGCTCCATTATGGATCGCTGACCTGCCACTAAGGGAGAGATAAAAGGGTACTGCTTTGGGGCTTTTCTATTTTTTGGTGCTAAGAGGGTCGGGTTGGGTTTTGAAGTTTCGAGGAGGAGTTGAGTTTAATGAATGAGTATATTGGGAAGAAAGAGAAATTAAAGAGATATATATAACGAAGGACCACGGAAATGGTAAGGAAATGAATGTACAATGACAGAGGTTTTGGCAGGGTTGTGGCACCAGCAAAGGTGGAGAGAGATAGGGAAGGAGAGGGGTGCGGCAAATGAGGGGGGCAAGTGATGGTGGGAGATAAGGGATTGAGAGGAAGATGAAGGTGGCGTTTCGCAACATTTATGAAATGTTGTTAAGCGTAATGCACAAAATCCAAAATCACAACACGGTCAGTCACATAACACATCACATAGGCAACACCGCCCGAGCAATTCCCTAACTTCAATTGGTTCGATGTCATAATCATTATTACAGTGGTGATTAATCGCACGACACTAATATCAATATGCCATCTTGCTACGCAACTACTACTATTCAAGAAGCCAATATTACTAGCACACAGGTGACAATTCCAAAACAATAGAAAGAACAGAATTATGAGCAGCGGAGCAGGAAAGGTTGTGTGTGTGACGGGTGCTTCTGGTTTCATAGCTTCATGGATAGTGAAGCTCCTCCTTCAACGTGGTTACACTGTCAAGGCCACTGTTCGCGACCCAAGTCGGTGTTTTCTTTGTTTTCTTTTTATTCTATTTGTTTGGACTAATATGATTTAGTGGTGCGCAATATGATGAATGATAATTGGTTTTATTAATTTGGTACAGGTAATCCCAAAAAGGTTGACCACTTACTTAGACTCGATGGTGCAAAAGAGAGGTTGCAACTCTTTAAGGCAGATCTCTTGGTAGAAGGTTCATTTGACTCTGCTGTTGAGGGCTGTGGTGGTGTCTTTCATACAGCTTCACCTGTTCTTCTTGGGGATGTCAAAGATCCTCAGGTTCATTCCAATTCTAGTTTTGTTGATAAATATATACAATTAAATATGATCCGCAAATGTGACGTATAGATATTTTAAAATAATTGATATACATGTATCAGATATGTATATATCGTATTAGGTATGGGATACTTTTAATTATATTTTATATATTTTTAGTTTAATTTATAACGTATCTTTATATCGTAACCATATCTTATTGGATATCCGTGCCAATTTCCATACAAAATAGGGTATTCTGCAACATGTAGCAAAAGGAATTTTTTTTTAACAAATCAATTGCTTTGTTATCCACTTTTAGTGTTAACTTTTATCTTCTTCAATGTTTTAGGCTGAATTACTTGATCCGGCAGTGAAGGGAACTCTCAATGTTCTTCAATCATGCGCAAAATCACCATCTGTGAAACGAGTGGTCTTAACATCTTCTTTGGCTGCAGTTGTATTTAATAAAAGGCTTTTTGCAAGTCCCGAAGAGGAAGTGGCTGTTGATGAGACATGGTTTTCCGATCCAGATTTCTCTAGAGAATCAAAAGTAAGTGCCGGGTCCCACTATTCAGATAAGAGATTGTAAGCTCATCCAGGTTGAATATGTGATTGGGTGGTGTAGTTTGTCTACTTTTGGTAACTACGTAGTATTTATTTCTAAACATCAATTCTGTGCCATCCCACCACAAATTTTTTGTTTCTAATTTTTATACTACCGATGCTAGTACTAGTGATATCTTGAGGGGAATAAATATTAGGACAAATATATTTTCCTCTCATAAGTTTATTAAAATAATTCATCTAGATTATTTCTATTTATAAAATTTGTTTATGAAATAACTGAGTTTATAAAATTATTATATTGTCTTCTTTTAAATTTATAAAATTATTACCTCGTACTCTACTCCTTTGTATTAAAGGATGATTAATGTTACCGTAACTAATAAATGAAAATCAATATGAATTTTACAAAATCTCAAATGAGTATAATAATGCTACATATCAATATGAATGAAAATTTTCTATCCAGATAGTGTCTCATTTCATATCCCCTTAAGTATTCATTAACATGTGAAAAATACATATTATATATTTGATAGTTTGTAAATTATTAAATATATTTTAATCCCTTCATGTGGCAATAAATAATTTAGAGGAAAGTAAAGAGGACGCCATTTGAAGATAAAAGTCTATCCATATCAATAGTATCACAACTAGTATAGCTGATATCGCTAGTACTCCCCTGTTCCACTTTAACTGTACACATTTTTAATTTTTTTATTTCACTCTATCCATCCATTTATTATATCAAGGACACATTAATTTTTTTTTACCAATTATACCCTTAATGTGATTCACAATTTTAGACTATTATCAATGAGCCATTAATTTTTTTTACCAATTAAATAGAGATAATCTTGTCTATTAATACTCCCTTCATCCTTAAATAATTATCCAACTTAAAATGTTCACTATAATTAAAAAAATGATTAGTAAAATTAAACATCAATATTAGTATAAGTTAGGAGTGATTTGCTAACTTGTTTTTGTTTGTTTTCAATATTTTAATTTTTTTCTCATCTTTCACTAATGAATTAATAGTATTTAATAAAGTTATTATTAGAAAGAAATAATTAATGCTACTTAAATTTTAAAAATAGATAATTATTTAATGATAAAGAAGGTACAATTTTATACTATTATCAATATTTATTAATTATTTTCTTAATATGTGTTTTTTTTTTTTAGTTAAACTAAAACGGAGGAAGAAATAAATAATCGACAATAATTTTAGTGCTATAATTTTTTATTATTTTCTTTTTCCAACAATTTTTATTTTTGGTTATTTTGTGATGGAGATATAAAATTAGACATACTCGAGGCTAGACATGGTTGAAAGAGAAAGATACAAACTTTTAATTTCTCTCTCAATATTGATCACCACCTATAAATTTGTCTTTCGCTCTCCATCATATTTATAAGTAATATTATTTTAACTCATATTTTATGAGATATTATATTGATACACTCATATTTATTATTGGATGAGGTATGAGACTCAAATTAAATGAGATCCATATCAAATTCAATAATAGATATAGTGTGTGATATATATCCATAAAATATAAGTAAAAATAATATTTATCTATTTATAATATTCTAAAGTATACAAATAACAGCCCCTCCTCCTCACCCAAAAAAATAAAAATATACAAATAACATTTATTTTGGGATGCCGTGACAGTGTGTGATACCAGTGTAGCCAATTGATATCCCATGGCAGTGACACAATTCTTTTTACTTGTATTTATATAACAAAGCACACTCTGCAAATCTTAAAAAATTGAGGATTTAATTTTTCATTATTTTTCTATGACATTTTGCTATTTGTTACCATATATTACTTGCTTCAATTTTACTTCTTTTATCTGTTTGTACATTTTAAAATTGTACATATAAATTACGTAATATATCCTATATACCATGCTAATATTTTTTGAGAAAAGTATAGTACTTTTCAATCTTGTATTCAATAGAAAACTGCTGGCGTATTGTAAATTTATAATGCTAATGTACTGCTTCTAATGCGCACATTTGCGATAATTTATCCTGTATACAATGCTCTCTAACTTGTTTGCCTTTTCTTATGCGTGTGTTTTCAGGTGTGGTACATTCTTTCAAAGACTTTGGCTGAGGATGCTGCCTGGAAATTTGTTAAAAAAAACAGCATTGACATGGTTTCTATTAACCCATCAATGGTGGCTGGACCTCTCTTACAACCAGAGGTTAACGAAAGTGTGGAGCCAATTTTAAACCTAATAAATGGTAATCTTTATTTACTCAAGAAGTAATGCTGCCAGGAAAAATATAAAAAAATATTTAATATGCTTTTAATCCTTATAAATATAGATTTTTTTATTTTAGTTTTTCTTAAAAAAAACTAAGCTCCCTTTTTTTAATATTATGTTTTTTTTTTTTGTTCTTATCATTAGCCAGCATTGGTACGTGATGATATCCATGAGGATGAAAATAATTTTTTTTTATTATATTTATAAGGACAAAAAGAAATTCTAATATTCATAATAACTGAATATAAATTTTAAAATATAAAGTTACTTACAAAGACTGTTTCTTTCAATCTGGTTGATGCAGGTCCACAAACATTTCCAAATCAATCATTTGGATGGGTGAACGTGAAAGATGTTGCAGACGCCCATATTCGGGCATATGAGATTGCTTCAGCTAGTGGAAGATATTGTTTGGTTGAGAGAACGGTGCACAACTCTGAACTTGCTAGGACTTTACGTGATCTGTACCCAACATTACAAATTCCAGAGAAGTAAGTTCAGTTATTTCGATAACTCCAACTCTCCAAGAATGCATATAATACACTCTCCCTTCTAGAATAATTATCGTGAAAAATTAAATAATTCATATATTAAAAAAAATAAAAAATTTCATAAATGTAAAAAATTACATGAGTTGATAAAAATATCATTGTATAGTCATCATTACTCATCTTAATAAATATATTGATTAAACTAACACATTTATATTAGGATATTAATAGAAGAAATAATGAATAAATATTTATTTTAGTTTGAAACTTTATTTCATAGGTCATTCTAGTTCTTGATCAAACAAACGCCAATCAATCATTACCATTCTCTGACGTAGCACGTTAACACATGGCATGTCACATGACATGTTGACGTGACACCAAATTAATATAAGTTCATATTAGTCCTTGAAATTTTTAAATATATTAAAATAATCTCTTAAATTTTCTAAAATGTGTGAAAAAGTCCTAAATCCCCAAGCTGAAAATGAGAAAAAAGAAATTAAGAGAAAAAAGGAGGCATTAACTCAGAATTAAAAATAATGGGAAGGAGGAGGACTAAAGAGTTCCACTTAATGGTATATTTGGTTAGGAAGTAAAAATAAAACAAATTCTTTATGGGTGAACTTCATATATAAATTTACACATAAGGCTCATTCATAAAATTTTTACATCTAATTAATCAAGCATACCCTTTTATATATATATATATATATATATATATATATATATATATATATATATATATATATATATATATATATCTCAAAAAGTATCTCTCAAAAAGTCACAATTATGTAAACCAAATTAAATCTGGCTTACTTTGATATATTATTAACGACTTTTAGTTACATACCTTTTTATATATGATGATGATATGATTACCATCTATCACATTGGATGATCCGAATGTCTTGCATGTATTTTCATAGTTATGCCATTCACACACCATTTATTATCAAAATTTATCACAAAATTATGTGTATTGTGAAACGATTTAACAACTTGCTGAATACGTGGATGCAAACAAAAGAATAAGCGATTATTGGTTACCGTAAATTAATCCTAAATGACGGTTTTGTAGACAGTGAGCATATCTATTTTTCTCTGCTCAAGGTATAAGTGATCAATTTTTTAAAAAAGTTTTATTTTACTAATAGAATTCTCACCTTTTTTGTGGTCAAAGTCATAGAATTCTCACTTTGTCAGCAATATTATCAGGTGTGAGGACGATGAACAATTTCTGCCAGTGTTTCGAGTTTCTAAGGAAAAGGCAAAGAGCTTGGAAATCAAATTTACTCCTTTGGAGGTGAGCCTCAAGGAGACCGTAGAAAGTTTCAGAGAAAAGAAGATTATCAACTTTTAATTAATTCGTGATATCTCCTTGAGAAATAAATGCTAATAACATCCACCATGCTTACATGGTGACTGCGATCTGCATACCTTCTATTTTTTATTATTCATACATACCTTTTTAATGATGATGATATGATTGCCTTTCATATTGGATGATCCAATTGTCCTGCACGTATATATTCAGAGTTATGCCATTCACAAGTATGATTTGTATTTGAAAAATATATTAGGTGTACAATATTTTTTACAATAATATAACATCTTAGAGTGTAACACAAATAATATTAATGTGAACCCTTTGTATTTGAAAAATATTTAGTGTATAATATATTTTTACAACAATACCACGTCTTAAACTATGACACAAATAACATTGTGACTCTAAAGTGTCATATTCTTGTAAAAAATATTGTATACCAAATATTTTTCTTTTTATTTATGTCTTTTTTAGTATTTTGAAGATTACACTAATTAAAATGAGGTTCGAACTAAAATCTTATTCATACTACCTAAACTCTTTACTACTACAAGAATCATCCTAGTGGCTTTCCTTGTATTTATGTCTTGTAGTGCGATATTAGAAACTCGATCGCTAGTTGAGATGGAAAAATTATCGTGAAATTAGGCTTGTTAATATTGCCAGATAAACGACCAGATTATACCAACTCAAAAACAATATTGTATCAATTAAGTTGGGACACCAAAATTGAAATTTAGTTAAAACACTGAAAGTTTTACGCTACATAATAACCGTGCAACTTAATCAACAATGCTATTTTAATGTTAACTTTTTTTAAACACCTAAATATTCTATTTACAGAACATATGTGGCTCAGTATTTCGACACGCAAGGTATCATTTGATTAAAACACATCAAACGATATAAGTGAGCAGATACGCCATGTCACTGTTGGGCTTTGTTGCTCTCATTAGTTGCTATTTTACGAGTTTGAAGAGGAACAATAATAATAAGGAATTCGTGGTTTTTTTTTAAGTTTATATAGGAATATTAACGAAAATGTGCTTTTTCTTTTAATGTACACAATGTGTTTCTCATCCACACAATGTGTTTGGATGAGCGTATTGGATGAGAGAATATATATATATATATATATAGGAATGATACATGCACATATTTATATTTATACCATACTCTTCCATTTTACTACAAGACAAAAAAAAAAGAAATATGGAGGATAAAATGGAAAAAGAAAATAAAAGGAAAAAGTAATGTTCCTTTTGGAATTTTCTTCACCCACCATCCCTCAAAAGCTTTCACTCTCTCTCTCTCTCTTCTCACATTTCTTGCTCGTTCTTCATTGTTCACAAGAAGAATTAAGATCTTTAACAACATACAAAACTAATCTTTACGCAAGAAGACTTAACTCATTTCATTTAATTTTTTATATGTTTGTGGTTTATGTCCCAAGATATAAATGATTATTTTTTTTTCAATTTTTCAGCAACAAATAAACTGAGAATGACTTTGCTAGAAGTTGAGATTTGATGTTATTGTTAGAAACTGAAGTTAGAAAATTGTAAATGCGTATTATGGAAAGTTATAAACCAATACCAAAAAAGTTTTAAACTAGTACGTAAAAAGTTATAAACCAATTGAAGATACATATTAAATAGGTTCATGATTAAATGTAAAACCATATGCAGAAAAGTTACAAACAAGTATGCAAAAAGTTGTAAACCTGTATATAAAAGTTGTAAATCGATTTACAATCAATACTAAACATGTTTACTAACTATATTTGCTCACGTGACATTATATAATTGGACGACTATGCAAAACTCTTTCACATTGTCTGTGTAACAACATTAAATCTTTGTTTGATTTTGTTTAGTTATTTATTTTTATGTTAGTTTTTGTCACCGCTGCATCTAACTTCTAACATTGGATGTGTTCCTTACTATGCATTTGGAATGTGGACATTGTGAAATTTATGTGCAATCTTCTTGAACAGATGTTTGATGGAGTCCATATTTTGTATTAAACTTTCTCTTACAATAAAAGGACTTGCTCTTGGTCATATTCTCTGAAATATTTGCAGGAATAAAATTTTCAAATGTCTTGGAAGTTTGTCCATACTGTTTGAAATTATATTTGCATGATGAGAGTAACCAAGTCTTGTGCAGCGCACCGTGATGCCTTGTGGCTGCAGATTCTTCGAGCTAAATATAAGTGCGGTGTGGACGATATACATAGGGTGTTTAATCGTGCCTTGGCTTCGAATGCCTGGAGAGGTACCGTCAAGGTGTGGCCCAAGGTTCATAACCTATTTAATAGTAGGTGCCTACTCACATTGCATACGATGGTGTTAGAACGTGGAGAATATAGGATATGACACATTGTTATTTGCATGTATTTCTTAAAAGACATATGGAGGGTAATTTAGGTATTTGTATTGTGTTTGATCCATATCTTTAATAGGACGTATTCTATTTTTTGTAATTTAATTATCTTTTATATTTTTAAATTTTTTTTTATTTTTTAAGTCGGTTGGTCAACTTCCATTACTTGTACAATTCCTTTTTTTTATTTTCTTCTTTTTGTTGCTGTGATTTTTATTTTGATAATTTTAATTGTTTTTAATATTTATTTTTATTTATTTTTTAAAGAATTCAGTCTGTCCAAATTCTTTGTTGTGTACAATATATTTTTTAATTTTACTTTTATAATTCTATTTTCTTAAAGTTTAATTTTCTTCTAAATTTGTTTTGTAATATTTTTTTATTTTTATTGAATTTGCTTTCATATTACTTTTTTATTTTGTTATAAGTTTAATTAATTTTGACTTGTAAAGTTTTTTCAATTTATTATTTTTTGTTTAATTGTTTTGTCCGAAATCTGTAAGTTAACCGTGTTATATTTAATTTTTCACTTTCATATTATTTTATTCTATTTTTTGTAATTTATTTATTTTTATATTTTATATTTATATTTTTAATTTTATTTTTTTTATTTTTTTGAAGTCGGTTGGCCCAACTTCTATTAAGCGTACAATTCCTTTTTTATTTTTTTTTCTTTTGGTTGTTGTGATTTTTATTTTGGTAATTTTAATTTTTTTTAATATTTATTTTTATTTATTTTTTAAAGAATTCGGTTTGTCCAAATTTTTGTTGTGTACAGTATATTTTTTAATTTTACTTTTTTAATTCTGTTTTCTTAAAGTTTAATTTTCTTCCAAATTTGTTTTGTAATATTTTTATATTTTTATTGAATTTGCTTTTATATTACCTTTTTATTTTGTTATAAGTTTAATTAATTTTGACTTGTAAATTTTTTTAATTTATTATTTCAATTTTTTTTTATTTTTTGTTTAATTGTTTTGTCCAAAATCTGTTAAGTTAACCGTGCTATATTTAATTTTTCGTTTTCATATTATTTTATTCTATTTTTTCTAATTTAGTTATTTTTTATATTCTATATTTATATTTTTTTATTTTTTTTGGAAGTTCGGTTGGCCCGACTTCTATTAAGCGTACAGTTCCTTTTTTTTTCTTTTGGTTGTTGTGGTTTTTATTTTGGTAATTTTAATTATTTTTAATATTTATTTTTATTTATTTTTTAAAGAATTCGGTTGTCCGAATTCTTTGTTGTGTAAGTATATTTTTTAATTTTACTTTTTTAATTCTGTTTTCTTAAAGTTTAATTTTCTTCCACATTTGTTTTGTAATATTTTTATATTTTTATTGAATTTTCTTTTGTATTACTTTTTTATTTTGTTATAAGTTTAATTAATTTTGACTTGTAAATTTTTTTTATTTGTTATTTTTTTATTTTTTGTTTAATTGTTAATTGTGATTTCCATAACATGATGGTAATTTTTTTCCAGGTCCACTATTATAAAATAATTTTTCAAAATTTTTTTCAATGGTCCCTAATATGTTTCAAATTTTGCTGAAACTAATTCGATTATTCTGTCATTTCATAAAATATGTGCACATGTTACTCCGATTCAATGTGATAAAATATTGGTTTAACATTAAAAATGATTTGAAAAAGATATTGAAGATCTAAGTACGAATATAGGTGCATAATATACTGTCATGATATTCTCCTTTCTCCCTTATTCTTCCCAACAATTTCACTTCAATCCCGTCTGCTAGCACACCCCATCATGGCCCACCACACCAGGTGTCAACTTCTTATTCACTGTCGCAAATAACAGCGTAGGCATTAACTCCAATTACATTTGAGAATCCCCTTTAATATTTAGGCTCAATTAGTTTACAATTAATTATAAATTGGTTTACAACTTTTTATGTACTAGTTTATAATTTTTTATGTATAGGTTTATAATTTTTTACATACCTGCTTTACAACTTTTCTGGATATGATTTCAAATTTAATCATAAAACTATTTAGTATGTGTCCTCAATTGGTTTACAATTTTTTACGTATTGATTTATAACTTTTTGGGTATTAGTTTACAACTTTTTGTAACAAGCATTTATAATTTTTCAACTTCAGTTCCAACAATAACAGCAAATCTCAACTTCTAACAAAGTCATTCTTAGTTCGTTTTGTTGCTAAAAAAACTAAAAACAAATAATAATAATCATCTATGTCTTGAGACATAAACCACAAACATATGAAAAATCATATGGAATGAGCTAAGCCTTCACGTGTAAGAATTACTTTTGTGTGCTGTCGACGATCTTGATTCTCCTTCTTCTTCTTCCTGTGAACGATGAAGAACGAGAGAGAATGAAAGCTTTTGAGGAGTGGTGAATGAAAGAGAAACAAAACAAAGAGAAGAAAATTCTGAAAGGGACATTGTTTTTTCTTTTCATTTTCCTCTTTCTATTTTATCCTTCGTATTTCATACTCCTTTTTTTGTCTTGTAGTGGGGTGGAAAAATATGGTGTAAATGTAAAAGTTTACATGTATTATTTCTCATATATATATATATAAAAGTTAGCAATATCTATAACATCCTCTTCTTCACAAAATATTTTGTATAGTAATTTATCAAATTCTTGTTAGTTATCGGAGTTGATGGAAATTTAACAAAAAATTAAATATTAATTAATAAATATTTAAAACAGGCCTATAAAATATTAATGATACTTTGAAAAAATACACAGTTATATCAATATATATATAACGTGATGTATATATCACGATATAATAAATATTATGCAGTAATATAATAATTTATAATATTAGTACTTGGAGTGCAATCAAGGTGGAGGAAAAAAATTAACTTACGTGCCAAGCAACATATGCAATTTGCTTGGTGCTCAAGTTTCCAAGCTTGTTGGCCAAGATTAGAACCTCTATATAAAGAGGTGATATGAAGAAGAATTTTAAGTGTAGAAGTGGAGCTTTCACCCTTAGCATTTCTAAAAGAAATAGAAGAGGAGAGAGCGAATCATGCAATGCTTATATTACAGTGATATCTCTATGATAATTTTAAAGTAGGGAATGAATCTCCTTATGAACTGAAAATCATGGTTACATTGTCTAATTTTTTTCAATAAATTAAAATCTTAGTTTTATGTGTATAATTTTTATGTATATAATTTTAGAGAAATCTCATAAAAGTTTGGGAGGTTTTTCAGAGAAATCTCATAAAAGTTTAAGATGTTTTCCAAAGAAATTTCATAAAAATTTAGGAGATTTTACAAAAAAAATCTCATAAAAGTTTAGGAGATTTTGAAGAGAAAATCTCATAAGAATTTAGGAGATTTCAAGGAATAATAAGTTTACTTATTCCTTTATAAAGTCTTATAAGTAAATTTATGGTTATATTAGTTATCTTCTATATTGCTCATTTATCTCCAAGTTATCTAGTTATTTATCTTTAATTGAGTTCCAGTACTTTTGAATTATTATTTTTATATTAAAATTATTTTTTCACTATCATTTTACTTTACCTTTCCTTTATATTTCAAGTTATCTTTTACTAAAGTTGCTAATTATTAATAAGGATAAATAATGATTTATATTACTTTGAGTTGTCAAGCTTATACTACTTGAATATCTATGCCCTTTATTTATTTTTAAGTTTAATTATGCATTAACTATATTTTATGCATTATATTCTAGTTATTTCACCTCATAATTTTAAGATTTTATTTTATTTATTATGATTTAGAGAATTTGTTTATAATATTCAAAGATTCATGTTGGCTCTTACTTATTTAAGTTTTATTTCTATTTATTACTTAAAGATTTTGCATCTCGTATTTTGAATTTATGCAACTATGCAAGTGATAATGAAAAAGAAAACATTTAAAGTTTTTTCGCTAATCAGAAGGCAGATGGACAAAGATGTAAAATCCTATTATGTTACCTGTCTTGGTTAGTATAATGTAAATGTCTCACTTTGTCATCTTGATGTTAAAGAGTAGCACCAGATAATAAGAGTTCCCTAAGAGAAGACATTCGGTTATGTGTGAGACAAGTAGACCAAAAAAAAAAAAATACTAATGCAAAAAGATGACAATCTTAACAAGCTTTGCATGGTATTCTTTATCTAGTACATTCTATATGTGTTATGATATCTAATTATGTTTTTATAAAGATATGTGGCCATATGTACTTTCCGTGTAGATGTGGCTGGAATCACAGGAGGTCAAAATATTTTAGAGATATTCATTCCCTACTGAGAATTTTTTTCACTTCCCATCCCTATTTTTTGGTTGTCATAGATTAGTCAAGCAATGCCAAGAGGAAGACGTCTCTTTTAGATTCTATGAGCATTTGGAGTTATGTTTAAATAATGTGTTCAAGTTTATTATATGTTATATGACAGATTGGTTTGTAAACATTAATGTTAAGTACTTTTGTCAGAATACTTTATTTGTACTTAACTAGTATAATATTAAATGCCGTATTTGACTAAATTTTTAGTAATGTTTTTAGAATGAACGAGTATTACAATACTCACATTTTGTTTTTTGACAACAAACTTGCTTATTTTCTTTCTAAATCAATTTATATTTTTGGGTAACTTTGTCATTTCATTTTACTCACGTTAATTACTCCTATAACTCTTATCTTTTCTAATTAATATTTATTCTCTACTATTTTGCTTTGCATGAAGAATATTATTTATTATTTATTTTTTCATTTATTTTATTTTATGATGTACCAAAAAAAGGTTATATTCTTTTACGGTCAATAACTTTTTAACTTATCTATATATAGAAATCATAAAAGGTTATGTGATATTATTACATCTTGAATAAGCTAAGTATACGTAATACTAATTTAATAAAATATTATTATAAAATTTGCACGGTATGAAAATAATACTAATTTCACATTGTAAAAAAAATTTATGGAACATCATTTGTACTGATATCTGAATTATAAAAAGAAGCATAAAAAAAAAAATTATGGAACATCATTTGTACTGATATCTGAATTATAAAAAAGAAGCATCAAATTAAATTACTTGAATTTATATTATTTTAATATTACTTCAACTTCTTTCTAAAATATATAAAAAAAATTAGGATTAGATACATTTTACCCCATAAACTTTAAGTCATATGCAATATCTCTATCTTTGAATAAAAATAATCAAACCAATAACTAAGCATTATTAAACGAATTCTTGTAATGGAAAGGTAAATTAGTACTCAAACCTCATCGTCAGTGGAAAAGGTATACCAGCATCCACTCTAGGACTCAGGTAGTGGCACTGAATACCAAATCCATCACTGCAATAGATTGAGACATCCATTAAGGTCCACAGTATAAATGTCACATGCTCGACTCAGTGTATGGTGGAGTACGGACAACAAGCTGAACCCTAGCTGAAGCTCTCATACTCCCCAAAATCACGTAGTAGTGGGAGATACCTCACATGCACCCTAGCAGATGACTTATTGGAAAGCAATACACTATCAATGAGCAACAATATATATGCACGGCTGACTACATGATTCATGCCTTAGTCTCCTACGGGCCCAATGGGAGAACCTTTATCCTAAGCCAGTTCATGGGAAGTGTATTTTTATAAACCCTTCATAACCCTCAGATGGCACCCTCCCAAGCAACTAATCGCAAAGCTTCCATATGTTCATACCATGATGATGTTGTCCCTATGCACCTTGCAACCTGACCCCCCATCCACCCCAAGCCTAGCTGGAATGCAACATCCTGTAGAGTGATGGTGTACTTACCTGAGGTAGGTGGAATGTGTGCATCTCAGCCGCCAATGCTCCACAAAGACTAATAGCAATGCAATATCATACTTGTAGTATAGAACCTATAAAGCATGTCAAAACACAGCCTATCAAGTATGACTGAATACGGGGATTGGGAGAAACACGATTAAAATCAAACCTACCACATAGAACTTGACGAGGCCACACATAGAACATAAAATAAACAATTATTTTACATGAGCATAAATTAACTAACTTACTAAATTATATTACAATTTATGAATTTCCTAAATCTCAAAATTTATAAAATAAAAACAAATAGGAAAGACTAAGGATAATAAAATTATTAGAATAAATACATATTTATATTAAAATAAATATTAAAGTTAAATTTAATTAATATTAAATCACAAAACAGTAAATTTTTTATATTAATTCAAAAACTAACAAATAATTTAGAAACTAACAAATAAACAAGAATATTATAAGCTAAACTTAAAATGTAGAAAGTAGGAGTCCCTAACCTAAACTAGACTAAAATCATAAGCAAAAAAAAAAAATGGGGACACTAAACTCAACTGAATTATTAAACTTCGTACAAACCTATTAATTCAATTTCAATATTTATATTTATATTAAAATAAATATAAATCTTAAATTTTAATTAATATTAATATTAAATCATGAAATAGTAAATTTTTTATATTAATTTTAAAACTAACAAATAATTTAGAAACTAACAAATAAACAAGAATATTATAACCTAAACTTAAAATGTAAAATGCAGGAGTCCCTAACCTAAAATAGACTAAAATCATAATCTAAAAATAAAAAGGAAGACACAAAATTGAGTTGAATTATTAAACTCCTTAAAGAACTATTTATTCAATTTTAATATTTATATTAAAATAAATATTCATATTAAATTTTTTATATTAGTTTAAAAACTAACAAATAATTTAGAAACTAACAAATAAACAAGAATATCATAACCTAAACTTAAAATGTAGAAAGCAAGAGTCCCTAACCTACTAGACTAAAATCATAATGTAAAAATTAACATGGGCACATTGAAATGAATTGAATTATTAAACTCCTTACAAACCTATTTATTCAATTTTTATATTTATATTAACATAAATATTAATATTAACATTAAAGCATAAAAAAGTAAATTTTTTTATATCAATTTTAAAACTAATAAATGATTTACAAACTAATAAATAAACATGAATATTATAACCTAAACTTAAAATGTAGAAAGTAGAAGTCCCTAACCTAAACTAGACTGAAATCATAACCTAAAAATAAACATGGAGACACTAAACTGAATTTAATTATTAAACTCCTTATAAGCATATTTATTCCATTTTAATATTATTATTAAAATAAATATCAATATTAAATTTTTATGAATATTAATATTTATATAGAATAAATACTAATATTAAAGCATGAAAAACTAATTTTCATTCTAAACTGATTTAGAAACTAACAAATAAACATGAATAATTAATATCAAGTGAAGTAAATTTAAAATGTATTCCTATTGTATTAAATTAAAATTTCTATAAACTAGTGTGAATTAATTAAATTAAACTTAAATATTTATTTTTATCAATAACTAAATTTCTATCTCTAGAGAAACCAAACCAAATTAAAGTTGTGCATAAACTATAACAAATTTCTAACTAATTAACATAATAAACAAAATTAAATTATTTAACTGAAACAATTCTAAGAAACTAAATTAAAACATAAAATTACCTGTGTATCGAGATTTAACGAGTCTCTAAATTCTCTCTACCACTTCTCTCTCTACAAAACCAAACAAAATACTATTGTAGTGGTCCATGCAGGCCCATAAAGAATTTATATGCGTTTGGAAGTGCAATATATGACACTGTGTAACATATTGATTGCTACAGTATTGCACTTAATACATCTAACAGTTAGATGTTATACGTAGAATACTATATCAATCAATACGTTGCACAATTTCACGTATTGTGTGTCTGGGAAACCGCTACATGTTAGTGGCACGCGATGCATCAGCTCTCCTAGGGAATTGAAAATGTGTAATACGTGTCATTATTTGATGTATTACGTTGTTTACCATTACAAACAATACGTGAGACTATTAAACATAATGCTTTTATTACATAAAGAGTGTATATTGGTGAATAAAATTAATACCAATGCATATATGAAAATAACCATTTTTAAAATATTTTTTTGGGTAAAAAAGCCTAAAGATCATATTTCAACACACAATATATATTTTCAAATGGCCCCTTACCGCTAAGTTGGTTTAACATAGAATATTTAAGTAGAATATATAAACATAATTAATTTAAGAAAATTAAATGGTTAAATATTTTTATCCCTGAAAAAATAAATAAATTTTAGTTTTGATTATTGAAAAAAAATTGTTTAGTTTTGTTCCAAACATTTTTGGTCATAAAGTTAGTCCATTTATGTTCAATGCTAAGGCTATTTGCTTTCAGGTTTCAGTTTTTAGATTTGTGAAGGAAAAGCTGAAAAACTGAAACTGAAAATTTCAATTTTCAGATTTTCCTTCACAAATCTAAAACTGAAACTGGAAACTAAAAGCAAATAGCCTTAGTTGTCTAGCGAAAATCATGTTATTCATAATTTAATCTTATATGATTGTCACTAGTCGTACAGATATAATTGGATAATGCAACTTTTTGTCAACCAACTCAATATGTAATAGATATAAACTAATTTTAGGGACTAAAACCTAACAGTTTTAGAAAAAATTGGACCAAAACTAAACAAAAAGTTTTCATAACCAATACCAAAACTTGTTCATTTTTTGGGACAACAAATATTTAAGCCAAAAGTAAATTATGATTCGCATTTATACTTTCCAACTCTAGAATTTTGAATTGATAAGATGGAGGGAAAAAAAGAGGGTAAAAACAGGGACAAATGGACAAGATAGAAATTAAAGTTGGATAAGATAACAGGCCAGTAAAGTGAAGAAGTGGAAAACTGCTATATATCCTATCCTTCACGTGAACAAATGGATGGAAATTTAATAAGAGGAGGAAATAGTATATACGAGCAACCGTTAGTCATCCCCACAAATATAAATATATAATGCATTAGAAATTCAGAAGAAGAAGAAGAAGAAAGAACATGAGCAACAACGCAAGAAAGGTGGTGTGTGTGACGGGTGCTTCTGGTTTTCGTGGATAGTGAAGTTCCTCCTCCAACGTGGTTACACTGTCAGGGCCACGGTTCGTGACCCAAGTCAGTGTGCTTCTTTCCCTTTCCTTTTCGTTCCTGTTGTTTGGGCGAGGCAACATGAATATGAATGTTTGGTTAAAGTACTCACTATCTGTGAAACGAGTTGTCTTAACGTCTTCTGTTGCTGCAGTTGCTTATAATACAAGGCCTAAAACCCCCAAATAGTAGTTGATGAGACATGGTCTCAGATCCAGATTTCTGTAGGGAATCAAAGGTATACATGTGCCAATTTTACCAAAACTGATTCAGAAATTTGATGTTAATGCTATAGTTGAATTGGATATGTAATTTGGTGTAATTTGTTTAGAGTTGGGATTGAATAACATGTTTACTATTTAAACATTATTTCTGTGATTTGGCACTAATTTAGCAAATTTGTGTAGCATAGCATGATTTTGATTTGTGATTTTGTAAATCTTGAACTGCTCTGTTTATGAGCAAGAACAGTTGCTCTTCAATAATATTTAAGTATGTGTGAGCAATGTTTACACGGTCAAGCTTAGACTAGTTAAACTGCTTCAACCTTGATGCCAATAGTTAAACAGCTTTGACTATTTGGTTTTAGATACAATTTTCAATTTTCATTTCTAGTTTTTACTGTTTCTTTCACAAAATTCTAGAAACAGGAAAACAGAAAATAAAAACTAAAAATTATTTTCTGAAATATAACCACCCTCCATTTTTTATTCTTGTATTCACTAAACAGTTGCTGTGGAGATATATATAGCTATATTTCTATTGTTTTCCGATGTACACATGCTTTAACTTTCTTCATTTCTTAATTGCCGTTTCATATTTCAGTTGTGGTATGTACTTTCAAAGTGTCTGGCAGAGAGTGCTGCTTGGAAATTTGTAAAAGAAAACAACATTGACATGGTTGCTATTAACCCAGCAATGGTGATAGGGCCTCTCTTACAGCCAGAGTTTAACACAAGTTCTGATTTCATTTTAAGCCTAATTAATGGTAATGTTGTGTTACTTGGTTAATGTCAGTGGATTTGTAACTTGTAATATGAGCATATTCGAGTTTTGCCCCCGGAAAAGAATAGCCCTGTTGCTTAATAGAAGAACTCTTTCACTTGGTTGATGCAGGTGCACAAACATTTCCAAATATAAATCATTTGGGTGGGTGAACGCGAGAGATGTTGCAACTGCCCATATTCTGGCATATGAGATTGCTTCAGCTAGTGGAAGATATTGTTTGGTTGGGAGAGTGATGCAATTCTCTGAAATAGTGAAGATTTTACACGATTTGTACCCAACATTACAAATTCCAGATAAGTAAGTTTGATCATTTCAGTAACTCCAAGATTGCATATATAAATATATATAAAGTCCGAAGTCAGAACTTATGCAACATATATGTCATTCAAATACCCGGAGAACTTCTTATGTTCTTTCAATCTGTTAGTGATCATATAGCTATCAAAGGAAAAATCTGTCAGTGGTTATATGGTGTAAATCTTAGTTGAACATTATTGTTAAAATAAAATAAAAGGCTAACAGTAGAAGGCTTCAGAATTTGGATTTCCAAGTGTGCCCGGCTAGAATAAAGTGTCTAAAAAAAAAAAGCAAAAATGAATTAAAAAAAAAGAAAAAATTACACACATCTCTTGTGAAGTTTGGTGAAACGCTCAAACTTTACACGCTTGCGCTTTGAGTTTTGGAAAACCCTATATCGACCTCCCCTACTAACTAAGTCTATAAGTGATTTTGATGGGACAGTATATATGTGCATAACACATGCTTTTTGATAATATTATTATAAATATTAAAGACTATTATAACTATTGAATAAACATATTATCGGTTTATTTAGTGATAAAAGCACACTATCTTTTCATTTATCCTTTTCCCCAGCATTGGAAGATGATGTACTTTTATCATTAGAGAAGAGGATATTATGATTATTCAATAATTATATTAGTCTTTAATATTTACAACAATACCATTAAAAATTATGTGTTGTGCACGTGTGTACTATTACATTAAAGTCAATAATGGACTAAAGTTAATAGGGGAGGTTGATATAAATTTTTTCACAATTCAAGGACTTGACATACAAATTTTGAAAATAAATGGGTTGTGGATTGGATTTTGCCAAACCTCAGGATAGGTAAGTATAGTTTTTCCAAAAAAATTCATTTAAGAATTTAACATTAAATTATGAATTTAATTTTAATATAGTGATATCTTAAAATAGTTTTATATTATTATTCAATTATGAACTATGCATGATACTTTTAAGATAATAAATGTAAGAATAAACCACTCTTTGATATGTTATTGATTATATATTATTAAACGAGCATCAAAATTAATCTGCTCTTTTAAATTATGGAAAAAATGAAATTTGGATCTATATTTAACTTGCTAGGGAGACATCTATTTACTTTCAGTACTTCACGATATAGTTATATTTAAGTGTTCATTTGCTACTTGAGAAATTTTTGTATAGACATAAGTTCAACACCCTATATTTATATTGATAATAAAAATGGGTTCTATTAATTTTGTTTTAGAACATTCACCTATTTATAAGTGCTACAAATTTTATTTTGGGTGTGTGTAAAAATGAATGATACATCAGACTTGAGCTGAAGAAAGAATTTTTCACTCGAGAAATTCATTCCTTCCTGGTAGCCGTCCAATCATCCACCATAGTAATATCATAGATTTCGATCGTTCTTTTTGTATATACTTCATACATATGTTGAGTTACAGATATAAGAATTATGGCGCATTATTTTGTAAACAAAATTCTGTTTGTCCGTGATGTTATGCTTTCTTTTTCCTTTTAACTTTAAGGAACATTTTTTTTATATTGTGATTTCCCTAATACCATTTTTCACTTTCTCATCAATGTTATCAGGTGTGAAGATGATACTCCTTATTCGCCAACATACCAAATTTCCAAAGAAAAGACAAAGAGCTTAGTAATTGAATTTATTTTCTTTGAAGTGAGCCTCAAGGAGACCGTAAAAAGCTCGAATGAAAAGAAATTTGTCAAAATTTAATTTGTGATGTCTCTTTAATAAAAATTTGGTTAAATTATTCTATACGTTTCGAATTTTTTGGAAAAATTCAAAGAAGTCCTTAAACTTTCAAAACACTTGTAATTAACTCCTTAATCACAAATTTCTAAAGGACTATTAAAAAATTAGCATATTCCAAGATGTTAATTGTAAGAAATTTTTATCTAAACCAAGGAACACATTAAATGCACCGCTTGACTTTGTAGGTGCCCATTATCCTATAGCCTGCCAAAAAATTTCGCATCACCATTTGCAATTAATTTCTAGGTAGGCACCTACATGTATGTTTGCTTACTTTACAATAAAGAAGTTTGTCTTTTGTTACATGCTTGAGCCTATAAAAGGCTACATTGTACCGAAGAAAAAAATATTGAGTTGCAGTGAATATATCCACTTCTTTACATTTGTGTGCATTTCTAATGCTTGATCGTATGAGAAAAATATTAGTATTGTATGAATGAGATTCTTGAGTGAGTAAATATTTGATATTATTATTTGTGTCATTTGATTTGAAATGTATTCTAATTGTGTTAACTCTAATAATCTTTCACGCTACTTTTCCTTCCATTTCATTTTCCCACACATTTATCCTTTCAATTCCTCGTAAATACAACACAAGCACAAGATATTATCTCATTATTAAACAACATCCTCGTGTTGAACTTGTCCTTAACTTGGAGGCTTAAAAAACTGAAGCTTTTTGTCTAGTCTATATAGATCAAATTCAACTAAACGTGTTTCTTAAATAGGTGATAATGATTTCAACTCGGGTGGTTTGATAACTGGCTTAATTTGCTAAAAGAGTGTAGCAAGTGCATATTCAGCAAAGGATAATGCGAAATACCCCTACCCTCTCATAATATCTATTAATTTTCAAATAAAAATTATTTTTAAAAATATTTATCAATTTCACATTTCAATAAAATATGATTTTTTTTGCTTCAATAGTATTTCTAGTATTAATGACTACAATTAATTACCACTAGTGAGTTAAAAAATTTGTTGGAGAATTTATTGGGATATATTAGTCTATACACTATAATTTTATATAAAATTACTCTATTACCATACTATTTATTAACCTTTTTAATATATATACTTGTTTAAATTTGATAAATATTTTGGAAGAGAGCGAGTAAGAGTGAATGTTTAGCTCATATTCGGATTGAGAGTTACACGAATGGACCCTTTTGTATTTTTGAAGAGAGAGATGAACCAAGGATTTATATGTCATGTTATGTCTAATACTAATGATGATGCTATCTTTAAGAATCTCCACGAGCGATGGAACTAATTCAGTAGCACTGCTTTACTGTTCCTTAGGTACTGTTACAAGAAATTGAGATGATAAATGTGTGAGACAGTGAAATGGAGGGAAAAAAATGATGTGAAAAATGACTGGGGTTAATGTGATAAAATCACATTTCAATTCAATTGACATATAATTTAACAGTTCTTTAATGAAAATTTTGGTCATGGAGTTAATTACAAATATTTTGAAAGTTTAAAAACTGAATTATAAATTTTAAAAGTATGGAAGCCTATTTGAATTTATCCAAAAAAATTTTGAGATCTCCAGAATAATTTAACCTGAAAATTTCTCATATTTCTCTCTCTAAACACGCTCTTTTAATTAAAGATTGATAGTTAAAAAAAAGATGAATGGTCCGGTGCAGTTGCATAATTGTACATTTTATGTAGTTTACCTCGCAGTACGGATCGACGAGCCACTTCTACCTACGTATATTAGGGTAATAATAATTAATGATTTTAGGTCCGGTCAAATAAAGTTTTTGAATTTTAAATCCTGTGTTCAAATATCTTGACTTTTCTTATCCAATAGTCAAATTGTAAATTCATTTTAATGGTGACAAAAATAATATTATTTGATAATTCATCTGACATGCTACTTTTGAAAAGTAGAAATCGAACTGGCATAATTAATTCTCTCACATTCTTTTACGTATGTCCGGTTATGATTATATTTTTCAAAAATAAGATTTTAAAATAAATTATCTCAAAATAAAATGTTATTGATTATTTTGAAGTTAAAATGAATTAATTGAGCTATTCACTTAATCTTCAATGACGTTGTAACCAAAAAAAATCTTCAATGAAGTTAGCTTATGAAACTGACTTTTAGTTCTTACATCGCCATCATTTAGAAGTATTAACGTAAGTACTTGTTAAACTGAAAGGCGTGTTTGACTTTTGATTAGCACAATATTTTTCTTTTCCTATAATCTAAATTTAATAAAATATGCACTTAAAGAGCATGAAGTGTTGAACAAATATTACAAACTCCGCATTTAAGGCATATTATTTTAAGTAATACTAGGATCATTATCCCATTCAATATTAGTAGATAAGATGTAGTTTACATTATATTTCACACATTATAAATACAAATAATATTTTTCTATTATTTTTGTTTGTTCATGTAATTCTTTTGATAAAGGAGTTCTTTGCGACTTTTAACCACGAATTCAATTGGACAAGATGCTAGTAACGTATGCTTCTTTTTCAAACAATCTAATAGTGTGCATAACCCTCTCCTAAATTGGTTTTAATTAACTTTTGAATAGAAGGTACATCAATAGCGGTCAAAATAATCCAGCCTTTGTCCCTATGACAGGGTTGTTAAGTAGCATGACCTAGAAAGAAGTGTACTAGAACAGCGGAAGGTGCAAGACAAGAAAGAATGAGCAGCAGCGATGGAAAAGTGGTGTGTGTGACGGGTGCTTCTGGTTTCATAGCTTCATGGATAGTGAAGCTCCTCCTTCAACGTGGTTACACTGTCAGGGCCACTCTTCGTGACCCAAGTCAGTGTTCCCTCTCCTTTCTTGATAAGATTCTGGTCATATAATATAACCCTTTTGTAAATTTTAAGGAAAGGTGTCTACTACTGCTGTACTTAACTGATTATGATTGTGAAGGTGAAACACAATTGTTTATGCTTGTGAGGTTGTGATTGTGTAGATTATGTTAGAAGTAGTACCACCTATGATCAATGAATGATGATGATTGGTGACTCATGGGCATTACTTATGATTTGTGACGGGGTTGATTCATTTTGGTGCAGGTAATTCCAAGAAGGTTGACCACTTGCTCCAACTTGATGGTGCAAAAGAGAGGCTGCAACTTTTCAAGGCAGATCTCTTGGAAGAAGGTTCCTTTGACTCTGCTATTGAGGGCTGTGATGGTGTCTTTCATACTGCTTCACCTGTTCTTCTTGGGGTTGTCAATGACCCACAGGTTCATTCGAATTCTATTTTTGATCTGCACGTAGCAAAAGGGAAAATTCTATTCCAACACCTATATGGGTGTAGACACGCATGTGGTGTGAGAGGAGTGATGAAGAAAGAATAAGGAGAAAAAAAGTAAGTGAAGAGACTCGTGTGTTTCGTGAGTAGCGTATTGGGTGTTTGAGAAGCTGAGTTGGAATAGCAAAGTTGTAGCAAAAAGCAGTCTGTTTGTTACTGCTATATTTTTCAGTGTGAAGATTATTTCATTGTGTTTCTAGGCCCTCTGCATGATTTTCAAATCTCCGGATAATATTTAGAAATCCATGTGCTTTTGCCATAGGAAGGTCAATAATGTAATAAGTAGACTATTAAAATTTCAGATACATGCTGCTCACAACTCCCCTTTTTGGCTGTAGGCAGAAAATTGCATGGCCATGTTGATATAGTCAAACAATTTCATTATTGCTTTTTTCTGATAAAAGAAGAAGAGCTACTTATTTTTTGCCGCACCATAAATGAAGTTTTGTTAGAGAGGATACTGGCAGAGGATAAGGTATCCTCCTAAACAAAAGCACATAATATAGAGTGCATTAAAAGAATAAAAAGGGCATTAGATCTGTAAAGCTCTCCAATTCCTCTGCTTATATAATAAGGACATATGATGCACTTTTGAAATTCATGTTTACCTGTTTCCTTTTGAGATTTTTTTCAATAGCTCAGAGGCATTCTGGGAGCTTTATCAATCAAAAGTAAACTTCTAAAATGGAGTTCCAGTTTCTTTCAGGCTGAATTAATTGATCCAGCAGTGAAGGGAACACTTAATGTTCTTCAATCATGCGCAAAATCACGATCCGTGAAACGAGTCGTCTTAACATCTTCCATGGCTGCAGTTGCATCCAGTGGAAGGCCTAAAACTCCTGAAGTAGTAGTTGATGAGACATGGTTTTCAGATCCTGTATTCTGTAGGGAATCAAAGGTTTGTGCTATTTTTTCTTAAAACTCATTCACAAATGTACTACGGGTGGAATTTGTGGTTTTGGTGTAGTTTGTTCAAAGTTAGAAATTGAATGACATGTATGATGTTTCTTATCTAAACAACATTTATGTGCATAACCATGACATACCCCAAACCATATTTCTTAATTAAAAGCAGCCATTCCTAACCCTGCTGAAGCCATAAAATGAATAGAAGAAAATAAATGATTGATAGCCATAGCAGTGACAACAGTTATAGTTAGAGAATGGCTCAGGAATAAACAAAGGGATCAGGATTAATGTTTAACAGGTTAATGTGGAATAGGAACTTGTTTCAATAGTGCTATGGAAATTCCTTTCGTTTTAAAATTCAATAGTCCCAAGACCAAATGGAGTTCACTAATTCTTGAATGTGTATATATTTTTCTAATTGTTCTGTTTTAATAGAATAAGAATTATTATTATGAAATGGAAGAAAAGCATACAAGGTTAAGTGATAAGATTTCCTTTGAGAGAAACATGTAGCAAAAATGCCTCTGCCACTGTTGCAGAGATGGTCCAAAAAACTAGTTAAACTGCTTCAATCCTCTTGCTAATATTATTTGGGAACAGTTTTAATACTTTCAGCTATTTATTCACTGAATAAATAATTGCTATTGGGTTATATTGGCAATGTGTTTGTTCCAATGTGCAAGCATAAATGTAACCATTTGCCCAGTATAGCATGTAATGATGCTCTCTAACTTTTTCCTATTTCCTGTTGATGTTGTCAGAGGTGGTACACAGTTTCAAAGATTTTGGCTGAGGATGCTGCCTGGAAATTTGTGAATGAAAAAAACATTGACATGGTTTGTATTAACCCATCAATGGTGGCTGGACCTCTCTTACGACCAGAGGTTAACGGAAGTGTTGAGCAGATTTCAAACCTGATAAATGGTAATCTTTATTAATACCCAAAAATGGTAATCTTTATTTACTCATGAAGTTATTAATAAAATGGAAAATTAAAATCTGAAGAATGATGTAGTCAATTGATGTAAATAATTTTTGGACCTACTATTGATCATATCTTGCCCATCTAATTGTTGTTTGTTTTATCATATGTGTGTGGTGTGCAAAACATTTTACTATTAAAAAGTGGGTGAAAAGGAACTGTAGATAAAAAAGGCACCAAATACTAATTTATCTCTTTAATAAAATTTAGACAAAACATTGCCTCATATATTTTGTAAAACTTGTTACCATTATACTGGTTCATACTATTTTTTTCTATTCATTACCAAAAAAATGCTGTTTTTTTTTATTCATTTGACATGTGAATAATTCAATAACCGAAATTGAAAAAACACACAAAACATAAACAGCGTATGTCCTTTATTGGATTTTCCATGAGTGTCAAATATATTTACCTTTTGCCCCGAGACAAGAATACTTCTGTTGCTTAATAGAATCACTGTTTAACTTGGTTGATGCAGGTGTCCCATTTCCAAACATGTGTTTTGGATGGGTGAACGTGAAAGATGTTGCAAACGCCCATATTCAGGCATATGAGATTCCTTCAGCTAGTGGAAGATACTGTTTGGCTGAGAGAGTGGTGCACTACTCTGAACTTGCTAGAACTTTACGTGACCTGTATCCAACATTACAAGTTACTGATAAGTAAGTTTAATTGTTTACTGAACCCCTTTTTAAAGACTTTTCTGGCTTGTTTGGAAACTCAATTGAAGCTGAAAACTAGAAGATTGAAGTTGAGTTATCTTAGTCTAATGTATGCCAAAGATGAAATTAAGTGGGAAAGTGCTAAGAATGAGATCTTAATGAATGAATGCAAAAGCATCAATTTCAGTACTGGTTTTATTTTTTTCAGTTTTGTCAATTTTTTTTCCTATCCATTACTTTGTGTTGGTGCATGAGGATTGAGGATAAGCCTAGACACAATGATAAGATTGCTTCCTTATGGTACAGGTTCAAATCTTGAAAATAACTAGGATGTATGTCATTATTTTGTGCTGTTATATCTTGAAACAGAATGTATTTCTCTTGTTTTTTCTTTTTTGGTAAATGGTAACTGCAGTATTCTTATCATCTTACTCAAAGTAACCTCATTAGACTCAAAAGAATCGGTCCGACAAATATTGAGTTCCATGCAAAAGAATTATCGGTGATTGGTAGCTTAACGTTAGTCTTACATGCCCACTAATTTTGTACCCAATCCTGTCTGTTTTTGTGTTCAACATCTAATTAGTAATTAGTTAGGTCTTTTTTTCTCTCCTTTGATTTTTCGCATAACATATTTTCAACAATGTTATCAGGTGTGAAGATGATAAGCCGTATTTGCCAACATATCAGGTTTCGAAAGAAAAGGCAAAGAGTTTGGGAGTTGAATTCATTTCCTTGGAAGTAAGCATCAAAGAGACTATAGAAAGCTTTAGAGAAAAGAAGATTGTTAACTTCTAATCCAAGTTGTCTCCTTTGCAAATAAATGGTTTTTTTCCCAACCATTGCTTATTATTTAGAATTGGTGAGGGTTAAGAAACCTGTTGATAATTTCATAAAATGCAACAACTTAACACGTGTGTTTAATTATGTTCAACTCCCTTGAGGTATTATTAAGTGGATGATACATATTTATCTAGATGAAATTGTGAGATGAATTCTGAAAGTACCCATTAGTATTTGAAAACAAGTTGAAACTCAAAACCACAATTACCAATTGTCATTTTGTTACCCCCTCTCACAAAAGCTGCAACATAGCATCAATGTCTTAACTATACCAGGCACAAATACTTGAGCACAAAGAAACCAACGTGTAAATTATACTACTACTACCTCAACTCAACATGACTCAATGAGGCATTTGGTCACATCAAACATCTTAATTTTTCACTTCGTTTAGAATCACATAAACGACAAAGGGTGAAGGAAAACAGAGTGGATTCCACATATGACATTTTCTGTTCTAGACTGAAGGGCAAATGAGAGAAGAGATATTTTGATATAAAATTACAATTTTGTCCATGTTCTTTTTTTTTCAAGATAACCACATAAAAGTCATTAGAATACAATAACATTTTTTCACCTTTCTTTTAAACCAAATAATAAGAGTGAAAATATACTTTTTTTTTCATTTATTTTACATTTCCTCTTATCATCCAAACAAATTCTTAATCCAACATATATCTTTAAAGATCATGAATCGAACGAATATTACAAACTCCACATGTAAGGCATATTATATTTGTTTGTTCCTATAATTTTGAAAAGGGAAATTCTATGCAACTTTTATAATGGAATAGAATCCTAGGTGATGTCACACAAATTTAGCTAGACAAATAATTAATATTATTCTTTCATATATTAATTCAGTTGAACAAATGATTGATGAGTTAAGATAAACCGCCTATTCAACTTGACTAGATGCTAATAATTCACACTTTTTTTTTTTTGGCTGTAAAACAATTTAATAATGTGTATAGCCTTTCACTCTCATGTATCGCGTTTAATTCGTGGATCGGGTAGCTCTGTTGTAAATACGTGTGGCACAAAACTTTACCACAACATTAATTCTGTAACTGTAAAAGAGGATAGTACAGTAGCAGGATCAAGAAGAACCAAGGAAAGTACAAGACGAGAGAGAATGAGCAACAGCGATGGAAAAGTGGTGTGTGTGACGGGTGCTTCTGGTTTCATAGCTTCATGGATAGTGAAGCTCCTCCTTCAACGTGGTTACACTGTCAGGGCCACTCTTCGTGACCCAAGTCAGTGTTCCCTCTCCTTTCTTGATAAGATTCTGGTCATATAATATAACCCTTTTGTAAATTTTAAGGAAAGGTGTCTACTACTGCTGTACTTAACTGATTATGATTGTGAAGGTGAAACACAATTGTTTATGCTTGTGAGGTTGTGATTGTGTAGATTATGTTAGAAGTAGTACCACCTATGATCAATGAATGATGATGAGTGGTGTTTCATGGGTATTAATTATGATTTGTGACGGGGTTGATTCATTTTGGTGCAGGTAATTCCAAGAAGGTTGACCACTTGCTCCAACTTGATGGTGCAAAAGAGAGGCTGCAACTTTTCAAGGCAGATCTCTTGGAAGAAGGTTCCTTTGACTCTGCCATTGAGGGCTGTGATGGTGTCTTTCATACTGCTTCACCTGTTCTTCTTGGGGTTGTCAATGACCCACAGGTTCATTCCATTTCTAGCTCTGTTGATACTTCTATTTCTACATATTGGAAGGTCAATAATGTAATATTTTGTTCAATATCAATAAAGTAGGCTGTTAAAATTTCAGTTACATGCTGCCATCTTATTGACTCTTCACAAATGCTCCCCCTTTTGGCCAATAACATGAGTCCTAGTTGGTACAGTCAAACATATTCACTATTTCCCATTTTGTGATAAAAGAAGAAAAGTTATTTTGTTAAAGAGGTGCACACGAGTTAATAGCAGAGGATAAAGCATCTTCCTAAACAAACAGGCCATTATGATGCACTTTTACCTATGTATGTCCTTTGAAAAATTTTCACTAGCTGTCAGGCAAATTCTGGGAGCTTTGTCTAAAATAGAGTTTCATGCCTTGTGTGCCAACTATTGATGCTATATATGGCTTACGATCCCTGTGATTAATGAGTAGCATACGTTCAGTTTTATGAGATGCTTTGAGATTTTTTAAAAATCTGTCACTACAGTGTGGAAATTACCATTTTGTTGTCCTTTCAAAACGGCTCGGTGAGTGTTTGGTTTTACGCTTGTAAAATTTATTCTAGGTATAGAATTGATTTTGTCGGGATTGATTTAGTTAATATTGATTTTAAAGTGATTTATGTTCAGTATCCTCTAAAAGTGATTTTGGCATAAAGTAATAAATTTTCTCTAAGAATCAATTCTAGAGGCAAGAATTGATTTTGATATCTACAAATCAAATGACATAGAACACTATCAGTTTGGCTGTTTATTATTCACTTTCAACCGTTGTTTTGTTTATTTCAGGTTGAATTGCTTGATCCAGCAGTGAAGGGAACTCTTAATGTTCTTCAATCATGTGCAAAATCACCATCTGTTAAACGAGTTGTTTTAACATCTTCTATTTCTGCTGTTGCATTCAGTGAAAGGCCTAAAACTCCAGACGTAGTGGTTGATGAAACATGGTTTTCAGATCCTGATTTCTGTAGGGAATCAAAGGTTTGTGTTTACAAATGAATTATAGGTGGAATGTGTGATTTTGGTGTAGTTTGTTCAAAGTTAGGAATTGAATGACATGTTTCTTATATGTGCATTACCATGACATAGGCATATATAATCAGCATGATTGTGTGCTTGCTTAATCATGAATGTGAGACAGGTGGATTTCATGATGGAATAACTCTGCTCCACTAGTGTTAAATGATGAAAGTGTTCTAAACTGCAAAGAAAGGCATTAAATTCCTTGAAGAAGAGTAAAAATCATTTTTGCTTTGCTTTCTAATAATATTGAACCTAAATTAAAAAAATACTAGAATAAGGTAAAAGCAATTTCGGTGTCCTTAATTATTGCTAGAAATAGGCTAGGAGTGTTATCTTCATTTTGTTCTTATTCTTATACTGTTCCATTTTTTCACTTGAAACTTATCCTCTTAACAATTATTTTAATTTCTAATGTGACAGATAATCAGACAAAAAGACTAATCTTACGGCAGGTGTAAAATGAAAAGCAGGCATTGCTAACCCTGCTAAAGCCATAAAATGAATAGAAGAAAATAAATGACTGATAGCCATAAGAGTGACAGCAGTTAAGAGTCACAGAATGGCTGAGGGATAGACAAAAGGATTTCATCAGGACTAGTGTTTAACAGATTAGTGGGGAAGGAGAACTTGTTTTAATAGTGCCAATGTATTTGATCCAATGTGCAGGCATAAATGTAACAATTTGCCTAGTATAGCATGTTATGATGGTCTCTAACTTTCTTCCCATTTCCTACTTATGTTGTCAGTTGTGGTACACACTTTCGAAGACTTTGGCTGAGGATGCTGCCTGGAAATTCGTGAATGAAAAAAGCATTGACATGGTTTCTATTATCCCATCATTGGTTGCTGGACCTCTCTTACAACCAGAGGTTAATGAAAGTGTTCTGCCAATTCTAAACCTGATAAATGGTAATCTTTATCTGCTCATGAAGTTGTTAAAAAAAAAAATCAATTTGAAGAATGATGTAGTCAATTGTTGTTTGTTTTTATCATATGTCAATGCAGGTGTAACATTTCCAAATAAATCTTCTGGATGGGTGAACGTGAAGGATGTTGCAAATGCCCATATTCAAGCATATGAGATTGCTTCAGCTAGTGGAAGATATTGTGTGGTTGAGAAAGTGGTGCACTACTCTGAACTTGCCAGGATTTTACGTGATCTGTACCCAACATTACAAATTTCAGATAAGTAAGTTTAATTGTTTACTGAACCCCTTTCTTAATACCTTTTTGGCTTGTTTGGAAACTCAATTCAAGCTAAAAACTAGATAGATTGAAATTGGCTTGCCAAGATATATTTCATGATTTTGTGCTTCTATATCTTGAAACAGAATTTGTTTCTCTTGTTTTTCTGCTTTGGTAATAGCTGTATACTTATCATCAATACACTAAGTAACCTCATTAGACTCAAACGAATCGATCCTAATATTGAGTTCCTTGCATAAGAGTTATTTCAATATCTTTTCCAAGTTATAAAATGACTCATTTTGAATTTTTCTATACTTTAGATGATACATGGTATATCAAGGTACCACTTAACGATACATACCTTCATTTAATTTGATAAAATGTTAAATAAAATTGGGATTAGAGACTAACTTAACTAATGTTTTGCAATCTTAGAGATCAATTTGATTCATTTTAAAAATTAAGAACTAAAATGATTCATGAGTGTCAGGAATTAAGATGAAGACTAATTCCTTTTCTCTTCTTCTCTCCTTTGGTTTTTCTGATGATATTTTCACTTTTTCAATGATTGTATCAGGTGTGAAGATGATAAGCCGTATGTGCCAACATATCAAGTTTCCAAAGAAAAAGCAAAAAGTTTAGGAGTTGAATTCATTCCTTTGGAAGTAAGCATTAAAGAGACTGTAGAAAATTTTAGAGAAAAGAAGATTCTCAACTTCTAATCCATGATATATCCTTGTGAAATAAAAGGATTTTTCAACCATTGATTATTATTTGTAAATGAGTGTTAAGAAACTTGTTTATAATTTCATAAAATTCAATAACTTACTAGTTTGGTTAGCTGTGTTCATCACCCCTGAGGTATTATGAATTCCTTGGAGTCACAAGCGGATGAGAAGTATTTGTCTGGACGAAATCGTGAGGTCTAAATTGAGAGTACTTCATGGTAGGTTGAAATCATAATCACCAAATGTCATTTTGTTACCCTCATCACACAAAAACTGCAACATAAGATAGAATACTGGGGGCTTCACAAACCCTGATCCGGCTTGCCAACTGGTCCTATCCAGAGTTTATTGGGACAAGTTTGGTCTTAAAATTTGATTGGTGCATTTTTCAGTTAAGTCATATATTTCACATTCCTACATAACCCAAAGTCAAATAATAATATTTTATAATAATTGGTGATAAATTATAAGATCTTATAGTTCAATTAATATAATCTATATAACTTGATTTTATTTTTTATATTGATATGATCTATTTTAAATATATATGACAAAATATCTCTTAAATTTTATTTGTAACTTGTAAAATTTCATAACTTTAATATGTACAATATTCAAATCTTCATATATTATTTGAAGGTTGAGTTGATCCTTTGACCTGATCACTACAAGTAATTTCGAGTTCGGTTTAAGTTTCAAAAATTGACTTGGTTTAAAAACGAGCTTTGAGGTTTGTTTTCAATTGCTGGTAAACAATTATCCTTCCTCAAGATTGCCTTTAACTTAAGTTTTCATAGAAAAAAATTATTCCCTTTAAACTTCTCAATCTCAAATTTTTTTACTATGATATTTACTGGAATATGTTTCTCTAGTTCTCACTTTTTTACCATGAATAGTGTCATGTACGTGAGAGGTCCTGTATATTTATATTATATATAGAACAAATCAATATACATTAACAATACTATAAAATATACAATTACACATAGAACAGGGGCCATGAATAGTAACCCATATCATGGATGTAACCAATGGCTTTGATATCACTATTGAGTATCAGAGTTATGAAAATAGAATGATTTAGCTAAAATAGAGTTGAGAAAATTAAAATTGACACAAAATATTTTACGTGAAATTCCTAATGATGGGGAAAAATCATGGGCAAGACTAAGAAATATTTTCATTGTATGGAAGATAAAGTTACACATTTTTTCTAGATATAAAGAAAGAACAATAATATTTTCTTTTATATTAAAAGAATACATTTCTATAAAAATAGGAGAAACTTTTATAAAACACTATATATTTTTCTCTTTGGAGTGGGATGCTAACTTTGAAATGGGATGATAAAAACTGATAAAATGAGATCTCTATTTATAGGTGAGAATTTCCTCCCCCAACCCAAAATTTCCTTCTTGCATTTAAGCATGCAACCGTTGAAGAACCATCTAATGCACTGAAAACTTCCTATTATTATGTATGTTTTCTTCAGTTTTGCACAAAAACATGCCTTCTTTCAAAAGCCAAAAGAGGCTTTACGTTACAGCATGTTCACAGCATAGGTGATGTTTCACAAATTTAGTCATAGATTACTCATTGACAGTAGAAGTTAAGAATCGCAGTGATGTATGAGCGTATCAATGCCGACTTGTTGGGGCAACCCCATCGATATATATTTTAGTTAGTTAAATCATTTGAAATGTAAGTTAGGATATAGTTATATCGGTGTAACTTCACGTAACTCTTACAAAGTCCATGTTGGATTAGAAAATCACATGTTATAGATATATATAAAATTTTGAATTAAAATTGCTTGGTATATTTTTCATGCACATGAAAATTAAAAGTGATATATTTAAAATGAACAAAAAAAATATATGATTACATTTTTATTAATATTCAATTTTTATAAAATTTAGCATACATTATCTTTGTAATAGGTAATTATATTTTGATTGTTGAATCAATAAAAAATATATTTTATATAAAGTTATTAAGAAGTCTAACTTTGACCCTCTGATATATTATTTTAATGTATTAAATTAGTTCAATACATCATTCATTGGTTTGTGTAAGAAAAATTCTTGTATGAACACAAGTATAAGAATTATTTCTTTGGTATACTCACAAAAAAGAGTGTGAGACGCATCTAGGGTATATGTTTAATAAAGCTGATATGATTTATCTTTATTATAAGTGTATCTAAATATAATGTATTAGATTAGTGAGATACACACAATTTTCACTTCTCAACTCAAGATAATTAATCCGCACCAAAGAGAGGTGAAATATATCGAAGGTTTTGTTTGGACTTTGAAATTAGAATTTTAATTTTAATTTTAATTTCAATTATCTTAGAATTGGAATTAATTTATATTTTTTTAAAAACTAAGATATTAGATAATACAAGTGTGGATGAAAGTCAAACTTGGAACCTCCTAACTCATTGAGATATGTAAAAGTCTATTACTAAACTATGGATTCACTTGCGAATTAATTTAGAATCCTAAATAAAAGAGTTAATTGATTTCAATTCCAATTCTTTTATGTTTGTATCTAATAAACAATTATGACATGATTGTTAGAAAATAATGAGAGAGAAATAACTATATAAATTTTTATGATGAAAAAGATATTTAATAAATTTTAAAATTAATAATTGATAGTGTCTATGTTAAAATTAAAAATAATTTATTTTAATTATTTCTTAATTTTATAGAATTAGATTATAAAATTATAATTTAAATTCTATATGTTATTCTAAATATAAAACTAGTTCCAAACTCCAATTATATGATCAATTCGAGATGAATAAAATGTTCATTTTTTTCAAGTATCTTTGTTTGTCTTCTTATCCCAAGTTTCATACGACCTCCTCCCAACAAAATAGTATTATTTGCACATTTAGAATTAGATATCTCATTAGGTTGCTCAATGTACTATTATTGAATAAAATATTATTAGGTATGATGGTAATCCATAATCACCCTACTCAATCTTATCTCGTGTCATGGTGACAGGTGCGTATCACAACGCACAGACAACATTAATATGGCCAGACAAAACACAGACACTACTCGGCAGCCCTCGTGAGTAAATGATGAACTGGTGGTTTCATGTACGAGACGGAAGTTCTTGTACGAAATTATAGAATTTTCAGTAAAAGAATTAAGTATAGAATTTCTAAGTTAATTACTTTTGTTATGATATATGAAGTAAATAATATTTCATATATTATATTAAGAAAAAATTATATTATTATGGTGTGAAATTTTATTATTGGTGAGATTTCATTCAATAAAATAATATTTTATTTATAAAATATTATTATTAATAATATTTAAATTAAAAAATTAATATTTTGATCGTTTTATTTTTAAAAAATATTTTGAAGTTAAAATGAATTAATTGAGCTATTCACTAAATCTTCAATGACGTTGTAACCAAAAAAAATCTTCAATGAAGTTAGCTTATGAAACTGACTTTTAGTTCTTACATCGTCATCATTTAGCACAATATTTTTCTTTTACTGTAATCTAAATTTAATAAAATATGCACTTTAAGAGCATGAAATGTTAGAACAAATATTACAAACTCCGCAATTAAGGTATATTTTTTGAGTTCCTGTAATCTAATATTTAGATAAGATATATTTGCAATTTTAAGATCATAAATACAAATAAATTTTTCATTATTTTTGTTTGCTCCTATAATTCTTTTGATAAAGGAGTTCTTTGTGACTTTTAACCACGAATTCAATTGGACAAGATGCTAGTAATTTATGCTTCTTTTTCAAACAATCTAAGGTTGCTCTCAGAAAATTCACACAAAATAAGATGTACAGAGACATAAAATATTTTGTATCGTGTTTTTTGTTTGTTCGTTACAAATGTTTCGTTGATAATCAGGATGTTCCTTTGCTACTTTTAACTTCAGAAATAAAAAAATCTTGGACGAGATTTTCCATCTATTCAATTTGATAGCTGTATTTGTTTCAAACGCAACCTAATAGTGTGCATAACCCTCTCCTAAATTGGTTTTAATTAACTTTTGAATAGAAGGTACATCAATAGCGGTCAAAATAACCCAGCCTTTGTCCCTATGACAGGGTTGTTAAGTAGCATGACCTAGAAAGAAGTGTACTAGAACAGAGGAAAGTGCAAGACAAGAAAGAATGAGCAACAGCGATGGAAAAGTGGTGTGTGTGACGGGTGCTTCTGGTTTCATAGCTTCATGGATAGTGAAGCTCCTCCTTCAACGTGGTTACACTGTCAGGGCCACTCTTCATGACCCAAGTCAGTGTTCCCTCTCCTTTCTTGGTAAGATTCTGGTCATATAATATAACCCTTTTGTAAATTTTAAGGAAAGGTGTCTACTACTGCTGTACTTAACTGATTATGATTGTGAAGGTGAAACACAATTGTTTATGCTTGTGAGGTTGTGATTGTGTAGATTATGTTAGAAGTAGTACCACCTATGATCAATGAATGATGATGATTGGTGTTTCATGGGCATTAATTATGATTTGTGACGGGGTTGATTCATTTTGGTGCAGGTAATTCCAAGAAGGTTGACCACTTGCTCCAACTTGATGGTGCAAAAGAGAGGCTGCAACTTTTCAAGGCAGATCTCTTGGAAGAAGGCTCCTTTGACTCTGCTATTGAGGGCTGTGATGGTGTCTTTCATACAGCTTCACCTGTTCTTCTTGGGGTTGTCAATGACCCACAGGTTCATTGAATTCTATTTTTGATCTGCACGTAGCAAAAGGGAAAATTCTATTCCAACACCTATATGGGTGTAGCACGCATGTGGGTGTGAGAGGAGTGATGAAGAAGAATAAGTTGAGAAAAAAATAAGTGAAGAGACTCGTGTGTTTCATGAGTAGCGTATTTGGGTGTTTGAGAAAGCTGGAGTTGGAATAGCAAAGTTGTAGCAAAAAGCAGTCTGTTTGTTACTGCTATATTTTTCAGTGTGAAGATTATTTCATTGTGTTTCTAGGCCCTCTGCATGATTTTCAAATCTCCGGATAATATTTAGAAATCCATGTGCTTTTGCCATAGGAAGGTCAATAATGTAATAAGTAGACTATTAAAATTTCAGATACATGCTGCTCACAACTCCCCTTTTTGGCTGTAGGCAGAAAATTGCATGGCCATGTTGATATAGTCAAACAATTTCATTATTGCTTTTTTCTGATAAAAGAAGAAGAGCTACTTATTTTTTGCCGCACCATAAATGAAGTTTTGTTAGAGAGGATACTGGCAGAGGATAAGGTATCCTCCTAAACAAAAGCACATAATATAGAGTGCATTAAAAGAATAAAAAGGGCATTAGATCTGTAAAGCTCTCCAATTCCTCTGCTTATATAATAAGGACATATGATGCACATGAAATTCATGTTTACCTGTTTCCTTCTGAGATTTTTTTCATGATCAGAGGTCATTATATTTTACTCAAAGTTCATAAAAGTGTAACACTATTATAACTCAAAATTAGTGTATAATTGTTATGAACATTGAAAAATTAGGTATACTTTCATGCTGAATTAATTTTCCAGCAGCTTGAAGAACACAATAGCTCAGAATGCTGCTCTATCAATCAAAAGTAAACTTCAGTTCCAGTTTCTTTCAGGCTGAATTAATTGATCCAGCAGTGAAGGGAACACTTAATGTTCTTCAATCATGCGCAAAATCACAATCCGTGAAACGAGTCGTCTTAACATCTTCCATGGCTGCAGTTGCATCCAGTGGAAGGCCTAAAACTCCTGAAGTAGTAGTTGATGAGACATGGTTTTCAGATCCTGTATTCTGTAGGGAATCAAAGGTTTGTGCTATTTTTTCTTAAAACTCATTCACAAATGTACTACGAGTGGAATTTGTGGTTTTGGTGTAGTTTGTTCAAAGTTAGAAATTGAATGACATGTATGATGTTTCTTATCTAAACAACATTTATGTGCATAACCATGACATACCCCAAACCATATTTCTTAATTAAAAGCAGCCATTCCTAACCCTGCTGAAGCCATAAAATGAATAGAAGAAAATAAATGATTGATAGCCATAGCAGTGACAACAGTTATAGTTAGAGAATGGCTCAGGAATAAACAAAGGGATCAGGATTAATGTTTAACAGGTTAATGTGGAATAGGAACTTGTTTCAATAGTGCTATGGAAATTCCTTTCGTTTTAAAATTCAATAGTCCCAAGACCAAATGGAGTTCACTAATTCTTGAATGTGTATATATTTTTCTAATTGTTCTGTTTTAATAGAATAAGAATTATTATTATGAAATGGAAGAAAAGCATACAAGGTTAAGTGATAAGATTTCCTTTGAGAGAAACATGTAGCAAAAATGCCTCTGCCACTGTTGCAGAGATGGTCCAAAAAACTAGTTAAACTGCTTCAATCCTCTTGCTAATATTATTTGGGAACAGTTTTAATACTTTCAGCTATTTATTCACTGAATAAATAATTGCTATTGGGTTATATTGGCAATGTGTTTGTTCCAATGTGCAAGCATAAATGTAACCATTTGCCCAGTATAGCATGTAATGATGCTCTCTAACTTTCTTCCTATTTCCTGTTGATGTTGTCAGAGGTGGTACACAGTTTCAAAGATTTTGGCTGAGGATGCTGCCTGGAAATTTGTGAATGAGAAAAACATTGACATGGTTTGTATTAACCCATCAATGGTGGCTGGACCTCTCTTACAACCAGAGGTTAACGGAAGTGTTGAGCAGATTTCAAACCTGATAAATGGTAATCTTTATTAATACCCAAAAATGGTAATCTTTATTTACTCATGAAGTTATTAATAAAATGGAAAATTAAAATCTGAAGAATGATGTAGTCAATTGATGTAAATAATTTTTGGACCTACTCTTGATCATATCTTGCCCATCTAATTGTTGTTTGTTTTATCATCTGTGTGTGTGTGGTGTGCAAAACATTTTACTATTAAAAAGTGAGTGAAAAGGAACTGTAGATAAAAAGGCACCAAATACTAATTTATCTCTTTAATAAAATTTAGACAAAACATTGCCTCATATATTTTGTAAAACTTGTTATCATTATACTGGTTCATACTATTTTTTTCTATTCATTACCAAAAAAATACTGTTTTTTTTTATTCATTTGACATGTGAATAATTCAATAACCGAAATTGAAAAAACACACAAAAGATAAACAGCGTATGTCCTTTATTGGATTTTCCATGAGTGTCAAATATATTTACCTTTTGCCCCGAGACAAGAATACTTCTGTTGCTTAATAGAATCACTGTTTAACTTGGTTGATGCAGGTGTCCCATTTCCAAACATGTGTTTTGGATGGGTGAACGTGAAAGATGTTGCAAACGCCCATATTCAGGCATATGAGATTCCTTCAGCTAGTGGAAGATACTGTTTGGCTGAGAGAGTGGTGCACTACTCTGAACTTGCTAGAACTTTACGTGACCTGTATCCAACATTACAAGTTACAGAGTAAGTTTAATTGTTTACTGAACCCCTTTTTAAAGACTTCTCTGGCTTGTTTGGAAACTCAATTGAAGCTGAAAACTAGAAGATTGAAATTGAGTTATCTTAGTCTAATGTATGCCAAAGATGAAATTAAGTGGGAAAGTGCTAAGAATGAGATCTTAATGAATGAATGCAAAAGCATCAATTTCAGTATTGTTTTTTTTTTTTTTTCAGTTTTGTCAATTTTTTTTCCTATCTATTACTTTGTATTGGTGCATGAGGATTGAGGATAAGCCTAGACACAATGATAAGATTGTTCCTTATAATACAGGTTCAAATATTGGAAATAGCTAGGATGTATGTCATTATTTTGTGCTCTTATATCTTGAAATAGAATGTATTTCTCTTGTTTTTTCTTCTTTGGTAAATGGTAACTGCAGTATACTTATCATCTTACTCAAAGTAACCTCATTAGACTCAAAAGAATCGGTCCTACAAATATTGAGTTCCATGCAAAAGAATTATCGGTGATTGGTAGCTTAACGTTAGTCTTACATGCCCAGTAATTTTGTACCCAATCCTGTCTATTTTTTGTGTTCAACATCTAATTAGTAATTAGTTAGGTTTTTTTTTCTCTCCTTTGATTTTTCGCATAACATATTTTCAACAATGTTATCAGGTGTGAAGACGATAAGCCGTATTTGCCAACATATCAGGTTTCGAAAGAAAAGGCAAAGAGTTTGATAGTTGAATTCATTTCCTTGGAAGTAAGCATCAAAGAAACTATAAAACTTTAGAGAAAAGAAGATTGTTAACTTCTAATCCAAGTTGTCTCCTTTTCAAATAAATGGTTTTTTCCATCCATTGCTTATTATTTAGAATTGGTGAGGGTTAAGAAACCTGTTTATAATTTCATAAAATGCAACAACTTACACGTGTGTTTAACTATGTTCAACTCCCTTGAGGTATTATTAAGTGGATGATACATATTTATCTAGATGAAATTGTGAGATGAATTCTGAAAGTACCCAATAGTATTTGAAAACAAGTTGAAACTCGAAACCACAATTACCAATTGTCATTTTGTTAACCCCTCTCACAAAAGCTGCAACATAGCATCAATGTCTCAACTATACCAGGCACTAATACTTGAGCACAAAAGAAACCAACGTGTAAATTCTACTACTACTACCTCAACTCAACATGACTCAATGAGGCATTTGATCACATGGAACATCTTCATTTTTCACTTCGTTTAGAATCACATAAACGACAAAGGGTGGAGGAAAACAGAGTGGATCCCACATATGACATTTTCTGTTCTAGACTGAAGGGCAAATGAGAGAAGAGATATTTTGGTGTAAAATTATAATTTTGTCCATGTACTTTTTTTCAAGATAACCACATAAAATTCATTCGAATACAATAACATTTTTTTCACCTTTCTTTTAAATCAAATAATAAGAGTGAAAATACACTTTTTTTTTCATTTATTTTACATTTCCTCTTATCATCCAAACAAATTCTTAATCCAACATAAATCCTTAAAGATCATGAATATAATACGAATATTTAAACTCTCATTTAAGGAAAGTTTTACATGTAACTCCATAAGTAACTTATAGCCACGATTTTTATAACCTTAATCATTAATTATTTTGTTATAAAAATTACCTCATATCTATTTCATTAATATAACATAAATATTTCACATTAAATATTGGATTTTAAACCATTATAATTCTTAATTTAAATTATATCACTGATCAAAATATGTCAATCTAAATTATTTATCATTAAAATTAAAATAAATATTCACGTGATAATATCTTTTTCTATTTTCTTTATAATATTTTTTTTCCTTTTCAATTAAACATAACGTGTTTTCCATATTAATTACAAAATTTTAAATTTTGAATTCACCTTGATATTTTGAATTTTGAATTCAATAGATTACTTAATTTCACAAACTAGAATTCAAATCAGATTAAGGAAAAAACAAAAACTATTGCTACTAAGAAATTTGGTTATAATCGAAGTATAACCCCTTAAATTACTTCTAAAATCTATAACATATTCATTACTACAAAAGATAGTCACTTATACTAATCAAAATTAAAACCCTTAACTTCTCTTAGAATACAATATTTTGTTCCTGTATCTTCACTGTTTAAAGCTTTAACGTGAAATGCTAACAAAATTTCTTCCTTCTATTCCACAACTTTTTTTTTTCTTCCATTCTTCCTCTTATATTTTTATATTTTTCATTTCTCTTTGTTCATTATCTTTTAGTTATCTCAAAATATAATTTTACTTCATCTTTTAATTTTATTCTTTGTGGTTTATATTAAGGAATAAGAATTTGTAGGTTAGAAAATTCAAATGTTCCACCATTCTTCTTTGAAGCTCTTTTCTTCTTTGTAAGATTTCTTTTTTTTTTGTACAACATTTTTTTATGTTTATTTAGTATTTTTTATTTTATTTATATATTTTATACATTTAAATATTTTCAATGAAATAAAGATTTGATTTTTTAAATTCTCTTAAAATAAACCAATTTATTTATCCTTTTCATTTTCATTGTTTATATCCAATTTATTTCTACCTTTCTTCTTTGTAATTTTTTTTGGTTTTGTATAGAGATTTATGTTTATTTAGTTTTTTATTTTGTGTATATATCTTAATGGTCTTTTTTATGTTTTGTCAAGATAACCATTAGATTGTATACTCAACGCATATTGTTCAATCCTTATGTCAAAGGTAATTTATTTTTCATAAATAATTTAATAAACATTTTATTGAATTTGAGATTAATCTTATTGTTGCATAAACGAGTATTAATGATTTTATAATTTTTTCTTTTCAAAATTTGAAGCCACAATTAAGAAAAGGAGATGCTATTGATGAACTATCTCAACTGGTCATTACTAAACTTAAGGTAGCAAAGACTAAGAATGATTAAAAATTGTGTTTGATTTTACTTCGACTTTTATCTTTGATTTTATTTTGCTCATTTGTTTGATAGAATATTTATATGAGAGGGAATTATACATTTTTGTGTGAACAACATTTTTCTAAATTAGATGCATAACCAAGCTAGCTAATGATTCAATAGCAATATTAGACAAAATGCATAAGCTAATTTTCATTGGAATTTATTTATACTGTTTCACCTTCTTCAATTTATTTTTTCTTCATTATTTTATAAGGCTTAAAGATTGTTGAATTCAATATATGCATAGCCATTGAATTAAATTTCAATTCTATTTACAAACATTAATTATGGAGAATGAATAATATTTTGGAACAAAATTATATTTTTTATTTAAAATTTTCATTGTGCATTAACATTATACAAATTAATTGTTAACTATTATTCTTTTTATTTTGATATGAAATTATATATATATATATATAGCTATTGATTGATTTTTCTTCTAATATATGCATTTATTGTTCCCTTTTCTTTTTCTCACGCTAAAACTTTTAATTAATTGATAAAATTAAAAATATTATTTTTGTATCTATATAAATCCATATTTATTTGTGTTTGCTTTTTTAAGGTATAATCATTATTAATATATTATTTTATTTAGAAAAATATAATTGTCAATAAATTGCTGATTTTATTTTCCAAATCTCCACCTAACTATTTAAGTGACAAAATTCATTTTCTAATTCATAAAAGCTAATATTACACAACACTTAAAAAAGAAACATAGCAAAAATTAATAATAAATAATATTATTTCCTTTTTATAAGCCTAATATTATAACCTTTAATTGATATTGATATCCATATCAATCAATAACGTATACATACTAATAGTATTATTATCCTTTTCATTACTATTTTCATGTTTTTCTTTTTTTGAAATTTTTGTAATAAATCCATGAATACATGTAGGGATTTAAATCTCCCAAAAATGAATGATACGGGGATGAGATGGAGGAAAATTCTAAATGAGGTTAGGAGAAAAGTTTCTAACTTCAAATTTAAAGTTTTTGAAGATCATATATATATATATCTCACTATGCCATATTTAATTTTTTGAAACTTAAACATTTCAATTTATCAATTCCATAATTGTTTCATATTATTTTTTTGAAAAAACTTCAATTTTTCAAAATAAAAATATTTTAAAAAATTAATTCCACAATTTACATTTCTTTGATAATGATACTAATTATTTATTAATCTTTTAAAAATTAAATAAATACAATACTTTTTTAGTTGAAAATAATTATGTAATTGATATACTACTTCAATAATTGAGATGACATAAATTAGGATTATATATGATTTTTTTACTAATTATAACATATTAATTATAATATATATTTTAAAATTGATATTTTAATTTACTAAAAAGATGTACAAGGAGAAAATATGTAATTGAAATCACATAAATTAAATTTATTTATTAATTTTTATTAATTAGAAATAATATTTTTATGTGTTTATAAATTAAATACTTTAATTTACTAAAATGTTGTAAATGACTAGGATGACAAGAAAAAACCAATGAAAGTGGATACACAGAGATTATCACAATAATAGGACAAAAATGTTTTTTCTTCTTAGGATGGCTAATGGGAAGAAGTTCTCATTTGTTAAATAGACGAGATGGGGATAACACATCTTATTTATTCAATTATATTTGTTAGATTTGCATTATGTATGCATTTTAAATTTTAATTTAGATTATGTTGTATTAGTAATATTTGTTACTATGAATATTTATGTATTGAATTTCAAATATTTTTAATTTTTCTATTTTTAAAAATTTTTAATAAATCCATGAATACTTATAGATTCAAATCCCTACAAGGATTGGAAATTGTGTGACGAATTGAAAATGCATGGGGATTGAAGCAAAATTCAAATTGAGTGAGACATGTTTTTATACCATTGTCATTATATAAATGACTCATGATATAATTAAATTATATATACTCTTTATTTTTTAACAATTTCAACTTTCAAAATGTGCAAAATATCATAAAATGTTATAGGTCACAGGTTTGGTTTTAAACATGATATTGAAGTAAGATATAAAATAGAATGACACTTTTATATTTTTTTTATTTGTTTAATTATTTAATTATTAAATTATTTTCAAAATAAATTTATATATTCAATTTTCTATAAAATATATTTAAATAAATTATTATTTATTTTCTTAATGTCAATAAATTATTTTTTATTACATAAATTAAAATAAATACTAGTTTAACTAATATTACAAACTCCGCATGTAAGGCATATTATATTTGTTTGTTCCTATAATTTTGATAAGGGAAATTCTATGCAACTTTTATAGAGGAATAGAATCCTAGGTGATGTCACACAAATTTAGCTAGACAAATAATTAATATTATTCTTTCATATATTAATTCAGTTGAACGAATGATTGATGAGTTAAGATAAACCACTTATTCAACTTGACTAGATGCTAATAATTCACACTTTTTTTTTTTTTACTGTAAAACAATTTAATAATGTGGATAGCCTTTCACTCATGTATCCCGTTTAATTCGGGATTCTCATACTATAATGGGTAGCTCAGTTATGAATATGTGTGGGACAAAACTTTACCACAACATTAATTCTGTAACTATAAAACAGGATAGTATAGTGCAGGATCAAGAACCAAGGAAAGTACAAGACAGAGAGAATGAGCAACAGCAATGGAAAAGTGGTATGTGTGACGGGTGCTTCTGGTTTCATAGCTTCATGGATAGTGAAGCTCCTCCTTCAACGTGGTTACACTGTCAGGGCAACTCTTCGTGACCCAAGTCAGTGTTCCCTCTCCTTTCTTCCTGTTTCTCGTTGATAAGATTCTGGTCATATAATATAACCCTTTTGTAAATTTTAAGGAAAGGTGTCTACTACTGCTGTACTTAACTGATTATGATTGTGAAGGTGAAACACAATTGTTTATGCTTGTGAGGTTGTGATTGTGTAGATTATGTTAGTAGTAGTACCACCTATGATCAATGAATGATGATGATTGGTGATTCATGGGCATTAATTATGATTTGTGACGGGGTTGATTCATTTTGGTGCAGGTAATTCCAAGAAGGTTGACCACTTGCTCCAACTTGATGGTGCAAAAGAGAGGCTGCAACTTTTCAAGGCAGATCTCTTGGAGGAAGGTTCCTTTGACTCTGCTATTGAGGGGTGTGATGGTGTCTTTCATACTGCTTCACCTGTTCTTCTTGGGGTTGTCAATGACCCACAGGTTCATTCCATTTCTAGTTCTGTTGATACTTTTATTTCTACATATTGGAAGGTCAATAATGTAATATTTTGTTCAATATCATAATAAAGTAGGCTGTTAAAATTTCAGTTACATGCTGCCATCTTATTGACTCTTCACAAATGCTCCCCCTTTGGCCAATAACATGAGTCCTAGTTGGTACAGTCAAACATATTCACTATTTCCCATTTTGTGATAAAAGAAGAAAAGTTATTTTGTTAAAGAGGTGCACACGAGTTAATAGCAGAGGATAAAGCATCTTCCTAAACAAACAGGCCATTATGATGCACTGTTACCTATTTATGTCCTTTGAAAAATTTTCACTAGCTGTCAGGCAAATTCTGGGATCTTTGTCTAAAATAGAGTTCCATGCCTTGTGTGCCAACTATTGATGCTATATATGGCTTACGATCCCTGTGATTAATGAGTAGCATACGTTCAGTTTTATGAGATGCTTTGAGAATTTTTAAAAATCTGTCACTACAGTGTGGAAATTACCATTTTGTTGTCCTTTCAAAACGGCTCGGTGAATGTTTGGTTTTACGCTTGTAGAATTGATTCTAGGTATAGAATTGATTTAGTTAATATTGATTTTAAAGTGATTTATGTTTGGTATCCTCTAAAAGTGATTTTGGCATAAAGTAATAAATTTTCTCTAAGAATCAATTCTAGAGGCAAGAACACTATCAGTTTGGCTGTTTATTATTCACTTTCAACCGTTGTTTTGTTTATTTCAGGTTGAATTGCTTGATCCAGCAGTGAAGGGAACTCTTAATGTTCTTCAATCATGTGCAAAATCACCATCTGTTAAACGAGTTGTTTTAACATCTTCTATTTCTGCAGTTGCATTCAGTGAAAGGCCTAAAACTCCAGACGTAGTGGTTGATGAAACATGGTTTTCAGATCCTGATTTCTAGGGAATCAAAGGTTTGTGTTTTCAAATGAATTATAGGTGGAATGTGTGATTTTGGTGTAGTTTGTTCAAAGTTAGGAATTGAATGACATGTTTCTTATATGTGCATTACCATGACATAGGCATATATAATCAGCATGATTGTGTGCTTGCTTAATCATGAATGTGAGACAGGTGGATTTCATGATGGAATAACTCTGCTCTACTAGTGTTAAATGATGAAAGTGTTCTAAACTGCAAAGAAAGGCATTAAATTCCTTGAAGAAGAGTAAAAATCATTTGCTTTGCTTTCTAATAATATTGAACATAAATTAAAAAATACTAGAATAAGGTAAAAGCAATTTGGTGTCCTTAATTATTGCTAGAAATAGGCTTGGAGTGTTATCTTCATTTTTTCTTATTCTTATACTGTTCCATTTTTTCACTTGAAACTTATCCTCTTAACAATTATTTTAATTTCTAATGTGAGAGATAATCAGACTAAAAGACTAATCTTACGGCAGGTGTAAAATGAAAAGCAGGCATTGCTAACCCTGCTAAAGCCATAAAATGAATAGAAGAAAATAAATGACTGATAGCCATAAGAGTGACAGCAGTTAAGAGTCACAGAATGGCTGAGGATTAGACAAAAGGATTTCATCAGGACTAGTGTTTAACAGATTAGTGTGGAAAAAGAACTTGTTTTAATAGTGCCAATGTATTTGATCCAATGTGCAGGCATAAATGTAAAATTTGCCTAGTATAGCATGTTAGGCAAATTATAAGGTGGACCTCACATGCTTAGATCCATCATGGACCTCACATTATTAGTCATTAGATAAATACTATTTTTGGATGGTTTAATCCAATAATCAATAGGGGTCCATGATAGACCCAAACATTTGAGGTCCACCATAAAACCCACCTAGCATGTTATGATGGTCTCTAACTTTCTTCCCATTTCCTACTTATGTTGTCAGTTGTGGTACACACTTTCAAAGACTTTGGCTGAGGATGCTGCCTGGAAATTCGTGAATGAAAAAAGCATTGACATGGTTTCTATTATCCCATCATTGGTTGCTGGACCTCTCTTACAACCAGAGGTTAATGAAAGTGTTCAGCCAATTCTAAACCTGATAAATGGTAATCTTTATTTGCCCATGAAGTTGTTAAAAAAAATAAAATAAAATTCAATTTGAAGAATGATGTGTTGTTTGTTTTTATCATATGTCAATGCAGGTGTAACATTTCCAAATAAATCTTTTGGATGGGTGAACGTGAAGGATGTTGCAAATGCCCATATTCAAGCATATGAGATTGCTTCGGCTAGTGGAAGATATTGTGTGGTTGAGAGAGTGGTGCACTACTCTGAACTTGCCAGGATTTTACGTGATCTGTACCCAACATTACAAATTTCAGATAAGTAAGTTTAATTGTTTACTGAACCCCTTTCTTAATACCTTTTTGGCTTGTTTGGAAACTCAATTCAAGCTGAAAACTAGATAGATTGAAATTGGCTTGCCAAGATATATTTCATGATTTTGTGCTTCTATATCTTGAAACAGAATTTGTTTCTCTTGTTTTTCTGCTTTGGTAATTGCTGTGTACTTATCATCAATACACTCTTAAGTAACCTCATTAGACCAAAAGAATCGATCCTAATATTGAGTTCCTTGCATAAGAATTATGGGTGACTAGTAGCTTATCGTTATTCCTACATGTCAAATAACTTTGTACACAACCCTGTCTATTTTTTGTGTTCAACATCTAAATAGTTAGGTTTTTTTTTTCTTCTTGCGTTAACGTTTATTTCGGTCTCTGATTTTACACTTTTAAGTTATTTTAGTTTCTTAACTTTTAAAATAAATTAAGTTAATATGATATTGTAAAATGTGAGTCATGGTAGTCTTCACTTTTATTTAATATTTTATCAATTAAATGAGGATTTGTAATGTTAAATGATACTTTGATATATCTTGTATATCTGAAATATAATTAAGTTTGAAATTAGTTATTTTTGTGTCCAAACTTACATAAAATTAGTTATTTCAATATCTTTTCTAAGTTATAAAATGACTCATTTTGTACAATTTTAAATATCAAAATGAGTCATTTTAAATTTTTTATATACTTTAGATGACATATATGTCAAGGTACCACTTAACGATACATATCTTCATTTAATTTGATAAAATGTTAAATAAAATTGGATTAGAGACTAACTTAATAATGAATTTGATTTGATTTTAAAAATTAAAGATTAAAATGAATCATAAGTTTCAGGAATTAAGATGAAGACTAACTCCTTTTTTCTTCTTCTCTCCTTTGGTTTTTCTGATGATATTTTCACTTTTTCAATTATTGTATCAGGTGTGAAGATGATAAGCCATATGTGCCAACATATCAGGTTTCCAAAGAAAAGGCAAAGAGTTTAGGAGTTGAATTCATTCCTTTGGAACTAAGCATTAAAGAGACTGTAGAAAATTTTAGAGAAAAGAAGATTCTCAACTTCTAATCCATGATATATCCTTGTGAAATAAAAGGATTTTTCAACCATTGATTATTATTTGTAAATGAGTGTTAAGAAACTTGTTTATAATTTCATAAAATTCAATAACTTACTAGTTTGGTTAGCTGTGTTCATCACCCCTGAGGTATTATGAATTCCTTGGAGTCACAAGCGGATGAGAAGTATTTGTCTGGACGAAATCGTGAGGTCTAAATTGAGAGTAGTTCATGGTAGGTTGAAGTCATAATCACCAAATGTCATTTTGTTACCCTCATCACACAAAAACTGCAACATAAGATAGACTACTGGGGGCTTCACAAACCCCGATCCGGCTGCCAACTCGGTGCTGTCCGGGGTATATTGGATAAGTTTGGGAAAATTTGATTGGATATTTTTCAGTTAACCTTTGCATATTTCATATTGGCTACTTACCCAAAGTCAAATAATAATTTTTCATAATTATTGGTGATAAATTAAGATCTTAAGTTCAATTAATATATTTTATATAACTTTATTTTATTTTTTATATTGATATGGTTTGTTTTAAATATATATGACAAAATATTCTTAAATTTTGTTTGTAACTTGTAAAATTTCATAATTTTAATATGTACAATATTTAAATCCTCATATATTATTTGAAGGTTGAGTTGATTGCTTTCCCGATCATAGCGAGTCATTATTGAGTTGGGTTTGGGTTTCAAAATTGACTTGGTTTAAAAATTGGGCTTTGGAGGTTTGTTTTCAATTGCTGGTAAGCAATTATCCCTCCTCAAAATTGCCTTTAACTTCAGTTTCCATAGGAAAAAATTATTCTTTTAAACTTCTCAATCTCAAATTTTTTGACTATGGCATTTCCTGGAATTTGTTTCTCTCCTAAACTAGTTCTCATTTTTTTACCGTGAATAGTGTCATGTGCGTGAGAGTACTTATATTTATACTATATATAGAACAAATCCAATATATATTAACAATACTATAAAAGTATACAATTACATATAGGAACAGTGGTCATGAATAGTAACTAGTATCATGGATGTAACCAATGGCTTTGATACCACGATTGGGTATCAGAGTTATAAAAATAAAATGACGAAGCTAAAATAGAGTTAAGAAAATTAAAATTGACATAAAATATTCTACGTGAAATTCACTAATGATGGGGAAAAAATCATGGGCAAGACTAAGAAATATTTTCATTATATGAAAGATAAAATTACACATCTCTCTAGATATAATGAAAGAACAATAATACTTTTTTTTATATTAAAAGAATACATCTCTCTATAAAAATAGGAAAACTCTTAAAGATACCATATATTTTTCTCCTGGAGTGGGATGCTAACTTTGAAATGGGATCATAAAAACCGATAAAAGGAGATCTCTATTTATAGGTGAGAATTTACTCCCCCAACCCAAAATTTCCTTCTTGCATTTAAGCATGCAACCGTTGAAGAACCATCTAATGCACTGAAAACTTCCTATTATTATGTATGTTTTCTTCAGTTTTGCACAAAAACATGCCTTCTTTCAAAAGCCAAAAGAGGCTTTACGTTACAGCATGTTCACACCATAGGTGATGTTTCACAAATTTAGTCATAGATTACTCATTGACAGTAGAAGTTAAGAATCGCAGTGATGTATCAGCGTATCAATGCTGACTTGTTGGCGCAACCCCATCGATATATAATTTAGTTAGTTAAATCATTTGAAATATGAGTTAGGATATAGTTATATCGGTGTAACTTCATGTAACTCTTACAAAGTCCATGTTGAATTAGAAAATCACATGTTATAGATATATATATATAAAATTTTGAATTAAAATTGCTTGGTATATTTTTCATGTACATCAAAATTAAAAGTGATATATTTAAAATGAACAAAAAAATATATGATTATATTTTTATTAATATTCAATTTTTATAAAATTTAGCATACATTATCTTTGTAATAGGTTATTATATTTTGATTGTTGAATCAATAAAAAATATATTTTATATAAAGTTATTAAGAAGTCTAACTTTGACCCTCTGATATATTATTTTAAAGTATTAAATTAGTTCAATACATCATTCATTGGTTTGTGGTAAGAAAAATTCTTGTATGAGTACAAGTGTAAGAATTATTTCTTTGGTATAGTCACAAAAAAGAGTGTGAGACGCATCTAGGGTATATGTTTAATAAAGCTGATATGATCTATCTTTATTATAAGTGTATCTAAATATAATGTATTAGATTGGTGAGATACACACAATTCTCACTTCTCAACTAGGATAATAATCGGCACCAAAGAGAGATGAAATATATCGAAGGTTTCGTTTGGACTTTGAAATTAGAATTGTAATGTAGAATTTTAATTTTAATTTCAATTATCTTAGAATTGGAATTAATTTATAATTTTTTTTAAAAAAATTAGATATTAGATAATACGGTGTGATGAAAGTCAAACTCAAAACCTTTATAATTCATTGAGATATGTAGAGTTATTACTAAACTATGGATTCACTTGTGAATTAATTTAGAATCCTAAATAAAAGAGTAAATTGATTTCAATTCCAATTCTTTTATGTTTGTATCTAATAAACAATTATGACATGATTGTTAGAATATAAATGAGAAAGAGAAATAACTATATAAATTTTTATGATGAAAAAGATATTTAATAAATTTTAAAATTAATAATTGATAGTGTCTATGTCAAAATTAAAAATAATTTATTTTAATTATTTCTTAATTTTATAGAATTAGATTATAAAATTATAATTTAAATTCTATATGTTATTCTAAATATAAAACTAGTTCCAAACTCCAATTATATGATCAATTCGAGATGAATAAAATGTTCATTTTTTTAAGCATCTTTGTTTGTCTTCTTATCCCCAAGTTTCACACGACCTCCTCCCAACAAAATAATATTATTTGCACATTTAGAATTAGATATCTCATTCGGTTGCTCAATGTATTATCATTGAATGAAATGTCATTAGATATGATATGATGGTAATCCGTAATCACCCTACTCAATCTTATCTGGTGTCATGGTGACAGGTGCGTATCACAACGTACAGACAACATTATTATGGCCAGACAAAACAGAAACACTACTCGGCAGTCCTCGTGAGTAAATGATGGACTGGTCGTTTCATGTACGAGACGGAAGTTCTTGTAGGCAATCATAGAATTTTCAGTAAAAGAATTAAGTATAAAATTTCCACCTTGATGTATCAATTTAGGTGCGTTCTTTAATGCCTTATATAAGACAACTGGCACCATAAGTAATATTTTAATAATAGAAAGAGACATGTTAGGTGGTCACTGCTAGTTATGGACCACCACGATCACCATTTTATTTTTCTTAATCCTTATTATTTATTTCTCTATTTCTTTCTCTCTCTTGTTCCTCCTCTGTTTCAACAAGTTACCCCTCAATCTTCGTAACCTTACCAAATATAAATATACATTGAACGGGAGCACAATGCTGAAAGTGTTGCCTTTGACTGAAATAAAATATCTTCAAAGAAGTCTCACATTGCACGCTAATGAAATAAATAAGGGAAGCTTTTTGGGACAAATCTCACTTCTCCTGGAGAGAGATGGAGGAGTATATATATATATATATATATATATAGAGAGAGAGCTAACTTTTTCATTTCAATTCACACCAAATGAAAATATTTTGTATCTGACTTTCTGCTTCTCTCCATACATTATACTCTTATCTTAAAGTATTAGGAGATACAATTTAGATACTTACTTTAAAAAGTGTATGTAGTGAGGGTCAAACATTTGAGTCTTGACTATTGAAAAATTAATGTTAGGAAAGAATATATGTGAAAAACTTAAAAAAAATTATAAATAAATATTATCAAAATATTATATTTTTATCATAAATAATTATATACATGTCACACATTTTTTTTGTCATTGAAATTAATAAATCAATATATATAGGAGAGATTGGTATAATTTTATAAAATAAAAGAGAAATAAGTGTAATTATATTAGATCTCAAGAAAAATTTGTATAAGTTACTCTAATAAAATTTATACATTTATATCATACCTTCAAAGATTATTTGTATAAGTTCATGATATTCTTGTTAAACTCTCGCTGGCGAGTACTTAATAAAAAAACTCATTCAAAATAATTCTATCAAAACATCCTATTTGGGTAATTGGCATCTCAAATGCCATAACTTAAAAAAACTCGAATTTAAATTTTATTTTATTTTTTTTAATATTTTTTTCTTTAATAATATCTTTAAATATATTTATTATTTATGTCTTCATTATTCCTTTATATTTGTCTATGTCCCCTACCAAATGAGAGCATGTTCTATCTCAATAGCCCAATAGACAAGCTGTTTGTGGCTAGAAGCATGGACTTCTCTTTTTTCAGTAAAATATGGGCTCCACTTTTCATCATAGCTACTCATAACAACACTCATAATGAATGCTTAATGATAATAAACTCGATAAATATAACGGTGACGACAATATTTTGAAATCAAATAATTTGACTGTAAAATTAAATTGCAATATTTATCTATCTCATTCCCCAAAACTATTCCAACCACATATTCCAACAGTCCGTTTCATCCAGCAAGACGGAATGTAGACCACAATGCATTTGTTTATTACAGCAATCCAATCAAGTACAAGTACCTTCCGACTAAAAAAGGCAAGGCAACGGCAGTCCCATCCAAAAGCAAGAAAGGAGCTAGAGAGCTGAAGTACAAGAAGACCTAAAAAGAGAATGAGCAACAGCACTGAAAAAGTTGTGTGTGTAACCGGTGCTTCTGGTTACATAGCTTCATGGATAGTGAAGTTCCTGCTTGAACATGGTTACACTGTCAGGGCCACTGTTCGTGACCCAAGTCAGTTTCTTCCTTTCTTTTTGTTCTAGTTGTTTGAGCTTTGATTCAGTGGCAATATTAATTATTGGATTTATATGGTGCAGGTAACCCCAATAAGGTTGACCACTTGCTTAAACTTGATGGTGCAGAAGAGAGGTTGCACCTGTTTAAAGCAGATCTCATGAAAGAAGGTTCCTTTGACTCTGTTGTTGAGGGTTGTGATGGTGTCTTTCATACAGCTTCACCTGTTCTTCTCGGGAATGTCAAAGATCCCCAGGTTCATTCCAGCTAGTTTTGTTAATAAGGAATTGAATATGGTCTGCATGTAGCAAAAAGCACTGTATTTGTTAATGCCGTTTTCAGTATGAAGTAGGGTCTTGGTTGATATTTTCAAGACCGAATCAAATAAAACTGAACCATAACATTTTACGTTAATAATTACTTATATTGATATATTACTTATTAAAATTTCCTATTTATATATAAACTTGTCTCATATTTTAACTCAATAATTTGGATTTTCAATTATATCTTAATTCTTTTAATTTAATTAACATGACTTTTGTTCAAATATTTTATTATTTGTTTATTAGTTGATAGTATTAAATATTAGCATCCTTTTAAAAATTAGCTTAGATTTTATGATTATAAAGTTTTATAATAACAATTAGTTTAATTTAATTATTGTTTATAGTTATTTTTTTTATATTTTACAAAACTTTTAGTAAAAACCAAAAATTGAATCAATCTAAACCGATTTAAATTGGTTTGGTTTGGTCTTAAAATGATAAACCAAATCAAACCAAATCAAAATAAAATTTATTGATCGGATTGATTGGTTTTTATCTCAACAAACAACGAACAACCCTAGTGTGAAGGCTCTTTTATGTGGCCCTTTGCGCACTTTTCCAAATGTTCATATATTAAGTACTGGAGAAAGCAACTGCTATGTCATAGGAAGGTCAATAATGTAATATTTTGTTCCATGTCATAATAAGTAGAGTCTTAAATGGAGTTCCAAGTTGTTAAGTGTAGTCAGTTGTTGTTAAGTCAGTCACGTGTATATCATTGTAACTACCTTTCCCGCCTTGTTTTCTGTAGAAGCTTATAGCAGAAGTCTTCCTCTCTCACCCTACATGTATATATATATTTGTACTGCACTTTGTTACCAATTAATTTCATTCATTCAGTTACAAACTCTCTCTCTCTCTCTCTGTTCTCTTCAAGCTGGAGGTGCATTTCCATGGCTTCCATGTTTTCTTACATGGTATCTAAAGCTTAACCTCAAAGCTTCGATCCTTGAGTTCAAACTCAACACCTTCTGCCATGAACAACCACAATGATCAAGTCCACTCTTCCACATCGAGTGATGATGAAACAGTGATGCTCATTCTCCAACTCCTCCAAAGCACACAGATGTCCAAATCCTGCACTAATTTCTCAGGTCAATTTTTCTCATCCTCTCACCATCAAATTAGATGAAAAGAATTTTATCCTATGGAAACACCAAGTTTTGGCCAATATCAAAAGCCATAATCTCCTACAATACATAGATCCAAAAGGAAACCACCTTGCAAAGTTTGCTTCCTCTGCTGATAAGCGTGCAAGAAGAATTTCTAATGATTTCGAACTTTGGGAGCACCAAGATCAACTTCTTCTGTCATGGATGCTTGCTTCAATGACTGACTCAATTCTTACCTTAGTAGTTGATTGTGATCACTCATGGCAGCTGTGGCACAAATTGGAGGAATATTTTGCAACACATACTCGTGCAAGAGTTCAGCAACTTGATTCTGAGTTACGCTCAATCACAAAAGGTTCCACAGAATTTCTGAATATCTTCAGAATCAAAGCTCTAGTTAATGCACTTGTCTCAGTTGGATCTAACTTAATAGAAGAAGAACATGTTCATATCATCCTTGGTGGTTTACCTCATGAATATCAAGTATTTGTGACTTCAATCTCTACTCATGCTACCGTGTACTATCACTCAACTTAAGTCTTATCTTCTGGTTCACGAAGCTCAACTCGAAAAATTGAATTTAGACTCATATACTCCTTTGATGCAAGCACATGTAGCTGATACTGACTCTCAAGCTCCGCAGAACTTCAACAACTTCAGAGGTAACTATCGTGGTGGTCGTGGTGGCCATGGTGGCGACCTAGTGGTAGACATCGTGGCCGAGGTGGACGCTTCAATGGAGGATGACCTTCACTCATTTGCCAACTTTGCAACAAGCCAGGCCATGCCTCCTTCAATTGTTGGCATTGGTTTGACCAAAATTACCAACCCATACCACCACCACCTCCTCCTTATGCCAACCTTTCCATCACACCTCCACCTATCTCAAATGTCCATACTCCAACTCAATTTATCCCTCCACCTTTCCCTAGCCACCTATCACCTCAACATACTCACAACTTAACTGCCTTAGTAGCTACACTAGAGTCCATAGTTGATGCAGCTTGGTACCCTGATTCTGGTGCTAGTCACCATGTAACACCTACCTACAGCAACCTAATGCATGCATCACAATACCAAGGCTCCGAACAACTTTGAGTTGGAAGTGGCCAAGGTTTGAAAATAGCACATATAGGTCACTCCCATGTCACAACATCTCATGCATCTAAATAATCACTTGCATTGCATAATTTATTACATGTCTCTCACATCACCAAAAACCTAGTTAGTGTTTTGCACAAGATAACCATGCTTACTTTGAATTCCATCCTTACCATTGTTATTGAAATCTCAGGACAAGAATGAAGTCCTACTTCAAGGAATTGACAATAAAGGATTGTATCAGTTTGTTTCATTTCCTTTATAGCATTTGTCCTCTGCTAAAGAATTCAGCACTCCAAAAATAGCTATGCTAGTTATATTTCCTGTAATACTGCAACTACATCTGCTAATTCCTTTTCACTTTGGCATAATAGGTTAGGTCATGCCTCCCTTTTAGTTGTTTCATCCATTCTCAAACAATGTAATATACCATTTGCCAATAAAGATGCAGCTGTTCAGGTTTATGTGAGTCATGCTGTCTTGGTAAGAGTCATAGGTTACCATCCTCATTATCTACATCAACATATCACACACCACTTGAACTTGTATTCACTGATTTGTGGGACCTGCCCTTGTGACAAGTTCACAAAATTTCAAATACTACATAGCATTCATTGATGCATTTTCAAAATTCACTTGGGTTTACTTCCTTAAAACTAAGGATCAAGCATTTTCAGCATTTTTGCAATTTAAAGCTTCTGGAACTTCATTAGGACATTCCATTAAGTCCATTCAGTCAAATTGGGAGGAGAGTATAGATCATTTACATCTTATCTTACCACACATGGCATCACACATAGAATAATTTGTACTTACATTCACCATCAAAATGGTACAGTGGAAAGGAAACATAGACATTTACTGAGACTGGTCTCACTCTCTTAGCTCATGCATCATTACCATTGCATTTTTGGGATGAAGCCATAGCCACTGCTACCTACATTATCAATAGAATTCCCATCTGACATTAAACATCCTTCACCCTTTGAAACCTTGTTTAAAAAACACCCGAATTATAATTTCCTTTGAGTATTTGGGTGCACATGTTACTCATTACTCAGACCATACAACAAACACAAATTCAATTTTCATTCCTCTCCTTGCACTTTTCTCGAGTACAGCCCCCATCACAAGGGCTACAAGTGTCTAGCTACTAATGGAAAAATATACATATCTAAAGATGTACTTTTTGATGAGACCAAATTTCCATTCAGACAAACACAACCTACTACTCACCCATCCCCACCTAATACACCTATATCTGTCCCTCTCACTATTGTCAAACCACATCCTATCCCCACTCACTCATCCACCTTATCTCCTAGACCGAACTCATCCCCTTTCCTTCCATCCCCACACACATATTCCCAACCATCCTCTCCAATACTCGTACCTTCACCCTCCTTGCCCAACCCCTCTTACACCCTTATACCTCCAAACAATCACCCTATGCAAACCAGATCAAAGTTTGGAATTTTCAAGCCCAAATATCCTCCTTCTTCCTTCCTAGCAACCTCGAACCTACCACCAAGCTGAAGCAATGGCCTCACCTCAGTGGCTTGCTACCATGACAGAAGAGCATGAAGCACTCCTAAGAAACCAAACCTGATCACTGGTCCCTCTACCTCCTAAGGCACCCAATCGACTTAAATAGGTGTTTAGAGTTAAGCAAAACCCTGATGGGACAATCCACAAGTACAAGGCTAGACTAGTAGCCAAAGGGTTTCATCAACAAATCAGTTTTGATCACTCTAAACCTTCTCCCAGTTGTAAAACCAACCACAATCCGAGTCATCCTTACCTTAGCCCTCTCTCAAGAATGGAGCATTAGACAACTAGATGTCAAAAATGCATTTAATGGCATCCTTCAAGAAGAAGTTTACATGTGCCAACCTGAAGGGTTCATAAAAGGCAATCCCAATCTGGTGTGCAAATTGCACAAAGCCCTCTATGGGTTGAAGCAAGCCCTTAGGGCCTGGTTTGAGAGACTAGGAACAACTTTACATCAACTTGGTTTTATTAGTAGCAAGTGTGATTCATCACTATTTATTCAATCCCACAATGGTCACCACACATATATCGTGGTGTATGTTGATGATATAATCATCACTGGCTCTTCTGCACAAATTGTTCCTGATTTGATTAGCAAACTAAATGCCCAATTTGCTCTCAAGGACCTGGGAAAACTACACTATTTTCTAGGAATAGAGGTCAACACTCTTGCAGATGGCTCTCTCCACTTATCCCAACAAAAGTACATTTGAGACCTTCTATCTAAAAGCAAGATGGACAAAGCCAGAAGCATTGGGATTCCAATGATTTCTAGCCTGAAGCTCTCCAAACATGGGTTAGATGTCATGACTAGCCTCTCTTTAGATAAGTCATAGGGGCCTTACAGTATGCTACAATAACTTGACCTAAGATAGCTTATTGTGTAAATAAAGCTTGCAAGTTTATGTTGCAACCTCTGAAACTCATTGGAAGGTAAAATGAATACTCAGATACCTAGCAGGAAGTTTGCAGGTAGGTCTCCACCTAACTCGACCAACTCAATCTCTTGGGTTAAGAGGATTTTGTGATGCTGATTGGGCTCTGACATTGATGATAGAAGATCAACCTCAGGCTCTTGTGTGTTCTTGGGACCAAATCTGGTCTCCTGGTGGTCCAAGAAACAACCTACAGTGGCTAGATCAAGTCCTGAAGCTGAATCCGAAGTTTAGCTGATACCACTGTTGAGTAACTTGGTTGCAATCACTGCTTCATGAACTCCACATACCAACAAGAAGATCAGTAATATCCTGTGATAATCTGAGCACTATTATGCTTGCTCACAATCCAGTCCTACATTCAAGAACAAGAACATGGAATTGAATCTGTTCTTTGTAAGGGACAAAGTCATCCAATGACAACTCCTAATTGCTCACACTCCTTCCTCTGAACAACCAGTACTGACCAAGGCCATCTCAAGTAGCAGGTTTGGATATCTGAGAAGCTTGCTTGGAGTCAAAGGCTGAAGCGCTGGAGACCAAACCCAACTCAAATTAAGGGGGAATGTTAAGTGTAGTCAATTGTTGTTAAGTCGTCACGTGTATATCATTGTAACTACCTTTCCCGCCTTGTTTTCTGTAGAAGCTTATAGCAGAAGTCTTCCTCTCTCACCCTACATGTATATATATATATATATATATATATATATATATATATATATATATATATATATATATATATATATATATATATATATATATATATATATATATACTATCTCTTCTTCTCTTTCTCTCTCTCTCTCTCTCTCTCTCTCTCTCTCTCTCTCTCTCTTCAAGTTCAGAGGTGCATTTCCATGGCTTCCATGTTTTCTTACACAAGCTTAGAGGCCTTGTGTGCCTGTTATTGATGATATATGTCGTTGACTCTCCCTGTGATTAAGGAGAAGCATGAGTGCATATCAATGAAGATGCTTTGACATTTGTTATAAATTTGTTAGTCTGGTGTAGAAATTACCATCTTCTTGTCCCTTAAAAATAGCTCAGTTGCCTGTTGATTCACTTTCAACTGTTGTTTGTTTGTTTCAGGCAGAATTAATTGATCCAGCAATGAAGGGAACACTTAATGTTCTTCAATCATGTGCAAAATCACCATCCCTGAAACGAGTTGTCTTAACATCTTCAATGGCTGCAGTTTTATTTTGTGGCAGGCCTATAACTCCCGAAGTAGTAGTTGATGAGACATGGTTTTCAGATCCTGACTTCTGTAGGCAATCACAGGTTTGTGTTATTTTTCCTAACACTCATTCAGAAATGAATTATAGTTTGTTTGAAGTTGGGAATCGAATGACATGTTTTCTGTCTAAACACCATTTATGAGCATTTCCTATTTGTATTGTCAGCTGTGGTACATACTTTCAAAAACTTTGGCCGAGGATGCTGCATGGAAATTTGTTAACAAGAACAGCATTGACATGGTTGCTATTTTGCCATCAATGGTTGGAGGACCTCTATTACAACCAGAAGTTAACGCAAGTGTTGAGCCAATACTAAACCCAATAAACGGTAATTTTTATTTAATAAATTCATGATGTATGAAAATTCAAATTCCATGCAGTTAGTTGATGTAAATAATCTTTGGATCAAATATCAGTTTAATCTTGATCACTATGTTGCCCATCTAATTGTAGTTTGTTTTATCATGTCTAATTTGTTTACTCAGAGTACCATTATACTAGTTCATACTGTTTTTCTTATTCATTTTGACAGGTAAATGAATACACAAAAGACAAACAACATGCATGATTTCCTTTAATATTATTGGATTTCCCATGAGCATAAAACGTATTCAAAAGTTTTGCCCAAGAATACTTGTGTTGCTTAATAGAAGCACTCTTTTCACTCGGTTGATGCAGGTGCCCCATTTCCAAATGCATCTTTTGGATGGGTGAACGTGAAGGATGTTGCAAATGCCCATATTCAGGCATATGAGATTGCTTCAGCTAGTGGAAGATATTGTTTGGCTGAGAGAGTGGTGCACTTGTCTGAAGTTGCTAGGATTTTACGTGATCTGTACCCAACATTACAAATTTCAGATAAGTGAGTTTGATTATTGTTTGAAATTCCAAAACTCGATTCAAGCTGAAAACGACAAGATTCATTCAACATTTAAATATTTTGGTCTTTCTTTTTTCCAATGATTTTTCTAATAACGTTTTCACTTTTTTAACAATATTTTCAGGTGTGAGGATGGTAATCCGTATGTGCCAACAGATCAGGTTTCAAAAGAAAAGGTAGAGTTTTTGGGAACTGAATTGTATATGCCAACATATCAAGTTTCAACAGAAAAGGCGAAGAGCTTGGGAATTGAATTCATTCCTTTGGAAGTAACCATCAAAGAGACCGTAGAAAGCTTCAGAGAAAAGAAGATTGTCAACTTCTAATTCCTAGTATCTCCCTGAGGCATACACGTCAATAACGTCAACCTTCTTCTTCTGATGTTGGTGACTAGAATCTCCTTAATTGATTGAGAAGGAATAAATACTGTAAAACAAAGGTTTCTATTAAGATCAGATCAAGTCAATACTGACTGATCCAAAATTACATGGATAATGACGCTGCATTATAGTTAGGTACCAAAATTGAAACCGAGTGCAGCTAGAGTTCAAAAGAATTATTAAATAATTTTAATATCCTCTTGAGCATTGAATTCCTTTTATCCCAAAGTAACAACCTACAACATAAAACTAAACCAGGCAGTAATACTTAGAGCACAAATCAAGAAATCAGTAAATTACACTTCCACCTCAACTTAGCATAGCTGAATGTGGCATTTGTTGACATCAAACTTCCACTATGATTTCATTCTGTAATATCGAAAGTACAAAGGTTAGCATCATCCGAAAGGCCTATTAATTACAAATTTGCATTCCAGGATCTTTATCAGCTAGTAAGGGAAAGACCACCTTGACAAAAACCAACATATTAAGCAAGCAAGCATCAAAATTATATGCCAGCCTCAACGAAACTCATAAGTGATAAGTCACTCCAAATTCCCATCTATCTTGATCTGATCAAATATCAAAACAAAGCTTAGCCTCATCCCAAGGCCCATTGATCTCAAACTTGTATTCTTGAATCCTTATAAGCCAATAAGGGCAAACCACGTTGACAAAAACCAACAAACTAAGCAGCAGGACAAAAAGTAATCGATGCAGCATGTACACAAAACTTAATGTCATGGCCATCAAACTGATGGAAAAACATAGGTGTAATCGGAAGGAATATTTCTTAATGCAGTAAGTAACAAGTGGAGCAAAAAGGAAGACTAGCAAGGAGAATAGCATGATGGCAAACACATGTAGTCTTGATGGAAGGCGAGAAGCAATGAATACAGAGGCGACTACAGAAGCATTTACAGAGATGCAACTGGTCAATGTAGGGTTCTTGAGAACCCGGGGGCTTTGACAGTGGATTCTGAATAGTCATGCAGGAAGAGGTGAAGCATGAGAAGCGATACCGTAAATGCCCAAATGGAATCCGAACTAATCGATCTTGTAAGAGTTTGATAGATGGGAGCCAAAACATACAAGCCGGTTATAAAAAAGGAGATGTTGAGGAAATAATGCAGGAGAAGGCTAAGGGAAAGCATTTCTTGAGTGAAAAGGAGAATCAAAATACCCAAACTAGAAGGCTTACATCAATGATGAGGAGAGAGTTTTCCTTGAGAGAAAATTTTAAATTAAATATATAAAAATGTGTCTTCTGTGTGTTATGCAAGATCTAATATAGATATGTGTTCAACACGTAGACACAATATTCAAATGGTGTGTCCTGCTTCATAGTGTTTGATCCTTGCTTGCCAAAAGAACAAGTTAGCCTAGCATATTGGGCTCTTTTGAAACTAGAGAAGGGGCCTTGAAGATATCATTGATCCTCTGATAGGAAATATAGAAGTAATACACAAAGTGTAATAAATATTTTATAGATGTAAGCGGAAGCGCATCTAAATTTATATAGAATAACGGATAAAATAAAGCACATGAATAGTAATTCACAATGGAACCACTTGTTACTATTGACGCCAACAAAAAAAGATTAAGAAAATTGCATACCAAATTTTAACATGGAAAATCCTTCTGTAATTTTGAGGGAAAAACGATGGCCAAATTTGAAAAATATTCCACCATATTTAAAGAGTAATTACATTATGATGTATCCCCAATAAGACTCTCTTTTATTACAATTTCTAGTATTCCAAGAGATCTAGAAAATATACCTAAAACCCCAATATATGTTCACACAACACTTTTCAAATTTTCTTAGATACTATAATAACCGATGTACATGCGTTAGTAGTTAGATTTTGTATGGCCTAGGGTCTCAGGAACCACCACAGGTCCTGAAATTCACTAAGTCTAAACCCTGCACCTCCTTGGAGACTATATATTAGAGTCACATTCTTGGGATCAAAACTCTCGGTAATTGTTCGTAGAGGGAAAATGAGTTGAAAAGTAATTTTTAATTAATTTTACGAAACATTTAAACATTTCGTTTTTAGTTCACAAGTTTAGAAAATCTTGAAAACTTCAGGATTTGAACTAAAACCCAAAATTTGGATTATGAATTGTTGGGATTTTGATTTTTTTTATATTTTATTTGAATTCAAATGGGGCGTATTCCCTTATTTACATTTATATTTTAAAGTCAATGGGAAGTAAAATAAATGAGTTAATGGAAAGTAAAAGTTAATGGAAAGTAAAATAAATAATTTAACTTAAATGTAAATAAAAGAGTGTTGAGATAGTCCAGATGCCTAAATGATAGAAAGTTACTAAGGTTGGGTTATTATCACGCTAGAAGTGAGTTTCAGTGTTTTGGGGGTTGCTATCACCGCTATAGCGGTCTCAATAATAGGAGGGCGGTTTCACGTGTTTCGTGCTCTAGGACCGCTATAGCGGTCATAAGTGCACAGTGGGAGTGCGGCCTGACCGCTATAGTGGTTCAGGGACCACTATGCGGTCTCCTGAACCTGACGTACCAAAAAATGATGTCGTTTCATTTTTGACCCTTTTAAAACCCTAATCGGGCTTTCCCTTTCCCTCAGAAGCGGAAACCGCGATCCCCTCCTTCTCCATCAATTTTTCTCTCTTCCTTTCTCAATCTAACCCCAAATGCTTCTCTTTAAGATCAAAGGTAAGACATTTATGGGTTTTTGTCTTTCCCTTCCTCCCCATTCCTTGTTCTTTGGTTTGGATTGTTATTAGTCTCCATTATTGTCAAGTGTGGGTGTTCCTCCAATATTGTTAGAGTTAAATTAGAGTTATCTAGAGAGCATTAGAGTTTAATTTAGAGTTATGATTACTATATGGCAGTTGTTGGTATCATTCCAAACTCTTCATGTCAAGTTGGTGGCGCCCACATACTCTTGGCTTCAACGGTGAATGGGTTCAATCATGTCACCTTATTTTGGTCATTAGAGTTATTTTCCTCACATTGTAGTATTGTTGCATGATTTTAGATAAAATTTTAAAGATATTACAAATTATTATTGGTTTTGTGAGTTATAAGATTATGATTTTCAAAGAGTATGAATTATGTGTTTTAGAAAACCATGGGACCATGATTGATATGTTGAGTGCTATGAAAATGTTTTATATATTCATGAAGAGATTTGTTGCCAAATGTATGATTTAGCAAGATACCCATTTGAAAAATATGTTCATATGGATTTATGATATTATTATGTTTTAAAGATTTAGATTTCAAGCTATGTTCCTGAAGATTTATTTAAGATATTTATATATATAGGAGAAATGTGAAACGCGAATATGATCCAGCTTTATAAATAAATGATGTATGATTTCTAAGTTTTATGATTGTGAACCCAAGTGTATTAAGCTATGATTTAGAATTTATCAAGTATATAAAAATATATTAGCTTAAGTTATAAATTTAAAACTTTAGTTTTGCGGCACCAAGAGGTATGGAATTCAGTATGATTCATAACAATTGTCAGATGCATATTTTGTAGGCTTGAAATCGAATGCCTACAAGGTGATCTTTTGGGCACAATTTTCATAGCCACAGTTATGCTAAATAGATTGTTAGAATTTTTTGAGTCTAGAACTCTCAGAGTACTATTAATTTAGGGGTTCGCGTTTGCGAGGGATGGAGTACCCACCTTCAGCATTGTTGTTTTTAATTATTTTAGTTCAGTATATATGATGATTAGTAATTAAACGGTTATGGAGGTAACACTATAAATTGAGCCATGGAGGCAAACAGGTATAATTCAATTATGGAGGCAAATATTATGAAATAGTCATGGAGGTAATATTATGAAACAACCATGGTGGCAAATTTAGAAAATAAGATCTAGTTAGGTGCCCTCAACTTGTCCACAAGGGACCATAGGAACAAGAAAAATTAGTGGCAACTATTATTATTATTATTATTATTATTATTATTATCATGTTCTTATTATTGCTATTAGTATTATTATGAATTATATGCATCTTGGTTGTTGTCCCATGAAAGGGGTTAGTTAAGAATTAACTTACTGAGTTTTAGATGAAACTCACCCTTCTTCCTTCTCCCATTAGAGGTATAGTAGCGGTTATGGGTCTTTCTCAATCGTCTCCTCTCAGCAGAAGAGTATCAGTTGGTAAGCTTCACTTTGAGTAAAGTGTCTTTTTGTTGTTCTTAGAGTGCTCTTGTGTCATTGTGGACATGGTCCCCAACTATAGGAATAGTTCTTTTATTTAACATACCATGATAGTATATTCTAATTTGTAATTAATGATTTAGCATCCATAGTTTATTTTGTAAATGAGCAACTCAGTATGATTTATTTTACAACTCCAGTTTCAGATTTTATTTATAAAAAAAAGTTATTAGATTTATTATGGATTTAATATGAGATTTGAAATTTATTTTATAAATAAAATATGTATAGAATACGGCATAGTGAACACAAGGTTTACATGTGGATAGGAACCACATGCCAGTCTTGATTCAAGTCTAGTCATGACACATACACTATTTTTTTCTCACTACAAGAAGCTTATTATGCTTCTTCTTAAACAGCTGAAGGAATACGTTTCAGCTCAGATGATTTCCTTTTGTTTGACATTGACCTTTATTTATAGAGACTCAAAGGCGCACTGTACATAACAACTCCTCATCTACTTTTGTGCTTTCAATGCTATAGGAAGTTTTTCTTCCTTCCTTTGTTGAAAACTGCAAGCCACAATGGTTGATTTTGGAAAATGGAAGCCACTTTTTCTGACATCCTCATCTTCAAGTCAAAATTAACCTCGGCTATTTGCAGAAGTTTATAAAGACGGCTCAGAAGTGTATAGCTGATGGTGACCACCATGTTGCGAACTCGACAAGTTCTACTGTGAATTTCCATGGTCAACATCTTATTTCACTACCGTCCAAAATACACAAGTATCTTATTCAAATAATTCCACATATCAACTTTTCATTTGATAGACTTGACGAAGACATGATACCATTTTGTTTTTTGAACGCACGGGATAATGTATCATTAATGTAACTCCAACTATGGCATGTGAACAATAATCACAACAACGATACGAGATTGAGCATTTGGGTTACATGGAATGGCTGGTGAAGAAGATGCATTAGATGAATTGATAATCACGATTATTTTTCTACTCATCAACTGTGAGGGAAAGTACAGAGAAACTCCTTCTATTTCTATAGCAGTTAAAGAACGTGTTCTATCTTAATGGGCCTAACAGACACGCTTTTTGTGACTAGAAGCATGGACTTTTTTTATTTTAACAAAACTACCAAATTAGTCTAAAATTTTGTGTCAACTTGGTCCCTCAGAAAATAAACTCTAAATTGGTCCTCACAAATTCAAACATCTACCAAGTTAATCCCTCTTAACATCCATAACGAGCAATGGCTATTCCTGTATTGTAGCACTGTTACTCCCTCTACTAAACAAAACGACCCCATTTAGAAACCAACTTCCTTCCACCTTCTTCTTCATCTCCATTCATCTTCATGAATGAGAAACCCAAAATCCCATTTTTGAAAATTAAACTCTAGTCTCAATCTCCATTTGTGTGTTGTCTTCTTCAACAAAGCCATGATGAATAGCGGGGTAGCTCGCCAATTGTGAATCGCCGTACACAAAGGGAACAGATTTATAAATAATAATAGTGTTAGAGAAACTGCCCACAATCAAAACCCAAATTTATCCAGAAATTTGCTGTAGGCTTCCCATTTTGCCAAGTTTAGATCTATAATAAGCTGATTTACTTCATGCATACATGAATGCTAACAGCAAGATTCATGCTGCTAGAAGTGAACATTCACCAACTTTTGAACAACCCAATTTGTTTGCTGCAGTGCGGTGCTCCAAACTGCCACTACAGCAGCAAGGAAACCCCTTAGATTGTGCTTGTACAGACAGCAACACCAAGGAGTACCAAAGAAATGCTAAGCTTTGTGTCCTTTGAATATCGTACATCATTCAAGACAACTTCCAGCAAACAAGATACTGAAATCATACTCAAGTTAGCAATCTGAAAATCTCATTTCAAAGGAACGAATCATTATAAATACTTAATCATTGTCATAGAGAGAGAGAAGTCAGAAAGTGAATGGAATGAGAAAGATGATGGAAAAAGGCTTAGGGTAGTGTTAAGACATTGGTGAATGTGAATTTGGGTGAAAGGGATTAGGGTTCTCATGCTGTAAAATAGGGTTGGGGTTGGGGTTTTCACTTGTGTTATTATTTGGGATTGAAACGGCGTCATTTTGCTTAGAGCCAAAACAACATCGTTTTGTTCAATAGAAAAAGTAATAGTGCCATTGGCACGTGACGGCGGCGTAGTGTTCTGTTAATGAATGTTAACAGAGGGATTAACTTGATAGACGTTTAAATTCGTGAGGGACCAATTTTGGAGTTTATGTTTTGCAGGGATCAATTTGGTTGACTCAAAATTTTAGAGGTAAGAATTTGGTAGTTTTGTCTTTTATTTTTAGTAAAATATGGGCGGCAGTTTCCATCATAGCAAGTCTATATTCAAGAACATAACAATGCAAGTCAATAAATGTAACGGTGACGACAATTCATCCAAGAGCACGAGTTCAATTTGGTAAAGTACATAACAATGCATTTGTTTATTACTTTTCCGAGCAATTCAATCAAGTACCATCCATCATAAAAAGACAAGGCAGTGGCAGTCCCATCAAAAAGCAAGAAGTCCGAAACAAGAAAGGAGAGAGCTGAATTACAAGAAGAACTAGAAAGAGAATGAGCAACAACACTGGAAAAGTTATGTGTGTGACCGGTGCTTCTGGTTATATAGCTTCATGGATAGTGAAGTTCCTGCTTGAAGTTGGTTACACTGTCAGAGCCACTGTTCGTGACCCAAGTCAGTTTCTTCCTTTCTTTTTGTTCTAGTTGTTTGAGGCTTTGAGCTTTGTATCAGTGGCAATATTAATTATTGGATTTATTTGGTGCAGGTAACCCCAATAAGGTTGACCACTTGCTTAAACTTGATGGTGCAAAAGAGAGGTTGCACCTGTTTAAAGCAGACCTCATGAAAGAAGGCTCCTTTGACTCTGCTGTTGAGGGCTGTGATGGTGTCTTTCATACAGCTTCACCTGTTCTTCTCGAGAATGTCAAAGACCCCAGGTTCATTCCAACTAGTTTTGTTAATAAAGAATTGAATATGGTTTGCATGTAGCAAAAAGCAGTGTATTTGTTAGTGCCATTTTAGGGTTTAGGGGTTGGTGGATGGTGTCTAAAACCGATCCAAACTGAATCAAAACCGAAAATCAATCCAAAAAAATAAAAACCTAATAAAATTGAATAGTTTTTGGTTTTTATTTTTAAAACCAAATAAACCAAACTGAATCAATAACATATTACATTAATAATTACATATATTAATTAGATGTATTATTTATCAAAATTTCCTATTCATATATAAATTTGTCTCATATTTTAAGTCAATATTTTGGATTTTAATTATACCTTAATTCTTTTAATTTAATCAATATAATTTTCATTCAAATCTTTTATTTTTTGTTTATTAATTAATAGTATTACATATTACCATAACTTTTAAAAATTAGCTTAGATTTTATGATTATAAAGTTTTATAATAACAATTAGTTTAATTTACTGTTGTTGATCGTTATTATTTTATATTTTACAAAATTCTTAGTAAAAACTGAAAACCAAATCAATCATAAGCAATTTAAATTGGGTTTGTTTGGATTGATTTTTAAAAAATAATCAAATCAAACCAAAATAAAATTTATTGATCGAATCAATTGGTTTTTATCTCAAAATAGAACCACAACCACCCCTAGTATGAAGTCTCTTTTATGTGGCCTGCGCACTTTTCCAAATGTTCATATATCAAGTACTGTAGAAAGTCAACTGCTTTGTCATAGGAGGTCAATAATGTAATATTTTGTTCCTAGTGTGGAAATTACCATCTTCTTGTCTTCTTCAAAACAACTCAGTTGCCTGTTGATTCACTTTTAACTGTTGTTTTTATTTATTTCAGGCAGAAGTAATTGATCCAGCAGTGAAGGGGACACTTAATGTTCTTCAATCATGTGCAAAATCACCATCCCTGAAACGAGTTGTCTTAACATCTTCGATGGCTGCAGTTTTGCTTTGTGGCAGGCCTATAACTCCCGAAGTAGTAGTTGATGAGACATGGTTTTCAGATCCTGACTTCTGTAGGGAATCACAGGTTTGTGTTATTTTTCCTAATACTCATTCAGAAATGAAGTATAGTTCGTTTGAAGTTGGGAATCGAATGACATGTTTTCTGTCTAAACACCATTTATGAGCATTTCCTATTTGTATTGTCAGCTGTGGTACATACTTTCAAAAACTTTGGCTGAAGATGCTGCTTGGAAATTTGTTAACAAGAACAGCATTGACATGGTTGCTATTTTGCCATCAATGGTTGGAGGACCTCTATTACAACCAGAAGTTAACGCAGGTGTTGAGCCAATACTGAACCTAATAAATGGTAATTTTTATTTAATAATCAATTCATGATGTATTAAAATTCAAATTTCATGCAGTTAGTTGATGTAAATAATCTTTGGATCAAATATCAGTTTAATCTTGATCATTATGTTGCTGATCTAATTGTTGTTTGTTTTATCATGTCTAATTTGTTTACTTTCAATACCATTATACTAGTTCATGCTGTTTTTCTTATTCATTTTGACAGGTAAATGAATATACAAAAGACAAACAACATGCATTATTTCCTTTAATATTATTGGATTTGCCATGTGCATAAAATGTATTCATAGTTTTGCCCCAAGAATACTTGTGTTGCTTAATAGAAGCACTCTTTTCACTTGGTTGATGCAGGTGCACCATTTCCAAATGCATCTTTTGCACATTCAGGCATATGAGATTGCTTCAGCTAGTGGAAGATATTGTTTGGCTGAGAGTGTGGTGCACTTGTCTGAAATTGCTAGGATTTTACGTGACCTGTACCCAACATTACAAATTTCAGATCAGTAAGTTTGATTATTAGCTGAACCCTTTTTTTAATACTTTACTGGCTTGTTTGAAGTTCCAAAACTCGATTCAAGCTGAAAATGACAAGATTCATTCAACATTTAAATATTTTGGTCTTTCTTTTTTCCTATGATTTTTCTAATAACGTTTCACTTTTTCAACAATATTTTCAGGTGTGAGTATGATAATACATATGTGCCAACATATCAGATTTCAAAAGAAAAGGTGGAGAGTTTGGAAATTGAATTGTATGTGCCAACATATCAGGTTTCAAAAGAAAAGGCAAAGAATTTGGGAATTGAATTTATTCCTTTGGAAGTAACCATCAAAGAGATCGTAGAAAGCTTAAGAGAAAAGAAGATTGTCAACTTCTAATCCCTAATATCTCCCTGACGAATACACGTCAATAACGTCAACCATGTTCTGATGGTGACTAAAATATTAGAATCTCCTTAATTGATTGAGACGGAATAAGTACTGTAAAACAAAAGTTTCTCTTAAGATCAGATCAAGTCAATACTGACTGATCCAAAATTACATGGACAATAACGCTGCATTATAGTTAGGTACCAAAATTGAAACCGAGTGCAGCTAAGAGTTCAAAAGAATTATTAAATAATTTTAATATCCTCTTGAGCATTGAATTCCTTTTATCCCAAAGTAACAACCTACAACATAAAACTAAACCAGGCAGTAATACTTAGAGCACAAATCAAGAAATCAGTAAATTACACTCCCACCTCAACTTAGCATAGCTGAATGTGGCATTTGTTGACATCAAACTTCCACTATGATTTCATTCTGTAATATCGAAAGTACAAAGGTTAGCATCATCAGAAAGGCCTATTAATTACAAATTTGCATTCCAGGATCTTCATCAGCTAGTAAGGGAAAGACCACCTTGACAAAAACCAACATATGAAGTAAGCAAGCAAGCATCAAATTATACTCCAGCCTCAACGAAACTCATAAGTGATAAGTCACTCCAAATTCTCATCCATCTTGATCTGATTTTCAGTCTGTAATATCAAAACAAAGCTTAGCCTCATCCCAAGGCCCATTGATCTCAAACTTGTATTCTTGAATCCTTATAAGCCAATAAGGGCAAACCACGTTGACAAAAACCAACAAACTAAGCAGCAGGACAAAAAGTAATCGATGCAGCATGTACACAAAACTTAATGTCATGGCCATCAAACTGATGGAAAAACATAGGTGTAATCGGAAGGAATATTTCTTAATGCAGTAAGTAACAAGTGGAGCAAAAAGGAAGACTAGCAAGGAGAATAGCATGATGGCAAACACATGTAGTCTTGATGGAAGGCGAGAAGCAATGAATACAGAGGCAACTACAGAAGCATTTACAGAGATGCAACTGGTCAATGTAGGGTTCTTGAGAACCCCGGGGGCTTTGACAGTGGATTCTGAATAGTCATGCAGGAAGAGGTGAAGCATGAGAAGCGATACCGTAAATGCCCAAATGGAATCCGAACTAATCGATCTTGTAAGAGTTTGATAGATGGGAGCCAAAACATATAACCCCGTTATAAAAAAGGAGATGTTGAGGAAATAATGCAGGAGAAGGCTAAGGGAAAGCATTTCTTGAGTGAAAAGGAGAATCAAAAAACCTGAAACTAGAAGGCTTACATCAATGATGAGGAGAGAGTTTCGTCAAGAGTTGATTCTAGTGTGTAGGTCCAGACCAAGACAACAAGAGCTACAATGCACAAATATTCAGAAATGGAGACCGAGTCTAGCATCACCTTCAGCATGTCCCTTTTTACCACATTGGCATTCATGACCATTCCTTCAAGGAAAGATTCGTCGGTATGATTGTCATCATAACCAGGTTGCATACCGCCGTATGCCACTTTTCTCCACCTGGGATGAGGTGGAGAATTACCAGCCAAGTGAACATCCATCACAATAATAATTTGCTCGATTCTCAGATGGGCCTGATAGGTCAAATCTATTATATGGGAAAGTTTAATTGTTCTTTGCTACTACACAAATCATGCTCCACAGACATGCCACCTTTGAGCATAAGCAATCAGTGGCAGGAGATATCATACTTCACTTGCACATTACACTCTGTCGTCTTCCAAGCGTGCACATTTACATGAAACACATGTCTGTATGTCCATACCCTGAAGAACAAAAGATGATGAATTCACATAAGAAGATACATCTCCAAATGTTATTTGCAATTCAAGACCACCACCAGATAGAAATTGCAATAGTATTATGAAAAGATCAAAACATGAAAACAGAACAAGTATATGAAGCACAAATACATGTTAGTAAAATCCTGAATTGCAGTATACACAGTAATTTTTAATTCTATTTTTAAAAATTTTTTAGAGAGAGCCAAAGATGAACTAAACCAAAGTGGGTATTTGAAATTGAAGCTTTGATTGAGCATTTCAATTGACACAACCAGAAGATCAGAATAAACATAACATAGACCGCATTAAAATCAATTCACTAAAAATTTAAATTTAAATAAATGAATAAAGGAAGGGATGAAGAGCAGCCACATTAATAATTAATCACCGATTAGTTCGAATCCAATAAACAATTACAGAACATGCATAATAAGACACAAGCGAAACGAAAGCAACAGATTGAGGAAGAACGAACCACACCTAAGAATCCCAAATTTGCAACGGAAAAGAGCATTACCCAGAGTCAGAGGAATGAGAAGGAACGAAATGCGTGCTTTAATTGGCGACGCTTTCTTCAACCTCAACAGGCACAGGGCTGTGAATCAATCGAATAAGTAGAAATCAATACCCAATGCGAACTGAATGATTGGGTGCGTGCGTGTAGCTGCTCTTGCCTAATCACATCACAATCACAATTAAAAAAAATAAAAAAACCTAATAGAAGGATGCAGGGTACAGTATTATTTCTTTCTTTCTTGCTTTCTTTCTTTGTTTCTCATTTTTCAGAAAAATTGAAATTGGGCTGTACCCTTTTGTATATTAGCCCATCTGTGTACAAAAAAACTATGAAACCATTTAATTTATTTAAAAATATTTTGTAAATGATAAATTAGAGAATTCTATTCTATTTTATAAACAATTAGTTAGTTCTTCATTTAATTTTCTAATAATAAGTTTATTTATATTTGAGAGCATTGGTTCAAAAAGATATACATCAATATATGGTTTGACTTTAGACAAATTTTTAAGGTATAAGTGATTTTATTCGCATCATACCACCACTTGAAAGGTAAAAATAAATAAAAATTTGAATTTAAGCATATTTAGGATTTTGCGCTTTTTTTTTGAAAAAAAATAGTGCAATTTCAACTTGAAATATGCTGAGGTCATTATGCAAGTAAACATGTAAAACTTATTTCGGTTATTGTTCCGAATAGAATAGTGTCACATGAAGGAGGAAGAAAAAACTGATTGCACGGGAGTAAAGCTTTAAGATTATACTTTCTTCATGCTCTGAATACTTTGCTCTAAAGTAGATAATGTACGAGGCCAACAAATACAACACACTCTTCATCTTCCTTTGGATGAATTTGGTACTAAGGTAACCCATGACATGAAGTTTGTTATGAAGTAACAACCCTGGGGACATACAGAACGATGGCCTTATTTTATTTATGTTGGCTTAGTACATATTACATGACAGATAGATAGCAAATCACATGTTCTGAATCATGATACCCCTGATTCATTCCGCTTCTTCTCCTGATTATGTCATAGGTTATGTAATTTTTGAGTTAGAACAAGTGGTGAGTTAGTGAGTGACTCTAGAAAATTTCTCAGCATTTGAAGAAAGATGGCTATGCAAAGGGAAAACTGCTTTTGCCATTCTGCCTCATCAACAATGTTGAGTTCCCAATGTCTCTGAATGGTGATCTTTTTGTGGCTAGGACTCCACCTATAGTAGCATGTGCTCTTCTTTCCCCATTCCCTAAAACCTCCTTATGCTTGCTGTTTTCTATAACATGATGACTATTATTTTCCTTTGAGCAGCAAACCACTACACGCTTCTCCATCTCATTCTGTGTGTCCAAGGGAATTGGTGAACACTTAGTCGCCTGAACAGATTTTTTTTCTTTCCTCATCCTTTCAAGATCACCAGAGAGCACAGACATTTTTGCTTCAAGCTCATTTGTTTTGCTTTCAGATGAAAGAGCTCTTTCTCTCCATTCTTGCACCTATGAAAAGAAAGAAAAAAAAATGAATAACAGAACATTCATGTCTGTCATGAAACCATCTACATCAAAAACTTAAGTTGTTGGGCTAAGACACATGAATGGTTTTATATCTAATAATGTCAAGAATAAACCTGAATATGTTGTGGGCCTTTTTGAGATTATCAAAGCTTTATCTTCCAAAAGCTCATTTGTGAATTAATTTTTTCTTTCTGTGACAGGAGACTCTTATACAGTGCCAAAGTGATCCACTAGATATATATGCCATACGCATCTTATCATATTTTGTACATGGACAGTTGCATTTATAAGTATCCTATATGGCACTGATCTGTTTAGGTACAGTAATGTCCAGCTCACAGAAGTCAATATGAATTAACATTCTTAATGTAGATATGATAACTACCAGTTTCTTAACCATCAAGAATAAAACATTTCATGGTTATCATATGGTAGTTTATGATCTCCCTCGGCTAAGGTTTAACACTTTATTATAGAAAGGTACACAAAAGTTAAAAGTATTTCTCAGCAAACAAGAACTTCCAAGGAATACTGAGAAATGGGAAATACAGAACAGAAAAACTGGGAACAAAGAACCGTGTCTTACAGCATTGTGTAGAGATTGGATTTGAAAAACAGAATGCTGCGCGCGATCTTCCCAAAAATCTCGAGAAGCCTGCAATTCCTCCATCTCTTCCCTCACCTGACCTAGCATCTCCTGCATTTGGGACCATTGCTCAGTCTCAGCTCTAACTTGCTCCACAATTCTTCGTACAATAGTCTTGCAATGCCCTGAGCACAGGTTCCCTTCACCAGACACTTTCTCCTGCAGGATTTATCAATCCCAAGTTTCGTGAGATTTCATTCTCTTAACTCACCTAGGCAACAACATTCTGTTAAAAATGAAAAAAAGTTGACCACTCTGCAATCTTCTTAGTCTTAAAAGAATTAATACACAAAGTGAGTCAAATCAATTCATAATTTGTGTAGCATCATTGTATAGGGGAAAAGGTGCATGTAATCCTATCAACCACATGCACTTGATGGGATTTTTTCGACTACATGCTCGTACTTCCTTTATTAAAAACCTTAATAAGGGCAGTGGCTAGCAAAACCCTGGTTTCAATTTTAGGTTTTCAGTTTTTAATTTTAGATTTTGTGAAGGAAATATTGAAAATTCTGAAAATTAAAATTCAGTTTTTCCTTATAAAATCCTGAAGAGTGAACTGAACTGAAAATGAAACTGAAAACTGAAAATTCAAATAATTTTCCTCCTATCAAATATACTTAGACATATGGAAAGAAAGGATATGCCTGATGAGGTACTCGTGTGGAAGAAGATGAATCTTGAAATTCAATTCTCTTTGAAGTTGAAGCAGAACTGGCAAGAGAACTACTAGCAGTGGACAGCAGGGAATTATACTCTTCCTCCATTCTCTGCAATAATACCCCCTTTGACAAACCCTCCATCTTCCTTCTCAAAATCTCCACCTGTAAAATTTAATAAAATCCATGAGAAACAAACAAACACCAATATAAATTAATAAAAGGAAAGCAACAGGAGTAAAAAATGAAAAAAGTACATAAAAAATTTCAATATAACTGGTCTTTTGAAATTATACAAGCTCATTTGAGATGGAAATTTCACCTTTAAAAAACACAACACAAAAATACTGGAAATTTCACCTTTAAAAAACACAACACAAAAATACTATGTACCTTTTCGTTATGTTGCAATCAAACTGCTAAGAAATTCTGAAGGTAAAATCAAAGAGTAATCAAAACTCGAAATATGGATTGAGATGCTAAGCAGTAAGTAACAAAAGCATTGTGGTTCTGTTCTTAACTTACGTTTAGTTTTCCTCTTGCAACAACGGTATCATCATCAAATCTGCTGCTTGTTTTAATTGACAAGCTTACGTTTGCCATCTCTTGAAACTCCCTTAAATATATCTCATCCGATGACCCTCCAATCTTCTCTAGTCTTCTCTTCAGAACAGATACTTGTTTGTCAAAGTTTTTGTTGTTCCTAGTACCCTCTGAATCCTTAACTCCCGATCTCTTCTGCAATTTCTGAAGCTTCTCTGTCAACTCACGGATTTCTTCATCCAAAACCATCTCAATGTTCTTGCCTTCACATATTTTTATTCTTCCCTGCATTCAAGTTTGCAACATAAAAATCAGAAGATGCATATCATCATGTTAAGACAATATAGAGACAAATGACACAATCTCTTACAAGAATATAACTAAAAGCACTGAAAATTTTGTGTATTATTAGCCACTTGAAACAAAACTAAGATAATGACAATGTAATTGCTCAGATAATTGAAAGGAAGACGACCATAGTTGGATAAGATGACAAAATTTCAAAATTCAAATACGACATTAACATTTAATTTTTTTTTTTTTGTCTAAACCACCAGCATTGGAAGAAGTCTTTACTTTCCAACTAATCTGATTCAGGCCAAGTGGATCTCCAATACTTTATTACTCAATTAATTTGACTCAAGTAGACCGAACATATAATTAGTTTTTTCATTCACAAGACTCAAAATTGAACACATTTCCATCCACTTAAGTCAACCAAAAACGTTCGATGAGACATTAACTAGATCACCATAACAAAACATATATTCGACAAATGAAAAATAGTAAGAGGTCAAAAAAGACATTGTTATGAGCTAAATATTTAGAAACACAATTCAAGTAAGACAATATCGAATATTTGGAGTAGCAATATCTTGGAATGAAGAGGAGAAAAAAAAGGAGGGACTAACAGAGACAAGGGTGTGAAGTGCAGATCTTAGAGTGGTCTCCATCTTGGAACGAGTCCTCTCCAGCTTCTTCACTGCAATCTCCTTCTCCATCCTCATAAGGTTACACTCAGCCCTCAGCATCTCCGCCTGAAACTTCCACTTCTCTTCCTCCACCACAGCACTACTCTCGCTCCTCTCCCTCCTACTACTCCCCCTCCCACCAAACACCACTATTGGAACACTCGGAGCACATGCACGTTCTTCTCTATCAAACAAAGTCTCCAACGTGGCCTTAAGGGCGGAAGTGTGGCTAGGCCTGGCGGTGGAGGGGACCTTGACGGTGGGGGGTCGCCGGCGGGGGCGGCGAGGGAAGTGGAGGATCTTGGGGGTTGGAGGAGGAGGAGGGTGGTGGTGCCACTTAGGTCTTCGTGATGTTATTGTGGACATGGTTGCTTTTGTTTTTTCATACAAGCAAATGAGAATGAAAATGATTATATATAGATAGATAGATATATGGAATGAAGGTGAAGGTAGAAGAATAGTAGTAGTAGTAGTAAGGTGGAGCCTGGAGGGAGTAAAGAGAGAGGAGAATCGGCGTGCAACCTCGTGAAGTGAGAACAACACAGATTTGAAATGAAATGAAATGAAAGGTGTTATGTTATGTTATGTCATGTGTTTGTGTACCTTTTTTCTGGCTTCGACTTGGGTTTGCTGTTATGCTGTGCAGTATTTATTTCCAACGTCGGACACTGCTTCTTCATGGGAATTTGAAAAAGATTTCTCTCTCTCTCTCTCTCTCTCTCTCTATTTCTTTATTCCTCCAAATGCACTTCTATCTGTTAGTCAGCCATAACTAAATTCTTAAACTTTTCTTTGTTTATTTGTTGAGTCGGAAGTGTTAAATCCTCTCAATTGGTATGTTATAGCATAAGCATTCGATTCGATGAGTGCAGAGACTCATTTTTGAATTTAGATGGGGCAAATATTTCACTTAACCTATACCTCAGCTCATCAAAAATAAAACGGTACGCGTGATAATTTTCCTGCTTTAAAATCTCACTTATCTATGAATAACACTTAGATATTGTATACAAAATTGTTTTTGATGCATTGATCATGAAAAGATTTTTCAACTATTATTTAATTATATGCTTTTATTTATATAATTTTTAAGGTAGCAAATGACTGAGGTAAATATTTATTTCGATATGATAATATATTATTGAATATTTATGTAAGAATTTTTTTATATAGATAATATATCAATTTTGAATTCTTGTGTAATGTTATTACAATTGAGATTTTGAATTTGAAATTTTTTTAATTAATTATTCAGAGAATCTAGCAACACTTTTCTTGAAAATGTGATATTGTTTGAACTTCATAACGCCAATTAACACTAAATATAACATCTCTTTTACATAAATGCACGCAATATTTCTCACTTTGATACACATATTGTCCTAATAGTATAAAAGAGTTTATATTATCATTATTATTATTTAATTATGTGATTTTATTGGTAAAACTTTCAAGATAATTGATGATTGAATCAAATATTTTTCCTTATATCAATATATGATTAAATATTTTTATAAAATTGTTTTATATTGACCATACATATAAATCTATATATGATTAAATATTATTGTTTTACAATGAGTTTAAAAACCTTTTAAGTCATTTCTTGAATTTGAAATACAGTACAGACTATGAATAGAGAATCATATGGGGGCAAGAACTATATTTAATTCACATTCTCATTTTTCCTCTAAGTCTTGGGTTCTATCTTTAGATTTTTGTATTGATAGATAATCTATAAATATCTCTATAAATACTTGACAAAAACTTGAAAAAATGTCTTGACCTAGATCTATAAAAGAGAAAAGTTTATTACCCTCTCATGCCTTAATAATTATAGGACTTATTAGGACCAAGACTAAGAGGCCTCGTAGAGAGACCTACAGGCTACAAGTGAGCTCCAAGTCTTTAAAATAAAAATAATAATAATCTCCTAAACTCATTTAAAAAAAAAACACTCTACTCAACTTATTACCTCCGTGAAAATTATTTATTTATTATTTATATGGATAAATGATATTCCATCTAGCAAATCTTAAGCTTGAAGTTGAAGAATTCACTAGGACTCAAGATTCAAAATCTTGTAACCATTACCATACTTCACACAAGAAGCAACTAGTTTTTTTTTTAGACAGGACCATGCAAGTTGTAAATGTTAAAGCCACTTTTGGTAAAATTTTCAAAGTGTCCAGTAGAATTTCTCCTGTGCACATGTAATAAAGTCAAAGAAAGCATCACGAGAGTTCCTGCAAGTTACTATGCATGCGGTAACTTATCATGTGACAGAAATAGCGGAAAGTTCCTCTGCATTGGTTGCAAGTAACTCTCAAGCCTCTATAAAAGGAGGCAAGCTCATTCATTTTATCACAACAAACAACTGAGAGCATTCTCTTATATATAGTGTCTTCTGAGAGTTTCTCCTATTTTTTAGAGAGGTGTATTTCCTAGTATAAGAGAGGGTGTTATTGTTCTCTCCTTTATTAGAGAGTGTAATTTTATCTTCCACATAGTGAAAATCTTTCTTGGCCTTGCCGTGGTTTTTCCTTCATCATTAGGGGTTTTCCACGTAAATATTCTATGTCATTCCAATTCTCTCAACTCTATTTTAGTTGTGTTGATCTGTTTCATAACTCTGGTACCCGCAGTGGTATCAGAGCTTTGGTACGGTGGGATTTTTTCTTAGTATGCTCTGTGGTTAGCTTAGTCTGATCTTACACATCATAAAAGAATTTTTCCTTGGTGCTTGAAGAGTTATTGGTCCACGTTACGGGTTTACTCTCGGTCATGGTTATAGTAGTTATATACTTTAAGTATTGTTAACGTATATTGGATTTGTTCCATATACGGTATAAATATAATCCTGTTCACGTATACGGTATTATTCACATATAAGACACTGTTCACGTATATGACTATTCATATATACATACTATTCACATATAGTCCTGTTCACATATATGGTACTATTCACGGTAAAAAGTAACCGTCAATAAGACAGGTCCAGTAATCACCATGGCAGCAAAATTTGAGTTTGAGAAGTTCAATGGGAATAATTTTTCCTGTGGAAATTGAAGATCAAGGCAATCTTGAGGAAGGACAATTGCTTACCAGTAATTGAAGGTAGACCAGTTGAAGTTCCTGATGAAAAGTGGAAGGAGATGGATGATAATGCTGCCAATCTGCATCTTGCAATGGCAGATTCAAGTATTGTCTAGTGTTAAAAGAAGACAACAAAGGAGATTCTGGATGCTCTTGTCAAACTGTAAGGTCAAGTCTCTTCACAATAGAATATTTCTAAAGAGGAGGTATTATACTTTCGGATGAGTGAGTCCACATCGTGATGGACCACATCAACAATCTGAATACCTTATTCTCCAAGCTTAGCATAGATTATAAAATAACGGAGAATGAACGTGCGGAGCTTCTACTTAAAGTCTCCTGACTCATATGATCAACTCATCATCAACATCACAAATAATAATACTACCAACTCTATCCTTTGATGATGTCGCCGGTGCTATTCTTGAAGAGGAGTCAGGCGCAAGATAAGGAAGATAGACTGGAGAGCTCAAAGCAAGCGGAGGCGCTGTTGGTGACAAGAGGGAGATCAATGGAGCGTGACTCGGTAGGAGTCATGGTCGAGTAATCAAAGTCAAGAAAAGGAAGAACTTCAAATGCTACCGTTGTGGCATGAGAGGGCACTTGAAGAAAGATTGTTGGAACAATAAGAAGAATGGGGATAAAGCCCAGAAGCATCAACCTCTCAAGGATGTGTTGCGAGTACCTCTCCAGATGGAGAAATCCTATGAGCGAAGTAGCAATTGGTTCTAAAGGCGGTAAACGGCTCACTGATATTTGGATAATGGATTCAGGAGCATCATGGCATATGACTCCACACGTGGTTTTGAGTTACGAACCTCTCTGGTAGGTCTGTGTTCATGGGAGATGATCATGCCCTAGAAATTGCTGGTATTGGTCCTGTCAAAATAAAATTATTTGATGGTTCCATTCAAACAATTCAAGGAGTGCGACACGTGAAGGGCTTGAGGAAGAATATATTGTCTATTGGGCAATTGGATGACCTCGGGTGCAAAACTCACATTGAAAATGGGATATTGAAAGTTGTTAAAGGTGCTCTTGTGGTGATGAAAGGAAAAGACCATGGCAAATCTATCCAGACTTCAAGGAGATATCAGGAGGCAGATGCATCAGTAGCATTGAGCAAGTCAAGAAGAAACGATGATGATGTGGCATTGCAAATTAGGCCACATGTGAAACGTGGTTTGAAGGTTCTTGCGGAACGTAATCTCATTCCGGGCTCAAATTGGTGAATTTACCATTTTGTGAGCATGTGTTACAAGCAGCATAGATTGAAGTTTGGTAGTTCAACTGCTCGAAGTAAGCATATTCTAGACTTGATTCATTCTGATGTGTGGGAGTCGCCAAAAATGTCCTTGGGAGGTGCAAAATATTTTGTATCATTCATTGATGATTACTCAGGAGGTGTGGGTGTACCCAATCAAGAAGAAGTCAGATGTGTTCCCAATATTCAGGACTTCAAAGCAAGAGTAGAACTTGAATCCGAAAAGAGGATCAAGTGTTTAGGACGGATAATGGAGGAGAATATCCTGATGGAGATTTTCTAGCATTTTGCAAGCATGAAGGTGTTCAAAGGCAATTCAAGTTGCACATACACCTCAGCAAAATGGTGTAGAGCGGATGAACAGGACTCTTCTAGAAAGAAGAGCAATGAGAGGTTTAGCCAAGTCTTTCTGGGCGGAAGCGGTCAAACTGCATGTTACGTGATTAATCGTCACCATCAACCGCGATTGGTTTAAAGACACCAATGGAGATATGGAATGGCAAGCGGAGATTATTCTTCTCTACAAGTGTTCGGTGTCCGGCATATGTGATGTATAACTCCAAGAAAGAACAAAGTTGGACCCAAAATCAGGAAATGTATATTTTTGGGTTATGCCTGACGGTGTAAAGGGGTATCGCTTGTGGGATCCAACCCGCAAGGTTATTGTCGCAGGGATGTTATATTCAGAAAATGAACTACAAAGTGAAGAAAGAAATGACAGCACTGTTAAGAAGATGACTCCAGTCCAGATAGATGAAAGTCTGAAGAAAATGATTAAAAGGAGCCAAAGCATGATGAACAAGTACAGAAGAGGCTAATGATCCGAAGTTAGGCGATCAACACGCCAGACAAGCCACCATCATGGCATTCAGACTATGTTATGGCAAGCCACGATGCATTTTGTCTTCTGGGAAGAAGAAGCATCAACTTTCAAAGAGGCTTTGAGTAGCAGATGCTTCTCTGGATGAGGCAATGCAGGAAGAAATGGAGGCCTTGCATAGGAACAAGACATGGAAACTTGTTGCACTTCCAAAAGGTCGAAAAGCCATTGGCAACAAATGGGTCTATAAGATCAACGAGATGGCAATGATCAAGTGGAACGATATCGTGCAAGCTGGTGGTAAAAGGATTTGCTCAGAAGGAAGGTATCGATTTCAATGAGATATTTTCTCCAGTTGTAGACTTACCACTATCAGAATAGTATTGGCTATGTGTGCTGCATTTGATTTACATCTTGAGCAATTAGATGTGAAAACTCTTTTCTTCACGGAGAACTTGAAGAGGAGATTTATATGCTCCAACAGAAGGTTTTGAAGAAAAAGGAAAAGAAAACTTGGTTTGTAGGTTGACCAAATCTTGTACGGTTTAAAGTAGGCGCCAAGGTGTTGGTACAAGAGATTTGATTCCTTCATAATTCGCCTCGGATACAACAGATTGAGTTCAGACCATTGTACATACTACAAGAGGTTTGGTAACAATGTTTTCATCATTCTGTTGTTGTATGTGGATGACATGTTGGTGGTAGGCCCAACAAAGATCGAATCCAGGAATTGAAGGAACGTTAGCTAGGGAGTTTGATATGAAGGACTTGGGACCCAAATAAGATTTTAGGGATGCAAATTCACCAAGATAGAATGGACGGGAAGATCTGGCTTTCACAGAAGAATTATTTGATGAAAATCTTGCGGCGCTTCAATATGCAAGATCTAAGCCAGTTCAACCCCACTTCCTGTGAATTACAAATTATCCTCAGGTATGTGTCCTAGCGGTGAAGCGGAAAGGATGGAAATGTCTAAAATCCGTATGCATCGCGGTGGGAAGCCTTATGTACGCCATGATTTGTCTAGGCCAGATATTGCTCAGAGTTGGAGTAGTCAGTCGGTTTATGGCAGATCAGGAAAAGAGCATTGAAATGCTGTGAAGAGGATCCTGAGATACATTAGAGGAACCTCAGGTGCTGCACTATGTTTTGGAGGATCAGAGTTCATTGTCAGAGGATATGTTGATTCAGATTTTGCAGGTGATCTTGATAAAAGGAAATCTACTCCAGGCTATGTGTTCACACTTGGGGCGAAGCTATAGCTGGTTGTCCAAGTTCCGGTTGTAGCTCTGTCTACTCCAGAAGCTGAATATATGGCAACTACACAAGCTTGCAAGGAAGCTATTTGGATTCAAAGGTTAATGGAGAACTCGGGCACAAACGGTAAAGATTCCTGTATTGTGAGGTCAAAGTGCCTTGCACATTGCAAGGAATCCGCCTTTCATTCTAGGACGAAGCACATAGGAGTCCAAGTATCACTTTGTTCGAGAAGTAGTAGAAGAAGGAAATGTGGATATGCAGAAGATTCACATAAAAGACAACCTAGCAGATGTCATGACAAAGCCGATCAACGTGACAAGTTTAAATGGTGTAGATCTTCCTATGGCATCTCAGAAACGTAGGCGCAGAGAATTGGCAAGATGAAAAAAGGTTTTGAAAGCTCACCAAAAGTGACTTTAAGTGGGAGATTGTAAATGTTAAAGCCACTTTTTGGCAAAATTTTCAAAGTGCACAAATTTCTCCTGCACATGTAATAAAGTCAAAGAAGAGGCACGTTCACGAGAGTTCCTGTGCAAGTTATACATGCACAGTAACTTATATGTGACAGAAATCACGAGAAAGTTATTGTGCATTAGTTGCACAGTGACTCAAAGCTATAAAAGGAGAGAACTCATTCATTTTATCACAACAAACAAGAGCATTCTTTTATATATAGTGTCTTCTGAGAGTTCTCCTATTTTTATAGAGAGGTGTATTCTCCTAGTATAAGAGAGGGTGTTATTGTTCTCTCCTTATATTAGAGTGTAATTTTATCTTCCACATAATGAAAATCTTTTTCGGCCTTGTGATTTTCCCTCATCATTAGGGTTTTCCACGTAAATATTCTATGTCATTCCAATTCTCTTAACTCTATTAGTTGCGTTGGTCTACTTCATAACTCTGGTACCCAAAGCAACTTGTTTGTGGGAACGTATATTGCGTTTATACGATCTTTAATCAATGTTAAAACATGGGTTTAATATTTAGTATACTTGAAAAAGAAAATCACGAGTTTATTTAGATAAAGTATAAAAAAGTTTTCCTAATTAATGTACATAATTTATTTTCACAAAACGGATTGTTGAATGACTGAAAACCTTTACAATACAAATAAATACATCACATAACAACTACAATAAATTTACGAAGAGATTTCTATAAATAACTTATTTCAATTGTCACACGTTAACAATGGGCTGCCATATAGTATTTTTTTTCTTTTTCAAAGTGAACTCAATTAATCTCTGAATATTTGAAGATTTTGACATAAAAGAATAGCCAAGAAAACTTTTAAATATGATCATCTTGTCAACGTGTATGTATTAAAAAGTAAAAAATAAAAAATTATAATATTAACAACTGAATTATTGAACATATTTTGGTAATTTTAAAAGAGATTTGATGCTTTGTTTTTAAGCAATTGAAACAATTGAGCAACGTTACACTTAAAATATGTTAACAAATAAAAAAAGCTGACTTTAATAAAACCTTACACTTAAAATTTTTTGCAAATAGCTGAACAAACCAAACTCGTGCTAGCTAAAAATCTTTATTTGGTAAATTACGAAAATTTGTCAGCGCATGCATTGAAGGGAGTCACACATAACAAGGTGTTTGTCATAGTGTTTCTCACGTTATTGCCAGTCACTCATTAATCAGTGATTAAATGAATGCCATTATGCCAATGGGCTACTAATAAATATAGTACTCTGCATGGTCCGTGCCGTCGAAGGTGAGGCATTTTGATTCTTTGTCTCGACTCTTTTCTTTTTTCAACGGTCGCACTCTCAATTTTGTGTCAATTAATGATCCTTGTAAAAGGCTGAACCTGAAAACACAAGTCAATAATAATAAAGATTTTTCTAAGTTGATTAAGAAATAAAAAGATAAATTCTTTAAAATATACTGTATTCAATGTAGTGACAATTTCAAAATTTTACTTTTTGATAAAAAAAAAAAGTCATTTTTAAAATTTTTTTAGCTATTGTCTTTAAAAAACCTTATAATTAATTAGTTTGATATTTAAAAGTGGTCAATTTAATAAGTGGAAATGGATTGTGATCGACTGATCGTAAATAAATTTTACTTGTAATGTGACGCAGTTTGAATGAGAATTTCACTTAATTATTATTTTTTAACTTGAAACTGCGTAACTAATTCTTAATATACGAAAAAAATGGAATTAAATTTTTAAATTATTATATTATTAACAAATCTAATTCTTACAATAATTACTTTAAAATTTAGAATTTTTCATAAATAAAGGATACAATTCCAGTTTTGTGAATAAAAAATATAATTCTGAAAAAAATTATCCCATTATAGTATACTCGAACCAAATTAATTAGGGTTTAATTATGTTAATACAAGAGAATAAAAAATGAAAACAATATAGTTTTTGTTAATATTTCACTCAATAAGTTTAATTATGTTAACAATTTACTAGTATTTCACACTAGTTAAATAATATAACAATACGTCATTTAATTAATGGACGTGCAATTTTTTTATACGAATAAATTAAAATTAAATTATTTTAGTCAATATAGTATTTATTTCCAAAATTTTAGTTTATTATATATACTCTGGGATTTTTCTTTTTTGGAGGTTCAAAATTTGAATGAACTCAAATGCATAGATTTGTGACTATAATGTTGTAGAGAAATAACATTATTCATTCTTATGCTATTTGTTGGAAACTCATGGTAATGCCAACTAACTGCAAATCTCGTACATTTGGTCCATGCAGTAACGTGCGATTACGTGTTGTATTTTTTAAATTTTCAGATAAAGTCAAACGAAATAACCATAAAATTGTGCAAGTGAGATTATCCTTTCTCTCTTGTCTTGTTTGTGTCTCTCATGCACAATAGTAGTGCACTGAGATTCTCTTGGCATTGGGCTTCTCGTTCGCATTGTGATTGTTGATTATCACTTTCAAAGAAACCAAACCCCACAGAAGCTTTTGTCGAAAAACAAATCTATTACTAGTACTAAGGTGACAGAGTAAGTGAGGCATGCACCAATAGGCTTGAATACTGCACGAGGATGGAACAAATACCGAAAACAACGACTGTTTAAATGTTTAATAGTAACACACTTTCAATTTCGACCGTTTTCCTCTCTTATATTGTAATAATATTGTCTTTACCACTAGCTGTTTATTAGTATTACGCTTTTGAATTCAGCATTCATGTGTCTACTTTTTCTATTCTAGACAATTTGAATTTAATTTACTGTATGCTAAAATGAAACCATTTGCGAGCTAGGTACAAAAGAGAATATGTTTTTTTTTCACTAAAAAAAGCTTTGAATTTGATCATATTCTGTATTTTTTTTTCACATCAGTGGAGTGATGATACTGAATTTTGAACATATGAGCTCATATAAATTACTCAAACTCCAGGACTAATTGTTGGCACCAAATTTCACCAAGTGTTAAAATGTGAACTTCATTCAACTTTGGTGAGATGGGGTTTACAATGAGAGAAGTTCAACTGTCTCTTGGTAATGATAGTTTGATATGTCACAGTCGACCAAAACCTTGAAGTTGATTTCAGGGAGAAATAGATCAAAATTGATAAAGCTTTAAGTTTGTCATTCAACATGTCAAAGCTGATGGTGGTTAGTCAAGATGAATCCTAAATATCCAAGATTGCAAGCCATTGATGACAAGATTCTTATGTTCTACTTTGACTAATCAAATTCCATATATGTTTGTCATTTTAGACTTAAAAAATTTTGGAAGATTTAAAGAGATTGCCAAGTGATCAGAGACAAGCATTGGTCGTGACGGTAAACGTGGTTGACGCGATTCGCAGTTATTAATAGAAGCCTTATGAAGATGCAACGAAGTGGTAACCGCTCAATAACAAAGACGCATGACAAAGAAAGAAATTATATCAAAGACACGTGGACAACATCTAAGGACGCAACAAAGACAAGTGTCAATAGCTTAAAGTCCTAATGTCTATAAATAGTGTTTTCGTACATTTATAAGGGGTTAGAATTTTTACTCACACACTCAATCCACAAAGTCACCCTGATGACTAAATAGAATTCAGAGTCCTCTGAGTAATTGTTCTCAACCCCATTTCCTGCTTTCCTAGGACTAGATTTCCTGTATTTCTTTTACACTTTCTATACTTTGCTTACATTTATCAGTTAATTACTTTACATTCTTGCAACCTTTCTATATTTTAATATTCTGTCAATCAATATCTCATACACAACACACAAATCACATTACGCATTCCATCCTCATTGTATTCACACGTTTGATACTTGATTCTTTTTTGTTTAAACCCAAGAAGAATAATTTTTCACTCAGAATTGAGATGTTGAAAAGTAAAGGTTAACATCCAAACTTTTGAATTTATCGACAAACATGATTTAAAGGTTTAACCTCTTCAGAGGAAATCGTCAATTATTTGATGTTGACATAAAGTGTCAAAACCTCAATAAACACTAACTCATTCTTAATGACCTTTTTGTTTTGTTTTATTTCTAGACACTAGCTTTAAGTTTTGTTGACAAATGCTATTAAGGAATTAGAAATTAAAAAAAATCAAACAAGAAGTATAAATATTTATTATTTTAAAAAATTAAAAAACAACGAATAGTTTTTTAAAATAATTAGGATAATTTCACAAAAAAATATTAAATAGCATTTTGAATCCATAACTTATATTCTACGGATACATTTAAAAATTTTCGATAACTTTATATAGATAAGAAGGACTGGATAGAAGTAAATTACCGAAAGAAAATTTCCACCAAAACATCTTTTTTATTTTCAAAAAGAGGTGTAGGTAATCAGAGCTTCAAGTTTGTACGATGAATGAAGCATTGCATGAACACCATGTGGACGAATGAGAGGAAATCGACAATGTGCATAAAAGGAGTTATTTAGTTGACGCGGTACTATTTTGAATATCATCAATGCTATCATTTCTGTGAAAGCAAATATAAGGGGAAAGAAATGGGAACTATATACCTAATTTATTAATTAATTCCATTTTGAAGAGTTTCATGACTTTACCGTTACATATTATACTATTATATATATCTGATGAGCAAGTTGTAAGATGCCAAATTGAATTGACATACTGGAATTTCTAGCAAATTTCAGTTTTTTAATTCTTCATTGCAGCTTTTCAAGATTTTATCATGACAATAAATTAGCATTGTGGCCCTGACCTGTTCCGAATGGAAGTATCCGAGACAAGTCCATGTTTTATATGCATTATAATGATTTATAATTATAAAAAGAAAAGCGAGAGTACTATCTTGTCCTGTACAGTTATCTCTCTCTCTCTCTCTCACACACACCCACACCCACGATGTTCTATATAAATAAAACTGTCTTTGACTTCTGAGTTCTGAAGGGATATGGTGGCCTTGGCGTAAGGACATACCATATATTGATTTTGTCACGAAATTATTCAGGGAGTTTTTAAAACAAGTCTATGTTTCTCATGTATCCTTTCCTTTTGAGGGTCAAGAACTTATGACAATTTACTTATAAAAGGAAAAGAAAAGAAGGGATGCTAGCTATCCCTTAACTCTTAAACCCATCCCCACCTGTGTGGAATCGCAGAATAATGTGAAACAACAATAAACAAATTGTTTAATGTGAAATAATAACAAAAAATCCCTAACAACTTGTTGGACGAGTGATAAATAGTTTAATCTCCAATAAAAATGAAAACACAAGTTCAAATATCAAAAAACGCACTTGTTAAATGATCCATCCTCCGGAATCATAAAAGCAATGTCTCCCGTATTTGAAAAATAATAATAATAACAATAAAAAGTCTCATTTGGTTAAAATAAAAATCCTGCCATTTCTGGTTCATTGCTGACTGCTTGCGTTGTGCCTCAAGTGGGGAGTTACACCATCCACTTGGGATTTTTTTTTTCGTGAATGTCTAGCGGCATGAACAAGAAGAAACCTAGTTATAATTAAATTCTATTTGATCGTTAAAAGAAAACCCATGTTCTTAAGTAGTGTTGTTTGCTCATAAACAATCTCTCCCAAGCAAAAGAAAAGATTGAGAATAGAGAATATAAAGATCATTTTAAGTGAGGTTATTTACTCATAAAGAGCATGTTCTTAAATGAAAATCCATGTTCTTAAATAGTTTTGTTTGCTTATAAACAATCTCCGCCAAGCAAAAGAAAAGGCTGAGACTGGAGAATATAAAGAGCATTCTAAGTGAGAGGGTATATGGCAACAATAATAGCAGTAACAAAGGTGAACATAAATTTGACGGGATCATCAAAAAAATTGAATTCTTTGTATTCTAGGCCAGACACATCATATGCACGATAATCATAATCAACTCTGAGTAACTAGCCATATATTATTACAATTAACAAATTCTAAATAACTTTTATTGCAGTAAGATAAAATTGAACAAACGATCTTCACCTAAGAGGGCAAAAGTGATTAAGAACCGAGATGTGCACCACCCAAAATTTGATACAACAATGATACAAAAAGACAGTATTCAGAAACGGCAAAGTTCATAATCAAAATGATGCATCACAAGTTTCTAGTTTCTAGCACAAAAGCAGTTTACGGTCAAAATTAATCAAATCCAAACTTGAATTTAATCCTCTCCAGAGTCACGACAGTTACAGCAGAGTAACAGTCAATCGCCTCTCCACCATTCCGGTCAATCACAAAGCATCTTCTCACAAAGCATCTTCCTCGGCCAGGTCAATGAAGTTCGCCTTTTCCATTTTGGTTGGAAGCAACAAAATTGCGTATCACTTCCATGGCCAACTGATGAGCACTCTTATTTTGAAGCTTTGCTAACTCATCCACTGCTTCGTAGGTCTCCTTGTCAGCAAAGAGCCTGAGGTTGTAGCGTGCTGGTGCTACTACTGGACCCTCCCATTTCGCAACATACTCTTTAAGCTTCTCAGATCCCTAGAAAAAGAAAACTGTGTCACTTGGACTAAACCCTACCTATCACCTTAACAACCATAATAATCATTTTGAAGATTGAACAGAAAATTAATGAAAATGGCTCAGAAGTGCCAAAAAATAAAAAGTATAAAGTTGACACTTACCATGCGGTTAGTGAAGTCACCGAATGATTCTTTAGACTGGCGCTTTTGCTTCCAATAATAAAACAAAGGCTCCAATACCTTTTCAAGGTCCAGAATCTTCACCTTGTCCATGAAGCTTCGAGCTAATGATGTTTGATTCTTGTTTCCTCCAAGCCAAATCTGTATCAGAAGATTAAAAAAAAGAAGGTGAAAATGATAGGCTTTTGAAATTTTTTATAGACTGTAAGTGGGTGAACCATTGATTAACATACCTGATAGCTGTTTGGACCATCACCAACCAGTCCAAGTTCGGCCATGTATGGCCTAGCACAGCCATTAGGGCAGCCTGTTACCCTTACAACCACAGACTCATTATACTTCAGACCAACCTGAATCAGAGATTATTATAAAACATCCTGATCAGAGATCTCCATATAATTTTAAAAAAAAAAATTGTGTCATATATTTAACTTCTATAACAATACCTTCTCAAAAATAGCTCGAATACGCTTAAGAATGTCTGGTATCCGCGTTCAGCTTCAGTAATTGCCAGTGGACAAAGTGGGAAAGCAGGGCAGGCCATTGCTGTTAAATTGAGGGGATCTACAAATCTTGGTTGCTGTTTAAAAAAAAGGTCATTATAGGCCTATAATGTAAAGTTCTACAAATTAAAAGCCAGAAACGAGAGCAAGGCACATAAGATAAAATAAAAATAGAAGGGAAGAGGGGCAAGGGGAGAGGGAAGAAAAGCAAACTAAAATTAAGAATACTGCCAAGTAATTGTATAAATGACAAGCATCAACCAAAAGTCAATGGGAGAAAAATTAAGAATATTCCCAACCCTAGTCTCACCCCAAAAAAAGTAGGTCAATCAAAAAGCAGACATTAATCAGATCAATAGCACCTAAAAGTTACATATTCTTATCTCTGTGATAAAGATATGGACTAATAAGCTGGGCTTGTAAGAAGAATTTATGTTTTTCTAAAGGCAAAAGAATAAAACTACTAACTATGACCTCTAAATGAAACACAATGTATAGTTCTCAAGCAATCTCAACAGAGATGCTTAGTTTACAACTATAGTTCAACCCAGAAAGCATAGGCTGTAAATATCTCACCAGGAGGCCAGCTTGAGCAAGCGTTGTTGTGATAGGACGCTTCCATGCAGCACGAATATCTGTCAAGATGATGTTCTGGTTTGGAGTGATCCGAGCATTCAAATTATATTTCTCAATAACCTCCCTCAACGTCTTTTTCATTTTTCCACCAATGCGACCATTGTCAACGTGAAGCCCATAAAATAAACTGCCATCACCCTGGACGATGAAATCCAGCAAATGAGACCATGTGGCATAAGGGTATGGAAAAATATTCCAACCAAAGATGCATCACCAAAGAATGAGCCAAATACAGATTGCTAAACCATGAAAAAAGAAGACAGGACTGTCATTCTCTAACAGAGTCACATTACACAGCATGAACTTATATACATACCCAGTACCCACGGTTAAATGGAGTTAATAAAATCTACAAAGCACTAAAATATCAAAAGTAATTACAATAGTAACTTGTCTAACCCAACAGATATTTAGTTAGTTTCTATGATATAATTAGCATGCACTTTCCATAAACCATAACCAAAAAAACCATGTTGTACATCAAAAATGGCATGTGTAACTGTAAGAGCAAAGATCCATCATCATTATATCAGCTGTTGGATCCACAATAGACATTAGACATTTCAATAATTCTATCCACCATGTGCATCAACAAGTCATAATATGTAGTAGTATGCCTACATGCAGACACAAAGACATCAAATATTTTTCATTCATGTAAAGAATCAACCTGCTCATGCCACCCGAGATAACTTTTAAATTCCCACTCTGGCAATTTACGGAAAGGTTCAAATTTCTTGCCATAATATTGCTCAACCACACTTCTGAACTTTTCAATGCCCCAAGAGCTGATCAAATATTTCATTCTACTATACTTGCGGTCATCTCTTCTCCCATTTTCCCGTTGTGTAACAACAATTGCTTTCACTGCATACAAAATATCCTCTTTTGGAACATAACCCAATGGTTCAGCCAGGCGGGGAAAAGTGGTCTCTAACCTATGTGTTCTTCCCATTCCACCACCAACCTGCAAGAATAATACAAGACGCCAGTTAGAAAAATGGTAGGAAAACATTCATTTAAATGTTCTTTAAATCCATCTTACATATATGTTGAACCCTTGAGGCTCCCCATCTTCATCAGTAACAACAACAACACCAATGTCATTTGTGAGAATATCCACCGAGTTATCAGTTGGCACAGTAACTGCAATTTTGAATTTCCTTGGAAGGAACTGAGTTCCATAGATGGGCTCAGGTGAATCCGCGAAGTTTGTGCCATGAGAATTGTCATTTCGTGCCTGAACTACTTCAGTAGGTTCTGATGACACAATCCTTTCCCCATCTACCCAAACATCATAGTAGAAACCAGACTGAGGAGTCAGGAGTGCAGCAATGTTTTCTGCAGTTTGTTGAGCAAAGAGGTAATCTTTTCTCACGAGCGGAGCAGCAGGGGCAAGTACGTTTCTGTTCAGGTCACCGCAAGCACCAAGAGTTGAGCCCATATTATGAATAATGGTACTCATTACTGTTTTAAGGTCCTTCTTGAGAACACCATGGAGCTGAAATGTTTGTCTAGTGGTCAAACGAAGAGTTCCAATTCCAAACTGGTCAGCAAGATCATCCATGGTCAAGTAAAGCCGGTTCGAAACTTTGCCGCAAGGGTTCTTAGTACGTAGCATAAACGAGTAGGATCTCCCACCACGCTCCTCCCTATTGTACTGCTGATAGCTACCATGAAACTTGATCAGTTGTGTGGCAGCTTCATTTATATTAGGTGCCTCCGTCAACACCTCCTCATTAAGAGGGTACCTTATGAAATTACTCTGCTCTTTGAATATCTCAACCTTGCTGCGCTTCACAGTGGCAGTTTCAGGCTTTGCCGGCTACAAACAAATTACAAGCACAACTTCTTCAGAGCAAGTACAGAAACTGATCACAATTGGAATCAACAATCCAGGGCCTAGTTACCAGCATATAATAAATTAGATCAATCCAGATGACTAAATGACCCTTTTTGTCTCTAATACCGTGCTCATCAATATTGTTTTCAAAACATATTAGCAGAACTACATATGTTCATCAGTAAAACTTCGATTACAGAGCAATAGAATTTCGATACAAGGGGTACACCATAAAAGAGTAAAATGATTCATCAGTCTCGAACATATTATCATACAAGGAATCAATAATCCCATACAAAAAAAAAAGCAGAACTAGATTCCTACGAAGCAATAAAATCGGAAGCTGAAACCTCCAAACACAAATAATAAATAATTAAATAAATGAAGTAAAAAGAAAGCTAGGTTTCAACTAATACTGAACCTTTCTTTTCAAAAAAAAAAAACTTCACCTTTACCCAGAATTTATGAGGTTCAACAGAGTGCAACAGTGAAGCAAAAATTAAAAAATACAAAATAAAAAAAAATCAAAGAAGAAAAAGCTGAAAGTAAAGAAAGGGCTTGTGGCGTGAGAAACAAACCGTGGAAACGGCACGTATGAGGGAGAGAGAGCGCGTGGAGGAAGGGAGCGAGAGAGCATTGCGAGAGAGAGCATTGCGAGAGAGAGCAGAAGCAGAAGCAGACCTCAAGCCATGGAAGCTAGGAATCTGCTGAACCTTTGGGTCCTTGAGCGCCACCGAGGTCGCAGCTCCACCAAACGACGTCGTCATCACTCAAACGATGAAGAAAGGAGGAATCAGTAACAGAAGAGGAATGAGAGAGAGGAAAAAGGGCTTTCGGAGAGTCAAGAGAGTGAAACAGAACAAAAGGTGCAGCAAGCACTTCGATTGGTGGTAGTTGTTGCAGACAGGGTGTGATATATTTTTATTCGATTTGTGAAAAAGGTGAAGCCAAACTTGGTTTTGTTTTCTCTCGTTGAAGGTCACGTGCCTCCCACGAGAACCTCTTCATTAATAATGTCCTCACTCCTCACGCCGTCACGCGCACAAACCCCATCGCGTTAACTATTCTGCTCTCACTTTTGCTAAAGCTTAAAAAGATGCGTTTGGAAATTCTATAATAAATAATCACCTTAGCAAATGGAATTGGATTCCATTGAAAAATTGCCTTTGACGGTTGGATTTTATAATTTGTAGTCATGTGATTTATATTTATATTTGTATTTTAAATAAAATTTACATTTTAATTATTTAAGATTCAGTTGATCCTATTACAAAAGTTGTAATTTATTGTTATTATTATTGAATAAATTAGTTAATAAGAATAAGCTCTTCAATTTAAAAAGTCAAATTTCAAATCAATGAAAAAAATATTTTAGAAAATATTATATAAGTTTTTATGTTCAAAATGTATTAAATATGGATTTTATTTATTTATTTATTTTAATTATTTTACTTTATCTTTATAACATTTTGGAAGAACTGAAATTGATATGATTTGAATAAACATTTTGAACTTTTCACTGAAGTCTCTCAAATTTTATTTAGGTTTCAATTTATTTCCCCAAAATCTTTTTTATTTTATTTATATCCTTAATTTTTTGGAACTGCGTTCTTCTATTATATTTAAACGATAGTGGAGAGCAGGGAAAAAAACAGAAAACAATATACCAGAAACTTACATGATGAGCGTGGAACATAAATATCTGACCATTATGGGGCGCGTGGGCGCGTTTAATAAGTGGGACGCGAGCCACCAAAACAAAAAAGGTAGGATGCATCAACCATGAACCTGGACGGAATCCAGCCCCATGGTTTTGAAATATGAAGGGGCAGCTGCAGTAGTCAAATAGAACTTGAATATTATCATTATAGAGAGATTAGGATTTAAGAAATAATCCTATAAATGACAATGCGATTGCAAAATAGTTAAGGTGAAGGGTTGTATTACTTACATTTATTGTGTATGGGATATTGGCAACATTTCATATCCTATTCGATGAGATATGACTTCTTCAAATAAGTTACATTCATCTAATGGTAGATGAGGTGTAGTCGATAAATATCTTATACACAATGATTACAAATAACATTTTTCTAATGTGAATATATGTGCTGGGTGCCAAGTGTGATGATTTAGTAGAAGAAATTGAGTTCTTATTTGAAAATAAAGAGTAAGCCCATTAAGCAGGTAGGGGCAAATTAAGGATTGATTTGATATTATTAAAAATTACTTTTAATAAACAAAAGTCACAATAATAATATTTGGTAAATATGTTTCAAGTATTCAAAATGATAGTAATAGATATAGATATTAAAAAGTGTAATTTTTACATTTATTTTCATTAATTAGAGTAAAATCATATTAGTCTTTTAAATTTCAAAGAATATAAACCAATTCTAAAAAATATCTCATGAGATGCTCTCAAAAGTAGCTATGGCTTTTAAAATCCAAGAGCAAAAGCACTTCAACTTGTTGATTTACTAAACATAAAAATTTGGCTTACACTTTTCATAAGTTAGAATACGCTTTGAAGAGAATTACCAAACCCACCTAAATTTCTAATGTCAAGTAATTAACCTCATCCAACTTTAACATTGTTCACCAACTCCAAATAAAAAATATAAGGCAAATTACATGAATCTCCCTTGAAATCCTTTGTAATTACACTTATCTATTTATAGATTTTAAAAATCACTCACCTCCTTTAATTAATTTAAGACCATTATATCTACCCCTTTATCATTATTTTTTAATAAAAAAATTAATTTATTAGCAAAATTACCTCCACCCCCACAAACTTCACCCAGCCCTTACCACCACCACTTAAACCCAACAGTTCACCACTCACCTCCATAACCACCACCACCACCACCCACCCTAACATCCACCAATAGCCAACTTAACCCTACTCAAACCAATGGCACAGAAAACACATGCACAATAAATTAATAATGTCTCCTCCTTCCTCCACTAGCTCAATGACCTTGCCACTACCCACCTACTCCTCTGCTACTTCCTCCTCCTTTGTTCTTTTCCACCAAGAGCAACAACTAGGTCTCCCCAAATGCAATGCCATACCCCAACATAGCAACAACGACAAAGATGATGACTTTGAATTCAACTTCAACGGCCACCTCGATCAACCTTCCTTCTCCGATGAACTCTTTGGCGGTGGAAAGATTTGCCCCTTAAAGCCTCTCCTGTAGTTACAATTCTTCCATGGAGTCACTTCTCTCGCAGTGTCTCGAGGTTAAGAATCTCATAGGGAATGAAAGCATTTTTTATGAAAGCATTTTCTCTAAGGAAGATAGATATTTTTTACACTTTTGCATCAGTTCTAGAAAAAACACATAGAAAAAAGAAGAACAAGAACCAAAACAACAACAATAGAGCGAAGGAGAGAGAGGGCTTCGACTTCGTAATCTTTTGAGTTAGATTGAGTTGTCTATGGAGGTGGATGTTGGGGGTGATGACGGTGGCTATGGAGGTAGGTGGTGGACAATTGTGATTGGGTGGTGGTGGCTAAGGGGTGAATGTTAGGGCTGGGGTAATTTTGTTAATAAATTAAGTTTTTTGTTAAAAAATAGTAATAAAGGGTAAATATTGTCACAACGACCCGAAGAAGCATGCTACGATGAGAAACAATTTTAAATTTTAAAGGTTTTCAATGATTTCCAATGGAGTCGTCACAAATTTTTATTTATGATAAAAATTGAAAAACCATTTTAATTCTAGCAAAACTGGCCTTTCTAAAAATAATTGAGTTTGGAGCCTAATTATAATTAGAGAAAGGTGAAAATTAATCCTCCTTTCTCTAATACATCCGTCTCATGATAGGTACCAAAGTTCATTGTGCAAATTAAAAATAACTTTAACAATTTTATTTTCCCCTAAAAAATAATTAAAGCCAAAAAATATTTACAGGATTTAATAAAAAAATATTTACAAAAAGAGAAAAAAAATTTAAGAAAATTTAATTTTGACTTGACAGAAAACTATCTACTCATATGTATCCTTCGATGCAATAAGGAACTCAACGTCACCTAATTCTTCTAGAAAACACTTGTGTGTTTGATGAATTTTAATTAAAAAAAGATTAATAAAAAAAGTGTTGGTTGATTTTATTTGTGAAGAGAATTTTAACTAACAAATTTAAAAGAAATCTATTTTTGCATATGATTCAAGTTAACACTAGCCTACTCAATAAACCCTTATAATTTAACAATACATAAAGGAGGCATCCACTTCTCAATTATGATTATTGATTGTTACATGGATTCAAAAAAAAATTGTATGTCAAAATAAAAAGGAACAAAATAGAATATTTCTCTTCTTTTTTTACCCAAAATGTAAAACTCTAAAAAGGAAAAGGAAAGACCCATAACAAAAAAAAAACCCAAGACCTAGCAAAAACAAACCAAGCCTAAAAAAATAAATTAAAAAACTGAAAAGAAACTTGAACCCAAAAACAAACATAGCCTGAAACAAAATTTAACCCCAACAATAAAACAAACTTAGCCCAAATAGTAAGCCCAATAAACCAACCTAATGACCCCAACAGAAGCTTTGATTTTAGATTACAAAAAAAAAAACTTAGATTTTAAAAAACGAGAACAAATCCTTAAATCTAACTAGCCCCAAATTCCTGTGTCACAAATAGGATGGTGAGAGGTATGCAAGGGCAACAAGTGCCAATAAAGGGAGGTGGTGGGAGGCTTTGTGGTGGCGGCGTAGATGCACGGTGGTAGTGGCTATGTTGATTGGTCTAGCGTGTTGGTGTGGTCCTCGCGCCTACTACTTACTACAGAGAGGGTGGAGGTGCAAAGATGGTGGCTTGAGGGCTGGAGACACGACGGTGGTATCACTGGTGGCAATGGGACCACGAGGGCGGCGATGGCGACAACAGGGGCGATGATGGCGGCATCAATCAGCGTGAGGTCGTATCCCTGGTGCTTCGCGACCATGGCTCAAAGGGTAGTGGTAGCGAAGGTGGCTGTGGTGGTTCCTAGTTGTAGGCTTCTCTCATCCCGTTTTTATTCTTTCTTTTCCTTTCTTTAGTTTTTCACTTTTATGGTTGAATGATGTTGATGATGAGAAGATGCCAGAAAGAGAGATGTCACGACCAACTTGGATCATGACGGCACGTGAAATCTCATCCTCACATAAATCTTCTAGGTGATGTGTCTCTCCATATGCATATAATAGTATAATATTATCCTTAAAACATAATTTTTTCTTCTAAATCAATATCCATTTACCTATTCAAAACATGATATATAAATTCATAAAACTGGAAATATTTAATGTTAAAGCTCTGAAAACCCCTTTTTAATCCATTCTACATATCATGAAATCATAAACTAAATCATCACATGATATTACTCTTAGATCTAAAAACCTCTTAACCTTGAAAATCGAATCATAATTATATAGCTAATCTAGTACATAAGCTAATCAAAATCAGTAATAAAAATCAATATTTAAACTCTCTAAACATATAGGAAAGATGCATAATCTCTAAAAATAAATACAATATCTAAAAAAAAAATGCATGGCTCAAAATCTACCTATTCTACTAGAGCCCTCTAAAACTAACATAAACCTTGACTAAGTCTTACAGCAATGCAAAGCTCGCCAAATGATAACTACAGCTACTAGATTGGTGGCGTGAAGATATATGCACCTACAACTATAAGAGGAAGGAAGAAGGGTGAGTCAATGGACTCAATGAGTGAGTTCTCACCCATCACCCATATGGGACAACGAAGAATACATAATATACTATACATACAACAACCATAAACCATTTGATATTTAAGTACATAGCTAGCTGGAAAAACACTTTTCATATTGTAACCTCATAACAAACATTTCTACATCCATAGTCAAACATGAAAACATTTTAATTGGGGTTGCGACAACTCAGAGAAATAGTGATCTTTAGCTATACACATAATAGCAATAACAATACATCTAGAGTTCCCTGGTTATGCATGTCAACCATGGCATATCAAATTTCTCGGCTCTAGGATTCCTCAAGGATCAAATTGGACACCTAACTAGGTTCCATCTCTACTCTATGAGATTGCCCCTAAAGATAATTTGGTATAAAGGCTAATGATCGTTTTCACGCCATTAACTCACTGTTTTTTCTATAGCTACCATATAAACTAGTTTGTCAAAAACCAAAACTGAAGGGTGGGTGCTCCGTCCCTTGCGAACGCAAGCTCCTAAATTCTTAGTACCCTAAGAGTTCCGAACTCATATAACTCTAACAATTTGACTTTAACATAATATAACTGTGAAAATCGAGCCCAAGGGATCACGCTTATAGACATTCCAATTTCAAGCTCACAGAATATGTATCTAGTAGTTGCTATAAATCATAGCGAATTCCGTATCTCTTACTACCATAAAACTAGATTTTCAAATTCATATCTTAAACTAACATATTGTTTCATATACTTAATATCTCTAAAATCATAGTTCAAAACACTATGGTTCATAATCATAAAACTTGGAAAACATAATAACATTTGTATTCAAAAGCTAAAACATGCACTGCTCTATATATCCATCCATAATAACTTTTCTTGATATTTTGAAAGCTTTCTGAAATCTCTTAAAAATATGGCAATATCATAAAATCATAAAACGCATTGAAAACTTTCGTAAACTTTGTTAAATCTCATAATTTCCAATAATTCGCTTTTGAGAACATAAAACATTTTTATCACATACAATATATCAATTATGGTCTCATGATTTTCTAAAACATATTTCTTTCATGCCATTATCATAAATCATAATTTTTCTAGCTAAACATAATCATGTGAAATCATTTTCTATACTTTTTCTCATCTCAAATTTCATGTTTAACAATCATGATGCAAGAACATACTCATAATGATGAAACTAAGGCTACGAGATTAAACCGCTCACCTGGAGAGGAGAACAAGAGGCGGCAACATCAAGAGAGTTCTGTGAGTGTGGATGGCACCAACGGTTGTCATAGAGAACCCATAAACTCTAGATTAATCTCTAACATCCTCTAAATAATTTTAATATAACTCTAACAATATTGGGGGAGCCCACTTGACAACAATGGGATAAAACAACAACCCAAACCATAAAACATGGAAGGAAGGAGAAAAAGGAATCATAAGCCAATAACCAAACTCACTTTGAAGCTTGGAGGATGTGGATTTGATGGAGGATGAAAGTGGAGGGAAGGAGATCACCTAAAGGGGGTTAGGGCTTGAGTTTCTGCTTCTAGAAAGAGAGAAACTCGACTTGGGGTATATATAGAGCTCATTAAACGAAATTGCGTCGTTTTGCATATGACATCGGGCACGCTCACAGCGAGCTTCTCTCAGAATTCTCCGCAGTAGCTCCAATTTTTCACCCATTGACCCTTCAAGCATTGAGGTCTTCTCCACACAGGTAGGTCAGGGGAACCCTAGGACCATGGAACTTGTCCTGACACATGTACACCAGGTATTACAGAGGAGAAGAAAAGAAAGAAAAAGATACCAATAAAATGTAACCAGTGTTTTTGAATCTCCTTACCTGGCTTAGCAATTACTCCCCTTGTTATTGTTCCCTCTCTCTCTCTTTGTGTTTTGCTAATTTCTGATAGTGTTTTGCCAAATTCTTGCCTTTTTTTTTGACATATGGATTTGTATTTATACATCTTCGAATCCGTGGCCATAATGACTGAATGATTCTGATTTTGGTAGATTAGGGATTTTGCTATTAGATAGGGGGATTGGATTGCCGATTGATTGAGCAGATGATTGGAGAAGGTTTTGATCTTGATTTGTCCTTATTGCCTGTAGACTTGTGGTAGAAAATCTCCCTAAGGCCAATAATTTATTATTATTATTTTTTGTTATTTTTTTCAATTTTTGGATTTGCAAAAAATGTCTTTTTGCGACCTAACCAAAATTGGGTGCTAACAAATATAATGATCTTAAATTAATTAAGAAATGTGAGTGATGTTTTAAAATCTAGTAGAGGTAAGTGTATTTACAAAGGATCTCAGAAGACATCCATATAATTTGCCCAAAAATATATAGTATATCTCATTAGTTAGGCACTTATATTATATATTTCATTAATCTAGTGCTTATACTTAATCAAAGGTGTGTTAGGTCCATAAGATTTTTCATGTTGAGAAATATTATTTGTACTCACAATAAGTGAGACACTATATCAATACACTCCTATCTACCCTTGGATGGGATATGAACCACATTTAGTTTGGGTCAACTTATCCTATAATAGATGGGAGTGTGTAATATCCCAAAAGTGGATGCCTTTAGAAAGTGGATGCCTTTAGGAAGGATATGCCTAAACTCAGGAAGGATTGGATAAAGCTTAAGAGATATTTAAATGTTTTAAAAAATTAAAAGGAAAGGGGTTGTATATCGAAAATAAATAAATCAAAAGAATGAATAGATATAAATCTCTATTTTAAATTTATGTGAAATAGTAAATCATGTAAAATTTAAATTAGAAAAGAAAATATCAATCCCCAAAGGAGAAAATAAAATATAAAATTTATAATAATTTTATACATTAATATTTTTCTATGCTAATATTCAGTTTTTATTTGAATTTGATATTTAATCTTTTTATGTAATATGATATTTAGTTTGTGTTATGGTATCTGATTTTAAATTTTGAAAATATTATCTTATTAAATTTATTCAATTCAATATTATTTATAATTATCGTTGATACTAATATTTGTATCAGTATTGTAGATATTGTTAGAATTAGAAAAGATATAGCTTACTAAATCTTCCTTTTATCACATATGCTCTTTATAAATTAATTTTTATATCATTTCTAAGATTATATTAGGATTTATTTAGATATCTATCATTTATATTTATGGTGTAAATATCAACTACTATTTGAGAATACATACATATATATATATATATATATATATATATATATATATATATATATATATATATATATATAAGTGTAAAGTGTCAATTTGAGATTGGTTTCTTCCTTTCATTAGAGATTATAATTATTTTATAAATATTTGATTATTAGTGTATATATATAGTATTCATAGATACTACTTTTGTAATAATGATGTTAGCATAAAGTATTTTATATTGATAATAGATATAATTTTTTTAAGCAGTTATAGGATAGTCAAATACTTTCAAAAAATATAAATATATAGAATTAAATGAATTTGTTAGAAAAATATGTTTCTATGTATATATATCAGCCTCATAAAAATTTGAATATAGATAAATTGATAGTTGAAGATTTTCAAAATGATTGACAGTTAACGAAAATCGTAACCATTGTGATTTGAAAACCATTTTTTCAAGCATTACTGAATTACAATGATACTTACTTGAAGATATTAGATATTATTTATATTTAACATGTATTATGAAAATAATTTGTTAGATATTATTTTTATAGAGAATTATTAGATTTTTTTAAGAAGTTATTAATTATTATAATTGAGTGTAAAATTTGTTCATCATATAAATTATTATTATTATTATTATTACTACTACTACTACTATTATTTCAAAAAAGAAACAAGAATATAATGTGAATATACCAAGATATATGTTATTTGTTTTAAAAACCTCATTAGCTTTTCATTTCAATATATATATATAGATATATCTGTGATACAAAAGATAATTAAAAAATATGTTAGGGTAGTTTGAAATTGAATTGTCCAAGTAGTTACAAAAGATACGGTTAGATTTAGTCTAGCTATTATTTTTATTTCATTGTTGCTAATATCACGTAGTTGGTTAGGATATATCTATAAAAGAACTTTAACATAGCTTTGTTCTTGTATTGTCAAGTATGACCTATGTTTAGTATTTTACAAATATTTTGAGTTGTAGATGTCCGATTGATGCGATTTTTGTGGCATTAAAAATCTAATCCAATTATCTACAAGCATTATTTCTAGCCTTGAGGCCAAATTCTAACCACAGTGGAAGTTAAAGACTTAAGAAAGGTTAAAATGAAAAAAAAACAAAATAAAATTTGCTAGTGATATCTTTCATCTCCTAGTATATATTTGGCTCATTATAATACTCATAAATATTCTTTTAAGAATCTTAGCCACCCAGGATTTTTTCCAGAGAAAGACACAATTCTCTCTCAACTCTATTCTATAAATCTCTTCTGGTAAGTACACTCACTCTTACCCTTATATGGTTATGAGTTTAGTGAATCTTTATATTATTGTGGTATAGTTTTCTCTTCTCATTCAATTCCAAATCATTCTTGATTTTTGTCTATAATTCCATGGCAGTTGAGAGTGTAATTCCAATTTTCAGTATCATGTCCAGTGATAAGCACCTCAGGCAATGAACGGTGAGTGAGTTTAAGCTCATGACCATACTTTTGGTTATTATTAGTATTTCCCCAACATTATAAAAATTATTTATGAAATTCTAGAATAACTTATGCTAAGTACATGCTTTCACGGATTATGCCAATTTTTAGAAAAATTATTATTTTTCCAGTTAGCATGAAAACCTTATTTAAGAAAGTTCATGGGATCATATTTGATACCTTGCATGTTATAGAATATCTTTTTCCAGTTTATAAAATTATGATACCTCAATTTAATATTTACAGAAATATTGATTAGCATGCTTTAGACTATGGATTTTCTACTAAGATTTTAGAACATCAGATATGATTTATTGAAAGTGTTGAAAAAAGTATGATTCATAACAATTGTCAGATACATGCTCTGTTGGCTTCTGAAATCACTATGTCTACAAGTTGGTGATCCTTTAGGCATGATTTTAGAACCTTAGTTATGCTACAATCAGATTGTTAGAATTATATGCATTCAGAGCTTTCAAATTTATCCAGTTTAATCACAATTATTATTTTTTTAGTAATTAGTGAGAAACGAACAACGAGTTATTGACTTAGATCGATCGTTAACCTTAGTACTAAGTGGTTCGTCAGAGGACTAGCTCACCTCCAGTTACAATAAGAAATCCAGTGTGGTGTTGTTTATGGGACCTAGTTAGGTGCCCATTAGTTTAACCATCGGCTTAGTAATATATATACAACATAGCTTCTGTTTCTTACTAATTATTGCTATTAAATCAGGTAGAATTATTATTTTCAGTACAATTATATGTATTTGAATATAAAAAATATTTTATATAAGCTGCATGTATATTTATGTATTATCTTTGTTGTCTCATGTGGGTTGTGAGTGAAGGCTCGCTCATTGAGTTTTGATGAACTCACCATTTCTTTTCCTCCCTTACGGTTCCAGATTTAATTATTGTTCAGTCTTAGCCTTAGAAGCTATGTAGCTGTTCTAGTAGTGAGCTTAATCTTGTAGTGAAGTTTAAATTAGAATCATATTAGAATAAGTGCTAGGTAGTGTGGCAAGGTCCTCAGACATAATTTAGCATGCATAATTATTTTAATGTTATGTTATTTTGTCATAATGATATGATATGTAATTTCTTCAGGAACATGACTTAAGATTGTCTATTTCAGTTATAGATTTTGGAATGATTTGAAAGAATTAAATATTTTATGTATTTCATTAATAAAGTTTTCAATAAGTTTTGAGAAATTTATTTATTTTATTATTTATTTATTTTTATGATTTATTATGAGCATTAATTTAGTAATTTACTATGCATGATTGCATGAAATTAATTATAGAAAGCTTTCATAAGGGACAATATCCCTTCTGTGACAATCATGATTTTTGAATTGTGAGAGTGTATGGTACCATGTCTCATATTATGAGTTCTAATAACACTACTCTTTCATGTTATAGGACAACTGAATAAGTTTGAAGTATTTGTAAAGCTCAATGTATTTCTTACCCCATGATGCATTATGATTGAGTCAAGCAGTTTGCTGCATCAAGATGATGTAAGTGTATCAATGATTTTAGAGAATTAGACCGCTCAATGTTATTAGCAAAACTCAATTTCAACACTCATATTAAGGTCATTAAATGAGCCAAACATGTTTACTTGAAAAAGAAAAAAAAGAGTCACGCTTAAAAATTTTAACCCATTTAATATAAATCCAATTTTAGCCCCACCCATTTAACTTGCGAGTTAAATGAGCCAGCACAGCGACTAAACGGGTGGCCTGTTAGCTCATCTATCTTTTTTTTTTTTTTTTGGGCAAAATGATAGTTGCATAGTAAGGCCCATTCTTCCTTCCTTCCCTTTTTTGTTTTTTTCAGAATGATAGTTGCAGGTTTCACAGAGCTTAATCGAAAAACGGTTTGAAGGGGGTTTTATGGGGAGAGGAGGGTTGTAGTTGCGAGGGAGATAACAGGGACAATGTGCTTATGTGAGGGTTCAATTGCAGGAGAAAGGGAGAGTGTGTGCTTGCAGTTGGAGATGAGAACCGGTGAGAGTGGCTAGGTTCTATTTTTAATCCCTACTGATACATGTCATGTCCTTTCTCTGGGGTCCCACTTATTTATTTATCCTCTTGCCCTAGCATGCATACAGTATGCATTTATTTATTGCGGGAAATTGTAGTCCCTCTAATATTTCTGTATTAAAAATTCAATGGTGACAGGTGAGGACTCAGCGGCAGCCTTCCCCAGCACACAGTAGGCCTGAAAACTCATAATAGTAAATAGACGAAGTCAAGGGAGAACCAAATTGTTATCACCTTTTACACGCTAAAACGCACCTCGTTTCCTTGTTGATATCCACCCACCAAGACCAAACCCTTCTTCTCCCATAGTCATTGTTTCTATCCACCCTCGCTGCTTGTCCTCACATTCTTTCCCATACGATAACACATGGAGGAGGATTCGAGTCCGATCTGGATCAAGCCGAGCAGACTCAATCTGACGGAGTCGGAGTTGGCTTCCCGTCGTTCGATCCCCGCAAGCAAGCGTTCCGTGCCCCCACCACTTTCAAGAGGCTCCCACCCTCCCCTCAAGTCCTCCGCAAGTGGAACCTGCACGAGTATCACCACCTCTTCATCTCTCACTGTTGTATGCTGCCACTGTTCCCTCTGCGCTACGAATTCTCCAGGCACGACTTGGTTACGCTCTGGGTTGCTGATGGCCTTTTCCCCATTTTAAGCACAACAGACCCGAAGATGCCGGTAACAGAATGTTTGATTCGTTAGTATCCAAGGGGATCATAGTTCCCTCCTCTTCTGGCCAGTCTGTGGATTTCTTTCATCACAAGAATAGGAAGTTACTGCATAGAGTCAACCGGTCAAGGATTTCTTCTTTCAGGTATTCTTCTTCTGCTCTTGGGTTTGTGAGAATATTGAATGGCAAGAACATGTGCAATGTTCCCAACACGGTTCAGCACTTTTCATTGATTCGAAAACCATAGATCTCTCCGGTTTTGGGTCCTTGAAAAGGCTTCAACGCCTGCGCACCCTTTTTCTCATTCCTTCGCCTGGTTTTTATGTGGAACGAGTCCCACGTGATCTTTTCTTGAGCCTTAAGCAACTGAGGTCGCTGAATCTCAGCCAAAGTCTTCTATCTGAACTGCCGAGTTCCATTGGGAATTTGGAGTGGCTTCGATACGTTGATCTCTCTTGTACACCCATTAGACGATTGCCTGATTCGATTGTTAGTCTTCATAATTTGCAGACCCTCAGGCTTAGGGGCTGTTTAGAGCTTGTTGGATTGCCTAAAGGGACTGGGAAGCTCGCCAGCTTGAGGCATCTTGATCTTGACGTTGTGGGGCAATTGAAATCAATGCCTCCTGGAATGGGTAACTTGACTAATCTTCAGACTTTGTCGGCGTTTCTTGTTGGGGTGGATGAAGGGTGCCGGATTGTTGAGCTGAAGGATATGGTAAATCTTACAGGTGCATTTTGCATTTCAAGGATTGAGAATGTCTCGAGTTTTGAGGAAGCACAGGAAGCTGATTTGAGCAATAAGAAGTTCCTCAGTAGGCTGCAGCTAAGGTGGACTGAAACAAGGGAGGGTGGTGATGCCACTAAAGAAGAGCAGGTCCTTCAATGCCTTCAACCCCCTTTGGGTCTCGAGGAGTTGACAATAGTTTGCTATGGTGGTTTCAAGCTTCCAAGTTGGATTGCTGAACCATCTTATGTCAATCTAGTTGATATGACTCTCTATAATTGCATAAATTGTAAATGCCTTCTGCCCATTGGTAAATTGCCATCTCTTCAATTTTTGCATATGAAAGAGATGCATGAGCTTCAAAGAATAGATGAAAATTTTTGTAGAGATGGAGAAGATCAACAATCCCATGCTTTTCCCAGTTTGAAAGAACTTTCAGTAGAAGTCATGCCTGCATTGAAAGAGTGGACAGGAGTACAAAATGGGGACTTCCCATGCTTGCATAAACTTAAGGTGGAACATTGCCCCAAATTGGTCTCACTTCCAGTCCTGTCATGCCTCAATTCCCTTAAGTATTTAGAAATGGGCTATTGTCCAGATATCTCATCTTTGCCTGATGGAGAAGAAGCTGCTTCTCTTGAATATCTGGTAATCAAAGATTGCTCCGAGCTATCTAAAAATTGCAACAAAATGGAAGGCAAAGAATGGGCCAAGATAGCTCATGTCCCCAATATATTTACTGATGATGAAGAGATCTCTTGCCAATGAGAGTGGCTTTTAGCAGGTACATTATAAGTGCATAGAACTTTTAGTTATGATAGTTATTTCTTCATATATGTGCAGTTCATCTTCCTTTTTTTGTGGATTAATATTGTTCTTATTTCAGACAACTGCCTTGTCCAGAATCCCGGTATAGTTGTCCCATATGAGTCAACCTTGATCAAGTGGTTTCCAATCTGTATTAACTGCGCATCGCAACTGACATTCTCGATCTCATATATTCACTACATGTTACAAGCCTTCAAGCTTTCTGACTGTCTCAAATATTCATCTCCGCAATATTCATTCTGCAGAAACATGTAGCTATCTAGGACTCCGTACTATGTAAATTAGTTAGAAAATCTACTTCCTAGATTTAAGTAGGCCATGTATGAGCCTAGTTTAAATAATTGGATGTATATAGTTGCAAATTGCAAGTCAATAAAAAGCATCAATATGTTGTGCTTGTATTTGGAATGATAGAACGAAAGCTCTCTGGTTGGGGTACTATTCGAGCTCTCCTTTCTCAATATTTTGAAACAGGGCTGCACTATCGACCATTCTGCAGATTAAGATTGACAATGGTCCCCAAAGCCCAAACCACACTTGAAAGCACAAAGGCTTAGTCATTGAAGAAGTTAATAAATGTTTCTGTTTTGGCACCAACAGAGACGTTTTCTCTTTTGTTGTTGCTACACATTTGGCAGGTTGTTGATTAGTGATTAGGGATCATATGGGGCAATGGATTTTAGGTTTCACCACGGGAACCTGTGTATTTGCCTGTCTTTGTTGCTAAGTATTGGAGGTGCTTAGGAAGGTCTTAATCAGGCTTAGTGAGAAGTGGAGCATGACCTTAAAATTGTGAGCGAGATGCGATTGAAGTGTTGGAGCTGGTAAAAATAGCTAGAGATCCCTCTAAAGCTTTCTGGCCAGGAGCTAGAGCTTGTTAGGCTCTAACTAGGTTGAGATTCAAAGCAGAACCATCAGTGTCGCTTGATGCTTGTATCTCTTCTAGTATGTCTTCTAAGAGCATAAATTGAGCAGCAGGTTTACACTTTAGTCCCGGAAAACATTTTTTTTTAGAGGCATCTATTATCACTCCATTTGATTATTGTCACTTTTACTAACACTTTATTTTATTGAATTTTACTAAAATATTCTTCTATTTTAGTTTTAAAAATGACTAGTTAACATTAATCAATTACTAATTATCATAATAATGTCAAAAGTTATTATTTTTAATTATAAATTAAAAAATAATTTAATTAATTAAAAATATTTAATATTGATCTAAACACTAAATATTACAAGTATTTAATATCAACATCTTTAACATAATAATATATATTTATATGTTGAATTAATTGTTTAAAGTTTTATTAAGACAATAGCTAACATTAACATATATCACGGTGGATTGAATGAGTTTGCTATAGTTACCTCCATGTTATTGGTTCACTGAGGGATTTCTCAAGTGCTGTTGTGCGTCTTTTGCCTGATTTTAGTTCGCTTGATACCCTAGCGTGGGGGGTGATGTTTAGTGCAGGAGCCGTGTTCTGATCATCAAAGTCTGTACCCTTGTGGATTTCTTTTGCCCCCACTTTAATTTCTCTATGGTGGTTGAAACTCTTATTTATTCAAAACAATAATAATAATAATCAAATAGGAAATATTTACGAAAAAGAAAAGTAAATGATTGCCAAAAAAATCATAATATCATATATATATATATTTATTCAATATTTTTTAAATGATATGAACATTAAGTGATAAAATATCAATATATTAAATTATTTCTTAAAAGCTTTTTTAAAAAAATAGTTACCAAAACAATATAATAATGAATATTTTTAAAAAATAAAAATAAGCGATTGCCAAAAAATCATAATATCATATATTTATTTAATACTTTAAAATGATATGAACAATGCATGATAAAATACCAATATATATGTTTTATGCTTCAATTTAGTAATTTATCTTTACAGTTATTCGTTCTTATTTTTCTCTTTCTAAAATATTTTCTATTATATTGTTTTAGGTAACTATTATCTTAACAAACTATAAAAAATAATTCAATATATAAATATAAATTATTATATTAAAGATGTTAATGTTAAATATTTGTAATATTTAGTGATTAGATTAAATGTTTTAATTTATTAATTAATATTAGTAACTTTTGCACGTAAATAAAATAACAGTAATTTTTTAGATCATGATGATACTTAATAACTTATTAATGTCAACTACCCATTTTTTTTGTTATAATAGAATAAGGATATTTTGGTAAAATTAAATGAAGAGGAGTGTTCTTTGTTTTAATACTTAAATTCTTGAAAGATTAAATGGCTACATTTTAATCATTAAAAGATTTCATATTATTATATATTAATTTCTTAACAAGAAAATCATATACTTATTAGTCTCTAAATGATTAATATTTTAAAGTCAATTTTTTTAGGGATTATATATTAATATGTTAAAAGCCAATTTTTTTTTCTTTTTTGGTAACAAAAAGCTTTTTTTTCAAGGACTAATATGTTAAAAATCGATTTTTCAGAAATTAATGTGTGTGATTTTTTGTTTTCAAAATTATTGTATTTGATGAGAAATATTTAAGTGTTCTTAGAGCAAAAGAAAACATTTGTTCAATTTCATTTATTGATTAACGCATTAGCTATTAAATTAAAAATATAGGCAAAATGAGAGATGACAATAGTCGCTAAAGCTAATGTCTTAATTAATAAATAAAACAAAACAAATATTTTTTCTTGCTCTAAGAGCATCTAGAAATTTTTTATATTTGATGACATTAAATTTTTCAAGAACTAAAGTGTGTGTATTTAAGGTTGTAAGGACTAAAACATTAAAGTAAAAAAAAAAAATCAAACCTAGATGTAAATTTACACTCAAATTTTTTTAGGGAAAGTCTAAAAAATCCTTTTCAACTTTACCCTCTATGTAGTTTAACCCTGTTACTTTCAAAACTTGCATGTAATTTAAGCAAATAACTCCATTTCACTAAAAGTCGTTAAATTATTGACGAAAAGTGTCACATGAAGTGCACATACCAACTAAAGATCCTTCCATGTGACAAGCACATGAAGGTAAAATCAGGAAACAAACTCCATTATTCATTGGTGTGTGCACCTCACATGACATTTTCCGATTAATGGGGTCTTGTTTTTTCAATTTCACCCTTACATTCTTGTCACATGCAGGGTCTTAAGTTGACATGTGAACTTCACAAGAGACATTTTTTGTCTATGATTTATCATCTGTTAGTGAAATGAAATTATCTGGAAACATCGCAAAGTTAAATGATCATTTTACACATTTTAAAAGTAACATAGCTAAAGTACATATGAGGTGAAATTGAAGGGGTTTTTAGACTTTGAACAAAATTTATAACCTTAACTAAGGCGTCCTCCTGGTTTATAATATAAGTCATTTAAGATTATGCACAAGAATCAAGGTAATGATTGAATTTCATTAATCTTTTGAAAAAAATAATGAAAATACCTATCTATCCATTAAATAATTATACTCACATCCATTTATTCTCATTTATCATAACTATAAGGTAAAATGGGCAAAAAGTAATTAATATTTTCTTGAAATATGAAAATGACATATATTTTGAACCAGATAAAAAATCTAAAAATAACTAATATTATGCACGAGAGGGAGTAAGTCCTAAGGATACCAGCAAGAGCTTGATGTGGTAGTAAAGAGGTACCCTCTCTTGGGAATAGTATTTTTTTAGTTAGTGACAATATCCAATAAATTAATCACACAAAATACCTATAAAATTGCTTTGATTAAAGACAATAGGGAAAAAAAAAAAGGTATCCCAAAGGATAGTTAAATGGGATTTGAACAAACCAAGTCCTTATATACGCTACTTAAACTAATAAACCTTACATGACCAAACACCAAAAAGCAAGAAACCTTATAGCAATTGTTCCAAGTTTTTCCAAGGCAATGAAATCTTGTTATCTATCTATACCCTGTACAGATGGGAAAAAAAACCTGTACACTATATAAAACAAGAGTTTTCAACCCCATCGGAGCTCTACTGTTCAGGTAAGAACAATGGTTAGGGTTCTTCACATCTTAAAAAACTTATTTAAACTGTTAAAATAAATATAATAAATTTTCATTTAATTTATGTATATAAAGTTTTAAAATACATATAAACTAGATGCTACTCATGCACGGCACAGGAACTTAATTTTCAAGATCTGCCTAAATTTCAACCAAAAAAAATCTTGCTTTATTTAAATTTATCTAAATTGTTTAATATTTTTATTTATAATATATTCAATGAAATTTAATTATATATATATATATACACTTATAACTTTTGAGTAAAAGCTGATACAAATAGTTTTTATGAAAAGTGATTATTTTTAGTTGACAAAATCACTTAATGGCATGTTTTATTTGCAATCTACACTGATTAAATCATGCTAAGATTTTTTTTGTATTTAATTTATATATAGTGTCAATATTAAAAATTTACATAAATATTAAACCATTTATTGCCATGTTATAAAAATAATTATATTTTTTTTTGTTTTTCACGGTATCGTCGGACATAATGACTAATTCCTTCGTATACTATAGGCCCATTTAAGTGGATAGGCCATTGATTTTAAAGTTGTTATTAAGGCTGGAATGAACCATAAACACGTGGTTAAGGAAGGAAAGAACCCTTACCATCTTACCTCAACTCTCGTGGTTATAAAAAAAGATAATTGGATTTAACTATTTACATAAATATTTAGTCTTGAAAGTCTTATAAATATGAAGTATATAAACATTTTATTCAACATCTTAAAAATACATCAAAATATTTTTTCATTCACATAAATTTAAGTTTGTAGATTAAAAGTAGAATTTATTTTATATGCACAATTGATAAAAAGAAATTCACACATACATCTAGTCATATATGATTATATCAACTTTTATAAATTAAAAAATTAAATGACAATGTAAAATTTGTTTATGTCATCAAGGCATCAATGTTAATCTCTTTACAAAATATGCTTTTAAACATTCATCAAAATCTAGTTATTTACTTATTTTACACTCATATATTGTTAAAATCATTTTTTTTAATTGAAATGCCATTGAAATTGTTTGATTCTTATTATAATTATCATTAGCATCATATAAAAAATTCAATGTAATTGACTGACACTATAAATTAGTATAATGAAAATTAATATCAAAATAAAAATGTATCTCCATACCCAAAGAAAAATGTATCTAATTATATAATTTCAGACTTTTCATATACAAATGGGTAGTTACAAATATTTTAAATTTAAATTTGATTGTATTATGATTTATAATAATGTATTTAATTAAAAAATTGAGTAAGATAATTTAATAGTGAAACATAATTTGAATTTTATTAAGATCCAAGAAAGAGGAAGTGGAGTGATTTTAGGGATAAAAATATCCAGACTTTTCATATATAAATGCATAGTTATAAATTTTTTAAATTTAAATTGATTGTAGGTAAAAAAAAATTAATGAATTAGAGTAATTTAGGAAATTGATGAGTGATTTTAGGCTTCATGCAATAATTTTTCTTAGCATTCTTTTTTATTGTACGTAGAAAAAAAAAAAAAGTAGAATGATTTAGGAAGTTCAATGAGTTTAGGATAAAAAAATATCTAGACTTTTTATACATAAATGGGTAGTTATAAACTTTTAGAATTTAAATTTGATTATCGTAGGTAGAGAAAAGACAGAAAGTAGAATAATTTAGGGAGTTAAATAATTTTATATTTCATGTAATAATTGTTCTAGTATTCCTTACATACACACACTGACACGCACATTTGTGCTTAAAATGGAAATAAGTTATCGAGTTAATATTTATTTTAGTAATTGATTTTATATTTGTGGGTTATTTTAGGATAACTTTAAAATGAATTAAATAGTCATAACACTATAAAATATGAGTTAAGTTAGCCCATCATCTCACTTTTATTTAACATTTTGTCAATTAAATGAAGGTGTGTAATTTTAAATAATATCTTGACATATTACGTGTCATCTAAAGTATAATGAAATTTAAAATGACTCATTTTATTTTGTGTAATTTTAGTAATCAAAATGAATAATTTTAAACTTAATTATATTTTAGATGATATAAAAGTATCATTTAACATTGCATATCATTTTTAATTAATGGAATATTAAATAAACATGGACTGATGGACTAACATGACTTACACTTTATAATGTTAGAGGCTAATTTAACTCATTTTAAAAGTAAGAGACTATAATGATTTATAAGTATAAAGTTAGGGAAAATGAACATTAACTCATTTTCTATCTTACTCATTTTCATTCAAAGAATTTGGATACATAAGTCATTAGGTAAGGGATTTGTGTAGTATGCATGAATTTCTAAGTTTAAACTTCATTACATCCATTATAATTTCATAAGTACTAAAAAAATGGATATATTCCTCTTATTAAACACTTTTTTGTGTTTAATTTATATAAAAATAAATTATACTCACCCCTTAAAATTTATTAAAATTAAACTCACCTCGCCTCTAATTCCTAACTTATACTAACTTTCCCTGGTATACCTATTTTTAGGATTGAGTTATAAAAATGCCTTTATCCTCCACCCCTATCCTCTCACTCACACACTCCCACGCCCTTCGTCAGCCGCAAATATCCACTTCCCTGGACATGAGCAATTTTAGCAGAGTGCTCAAACAAGCTCCCATCAAGACAACGCCTCACAACTTCTTTTGACAGTAAGCCTTCTCTAGCTAGAAGATACAAAACTTCCCACTCAAATTTAGCGGCAGCCCTTGCAATTGGTTTAAAGAAATTCACCTACTTCTAGTTTTCGTTTTTATTTTTTTCCTTCAAAATGTGGTGTAATTGTGTATATGTAACATGTAGAAAGAGTGAGAGAAGAGACCAGCCAAATAAGTCTTACACGAGCCAAACAAGTCATACACGAACTATTCAAAACTGACTCTTCTCTTTTCAAATGCATTATATTACACAGCCTCTTCCTCGAGTGGAACAATATCGCACATACAAAGTTTATTCTACATGGTTTACGGGTGCGTGGTTTTTTTTTTTTTTGTCAATGAAAGTCGCAGGTTTGTGTGTTAGTAGGTGCTTATGATTTAGACGGGGATGGGTGGAGTGTGAAAGATTTGAATCTGTTTTCAGTTTTTAATTTTTTTAGATTTTGTAAAAAAAATATAAAAAATTAATAATTTTTAATATTTTTTTATAAAATTTTAAAATTTAAAAATAAAAATTGAAAACTCAAATCAAACATATACTTAATTTGTGATAGAAAGACATTTAGTCTGCATCTTATTGAAGTTAGGGTTGTTGAGGAGAACTTGAAGAAGTTTATTGAAGTTTTTTTTTCCAATATTTAAAAAGTTGAAAAAAGGTTAAGAAATAAAAATAATAAAGGCGATTTTTTCACTTTATTAACCTCATGATATCCAACTTTTATATCTTCCAAAGGACCCACAAATTAGAAGTTGAGGAGAGTTGAAGGTAGTTGATGGAGGTTTTTTCAATACATAGAAAGTGAAAAAAAAGAGTTAAACAATAAAAAATATATAAGAATAATTATTTTAAAAGTTATACATTAAATGAATACAAATATGAATTTAATTTTTATATATAAAAAATGTAAAATAGTTTTATATTATCAATCAATAAAATTTTATCAAAATGACAAATCATAATAAAAAAAATTATCCACCATCACAACCAATCATCTTAATTTGTTATTTTAATAAAATTATATTAGCTAACAATATAAATTTATTTTACACGATTAGTCAATATATAAAAATTAAATTCAATATATATATATATATATGTATTCATCTCAATTTTATTTTATTTTATCTTTTAAATGAATAAAAATAAATTTTTATATAATTGAAAAAGGGAAATATATATAATTGAACCAGAAAAAGTTTGGGAAAAGACTTTGTTCACTTAAAAGCTGTGTGTTCATCATTATTTTCATCCAGTAATCGTCGCTGTTGCTGTTGCCTTTGTCTCGTTGACCTTAAAGTTGCTTGAATCTACTTTGACAATGGAAGGCATTCTCTTGCAATCTGGTATTGTCTCGGCGTCTCTCCAAGTTGTCCTTGACAGATTCACAACTTATGCTCAGAAAGAGCTCGCTCTACTGCTCGGTGCTGACAACGAGCTCAAGAAGCTGGAAAGGACGCTGTTGAAGGTTCAGGCTATCGTTGATAATGTTAGAGCCATGCAGCAACATTTTCCTGCTGACAAGGCCCAGCAACTTTGGCTCCGGGACCTGCAGAGCGCCTTACACGATGCCGATGACTTGCTGGATGAGATCGCTTTGGAAATCTTGAAGCTTAGCTCCGGCGGTGCTAGCGTTGACTTCAACAACAAGGACCAGGTGAGAAACTTGGTCTTCTCTCGGTTTAAGTTTAGTATTCCCTCTGAGATGGTTAAGATGCAGCAAAAATTAGAAGACATAGCTAGGGAGATGGATGGCACATTTATGGATGGGGTACTCAAAGCGAGGCAGCCTTACTCTGAAGGGAAGCTGCAAACTAGTTCCTTGGTGGATGAGTCATGTGTAGTTGGAAGAGAGAATGATAAGGGTGAAATTCTAAGGTTGTTATTGGGTGAGGAAACAGAAAGAAAAGATATATCGGTTATTGCAATTGTGGGCATGGGGGGTGTGGGAAAAACGACACTTGCTCAGCTTGTCTATAACCATGTTAATGTGGTGGACAACTTTGGTTTAAGAATATGGGTATCTGTTTCTGTTGAGTACACCGTAGAAAGAATCTCAAGGTCAATTGTTGAGTGCGCTTGTAGAGAAAGGGTGGACTTGTCTGATTTGGACCCAATTCAGATGAGGCTTCGAGAAATACTCAATGGGAAGAAATTTCTAATTGTATTGGATGGTATGTGGAGTGAGGATGCAAATGACTGGGATACCTTGTGCTTGCCATTCAAAGTTGCCGCCCAAGGTAGTAGAATCTTGGTGACTACACGAAGTATGCTTGTTTCAAGAATTGTTGCCACATCTCCTCCTTACTATGTGCAGACTTTGTCTGATGAAGATTGTTGGGGATTGATCAAACGAAGAGCATTCTCAAGCCTGAATCAGGACGAGAACAAACAGTTGGAATTGGGGGAAATTGGCTTCAAAATTGCACAAAAATGCAACGGGTTACCACTCACAGCAGTAGTGCTTGGAAGTGCTCTGCGTTTCAAATCTGATGAACTGGAGTGGCATGCCATCCTGAAAAGCAAAATATGGGACCTTCCAGAGAATCAAAATCAAGTAATTCAAGCATTGAAACTGAGTTATGATCATTTGGCTCCTTGCTTGAAGAGGTGTTTTGCTTATTGCTCTATTTTCCCTACAAATTTTGAGTTCAAGAAGGATGATTTGGTCCAATTGTGGGTGTCAGAAGGTTTCATTCAACCCAGAGGAGTAAGAAGAGTCGAAGACATTGGCAAGGAGTATTTTGATGTTTTGTTTCAGAGGTACTTTTTTCAGTTTTCACACTTGGATCTTCAAGCTCACCCAGTATATAAGATGCATAGCCTCATTCATGACCTTGCTCAATTTGTTTCTGATGAGGTATGTATTAGAATGGAAGATCATACGTCCTTGCCATGGTCCAATCTGAGAAATGCTAGACACTCAGCTTTGCTTTGTAAAGACATTAAGCCAGAAACTTTGAAGGTTTTTCATAAGTGTGGCCGTTTAAGAACTTTTATTCTATTATCCAAAGGTGGATCCCAAATAGACCGAATCCCTTATGAGTTTTTTCTCAATCTCCGTTACATGAGGGTGCTGAATTTGAGTTTTTCTAACATCACTGAGCTGCCTGATTCGATTGGGACTTTGAAACACCTACGCCACCTTGATGTATCGGAAACTCATATTGACAAGTTGCCCGAGTCAATTACAAACCTATACGGCATAGAAACACTTAAGCTCAAGAATTGCTACAAACTACTTCAGTTGCCCAAAAGTATGAAAAATCTCACCAACCTTCGGCACCTTGAATTGGATATTAAACGCCAGATAAGTTCCATGCCAGTAGAATTTGGTAAATTGACAAAACTCCAGACCTTATCCGCATTCATCGTGGGCAGAGAGAGTGGAAGAAGTATAGAGGAGCTTAAAGACATGAGCTTTCTTCATGGGTCCATTTGCATCACTAATCTTGAAAATGTGACTAAAGAAGAAGAGGCTCTCACAGCTAAGTTGGAACAAAAGCCATACTTGGATGGGTTGGAGTTGCAGTGGAATGTGTTCAAAGATCGCCTAGCAGAACAACAAATCTTAGCTTGTCTTCGACCTCATAATAGGATCAAATGGTTAATTATAACAGGTTATGGTGGTATAATGTTTCCAACTTGGTTGGGAAACCCAACTTTTAGCAAGATTGAGAGAATTGTTTTGCAGAATTGCCGCTATTGTCAAATGTTCCCATCTCTTGGCCAGCTTCCAATGCTTAAACATCTTTACATTGAAGAGATGCAAGATTTGATATACATGGAGGGTGAATCCAGTGGTAGAGGCTCATCGAGTTTTCCATGTTTGAAATCTCTTGAATTTCACAACATGCACAATTTGCAAGAGTGGAGGGATTTGAAGGAAGGTGACATGCCTAATCTGTCCCAACTTACCGTAATTGATTGTCCAAATTTAAGTTCTCTTCCTGCACTTCACTATCTTGCAAGCCTTGAGAATTTAGAGTTTTACCAATGTCCCAAGCTTGGGTGCTTACCTCCTACAGGGCCACCAAATTCATTGAAATGCTTAATAATCATAGACTGTTGCATTCTAAAAGAACGATGGAAGGACGGTCAAGATTGGGCCAACATACATTCCATCGCCAAAGTTGAGATTGATTACGAGGAGATGTCTCGGTGACATAATATGTATCTACCTCAACCAAGAGAACATCTTTAGATGCAAATATGATAAGTAACAAGTGGCAGCAACATGTTGGATGTAATTGTAAGTTCATAACACTCAATTAGTACACATTTCACACTTATATTTTCTGTTGTAGAGTTACATTATGCCTAAATTATATGTAGTAGACAGAAATTGGGGTTGAGCTTGGTCCATGGCACAACTTCAGCCCAAGTATCCAGTGTTGGTGACTTGGCATTGGACCAGAAGATTATGAAAGCAATAGTGAGAAAATTTGGCGGAATGTCAGGAAGCAATAATGAGTTTGATTTCGTTGATTTCATTTGGCTCTTCAAGATTGTGGTCACTTGGACCTTTACACGTCATTGAAGTAACAGTTAGTGTTGAGAACTTATCTGGATATGACTCTTGGTTTGTAGAGCATAGTGGTTGTTTTTGCAACTGTTCTCTTCCTCAAAATCCAAATTTTTGTATTGAGCGTTTGATGCAAACTTGCCATGTAATATAGGCAACTTATGAAATTAATGAGTGTGGGGAATTCTGAGGTTACTTTTCAATTCTTCTAGTCTTCTTTATGCTATTAATGTTGATATTAACCTCGAAGCTCTTGATGCCCAAGGAAACAAGCCTTATATAAAATCGGAAGTTGGCTACATGCACTTTGAGTCAGCAAACCTGATTCCTCCGCTGCATAATCTTCCTCCACATCAATTATATTATTTATTATCAATCTGACCATGAATGTTGCTTGCCTCCTTGTATTGTCTTAGTAGAGTATTTTATACATACTCTTGGCTACTAGGTATGGGCAGTTTGTGTTGATTTTCTGTTCAAACAATCTTAGATGATCCTCTTCATTGTCTCTGAACAAATTTAAGCTTGAGTTTATACGAAAAAATTGTGTTCCTCCATGCAATATAACCCTTATCAATTGCCTCATACAGGCTTAGCTTGATGAATCTATGCAAGTGTGAACGTATTCCTGCAGTGATATAACTATAAGCATTGCATGTTGTAATAGGTAATAATTTGAAGGTGAGTTGTTTAACCCCCATCCCTGTCCCCAAAAATAACAACAACAACAACAACAACAACAACAACAACAACAACAATAATAATAATAAACACGTGTGGAATGCATTCCAGGAGAATGACTTTAGTTTATTTAGCAGATTTACATTAGAATTTGTTTTGTTGACTGATTGAACATGTCATTTTATTCTTTTCAATTGATTTTTCTTTATAGTTTTTTAATATACTGTGATTGTTTATGGTCCTATTATAGTTCTTATGCAAAATATATTTTGTGGTTTGGCTCTGTTAAGCCTCCTAATTGGGTCCCTTATCCTATCTCTAGATTTTTTGCTGTTTGGATGTGCTCTTGGGTTTTCACTTTCCACTGGTAATCTTGTTGAGAGGGGGACCTTCATCAGTACTAGCAGCAATTGCAAAAGCAGGATTCACTGCTGTGCTTACATTAATACTTGTTTATGAGACAAGCTAATTGCTATTATTAGCTAAACTTCTTTATTTTATTACTTTTAAGTTATTAACTTCATCATTTGATCCTCATTGTTCGAAAATTACTGTGTTAAATGCTTAGCACAACTAAGGTCCTATTTTGTGTGACAATTTGCAAATTGGATATTTTTAATCCTGAAAGAACATGTCTATCAAAAATAAATAAATAAATAAAAGATAGAAAATCTTGAGAGAACATTTTGTTAATTCATATCTAGCCCTATACCCATTTTGGGACCATGATACCTATCAGCATTCTTTGTTCTAATTGATCATCATATGCTAGTCTAATTTATATTTTGGAACATATTTTAAAAAACAATTTGCATATTGACCAGGTCCTATTGGGCTCAACAGGTGCCCTTACACTCATGTCAATCCTAGCAGTTGTAATTGGCCGAATCTTTCAATCAGTGCCTGCTTGGTCCAGACAAGTTAGTGGTCAAGCATGGTATTTCTCATCCTGATTCTTGATCGGATCTATTATAGTTTATGATGTCTCTAGTGTGAACAAATTCGTCTCTCAACATTATGGGGGTTAATAACGTGCATATTATTGCATAATACTTCATTACTATGATCAGTTTAACAATCACAATCAAAGCTTCCTAACAAATTAGTGTCTGATGTATGAGTTGGATATATTATATCTTGTTCCTAAATTTCTTCACAATAACTTTTGCACTGTTTAGTGAGAACCAGGGATAGACTAATATATATCATTATTTTATTTTCTCATTATGGCTAGATATGTCTTCTTGATTATCTCTGCATATTTTACTCTTGTTTTAAATCTGTTTTGATTTGTGCCAGTTAACAGTGGTGTATAAACTTCTTGATATTCACTTTGTATTTTGCCCATTGTACAAGGCATAGGAAGTTTGGTTCAAACTGAAATTTTGATGTATTTTAACTTTTGAAGGGAAAAAACACAATGCTGCTGATACTGTACAAATCATCCTTTTTGTGCTTTCTCATCTTCAATGAAAATCTGATGTGGTTTGCTATTTGCATTTTCCGGGCAAATGAGGGTCCCTCTTCAAAAGCCCTTGCTATTATGGAGGCAACTTGTTGGATGAGCTTCCTGCTGTGCATGTCATTAACTTAAATTCAAAGGAGTAGTTAAATGCACATTAATCCTCACAAGTCACATGTTAGAGGAACGATTTTCTAGTGGGATTAAAATGTATAAATGAAAGGGGTATAGGGACAGTTGGGAAATGGTAGAGTAGAGATTGTGGGTGAATCATGTGGGCCATCTGCATAACTAACTTGTTGTGGTGTGAGTGTGTGTGTGTGTGAGCCACGTTGGTAGTGATGAGGGCATGAAAATGATTTTGTTACAACAACAGAAGGGTATATTTGTGGGTGTGAGTTAGAAGAGGAATATTCAAGCATTTTACTTGATATGGGTTAGGAGAGCTCCAAGCTGCTATAGTACTCAAGATGCTCTTTGTTTTTGCATATTGTATTGGTTTTTCTTTCAATTAATACATCAGTATACTCCATTCCTGTATCTCTCTTTCATGTGTCTATCAATGGCATCAGAGCTCCTTTCGGGAGCTATGTGAGCCAATCACAGACACTGTGATGGAAGCTAGATTAGAGCACTTGGTGAGGAAGATGGATGGCATAATGCAACTTCTGAGGGACGACAATCAGGACCGATGGAGGCGTTCTTTGCCAACATGGAGTGAGGCTCTTTTGGTGGGTGTGGAGGACTGAAGGAATGGGGCTCCAGGAGGCGTGAAGGTGTGCAACATTCGCAGCACTCTCCCTTCGAGAGAGATGATTCCCGATCTCTGTCCTAAAGTCGTAGCACTCCCTCGAGATGGTTCTTCGTGTCACTGGGATGCAAGTCCATGGGGAATTCGACCTTAGATTTGCACAGAGACAAATTAAAGCATCGTGATGATCATCGAGTTGGCCGCGCTTTGAGCACTGCAATGAACAATGCCATGATCGGCGAAGCAATGGCAACGAGAACGAAAGTGGGGATCAAGGGGGAATCAAAGGAAGTCAACAGAAGGAAAAGTGGGAAACGAAGGACGGAGTCGTTTGAATTAGAATCACTCGGCCACCCAACCTCGCCATCAAAGCTACAAGAACCACCAGACCCACGGAGCAATTTCACCAGCAAAGACAGAGAACAGGAGTCATGGCTGAGCTTGATTTCTCGGGATGCCAAAGCTTCCACTCCGAAACGGTTGGATTCAAAGATCATCGTGAGGTCGTGGCAAAGGCACCGCTCGAAGATGGCGGCAAGACAAACTACGATAGGTAGCAATGTGAGTGACAAGGGAGAGGAGCTTGAGACTGTGGAAAAGCTCGAGATTCGAGAATACTAATCGGGCCTAAGCAACTTCGTAAGGGTCGGACCTAGGCTTACATGCTGGGGTGATAGTATGGTAGAGGGGTGAGCTGGAGATGTATGGCCCATTTCCTGATTAGTGGAGTAAGTCAAGGCAGTGCAGAAAACAAAATAATAACAGTCCTCCACCGATGAGTGCTTTTGGTTGTTTGTCATTATCGGAGGCAATAGCTCCACAAACAAGGGAACGGGAGCACGATCTCCTCACAGTCACCCGCCGATGAGTAACACTGATGAAGAGGTGTCATTGGAGATAGAGGTCGCCGAATGAGTCTCGTCCAGCAGCTATGCCAAGAGAGAGAGGGAGGTGCAGCGGGAAGGGCAAGTCAGGAATCAGATCTATTTTCTGACTTAATGGGCTAGGCCAAGGAGAACAATGGGTCAAAAAAACAAAATCAGGTTTTGAAACTAGCTCATTCATGTGAAAAGGGGGATTTAAAAAATTCTCAGGGACCATCAAGATAACAGAAACACCTTTTATAGGTGTTGCTAAAATTCAAGGGGCTAGGAAGGCGGGATTCGCCCATGGAGAGTGGAGGAGGGGGCAACCATGGATGTGATCTTTGGAAATGTGCTCCTTGAGACTAACTAGCATCGATATCATCTGATGCCACGCCGAATGGGGTTACTAAAGAGAGACAACTCTTCCAAAATCTCTTCCAGTGTTAATGGATTGGAATTCAAACTACATTGTCGGGGCTTTGAATTCTCCAGTTTGATTTCTACTTATCCCTCGAGTTTTGTGTGGCCTGGGCTGTTGAAGGGAACTGGAAAGTTCATACTTGAGGAAGAATGGGATTTGTTGATTGATGATTGGAAGCTGTTTGCTTGCATCACAGAAGCAAACCGCGTTCATCTAGTTACTTGGGAATATGAAGTCACTGATATTGAAGAAGGGAAGAAAAACATTAAGGCACAACTTGAGAGATTAAAATGCCCTGCATTGGTTTTTGGGTTTGTGGCCCACAATCTAGTCATGAGAATGAAAGAGCGGAAGCAGAAGAAGACACATCTCATGGATGTTCATGCCAAGGACGGGATTGTTGGACAGGAGGGGGACTATGCATTCAGTTTCTCTGAACAAGCCCCTATTAATGTTGTGTTCCAAAAGGATAAAAATGCAGCAATCAATGTTCCTGAAACTTTTATGATATTTGTACAAGAAATTCTGTTAGCAAGACTAGTCTATTCATGGGACCCAGAAGGAAAGTAATACCTTGCAAGCATATTTCACTCCTTCTGTTGTAAGATTTGGGATCCCGCAGGAATTTATTTTGGGGACCTGGTCTTGCTCTTCAAATCACCATCCTATGTACTAGCACACAATGCTGCAGCAGAAACTCAACGAAGTCCTTCCAAGATTCTAGGAGACTATTACAGGCTGCAATCCTTAGCCAACAGCAGCAACCCCAAGTTAAGCCCTCGACCTTTGAAGAAATGTGTGGCATCTGTTGTGATGCCTCAAACCCTGCCTGCTGGACTCACAGATGTATTGGCTGTCAGCAAAAACTGTCAAGGGGAGCTGGAGTTATTGATCAAATGGAAATACATACCGGACTTTCAAAGTTCTTGGGAAGCTTGCTGAAGACATCAAATAGAGTTTCCTAGACTTCCACCTTGAGGACAAGGTGATAGTTCAAGAGGGGGGTATTATTAGAGGACTGATTTTCTAGTGGGATTAAAATGTACAAATGAAAGGGGTACAGGGGCAGTTGGGAAATGGCAGAGTAGAGATTGTGGGTGAATTAGGTGGGCCACTTGCATAACTAACTTGCTGTGGTGTGAGTGTGTGTGTGTGGGCCACGTTGGTAGTGAGGAGGGCATGGGAATGATTCTGTTACAATAAAAGGGTATGGTGGGTGTAGTTAGAAAAGGGATATTCAGGCATTTTACTTGATTTGGTTTAAGAGAGCTCTGAGCTGCTATAGTGCTAAGGATTCCCTCTGTTTTTGCATATTATATCAGTTTTCCTTTCCATTAATACATCAGTATACTTCATATCTATATCTCTCTTTCATGTGTCTATCATCACAACCGTTCCCCTCACTATTGAAGTTAGATGGGTCCATCTAAATGCTGACATAGCTACTTCTTTTCCCTCTATTCAAGAAGTTAAGCATAGATTGGAAGTTGATGGAAACATCTCAGAAGGGAGTAAGTTACAAAACCTGGATCGAGATTTGTATAAATTGAGCTGCTATTTTGGTCCTTCTGCGTTTCTGCAGCACTGCAACTATAGAGCTTTCAATTTTTCTTCTGCAATAATTATCAAACTGCCTTCACTGCTAACTGTTTCAAATTAGACTGAAGTATTTGTTATGGTGACGGCTGATTTTTCATGCTTTTGTGTGGTCTACCTACAGCCTTGCCGATTGGAGAATATGTTGCAGTATTATTTCTTTTGTTTTTCCACCTAAAATAACTGAAATACACATGGGATATCCCATCAGACGTGATTAAGAATGGTAATACAGTAGCGCTCAACTTGATGAACTTTCTGAAACAGTGGAGCTTGTTAAAAAAAAAAAAAAAGAGTTTGAATCCTAATGTCAATATTTAAGAACAAATGTCTTTCTTCAATTTTGTTGTTAGGTTGAGTCAAGTAACTTTATGTGTCATGTTTAAATTAGAAGAACTTTAACTATATAGAGATCTTTGTAGCTATAGTTAACCAGCTCCATCATTTCACCCACATCCGACTCACTTCCCTCTAATCTTGATTCCATGACAGATTATGACCTTACCAAGCACCCCAAACCTTTAGCATCAAAGGCAGGCAAATCCACAGCTTTTCTATTGTCCTATATGATCCCTAATCAGTCAGTCCTCCACAACCTGCCAAGTGTTTAGCAAAAACAGAAGAAAACATCATAAACTTGGGACACGCAAGGTGTGGAATCGAAACTTCATCCTGCAATAACTAGATATGCATATATTGAACCAAAAATAGATACACATATTAGTAATTATTTTCTGATAGATATCTGATTCATACGGTACCAGAGAGAGGAGGCCTAATAGTATGCCATGTGAGAAAACTAATTTATAATAAAATCCTCTGTTGGAGTAACCATTATCAGCTACCACAACCAGAGAATATTTTGTTCTCTCATTCAAAATGCAAGCAGAACATCTTGATGTAATTTATTGACTCGCAATTGGCCACTATATATAGGTTCAAGAATTTAAACCAGGCTCTCACATGTCCTGCTTAAACAAATCTAGAAAGTAGTTTATCTAACGAGTTTTGATAAGCAGGACAGTTATACTTGAGGATTGTTTTTGCAGTGCTAGTTTGCTAGCTAAATGTTTCTTTAGATTGAATATTGCTGTCATGCATATTTATACACTTCAGGCAGTCAGAAACATAGAATCGTATGGTAAAATATTGTTTTCTTCATAGTTCAACATTAGATTAACATGTAGCAAAAATATGGGGTGGGGAATCAAATTTATGATGTTCAATTAATCCAAATTGAAACACCATCCGATCAATGCAGAACCAGCAAAGACAAATATACCAGATCTGAGGTGAAAACAATATTAATCCATGAAAACAAGGATGAACCACGGATATACAAAATAATAATAATCATAAGTTAAATTTGCTATACACTTAAAACGCACCTGCTGAAAGCCATCCTCATTGGCAAGAGATCTCTTCATCATCAATAAATATGTTCCACTCTTTGCCTTCCACTTTGTTGTAGGTTTTTGCCAACTCAGAGCAGTCTTTGATTAAGAGATATTCAAGAGATGTAGCTACTTCTCCATCAGGCAAAGATGAAATATTTGGACAATAGACAATTTCTAAATGCTCAAGGGAATAGAGGCATGGCAGTAGTGGGAGTGAGAACAATTTAGGACAATGTTCCACCTTAAGTTTAAGCAAGGATGGGAAGTCTCCGCTCTGTAATCCTGTCCACACTTCCAATGCAGGCATGACTTCAATGGTAAGTTCCTTCAAACTGGGAAACGCATGAGACTGTTGGCCTTCTCCATCTCTACAAAATCGTTCATCTATTCTTTCAAGGTTATTCATTTCTTTGATATGCAAAAGTTGTAGAGATGGCAATTTACCAATGGGCAAAAGGCATTTATTCATGCAGTTAAAAAGAGTCAAATCAACCAAATGTTGATAAGATGGATCAGCAACCCAAGTTGGAAGCACAAAACCACCATAGCATACTAATGTCAACTCCTCAAGGCCTAATGGAGGTCGTAGGGATTGAAGGATTTGTTCTTCTTTGACTTTGTTGGCATCATCCTCCCCTGATGCAGTCCACCTAAGTTGTAGGCTGCTGAGGAATTTCTTACTGCTCAATTCAACTTCCAATGCTTCCTCAGCACTCGAGACATTTTCAATTCTTGAAATGCAGAATGTGCCCTTAAGATTTGCCATATTCTTCAACTCTACAATCCGACACTTGTCTTCCTTACCAACAAGAAACGCTGACAAAGTCTGAAGATTAGTCAAGTTGCCCATCGAAGGAGGCATTGATCTCAATTGTCCAATAACATCAAGATCAAGATGCCTCAAATTGGTGAGTTTCTCAGTCCCTTTAGGCAACCCCACTAGCTCTACACAACCCCTAAGTCTCAGAGTCTGCAAATTACAAAGACTAACTATCGACTCGGGCAAGCGTTTAATAGGCGTATAGGAGAGATCAAGATAGCCAAGGGACTTCAAATTCCCAATAGAACTAGGCAATTCAGATAATAAACTTCTACTAAAACTCAACGACCTCAGTTGCTTGAGGCTCAAAAAAACATCACGTGGAACCTCCTCAACATAAAAACCAGGTTTAGGAATGACTAATAGTGTTCGCAGATCTTGAAATCTTTTCACGGACTGAAAACCAACGTGCCTTATGCTCTTAGAATCAGTGGACATGTGCTTAACATTGTCAGGGACATTATCCAAGTTTCCATCCAACACTGTTGCATATTCAAGCTTAGAAAAACTTATCTTGGAGTTGTTAGCTTTATAAAGCAACCTTCTTTTTGATGGAAAAAATCCACACATGGATCATAGCTGGAAGGAACAATAACTTCATGGGATACCAATGAATCAAACACTTTATCCTGTTTCTCTAGTTCAGCAAGATCCCGAGTGAACCCCTGAGCTAGCCACAGGGAAACCAGTTCTTGTTCGGCGAATTCGTAATCTCGAGGGAACATGGAACAGTGAGAGATGAAGGGGAGAAGATCACCGCATGGTCCAGTGAGTTCCATGATTTTCTGCAGGAAGTTTTCCTCAGGTGAGACCGTTATCGGTGAGATGGGGACTGTCCTTTTAAGGGGTTTGGTGGAGGAGGAGGAGGAAGTGTGCCCAAGTTTAAGCTTCTCCAGCTCCGAAACAACGCTTCTTTCCGAAGAAATTCGGGGGGAAGGGTCCGGTGACAGAGGGGAGTTAGACTCGAGGACTTATTCACAGTATGATTAAATGATGTTAATGTATGACAATGAGTATTAAAATAAATTTGATAGAATTAAATCTACCAATCGCGTAGTGAAAATAAATGTAAGGATGAATAATAATTTATGGTATGGTTTGTCACTATTTACGTGACAAGTACTCAACAATTGGAACGCATCACTAATTTAATGAATAGTATGATTGACATCACTATTCATTGAAAGGCCAGTGTTACTATTTATGCCACTAAAATAGATCAAGCACACCAAATTTTAACGTGGAAACTCCAAATATCTAACGAAAAACGGAAACTCTAAAAAATATTCACTATATTAGAATAATAATAAAATATTTTTCTACACTCTTCAAACCCAAGAGGTAAATATAGTATTTTTTGATGAGAATCCTCCTATTTAAATACTACACTTTTAAGTACCAAAGAGTAATAAAGATAATATCCAAAAATATTTTCGATGTATTTACCTACACCCTACACTCTCCTAAATTTACTCACACTCTCTATTTTTCTCTCATTCTAGAAAAATAACATACTCTCTGTGTATTTTTTCTTTCACTTCTGTAGCTCGTCTCTCCTTGCTTGTTTTTGTGTCTTTAACTTCATCCTCGCCTTTATTTATAGATGACGTTTCAGTTTAGAAATTTGTTCCTGTTACGTGTTGAAAAAATCTCCTAAGAACGAACTCTTCATGTGTGAACGGTGATTCCTGTTCACGTGTTAAAAATTCTCTCTACAAAAAACTCTTTCACACGTCAACGGTTTTTACTATTTACTCTTGAAAATTTATCTCCTCTCTTATATTTTCACATGGTGGGGCACGTGGCGGGCCCACATGGGAACCGGGATCCTTGTCCATGGTGATGTGAGTGAGTGAGTAATGGACATAGAAGGAAAGAAAAGCTGGTGATGATCGTTTTCAAAGGAAAGAGGCGCAAGAAAAGGAGAGGAAATTATGCGCCCATAGAGCAGTGAAGCGAATGAAAGAATTATGGATAGAGTTTGTTATTTGTAATTATGGATATAGAACATCTTATTGACAGATATTATTTATTATTGGATAAGATGTGCCATTCAAATAGTATTTATATCTCTCAATAGATGGATAAAATATGAATTGATACGGTGCTTTATATCTTATGGGTATGGATAACATTATTACTTTTATTATTGTAGTGACATCTTAATTTATAATAAAAATTGGTTTCTTAAATTTAAATTTTTATTCCATAAATTTCCTTAGGTTTACTGATTATGATGATAATTAGCAACGATGAGTTATAATTATGAAATTATCCAATAGTTAAAAATAACCCAACAAAAAAAATTAGAGAGAAAATTACAGACGATAAATTTTCCCAATTTTTTTAATTTTTTTATTATTTACATACGGATTTTACCATTTATAAAATTATAGACGGTAAAATCCGTTTGTAATAAACAAAATTTTTACTATTATAAATGGATTTTATCGTCTGTAATTTTAAGGCTGTAAAATTGTTCTGTAAATGATAAAATTTGAACAAGTTTGTTCAACTATTTACAACGATATTTCATCTGTAAATTATCCAGATTGACTAATGATATCTGTAAAACCATCCATAAATTGCAGCGGGAATAAAAAATTTTGCATTTCTTGTAGATGAGGAAAAAATAAACGGTATTATTTCTTAAATCCATATGTAATAGCAAAATCCGTCTGTAATGTTAAAAATTTGTCTATAAATCCACCTGTGTTCCATGAAAATCTTATAGTGAGTTTTTTTTTTTCAAAATAGATTAGATTGGATTTTGATATCAATTTTCAAAATTGACCTAATTCAATTTAAGTTAATTAATAGACTAATGTTATGTAATATACCTTTTCATTATTAGTTTTTTCTTATTTATAATAACTTAAATTTATCATGTACTTTTTACTTAAGGCAGATTACACTAACTTCTCTTAAGATTTAGTGATATTCAATAGATTCTCTTTTATTTGTTTTCATTTTTTAGATTGTAATAACCTCTCATCTAATGTGCATTATAAAGGACAAGACAATAATATAATCTCATAAATTTAAGGACATTTCAATCAAATTTTATAAATAATAGGGAGTTGATGTGAATTTTAACAATCTCAAGAGAAATAAGTGTAATTTATTATTTATTTTTATATTATTTTTTTTATATATATATATATATATATATATATATATATATATATATATATATATATATATATAATGAGCTAGTTAGTTATATTTATTTTTCTAATAAATTGTTATTTTAATTTATACTATTTTAGGGTAAAACCTTCTTTCATCAAAAACGTATTAAATGACCTTAATTCAGAAAGAGAAATATTTGGTTGTTAATAAAAACATATGATAAAGTTGCAGTACATTCATAATAGTAATATGGGGTGTAGTATAAATTTATTATAGCTTTTTATTGTCAACCAAACACTTCTAATTCAATACTCTCTAAAAACTTGTATTTCATCTAAAAACCTATTTAATATGAAAAATGTTTGTGGTCAAAAGTGTATTTCTTATAATAGATCCTGCCATAAAGAGATTATTTATGGTTGCCGGCCATGAATATCTTGAAAAACGAGAAATGTTATGTGTGTCTTTGCAAAACCTATTTTTTGTAAAATAAAAACCAAGAACGAAATTAATATTACATATAGTTTTATGTGACGCAAATCACAACGACCCACGCGAATATCGACAGATTTATATACTTGCCCCACTCCCTTAAGTTCAATAGGAAGCCGCAATGGTGTTTGCAGCATCCAGGCCAAATGGAAGGAGCAGTAGGCTGGGTGATAGCTTCTTCGATATTTCTCCTCTTGTTTCTTTTCCTCTCTAAATTCATACCACACACACATGCCAAGCACAAGCGCACGAACCTCCCTCCTAGCCCACCTTCCTTACCACTCATAGGCCACCTTCACCTCATAAAAGAACCTCTTCACCGAAGCCTCCATAACCTCACACAGAAATATGGCCACATGGTATTTCTCCAACTTGGGACACGCAAGGCCCTTGTTGTCTCATCCCCTTCATCAATAGAAGAGTGCCTCGCAAAGAATGATATCACTTTCGCAAACCGTCCCTTCACCCTTGCTGGAAAGCACCTCAATTACGATCACAAGACAATCGGCTTTGCTTCCTTTGGCGACCATTGGCGCAGCCTCAGGCGCCTCACAACCTTGGAACTGCTATCTACCAACCGCCTTGCCATGTTCGCAAGAGTTCGAGAGGAAGAGGTTCAGTTGCTGGTGAAGCAACTGTTTGAAGTTTGCAGGGGTCAAAACTCAAAGGTGGAACTGAGACCAGTGCTTGTGGAGCTTGCTTTCAACATCATGCTGAGGATGATATCTGGGAAACGGTACTATGGTGAGAGTGCAATCGCCCAAGAAGGGAATGAATTTCAGGTTCTGATGAAGGAGTTTGCAGAGCTTCATGGGAGTGGGAACTTGAATAATTTCTTTCCGATACTGCAATGGTTTGATTTCCAAGGGATAGAGAAGAAGATGGTGAAGTTGATGAAGAAGATGGACGGCTTCGTTCAGAAACTCGTCGATGAGCATCGGAGAAACAGGAGAAACGACCAGAAGAATATGACGCTGATTGACGTCATGTTGGATCTGCAACAGACGGAGCCTGAATTCTACACGCTTGAAACTGTGAAAGGAGTTATTCTGGTAAGAAAATAATTAGTAATTTCTTCCTAGCTTTGATGTGATAATATCATACTGTTATTTGTTTGTCCTGGGAAATCGACGTCACCATCTATTTCGAATGACGACGATTTCAAATTGGACAATTAAACTCTTCTTTTATAGAAGTAAAAGCTAAATTATTTAATAACCATGCATCTTAAATTAATAGTAATGACTTAGTTGTTGTTACATATCATAATAATTTTTAAAGAAATGATACATAGACATAAAAAGAGATAGGGGTGAGTCTCGTTTAAATAGTTACAATCATCCAATAATATTCTAAAATATGAATAAATATGATATCTTCATAAAAATATATAGACATAATATTATTCTAATTTTTATAAGAATTTAATTTTTATGTATTGAGAGGATAAAATATCAATGTAAAATATTTTTATATTATTATTTAATTAAATCATTTCATTTAAATGATTTTTTAAATAATAAATAGAGATTTAATTATTTTTACTTATTTAATAAAATAATATTAAAAAATAATGTATAAAAATTTTATATTATCTAAACTCTTTTCATGACTCAAAATTTTGCATTGCTCTTATCTTAGGAATCCATCAAGATAGGAAGCTATGACAGCAAGGGGAATTCTCAAATCGATTGGTCGTCATGTATAGGTGGATTATGTTGTGTCAGAAAACACTATAGTTTAATTATATAGATGTCTGATTTTTTTGGGAAAAAATAATCATCGATATGCTTGGCTTGTTGACTAACATATGATTCTTTCACATTTTCTACAGGCTTTTGTTTTTAGCAATTTTTAAATGTATCTAGTCTAGATACCTAGAGACAAATAATTAAGTTAGGATGAAAATGTTAGCAAAAAAACAAAATTAGGATAAAAACAGCACGTCACTTATCGTACGAAGTCAAAAGTCAAAAAAAGTGAGTAGCATAAGTCATAAGATCCTTATCCAAGTAATTTTCAGGTTTTGCATCTTCAAATTCAATTCGCGTTTAGATTTTGATACAATTTGTTTTTGAAATGATTAATGGTAAAAGATATGTTAAAAAATGACTTTAGAAGAATTGATATAAAAAATAAAAAATAAAAATAAAAAATTTAGGATTTATTCAGTTTTAGTTTTTATTTTTAATTTTTTAAATTTTATAAAAAAATTTAAAAAATTAAAAACTGAAACTTAAAACCAAATAGTTCCTCGTAGCTTTCACTAAAATTAGTTTTTTTTTTAAAAGTAAAATACTTCCCCTAGAAGTAAAAACTCAATCCTCAACCCCCATTTTGCCAACTCAACCAAAAAATTTTGGGTATTCCAAAAGGGGCTGCTTCTTAAGTGGGGATGGAGTAGTTTGAAACCATGTACGGTACCTGTCAATATTATAATAGAATGAAAGGTATTAGCTTACCTTTTAAGCCTCATCAGATCTCTCTCTCAATTCCTCTTCTTCTTCCATCTCAACCCCATCTTTATAGAACCCGTTTCTCTAACATTTCACTAAAACACACATGAAGCATCATCTATGGTTGATTTCTTTGATCTACCCGGTCCTTATTCCTTTTCTTTCTGTGTTTTATTTTTCCATGTGAAGAAAATTTATCGGTTGAGAACATGAATAATCCTCGCAAAAAAATCTAACTCGATTGCAGCAAATCCATGCTTGCAATAAGGCATGACACGCAGCCTTTGAAGTAAAATAAGGAAAGAAAAGAAAAAAAACTAACACAATCACAAGGCACACTTACTCTCTGTCTCGATCTGTCTCTCTTTGTTTGTGCCTTTGGTTTAGGCACGACTAGGGAGTGGATTGAGGTTGGTGATGGCGATAAAGGTGGTGGTGGTAGCGGACGGAGGAGGTGGCAGGATGTTGGCAAATGGCAGTGGTTGGTAGGAGCAGATATGTTAGTGGATGGAGGTGGTGGTGGGATGTTGAAAAATGAGAGTAAAATATAGCTAGACAAATCATGTCAAAGTATTTATTTTAATGTTGAAATATAAAAATAATTTTATATGAAATTATTTTGTGTATGACTAGAAGTTTTTATCTGAGGCATTGGATTATAATTTTAATGGTCCAGATTTAGGAACCATATGATTGCAAAGACAACCGGAACCATTTAAGCACTTGCCTCCAAAATGGCTGAAATCGTCCCATCCTTTGTGAAAATTGAATTAATGTTCTCTGGATGCGTAGTTATTGGTTTGTTATGATTGATATAGATCCAAGAGGCAAGAGATGAGTTACCATCATCGTAGTCGTCATCATCATCATTATTCACACCATATTATACACTTACTATACCTAATTTAATTAAAAAAATTGATACACATGTCCAATTACAAGTGTCTTTAAGGTTTAGGGCGGTAGATTATAATAGTATTAAGTAAATCTCTTGGATAGAAAATACGAAGATATTAAGTAGAGAAATGCATTTAGAGAAAGAATGAGACAAATTAAAAAGTTTAAAATTATTTCTGCTATAAATTTTGAGTCAATTTCTATACTTAGAATGAAGGACGTTGAGACATGTCCTTAAAATATAAATTTAAAATATTTTTCTAAGAATATATTTTTAAACATTTTATATTTCATATTTGTTCTTATCACTTGTTAATTTTTTATCAAATTATAACTTAAATTTTTTTATTTTTTCATCATTCATCATATTTTATACACCATTATCAAACACACTTTTATTTTCATCTCTAGTATTGTAATAGTAGACAATATCTATATGCTGGGTGACTACAATGGGCAATGTCTAACTGTATGTCTCCATCCTTTTTATTTTGGAGCAAGTACCAAATGCATCCTAAGAAATCATTTCAAATGCATAACTATCACAAAAATTAGTTTATATTAACAATAGTGTCCTGCTATTTTATTTGTCCAGTAATTGTTACAAGAAGTGTGAGAGAATCTATATAAACACAAATATGGACGTAAAAATAATTAGTATCTCCTTAAACCTCTCAATACTTTTGTAGGCAATGCTCATAGCTGGATCTGAAACTACGGCTACTACCTTGGAATGGGCACTTTCGCTTCTCCTCAACAATCCAGAAACAATGAACAAGCTTAGAGTTGAGATAGACACTTATGCGGGACATGATCAATTGCTTAATGAATCGGACACTGCGAAGCTCAAATACTTACTAAACGTGATTACTGAGACACTTCGTCTATACCCTGTGGCTCCGCTTCTTCTACCCCACGAGTCATCAAGTGATTGCAAAGTTTGCGGTTTTGATATACCACGAGGGACAATGCTGTTTGTGAATCTATGGACCCTGCACAGGGACCCTAACTTGTGGGAAGATCCTACAAGGTTTGTGCCAGAGAGGTTTGAAGGAGGGGAAGGTGGTGGTGGTGGTGAAGTTTATAATATGATTCCATTTGGTGCTGGAAGGCGTGCTTGCCCTGGAGCTGTTTTGGCGAAACGTGTTATGGGACATGCGTTAGGAGTGTTGATTCAGTGCTATGAGTGGGAGAGAATTGGGCATGGGGAATTGGACATGACAGAGGGAGTTGGTCTTACGATACCCAAAGTTGAGCCTTTGGTTGCCTTTTGTAGGCCACGTCAAGAAATGATCAAGGTTCTGTCCAATTTATAAAAGTATGTCATCACTTGCACTGTGTGACGGTGAGTACTGAACTATTTGAGTACAAAATAAACTTGTATTTTGCTTGGTTCTATGCTCGATTCGAAGGTAAGACTTCATGGTTTGAGAGGATATCAACCAACCAAGAAGCTGAGGAGGAACAAGCGAATAACTAGTTAAAATGAATGCAGAAAACCATTTAATGTTTGATATTATTGTATATCTTAAATAATGGTTGCTATCTAGATTAGTTAGCATTAATATTGTAATACTTATTTGACGTTGTTATTGCCTTTGTAATTGTGTTTAATTTCAATGACATCATGTTGTCGTTATAATTGTGTTCCTTTAGTTTTCCTGGGTGTTAAGACTTTCGTTTGGTGGTAGAAAAACGATGATGAAAAGCAGAAGGAAAAACAAGGTTGGAATCGATGATGAATAATAGGTAACCGACCATGATGCCTAGCTTGATTGGTAACTAGTCAATTTCTTCAACATCTACTCAAAGGTTTGACTACTATCCATGTGTATAAAAAGGATCTCATGGCTAAAGACAAAATCCCCATTTCTAAACTCTATGTCTTGAAGATTAGTCATCATTACTTTTGACGATAAATAATCTATTCACAGAAGTTAAATAAATAAATGAGAGGTTTTTGTGTAATGAGTAACTATCTACTCCTACACATCCTCCATGCAATGAGTAACTAAATATCACCTAGTTCTTCTAGAAAACACTTGTGTGTTTGATAAAATTTAATTAAAAAAGATAAAAAAAATGTGTTGGTTGATTTTATTTGTGAAGAGAATTTTAACGACAAATTATTTAAAAGAAATCTATTTTTGGCATACGATTCAAGTTATCACTAAGCTCCTGAATAAACCCTTACAATTCAACAATATGTGAAGGAGGCATCCACCTCTCGTTCTGTCTCCTGTCCACACTTCCAATCATGTTGTGAAAGGCTTGGGCAAGGATAAATGGAAATGATAACCGGTCATGAAAGTCTGAACCATTGTTTGGATTGGTTCGCATAAAGCTGGTGGCAGGATTTGTTGGTTGGTTTGTATTAAAACGATGACTCGGCTGGTTGAGCTAACAAGGTTGGGTCATTTTTTTTAGCTTCTTTTTTTCTTTTTTTGCTAAATGATGTCACTTTTTAAAACCTAAAAATAATTCTAATTTGACTTATAGAAAAATGAGTAACTTTATTTGTATTGTCATGATTTGTGAGCTTGTGATATAAAACTTTGTAAGTTTACTTGTGTAATTATGTTTTGAACTTGTCAATTGTGATTCGTGATTGTGAAATGTGAACAATATTTAGAAATTTATGTTATTTATTTATATTTTTATATTTAGACCCTTTAAATAGTGTCAAGTTGTTAATTAGCTGTAATTTTATTTAATTTTATTTAAACTTTTATATATTTTTATATTTTTTTGTATAAATAAGGTTCAACTAGTAAGGAGAGGATTCATACAATAACTAAGTCGTTGATCATTTGGTCCTGATAACTATGCTTCCAAAGCAGACATGACTTCAGTGGTAAGTTCTTTCAAACTGGGAAACGCATGAGACTGTTGGCCTTCTCCATCTCTACAGAATCGTTCATCTACTCTTTCAAGGTTATTCATTTCTTTGATATGCAAAAGTTGTAGAGATGGCAATTTACCAATGGGCAAAAGGCATTTATTCATGCAGTTAAAAAAGCAAATCAACCAAATGTTGATAAGATGGATCAGCAACCCAAGTTGGAAGCACAAAACCACCATAGCATACTAATGTCAACTCCTCAAGGCCTAATGGAGGTCGTAGGGATTGAAGGATTTGTTCTTCTTTGACTTTGCTGGCATCATCCTCCCTGATGCAGTCCACCTAAGTTGTAGGCTGCTGAGGAATTTCTCACTGCTCAATTCAACTTCCAATGCTTCCTCAACACTCGAGACATTTTCAATTCTTGAAGTGCAGAATGTGCCCTTAAGATTTACCATATTCTTGAACTCTACGATCCGACACTTGTCTTCCTTACCAACAAGAAACGCTGACAAAGTCTGAAGATTAGTCAAGTTGCCCATCGAAGGAGGCATTGATCTCAATTGTCCAATAACATCAAGATCAAGATGCCTCAAATTGGTGAGTTCCCAGTCCCTTTAGGCAACCCCACTAGCTCTACACGGCCCCTAAGTCTCAGAGTCTGCAAATTACAAAGACTAACTATCGACTCAGGCAAGCGTTTAATAGGCGTATATGAGAGATCAAGATAGCCAAGGGACTTCAAATTCCCAATAGAACTAGGCAATTCAGATAATAAACTTCTACTAAAACTCAACGACCTCAGTTGCTTGAGGCTCAAAAAACATCACGTGGAACCTCCTCAACATAAAAACCAGGTTTAGGAATGACTAATAGTGTTCGCAGATCTTGCAATTTTTTCAAGGATTCAAAACCAACGTGCCTTATGCTCTTAGAATCAGTGGACATGTGCTTAACATTGTCAGGGACATCATCCAAGTTTCCATCCAACACTGTTGCATATTCAAGCTTCGAAAAACTTATCTTGGAGTTGTTAGCTTTATAAAGCAACCTTCTTTTTTTTATGGAAAAAATCAACACATGGATCATAGCTGGAAGGAACAATAACTTCATGGGATACCAATGAATCAAACACTTTATCCTGTTTCTCTAGTTCAGCAAGATCCCAAGTGAACCCCTGAGCTAGCCACAGGGAAACCAGTTCTTGTTCGGCGAATTCGTAATCTCGAGGGAACATGGAACAGTGAGAGATGAAGGGGAGAAGATCACCGCATGGTCCAGCGAGTTCCATGATTTTCTGCAGGAAGTTTTCCTCAGGTGAGACCGTTATCGGTGAGATGGGGACTGTCCTTTTAGGGGTTTGGTGGAGGGGGAGGAGGAAGTGTGCCCAAGTTTAAGCTTCTCCAGCTCCGAAACAACGCTTCTTTCCGAAGAAATTTCGGGGGAAGGGTCCGGTGACAGAGGGGAGTTAGACTCAAGGACTTATTCACGGTATGATTAAATGATGTGAGACAATGAGCATCAAAATAAATTTGATAGAATTAAATCTACCAATCAAACAGTATACGAAAATAAATATCAAGATGAATAATAATTTATGGTACGATTTTGTCACTATTTACGTGGAAGGTCCTCAACAATTGGAACACATCACTAATTTTATGAATAGTATGATCGACATCACTATTCAGCTGAAGTAGGATTCACGTTACTATTTATGCCACTAAAATAGATCAAGAAATAGCACACCAAATTTTTAACGTGGAAACTCCCAAATATCTAAGGAAAAACCACGGACAAACTGAAAAATATTCCATTATATTAGGATAATTAAATATCTTTTCTATATTCTTTAACCCAAGAGGTAAATATAGTGTTTTACGATAAATTCTCCTATTTAAATACTACATTTTGGTCCAAAAGAGTAATAAAGATGATATCCAAAAATATTTCGGTGTATTTACCTACACCCTACACTCTTCTAGATTTATTCACACTCTCTATTTTTTCTCTCATTCTAAAAAAAATAACATACTCTCTGTGTATTTTTCTTTCACTTGTAGCTCGTCTCTCCGCTTGTTTTGCGTCTTTAACTTCATCATCGCCTCTATTTTCGAGGACGTTTCAATATAGAAATTTGTTCCTGTTTGTTAAAAAATCTCTAAGTATCAAACTCTTCATGCATGACAGGTAATTTTACTACTCACGTGTTAAAAATTCTCTCTATATAAAAAAACTCTTTCACACGTAAACGGTATTTTCCTGTTTACTCTTGAAAATTTATCTCCTCTCTTATATTTCCACATGGTGGGACACGTCGGCCGGACCCACATGGGGAACCGGTATCCTTGTCCATGGTGATGTGAGTGAGTGAGTCTCTGGACGTAGAAGGAAAGAAAAGCTGGTGATGATCGTTTTCGAAGGAAAGAGGCACAAAAAGGAGAGGAAATTATGCGCCCATACGGGCAGTGATAGCGAATGAAAGAATTATGGATAGAGTTTGTTATTTGTAATTATGGATATAGAACATCTTATTGACTAGATATTATTTATTATTGGATAAGATATGTCATTTTAAATAGTATTAATATCTCATTTAATAGATGAATAAAATATGAATTGATACGTGTTTTATATCTTATGGGTATGGATAACATTATTACTATTATTATTATAGATATAGCATGAAAATTAAGTGTCGTATGGGTGTTGAATTCCATTCCAAACTCTCATCTCCAATGAATGGGCAAAAATTAATCGATCTAAAAATTCACAAATTAATTAAATATTAAAATTAATTTAAATTTATTCATTGAAAAAATAGATTGGGTTATATTGGGTTTTGATATCAATTTTCAGAATCGACCTAATTCAATTTAAACTTCTCATTTATAGCAACTTAAATAATCAAATTATTATGCATTTTCTTTTATTTAGGATGAGAGATTGGATCAAGTTCACTCCTTTCATTTTATTTGTTTTTATTTGTCAAGGTGATATTTATCTTCCCTCTAATATACAATAGAGAGAAGGGAGAAGGGAGGGGGGATTGTTTATTTGTTTCACAAGCCCCAACCCTTTTATTTGTTTATATCAATCAGAGTAACACTGATATTTCATCTAATATGCAATAAAAAGAGAAACAGTTTAATGATTTAATAAACTTAAGATGAGAGAATGTAATTTTTTCACAAATTTAAGGAAGGATAATGTAATAATTTCACAATTTCAATAATTTCGTGATCAAATTTTTCAAATAAAATGCAGTTGAGGTAAATTGTAATAAATCTTGAGGTCAACATAATTTGTCCTTTTATTTATATATTATTTTTAATTCAATATTATTATTATATTATGAGTTAGTTATATTTACATTTCTAATGAATTAATTATCTTAGTTTATACTATTTTAGGGTAAAAACTTTTTTGGCCAAAAACCTGTTAAACGACTTTTATTCAAAAATTGAAGTAAATCGTACTGTTTGGATTTTTTTAATCTATATGTAAGCAATATAGGTCTGTAAAAACTTGCATTTTATCGAGAAATCAAGTTAATATTACATGTATTTTTGAAAACCTATTTTATGTTAAAAAAAAATTCAAGGGAGAAATTATTCAATTAATATTACATTTTATTAATGATTAAAGTGCAGGTTTAGCAAAATCTATGAAGCTATCTTGAGAGACTGTATCATTTATCTCCTCAGATTATGAAGATTTAGACTTTCCCACCCAACCTTTAATAAAAAAATATTATCAGAAAATGTTTACCCTACATAATTTTCTTAGCTTTGACGTGATAATATTTTTTATTTATTTGTCCCAGAAAAGAAACTATACCATCTATTTCAAAGGACGACGATTACAAATAGGATAATTGAGTAGAAAAGAATATATAAAAGACTCTTATTTTTCGGTGGCGTTTACAATGTTCCACTGCAAAAGTGAACATTGAATGTTCCCAGTATATTTACCCATCATAATAGTTGCTTTTTTTTTTTTCCAATGATTGTGAAAAGACTGTTTTCCCTTTTATCTTAACTCGGATTTTCTTTTTATTGCCATTTTCTAACAACATGACTCAGTGTCAAGACCCAGCACGAGAAATGGAGAAAATTTGCAGACTTTGAACATTCTTTCTATGTGGCTCCCATCATAAAGTTGTGCTTACAAGCAAAAATCAAGCTCTGTGGTCCAAAGGATACAATGTTGCAAGACCAATGCTTGTCAAGAGGAGAAGAAACCCATTTATGCACATAGTAGGTCACAAGATCAGGGAAGAGCAACAATAATCACACGCACCTATCTCCTCCATGGGAAAGAATCTAAGCATTGGTTCCATCCATGTTTCAGAATCAGCAAATTGTTGCCCATGTTAAGCAATGAACCACCATTAAAAGTTCCAACACTAACCATCTCAGCCACTGAATCCAACAGGCGGAGTTTGAGAGTGAGGTGATACCGGAGTTTGGGCAAGCATTAATTTGTAATTTTGTGAATATAATATAATATTTAAAAAAATTAATATTACTGGTGGAGAACATTGACTCTAATTCATGCATAACTATGTTAAGTTATCTTGTATAATTTTAACCATTAGATCTTTGTTTTATTTTTTTTTCTTTCATCAATTGTTGAAAAATAGGGAAACATTCAATGTTCACTTCTATTAAGGGAAACATTGTAAACGCGACCCTTCTTTTATAAAGGTGATTAAAAGATAAACTATTTAAGAAACATCTTAAATTAATAGTGATGAGTGAGTGAGATGACTTTGACTTATTGTTTTTTTCATGTGGTTGCCAATTTGCCACATATCATCGCAACTTTTATAACTCAGAATATTTTTACATTTTTTCTCACAATCAACTTATGAATTCAGCGATGCTGGAAGAAGAAATTTCTTTGATAAACAGGAAGGAGAATTTCTTACATAAATTCAAGCTTAACAATTTATATTTATATATATTCACAATAAAAATAGACTTCATTATTAACTTTATTCAAGATACAAATATTTATATATAGGTCATACAAATTTTTACATGAGTGTGCCTATATTTGACTTGCTAGATTTGTGTTAATCATATAGAAAGCAATGAAAGCAATGAGAATTCTCAACAATAATTATATATATTCTGATTGTTCTTTAGGAAAAAATTCATTCATAATGTTTGACTTGTTGACTATCATACATATGACCATATCATCTGGTCAGATATTTATTCTTCATTGTTCAACAATAGATTAACATGTAGCAAAAGCATCACCAAAGGCCTTCCGAATTTGGATGTTCAATCACTCCGAATCGGAAGACCATCCCATCTAAGCAGAACTAGCAAAGATGAATATACCAAGTCTGAGGTGACTGAATTAATCCATCAAAACAAAGAAGATGAACCACAGATATACGAAAAAAAACAATAATAATGATTAGTAAACTTTGCTATAAACTTAAAAATGCACCTATAACAAAAAAAAACAAAAAAACAAAAAAACAAAATGCACCTACTGAAAGCCATCCTCATTGACAAGAGATCTCTTCAACATCAATAAATATGTTGGAAACATGAGCTATCTTGCCTCAATCTTTGCCTTCCACCTTGTTACAAGTTTTTGTCAGATCAGAGCAGTCCTTGATTAAGAGATATTCAAGAGATGTAGCAATTTCTCCATCGGCAAAGATGAGATATTTGGACAATAGCCAAATTCTAAATGCTCAAGGGAATGGAGGCATGACAGTAGGGGAAGTGAGACCAGTATAGGACAGTATATTATTATTTTAGATGTTTACTTTTATTATTGTAGTGACATCTTAATTTATAATAAAAATTGGTTTCTTAAATTTAAATTTTTATTCCATAAATTTCCTTAGGTTTACTGATTATGATGATAATTAGCAATGATGAGTTATAATTATAAAATTATCCAATAGTTAAAAATAACCCAACAAAAAAAAATTAGAGAGAAAATTACAGACGGTAAATTTTCCCAATTTTTCCAATTTTTTTATTATTTACATACGGATTTTACCATTTATAAAATTATAGACGGTAAAATCCGTTTGTAATAAACAAAATTTTTACTATTATAAATGGATTTTATCGTCTGTAATTTTAGAGACTGTAAAATCCTGTAAATGATAAAATTTGAACAAGTTTGTTCAACTATTTACAACAGATAATTTCATCTGTAAATTATACAGATTGACTAATTGATCTATAAAACCATCCATAAATTGGGAATAAAAATCGTTTGCATTTCTTGTGGACGAGGAAAAAATAGACGAGTATTACCCGTCTATAAATCCATATGTAATAGCAAAATCCGTGTAATGTTAAAAATTTGTCTAAATCCGCCTGTGTTCCATGAAAATCTTATAGTGAGTTTTTTTTTTCAAAATAGATTAGATTGGATTTTGATATCAATTTTCAAAATTGACCTAATTCAATTTAAGTTAATTAATAGACTAATGTTATGTAATATACCTTTTCATTATTAGTTTTTTCTTATTTATAATAACTTAAATTTATCATGTACTTTTTACTTAAGGCAATTACATTAACTTCTCTTAAGATTTAGTGATATTCAATAGATTCTCTTTTATTTGTTTTCATTTTTTAGATTGTACTAACCTCTCATATAATGTGCAATATAAAAGACACGACAATAATATAATCTCATAAATTTAAGGACATTTCAATCAAATTTTATAAATAATAGGGAGTTGATGTGAATTTTAACAATCTCAAGGGAAATAAGTGTAATTTATTATTTTATTTATATATTATTTTTAATTAAAAATTTTATATATATATATATATATATATAATGAGCTAGTTAGTTATATTTATTTTTCTAATAAATTGTTATTTTAATTTATACTATTTTAGGGTAAAATCTTCTTTCATCAAAAACGTATTAAATGACCTTAATTCAGAAAGAGAAATATTTGGTTGTTAATAAAAACATATGATAAAGTTGCAGTACATTCATAATAGTAATATGGGGTGTAGTATAAATTTATTATAGCTTTTTATTGTCAACCAAACACTTCTCATTCAATACTCTCTAAAAACTTGTATTTCATCTAAAAATCTATTTAATATGAAAAATGTTTGTGGTCAAAAGTGTATTTCTTATAATAGATCCTGCATAAAGAGATTATTTATGGTTGCCGGCCATGAATATCTTGAAAAACGAGAAATGTTATGTGTGTCTTTGCAAAACCTATTTTTTGTAAAATAAAAACTAAGAACGAAATTAATATTACATATAGTTTTATGTGACGCAAATCACAACGACCCACGCGAATATCGACAGATTTATATACTTGCCCCACTCCCTTAAGTTCAATAGGAAGCCGCAATAGTGTTTGTAGCATCCAGGCCAAATGGAAGGAGCAGTAGGCTGGGTGATAGCTTCTTCGATATTTCTCCTCTTGTTTCTTTTCCTCTCTAAATTCATACCACACACACATGCCAAGCACAAGCGCACGAACCTCCCTCCTAGCCCACCTTCCTTACCACTCATAGGCCACCTTCACCTCATAAAAGAACCTCTTCACCGAAGCCTCCATAACCTCACACAGAAATATGGCCACATGGTATTTCTCCAACTTGGGACACGCAAGGCCCTTGTTGTCTCATCCCCTTCATCAATAGAAGAGTGCCTCGCAAAGAATGATATCACTTTCGCAAACCGTCCCTTCACCCTTGCTGGAAAGCACCTCAATTACGATCACAAGACAATCGGCTTTGCTTCCTATGGCGACCATTGGCGCAGCCTCAGGCGCCTCACAACCTTGGAACTGCTATCTACCAACCGCCTTGCCATGTTCGCAAGAGTTCGAGAGGAAGACGTTCAGTTGTTGGTGAAGCAACTTTTTGAAGTGTGTAGGGGTCAAGGGTCAATGGTAGAACTTAGACCAGTGCTTGTGGAGCTTGCTTTCAACATGATGCTGAGGATGATATCTGGGAAACGGTACTATGGTAAGAGTGCAATCGCCCAAGAAGGGAAGGAATTTCAGGTTCTGATGAAGGAGTTTGCGGAGCTTCAGGGGAGTGGGAACTTGAATGATTTCTTTCCGATACTGCAGTGGCTTGATTTCCAAGGGATGGAGAAGATGGACAGCTTCTTTCTGAAACTCGTTGATGAGCATCAGAGAAACAGGAGAAACGACCAGAAGAATGTGACGCTGATTGACGTCATGTTGGATCTGCAACAGGCGGAGGCTGAATTGTACACGCTTGAAACTGTGAAAGGAGTTATCCTGGTAAGAAAATAATCAGCAATTTCTTCCTAGCTTTGATGTGATAATATCATACTGTTATTTGTTTGTCCTGGGAAATCGACGTCAACCATCTATTTCGAATGACGACGATTTCAAATTGGACAATTAAACTCTTCTTTTATAGAAGTAAAAGCTAAATTATTTAATAACCATGCATCTTAAATTAATAGTAATGACTTAGTTGTTGTTACATATCATCATAATTTTGAAAGATATGATACATAGACATAAAAAGAGAGATAGGGGTGAGTCTTGTTTAAATAGTTATCACACATCATCCAATAATATCTAAAATATGAGTAAATATATATATTCATAAAAATATACAGACATAATATTATTTTAATTTTTATAAGAATTTAATTTTTATGTATTGATAGGATAAAATATCAATGTAAAAGATTTTTATATTATTATTTAATTAAATCATTTCATTTAAATGATTCGTTAAATAATAAACAGAGACTTAACTATTTTTACTTATTTAATAAAATAATATTAAAAAAATAATATATAAAAATTTTATATTATCTAAACTCTTTTCATGACTCAAAATTTTGCATTGCTCTTGTCTTAGGAATCCATCAAGATAGGAAGCTATGACAGCAAGGAGAATTATCAAATCGATTGGTCGTCATGTATAGGTGGATTATGTATGTTGTGTCAGAAAACATATAATTTAATTATATAGATGTCTGATTTTTTTGGAAAAAATAATCATCGATATGCTTGGCTTGTTGACTAACATATGATTCTTTCACATTTTCTACAGGCTTTTGTTTTTAGCAATTGTTAAATGTATCTAGTCTAGATACCTAGATACAAATAATTAAGTTAGGATGAAAATGTCAGCAAAACAACAACATTAGGATAAAAACAACACGTCACTCATCGTACGCAGTCAAAAGTCAAAAAAAGTGAGTAGCATAAGTCATAACATCCTTATCCAAGTAATTTTCAGGTTTTGCACCTTCAAATTCAATTCGCGTTTAGATTTTGATACAATTTGTTTTTGAAATGATTAATGTTAAAAGATATGTTAAAAAATGACTTTAGAAGAATTGATATAAAAAATAAAAAATAAAAATAAAAAATTTAGGGTTTATTTAGTTTTAATTTTTTAAATTTTTTTATAAAATTTAAAAAATTAAAAACTGAAACTTAAAATCAAATAGGTCCTCATAGCTTTCACTAAAATTAGTTTTTTTTTTAAAAGTAAAATACTTCCCCTTGAAGTAAAAACTCAATCCTCAACCCGCATTTTCCCAACTCAACCAAAAAACATTGGGTATTCCAAAAAGGGGCTGCTTCTTAAGTGGGGATGGAGTAGTTTGAAACCATGTACGGTACCTGTCAATATTATAATAGAATGAAAGGTATTAGCTTACCTTTTAAGCCTCATCAGATCTCTCTCTCAATTCCTCTTCTTCTTCCATCTCAACCCCATCTTTATAGAACCCGTTTCTCTAACATTTCACTAAAACACACATGAAGCATCATCTATGGTTGATTTCCTTGATCTACCCGGTCCTTATTCCTTTTCTTTCTGTGTTTTATTTTTCCATGTGAAGAAAATTTATCGGTTGAGAACATGAATAATCCTCGAAAAAAAATCTAACTCGATTGCAGCAAATCCATGCTTGCAATAAGGCATGACACGCAGCCTTTGAAGTAAAATAAGGAAAAGAAAAAAAAAAAAAACTAACACAATCAGAATGAAGGACGTTGAGACATGTACTTAAAATATAAATTTAAAATATTTTTTTTAAGAATATATTTTTAAACATTTTATATTTTAAATTTGTTCTTATCACTTGTTAATTTTTTATCAAATTATAACTTAATCTTTTTTATTTTTTCATCATTCATCATATTTTATACACCGCTATCAAACACACTTTTATTTTCATCTCTAGTATTGTAATAATAGACAATATCTATATGCTGGGTGACTACAATGGACAATGTCTAACTGTATGTCTCCATCCTTTTTATTTTGGAACAAGTATCAAATGCATCCTAAGAAATCATTTCAAATGCATAACTATCACAAAAATTAGTTTATATTAACAAAAGTGTCCTGCTATTTTATTTGTCCAGTAATTGTTACAAGTGTGAGAGAATCTATATAAACACAAATATGGACGTAAAAATAATTAGTATATATCTCCTTAAACCTCTCAATACTTTTGTAGGCAATGCTCATAGCTGGATCTGAAACTACGGCTACTACCTTGGAATGGGCACTTTCGCTTCTCCTCAACAATCCAGAAACAATGAACAAGCTTAGAGTTGAGATAGAAACTTATGCGGGACATGATCAATTGCTTAATGAATCGGACACTGCGAAGCTCAAATACTTACTAAACGTGATTACTGAGACACTTCGTCTATACCCTGTGGCTCCGCTTCTTCTACCCCACGAGTCATCAAGTGATTGCAAAGTTTGCGGTTTTGATATACCACGAGGGACAATGCTGTTTGTGAATCTATGGACCCTGCACAGGGACCCTAACTTGTGGGAAGATCCTACAAGGTTTGTGCCAGAGAGGTTTGAAGGAGGGGAAGGTGGTGGTGGTGAAGTTTATAATATGATTCCATTTGGTGCTGGAAGGCGTGCTTGCCCTGGAGCTGTTTTGGCGAAACGTGTTATGGGACATGCGTTAGGAGTGTTGATTCAGTGCTTTGAGTGGGAGAGAATTGGGCATGGGGAATTGGACATGACAGAGGGAGTTGGTCTTACGATACCCAAAGTTGAGCCTTTGGTTGCCTTTTGTAGGCCACGTCAAGAAATGATCAAGGTTCTGTCCAATTTATAAAAGTATGTCATCACTTGCACTGTGTGACAGTGAGTCCTGAACTATTTGAGTACAAAATAAACTTGTATTTTGCTTGGTTCTATGCTCGATTCGAAGGTAAGACTTCATAGTTTGAGAGGATATCAACCAACCAAGAAGCTGAGGGAGGAACAAGCGAATAACTAGTTAAAATGAATGCAGAAAACCATTTAATGTTTGATATTATTGTATATCTTAAATAATGGTTGCTATCTAGATTAGTTAGCATTAATATTGTAATACTTATTTGACGTTGTTATTGACTTTGTAATTGTGTTTAATTTCAATGACATTATGTTGTCGTTATAATTGTGTTCCTTTAGTTTTCCTGGGTGTTAAGACTTTCGTTTGGTGGTAGAAAAACGATGATGAAAAGCAGAAGGAAAAACAAGGTTGGAATCAATGATGAATAATAGGTAACCGACCATGATACCTAGCTTGATTGGTAACTAGTCGAATTTCTTCAACATCTACTCAAAGGTTTGACTATTATCCATGTGTATAAAAAGGATCTCATGGCTAAAACAAAATCCCCATTTCTAAACTCTATGTCTTGGGAGGATTAGTCATCATTACTTTCAACGATAAATAATCTGGATTCATAGAAGTTAAATAAATAAATAAAAGGTTTTTGTGTAATGAGTAACTATCTACTCCTACGCATCCTCCAAATGCAATGAGTAATTAAACATCACCTAGTTCTTCTAGAAAACACTTGTGTGTTTGATAAAATTTAATTAAAAAAGATAAAAAAAAATGTATTGGTTGATTTTATTTGTGAAGAGAATTTTAACCGACAAATTATTTAAAAGAAATCTATTTTTGGCATACAATTCAAGTTATCACTAAGCTTGAATAAACCCTTACAATTCAATAATATGTGAAGGAGGCATCCACCTCTCCGTTCTCTACTCCTGTCCACACTTCCAATCAGTGTTGTGAAAGGCTGGCGGAGGCTTGAATGAAAATCGGTGAACACGTCATGAACCCTGCCATTGTTTGGATTGGTTCCGCATAGAAGTGCGAGGGTTTAACTCGGGTTTTGTATTAAAACCAGTGACTCGGCTGTTGGCTCAAGGGTTGGGTCATTTTTTTTTAGCTTCTTTTTTTTCTTTTTTGTTGCTAAATGATGTCACTTTTTAAAACCTTATAAAAAATTCTAATTTAACTTATAGAAAAATGCAGTAACTTTATTTGTATTGTCATGATTTGTGAGCTTGTGATATAAAACTTTGTAAGTTTACTTGTGTAATTATGTTTTGAACTTGTCAATTGTGATTCATGATTGTGAAATGTGAACAATATTTAGAAATTTGTGTTATTTATTTATATTTTTATATTTAGACCTTTTAAAGAGTATAAGTTGTTAATTAACTAATTTTGTTTAAACTTTTATATATTTTTATATTTTTTTGTATAAATAAGGTTTTAAAGTACCCAGGAAGGATTCATGACCTGGTGACTTTACTGAGTCGATTCCAATTTGGTCTGATAACTATGCTTCCAAAGCAGACATGACTTCAGTGGTAAGTTCTTTCAAACTGGGAAACGCATGAGACTGTTGGCCTTCTCCATCTCTACAAAATCGTTCATCTACTCTTTCAAGGTTATTCATTTCTTTGATATGCAAAAGTTGTAGAGATGGCAATTTACCAATGGGCAAAAGGCATTTATTCATGCAGTTAAAAAAAGCAAATCAACCAAATGTTGATAAGATGGATCAGCAACCCAAGTTGGAAGCACAAAACCACCTTAGCATACTAATGTCAACTCCTCAAGGCCTAATGGAGGTCGTAGGGATTGAAGGATTTGTTCTTCTTTGACTTTGCCGGCATCATCCTCCCCTGATGCAGTCCAACTAAATTGTAGGCTGCTGAGGAATTTCTCACTGCTCAATTCAACTTCCAATGCTTCCTCAACACTCGAGACATTTTCAATTCTTGAAGTGCAGAATGTGCCCTTAAGATTTACCATATTCTTCAACTCTACGATCCGACACTTGTCTTCCTTACCAACAAGAAACGCTGACGAAGTCTGAAGATTAGTCAAGTTGCCCATCGAAGGAGGCATTGATCTCAATTGTCCAATAACATCAAGATCAAGATGCCTCAAATTGGTGAGTTTCCCAGTCCCTTTAGGCAACCCCACTAGCTCTACACGGCCCCTAAGTCTCAGAGTCTGCAAATTACAAAGACTAACTATCGACTCAGGCAAGCGTTTAATAGGCGTATATGAGAGATCAAGATAGCCAAGGGACTTCAAATTCCCAATAGAACTAGGCAATTCAGATAATAAATTTCTACTAAAACTCAACGACCTTAGTTGCTTGAGGCTCAAAAAACCATCACGTGGAACCTCCTCAACATAAAAACCAGGTTTAGGAATGACTAATAGTGTTTGCAGATCTTGAAATTTTTTCAAGGATTCAAAACCAACGTGCCTTATGCTCTTAGAATCAGTGGACATGTGCTTAACATTGTCAGGGACATCATCCAAGTTTCCATCCAACACTGTTGCATATTCAAGCTTCGAAAAACTTATCTTGGAGTTGTTAGCTTTATAAAGCAACCTTCTTGTTTTTTGATGGAAAAAATCCACACATGGATCATAGCTGGAAGGAACAATAACTTCATGGGATACCAATGAATCAAACACTTTATCCTGTTTCTCTAGTTCAGCAAGATCCCGAGTGAACCCCTGAGCTAGCCACAGGGAAACCAGTTCTTGTTCGGCGAATTCGTAATCTCGAGGGAACATGGAACAGTGAGAGATGAAGGGGAGAAGATCACCGCATGGTCCAGTGAGTTCCATGATTTTCTGCAGGAAGTTTTCCTCAGGTGAGACCGTTATCGGTGAGATGGGGACTGTCCTTTTAAGGGGTTTGGTGGAGGAGGAGGAGGAAGTGTGCCCAAGTTTAAGCTTCTCCAGCTCCGAAACAACGCTTCTTTCCGAAGAAATTCGGGGGAAGGGTCCGGTGACAGAGGGGAGTTAGACTCAAGGACTTATTCACGGTATGATTAAATGATGTCAGACAATGAGCATCAAAATAAATTTGATAGAATTAAATCTACCAATCAACATAATCAACACAGTATACGAAAATAAATATCAAGATGAATAATAATTTATGGTATGACCCCTTGTCACTATTTACGTAGACAGTCCTCAACAATTGGAACAATCACTAATTTCATGAATAGTATGATCGTCACTATTCATTGAAGTAGGATCCACGTTACTATTTATGCCACTAAAATAGACCAAGAAATAGCACACCAAATTTTTAACGTGGAAACTCCCAAATATCTAAGGAAAAATCACGGACAAACTGAAAAATATTCCATTATATTCAGGATAATTATAAAATATCTTTTTACACTCTTTAACCCAAGAGGTAAATATAGTGTTTTACGATGAGAATTCTCCTATTTAAATACTACACTTTTACAGGACCAAAGAGTAATAAAGATGATATCAAAAATATTTTCGGGTATTTACCTACACCCTACACTCTTCTAGATTTATTTACATTCTCTATTTTTTCTCTCATTCTCAAAAAATAACATAGTCTCTGTGTATTTTTCTTTCACTCTGTAGCTCGTGCTCTCCGCTTGTTTTTGTGTCTTTAACTTTATCATCGCCTCTATTTATAGAGGACGTTTCAGGATAGAAATTTGTTCCTGTTTACGTGTTGAAAAAATCTCCTAAGTAGAACTCTCATACGTGAACAGTGATTCCTACTCACGTGTTAAAATTCTCTCTCATAAAAAAACTCTTTCACATGTGAACGGTATTTTACCGTTTACTCTTGAAAATTTATCTCCTCTCTTATATTTCCACATGGTGGGGCACGTCGACCAGACCCCACATGGGGAACCGGTATCCTTGTCCATGGTGATGTGAGTGAGTGAGTCAGTGGACGTAGAAGGAAAGAAAAGCTGGTGATGATCGTTTTCGAAGGAAAGAGGCACAAGAAAAGGAGAGGAAATTATGCGCCCATACGAGACAACAGCGAATGAAAGAATTATGGATAGAGTTTGTTATTTGTAATTATGGATATAGAACATCTTATCGACTTAGATATTATTTATTATTGGATAAAATGTGTCATTCAAATAGTATTCATATCTCATTTAATAGATGGATAAAATATGAATTGATAAAGTGTTTTATATCTTATGGATATGGATAACATTATTACTATTATTATTATAGATATAGCATGAAAATTAAGTGTCGTATGGGTGTTGAATTCCATTCCAAACTCTCATCTCCAATGAATGAACAAAAATTAATCGATCTAAAAATTCACAAATTAATTAAATATTAAAATTAATTTAAATTTATTCATTGAAAAAATAGATTGGGTTATATTGGATTTTGATATCAATTTTCAGAATCGACCTAATTCAATTAAACTTCTCATTTATAGCAACTTAAATAATCAAATTATTATGCATTTTCTTTTATTTAGGATGAGAGATTGGATCAAGTTCACTCCTTTCATTTTATTTGTTTTTATTTGTCAAGGTGATATTTATCTGCCCTCTAATATACAATAGAGAGAAGGGAGAAGGGAGGGGGGGATTGTTTATTTGTTTCACAAGCCCCAACCCTTTTATTTGTTTATATCAATCAGAGTAACACTGATATTTCATCTAATATGCAATAAAAAAGAAACAGTTTAATGATTTAATAAACATAAGATGGGAGAATGTAATTTTTTCACAAATTTAATGAAGGACAATGTAATAATTTCACAATTTCAATAATTTCGTAATCAAATTTTCCAAATAAAATGCAGTTGAGGTAAATTGTAATAAATCTTGAGGTCAACATAACTTGTCCTTTTATTTATATATTATTTTTAATTCAATATTATTATTATATTATGAGTTAGTTATATTTACATTTCTAATGAATTAATTATCTTAGTTTATACTATTTTAGGGTAAAAACTTTTTTGGTCAAAAACCTGTTAAACGACTTTTATTCAAAAATTGAAGTAAATCGTACTGTTTGGATTTTTTTAATCTATATGTAAGCAATATAGGTCTGTAAAAACTTGTATTTTATCGAGAAATCAAGTTAATATTACATGTATTTTTGAAAACCTATTTTATGTTAAAAAAAATTCAAGAGAGAAATTATTCAATTAATATTACATTTTATTAATGATTAAAGTGCAGGTTTAGCAAAATCTGTGAAGCTATCTTGAGAGACTGTATCATTTATCTCTTCAGATTATGAAGATTTAGACTTTCCCACCCAACCTTTAATAAAAAAAAATTATCAGAAAATGTTTACCCTACATAATTTTCTTAGCTTTGACGTGATAATATTTTTTATTTATTTGTCCCAGAAAAGAAATTATACCATCTATTTCAAAGGACGACGATTACAAATAGGATAATTGAGTAGAAAAGAATATATAAAAGACTCTTATTTTTCGGTGGCGTTTACAATGTTCCACTGCAAAAGTGAACATTGAATGTTCCCAGTATATTTACCCATCATAATAGGTTTTTTTATTTTTGCTTTTTTTTTCAATGATTGTGAAAAGACTGTTTTCCCTTTTATCTTAACTCGGATTTTCTTTTTATTGCCATTTTCTAACAACATGACTCAGTGTCAAGACCCAGCACGAGAAATGGAGAAAATTTGCAGACTTTGAACATTCTTTCTATGTGGCTCCCATCATAAAGTTGTGCTTACAAGCAAAAATCAAGCTCTGTGGTCCAAAGGATACAATGTTGCAAGACCAATGCTTGTCAAGAGGCGAAGAAACCCATTTATGCACTTAGTAGGTCACAAGATCAGGGAAGAGCAACAATAATCACACGCACCTATCTCCTCCATGGGAAAGAATCTAAGCATTGGTTCCATCCATGTTTCAGAATCAGCAAATTGTTACCCATGTTAAGCAATGAACCACCATTAAAAGTTCCAACACTAACCATCTCAGCCACTGAATCCAACAGGCGGAGTTTGAGAGTGAGGTGATACCGGAGTTTGGGCAAGCATTAATTTGTAATTTTGTGAATATAATATTATATTTAAAAAATTAATATTACTGGTGGAGAACATTGACTCTAATTCATGCATAACTATGTTAAGTTATCTTGTATAATTTTAACCATTAGATCTTTGTTTTATTTTTTTTCTCTTTTCATCAATTGTTGAAAAATAGGGAAACATTCAATGTTCACTTCTATTAAGGGAACTTTGTAAACGCGACCCTTCTTTTATAAAGGTGATTAAAAGATAAACTATTTAAGGAACATCTTAAATTAATAGTGATGAGTGAGTGAGATGACTTTGACTTATTGTTTTTTTCATGTGGTTGCCAATTTGCCACATATCATCGCAACTTTTATAACTCAGAATATTTTTACATTTTTTCTCACAATCAACTTATGAATTCAGCGATGCTGGAAGAAGAAATTTTTTTGATAAACAGGAAGGAGAATTTCTTACATAAATTCAAGCTTAACAATTTATATTTATATATATTCACAATAAAAATAGACTTCATTATTAACTTTATTCAAGATACAAATATTTATATATAGGTCATACAAATTTTTACATGAGTGTGCCTATATTTGACTTGCTAGATTTGTGTTAATCATATAGAAAGCTATGAAAGCAATGAGAATTCTCAAAAATAATTATATATATTCTGATTGTTCTTTAGGAAAAAAATTCATTCATAATGTTTGACTTGTTGACTATCATACATATGACCATATCATCTGGTCAGATATTTATTTTCATTGTTCAACAATAGATTAACATGTAGCAAAAACATCACCAAAGGCCTTCCGAATTTGGATGTTCAATCACTCCGAATTGGAAGACCATCCCATCTAAGCAGAACTAGCAAAGACGAATATACCAAGTCTGAGGTGACTGAATTAATCCATCAAAACAAAGAAGATGAACCACAGATATACGAAAAAAAAACAATAATAATGATTAGTAAACTTTGCTATAAACTTAAAAATGCACCTATAACAAAAAAAAACAAAAAAACAAAATGCACCTACTGAAAGCCATCCTCATTGACAAGAGATCTCTTCAACATCAATAAATATGTTGGAAACATGAGCTATCTTGCCTCAATCTTTGCCTTCCACCTTGTTACAAGTTTTTGTCAGATCAGAGCAGTCCTTGATTAAGAGATATTCAAGAGATGTAGCAATTTCTCCATCGGCAAAGATGAGATATTTGGACAATAGCCAAATTCTAAATGCTCAAGGGAATGGAGGCATGACAGTAGGGGAAGTGAGACCAGTATAGGACAGTATATTATTATTTTAGATGTTTACTTTTATTATTGTAGTGACATCTTAATTTATAATAAAAATTGGTTTCTTAAATTTAAAGTTTTATTCCATAAATTTCCTTAGGTTTACTGATTATGATGATAATTAGCAACGATGAGTTATAATTATGAAATTATCCAATAGTTAAAAATAACCCAACAAAAAAAATTAGAGAGAAAATTACAGATGGTAAATTTTTCCAATTTTTTAATTTTTTTATTATTTACATATGGATTTTACCATTTATAAAATTATAGACGGTAAAATCCGTTTGTAATAAACAAAATTTATAAACAAAATTTTTACTATTATAAATGGATTTTATCGTCTGTAATTTTAGAGACTGTAAAATTCTGTAAATGTTAAAATTTGAACAAGTTTGTTCAACTATTTAAACAGATAATTCATCTGTAAATTATACAGATTACTAATCGATCTATAAAACCATCCATAAATTGCAGACGGAATAAAAATCTGTTTGCATTTCTTGTAGAGAGGAAAAAATAGACGGTATTACCCGTCTATAAATCCATATGTAATAGCAAAATCCGTCTGGAATGTTAAAAATTTGTCTAAATCCACCTGTGTTCCATGAAAATCTTATAGTGAGTTTTTTTTTTTCAAAATAGATTAGATTGGATTTTGATATCAATTTTCAAAATTGACCTAATTCAATTTAAGTTAATTAATAGACTAATGTTATGTAATATACCTTTTCATTATTAGTTTTTTCTTATTTATAATAACTTAAATTTATCATGTACTTTTTACTTAAGGCAGATTACACTAACTTATCTTAAGATTTGGTGATATTCAATAGATTCTCTTTTATTTGTTTTCATTTGTTAGATTGTACTAACCGCTCATCTAATGTGCAGGATAAAGGACAAGACAATAATATAATCTCATAAATTTAAGGACATTTCAATCAAATTTTATAAATAATAGGGAGTTTATGTGAATTTTATCAATCTCAAGGGAAATAAGTGTAATTTATTATTTTATTTATATATTATTTTTAATTAAAAATTATATATATATATAATGAGCTAGTTAGTTATATTTATTTTTCTAATAAATTGTTATTTTAATTTATACTATTTTAGGGTAAAATCTTCTTTCATCAAAAACGTATTAAATGACCTTAATTCAGAAAGAGAAATATTTGGTTGTTAATAAAAACCTATGATAAACTTGCAGTACATTCATAATAGTAATATGGGGTGTAGTATAAATTTATTATAGCTTTTTATTGTCAATCAAACACTTCTCATTCAATACTCTCTAAAAACTTGTATTTCATCTAAAAATCTATTTAATATGAAAAATGTTTCGTGGTCAAAAGTGTATTTCTTATAATAGATTCGCCATGAAGAGATTAGTTATGGTTGTCGGCCATGAATATCTTGAAAAACGAGAAATGTTATGTGTGTCTTTGCAAAACCTATTTTTTGTAAAATAAAAACTAAGAACGAAATTAATATTACATATAGTTTTATGTGACGCAAATCACAACGACCCACGCGAATATCGACAGATTTATATACTTGCCCCACTCCCTTAAGTTCAATAGGAAGCCGCAATAGTGTTTGTAGCATCCAGCCCAAATGGAAGCAGTAGGCTGGGTGATAGCTTCTTCGATATTTCTCCTCTTGTTTCTTTTCCTCTCTAAATTCATACCACACACACATGCCAAGCACAAGCGCACGAACCTCCCTCCTAGCCCACCTTCCTTACCACTCATAGGCCACCTTCACCTCATAAAAGAACCTCTTCACCGATGCCTCCATAACCTCACACAGAAATATGGCCACATGGTATTTCTCCAACTTGGGACACGCAAGGCCCTTGTTGTCTCATCCCCTTCATCAATAGAAGAGTGCCTCGTAAAGAACGATATCACTTTCGCAAACCGTCCCTTCACCCTTGCTGGAAAGCACCTCAATTACGATCACAAGACAATCGGCTTTGCTTCCTATGGCGACCATTGGCGCAGCCTCAGGCGCCTCACAACCTTGGAACTGCTATCTACCAACCGCCTTGCCATGTTCGCAAGAGTTCGAGAGGAAGACGTTCAGTTGTTGGTGAAGCAACTTTTTGAAGTGTGTAGGGGTCAAGGGTCAATGGTAGAACTTAGACCAGTGCTTGTGGAGCTTGCTTTCAACATGATGCTGAGGATGATATCTGGGAAACGGTACTATGGTAAGAGTGCAATCGCCCAAGAAGGGAAGGAATTGCAGGTTCTGATGAAGGAGTTTGCGGAGCTTCAGGGGAGTGGGAACTTGAATGATTTCTTTCCGATACTGCAGTGGCTTGATTTCCAAGGGATGGAGAAGAAGATGGTGAAGTTGATGAAGAAGATGGACGGCTTCTTTCAGAAACTCGTTGATGAGCATCGGAGAAACAGGAGAAACGACCAGAAGAATATGACGCTGATTGACGTCATGTTGGATCTGCAACAGACGGAGGCTGAATTGTACACGCTTGAAACTGTGAAAGGAGTTATCCTGGTAAGAAAATAATTTGTAATTTCTTCCTAGCTTTGGTGTGATAATATCATGCTATTATTTATTTGTCCTGGGAAAGCGACGATCCCATCTATTTCAAATGACGAGGATTTCAAAGTGGACAATTGAACTCTTCTTTTATAGAAGTAAAAGCTAAATTATTTAATAACCATGCATCTTAAATTAATAGTAATGACTTAGGGGCGGTTGTTACATATATATCATCATAATTTTTAAAGAAATGATATATATAAATAAAAAGAGATAGTATGCTTATTAACATCTCATTTATTATTAAATGTGGGTGAGTCTCAAAACACATTATTCAATAATATCTAAAATATGAGTAAATATGTTATCTCATTAAAATATATAGACGTAATATTATTCTAATTTTTATAAGAATTTAATTTTTATGCATCAATATGATAAAATATCAATGTAAGAGATTTTTATATTATTATTTAATTAGATCATCTCTTTCCTTAAATAATAAATAAAGACTTAACTATTTTTACTTATTTAATAATATAATATTAAAAAATCGTGTATAAAAATTTTACATTATCTAAACTCTTTTTATGACTCAAAATTTTCCATTGCTCTTCACTTAAGAATCCATCAAGATAGAAGCTATGACAGCAAGGAGAATTCTCAAATCGGTTGGTCGTCATGTATAGGTGGATTATGTTGTGTCAGAAAACGCTATAATTTAATTATATAGATGTCTGATTTTTTTGGGAAAAAATAATCATCGATATGCTTGGCTTGTTGACTAGCATATGATTCTTTCACATTTTCTACAGGCTTTTGTTTTTAACAATTGTTAAATATATCTAGTCTAGATACCTAGATACAAATAATTAAGTTAGGATGAAAATGTTAGCAAAAAAACAAAATTAGGATAAAAATAATACGTCACTTAGGTAATTTGTTTATTGTAGAGGGCAGAAATAGAAGGACATGAAGAAATACAAGAGATAATAGAGACAGTAGAGGAGACATAAATAATAAATATGTATAAGAGAATTATTAGAAGATAAAAATATTAAATTTCTATCTCTATTCTAGTTCACTGTCCCTATATTTTGAGATCTATAAATTTTATATTTTCTCCCATCCTATTTTCAAAATAGATTTGTGTCTCATTGTCTTGAACACAATAAACAAACACTACCTTTTCGTACAAAGTCAAAAGTCAAAAAAAGTGAGCAGCATAAGTCGAAACATCCCTATCCAAGTAATTTTCAGGTTTTTTTTATAGTAATTTTCAGGTTTTGCATCTTCAAATTCAATTCGCATTTAGATTTTGATACAATTTGTTTTTGAAATGATTAATGTTGAAAAAATTAATTTTAAAAAAATTGATATAGATTTAAAAAATATGTTAAAAAATGAGTTTAGAAGAATTAATATAAAATAGAAAAATAAAAGTAAAAAGTTTAGAATCTATTTAATTTTGATTTTTATTATCAATTTTTCAGATTTTATAAAATTAATATCATAAACCAATAAAATCCTAGAAATTAAAAATCTGAAAACTGAAACCTGAAATCAAATATTTCCTCATAGCTTTCACTAAAATCAGTTTTTTTTCAAGTAAAACACTTCCGCTGAAAGTAAAAACTCAATCCTCAACCCACATTTTCCCAACTCAACAAAAAAATATTGGGTGTTCCAAAAAGGGCTTGCTTCTTAAGTGGGGATGGACCAGTTTGAAACCATGTGGTACCTGTCAGTATTATAATAGAATGAAAGGTATTAGATTACCTTTTAAGCCTCATCACATCTCTCCTCAATTCCTCTTCTCCTTCCATGTCAACGCCATCTTTATAGAACCCGTTTCTCTAATATTTCACTAAAACACACATGGAGCATCATCTATGGTTGATTTCTTTGATCTACCTGGTCCTTATTCCTTTTTTTTTTCTGTGTTATATTTTTCCATGTGAAGAAAATTTATTGGTTGAGAACATGAATAATCCTCGCAAAAAAATCTAACTCGATTGCAGCAAATCCATGCTTGCAGTAAGGCAGGACACGCAGCCTTTGAAGTAAAAAAAGGAAAAGAAAAGAAAAAACTAACACAATCACAAGACACACATACTCTCTGTCTCGATCTATCTCTCTTTGTTTGTGCCTTTGGTTTAGGCACGACTAGGGAGTGGATTGAGGTTGGTGATGGCGATAAAGGTGGTGGTGGTAGCGGACGGAGGAGGTGGCAGGATGTTGGCAAATAGCAGTGGTTGGTAGGAGCAGAGATGTAAGTGGATGGAGGTGGTGGTGGGAATTGAAAAATGAGGGTAAAAGATAGCTAGACAAATCATGTCAAAGTATTTATTTTAATGTTGAAATATAAAAATAATTTTATATGAAATTATTTTGTGTATGACTAGAAGTTTTTATCTGAGCCATTAAATTATAATTTTAATGGTCCAGATTTAGGAATGATATAGTTTCAAAGACAACCGGAACCATTTAAGCATTCCAAAGAGGCTGAAATCGTCCCATCCTTCGTGAAAGTTGAATTATTGTTCTCTGGATGCGTAGTTATTGGTTTGTTATGGTTGATATAGATCCAAGAGGTAACAGAGTTACCGTAGACGTGGTCGTCATCATCATCATTATTCACACTATATTATACACTTACTATACTTAATTTAAGTAAAAAATATTGATACCCACATCCACTTACAAGTGTCTTTAAGGTTTAGGCGGTAGATTATAATAGTATTTGATAAATCTCTCAAGATAGAAAAGAGGAAGATATTAAGAAGAGAAATGTGTTTAGAGAAGGAAATGAGACAAATTAAAATGTTTAAAATTATTTTTGTTCCTGAATAAATTTTGAGTTAATTTCTATACTTTCAGAATGGAACACTGACATCCTTAAAATACAAATTTAAAATATTTTTCTAAGAATATATCTTTAAATATTTTATATTTCATATTTGTTCTTATCAGTTATTAATTTCTTTATCAAATTATAATTTAATCCTTTTCATTTTTTCATCATTCACCATGTTTTATACACCACTGTCAAGCACACTTTTATTTCCATCTCTAGTATTGTAACAAGGGACAATATCTGTATATTGGGTGACTGTAGTGGACAATGTCTAACTGTCTCCATCCTTTTTATTTTGGAACAAGTACTAAATGCAGCCTAAGAAATCATTTAAAATGCTTAACTACCACAAAAATTAGTTTATATTAACAAAAGTGTCCTGCTATTTTATTTGTCCAGTAATTGTTACAAGAAGTGTGAGAGAATCTATATAAACACAAATATGGACAACAAAACTATTAGTATCTCCTTAAACCTCTCAATACTTTTGTAGTCAATGCTCGTAGCTGGATCTGAAACTACGGCTACTACCTTTGAGTGGGCACTTTCGCTTCTCCTCAACAATCCAGAAACAATGAATAAGCTTAGAGTTGAGATAGACACGTATGCGGGACATGATCAATTGCTTAATGAATCGGACACTGCGAAGCTCAAATACTTACTAAACGTGATTACTGAGACACTTCGTCTGTACCCTGTGGCTCCGCTGCTTCTACCCCACGAGTCATCAAGTGATTGCAAAGTTTGCGGTTTTGATATACCACGAGGGACAATGCTGTTTGTGAATCTATGGACCCTGCACAGGGACCCTAACTTGTGGGAAGGTCCTACAAGGTTTGTGCCAGAGAGGTTTGAAGGAGGGGAAGGTGGTGGTGGTGGTGAAGTTTATAATATGATTCCATTTGGTGCTGGAAGGCGTGCTTGCCCTGGAGCTGTTTTGGCGAAACGTGTTATGGGACATGCGTTAGGAGTGTTGATTCAGTGCTTTGAGTGGGAGAGAATTGGGCATGGGGAATTGGACATGACAGAGGGAGTTGGTCTTACGATACCCAAAGTTGAGCCTTTGGTTGCCTTTTGTAGGCCACGTCAAGAAATGATCAAGGTTCTGTCCAATTTATAAAAGTATGTCATCACTTTCACTGTGTGACAGTGAGTACTGAGCTATTTAACTAGTGTTTTTGTTGAGTGCAAAATAAACTTGTATTTTGCTTGGTTCTATGCTCGATTGAAGGTAAGACTTCATGGTTTGAGAGGATATCAACCAACCAAGAAGCTGAGGGAGGAACAAGCGAATAACTAGTTAAAATGAATGCAGAAAACCATTTAATGTTTGATATTATTGTATATCTTAAATAATGGTTGCTATCTAGATTAGCTAGCATTAATATTGTAATACTTATTTGACGTTGTTATTGCCTTTGTAATTGTGTTTAATTTCAATGACATTATGTTGTCGTTATAATTGTGTTCCTTTAGTTTTCCTGGGTGTTAAGACTTTCGTTTGGTGGTAGAAAAACGATGATGAAAAGCAGAAGGAAAAACAAGGTTGGAATCGATGATGGATTATAGGTAATGGACCAAGATAACTAGCATGATTGGTAACTACTGGAACTTTTTTATCATTACTCAAAGTTTTGACTACTAACCATGTGTATAAAAAATAATGTAAGACAAAAACATTATAAACTCTATGTCTTGGGATTATTATCATTACTTTCAATGACGAATAATCTGGATTCATAGAAGTTAAATAAATAAATAAATAAATGAGAGGTTTTTGTGTGGTGCAAAGAAGTTATAGTGTAATTGTGTGAACCAGTGAACTTATATGGATAACACATTTATTTGGATAATAAAAAACTTTGTCAAAATATTGTGTCCAAAATGACATATCACAATTGTTAGCTTTTAGAAGAATAAGCAGGTTGTATCACTTTATTTATTCCAACAATATATAATTATCATGATATCTAATAGGAATTCTATAAATATTTTTTTTATATGTAGTATATGCTGATGGAAAGCAAACCAATGCACAACAAACAGAAAAAAATAAATAAATAGAAGGTTTTCAATAACGCCACTTCATTCGTATCTATTTGTCTTGTATCCACCATCAATTTTCATAATGAATAATCTCTTTGCTTTTGCTGATTTGTTATATATGGAACACATCAAATTGTTTTGCATTTAGTTTTTTTAATTTTTAATTGTAACATATATAATTTTATCGGTTGCACAATTGCAAGCAGGACAACCTACAGGAATTGACCACAAATAAATGAACAATGTTATTTTTTCAAATACACACTATAATAACAATGGATGTGACAATGACTCTCACTTTTTTCATTCATCCATCATATTTAAAGAGTTATTCTGGTGTTAAATTTTTTTTTTGTTTGAAAATGAGAGCTTTTATCCGTCGATTCCTACCTCATGCATCTGATGATTTCGAATTTTTCTCATGATAAAAAATCAATCGTTTTTTAAAAAAAATATATTGATAAAAGATTATCATTCATATTAGTTGAATAATATGAAAAAATATCATCAGATTAGACGTATAAATAAGACAACAATAACAATATCATATCATTGTTAGATACAGATAAAATCATTAATTAGAGAAGTCTTTCCTAAACTCTGAAAGACAAATTCTTAAATATTATTGACGTACTGCTTATAATTTGTGCAAATTAAACTTTATTACTCAATTATTTTTGCTCGAACAAAGCTATCAACATAGGAAACTACGACAACAGAGAATTTTCAAATTGATTTGTCCTCATTTCAACAAGTGGAATATGCTGAAGAACCAGATCCTTGATTTTTTTTTTTTGGGTAGAGATACTTATGCTTGATTGTTGATTAACCATTATATATAGCCTTCAATTTTAACGGTTAATTTTAATTATCGTCCTCAATATTTTCTATATAATATTTAGTTCTGATAAACACAAATGACTTAAATATGTTTTTAGTTTATATGAATATAGGTCATTTTGGTTTTGATCTTTCTCAAATTTTTGTCTTGATTTTAATCCTTTTTTCATTTTCTTTATTTTTGGCCTATTGTTCCAAATTTTGGCCTTAATAAATATTTCTGAATATATATTCAGTTTTACAAGTATTGAAAATTTTATGTTTGCTCTTTATTATTTCAAAAATCTTCTTTTAATCCTTATAAATATCATAATTTACCATTAAATTTACACAAAAAGGACAAAAAATAGGACAATAGGAGGAACCAAAATTAAAATTTTTAGAGGAATCAAAATTAAAACAACTCATATTTATGATGACTAAAAACATATTTAAACCAAAAGAAATTCACATGTCAATTAAATGAATAAGTGTTCACACTACATATGTATAATAACATATTATAAGTGTAATATGACAAGAGTTGTTGCTTAATTAGGGTAAGACATAGAATAATATCTTGTCTTCAAGACCATTTAATTTATTTTTCCATTGCTTTGGTGTGTGATTAAACCGAATAGAAATTATCTATCCTCAAATTATCCCCGCTATCCATCAATTATTGAATGTAACTTTTTAATAGTTAATATAAGCCTCCAATGAAAGGCTTGACTTTGTTTAGCTATGAATCTATGATAACAAGAAAAGAGAAAAGAAGGAAATGAATGAGAGAAAAGGACGAGAGACAGCGGTGATAAAAAGAACCTTTATTCATCTCCGACAAAGACAAATAGTCACTAATGTAACACGTTTTCTCTCAAAATGAAAACCACTCCTCATACCCAACAAAATTCCACTGTTCTGTTCTGACCTTTTTTATTATTTTCACTCGCAATCCGTTGGATATTACGCCGACACAATCTCGTTTATTTTGAATGAGATCTAAGACCCTAATTAACTAGTACATATTCCACCTAATCTAATATTCTCTCTCTTTTTTTTTTATTAATCTCGTTACTATTTATTGTAACAAAATAGATAAAGAGAATTGTACATCAATATTTTAACATAGAAAATCCTTTTATAATTTTGAGGAAAAAATCATGGGTTAAACTCAAAAAAAAATATTTCATTATATTCAAAGAATAAGTCCAATATAGTATATTCTTAATGAGCTCTCTTATACTATAATTTGTAGTATTATAGAGATTTAACAATATATCCAAAATTTCAGTATATACTTACACCACACTCTTAAAATTACTATACATATACACAATAACTTCCCATAATTTTCAGTGGCACAGCTTTCTCATGTGAAGTTACTCTATATATATATATATATATATATATATATATATATATATATATATATATATAGGAACTTCTCTTGTTGTTTTTTTTTTAGGTGGCTGCAATTGCTGACTGCAAGCCACCTAACATGCTGTGCGTGTATTTTTATTTTTTTTGTTTCTTGAATTATGATACTACAAGCTTGCTTTGTGGTTACGTTCTTTTTTTGTTCTTTTGATAATTGGATAATGTTGGACTCTCAAAAAGAGAGTAGCCTAAGATACATAAAGAAAACGAGAAGAAAAATATAAAATGGCAAGACAATCAGCCTAAAAAATGTCAAGGTAAGGCTCAAAAACTGGACAGATCAAACAATAAAAACTAAGCTTAAGAACAATCAGAAACAACTGGACGAACGCAAAAGCACAAGAAACATCAACTTAAGCCTAAATTTGGGCCTTAGCAAGCGCCAAAACAACTCTGTCTTCATTATCCGATTAATTTGTAGTTCCTTATTGTTATTCTCCTTGATTCATGTATATTTGAAGTAGTTGAATATATATATGAAGTTAAACTGTGAATTTTTTTTGGATAGACATAAGTTTACCAACTTAAATTTGGGAAAACTCACAGAAAAGTATTTAGGATCTATGTATGAGTGATTGTATGTTAAATAAAGTTAGTGGGTTCCATTTTTTATCATGAGTGTATGTAAATATGAGTTGTTAAACTTGTGTGCATGCAAGAATGTCACTTCTTATAATATGTTTTAAAAAGTAGCTGATAGTACAATTTAAACTTTGTTTAACTACAGGCGAGGATTCATATTTTTAATTGTGTCATTTATATATATTGGCATAAGTGAAAGCCCTACACCGAGAGATGAGCTAGCAGAGGTCTCATAGGAGGTTTGACCTTGAAATAAAGTACCTAGTTATTTGGTTTGACTGTGCAAAAGTTGCAAATTGTGAACAATTTTAGAACCTCTTATAAGAGTCTTAGATATTAGCACTCATGGGCGAATCAAGATAAATTTTGTGGGTTCTCATTTATATGATTTCTCTTCGTGCGTTATTGCCACTAGTTATGTTTCTGCCTCCCGACAATTCGAGACAGTCATTACTGTGGGAGGGTTTTATTTTTTTGGTATTTGTTATGTTTCTGCCGCCCACAATTCGATAGGTTGTGCCTTATTTTTTATTTTTGTTTTTTGGCCTTATTTGCGTATGTGCAGTGAAGTGATCATTATATTATATTGCGCTAGTTATGAAAATAAAAATATTTTAACATCTAAAAAATATATATTTATTAAGATATTTATTTATATATATATATATATATATGATAGTGATCTCTTATCCCCTCTCTTCATTACTCAAAAATGAAATAGTGGGTGTCTTCCACCTTTTGTTTGTCAAAATAACACCTTTTTCGTGGCAATATAAAGTTTTGTACAGGGTGAAAATTGCAGACAGCGCAAACAGGAATTGTCCACAAATATATATATGTATGAGAGTTCGATAGGAAGCCGCACATAGTGTTTGTAGCACAATATCCAAATGGAAGAAGCTGCTGGCTGGGTAATACCTACTTCAATATTACTTCTCCTCTTGTTTCTTTTTCTTTCCAAATTCATGCTACACAGACATGCCAAGCACACAAAAGTCCCACCAAGCCCACCTTCTTTACCACTCATAGGTCACCTTCATCTCATAAAACAACCCCTGCACCGAAGCCTTCATAAGCTCACACACAAGTATGGCCACATGATAATTCTCCAACTTGGTACACGCAAGGTCCTTGTTGCTTCATCACCTTCTGCAGTAGAAGAATGCTTCACAAAGAATGATATCGCTTTCGCAAACCGCCCCAAAACCCTTGCTGGAAAACATCTCAATTACAATTACAAGGGAATGGGGTTCGCTCCCTATGGCGACCATTGGCGCAACCTACGGCGTCTAACGACCGTGGAGCTGCTCTCTACCCACCGCCTTGCCATGTTCGCAAGAGTTCGAGAGGAAGAGGTTCAGCTGTTGGTGAAACAACTGTTTGAAGAGTGCACAGGAGACATGTCAAAGGTATCAGAAGTTAGACCAAGAATTTTGGAGCTTGCTTTCAACATCATGCTGAGGATGATATCTGGGAAACGGTACTATGGTAAGAGTGCGGTTGCCAAAGAAGGAAAGGAGTTTCAGGTTCTGATGAAGGAGTTTATGGAGCTTAATGGAAATGGAAATTTGAACGACTTTTTCCGATACTGCAATGGGTGCTTGATTTCCAAGGGGTGGAAAAGAAGATGGTGAAGATCATGAAGAAGGTGGACAGCTTCCTTCAGAAACTCATTGATGAGCACCAGAGAAACAGGAGCACGATGAGTGCTGGAAAGAACCAAGGGAATATGACGCTGATTGATGTCATGTTGGATTTGCAACGAACGGAACCTGAATTCTACACGCATGAAACAGTGAAAGGGGTTGTTCTGGTAAGAAATCAATTCTACCCTCATTGTTGTCTTTGTGATTCAATGCAACTCGAATAGTATGGCCTCAAATAAGAAAATACTATTTCAACTTAAAAAGAATATTTATAAAAAGATAGTTTATTAATTTTGCACTAATAATATAAAATTTTTTTACACTATCATTCAATTAAATCATTTCATTTAGATAATTTTAAAGCAATGGATACGAGACTTAACCACCTTAATTGATGTGGTAATATATTATTGAATAATAATATAAAAAAATTATATATTATCAATGTATAGAAATTAAACTCTTATAAAAAATAGATTTAATTAATATATTAGTTTTTATTGTTTCACTAAATTTTCAATTATGTCACTATAATGAATAAAATTTTGTAATTAAATTCCTCTATCTTATACACATTACAAAAATATGAGATTAGCGGGCATATATATTTCTTAATTCTATTTATTGTGAGCACCATATGGCTGGCTTGAATCCCTTTAGATATTAAAACCAAACAAAACTATATTTAAAACTCATTATAATAGTCTTTTATTCTTTTGTTATTGGATAAGAAATAAGTTTAATTAAGTCTAAAAAAAATAAGATGCAACTATGGTCAGCTTCTTTAATTTCTTACATGTACACTCATATAAGAAGGAATTTGGGAATATTGTTTTTAATCTTACATTTTTGTAATAGTAGTTAGGTTTGTGGACTTAATTTTCAATTTTTTTTTTATCATTATAAGAACCTGAATATAAATTGTTATTTGCTATAGGAAATCGATTAGAAATTTATAAATTATAGGAACTTAATTACAAATTTAGTAAAACTATAGAAACTCATAAACTAATTAAACCTAGAGATATAAAATGAGCCTTGCCAAAAGCGGCATAAAGCGGGGACTCACCAAGCCACCAAAAAATAAAAAAATTACAAAAAAAAAAATTTGTTTGATGATTTTGTTTAAAAAAAAATTTTTTAAAACTTTTTTATTAATTGATGTATATCCAAATTTTCAAAGTCTATAATGACCATGTACCAACTCATTAAATTTAATTATTTACATATAGTAAATTATAATTTATTATATACAGTGTATGCATTTCATTATTATTTTTTTTGGATTAGAAACATGTTAACTTTGATTTGGGTTTTGTCTCATGTCTCTTTGATTTGGGCCTTTGAGGCTATTGCAAAATAAAAACTAATAAATTGTGAATTTTTTATTCTTGAAAAAAAAAAAAAAGCTTGCCTGCATGGCAGACTAAAGTAGGCCACAAGATGGGTAGGCAGGATGAAATTTTTAACGGGACAAAAGTTTAGCCTAGCTTACTAAAAATAGTGGTTTTGATAGATTCCTTCCTTTTGACATCTCTAATTAAACCTAAAAAATATAACACAACTAAAACTTCTATTTTTTTCGCCGCTAACTAGAACTTCTATTTATTTATACATCAATTTTAACTGTCCAAAATATTATCTAAATCATGGATTAAAAAATATTTCATTGTCATTTATTTGTCCCACAAAGGAGATAATCTTTTCAAATGATGATTTTGAATAAAATAAGAAGAAAATATAATATAATGACTCCTCTTTTTATAAAAGTTAAATCTAAACAATTAAAAAACTTAAATGTGTTGTGAGTGACGACTTTTGACAATTTTTTTTAACAAATGGTTGCTGTCAGGGCAAGATTATGACACATTATTTGGTTTGTTCTAGCACGACGCTATCAACTTAGATATCAACATAGGAAACCATTAAGGCCATGAGAATTTTTAAATCAATTTGTCCTGAAGTAAGTGGAATATGATGTGTCACAGAGCACTATATGTTTGATTTCGCTTGTCATTTTCTAAGAGAAAATTTTGTTATAGATATGCTACTTGAATATTGTTGATTTCATATTTTCCACGGGCTTTTCCTTTCAACAGTTGCTCAAATCTTTCTACATTGAAGTATAGAAACAAACTCACACTTCACTTTGTACATTGTCCGTGTCATTGTCAAAACTGCATACCGTAGAGAAGGTGGCGTTTACAATATGCCCATATAAATCGGTATATTCAATGTTCCTGAATAAAAACCTGCTCTAGCAAGTTTTTTCCTTTGCTTTTCCATTTCATAAATACAACAATGCTATTTTACTCTTCATCCTAAATCAAATTTTAAATTTAAACCATAACATACAAATAGACCGTGTCTTTATCATTTCAACTCTAAGCCAATTGTCAGGAGGAGTAAATACTTGGGTTTTCTTCTAATGAGAAAAGTATAAGAACTCAACAATTTTGTATAGAATAATAACCCAAAAAACCTGCCTTTTTTTTGGTGCGAAATCTGCCATTGGTGCGAATTGTATCGGCACATTGTAAACGCGACCGCTGTAGATAAACTTGGGACACCAGAACTGCTAATTGTGAGCAAATCACATGCTAAAGCTATAAATGGTCATAAATAATACTACTACAAAGAGAAATGTTTAAGATGCTCTTCATTTTTTCGTTATAATTAATATGCGTTTACTCTAAAAGAGAAGTTAAAGAAACAACAATTGTTCGATAAAACAATATAATACTCAATATTAGAGCCTACTAACGACTAACTTTCTAACACAATACCAATAAGGGCTACAAAATCTATATCCTTAAAAGAAACTAGAAAACAAACAGTCAAAACACGAAACTAGATTTAACATCGTAGCTTTTGCCCTTCACGATATGAGAACTCTTCATTGTGATAGGAAAAGAAAATTTTGCCATTTATCATTTATTACTCCATCTATCTATTGCATATATGGGTGGAAATATGCTAGACAAGGCCAGGCTTTGCCTTAAATAGGCCTAGTTTTATTTCCCAAAGGTTGGCCTAAGCTTGGCCCTACTTTCCTGACATAACCTATTTTATAGTTACTTCTAAGTTAAAAGCTTATTCTACGTAAAAGTCTATTTATATGCCTATTTAATTATAATTTTTTTAAAAATTCAAAATGTCTACTCTTAAATAAGTTAAAAGACTTTTAAATGTGTTGAAAATAATATTTTCTAAAAGGCTCCTTAAATTAAAATGTATATTTTTAAATAAATTAAAATATTTTTATTATAATTATATTTTTAAATAATAATAATATAAATAATAAAAATATATAAATAGGCAAGCCTATAGACCTGATAGGCTATTTTCATTGTCTCTAACCTTGGTCTGTTTAGCTAAATAAAAAGTTTTAGCCTAATTTATTTGAATAGGATAGGCCAAATGTAGGTTAAGCTAAATGCCCCTAATGAGCGGTCAACTTACTTTGCCCTAATTGCTATTAAAAATATGGAACACACAGGGGATAACATAACTCATAAAATTGATGTGTCGGACAAAACTTTTTTCTTCCTCTAGCCTAAATTAAAGAATGATACTTAGTTTAAGCAATAATTAATTCTTAGTACAAACCTCAATTTCTCAGCAACAAAAATATCCATTCTGTAATAGTCATTTTAGAAGTTATCAAAGCCACACCAATGATTCATATATTAACTTCTCGTTTCCTATATGGCTTACAAAAAAATCAATTAGATACTTCCTCATTGCATAATCTAACAAGCATTCTCACTACCTGTTAAAAAGTTATGCAGGTAATGCTTATGGGTGGCTCAGAAACTACGGCTACTACCCTGGAATGGGCAATGTCGCTTCTCCTCAACAATCCAGAAGCAATGAATAAGCTTAGAGTTGAGATAGACACTCATGTGGGGCATGATCAATTGTTGAATGAATCAGATGCTACGAACCTCAAATACTTACAAAATGTAATTACTGAGACACTTCGTCTATACCCTGCGGCTCCACTTCTTGTGCCCCACGAGTCATCAAGTGATTGCAAAGTGTGTGGTTTTGATATACGGCAAGGCACTTGTGAATCTATGGACCCTGCACAGGGACCCTAACTTGTGGGAAGATCCAACAAGGTTTGTGCCAGAGAGGTTTGAAGGTGGAGAGGTGGTGGTGGTGAAGTTTATAATATGATTCCATTTGGTGCTGGAAGGAGAGCTTGCCCGGAGGTGTTTTGGCAAAACGTGTTATGGGATATGTATTAGGAGCCTTGATTCAGTGCTTTGAGTGGGACAGAATTGGACATGAAGAAATTGACATGACAGAGGGATTCGGGATTACTATGCCTAAAGTTGAGCCTTTGGTTGCCTTTTGCAAGCCACGTCAAGAAATGATCAAGGTTCTGTCCAGTATATAAGATCAAGGGTGTGTGTGTATATATATATATATATATATATATATATATATATATCGTGTGTATCAAGATATATAGACATGGACACCCAATCAAATCTAAAAGTGGAAAATAAAAGTTTTTATTTTTAAATAGAGACATAAAATTTAAGGGTGATAAATTGGATATGTCGATACGGTGTCAAGATGTGGGTGATTAAATGTGTGTGTGTGAAGGTGGAATGATCTATTGTATTTTCATGTAAGAGTGACGTTGCATTTGGTGTTGTTTGTATTGAGATGTCAAACTAGGTAATATAATATGACTAATAAAGTTTGGAACTTGCATTGTGACAATGAATAAGGAGTTTTTTTCTTGGCTCAGTGCCTGATTAGAAAACAAGATTCGTTGGTTTGAAAGGATATCAGAGGAAAGCGAATAAGTAGTTCAAAGTGGATGTAGAAAATGATTTTATGCTTGATATTATAGATCAATAATAATGTTTGGTACATTAGTTAGCATTAGCGCAATAATTATGTTTTGAAAGCTGTACAGAGGAATGTGAATAGTGTAAGTTTACCTGGGAATAGCTCCAAATGGGCAAGATAACTGGAATTGGAAGCACGAAACTGATTGATGCTTAATTAATCTAAGATACCGAAAGGATTCTAACACTTAAGTTAACAATGAAAGCTCGAGATACTAAGTATGGATGTGCGTTCCTAGATTAAGGTACGGTTTATGATTTGGATTAAATACAAAAACGAATTAAAAAATAATCCTCCTTTCATTGCTTGTTATCTGTCCAAGACATAAAGTTAGTGTAAGAGTAATGAATTATGAATGCATGTTAATAATAGTGTAAAAACATGTTAATTAACATGATTACCTTTATTTCATTGGTAAAAACAATTACTGTCTCATTGATAATAGCGTGAAATTTTGTTTTTCGGTCATAATAATAGTGTGAAATTTAGCCCATGGCGGATCACTAGTACTACCGGCTTGGGTCGGGTGACCCATTCTTATTTATCCCAACTTGAAGCTCGAATGTCATGGGGTACATAATTTTTGGGCCCTAAGGAGTGGTCTGTAACCAATGCATATAATTAATTAATAATTATTCATCATTTGCATTTTAGAATAAGTGAATGCACATGAACAAAAAACCCAAAAAAAAAAAAAGAATATGTGAATGTATCGGTTGGAATGTAAAGCATATATACTGAATTAATTGGATATAACACGATATAGATATGAAGGATACATCAAGTTAAAAAATTATTAGACATGGACACAATATATATATAACTAAAAATTTGAAGAAAATAATACATTATTCAAAATATAATTTATATAAGCTTTATTTATATTTTATTTTCTTGTAAACTCGAAATGTTATATATTATTTCGTTTTTATAATATTGTTTATATTGTGTTTTTCTATATTCAAGAAAAAAGTAAAATTTAAATTAAATATATATGTGTGTTATATAAGATTCATCATGAATATATATCCGATATATAGACATGGCACCCAATTGTGTCCGTGTTTCAAAGGTTGGAATCATGCATAGTTGTTTTACACATGTAGTAGTACTTTCTTCTGGTAGGCACATAGATTATGTATGTTGCACTAGTACAATTAATTTGGTTACATAGAGACAAAAAAAAACTTAGGACATCCAGAAAGGAGAGTCAAACCTCACCCCTTGGTAACACTAGTCTTTAACGTGGTATAATAACTTTGAGGCAGTAGGAACACTTTCAATCTTCTACTTATGGTCCCTAGACCCTAAATGCAGCATGAGAGCACGTAACATATTGGCGCATTCATATGCATGTGACCATGATTTATAAAAGAGAAAAATGATTAACCATCGTGATGGGTGAAAGCATTAATGCATCATATAATTTTTCCAAATATATTATTCAAACACTTAAAAAGTGAATATTAATTGAGACACCCACTCTAAAACTATTGGATGTAAGGTGGATTCCACACGTCATCCATCATATCACATATAATGGTTCTAAAATGGATGTCTCCTGGGTGTTTAAATAACATCACTCTAATTTCCCTTCCCTTAAGGTGTAGGTGCTTGTCTTTGTTGAGTTAAGGGAATTTCCAGTGTAAATAGATAATGTCAATGTATGACAATGAGTACAAAAATAAATTTGATAGAATTAAATCTACTAATCGGCATAGCGCAACAAGAATAAATATAAGAATGAATAGTAATTCATAGTGGGACCCACTTTTCACTATTTACTATTCACATAAATAGTACTTGGACCAAGTCACTATTTACTAGAGTGGGAGCCATGTCACTATTCATACAAATAAAATAGATCAAAAAAATTGCATACCAAATTTTTAACATGGAAACTCTCAAATATAGGAAAAAAAAGTCATGAGACGACTCCAAAAAATATTCCATAATATTTAGGATAATTACAAAGCATCATTTCTACACTCTCACACCCAAGAGCTAAATATAATGTTTCTCGAGAACCCTCGTATTCAAATATTATAATTTTGGTACCAAGGAGTAATAGAGATGATACCCAAAATATTCCCGGTGTATTTACTCACATCCTACACTTTATGAGATTTACTCACACTCTTTATTTTCCACTCACTCTAAGAAAATAACACACTCTATGTATTTTCTCTTCACTATGAGCTCTCTCTATTTTTCCTCTTATTGCTTGTTGTTGTATGTTTCCAAATGAATGAAGCCGCTTCTATATAGAAGCTATAGACAATGTGAACATGCAAAGGAAGAAAAATTTATGCATGCACCAAAACCGCTTCACGTGTGCACAATAATTTTTACTATTCACATGTGAAGATTTGTCTCTTATCCTTTTCTATTCAAATTTTCAATAGTGGACCCACGGCTAGACCCCACAATTCTCCCTCTAGCTAATGGAAATCATCTGGAGAAATCATTTGGGATCCATGCCGATCAACTGACACAAAGTTGAAGCTTACCTCGTGCTACAACTTTTGTCATCATATCAGAGGAATTTCATTTGTGTGAATCTTTTCCAACTTGAGTTGCTTTTCTTCTCCTGCTGAGCAAGCCAATGATACCTCACATCAATGTGCTTCGTCCGCAAGTGATACATCGCATGCTTGCTCAAATCCAAAGCACTTTGACTGCGTAATGGATAATCGACCTATTCTGCTTTATTCCTAATTGTTCAAGGAATCTTTTTGACCAAAACATTTCTTTCCTAACTTTAGTCATAACAACGTATCTGCCTGAGTAGTGGACAAGGCAACACACTTCTGCAATTTTGATTGCCAAGACACAACTCCACTACAAAAGTAAACACGAATCCGGAAGTAGATTTCCTACTATCTAGATCACCTGCCATGTCAACATCTGCATAGCCTTCCAAAGTGGTCTTCCAAAGCACAAGCACATTCTCGAACTACCCTTCAGATATCTCAAGATCCATTTCAGCTTCCCAATGGTCTTTACAGGATTTGAAAGAAACCTGCTAACAACTCCAACCGCATGAGCGATATCTGGTCGAGTACATACCATAGCATACATCAAACTCCCAACATTAGGAGTAAGGAATATCAGCCATAGCTTTCTTTTCTTCATCAGTAGTGGACAACTTTTTGAGTTTCAAATGATTGGCCAATGGTATGCTAACTGCTTTAGCATTCTTCATATTGAACCTATAAAACCAGCTCCATATATTTTTCCTATGACAACCAAAGCTTTCTAGCCATTAGGTCTCGCAAAATTTGCATACCCAGAATTTGCTTTGCAAGGCCTAGGTCTTTCATATCAAAAGACTTTGATAACTCCTTTTCCAAATCAGCAATCATCTTCGCTTCTGTCCTACTCTCAGTATATCATCTACATAGCAGAAGAATGATAAACTTATCACCTATAATGACTTAAACTTCTTGCTCCATTGTCTAGAGTCTGCTTCAATCCATACAAGCTCTTCTTCAATCTACAAACCATGCATTCCTTTCCAGCCTTCTCAAATCCTTCCAGTTGATCCATGTAGATTTCTTCCTCCAAATCACCATGGAAAAACGTAGTCTTCATGTCTAACTGCTCAAGTTCCAAATCCAAGCTAGCCATTAATCAAGTATAACTCGAATAGAACTCATTTTGAAACTGGAGAGAAAATCTCGTCAAAATCTATCCATCGCGTTTGACCAAAGCCTTTTACAATCAAGCGAGCCTTATATTTCACTAGCTTGTTGCCATCTTTCTTAAGCTTGAACACACATTTATTCTTCAAGGCTTTCTTGGCTTCAAGGAGTTTTATTAGCTCATAAGTATCATTCTTCTACAAGGAATCCATCTCTTCTTACATGGCTTTGATCCACTAAACTCTATCCTTATAGTCTGAACTTCTTCAAAACTTCTGGCTCCCCCTCATCAGAAGGACATACTCAGACCTGGGTACTTGCTGGATGAATATCGCACTCTATTAGATCTTTTAAGCTGTGTGTGAGCTTGCTCCCTTGCTCAACACCTCCTCTATCTCTAGCATCATCAATTGCTGGCTCATCGTCAACCCCATGGTCTTGAACTTTCCCCCTTCTATGGCATCTTCTTTAGGAAGGTTGGTATAAAATCAACCTTATCACCAGATTTATCAGTTTCTGGAATAGTAGAATCCGACATAATTTCTTGCTCATGAAACACTACGTCTCTGATTCTCATAATCCTCTCTTTTTTGAATCTCATTGCCTATAGTGAAATTCCTCGTCTCTGTAGCCCATAAATATACAAGGGATGACTCTATCATCAAGCTTCTATCTCTCTCCTTACTTACATGAGCAAAGGCTTTGCATCCAAACACCTTCAAATGAGAGTAACTAACATCATGTTCGGACCATACTTTCTCAAGAATGTCAAAGCCTAAAGGACGGCGGAGAATCTGTTAATCAAGTAACATACCGTTTGAACATTTTCACCCCAAAATGACTTAGGCAGCTTAGCCATTCTTAACATACATCTAACTTTCTCCATAATGGTTTTGTTGATTTTTTCGGCCACACCATTATATTGTGAGGTGCCAAGAACCATCTTCTCACACCTGATGCCATGTTCAAAGCTATAGTTCTTGGATTCATAAGAAGTGTACTCTCCCCTTGTCACTAGAAAGACACTTCAAAGGTTTCTCATTTCTCTCCTCCATGGCATGAAATCTCTTGAAGTATTGAAACACTTGGTCATTTCTCTTTAGGAAATAAACCCACACTTTCGTGAAGCATCATCAATGAACGTCACAAAATATCTGCTACCACTTAGAGTCTCCACCTCCATGGGACCACATGCATCAAAGTAAACTATATCCAAAATATTCCTTTTCACCTTCAATCTTTGCTGAAAGACACTATATGATGCTTGCTAAATAAACAATGATCACAAGGATTTAACTTTGTATCTTTGGCATAAGGAATGAGGAATTTCCTAGCCAAAAATCTACAATCATTTTTCACTCATATGAGCCAGTCTTTTATGCCACAAATTTGGCAGAGCATCGTCCTTAACTACATTCAATCCTCTGATCTGCTTAACTTGAGTCTTGTATAAAGTGTTGTGCAACATTCATCTAGCAACTACCATCGAACCTTTGGAAAGCTTCCACTTGCCATCACCAAAGTTCCTGTGGTATCGAGCTAGATCCAAAGCATGTATGGAGATCAAGTTGAGGTGTAAATCGGCACATGTCGCACATTTCAATGTCAGTGTACATCCTATATTTATTTGAATGCACACATCACCAACTTCCACAATGTCAGAATTACTTTTATTACTCATCCTTACTTTGCCAAAGTCTCCTGCTTTGTACACAATAAAGAATTCCTTGTTAGAAGTGGCATGATACGAAGCAAGTCAACGACCCATTCAACACATAAATCTGTAACATGATACCATTTCCTAATTTGTCACAAGGGTTATGGTATTTTCGTCATTAGCCTTGTCCTGACTTCTCCGATTTTTATTATCTCTATTCTTCAAAGCCTTACAATTCCTTTTGATATGCCCTTCTTTCGCAATGGTAACATTTGAACCTTCTTCTAAACTAGAACTGCGATCGATCTTTTGATTTTCTAACCACCCTTTACTCTTACTTCTCTCCTTGTTCTCTATGACAAGGGCCTAGGATTATCTATTCCACCAAGTCTTTCCTTTTGGTTTCTTCATTGAATATATTGTCTTTGACTTGGACTAAAGATTTCCACTTGAAGCGAGTTGCTAAGTGACACCACCAAGGTTTCCAGCTATCCCAAAGAACTCAAAAGTAATAATGCTTGTAACTCATCATTAAGCACTATCCGCATGGTGCTTAATTGATTCATCATATCTTGAAAGTCACTCAAGTGTCAGCAATAGACCTTCCATCTCTATACTTGAGATTCACTAGCTTCCTAATTGCGAAAGCTTTATTCTGCAAGTCTTTCTCTCATATAAATCTTGTAAGTTCTTCCACAAATTATGGGCATTTATCTCTTGGCCACATGGTGGAATACACTAATATCAATCCACTGCCTAATTAATCCAATAGCCTTCCGGTGCATCTTTTCCAATCTTCTATTATCACATTTTCTAGCTTTGTATCTTCCCTTCTCTACATAATCATACAAATCCTTATAGAAAAGTATATCATCCATTTTTGGCTTTCAAATGGAGTAATTCTAGCTGTCAACTTGATCATGGTACTCATATTCTCCTTTATTTAATTTACACAGCTCTTAAGCTCAACTTAGAGGTCTAATGACACTTGTTGGGCTCATGGATTAATTCACAGTGTAAATAGTTGATGTTAATGTATGGCAATGAGCATAAGCACAGCAATAATAAATATAGGATGAATAATAATTCACGGTGGGACCTATTTTTCACTATTCACTATTCATGTAAATAGTACTTAACAATAAGGTTCTATCTCATGAATAATAAGTTTGGCGTCACTATTTATTGGAGTGGGACCATGTCACTATTCATGCAAATTAAATAGATCAAAAAAATTGCACACTGAATTTTTAACGTGGAAACCCCCAAATACAGAGAAAAAATCACAAAAGACTTTGAAAAATATTCTACTATATTTAGGATAATGACAAAGTATTCTTTCCACTCTTACACTCAAGAGGTAAATATAATATTTCTCGATGAGACCTCCTGTTCAAATACTACAATTTTACAGTACTAAGAAGTAATATAGATGATACCCAAAATATTTCAGTATATTTACCCACACCTGCACTTTATGAGATTTACTCACTCTATATTTTTCCATCTTACTCTTATAAAATAACACACTCTATGTATTTTCTCTTCACTATGCAGCTCTCTATATTTTTCCCTCTGCTTGTTGTTGTGTGTTTCCAAATGAATGAATCCGCTTTTATTTATAGAAGCTATAGGCTATGTGACGCTCCAAAGTTAGGCATCGCCAAGGAAGAAAATTTTATGCATGCCCAGGAATCGCTTTACACATGCACAATAATTGTTCCTGTTAATGCGTGAAATTTTGTCTCTTTTCCCCTTTTATTCAAATTTTCCATAGTGGGGCCCACCGGCTGAACCCTACAATCTTTACGGATAAGACTTTACACTTCTTAAGGACATTGTGCGATTAATCATAGGGTGAGAGCAACACAATCCCAAGTTCCCAACCTTTTAAAGCATTATGTTATAAGATGAAAAAAATTAGTAGTTTTATAAATGTGGCATTGTGGCTTAATGGTGAAGGACGCAATTTTTTCAGAAGTGTAAAGATCCTCTTACTCTTTTCAAACGGATAAGTACTTCATGACCAAAAAACAACAGGTTAAGTACTTCATGACCCAAAAAAAAAAATCAGGTAAGTACTTAATGATAATGAATGGAAATACCATGCATGTAGCTAGCATTAATGCAATACTTATATTTTTTGGATGCTTAAAATTATAACATAAACTGGACATCTAATATGTTTAGTGAGAGGTAGTGACATTATTTAGTTTGCATAAATAGGAAATAAGAGAATACTATAGATGGGATGAATTGTATGCTAGTTGTTTTGTGATATGTAGGTGTAGCATTTTCTTCTTAATTAGTTGGTACATTGATCATCAACTTTGTAATACTATAATTAATTTGGTAATATAGAGATAAAAACTAAACTTAATTCTTTTTGTTAGGAAAATTGGAAAATAAACTTTATTAGAACATCCAAAAATGAGAGTTAGAACCAAGAGCAAACCTAATCTTCTTTGGCCTTATCTTACATACACACCTATTAGTTAGCGAGTAATATTATTCTAATATTCAAAAGTGGATGTTCCATTTGGACATCCATTTTATAACTATGTAATATTGGAATAAAGATGAATAGAGACCATAATCACGTCCAATCCAATTATCATAAAATAAATGTCTCATAGAACACCTTTTTTGCATGTTAGAATGACTTTTCTCTTACTTAGCACATCCAGACTAGTACGAACTTAACCTGAATTCTTGTTTTGCTTGGCGTGTATTGTTCAGGGATAGTTGCTCACTTTGGCTCTTTAACGGGTCATGTATATTTCGTTAGAGAAGTATTATTTCAATACCTAAAAAGTTGGTGTCCCTTAGACACTCATTTTATTACCATTAGATGTGATGGTAGTCCACTTCTCCATTAACCCATCACATCTAATGGTGAAAAAGTGGATGTTTCAAGTGGGATGCCCACTTTTAGGTGTTGAAATAATATTTTGATTCCTCTATACCCTAAAATTAAGCATGTGTATGTAAAGACGCATTGGCAAATTCCATATGCATATGCTAAGAAACCTCAAGGTTAATGCATAGTTTAGTATAGGAATACGAATATAATGTGTGAATTAATAAGCATATCTTTTAGATACTTATAATTTTTTTTTCTATGATTATCTAGAAAATATTACACTTTCTCTCTGAAGCATAAGTCATATTTATTTTATGTCACGAGTTTAGTTAAACTGACCAGTGCACAGGCCAAATTAACTCACTTAATTGGCAAGTCTAAAAATACCATCCCACTAACATAAATTATTGACTTATTTACTTTGGCTACTAAAATGAAAACCTCCCTGAAAATTGGACAACCACATATTAAATTTAACTTGTTACATATCATAATATCATAATCCAATTCAACAACCAGTGCATTCTCTTAGTTTCAGTTATAAGCATAGTAACCGATTATACATGTAATCCCAGATTTTCAAAAATAAATAAAAGGTCAGAAATTTTTTTTTGAAGAAGAAGTGCGGTCACCTTCTTGTCGTTTCAAGTCCTGAATTTTACTAAGTCTGGCCTACATGCCCTTGGAGGGCCATATATTAGAGCTATTTCTTCTAATCAAAAGTCCAGGTAATTGTTCCCTAGAGAAAAATGAGTTGAAGAGAGATTTTAACGAATTTTATGAAACCCTCAAGTACTTCGTTTTTAGCCTGCAAGTTTATGAAATCGTAAGATTTTTCGAATCTAAACTAAAACCCAAAAATGAGATTTTGATTTGTTGGGATTTTGATTTTTCTAATATTTTATTTGAATCCAAATAGGGGGATATTCCCTTATTTACATTTATGTTTTAAAGTTAATGGGAAGAAAAATAAATGATTAACTTAAAGTTAAGAAATGTATGTAAATATGTGGGTAATGAGATAGCACAGTCCAATACATACCATTAGAGCTTCTAGAGTATTCTGAAACCGGAGGTGGTCAATAGAGAGAGCAAAATTGGTGTCTGAAACCTGGAAGTTGCCAGGCAGTCATATGACCCAGGTGGTCAACAGAGAGCACAGTAAATGCTGAAGCTTTGGAGAGCTTCTGAGAACAGGCGGTCATATAACCGCCCAGGTGGTCAACAAAGAGCATAAAAATCCCATTTCGAGGTCCAGAACACTTCAAAATGGTTTTCTCCTCCTCCACGTGAAAATCTCATTCCTAACGCATTTTCACCCTCCAAATTCCATGTTCTTTCATTTCTTCAAGTTTAATTGCGAATCTGCCATCCCTAAGGCTTAAAGGTACGTTTTCTCTTGGTTCTCTTCATTTCCTTCAAGTTCTCTTAGGTTATGGGTGGTTCCCATGTTTCTCAAGGGAGAGAAGCTTTCCACCTTGTTAGAAAGGGTTCTTGAGGTTTTAGAGCTTAATATAGAATTCTGCTTCCATGAGAAGAGGTATCATTTTCACTTCCCAGAGATCTGTTAGTGTGGTTACTACCTTTTCTACCCCTCCAAGTGAGTGGGTTTACATCTGTGACTCTTATGTTATGCATTAGAGTTATTTTTACGAAAATATGATTTAATGCTTGGTTTTAGAGAAATACGGCATAAGGATTTGAGATTTCTGTTGGTTTATATGTTTTGAATTGTCGGTTTTTAGAAATGTATTTTTGATAAAAACTCATGGGACCATGTTGGTTATAATGGTTTTATACAGAATTGATTATATGTGTAACTATTAGAGGATTTTATGATTGTTTCCTGAATTCTAGAACTAATTTGTGTTTATGCTATGGTTTTATACCTAGATACGAGGTTTAGAAAAAGGACTGAAGTGATGGTTTAGACTCTATGATTTCAGAATATGACATTGAGTTTTCCTAGTTTTTGGTTGGAACTATGTTTAACAAGTTAATAGTTTGAATTTAAAGAGTTTGATGATTGAATAATGTTTTTGATAATCAATAAAAGAGTTTTAGAGCATAAGTTTCCACGAGATTTAGAACAATTGGCTGCACATACTCTGGAGGTTTGGAATCAATGTCCACAAAGGGTGATTCCTTGGACATGGTTTCAGCCACAGTTATGCTAAGGTTAGATTGTAGAAAAATGACTTAAGTTTCAGAATATAACAAGCTTATTGTTAATAAGAAATGATATAGAGATTTAGACATAAAAGGATTTTAGAGCATGAATCTTTTGTTAGAACTAGCGGATACATATTCTGGACTTAAAATCACTAAGTATGGTTTCATAGTCACAATTATGCTAAGGTCAAACTTAGAGTTATAAAGATTCAGAGCTCTCATAGAATAAAATGGTTTTAAGAAGTTTCAGATTAATTACAGGAGTTGTAGAGAAACAGACTATGTGTTAAGATAAATCCATTAACCTTGGTACCAAGTATGCCTGCAGAGTTTCAGAGAAGGGACCTAGTTAGGTGCCCATTATTGTCACATTGTGCAGAGATTTTATTCAGAGTTTTGTTACGTCACAAATATTGTGCGTAACCGAGCGAGATTTCTGTTCTCAGGAACTTACCTTATGAGATTAGTTAATATCAGGTGTAATAGTAAATTATGTTATAATTAGTGTAATTAATATCAAATACGAAAGTTAACTAGTGGAATGACTTTTGAATTAAAAAAGTAGTCATTAGAAAATATGAAAGAGTTTGTGGTTTTAAACTTATATGATTTTAGACAAGAAAATGAATTAAAGAAATTGCTTTTTATTGATTTCTTGAAAGGATGGTTTGAAATATATTTATATAGAGACATGTAATTGCATAAGATTTTCAAGTACTTTTAATATTATTATGATTTATTTTATCTATTGCTCTTTGATGTTTATGAAGGGGGTTTCAAGTGAGGGCTCACTCCTGAGTTTTGGGTCAAAACTCACCCTTCTCATTTTTTCCATTTTTAGGTAAGAACAATGGCAGCCAATCCTAACACATCCAAGGAGATGTCAATGGTAAGCTTCACCAGAGTGAACATTCTGATCTTGTCTAGAATGCTCAGGACCTGTGTTCCAGGTTCCAACCTAGGGTATGGGTTATTGCATTAAGCATATCATGCTAAAGCTTTGAAGTTTATTTCAATAGTATTTCAATGATATAAACGAATTTGAAATTTTAGATTGACAGGCTCTATGAGGTTTTAGGTGTGATTTTTGATTTCAGAAAATAAATGATTGATCTAGAGAAAGTGATATTATGTTTTAAATAGACTTTTATGAACAGAGCATGAGTTTTAGACACGATTATTTGATTCTAGAGAAAAAATGATTTGCATATAGAAAAGCCAAGTTTTTTATGTTTCATGGATTTCGATAAGGAGCATGCATATAGGATTAGATAGGTCCAAGGCTGACGTGAGAATCAGGATTTCTCACGTACCCGTCACATGCCCAGATTTCGGTCGTGACAATACAAAAGGTCATATTTGGACCTTGTTCATGTACATAATTCAAAAGTAGTCAACATACATCATATAGCTACAAATCCTGGAGTCAACAAACAAAAAGCCTCACTAACAATAGAGCCTACAAAAGAAATCTCCTAGCAAAACAGGCAAATCCCAAGAACCAGCTATTCAACAACCTGTGAATCTGAAGGAGAGAAGATGGGTGAGTCAACAGATAATGATGACTATAAATAAGTGGACAAGAAGGAGAAAATAATAAATGCACAAACATTAAAAATAGAACAAAATAGCTCATAAATCATGCAATTTCTAAAAGTAATTAATATAAGTAATTGTTCAAGAATTTCCATGTTTTCCTCAAACCTTTTAATAAAAGAACACTCATTAAAATTTCATTTCTAAGTAAACCCAACAGTTACTTGATATACTATCGCATTATTTTAAAGACTCATTCTTAAATAAAATTGATTCCATCATCAAATACTTAAATGAATCATGAGGGTTATATAAGAAGAACTAAATCTATGTGGGGTGTAGTCTCAACCCATTGGATCTCATTTGATGGTGTCTCAAATAGGGTCCTCTCACTTTTTCATCTAAATGAAAAAAAAAATTATATGCACATAGGCCGTTATATCTCTTTGACCTACAATCCTGCCATTATATCTCTTTGCTATAGCAAGTGGTAATGCCATATCTCTTTACTACAATGAACGTATTCCGGTTATCTTCACTACACTAATCAGTTCTAACTTAGAACTCATCATGGTTTTCTTAAACAAATTTTATCAAACACAAGTTTACCAATTCATAAATAAATCCTAATGGAATCTTAATCTTGAAAATGGCAATTCTCACAAATCATTTCAAGATGTCTTAGAGCATGATATAGTAAAATCATATATATATATATAAAAAGCTGGTGATAATTTCTCAGTCATCAAAACCATAAATCAATCATTATCATTATCATAGATAAAAGCTAACTAGTAAATCAAATAAATCAAATAGCATAGAATAAAAATTAACAACTTTGATAAATTAGTTTCTCCTATGAAAAAATTAAATTTAAAATATAGCCACTATGTAAATAGCCACTCACAACATGTGGAATCAATTGCTCTAGATGATAACTTCAGATGGAGTAGCTTGCTCCGCATTAACAAAATCTAAACAACATATACATTTTGACAAGCTCAGACAATTATTTCAAAACAATTTATCAATTAGCAGAGAGCATATTGAACAAAACCTCCAATTTATGGTACTTATAGGGTTCTTAAGGATTAGAGAAAAATCAAGTCTTAACTCTATCCACTATAGTCTATTGATACTAGATCTTCTAGCTTACTAAATTTATACTCAAAATGTCAAACATGTATCCTTCCACCATTATTAAGAGCTCGTTAGTTTTAAGATAAAACCTAGAGGCCAAAAAAAAAAAAAGAAATGAGATTGACATTGGAGACTACCTCAAGCTTTAGAAGCTAATGGGTTGAAGGATTTGGTGACAAATGAGACAATAATGGAGTTTATTGAATGATTATGGTAGAAGAAGATGAAAGAAATAGAGATGAAAAAGAGACTAAGAGATAAGATGAGCTAGGTGAGGTGGAATTTACTATGGAAGAGAAAATTGGACAGAAGCCAGTTGACAGGGTTAATGGGAACCAGTCACCTTGGTCCAATTAAGCCCCTAAAAGGTGGAGTTCAAAATCAGTAAGAAAGGTGAAAGGAAAATGGATGGACAGGTCCAATTACAAAGGTTTGGGTTTACTTCCGCTTGATGCTTCTGCTTCTTATTCATGCTTTTGTTCACGAAGCTTCTCTTCATGCTTTTGCTTCTGCAAAAGTTGGAAAGGTTGGCCTTTGCTTCTGTTTAATGCTTCTGCTTCTCCTTCCGGTACTTGTTCTACTTCACAGCTTCTTTTTTTGGTTAAGCTTCACGCTCTACTTCTGCTTCCTTTTATCTTTCTTTTTGGGGGTAATTTGAAGAAGGAAAGAGAGAGATGGGTTAGGTGATGGGTGATCCTGGAGACTAACAAGAGAGAGAGAGAGAGAGAGAGAGAGAGAGAGATGTGTGAAGTGTGCGAGTTCTTTTAGAGTTTTTAGTTTCTTAATGGTGGGAGGGTGCATTTGGGTTTGGGATTTATTTGAAGTATATTTGGGTTGAATTTCATTAATTTGATATATTCATTCAAACCAATTAAATATACATTTGTCATCAATCTCTAATAATTTTTTATTTTAAAAATTGTTACAATAATTTAATTTGTTCCTCCTGCATGTATATATTTATGTATATTTTATTATATTCAATTGAATCAGTTGACCTTTAACCTTTAAACTAGTGTCCTAATTCAATTCAATACCAGTTTTTTCTTCCTTGAAATTTACGAAGGTTTGAGGCCACCTTTCTCTTCTTTTATTTATTTTTTGTTTTAAAAAAATTGAGAATTACAAAATTCCCTTTTATTATTATTTTTATATAATATTTTAGTCCTTAAACTTTAAAAATGTGTAAATTGATATCTAACTTTCGTAAATATATATATTTTAACTAAAATAAGTATGTTATAACTTTGAATTTTAAAACATGTACAAATTGACTCCCTAAAATTTCTTAAAAGTGTGAGACTTATCTCAATATTTGTGATATATGTATTAACATTGATAGACAACTAACAAATAGTGATCAATTTGCTCATTCAATAAATTCCGTGTGGTTTTTATTCATGTATTAATTTTAATATATTATTATACCACCTTTTTTTTTTATGCCATTCACTTTCTATCCTTATATTCTAAAAATAAACAATGTTATCTCTCCTCTGCCTCTTTGGAGGGCTGACAGTTGCTTGCTTGTCTAGCTCAGCCCTACTGAGCTTTCCGGTAGGCATAGTTTCTTATATTATTCCTAAGGGTTTTCTTCCGAAATGCCCAGAGCAAGACAGCCTTATTCGCACAGAAGAGTGAATCTACGAGGGAATAATAATACAGATGCAATAAAGATTTTACCATATAAGTACCAAAGCCCATGGAAACATAAACAGGAAGCAAGCCAAGACCAAAACTGCATGTTTCTGAAAAACAAATATTCTTCAGCAGCGAGTCATCGCAAAAGCTAGGTGGCAAAAGGCCAACACATAGAACATGGAAGAAGCTAGTTGGGTGATACCTACTTCAATTCTTCTCATATTCTTTCTTTTTCTTGCTAGGTTCACACTGAATACGAGACATCCCAAGCACAAAAACCTCCCACCTAGTCCCCCTTCTTTACCACTCATAGGTCACCTTCATCTCATAAAACAACCCCTGCACCGAAGCCTCCACAAGCTCACACAGAAATATGGCCACATGGTATTTCTCCAACTTGGTACACGCAAGGTCCTTGTTGTCTCATCACCTTCAGCAGTAGAAGAATGCCTCACAAAGAATGACATCACTTTTGCAAACCGCCCTTATACCCTTGCTGCCAAACACCTCAACTACAACCAAAAGACAGTGGGGTTCGCTTCCTATGGTGACCATTGGCGCAACCTTAGGCGCCTAATAGCCTTGGAGCTTTTCTCCACAAACCGTCTTGCCATGTTTACAAAAGTTCGAGAGGAAGAGGTTCAGTTATTGGTGAAGCAAATATTTGAAGAGTGCATGGAGAGATCAAATAAGGTGTCAAGAGTAGACGTCAAAATGAGGCTTGTGGAGTTTTCTTTCAATGTCATGCTGAGGATGATATCTGGGAAGAGGTACTAAGGGAAGCATACGGCGGCTGAAGGAGGGAAGGAGTTCAAGATTCTGATGAGGGAGTTGGCTGAGCTTGAAGGGAATGCGAATATGAATGACTTCTTTCCGGTGCTGCAATGGGTTGATTTTCAAGGGTTGGAGAAGAGGATGGTGGAGTTGATGAAGAAGCTGGATAGGTTCCTTCAGAACCTTCTTGAGGAGCATAGGAGAAACAGGAGTTCCAATAATGTTGTTGTTGCAGGAGATCATAATAGCCAAATGAGCATGACTTTGATTGCTGTCATGTTGCACCTCAAAGAAACAGAACCAGAATTCTACACTGATGAGACTATGAAAGGAGTTATCCTGGTACGTAAATGAACAATATTTTACTTGGCATGGTTTTGCATTTTACATATGTTTTTAGTTTCGATCAAAGAAATCCGGTTAAGTTTGTAATCTTGTGGTTATTCTCACTACAAAAACTGCCCAACATATATGGAAAATTCATAGATCCTCTTGGAATAACAGAAAACACTTATTTAGCTATATTTATTGATTAACACATCAGTTATTACATTAAAAAATAATATTATTTATACATTCAAAAATAGATGCCCTATTTGACATTCATTTCATCATCATTCAGGATGATGAGTTAAGTGGATAGGCACCACAAACTCATCTAATGGTGGTAATGTGATATCTACTTTTTAGATGTTCAAATATTACTTTTTCTATTAAAAATATAGGGAAAATGAGAGACGATGACATACAAAATTAATGTGTCAATTAATAAATAAAACAAAACAAATATTTCTCTTGCTCAAACACACACACACACATATATATAGGATTTAATTGTCATGCATGATAACGTAAAAATTCTTTACACGGTCATTCAATCATGTATTGCACATAAGCTATGATAGTTGATTTTTATATCCGCACCTGGAAAAGTCATCCAAAGAAAATATTTTGATTGGACAATGGTGTAAAATAGTTTTACACTATCAATGTATCATATTAAACTCATATATATGTGTGTGTGTGTATTCTTAAACTTACTCTTTTTAATTATGAAATTTACTATATTTTGTTAGATTTTCAGTATAAAGAATTTTACAATTTGAAGTTGTAATAGTAAAAGTAAAATATCTAATTATCAATATATGATTAAATAATTATATATAAAATTTTTTATTCTTGTAATATATCAAAATTAAATCTTTTAATTATTGCTATTTCTCTCACAAAGTAAATGTTATGCTCTCAGATTCACCCACTTAACTCTAACTAATTCCAACACATTGGCCACATTTTCTGTTAAGCATTAAATTAGTTGGCATTGATTAGTTACAGCTATAACCACCCTCATTGTAATCATTGATATATAGATGAACTCAACAGCATGTAAGTGCATCAATTCATTCAGTATTATATCATTACTTACATATTGAATGAAATTCATTTTCCAGAACTTCTCCTTCTTTCTTCTTCTTCTTCCTTGTTCCGCTTTCAATCTTCACCTCACAGTAGATTTTCACAGTAATCAACTTGGTATGCTAGCATAATACATAATTTTATAAAGGGGACCATAGTGCTCTCAAAGATTTTGATTTTTAACCATAATATAACTCACACCAGCTGGTAAAAAAATTGCGCAGATACTGTTAATTGCAGGCACTGAAACATCGGCAATTACCATGGAATGGGCACTATCCCTTCTCCTAAACCATCCAGAAGCAATGAGCAAGGCCAGGAATGAGATAGACACAAAGGTTGGCGGAGGAGAAGATCAGCTAATGAATGAATCAGACCTTGTGAAGCTAAACTACTTACAAAATGTAATTACCGAGACACTTCGTCTATATCCTGTGGCACCGCAACTGCTACCCCACGAGTCCTCCAAGGACTGCCAAGTTGGTGGTTTTGACATCCCAAAAGGCACCATGCTGCTTGTCAACTTGTGGACCCTACACAGGAATGGTGACTTGTGGGAAGATCCAACAAGGTTTGTGCCAGAGAGATTTGAGGGAAGGCGAGAAAGTGGTGGTAGTGATGTGTACAACATGATTCCATTTGGTATTGGAAGGAGAGCTTGCCCTGGAGCGGTTCTGGCAAAACTTATTATGGGGCATGCACTGGGAGCTTTGATTCAGTGTTTTGAGTGGGAAAGAATAGGGCATGAAGAAATCAACATGGATGAGGGACTTGGGCTTACCATGCCCAAAGCTGAGCCTTTGGTGGCATTGTGTAGGCCACGCAAGGGCATGATTAAGGTTCTATCTCATATATGCAATTTGTGTGAGTGAATAATAACATATTCGGAGACATTCTTAGGTGGCCAATAAGAAGAAAAAATTGGTGCTCTTCCATTACATACTCGACACTTCAATGATTGTACAAAAAAAAAGTGATATGATATTATCCAATGTTTCGTGGAGACAAATTGGACTTATTGCAATAATAATAATAATATGAAGCTTAAATCACGAAGCATTTGTATCAGCAGAGGCAACGTGCCATTGGCAGAACTGGCAGGAGCTCATAGGAATGTAGAGTTGTAGACTCTTGCACTCTAGAATTCCGACAAAGACAATTACTGAAGCTCATCTTACGATCCTGAACACGACCTGCAACAGACTTGTTGTATAGCTTCATCGGTGGCAGGTGACAGCGATCACGAAACTTCAATTAAAATAAAGTTTGGTAGGGCGATCACAGACACATATATGTACACTTTGTTCAAACATACGTGAAGTTCGGAGCAAGGCCGGTTAAACATACGTCGTGTCTACTAGCAGAGGAAACTGCTGCTGATATTATCATCACATTAAATTGGTAACAAAAATGGTAGAATTTATTTTAAAGTATAATCGACGGCAAGGGCTCTTACCTGGTCATACATTAGTTTATGTGGTTTATAGTTTCCACAATCAAGCGAGATGGGAGTAGCTTGCATAGGAGGTGCACCAAATTGTTAACCGTTGAATGTAGAATATTGCTAATTACATATTATTTTGGGTCATATTTGCACACATTCCTTAATGATTAGATTATGGTGTATTGGATAATGCTGCACAAGATGATGACTGTGTGTGAAACCAGATACATATGAGCAGTATACCGTATACAACACCATCACCATGCCCATACATCAAATAAAGAACGGAAAGATGGTGGTAAAACTCACGAAAAGAGGAAAGAAGGTAGATAATGACTAGGGAAGGAATCAGGGAATGCCACAAAATTGTGGACCAAAGTTAAAAAAAAAGAAAGAGAAAATCACACTGATAAGGAAGACAGCAAATGCACTACTTCATGTTGCATAACGTCCATTTGCCTTTTGCAAGTCCTTAGCAGACAAAACAAACAGATGTTCAAAAGAAATTAATAAACTCCTCTAAATGATTGAACAAGATCTGATCTGATACAACATGATAAATGGGGAAACCAGAAAACGGGAGAAGGATTATATATGATATTGTTGTTATACCTCTTCAATGATAATATAGTTAGCTTCCAAGCCAGAGTCTAAACATCGATACAAGCAGAAGGAAAGCAGAATCAGGTGGGAACATCAAACCAAGATGAGTCACTGAACTAAGAATATATCTACTACCAGAAAAATTCATCTACATAACAAGATTTCGCACACAACAATTTCAAAATGTTAAGAGCAACAGTAGCTAAAATGAAATGAAAGATAAATCTGCCTCCTCCTCGTTGGATAGAACATGTAGTTTACAACCACCCCACTGCATTCATCATTTTCCCCTGTAATTTAAGGCATGCATTTGTAAGAGAAAATCAACTAATTTATACTTAGAAATGAAAACCACAGGAGAGATGAAAGAAGAATTTTAATTTCACTTACGTGTTCATCATCAAAGTTATGTTGTCTCCTTTAAGAAGGATTCTCCCTAATTAAAACAATTAAAAGCTTCAGAAATTGCATGAGCGTGTGGAAGGACAAAAAGAACAAAATTTGAGAAACCTTTAGCATACCTAATGTCTTTCTGGTCTTCTTCTTGACGTTCACTTCTTCAGCATCGTCCAGAACCAAATTCATGTATTCATCAAAACCCTGTTTAAAAAATATCACAGGATCCCTAATCACCTGGTGAAATACTCATAATGAGGGTATACTACATATAACAACAACCAAGCCTTTTTGCACTAGATTCGATCATGATCCAAAAAGTCTGCAAAAATCCTTAAGTAGGATATTTAAGTAATCAACATTTTTTGTTCAGCCACTTAAATTCATTATATGGTTGCAGGCTAGCAGCTGCAGATAGGAAAAGAAATCCTTCTCAATCAAAAAATTCAAAACAGAGTAGGAGGATTCAGGCCTGTTGGCAAAACATTTGCTACAAGCAATGGTTTTGCCATGCCTAGACAAAAGAAAAATGGCAGAAAAAAAGAATAAATGAAAAAGAGGGAAGGGCAGCTCCCAGTGTCAAAGGTCTCTGGGTCTCACGGAGTGTCTGTCCTCCTAAAGTTTTTTGATTTCAGGCCCTCTAATGATTGGAACAAAACACATTTATTTCCCCCAACTCAAGAGGGAAATTTTATAAGCTACTAATATGATTTAGAATGGTGCTGATGTTGCAGCCAACATAACAAATATTGGAGCAACTTGAAGCTCATGACAGTGATACTATAAATGTGTTGTTGCATTGACCATTGTTGCTCTGCCCAAGGCACCACATTGCACAATTGCAAAAATTTTACCAGGAAACTGACCACATGGTTCCTCACACTAGAGACAATAGTTGAACACAACTCAGGACATCAGAAGCCCAACATTTAACCAAACGAGGCTCTTTATTTATAATAAAATGCACTAGACACATCACCAACTTATCATTTCAGTGTACATCCATATTGTTACAAGTGTTAAAATGAATCCTTGTTGATCTAAATCTTGTCAATCCACCAACTGGGTCAAACCAACCAACAGACATCACACTAGTACCATTTGCAAGCCAACAAACACCAATAGCCCAAGTTAACCCATAAAGCAGAACAGGGCACCATAAAACTTGAATTATCTACCTCGATAAGCACTATCACTTGAATTATCTACCTTGATAAGCAATATCATTGCTTTTTGCATAATTTAAAGGACAGCAGAACAACACCAGTAGACTAGCGAAGACTCCTTCACAATCCAATATAGCATTAACCACAGCGTACATCTAAAGTTACATATAATTTTCAGGAAAAAAAAAAAAAACATGTTCCAAAATATGAAGACTCAATCTCGTACCAAAACAGTTTAAAGCCGACAACACAACCTTGTTGAGCACCCATGAAAGAAAAACAAAAAAACATTAAATTATATATATAACTCACAATGATTCTGCCTTCAATTCTCAAATCCTTTTGCTCGAAGAGCCAAATCTGAATGCGAGCTTTCTGGGAAAATCAAAATTAAAGAGAGAAAAATCGGTCAGACAAAAAGAATAGGGAAAATCAGGGCAAAGCCAGAATGAATCATGAACCGAAAAAGAGTATAACAAGAGTATAGGTAAGGACTTACACTTTGAAGGAACCTGAAAATCAAGTTCTGAGGAAACCAAACAAGAAAGGAACGAGGTTAGATTAATAATAATAATAATAACAACAATAAAAATAAAATGGAAAAAAGCGAAAGAGTAAGTGAAGTAAGAAAGGTACAATGGGTTGGGTCATAACCCTCTGAACTTTGGTGCTGGCCATGGCTCCCAAAAATCAGCGAACTAACGAACGATTGCACGGAGATGGAGGAGGACGAGACAGAGCGAGCTAAAACCCTAGCCAGTGAACAACTCTACAATCTTGGCTCAGCGAGTCGAGTCATTGGAGTGGGTTTATTTTGTCACGAATGGAGTGGGTTTGGTGGGGTTTTGACTTAATGGGCTGGCCCATTACTGCATTTGTTGAAACCAAGTTTTGTTTTCTACATTTTTTAAAAATAAAAGGACAACTTACACTGATTTTTTTTTCTTTTTTGAGAAATTTGGCGAGGTTTGTCTAGTTATCTTTTTATTTATTCGAGTGATGCTTGCCTCCGTGGGGATGCGGATGCATTGTTTATTATATGATAAGGACAATGTAATAACTTTATAAATAAATGAAAAATAGTATAATAATTTTATAAATTTAAATATTTCTTAAACTAATTTTACCAAAAAAAAAATAGAGTGAATTTCATCAAACAAATGAGGTTGGTATAATTTTTTGAAATAAAATCCAGCCCTTCCTTCTCCTATAAATTGTTGTCTCAAATTTTTTTTTTTTTGGGGTTAACTTGTCTTGTAGAGATTATTTGATGGTTTATATTACATAAATAAAAGGTTTAAATGGGTAAGAAAATCTTAAACTTATTATAATATTATGAACGGACTCAATTTTCAATAAAATATTATATATATATATATATATATATATAAATAATAAATAAATAAGTTTTGTCAAGTAAAGTAAATAAGTCTTTCTATAAACTTAAATCATAACTTATTTAGTTAAATAAAGCCCAAACAATCTTAAAAATATTTTCAAATATAAAATAGGGTTTAATTTTAATACACTGACAATGTAAAAAAGTTTTACATTGTCATCTAATTATATCTCTTCTTTTATATGACTTTCAAGTAATAGAGGTGAAAGTAATCATATTTGCTGATATGGATGAATGTATAAAACTTCTTTATACTATCAATATATTTCAATTAAATCCTATAAAATAAATTGAGTTTAATTTTGATAAAATAAAAATGGATACTTATCTAATTGTATATTTTTATTGGTAAATATTGTAATAAAAAAAACTGCTTTTATTTCTGTGTAAATAATTTATGAAATGAAACAAAAATTTCAAAAGGAACGCACCGCTCCTTGCTTGCATAGTAGAGTGGGAAGAAGAAACTGTATAGAATATATATTGGCGTTGTTCACTTGACTCAGTTCAGTAATCTTCTGTTAAAACATTTATTTATTTGTGAATTGTGATTGTGAGAGAGATCGCATCGAAGGAGAAGAAGAAGAAGATGAAGATGGAGGATGAAGCAGCATCAGCACCAAAGAGCATAGCGCACCGAATCGGAGGTGTCCAAAACGATGCGCTTCGTTTGGGCTCCATGGGGTCAAGAGCGACATCGTTGGTTCTCACCCTCTCCAATGTTCCCTCCATTCTGTAACTCTCTCTCTCTCTCTCTCTCTCTCTCGTTGCCGTTGCCAATTTCAAGCTTTAATCTTTCTCTGTTTTGCAGCTTTATTCACTTTTAGCTGTGAATCTTAGAGCCATTTTCCGTTACCATTAGGGCTTTTCAGTTTTCCCCTGAAATTACAAAAAAAAAAAAAAGAAGATTGATTTACAACAATCTAAATTCCCATCGAATTCAGCAGATTCTTTGTTTCTGTCTTTGCAAGTTTGGTTTTTTGAAGAGGTTAAAATATATGTTAATATTTGTGAAGTTGTCTTTTTTTATTATTAGTTTTTTAGCATGAAGTTGTGTTGTTGTGGTGTATTGACTGTATTCTATAATTGTTTTGGGGTTTTGTTTGTTATTTTCAGACAAGGAATATAAATGAAGTGATGAAGAGGCAATGCCAAGTCAACTTGTATGGAACTGCTTTTCCACTCAAGGAGGACTTTCACAAGCAAATTCTGTCTCGGTATATGAGTGTTTGGAATGATCTAGTATTCGCTTCTTATAAATGTTTCAAAGTTCAAAATTATTTCAGTGACAAAAACTGGAATTAATGTATGGTTTCTTTGTCCATCATCACAATTGACAATCTGACTTTGGGCCTTGTTTGTATGAGTAGTGTGGTTCTAGTTCTAGACATGGTTAACTTTATATAGGAGGAATTTCAGGCTCAGATGTACATGACCCATATAGGGAACATGGGACAATGAAAATTTATAGCAAGAATATCCATGTTCTATTAGTATGAAGCAAATATTAAAAGGAGAATAAGACTAATTAGCATTGCCATGTTGGTTCGCTCAGGTGGTTGGGTGGGCGGAACATTGATTGTTAGCAGAGATCTTGTCGTTTTTATTTTTTCTTTGGTTTATTTTTTACAGGAAAAAGAATTTTCTTTCAATTTGTTTTTAATTCCTATAGATATGTTCATATAAAGAAGGGTTGTGAATTTGATTTATATTGCCATTGTTCCTTGTAGGTTCCAGCGCCCTCCAGGACTAATTCCATCTTCTATGCTGGGTTTGGAGGCTTTTACAGGAAATCTTGATCACTTTGGTTTTGAGGATTATCTGAATGGTGATATGATTCACCTTTCTTCTTTTGTATTGCTGGCTGTCTTTCTTAACTAGTATCGTTTCTTTTTTTTTTTCTCTTTTTCTTTTTCCTCTTCAATTGATTAGCTGAATTATGGGGCTACATATACTAAGTAGGAGCAGTCACTATTGGACTGTGAAGTTTTTCTTTACTTCATTAGTAGTAGTCCCTGCATGATATATTCAAATCATCAATGCTAAATAGTAAGATTATTATGGTTCATTTACTGAATTAAAATGAAATATTAAAACAAAATATTAAAACTGTGCTTAAGTAACATTGGACATGAGACCCCATAGGGAAAAGGTTTGGCAATTATGACGTTGGACACGAACCCTATAACCGCACGATATAACTGGATTAGTTTATTTTTTATATTGTTTTTATTATTGAATCATCTTTTTGGGTCATCTTGGATCTTTTCTTTTGCGGTACTAATCGGAGAAGTGTAGGAAATGTAAAAGCATTATTATATTCAACTGTTTCGTAAGTGTATTATGTTTGTAGGAATACAAGGATATTTTCGGGCACATACAATTAAGTTCATTTTGGTCTTGAGATGATCATAGATCAATGTTGACTAAGCTTTGTTATGATGCTGGGTATATGTTATTATGTTTCTTTTGTTTAGGGTATGTTTGAGTTTGAATTTTGAAGGGAAAGGAAAGGCTTGTAGTGTAAAATTTTAAAATCTTACACTATAAGCTAAGCTTTTACTCCAAAATCCAAACTCACAAACATACCCTTAGAGAAAATTATAGAACAATGCACTAAATTTTTTCTAAGGTTGCAGGGAGTGTAATGCGTACTAAAATTTTCAAAGTTGATTCAAACTCATTGACATAGTTATTGAAATTTTGCACTACATTTAGATTTGGTTTGTCTTATAATTTGAATATGATGCTGTAAGTTAGATGCATAGTTTGTATCCAAAGAAGTTTGATACATAGGTGCAATTTTGTTTTGTAACCACCAAAGAAGTTTGATATAACATACTCAACTCAGAATCACATATTTTGTGTAAAGCTTTCTTCTATCGAATTGTCTCTACGATTGTAAGTTCTGGATCCATGGTAATTAAGGAATGCAATGTTAGCTATTGGTCCATTGGTCTTCGCGTTGTTTTTATTTGTACTTCTATTTGCCTCTCTCTCTCAATGTTTGGCCTCTCAATGTTTCATGTCACTTGCAGACCCCCGGGAATCAGAAACCTTGCGGCCATTGGACATGTATCATGGGATGGAAGTTCACCTTGGTCTGTCGAAGGGGCCAGTCTATCCAAGTATTATGTAATTAAATTTGGCTGTTACTCTATTTCTAGTACCAAAAAGAAAGTAGTTGATAATCAAAGCTTCTCCTTATCATTCAATAGAAGGAAAGGGTCCTAGGCATACTCAGTCCTGGATTTTCAATTGTTTCCGATGCTTTAAACGTTTCAATCTATATGAACACAGCATGAATATCGAAGAAAAATAGAATTTTTTGTATTGGAGGCACTTGAGTTGATCACTTGTTAGCATCCAGCATATATCCCACTTAAGTATCTAATGTTCCCTCTTTCTGACCCTGCCTCCCTGCCTGCCTGCAAGTGTCTGTTTGAAAAAAGATGGCAAATAAACCTTATCGATTTACTATGTTTTTCTTTTCCGTTATATTAAGGGTTTGTCTTGTATGCATGGAATGGTTGAGCAATATGTCTCTTCATCTTTATAAGGGGTACCATTGTTGAAATTGTCAAATAGCTAGTGACTAGTGTCTAATTGATTAATGGCGTGAGGCAGAGGATATTCTAGAGCAGTATCAAATGGCACTGTTTAAGTGCTTTTATTATTTTCTGTCATGGACAATGCACATAGCTAAGGCAGCAGTGACTCCTATCTGTTTATAGTTAGAAACCATATTTCTTCAATAAAGCCAAAACCATATTCACCACCTCATTTTGTACAAACTCGGGCTTTGACAAAACCAAATTTCCCATGAGCAAACTCAGCATGGGTGAAGGTTAAGTAGCCTCCAAACCCAAAATAAAAATAATTCGTACTCAATTAACCAAATTAACATTTTAATAATCTAACCAGGTAGCCAATTACTCATTTACTCCCCAATGCCTTGTGCTACACATTACCCCCGATTTCATGGTTTTGCATTTTGTAACTAGTTTTTGCAATGTGCCAAGCATCATTCTTCATGAACTAGTAACTAATTTGTCATCCACCATATGCAGACATTAAGAGACAAGCCAAAACCATACTAACTCTCTGGGACCATCTTTTCATCACAGGCTCAGTTCTTTTCAGAAAGAGTAGAGATTCATGTCGGTTCTTGAAATTATGTATATGCTTTATTTTACTTTCTAAAATTGAGAAATTATCAATTTATTCCCTGAATTTGTAAAAAATAAAATTCAAATAAATTTCTATGGTAATTCAAATCGCTTTTTATAATTCCAATGATTAGATTAATGTTTTCTTAATTCAAGGAATTAAAGTGAAATATAGATATAATTTCATTTAAAATGAACATTTAACTCTTATTAGAAATATCCATTAAAAGTTAGACATCGTTGCCTATTCCCATTTTAGCTAATTTTGCTGCGGGCTGGTTGGCTTCTTGCAAAATCTGCACGAGAGAATAGCTCCACAGAGAAGTGGGAAAACACGAGTAAAGTGTCACATTTATCCCTGAAATTATAAGCATATTTCACTTTAGTTCTGAAATTTTAAAATTAAATTTTTAGTCCGGAAATTGTATTTTATAGATCACATTAGTCTCTAATCAAACAACTGTTACATTTGCGACGTTACATTAAGTAACACATGACATGCCACGTGTCGATGACGTGGCATGCTGACGTGTGGCATGCGACGTGGTATGATGATGTGGCATGTCACGTCAGGATGGTGACATGGCATCATATCATAATAGGTTAGATTAGTCCTTAAATTTTAATGTGTCAAAATAGTCCTGAAATTTTCTAAAATATGTCAAAAAAGTCTCAAATTCTAAATTTCTCCTCTTTTGGTTTATGAAATCTAAATCCTTAATAATTCTTAAACCCACTTATTTCTTTCTCATTTTTACACCTTATTTAAATAATTCAAATTTTTAAATATCCTAAGTATAATTTAAACTTGATTAGTCCAAATTTAAGACTTTCATGTTTGACTAACATAATTAATTTATTAGCTATTACATTACATTTCTTGGAATAAAATTTTTATTCCAAGAAATGTAATGTAATAGCTAATAAATTAATTATGTTAGTCAAATACAAGGTCCCAAATTTGGACTAATCAAGCTCTTAATTATATTTAGGATATTTAAATATATAATGTGATGTTGTTAAAACATGAGTTGGATGTTTGAATAACATTTTTGTTTACAATTAGTAGATAAATTATGGATACGAATTCCTAAGATATCAATAATTACGATAGCACTAAATGAGTTGAAAGAGGAAGTTTCCATGCCTATTAACTAAGTGGTAATCATTAGTTAATCTAGTGCTGCCACTAGTTAAGTTCTAACATCAAGACTCTTGATGCGACCTTCATAATAAAAAGCATATTATAAATGGCACAAATTTTTTTTAGTTTTTTAATAATTCACTCTCATGAAATTGTAATTTACAGTTCAAACTTAATAAAAAATCCTCAGGAGGAGGAATTTTAAAGGGAATGTATGAAAGAATTTTTTTATAATTTTGTACTCTTAGATCTCAATAAAAAAAATCCAAGTTTGAAACTGCATTAAAAAAATGTCAAAGAGTATAATTTGAGATGATTGGGGGTAGCTAGAGCAGGGAGAAATTGGAGTCTTTTACTATTATTTCAAGAAATATAATGTAATAACTAATAAATTAATTATGTTAATTAAACATGAAGGATCTCAAATTTGGACTAATCATGCTCTTAATTATATTTAGCATATTTAAAACTTTATATTATTTAAATAAGGTGTGAAAATGAGAGAGAAATAAGTGAGTTTAAGAATAATTAAGGATTTAAATTTTATAAACTAAAAGAGGACAAATTTAGGATTTGAGACTTTTTGATACATTTTAAAAAATTTTAGGACTATTTTGACACATTTAAAATTTTAGGACTAATTGACGTATTTTAATATGATGTCACATTAGCATGCCATGTTATTGACAGTTACATGTCATTGTCACTTAATGCAAAATGTAACAGTTGATTGATAGTTGTTTAAATAATAATGTGACCTGCAAAATATAATTTTAAAGACTAAAATATTAATTTTAAAATTTTAAGAATAAAAGACCTTTACTCGAAAAACACAGATCTGATATCCCCAGTCCTAGCAGGAATAAATTTCCTAAGAACTTGTAAAAACTATGCGAGGCATGAACAAGTGAGGCGCAAAAAAAGTTTATGCGGAAATTGTTTCTGTTTTGATAACGATGCATCAAATAAAATGGATAATACAACATCAAAAAATTGAATAAAGTATGTTGAGAATATCATTTGAAACAAAGCTTTTATGATATATATTAAATATAGGATTTTATAACTATTACCGAAATATAATTTTACAGACTTTGGCATCTGATTTATTAATAAAAAATATTGTACTTTTTAAAATGAATTGAGGTGGCTCAATCATAAAACTTATGAAAACGGGACTCCAACGAAAAAAGACGACCACATCTTTATTTTTTACAATATGACCTCATCCTTCAATATGCCTATCCTGCGAAAATGACCCCATTGTTTTTTCTTTTCTAAAAGAAAAAAGGATGACCCACGTTTTCTTTTCTCTTTTTTTTTTTGAAAAATGTAAAAATGTTTAGGGACAAATATTTTAAATATAAGTCAATTGTCTTATAAATAAATAATTGACTTTTTCTGTTACAAGCAAGCAATTATTTGTCCTCATCCACTGCTCCTTGTTGGGTTAGGAATGAAAATAAGATAATTTTTTCATAAATAAACGTCATATATAAAATTACACGCAAGTAAAATATAGTATTATTTTATGTTGGTAAGTAAGTACTATCATGTGTGTATGTTAAGTATTCAAGCCAGGATCACGTTTTCGTTGCGCTGCTCACTTCTCCACCCACTTTACACTTCACTTCACAATTCAGTCACTGAAAAAAGACACTGAAACACAAATACAGAGAGAGAATGGAGAGAAAGGTTCTGCTAGTGTGTTGTGTTGTTGGCTTCTTGGGGCTGTTGTCGGCTGCAACAAGCTTTGCTGCAGAAGCAACACGGATTAAGGTAACTTTACCTTTTTTTCTCGTTAGAAGTGTTCTGTGTTTTGTTTTGTTGTCTTGCTTCCATCCATTGTTTAACAAAGGAAATAAAGATGGATCTTTTGGTTAGTTTTATTTTATTGGTTTATTCATCATTGATTTTGTGGTGTCTAACTCTTAATAGTTGTGGATGGCGTAGTTCAGGCTAAGCTTTGATATGTTGTGTCTTTATGCAGAATTTTTCAAATTTGTTAATCACTAAGCATTTAAGATACACTTTCCTTTCTCAGCTGTCTAACTGAGAAATTACACTGAGCTCCCACTTCTTCTTTTGGTTGATAACAATGTTCATCTTGAAGATTTTGTTATGCGTTCATTAAGCTTTCCCTTTTACTTGTCTATGGTAATTAGTCGCATATCCTTTCTTTTTCCATTTTTCTTTTTTCAATTTTTGAGCAGATGGTATCTCAAAGAGAATATGAATTTAGATGCTAGGAATATTTCTGTATTTGTTAAAGAATCTCCGGCAGGTTTAGTACCTTCCATTTTCTTAGTTGATTTTGCGCTTCCTAGTTGCGTAGTCTATTCCATGTAGCATGTCTCACCTAATAGGACAAGACTTTTTGTTGTTGTTGTTGTTGTTGTGCTTCCTGGTTTTACCATTGTTTGGAAGCCATGACGCATGCATACCTCAATATCTGATGTAGCCGTACCAGATACTTTTAGATACTCCTAGTTACATTTCACTTGTTTTTAGTTTGATTTATACTATATCTTTGTATCGTACCTATGTCGTGCTAGATACTCGTATCAGTATCCTTGGAAGTTCTGTTGTGTCTACGTTCTAAATGAATGAAAGCTGCCATTTTAACTATTACTCTCTAACATCTGCAGGGTTCTCAAGTTCATTTTGTTACACCAGATCAATGCACATATCCTCGAACTCCAGCTCTACCTCTTGGTTTAACTGCTGCGCTGGCTCTTATGGTATCTCAGATAGTCATAAATGTTGCAACTGGGTGTATTTGTTGCAGGAGAAGCCCTCAAATCCCTGATTCCAGTTGGAGGGTGGCATTGGTCAGCTTTATTTTATCCTGGTAATTTTCACTCTATATTTTTGTTTGTTTTCCTTTCGTCTTAGACTATACTGGTGTAGTTCATCATATAATTATCCTAATTAGACCTAACATATCAGCTTGTGGATTTAGGTTTATTCTTCTAACTAGGGCTAGGATTTGAACAAAGCATTGCTGAATCTATGGGCAGCAGAAATGATTTATATGATATCAATGGAATCTCCCTCATATTCTTTTATTTCTTGTGGACAGAATATTGAAATTGTTTTTTATTTTGATTTCAGTAAATGTTTGCTTCATGAACATTAAGTATTCTTTATTTGAGGTTGGTCTGTTTTTCACTGAGTTTTTGATTTGTTGATCAAACTTGTGTATCTGATTATCAAAGAAACATGAATGAATCTTGTTCGATTGTAATACATGTTGTGTGTGTGCGCATGATTGTGTAAAGTTGCATTGAGTCTCTGCAACATTTAACTTCTGTCTGATGCCAAGGTTTGGTGTTGATTAGAGTACTTCTGTTAGGTTATTTCAACTCAGTGAGCTACACGAGTTCATGTAAAATTGTGGAGAAAAAATTGCATGCTCTATAACGTAAACATTGTGTTCACCTAGACTTCAAGGCTTGTCATTTTATGTGCATGTTGTGTGACAATGTCAGACTAGGATTGTAAACTAAACTCCTAGTCCAGTTCTTTATGTGCTTGAAGTCTCTGTTGAAACAGGTTCACATTTGTCATCGCATTTATTCTGTTGCTAACTGGTGCTGCCCTGAATGATCAACGCGAAGAGAGTGTATACTTTGGCAACTACTACTGCTACATTGTGAAACCAGGAGTGTTTGCAGGGGGTGCAATTTTATCACTTGCAAGTGTTGCATTTGGTATTGTCTATTACATTACCTTAGCTGAGGGAAAGAATGTTAGCAACCCTTGTGCTCCCATGTATCCAAATCATGGGGGCATAGCCATGGCACAACCACAGCTCCCACCTCAGCCTGGTCAAGAACCGGTGTTTGTACATGAAGACACATACATCAGAAGACAGTTCACATGATAAACACCTCTCAGCACTTACTAGAAGCTCTACAAATATATATATGTACATCACTCATTTTACCAAGGCAAACTTGGCTTGGCACAGTGAACTGTGGGGCTGCTTGTTAGTATTCCAAGAAGTGGTGTTTGTATGCATATGTGTCTGAAAAATGTTTCGTCAGGAAGTAATGATTTTTGCAGTGTTTATAAGTTAATGGTCCTGACAAGTGACAACATACAATTTAAGACGCCTCTATAATCTTCACCTCAACTGATTTTGTTTTTAACTAATTCTTACCCAGAACCACGAAATGTCTTGACAAAAGGCTTACTTCAATATATATGTTGTTTTACTTTTGCAAATAATAATATTGTATTGTTTGCAAGATTTAAACTTGAAACCTTACACAATTCACGAACCTTGTTGCATTAAAGTTAGACTTAAAACCAAGGAAGAGAAAATCGGTTTAGGCATCGAATTGGTCAAAGGTGCTGATTCAAAGATTTAAAAGTCAATTGATTTATTTAAGTTATTGAAATATAATAGAAAATATATTAAATTATTAACATTAACATAATCAACATAAAAAAAAAAAATTTATAGGTCTACAAGAAAAATAAACATAATTCATATAAAGTTTCTCTAATCTCACCTCACAGCACAATCACAAAATATTTGAAAATAATATTTGTTAATGATCAAAAAAATTTATGATGAAAGTCTGTAAATGATGAGAGAATAAAAATCCAACAATCTTTATTAGTATCCTTCTTTGATTCCATTTTTTTTTCATTTTGTTCTATGACTATCACAAGATGTCAGCTTTTAAGTTTAAAAAAAAAAATTAAAAGTTCCAAACTGCACAAACCAATCCAGTCGATTTTCTCAATTTTCAGTTTTGACTTGTTCAATTTTTGGAGCTTAATGAAAGAACCAGGTGACCAGTTAACACGCCTGGCCGGTTTTCTCTTCCATGCTTAAAACTCATTCAAGATAAAGGGTGGGTTGATATTTGTTGGCTCCGTCCTAATGGTTCTTTCAGAAGGGAAAAGTTTGTTGGCTTCAGCAATGGATTGCTAGAGAGGTCTTCAAACAAAAGAGTAAGGATATAGTCTTGATTCACAGTAAATCTTATACGCGACAAAAATCTTATACGCGACAATATATCAACTATTCAAAGTATAATTTAAAGTTAAAAATATATAAATATTATAAATGCACTTGTTAAGACTATGCTACGTGTAGAATTTATTATAAGTTCGAGACTATATCAACATTTTCCCAAACAAAATGCAAGAATGACAATTATTTTTAAATGTGCCTGTTATCCTTCAATTGGTTATATAAAATTTTGAACCAAATCTTACAATAAAATCAGATAAGTTTTGTCTCCTTACCTTGCCATCCAGCAAAAGGAATCAACAATAGTCTCAAGTAAATACGAGAGTTGAAATTCTGATTTTGTTACATGAACAAATGGACCCAGTACCAATTGGCATGAGTATTTCTAGAGTCAAGCTTGGCGTAACTTAAACACCACCAACCATTTAAAAAACCACAAGGCATAGAATGACTTCAGCTACCACGCTTCCAGTCAATAACCAGATGACAGTGTGTCAAATCAAATTTATTCGCTGACAGCAATCAATGGGAGTCCCCTAACATCCCAAAGAAGAAGATAAATCAATACCGGTTCCAACAATTTCAGAATGTTGGCGAGTCAGAACAAGAGAAACAGGCAAAAGATAGAAGCCGAGAAAGTAATTGTTAAAAAATATGGTCAGGTCAAAGGATCCAAACAGCTTACCAGCCTCCATGTCTTGAGAAGTAGTCATTATCCAGTGATATAGCAAGAGCTACTGCTACAGCTCTCTCGGCCAGGGTCAGCGGACGACTGACTTCCAGGTCTTGAACCTGCAGAAGGACCACCACATATCAATCAGTAAAGGAAATAGGAAGGGAGTGAGTTTTCTGAGCATTGGCGCCCTTACCGCAGCAGCAAGGCCAATCTTGGAGCCGGGATCTGAACTCCCAAACCGAATAACATACTGACCAGCATCAGTCAAAATCTGCACATTGCATAAAAAATATAATTGGTATTCACTCCAATAAACAGGATGACAAGTCTGAAGAATTGAACATCAAATTCTTCCAGTCTAGTTCAGTTGAATGACTCCACAATAACAGTTAGACAGAATGATGTATGATTGGAGGCCCAAGTTTAAATCTGTGCATTCAAGAAATAGGAAGAAAAAACAGCATGCAAGGGGTGATCTGGAACACAAACAATAGAGGGCCGGAGAATCCATTTAATAACCAGGGAATACGGAAGAAAGAATTGCATTATTAAGAAATATATGAACTAATCACTTATAGTTATTAAAATCCCTTTATATAGGATAGAACTCTCTCATTCCAAATCCTAGCCCTTCGATACTAGATCTAATCAGAGCTAAGGTAGCTTGAATGAGAAAAATTGGAAAGACAAAACAAAACTAAGATAAGGCTGCTAAAATACTTGGGCTACTTTGGTGTGAACTGTGATCCTCTTTTTCCTTTTTTTTTCTCTTGATGATTGTTAATTCAATAAGTTAAATGTTTTCTCCCTTCCGCTTTCTACTGCTCTGCTATAGCTCTTTCTTTCCATGCTCTCTCTCTTTCTACCATATATTAAGCCCTAAATTTTTCTTTTCTTGGTGAGAGAAAGGTTAAGGGAGAGAAGAGGCTGCCCCATTGCAAGAATAGGAATCAAAGCCAAGACTTTGTTTGATCCTACCAACTGAGAAAACCCTCAATGACAAACCAAAAATTATTTATTTGAATTTTTTGTTTCGATTGAAACTTAATGAAATATAAATATCAAGTCCACAAATTTCAATTGATTTTTTGTAGAACAAAACCATCAGAAAATCCAACCATGAAATATATATTTTAAGAAGAAGAATTTACATACGATGTTTAAAAATAACGGACCATGATTAGAAGAGAATGACAGTAATTGACAATTAGCAAGCATGTCAAACAAAAGTTACAACAGCATGTATGCAAAAGTGAAATAAGAAAACTGGTAAATGCCAAAAACCAACCTCAAAGCCAAAACCTCTCCAGTCACGATCTATTTGAGCTAAGACCTCACCATTAACATCTTTCAAGGTAAATGTCCAATTCCAAAGGCCAGGATTCTCAACTATAGCAAATTGCTTCTTCCTGCAAACCTTATTATTTCAGACTTGCATTTCGTAGAATAGACAAAGCCAAGAATTTGTCAAACACTTAAACTAAAGCTGAATATGGACAGGACAGAAAAGTTAAAAAGCAAAGACATCCAATAGAATGCAAGTTGCTAAAGAACCCAGGTTCAAAACTTAGATAAATTAAATATTACTACGGCCTGAATTACTTCCCATATAGACAGTTAAATAATATCTGACTGTTTTTTTTACTAAGATTTCAACTTCTAGAAGATTGAATAACACACACATGCTTGAACACAGCATAGTCTTTTCCAAATAAAATATTCAGATCTAAAAGACAGCTAAATGGAGCAAAGTATGTTATGATTTTGGCAATTACAATAACTACAACTCAAAACAAAGCATCTTGACATTACCCTATGTACAAATCATAGATTCTCCTCCAAAGATGCCACCGCCTGTGAACTACTCCAACTTCCTGAAGAGAGGATTCAGTACAATTAACTGCCAATTTGCTGATAAACATGATTGGGTGATGACAATGTGCAACATTAGCAAAAATGGCATACCTTACCGTCAATTTCTGCATAAATTGAGCTTGTTAACCACCAAAAGGGTCTGCGAACCTAACCAGAGAAAAAACATGCCTCAACTCAAGCTAAACAAGAAACTAACTAAAGACATGTTCTACCAGTTTTACTAGTGCGAATTGAAAACATTTTATGTGCATCAAAACAACCAACATAAAAAGTTATATGTTTTCCTCACCCTAAAAAGCTCATTCCCCAAAGCATCAGTTATGTACGCAACAAAAGGCCGCCTTAGACGAAGCAACTGCAGCAAGAAAGGATCAAATAGAATGAAATAAAACAAGTATTTAAACAAAATCCATCATAAAAACATGAATAGTGCAGAAAAAAGTAAACATATCTAATCAATATTTGCATATCAAGAAATTATAGCATAAATAATAAGACCCAACTACATGCCCATCATGGAAAACTGACTTTTCTACCCACATGACCCGGCAAAAACCAGAGGAACCTGAATCAGCTGAACAGCGCAATTCATGATTTCAGGCTCACATCGAACAATTCCAGCAATTCGTGCAGTGACTCCAGCCACTGTGCAATTGGCTCTCCGATATGTGTTGTTTGGATTGCAAATCATATCAAACCAGTAGATACAAATCATAAATTGCACAATTTCTACAACTGTGCAGTGTGTTTTAATATATTTGATGTACTGATGTTCAAATCAGGACTGTCTTTCATTATAAGTAGTCTATGGTTGTTAATATCAAGGCACAATACAAGTTGAATCGGATTGGGAGTTAAGTACTGAATGTGAGATGTAGAGTGAGAGGTGAATTTGACAAATGCCATTTAAGAAGATTCATGATAGAAGTATTATTCCTACATTAGAAGAAATTCCCATTCCGATAGGAAATTTTTGGGAAACTTTAGCTGTTTTCTTTTCTGAATCGTTATGATTCACTATTAACGAGGTTTTTGAGGGAATTGTTCAATAGATGCTCAACAGATTAGTTACAAATTTTTTACATCCCTAACATCATGCCGTTTTTTTCTTTATCCGGATGTTAGATTTGATTTGATACCCTCAAATTTGGAGTAATAGTTTCTTTTCTCTTCTTGGAAAAATAGCGGTCTACGTGCATCAAATGATTGAGAAATGAACAATACAAGTAAAGCAATTATATTAATAAAATACGCAGGCATTAAGTTGTTGCTGATGCAATTTATACAAAATGATGGTAAAACAGAAAATACAATCATTAATTTCTTACTATGTGAATGATACGTGAAACATAGACACAGTATAGGATTTTAAAAAATAGAAGAATTGAGAATTAAATGACTGAATGGAATACCTGTCTGGCAAGGACGTTGCTCTCTTCACGAATAAAACCTACAGGCTACGTCATAGGAAGCAGTAACAAACGAGTTCAACCATCATTATTACGACCGATGCTAGCAAAATAAATGCAGATGGTATAACTGGAATAGTGAAAAGGAGTTAAAAATTATCACTGACCGACTGAGGGTAGCACACATCTACAATGGCATAACGATTTTCCTTCAATCCAACCAAAAAAATCACAAAATTAGACATGAAGTCATGAGCAACATTCAAGAGAGTTAAAAATAACAGGAAACCAAAAAAATAAAATTTAATAATAAATTCTTGGGAGTTGCAAGAGTAATGCCCTGCAAACTCAACATGCAAAGTTTTTATTATACATAATGAGAAGGATAAAATGAAATCGATTATTAAATATGTCGTTTTGAGATAAATACAGCCATCAAAGACCAAGAGGATCACCTGTTCAAAGCCAAATACAAGATTTGCCCACTCAATATCTCTGGTGATTAGCAAGTTGGACCTGGCAAGCAGAGGCGCTACCTTGGCCTAATTGATAAATAAAAAGAGCAAATAGAACCTCTTAGTCTTGAATTTAACAAAGACTTATTAGTAATCCAGAAAACTGGAGGCATCATCAAGGTATAGTTCAACTCTAATCAAAGCCTGAAGTACCAATATGCTTTACATGATGACAAATTACTACACCATTACATCTAGCATGATGCACAGCCAGAGTGATCCACCAGAACCTACACCAACCACCATATTTACTCTACTTTTCTCTAATCTTTGTATACAATTTCTAACAAACTCTAACCTGAATTTCCATAATCCCTATCAATAATACACCATTAAAAAAATTAAGAAAAAGAACAAATAGAATAAGCACACGATTTCACCTCTTGTGGAGATTCTGGTTCCAAAAACTCTGAGATTGGAGGTTGCTTCAAGACCTTTTTACCACTCCTCACAGCTCCATCATTTTCTTCTGCAACATATGATGAATCAGAAAACCATGTGGGGTCAGTACCATTATGAACCACTCTCCTTCGTTGCTTCTCTATGGGGTGGTTCTCCACTTCCCTATCAGCCACCCAAAGTTTCATTAGGAATTCTCTTGTCAAGTGATCGTCAGCTTCATTCCCACGGTTAATGATGTTGCTTCCAAATCTCCGAGACACGATCATCATGGGGTTGTTGTTCTTGGTAACAACATTTCGTTGAAGACTCAAGAGCCCATGAACATGGGGCTTGGTGGTGATCTTAGAGAGGCAGCGCCAACCCTCCTTTGCCCAAGTCATCTTCTACCAGAAAGATTGCAACTTTGATGAATGAGGGAGGAACTAAGAAGTAGACAAAGACAATAACATAAAACAAATGTTAAATTGCGGAACCTTATTATATATTGTCATAGGCTAAGCTGTTTTGTGATAATAAGAGTGTAGAAAATACCAGTGAAGTCACGGAGGGATTGCTTGTGTTGTGGTCGTACGTTTAGTTACATATTAAAAGTATTAAATTTTTCAATGCTAATTAATTAAAAGGGTAAACCAAATATATATTTAAGCAAAAAGAAAAAATATCATTACTAGTATTTCAATATCAAGATCAGCATGGGTATGGAGACGAGGTCAATGATGAAATAAATCTTTTTATGATATTTTTTCTTGAATTTACTATGGGTTTTTTTTTATTTTTCTTTGAACACGGCATAAAATAGCAACTAAATCGATAGTCAACTTTTGTAGGGGAACATGAGATCACTCGAATGCAAAATAGCTAAGGGCCAAACCCATTAAAGCAACTGAACTTTTTATTTTCATCAAGACCAAAAAATAAACCATGTTCATTTTTTGCAACTCTCTTATTTTTTGTAATTATTTTTATCTTTTTTCATTACATTTTTCCTCCTTATTTTTCGTTTGAAGTTTTTTTCTCATTTTACATTTATTACGTTTTGAAAAACCAAAGCCCAACACATTTTTTGGTCAGAAGCCAAAGCCCAACATGAAACGACACCCAAACAAATCCATCATGGCACAGAAGGAAGGCCCAACAACACAAACACAACGATGGATAAGGGAAAAAAGGACAAAAGAAAAAGAAAAAAGAACGCAGCAGCAACGTAAAAAGGGAGGAAGCCGTGCAGGTAAGGGCAGCGCTCCGGCGGTGAAAGGCGTCTTTTTAATTTTAGCGGAACAAGATGAATTATTGCATGTATATTATATGGTTTAGGATGTTCAAGTTATGGACTATTGGACGGACTAGGAATAGAAACTAACTTACCTTGTTTTTTATGTGAACTGATTGATTCCTTTCTTTCCTCTTGTTTGTGATTGGTGGCCTCACTGAATGTTTTGTCTCCCCTCCCCTCCCCTCCCTTGGGTTTCTTCCTTGTTTCTCTTCCTTCCACCCATAGTATACCCTCTGCACAAATATCCTCGATTGGCAAAATTTACTTCTTGTTTTTATACTTATTTACTTAGTTCTTTTAGGAACGTAGATAATGGATTGTCATCAAGATTTGGGCCAAAATATTCAGACCTGCACTTAAATAAAATGGGCCACTTTGATCATCATTTTTTTGTTTTTTGTTTTTCTAAGACGAAAATAAACTTAGACCCAAAAAAGAGGAAAATAAAATATAATAAAGGATTGGAAGATGAATACTTGCTATTCTATTTTGAGAGCAGTACCAAAAAGCCGAAATAAAATTCATGGTCATGTTGATTGGGATGGATGATCACTTGCTTCGAAAGAATATTGGGATATTAAAGGATTTCCTGGCTCCAATGCATGTTGATCGATACCAAAATTCAAAATGCCAATGCTGGTTAATGTAGATTTGAAGGTTCAGGCAAGCTATCGAAAAGGAAACCATTACATGATGGATGCCAATAGTTATCAGATAGATAGGTTGATGAATTAAACAAGAAGTCTCCGGACCCACTACAGTAGCTTGCATGCCGTTTCATTTGGTATCAAGTAGATTACTAGATAAGATGTATACGACTCCACTTAGGGTATGTTTGGAGCATGAAATGGAGAGAGTAACAAACCTAAATTTAAGTGACTCTTGTGTGGAAGCAATTTTATAGAAGAGGATGGAAGAAAAATGATGGAACAGACGTGAACTCATCTTTTATTGGTGTACCCACGTATTGTGTGTGGCTAAAAAATAATTAAAGATGCATTCTAATTCATAGGCTTGAATATGCTAAATTTGCTTTCATTAGACATGTTATTTTATATTTTCAATTTATTTTTTATACATTGATAGCACAACAGTAAAAATATATCAAAGTAATAAATTATAATGATTAACTCTCATATTAATTATGTTAGAAGTCTCACATTTTAATGTACCAATAAAAGAAGTCTCACATACAACGAGACATGATTGCCAAAGTATTTTACATTTATAGTGTATAAACATTAAATTTTAAAACAAAATCCAAAATACGAGTTGATATCCAAAATTGTTTGGTTTTATTTCCTACCACTAGTCTACCTATGTTAAATGTAAAGGGTGATAAAATGAGTTAAGCTCTCGTAAGACCCACCAACTCACCATTATTTTTGTAATGACCGTTAAAAAAAATTAAGTAAGGACTCCGTGCACCTAAGTGGTATAGACCACTATAGGTCTCTCTCTATCTTCATATTCTCTCTTCTTCTCTTCTTCCCGTAAAACACAGAACCCCTTCCCTCTTTCTTTCTTCCCTTCTTCCTCTTTCCCTCATCTCTTCTTCTTCTTACTTTCACACAAAATAATAATAATAACACCACCACCTCCATCATCATCATCACCTCATCTTCCTCCTCATCCCCCTTAACCACACACTCTCTATCTCCCTCTCCTCTACCCATTTTCCCTCTCTAACTTCCATTAGAGAGTTGAAGATTTTAGGAGCTTTGGGAGTAATTTTCTTCATCAATTCTATTCTCCAAGTGGTAAATTAGCTTATAAACTACTCTATTTAAATTGTTAGAGCTTCTAAGTTTAGAATTAATTTTAGTGTTTCTTCAACCCTATAATTTGGGACTTTTATTGAGTTGGGGATAATTTATGTAAATTAGTGATATTGTTAGCTCACAAATATTAATTGTCTTGTTCCTAGAGCGATAGAGATCGGGCATCAACACTTGAATTGGTGGCAATTGTGGAGTTGATCTTCGATTCTTTGAACCACTAGTTGTGAGTAGATAGTGTATCTAGCTTACTTTATGCATAATAAATTTTGATTATAAATATAAAATTATATGGAGAGTTGAAAGTATGTAGATATAGGAGAAAATAATTTATTTATCGAAAATGACGCTTTATGTTTGAAATGGAAATTGTCATTGTAGGCCATAATTTGGTCAATATGCTTATTTAAATATTTTTAGTCAAATTATAGTGAATATTGAATATTGGAACATCTTAAGTTAATTATTAAGTTTGAGTTTATTTATATTGTAAAAAAATTCTAGAAGTGGAATGTGCATGATTTTGAATTATGTTGGGGAAATTCCATAGTTAGAACCTAGTTAACGGAGGAGCGTTAGCCTTGGTGCACCATGAGGAACTCCAGTAGCAGGTGAGGTGCTAACCCGCACATAGCTCAACTATGTCTGGACTTGTATATGGCATCTGCACTCCAACAGGTGTGGTGCTAACCCGCACATGATCTTGGGTCATGTCTAGACTTGTTATTGTTCTACTTAGGACAACTCCCCGTTTATGTTTAGGTTTATGTGATTTTAAAAAGCTATGTTATCAAGAAATCTCAATTTATGGCTAGAAAAATATTTTTATGAGCACATATACATTATTATGTTTATATTGATTTATTATTGCATCTAGTAAACTATGGATATCCTATCTTATTGAGTTGCAAAACTCACCCTATTATATTCCATTTTTTTTCAAATACAAGAGTGTGTTGATTCTGTGTTCCTTCGACACAACCTTAGAAAATTCTAAGTTGGTGAGCCTTTTTGTAAAGGCCCTTTTTAGTGGGAACTCTTATCTTGTTCAGCCTATAGTTGTCAATTGCTCCATATGTCACAAGGGTTCTCTGATCTAAATTATGACTTAGCTATATGGATTTGGTTATGGAAATGATTTGTAAACTTAACTTGGTTTTATACCTGAACTATATATGAAATTATGTTTAATAGAGTATGCAAGTCAATTTGGTATTATAACTGGATTATGCTGAGATATTGTTATGTCCTGGAAGGCGCATTCTGTGAATGCTTGATGCCCAAGTGTTGTGAAATTATTGGTAAATATTGCAGTTATAATTTTATTTGGAAAATGTTCCAAAACAGAGGAAACTTCTTCCGTTTTCCTAGAAATTTTGGTGTGTTAAGGCTTGCTGGGAAAGGTGTTCCCATGCGCCGTCATGACTTAAATTGAGTCGTGACAAAGTTGGTATCAGAGCTTTAGGTTTCCTGTGTAATATGGAGCAAGTGTCCTTTAGTAGAGTCACGATTGTGTAAATGGTTGCCGGCCCATTTTCACAAAGCGCGACCCTATCAAAGGCCTAATAGGAATGTCTTCTTAAGTATATTTTTAAGTCGTTTGATCTTATGTCATTCTTATTTCAAGGATTTTTACCTGCTTTCCGATTTTGTGTTCAATCTATTAGGTACGATGCCTCCTAAAAAGCTTCAGCGCAATATAAGCTTAGGAGATTATAACGTCTCTAATGTAGAATTGACCAGGCTCCCGCTCCCCACTTAGAAGAAGGGGACAAAATCGGGTGGAGGTCGTAGAGGTCAAAATCGGGGTGGAGGCCATAGAGGTCAAAATCAGGGTGGAGGTCGTAGAGGTCAAGGCCGGGGTGGTGGCCTTAGAGGTCCTGGTTGGGGTGGAGGTCGTAGAAGGACGGCAGACCAGAACCAAAACCTGAACATGAACCTTAACTGAACAAGGTGATGCTGCAGGACTACAAGGGCAACCAGTTGATCTTGATGCTTGGATGTTAGGCATGCAGCAAGCCATTGATAATTTGGTGGCAACATTAACCCAACAGGCAAGGGATGGAGCCCAAACACATGATGAGGAAGAACCTCCTATAAGGAACCGTCAAATCCAATGTGGGCAGATGTTCTATTGAATCATTCCTCAAGTTGAATCCACCTACATTTTCAGGAAATTTGTTGATGAAGATCCTCAAATGTTCCTAGACCGCACTAACAAGGCCCTTCGAGCCCTTAGATGCCCAACGATAGAGCAGTGGAGTTAGCATCTTACAATTTAAATGGTATAGCTGAAGTGGTATGAAACATTGCGGGAAGGTAGGGAGACAGCTAGATTGCCACCTATGCGTTGGAATGAATTCAAGGATGTGTTCATGATGAGATTTCTTCCGAAAGCAAAAGGGAGGACTTAGCCCAGAGTTTAGAAGCTGAAGCAAATATCGGGTATGTCAGGAATGAGATGAAGCTCACTTTTCCGTCTCTCTAGATATGCCCAGATTTAGTGTCCACTGAGACCAAGAGAGTTTGAAGATTTGTCCGAGGATTGACACAACCTTTATTCAGCTCTTTCATCAAATGTCGATAGAATGTCCTATGCTGAAATTGTGGATGCTGCTTAGAATTGAATCTGGATTGGAGGAAAGGAAAGCCTCTTGGAGATAGCCAAGAAACCTAAGATGAAAGGAGTTTCTCTGGAGGTTCTAGCTCAGGAGGAGGTTATAGCCCCAAGGCAACATCAAGAGCACTCGGGTAGGGCCACCTCCTATGGGCCTACTCCGATGAGTGTATCCAGTTCTAGATCTTATTCTGTTAGCCAATCTCAGGGAGCATACAAGGTTCTGGGCAATCAGGCCTAATAAGGCCATTATGCAGAACATGTGGGAAGCATCACTTTGGAATTTGTCATGAGAACGAGGGGCATGTTATGGTTGTGGACAAACAGATCACTTTTGAGGGACTCCCACGCTTACCAATAAGGTCCCAGGTCAGAATTCAAACTATCAAGTCGTACCAACATCATCTCATTCAGCTCTTTCCCTAGGAATTCCTTTGGTTCTAGTGGTAAAGCTATAGGTGGTAGAGGCACAAGTGGCAGAGGGTTAGGCCAGAGGGGCAGAGGTCAACCACAAGTGTTTGCTATGACACGGCAGATGCTCAGGCATCCAATGAAGTAGTTACAGGTACACTTAAAGTTTGCTCTTTTGATGCATACGTATTGGTTGATCCAGGTTCTATACATTCATATGTATCTTCATATTTTGCATCTGGCTTTGGCAAGAAACCGGGTTGTTGGAAAACCCATTTTTGGTTAGTACTCTAATAGGAAAATTTACTGGGTTCCTTAGTATTCGATCTTGTGTTGTCAGCGTGAAGGGTGTGGACACTTTAGCTGATTTAGTGCTTATTGAGATGGTTGATTTTGATGTTATCCTAGGCATGGATTGGTTAGCTCCTTGTCATGCCAATGTCGATTGCTATTCTAAGGAAGTGAGATTTAACATTCCAGATGGTCCGTTTTCGTATTTAAAGGGGATGTTTATCTCTCCAGCTAGTCTAATCTCATCCATGAGTGCTTTGCACTTGATGAATAAAGGTAATCAATCCTTTCTGGCGGTAGTCAGAGATGTTGAGGCTAAAGTGCCTGACATTGACCAAGTTCCCATGGTTAGAGAGTTCCCATGTGTTTCCAGGATGATCTACCAGGATTGCCTCCTGATAGAGAGGTAGAGTTTAACATAGACTTGGCCCCAGGAGCTCAACCCGTATCCATTCCTCCTTACCGCTTGGCTCCTCCGAATTACGGGAGTTAAAAGATCAATTGCAAGATATGCTAGAGAAAGGTTTCATTCGTCCGAGCACATCTCCATGGGGAGCCCCATGCTCTTTGTGAGGAAGAAAGATGGTTCAATGCGACTATGTGTGGACTACCGACAACTTAATAAACTCATTGTGAGTAATAAGTACTCGCTACCAAGAATTGATGACTTATTCGATCAGCTTCAAGGAGCTTCCTATTTCTCTAAAATTGATCTCCGTTCTGGGTATCATCAATTAAAAATCAAATATGAAGATATTCCTAAGACGCCTTCGTACGTAATGGGCATTATGAATTCTTGGTGATGTTTTTTGGCTTAACAAATGCCCAAGCCTTTTATGGATTTGATGAATCGTGTGTTTAAACCATTTCTAGATCATTTTGTGATCGTCTTTATTGATGATATCTTGGTATATTCCAAGAGTATGGAAGAGCATGAATACCATTTAAGGGTTGTATTGCAAACTTTGAGGGATCATAAGCTTTATGCCAAGTTCTCCAAATGTGAATTCTGGCTTGATTGGGTGGCTTTTCTTGGTCAAATTGTATCCAAGATGGGATTATGGTGGATCCAAAAGATTGAAGCTATTCATGGCCACGACCTACTCCAGTTCCTAGATTAGTTTTCTAGGATTAGCGGGCTATTACCGTCGGTTTGTAAAGGATTTCTAGAATTTCTCGCCATTGACTAAGCTGACTCAAAAGAATGTGAAATTTCAATGGTCAGATGCATGTGAGGAAAGCTTTCAAATGCTCAAAGATTGCCTAACCTCAGCACCTGTGCTTGTCCTACCTTCTGGATCTAAAGTTTTCAGTATATGTGATGCTTCTCGATAGGACTTGGTTGTGTTTTGATGCAACATGGTCGAGTTATTGCTTATGCTTCACGCAGTTGAAGAAGCATGAACAAAACTATCCTACTCATGATCTAGAGATGGAGCAGTAATTTTTGCTTTGAAAATTTGGAGGCATTATCTTTATGGTGAGACATGTGAGATTTACACCGACCATAAAAGTTTGAAGTACATATTCCAACAGCGAGACTTGAATCTGAGACAATGAAGGTGGATGGAGTTGCTAAAGGATTATGATTGCACTATCTTGTACCATCAGGAAAGGCTAATGTTGTAGCAGCTTGAGTCGGAAGTCTATGGGTAGTTTGGCTCATATTGCTCCTGAAGGAGACCGTTAGTGGAGGAAGTTCATAAGCTTGAGGCTAGTGGTGTTCAGTTCAACTTGGGGAGTCTGGGACACTCTTGGCTTATGTAAGAGCCCAGTCATCCCTCGTTGAGCGAATTAAGGCGCTTCAGATTGAAGATCCTAGATTGTTTAAGTTGCTGGATGATGTTAAAATTGGGGCAACCTCTGAATTTATAATAGATCAAGAGGGAGTGCTTCAATTTGGTAACCATTTATGCGTACCCGATGTTGGAAATCTTAGAAAGACCATCATGGAAGAGTCTCACAATTCTCGTACTCTATACATCCTGGCTCAGCTAAGATGTATCAGGATTTAAGGCAATTGTATTGGTGGGAAGGCATGAAAAGGGATGTTGGTGACTTTGTATCTCGTTGTTTGGTGTGTCAAGTTAAGGCGGAACATAGAGACCGCAGGATTGCTTCAACAGGAAATCCCTGAATGGAAGTGGGAACGGATCACTATGGACTTTGTGAAGGGCTACCCCGCACTATGAAAGGGTTTGACTCTGATGGGTCATAGTAGATCGTATGACTAAGTCGGCTCATTTTCTCCCTAAAGACCACCTATCGAGCTTATCAATATGCTCAGTTGTATATGATGAGATTGTTAGACTTCATGGGATTCCGATTTCCATCATATCTGGAGGAGCTCAGTTTATGGCTCGATTTTGGAGAGCTTTTCAAGAAGCCCTTGGGACTAGACTTTATCCCAGCTTTCCATCCTCAAACGGATGGGCAATCTGAAAGAACCATTCAGATTTTGGAGGATATGCTTAGGTCGTGTGTTTTGGACTTTGGAGGAAATTGGAGTAGTTACTTATCTCTTATGGAGTTTTCATATAACAATAGCTACCAAACCAGCATTCAGATGGCACCTTTTGAAGCTTTGTATGGGAGACGTTGTAGATCTCCTATAGGTTGGTTTGAAGTTGGCGAAACTAAAATGTTAGGTCCTGACCTTGTACAAGAGTCTCTTGATAAGGTTCGTTTGATTGAGAATGACTCTTGATTGCTCAGTAGGCAGAAATCCTATGCAGATCATAGAAGACGTAATTTAGAGTTCTCTGGGAGAACATGTCTTTCTTCGGGTTTCCCCTATGAAAGGAGTTATAAGATTTGGAAAGCGAGGAAAGCTCAACCCTCGTTACATTGGTCCTTTTGAAGTTCTGGATAGGGTTGGTGCAGTGGCATATCATCTAGCATTACCTCCTGAACTATCCATGGTTCATCAGATGTTTCATGTCTCTATGCTTCGAAAATATATTCCTGATCCATCTCACGTAATCTCTACTCAAGTGATCCAACTTGATGAGAAATTGTCCTATGAGGAGGAGCCGTGGCCATTGTTAACCGCCAGGTGAAAAAGCTTCGATCAAAGGAGGTGGTGTCAATAAAGGTGATTTGGAATAACCATTTTAAAGAAGAAGCAACTTGGGAGGCGGAAGAGGCTATGCAAGCCAAATATCCGCATCTATTTGATTCTTGAGGTATGTAGCTTATCTTAGTTATTGTAAATTCGGGGACCAAATTTCTTAAAGGGGGAAGAATGTAATGACCGTTAAAAAAAAAAAATTTAAGTGAGGACCACCGTGCACCTTAAGTGGTATAGACCACTATAGGTCTCTCTCTATCTTCATATTCTCTCTTCTTTCTTCTTCCCCGTAAACACAGAACCCCCTTCCCTCTTTCTTTCTTCCCTTCTTCCTCCGTTCCTTATCTCTTCTTCTTCTTACTTTCACACAAAATAATAATAATAATACCACCACCTCCATCATCATCATCACCTCATCTTCCTCCTCATCCCCTTAACCACACACTCTCATCTCCCTCTCCTCTACCCACTTTCCCTCTCTAACTTCCATTAGAGAGTTGAAGATTTTAGGAGCTTTGGGAGTAATTTTCTTCATCAATTCTATTCTCCAAGTGGTAAATTAGCTTATAAACTACTCTATTTAAATTGTTAGAGCTTCTAAGTTTAGAATTAATTTTAGTGTTTCTTGAACCCTATAATTTGGGACTTTTATTGAGTTGGGGATAATTTATGTAAATTAGTGATATTGTTAGCTCACAAATATTAATTTTGTCTTGTTCCTAGAGCGATAGAGCAATCGGGCATCAACACTTGAATTGGTGACAATTGTGGAGTTGATCTTCGGTTCTTTGAACCACTAGTTGTGAGTAGATAGTGTATCTGTAGCTTACTTTATGCATAATAAATTTTGATTATAAATATAAAATTATATGGAGAGTTGAAAGTATGTAGATATAGGAGAAAATAATTTATTTATCAAAAATGACGCTTTATGTTTGAAATGGAAATTGTCATTGTAGGCCATAATTTGGTCAATATGCTTATTTAAATATTTTTAGTCAAATTATAGTGAATATTGAATATTAGAACATCTTATGTTAATTATTAAGTTTGAGTTTATTTATATTGTAAAAAAATTCTAGAAGTGGAATGTGCATGATTTTGAATTATGTTGGGGAAATTCCATAGTTAGAACCTGTAGTTAACGACAGGAGCGTTAGCCTTGGTGCACCATGAGGAACTCCAGTCAGCAGGTGAGGTGCTAACCGCATAGCTCAGCTATGTTGGACTTGTATATGGCTACGGGCTGACTCCAGGTCAGGTGTGGTGCTAACCCGCACATGACTTGGACTTGTATATGGCTACGGGCCAACTCCAATTAGCAGGTGTGGTGCTAACCCGCACATGATCTTGGGTCATGTCTGGACTTGTTATTGTTCTACTTAGGACAACTCCCGTTTATGTTTAGGTTTATGTGATTTTAAAAAGCTATGTTATCAAGAAATATCAATTTATGGCTAGAAAAATACTTTTATGAGCACATATACATTATTATGTTTATATTGATTTATTATTGCATCTAGTAAATCTGGATATCCTATCTTATCTAGTTGCAAAACTCACCCTATTATATTCCATTTTTTTTCAATACAAGAGCTTGGTGTTGGTTCTGGTGTTCCTTCGCACAACCTTAGAAAATTCTAAGTTGGTGAGCCTTTTTGTAAAGGCCCTTTTTAGTGGGAACTCTTATATTGTTCAGCCTATAGTTGTCAATTGCTCCATATGTCACAGGACGGGTTCTCAATCTAAATTATGACTTAGCTATATGGATTTGGTTATGGAAATGATTTGTAAACTTAACTTGGTTTTATCCTGAACTATATATGAAATTATGTTTAATAGAGTTTGCAAGTCAATTTGGTATTATAACTGGATTATGCTGAGATATTGTTATGTCCTGGAAGGCGCATTCTGTGAATGCTTGATGCCCAAGTGTTATGAAATTATTGGTATATTGCAGGTTATAATTTTATTTGGGAAATGTTGAAAAACAGAGGAAACTTCCGTTTTCCTAGAAATTTTGGTGTGTTAAGGCTTGCTGGGAAAGGTGTTCCCATGTGCCGGTCATGGCTTAAGTTGGGTCGTAACAATTTTTTTGGGTGGATCGTCTTGAATGAGGGTCATTCCCTCCCTCTTAGAGTTTGTTTTTACCTTCCTCCTCGCTCTTTCTTGATAGTTTTCTACTTGATGACATTCCTTGGTTGCTTTGCCCCAACTACTTTAGGTGTTGTTTGTTGTTTTTGCTATGTTCAGGCTTTTTTAGCCCGTTGATAACCCAAAAAAGAAAAACCTAAGACCAATAACTCTTCCCATCTTGTTTTATAGACAACCTACGATGAGTTAGGGATTGACAATATAACTAAAATATAAAAAAAATGGTCAACCCATCATATTTTTAAGGCAGGTTGGTATTTTCAACTCAAATAAGCAAAATGGATCAATCCACCTTGCCTAGTTTTATGATCAACCCGCAAAATCGTCACCTAGTTAAATGATAAGTTGACTAACAAAATATTACATCATCCAATTTTACATGACAAATAGTAATTATACATTAGTAAGCTCAACAACTAACATAAGAGAAATAAAACAAAATAATTTTAACTTAGAAATACTTAGATCACAATTAAAAAAAAATAAAAGCTTGAATAATTTTTTTTAATAAAAACATATGTGAACTCCTTATTTTTTTAAAATAAAAATTTGTGCAATGTTACTCTATAATAGCTTACTTTCATTGTATTTGGAGTTTGATAGTTTAATGCCTATTTGCCAACAAGGAGAAAAATCATTAGGAGATATATAAATTATACTCCCTTCATTCTATTCCATCCCTTTAAAAATTTAAAAAACACATAGATTAAGAAAATAATAAATAAATCTTGATAACAGTAAAAAGTTGTGTAAGTATATTAGATTGACTCCATTAAAAAATAAAAGTAAGTAATGACACAATTAATTATATTAAAGGTAGTGTTTAAAAAAACTTAATACTTCCTTGAAATAATAAATGAACATATATTTAGAAATAAGAAATAAAGGAGCAAAAAACTTGACAACTAGAGTGAATGATATGGAGTAATTAGTAATATTTTGTTTTATAAAAAAATGAGTAAATAACTTTTTTGGTCTTAATATTTTCCATTTGATATCAATTTGACCCAAACAAACTTTTTGATATAAATTTAATCTTAATAAAAAATTTATATAAATTTAATCCTAATATTTTTAGTTTTGAAATCAACTTAGAGCCTCATATTTTTTATTTTGACATTAATTTAGTCAATTCATTAACATAAAAATCAACAAAACAAATAAATTAATGTCGAAATTAAAAATATTAAGATTAAGTTGATGTAAAAAATTGCTGGATCAAATTGATATTAAATTAAAAATGTTGGAATGAAAATGATTATTTAATTAAAGTATTTATTGATTAGAATAAACACAACACAATCACCTCTGTGTTCTGAGCAATAATTTTACAAGCTCAGACCTAAGCACAATGGTATAGGTGAATGAGCAAGATCGTGCCATCTCCACTCGAATGAAATAGCTATTAAGGACAGTATGCTTCTCCTTTGTCACTCAAAGCTCTTATATTTTGACCCTTCAAATTATGGATTCAAGGAAGAAATGAGTATAACATCTAAATAAGAGTGTTGCATAATTTATTCTAGTCTACTCTTTATCTTTTTTCTCCATTCTATTATTAAGTCTCTCTTTCATCATCTATAAAATTCTTAAACATAGCTTGAAAACAACTAGTAATGTAAGTTGTGTACTGGTGTGGATAGAAATTCATAAGTTACATGGAAATTGTTATATGGGAACAATAATTTTTACAGTGGTAGAACAATTTACTGAGTGAAGTCCTATTCATTTTATTGTCTGCATTTTAAGGATTAATCTCAATGTAGTTCCCAATTCATCCTACATGTAGCACAGATAAAAAACAACTGAAGCCTATATACCGAAATAGTTCATATGTTTGTTAAAAAAATTAAAATCGGGTAATGTTTCAATTACATCTCTTGCTTCTATCAATGTTTCAGATTAGCATGACCCAATAAAATTGAGTATTTTTAAGAAAATTAATGACAAATTATAAGACTTCTAAACTTCAATTAGTACATTTTACACAACATAATTTTATTTTTGTGTCGATAGATTTGTTTCAAGATATTTAGGGCAAAACAATTCTTGAATTTTGATTATTATTTCTAAAATATAATATACATCGTCACAAATGTCACTTCATCATATTTTCTTTAAAAAAAAATTAATTATCCAGGGCAATGAGCGGTGAAATTTCGGAGCTAGCCTTCTAAAAGAATCTGCATTATTAATTTAATTAATTAATTAATTATATCAATTATTTGAACCTATTATGCTGATAAAGTTGTATTTGTAACCATGAATTTAAGAGTTTTCTCAAATCACTGATTTTTTAGTAGGTAAAATATCAAGACAAAAAAGACAAATAGGTAAAGTATATATTCGCATTAACTTACTTGCGTTCATATCATTCACCATTGTAAATTTCCCTAACATAGTCCAATTAAAAAAAAAATCTCACGGAAATTAATAAAATTCAACCCTTAATCCCCAAAATTCAAATTTCAAATTTCAGGCTCTAACGGTCACATCCTCTAACGTATCTCCACCACCACACACTACAAATACCCACCACAACCATTCTCTCACCGCCACCACAATCTTGATATTTGTGTGTGTGTTGTTTGCGTCTCTCTTTCAAAATCCAAAACACCTTGTTTTGCTTTTTTGATTGATATATCTCTTGAAGATGGATTTCTACAGCCTCACAAGGAAGGAGCTCCAAACCCTCTGCAAGAAGAACAAGATTCCAGCTAACATCACCAATGTTGCCATGGCTGATGCTCTCTCAGCTCTTCCCGAGTAATGCTTCTTCTTTTTCGATTCTGTTATTTCTTCATGTTCCAATTCTTGCATCTATTCTAGAACTTATTTTTTCGTCGGTGCAAAAAATTGCACATGATTCATTGTTTAGAGTTGAAACGTCAGTTTACTGTAAAACGTTGTAACTGTTCGATTCATTCCCTCATTCTTTGATTCTGAAGACCCTTTTTCGAATTTGTGAAGATGCGAAACTCAAAAATACTTCTTTCTTTTTTTGGGTTAAATGAATGCTTCCTTGTTGAAAGTTGAAACATTGCTGTACTAAACGTTGCAACTGTTCTATTCATTTCCTGATTCTTCATTATTTTGATTCTGAAGACCCTTTATCGAAATTTTGAAGATGGGAAGCTCAAAAATGCTTCCTTTTTTCTTTTCTGGTTAAATAACTGCTTCCTTGTTGAAAATTTACATCACTGTACTGAGAAGTGTTGTAACTGTTCAATTCTATGATGTACATATTCTTCAAAATAGTCCCTTATGTATGGTATCAGATACTTTACTTATACTTTTAGATACTCCTAATTACATTTCAGATACCCATACTCCAAATTACATTTTAAATGTTTTTAATTTGATTTATTGTATCAGTATCCATGCAACATAGGTTCTCCTCATTGTTTGATTCTTTTGATTCTAAAGACACTTTCATGAATTTGTGAAGATTGGATATTATGTATCTTTTTCTGTGGTTAAACTGATGTTTATTTTTCACCTGGTTCAGGTTGAAGGATTGGATGAGTTTTTGAATCCAACTGAAGCTGAAGCCGGAGCTGGAACCCCTGATACTCATCATCGTACGGCTTGTAAAACCTCAACCCGAAGGAAGGCCGTCAGAGAAGAACCACACAGCGTTAAGGTGGTGTCTTCACAAAGGCCTCAGCGTAGGACTAGAGGAGGAAATGGTGAAGAAGGAGGAGCAGCTGAGCAAGAGAACAAAGATGCCAATGTTATCCCAGTTACTCCTGCTGCAAGAAGAAGGGCCACTGCAGCTTCTACTCGCAGATCAAAGAAGGAAGCTCAGGTGGTTGAAGATGATGAAGAGAAGAAAGTTGATTATGGAAAGCCAACTGATGTCACTGACACTCCTGCTGCTGTTCCAAGGAGTAGGACAAGGGCCACCGGCCGTTCGGTTTGCCCCAAAACTGAGGGCACTTCGGTTCTGCGGGGATATAATACTAGGAGGTCTGTGAGGTTGTTGGAGAAGAACTTGTCTAATATGAACTTGATGGACACTGAGGACATCAGACTCGCCAAGAATGATGGTGTTTCTGAGGAAATGAGTAGTGTCTTTCAGCAAATAGAAGACTCAGCAGATACTGAAGAGGGTATGTTGTTTAGATTGTGTTCATTTGATATTCTGTGTCATTGTTTGGCTTTATGTTGAATTGGAACCGTGTGTGATGCAGGGGCTAGTTTGCAGACTGTGTCTAATGTGGTTTCGGAGGAAACAGATGAATTGGACGTTTCCTCTCTGGAAAAGAAAAGTGAATCTGAATGCGAAGTGCATGATTCGGTTTAGAAGTGCCATTAGTTTCTGGGGCAGAAATTGATGTTGGGGCTGGGTTAGAGTCTGAACCACAAGAAGAGGAATCAAGCCTGAAAGCTGATTCTGAGCAACAAGATTCAAATTTAAAACTGGAAGGAAGTTCCGAGACACATGAAGATCCAAATGCAGTTCTAGAGTGTTATGATGTGTTAGATGTGGACACGAACAATCCAATGGAGGTGGAGGCTGCGCAAGCAGACAACAATAAAGCAGGTTTGTTTTTCCATCTTTTAACAACTGTTACTGTGCAATGATCACTCTCATTCATGAATCATGATTTTGTGCTTCAGTGAAGTTATCTGAGTTTGAGTTGTTGTTCACTTTGCAGGATCTGAGATTTCATCTGAACTTGAGGATTCTTGTGATTCTTCCAAGGCTGAAAACAAGGAATGCCTCGCAGCCAAGCAAGAAGCCATGTCTATTGAGGCATCCCTGGATGTTTCTATGGAATTTGCTGAACAAGATGTTGTTGCTTTGCCTGCTGAGGTACCTGATGATGGAGGATGATCTGAGCCTCTCTTCCTATGTCACCAGTAAGTGACGATTCAGCAAGGCTAAAGGAGTTCCTTGATTATGATGAGGACGGGGTTGACAATAAGAACAATGAAGGTGAACATTTGGAAGTGGTGGATGGCAATTACATTCAGCATTTTGAACCAATGAACGATGTTGATGAGCAGAAGATGAGAAGGACTTGGCAAGTCCTGAGGGAGTTCTTGAGCTGGGTTCATCAGATATTTTTCCTTCTGGCAAGCAGCAAGAAGAAGAATCTGAAGTCAAGTATGAGAACTCGGAAGAATCCTTGGCTGAGGTTGAGAAAATGGACAGTGCATCTGCTGTAGCCTCAGAAAAGGATAATGAAGATGCAAATTCTGAGGACTCTATTATTGATGTTGTTGAGGTCTGCCTTGACTCTTCTGCAGACAAAAGCACCCTTCAATCTCCATTGCTGGATGATCATCATGAAGAATTGGAAGCCAAACCACAGAACTTGGAAGAATCCATGGCAGAAGTAAAGAAAATAATAGATAGTGCTTCTGATGCTGCTATAGCCTTAGAAAAGGATGCAAGTGCAAGTTCTGAGAACTCTATTGCTGTTGAGGTCTGCAGTGAATGTTCTGCGGATGTTAACAAGGTCACTCTTGAGTCATCATTGGTGGATGTAGGTGTACAGGAAGCAGAAGAACAGAAGGATAATTCTGATAGTTTGGAGGCTAAAGCACAACATGAAGAATCCAGTGAACAAGCAGCAGCAGAAGAAACTCCATTGGTGGATGCTACTAGTGATTTAGTTTCAGGTTTCATTTCCAACACACTGGTTGAATCAGGTGATGCTGTTTCAGAAGTAGTTGTCATCCCATCCGAGACTGTGACAGCTGCTCCTCCAATCCATGAGCTGAAGGCAAGTGATATTCCGATGCAATCAGTTGTTGTTGAGCAAACAAAGGGAGTTGCAAATGAAACTCAAGAAGCAGTTCAGAAGATGACAAGTGTTGATGAGGATAATATGCACAATAATAATGCAAACATGAAGGAAAACCTGATGACCACTGCTGAATTGGAGAAGAAGAGTATGAGGGAGCTCAAGATGATGATGAAGAAGTTATCAATACAAGATGGTAAATCTAATAACTGCAAGAGCAAGACTACTACTACTACTAATAATAATAATGTTGTAAAGGTGAGGCTGAATTTCCTTCTCTAACTCTTCCAATCTATTTGAGTTCTTAAGTGCATTTAAGTAACAACATTCTTCTTTCTTCACTGTCACATGTGCAGGAGGTGGAAAGGAAAGAACTGCGCTGCAGGCACTGCCAGAGAATCAGATGACAAAGGGTGCTGCTCAGAATGCAGCCTGAATAAAATTGCAGACATACAAAAACAGATTACATGAAAATTTAGTTAGTTACTTTACGGTCACCACTTGGAATGTGGCACGCTCTAAATAATATTTGGTTGGTTACTTTATAATCTTTTTTTTTTAATGTTGACTTGCAAATTTTGAATGTAATATTTGGCTGTTCACTTTTTACTTCCCGTAATGGACACAAGTTTTGGCCATGCAAAGTGCACCTGGTTGTTATGTGAAGTGCTATTTTATTTTTTTATTTATTTTGGCAGGGCCTAATGAAAACACAAGTTAATTATTCATGAAAACGACCATGAGAATGATAATTTTTCTGAAGTTAATGTACAATAATTTCTGAAGTAAATCGATTCTTGCCCCCCATAACAAATAGCCATCAATATGCTTAATTAATAGGACGTGATTTTATGCCCACACAAAAAAATGGCACAAGGCATTTGTTTAAGATTTTTTTTTCACTTGAAACAAAAAATGAGGAAAAAAAAAATGGAGACAAATAAGAAACACTTAAAAAATATTGTGCGTACAGTTGGCCTTTCTAGAATGAAATAACATGGGTGAAATTTCTCAGAGGTCCTATGAATAACATGGTTATCCTGTTAGCTCTGCTCATACTGCATATATACAAAGTTTTAACCAAAAAATTTATATTTATACTAAAGTTACTACAAATTATATGCAAACTTTACTAGGATATGGATATATATACAAAGTTATATATCCTAAACCCTAAAAATTTGAACAAAGTTATATTTCCTTAACTAACAAAGTTACACAGTTATATATATATAACTAACAAAGTTATATACGCAGTTTTAACCAAAAATTTTATTATTAACATTACTATTAGCTTATTATTGTTATGGTTGTTGTTATTGTTATGTGTCCAGGGTATTTATAACTAAAATGACATTTATGTGTTCAAGCTTTGCCATACGTTACTTTTTGAGTAAATATCCAAAATGGTCCTATCAATTTTTAAGTTGGACAACTTAGTCCGAATAAAAATAAATAGATAAATTTATTTTTCAAAAGATTGGACAATTTAGCTCTTAATAAAAATAAATGGACAAATTAGTTCCAACTTTTTCAAAATAGGACAATTGAGTCCCTAACCTTTTGAAAATCAGACAATTTAGTCCTCCATTGAGTCCCATCCTACTCCTTTAAGAGGGGATAAATTGTTCAACTTTAAAAAAATTAGAGACTAAATTGTCCAATTTTGAAAAAGTTAGGAACCAATTTGTCCAATTTTTAAAAGATTATGGACTAAATTGTCAGATTTTGAAAAAGCTAGAGACCAATTTGTCTATTTATTTTTTTAGGAATTGATTTGTCTGATTTGAAAATCAAGAACCATTTAGGTGTTTACTCAAACTTCTTTTTAAAACAAATGTCAACAAATATTGTAGTCTTTTTTTCGGGCAGAAAAAAAATGGAGAATAAAAGGCCACTTTTGATTTTTCGGTCATAGTGAATGGGCCAATATGTGACTATGATACAAATAAGCCCAACACGACGGAGGACGGACAACACAGAAGCTAAAAAAATCACAGCTGACACGCAGAGTTCCTCCGCAGACGGCGTCGGAGCCTCCAAACACCAAACCAAAAAAGAACCGCCGTCATTACTCTTCCTCACTGTCACAGAACAGGTCGCTGTTGCTAGCCCTCCTAACTAACTAACTAACTAACACTCTCCTATTTCCATTTCAACAACAACTGCAACTGCAACCAAGGTATGTGTGTATATTGTCGCCTTCTCTCTATCCAAATTACCGCCATACACACATACATACTCCTTTCGTATGTATATCCATCATCGGATACGTATCCGTATGTATCCGATGCGGACACGGGTCCACCATTCTCACCCCTTAGTTTCTTCAATTTTGCCCTAGCTCTAGTCAAATTCAACAATCATTTCTGGTTTTTTTTTTTTTACTACTATTATTATTATTTTTGAAAGCGTAGTTGTTTTGTTGGAAGGGGGCACCTCATGGAGGTTCCGTCGAATGAGAATTTACAGCAGCAAACAAGCGTTTCTTCAGATGACAACGTTAATCCCCACAGTGACGATGTGGTACCTGATGCTGATGCTTCCAATCACAGGTGAACTGAATAGGTGTCATTGTTGTAGTGAATTGTTCTCCTTTGACTCATTCTGTGTGTGTTTGCTGAAACCTTTAATTTTTTTTAAATTTTTTTTTTTTGGGGTCTTGTGGTTTTTGTAGGGATGCTGAATTAGATACTGAGCAGAAGCAGCAAGATGTTTCAAGGGAAGAAGTTACGAAGGTTCTAGAAGATATTGCATCCACTGGGAGGTTCTGGTATGGATCTATTTTAGTAACTAACTTTTTGTTCTTTTGGGTTCCTGCTTGTTCATGTCATAGTAGATGGTGTTCTTGTGTGTATTGTTTTTCCACTGAGCTACTGAATAGATCATGCTTGCTTGGGAGTGTGTTGCTTGTTGTCAGATAGATAGGTTGCATTTATTATGTTTTGTAGAGAATTTAATAAGGGGTGTCTGTCTTTGGCTGTGGTTTTAATCAATGTCACAAAACCTCCTTGAGGCACACTAGGGGGGTTTTAACTTTTAATGCCTTGTAGCCAAATGTTACACAAAGCACATGCCTTCTCGTCAGAAAAAGAAAGTTGTGAAATAATTTGCTGTTTTGCTTTGATTTTCTGTATAAATTAATTGCTCAAGCATAACGTTCACAGTAAAAGTCAAATATTAAGATTTTCGATCTGCAAAACCCTCAACTGATAACATTCTCAAAGACAGAGTTATGTTATTTAGTATCTGATTAACTTAGCCGAAAACAAATTAGATGGATGATATTGCAGAGATTTTTTTCATCATAATCGATAAGTTGCTAAAGCAACTCTCTTGGAACCAGAAAGGTGTTATTATTGCACCAAGATGCGCTGACACCTTTTTGACACCTTTTGGCACTTTGCCATGGCTTTAGCTACACCATGTTTTTGCACCAAAACGATCTAGCCTATGATTGTTAAAGTGAGTTATTTTACTATGGTAGATTTAAGTGCACTTACTTCTGGATCCTTTAGTTTTATAGAAGTTTCTGGTTAGCCGTTTCAGTTCCAGACTTCCAGTTGCAGCAATACTGCCCTTTTTGAATTGGCACGGTTAAGTCTCATTGTTCATGGACTGCCAATGATGAATGGAAATTGGGGAGGTTTCATTGATGTGGCTGGATTTTAATGATGAGGTTCTAAGACAGAGATAGACTTTAAAGCATCTGTAAACATCGGCACTACCTCACCGTTTCCACTAAATTACTTCTTAATGATGGATTTAATTTGACCAATCCAATCACTAGATGTGCAGTATTGTCACAATTGGAGTTCAGGGGATTAAATTGAAACTTCTTCTGTTAAAGAAGTGGGGCAAAATGTGCATTGAAGCAGATACAATAATTTACCACTGTTTCTTTTTGGCTTTTCCATTTGATATCAACATCATAGTCTTTCTGACAGGGTGCCAACACTTTGAAATCATGATTGTGTATGGTTTGATAGCTTCTTGGTTGCTTCACTGGACTTAGATTGTACCTAGTAAATTTAATTATAGTTGACTTGGAGATGGACCTGTATGTTGAATGCTAATGTAGTGGACTCTCTAAATATGACAGTCATGACTGGGACAAGTTGAAGATTATGCTATCATTTCAGCTGAAGCAGGTATGGGGAGGTATGCTAGCATGCATTCTTGTGTATATTGTGTTTGTTTTTAGAGGTATGCTAGCATGTAGTTTTTCATATTTTGTCATGGTTCAAAAAGGTTTTTGAAATTATGTTATTCTTGCATCATAGTTCTTACAGTTATCACCTTGTGGGAAAAAGGCTTTGTTGTTGTTTTTGTTGTATAGTATAGTTCTTACATTACACTATAATCTTTTGTCACCTTTCTCCATATTTCTTACACAGGTATTATCAGAGTACCCTGAGGCAAAAATGACAAGTGAGCAGCAATATGCTTCATTAGGAGAATCCTACTCTGAGCTGGTCAACAAGTTGGATGAAGGTACCATACTGTTAGAGCCATAGCCAAGGATCTAAAAAGTAGACCAGTTGTTGAAATTACTTTTGACAATAATGAATAAAACTATTGAACACAATTATTTTGAAATGTTAAAAATATGAAACTTAGAGATGTTTCAACACCAAAATAGAACAATTAAATCAACAAAAAAATTTTAGACAACCCTATGTTAATGAATAATGCCATTTTTGGGATAATCATGGTGTTATAGTAGTGCAATAGTTTTGAGTGGGCTGCATGTCTTGCTAGAGAATAACTCAAACACATTCCACTGTTTTAGAAGAAGAGTGCATTAATTTTGATCATTGGGTTGATATCTCATTGTTGATAAACCAAATTTGCTCCAAATTATTTGATTCCATAAGGAAGTAGTATTCATTTAGCTGCTAGAGCAATGTTTCTGTATGGAAAATTTCCTAGACCCAACCTGGCCCCCTTCATTCTTATGGCCTGCAACAATTCTCCTGAATAGCAATAGCATCTCTATATACAATTTTCTTGAGTTTTTTATAGACTTTAGTTATTTGAAATATTTATTATTTTCTTGCTCTACTAAACTATTTTGGCATGCATTTCTGGATTGTAGCACTTACTTGTTTCATTGAAGGCCCTCCATTTACATTGCAAAGGCTTTGTGAGGTAAATCTGTTCTTTTTGTCTGTTGTGCATAATATTGCAGCGTCAGTGTCCAAGTTTAACATGATAACATGATTATATAAAATAATGTTACTTTGTCTGATATTGCATTGAGCAGATACTATTGGATGCAAAAAGCATTTATCCGCATCTTTCAAAACTTGCTTTAGCTCTTGAAAAGGTATTCTTCATAATTTAGCATGCACAATGCTGTTCAAATTCATTGTTGTAAGAATTAATTAAAGTGTACTAAATCCTTTATTTGGAATTGTTTAAGATTCAATTCTTATGATCAATACTTAAATCATATATTGTTTGTGTAAATGTGTTTCTTGACTCATGTCTGTACTTTCCTTTGTAGAACTTGTTAGTTACATCTACATTGACAATCTCCACTGATCCATACACACAAACAACAGTACAAGAGCCAGATGATCAAGAGAATGCAAATGAAAAGCAGCAGCAATCCAATAGCGCACAAAATGGCATTGAACCTCTGGTAGCTGACAAGGATGAAGTGATGGCTGAGGCTGATGTAGGCGATGATATGACCGTTGAGATGGAAGCTCCTGAAGACACTAAATCATCAGAAACAAATTCTGAGCCAAATGCTAATAATGCATAGGCTTTGTGGTTACCGTCTGTCATTTAAACCCATTACTTCATATGAGCTTATTGATTCGGATGTTTTCTCCTGGTGAGCTCCAAATGCTATGAGGACATTGTGGACCCTGGTCATTGCTGAGTGTTATAACCACTGGCTTGGTCCTTATAGCTTTGAATTTCTTAGCGCTTAAAATCAGAACTTTTTAATCTCTTGCATGCTAGCTATGCTTGCATTGGTGGCATGAGGTTGAAGATATCTCATTGAAGATCTGCTTGTATTGAACTCTCGCTTGACTTTCACTCGGTAATAACCTGCTGAGCTAGATATTGGGAGTCCAAGGTATAACATCGGCAAGTGTTGCAAATTGGACTAGGACTGTTGCAATCTGAATCTGAGCTATAGCCTTCGGTCATACAACCTTTTGATTCTTTAGAACTAATTATATGTCCTCACTCTCAAGGTAAAAACACCACTCTAGAAGAAAATAACACATAAATTAGTCTCAAACTTCTTGATAACAGATGTAGCTACTGGACTTAATTGTCATAATCCTGTAATCTGCCTCACACCACCTTTTGCGTTTGGCTTGATTATTCACGAGTCCATCACTATCAGTAACGTTCATCCTCCCTCACCAATTATTTTTAACCATCGTATTAATATAAGCTAAGCTAGTTTCAAAAGTAGTGTTTATGCTTTAAAAAATAGAATCTTTGTATTAGAAGTTTCTTTTCAAAAGTGTTGTTTATGCTTTAAAAATTATATGCTTGAAAAGTTATACGATATTATTTATCGTCCAAAATAAAAATTTGGTACAACTACTTAAACAATAAAAATAATTTAATGAGGACGTACCAACGATAACTAGACTAAACTGCTTGTGTCATATTCAAATATTACGTGTCCTATGCTTTTATTTTCTTCATAAAATCCATGCACATTCTTTATTTCTTCACGTGATGACCAAACAAAGAGGGGGATCGCATTCGCATACATAATAATGAACGAGTGTTTAAAGTGAAAGTGTGGTTGCGGTTGGATGGATGGAGATGCTTGGGTCGACGTGCTTCCATTGGAACACAAATGCAAGCGCTCAATTGTGTTGCCTTCAAACCTTTTCTCTTCCCCTTCCGATCCCTCAATGGCCTCAAGGTAATAATACCTTTGGTTGGTTGGAATTCAATGTGTTGCTGGGTTTTCATTAACATCAGAATTATTATTTTTGTTTTTATTTTATTGAATTTTTACTATAATGTGCATTACGCTTTGATTGTTGATGTGAAGATGGTTCATGATTTGTAAAGGGCATCTTTCTATGTTGGACTCTGATTTTCTGCATTACTTTCTCCTACATTTTTTCTCGGGTATAAAAAATTAGGTTGAATTCATTACAGAATTGAATTCAGTTCCTGTATTGGGAATAAGAAATAAATTATATAATTGAATTCAATTTTATAATTTAAAATGCATGTAAAAATGAATTGAAATATTTATTTTGACTATTTTGTCCTTCTTTGTAAAAGATAATATTTTACTAACAAACCCAAAACAAAATAACACAATCAAAACTGAACAAAACACACTAAAAAAATCAAAACCAAACTAAAGCATTCTAAAAACAAATTCATCAAACATTCTATTTTCCTAATAAGAAACACAAATTAATTAAGAGCCGGTTTGGATGTGCTTATCAAAGAGATTTTTTTTAATTGATCTTTTTAATTAAGATCTTTTAAAAAAGTAAAAATTAATTTATATTTAGATATAACATCAATGGGAACGTATCTTATGAGAAAATAGTTTATTATAAGAGTGAAATAAGTAAATATTGAACTGTTGAATCTTATATGATGGTAAAGTTTAAAACATAAAGTCATATAACCTTTTTAAATGAGTATATGAGATTAATTATTATTAGTCGATTTTCAATCCTAACTTAATGTATGGTTATACGATCAAGTTTGCTCTTTTTACTCTTGTAATAAATTACTCTCTATTATACACCCCTAACATCAATTTATGTTTAGATGTAATATTAAAATATCTTTATTTATTGTCAGATATCATTTTTAATGATTATGCTTTTACTTAAAAAAAATTACCCAAATATATTAAAAAAAAAGCAAAAAATAAGCTTTTTCTATAAATTATTCCGTCGTTCAACTAGTTCTTTATTTCTTGTTCTTCTTGGTTTCTTTTTTTTTCTTTTTGCGTTCTGCTTTTTCCATGTGCTCATTGTTGAATGTTGACTTCATCGCTCCCAAACAAGGACCACCACCACCTTCCATTGATTTCCAACTTGATATAGCATCTCTATGTATTCTCAACCGTCCACAACCCTTTTTCAAACTATATATTTTGCAAGTAAAATAACTTTCTGCCGTGGCTGACTGGGTGGCCGCGGCAGCAGCGGAACTGCAGCAAAGGGGTGGCAGCAGAGGGGTCTTCGAAGTGTAAGGCTTCGTTTCACGGTTGCGATGCAGAGGATAGGTGAGGAAACTAAGTGGCATTTTGGGTATTTCAGGTTTTGAGCTCAAATCCATTACCAAATCAATTCTAAGTTTTTCAGCCGTTGTCATTATATGCAGTGCATTGAGTAGTGACCTTCATAATAAATATGATTTACAAATCAAATTCATCAGGTCTGAATTTTTTTCAGGAATTTATCTCTGGTATGTACTAGTTTTATGGGTAAACTCAAAGACTGCAGACTTACCATGATTTATTCAAGATTGACAAGTGCTGTGACTTGCATAACAATGCAGTGTCCGCATAGGAATTTTTTTTACACACATTTAAAATTACCTTTTTTATGTTTATTTTGGGAAAGAAAAGTCCTCTGTGATCTAATACTAATATTCTTTATATGCCATTACAGGACAGGGTTTTGCTTCCGGATATGTGAATCTTGGTGAAATAGAAGTTTTCAAGGTCACTAGGTTTGAGTTCATTTGGAGCAGCAATGCTGTAAGGGACACGAAAAAAGCTGTTGCGTTCTACAAGCCTGTAGGAATACCTGATAGTTTCCATATCCTTGGTCATTATTGTCAACCTAGCAACAAGCCTTTACGGGGTTTTGTACTTGTCGCTAGGGAAGTCGAAGCTTGCCTTCCTCAAACTATTTATGTTAACAACCACAATAAGCTGCCACCTCTGAAGAATCCCCTTAATTTTAAGTTAGTTTGGAGTTCAAATGCAGGAAGTCAGGAAATGTCTAGTGGATGTGGTTACTTTTGGCTACCTGAGCCTCCAGAAGGATACAAGGCCCTTGGCTACTTGGTTACTAACAAACCTGACAAGCCTCAATTGGATGAAATGTGCTGTGTTCGCACTGACCTCACTGATAACTGTGAACCTCACCGCCTAATACTTGCTGTTAGTTCTAGAATTCCGGAGTTGGCATTTCAATTGTGGAGCTTGAGACCTTGTGACCGTGGCATGCGGGGAAAGGAGTTTCTGTTGGGACTTTTTTCTGCAGTAGTGGCTGGAACATGGGAGAAGAGCTGCCAATTGCATGCTTGAAGAACCTAAATCCTGGTCTATCAGCAATGCCAAACCTGCAACAGATAGATGCACTTATTAAGCACTATGGCCCTACTGTTTTCTTTCATCCAGATGAAGTTTACTTGCCATCTTCTGTGGATTGGTTTTTCAACAATGGAGCACTCTTGTTCAGAAAGGGCATGTCTATGGGAGAGGGAATTGATGCAACTGGCTCAAATCTACCAGGTGGAGGATCAAATGATAAGGAGTTTTGGATAGACTTGCCAAGTGATGATAGAAGGGATTTGCTCAAACTTGGGGACTTGAAAAGTGCCAGGCTTTATGTACATGTGAAGCCAGCTCTTGGTGGAACTTTTACAGATATTGCAATGTGGGTTTTCTGCCCCTTCAATGGGCCAGCAACTCTGAAAGTTGGAATTACTAATATACCTTTGAGCAAGATTGGAGAGCATGTTGGTGACTGGGAGCATTTTACCCTTCGCATATGCAACTTCACTGGAGAGCTCTATAGTATATACTTCTCACAGCACAGTGGTGGTGAATGGGTGGATGCCTTTGACCTAGAATATACTGAAGGAAATAAAGCTATTGTTTACTCTTCAAAAAGTGGACATGCAAGTTACCCTCATCCTGGGACCTATATCCAGGGGTCTTCAAAATTTGGTCTTGGCATTAGGAATGATGCGAATCGCAGTAACTATTATGTGGATTCAAGTACTCACTATGAGATTGTTGCAGCTGAATATCTTGGAGATGTTGTCAATGAGCCTCAATGGTTGCAGTTTATGAGAGAGTGGGGCCCCAAAATTGTTTATGATTCCAAAGCTGAGCTTGATAAGATAATCAATGCGCTTCCTCGAATGGTTCAATATTCAGTGAAGAACTTATTTAACAAGTTTCCAGTGGAGTTGTATGGTGAGGAAGGTCCTACAGGGCCAAAAGAGAAAAATAACTGGATAGGAGATGAAAGATGGTGATTTTATGTTGGTGTTCATAGCACATTGGTTGGTGAACCCTGCAAATTCTAGGCCAGAAATGTTGTAGTCGTATGTATGTATGCATATACAGAGAGAGAGAGAGAGAGAGTTATGCAATAGTTTTGGGTGGTGCTTCTCTTATTGGTTAATACTACTTGCAAAATATATCACGATTGAATCATTGAATGATAATTCTTAGCATCTCCAACTTACCGCTGCTGATTGGCTTCAATTTGTTTTCCTGACCTAATCTTATTTAGCATGAAACTATGCAGCTAACATGGAATTGTCAAAGGAATCACATTCCCGTCACACTGGACTAGATATGTGATAAGGCTTTCCTCGGTAAACTAGCATCTCCTAACACTGAAATTACCCTTTTGTTTACTTCTTGTTTGAGTAACACCAACATCTGGCTGTATTCATTTCTATTCTCTTTCCTATGTTATACCCAACTCATTATTTTTAACCTTTTCAAGGTATTAAACTTTCAGTATGAGAAGTTTGGCTTTCATTTGGTTGTAATTTTAGAAAAATAATTCGCAATGCAAGAATTTATAATAAATTTGCCACCACCTGTTTCCGCAGTCTTCAACAGGATAACTTTATTATACTTGGTGTTCGTTTTGGGCCTGTGTCCTCTGTAACTTACTATTCCCATTGTTTAGATTTCCAACATTATTTCTTTAATCACATTTCAATCATTCTAGCTTTATTGAAAACTATTAGTTCATCGTAGGTACTAACAAGCATTCCTCCGGTCTAACTGATAACCTGAATCGATCCCATATATAAATGTTGATATATCTTGTATTCTCCTCTAGGAACCATATATTGGCAACGCAATGTCCTTTCTCTTTCTCTGGTATACTATATTTGAAAACCCCTTCTGCATGTCAATCATCTGATAATTTCAAAAGCTACATTGTTGTATGAGTTAAAAGAACAATAACTATATATATATATATATATATATATATATATATATATATATATATATATATATATATATATATATCAAGTTCATAAATAGTGCCACATTATTCTATAAATAATCATGTCAGCCAAATTGGTTACTATTTTTCTTTCTAATGTTAAGAAGTATTCCGATAGAAGAGGCTGATTATAATTTATAAGCAAATGAAGAAGGATGAAAGTAATCGCAACCACCGAATTGAATTGAATCGTAGCAAAACGTTGCCGACCAAAAAACAATCATGAATTTGGGCACAGCCACACACAGAAACAGGATTGAGTGTGGAAAGGAGGAAATCAAGGGAGAATGAACAAATGATCCAGTATTCCACGACCTTGTATCAATATCCGGTACTCGTGCACTAAATGAGCGGTATCAACACGGCAACAGAAGAATTTAGTTAATCATTCGTCATGCACAAACTTCTATAATTGGAGTAAGTCACATATCTCAAACACCCTGAAAGGGGAAGCAACTACATACTTTCACGAGCTCCAGATGCAACCCAAAAAAATTTGATCAACACTCACAGCATTTTAGAATGAACTGGCCAAACTCTACACATTCACCGATCGGCAAATCCTAAGGCCAAAATACCTGCATTGGAGAAAACACACATATGATGTAGTGGAATGATAAATAGGAAGGTAATTCATGGATAAAAGATCATAGTTTCAACCCTGGAGAATTAGAAGGATGAGGTTCCTAGTGCTATTGAAGAGTATCCAGCGGCTTGTCTCTCCTTCAGCGTTGTGGACAGCCAATCCAAGCCCTCATAAAGACCATCTCCCTTAAGCGCGCAAGTGCCTTGTATGTGCCATTTTCTATTCCTGAGATCAAACAGACCTAATCCTTCACATACTTCCCTTGGTGTCATTGCTCCTCTCTGGAAAATATTATCCATTATAACTAAACTTGAGAATGAGGCAAAAATCATGTGCCTACTGGCAGGGGAAAAAAACCCATTTTTTCTAATTTGGAATTATTTTAAATTATTTAGTGATTTCTCATTTCAGTAATCGATAAACCAACCCTACCTGCAATGATGGTGTATATGCATTAATTACTTTGTATACATGCTACTACAGCTTAACCTCCTAACCCCTTTAGTATATTAATAATTGAGTAAACAAAGTCCACCAGTTTACATGCTTTTTGGTTCTAATTTGATCTTCAGTTCTTTACTCATCAAGACAACCTTAAATGTCAGGTTGTTCAGCCGAAAGATCATAGATCAAGAAGTAACAGAGACATACCAGATCCTGCTTGTTGGCAAACACCAAGATGACACTGTTGAGCATAAATGGGTCATTTATGATTGTCTGCAAGTAAACCATGGATCTATTCAAATTCTATTTGGAATAACATGGTCTTGGTGTGTGTTTTTATGGTATCTGCTTTTTATTTTATCACCTGAAATTCCAGTTTTGCTTTCCCAAGTCGCTCACGGTCAAGACTATCAACAACATATATCTGCATAAATGTGCATATTTATAAGTATCAACCTTTGACCCCTAACATGTCTTTACAGTCCAAATGCATAAATGTAACTGGTGGAAAATTTCACAAAAAAAAATCCCAAATAAGATAAAATGCATGTACCCACAGAAGTTACTTCTTACCAGACCATCTGTGTTGTTGAAATAGTGCCTCCAGAGTGCCCTTAATTTCTCTTGGCCCCCGACATCCCAAACTGTGAAAACAACATTCTTATACTGAACCTTCTCCACATTGAAACCTGCAAAGCAATACAAATTTATAAGCCTGAAACAACATACAGATCATTTCCAGTTCTGATATTTCTTCTTCTATGATGAAATGTCAGCAACCATTTAATTGATATATACACAGCTAATAATTTTCCCTACCAATCAAGGAGGGAAATCTCTTTTAGATCCCACAAATCTAGTTCCCATGGAAACCAGCTCCATTAACAGAAATGTTTCATCTAAATTTAACAGTCATAGAAATAGTGAATTGACAGGCACTTGTACGCCTATCAATCCACTCTCTTTTTATTTTTCATTTTTTAGCATAAATTTTAAATTCGTTTTTAACTAATTTTTGAAAAAATTCACAAGGTCTAGCACACTTGGTAGCTAGCTGGATTCCTTAAACATTGAGTCAAAGGTTTGAACCCTAATAGTGTGTATGGAGAAAGTCTTGTGGCCAAGGTTTGCCCCCTTAATCCTACTTCGAAGGGATTAATCATTGTTATTGGCGGTAAATATCTTGAACAACAAAAAAAAAAAACAAATTTTGAAAAAAATAAGATTTAAGTGATTTTTTAAAAATCACTTGCAGAAGCTGTTGTGGGTATTTCAGGGAATGTATAACTTGGACAGCAAAAGATGGTTAAGGGAGGAATCCCCATTATTAATAGTCTAGCTAACAAAACAACAGTACAAAACAACAAAACCTAGTAGATAAATAACTAACATGCAGAAGCTTAACATACTTTACCAATAAGAAACAAAATATAAGCTTTACCGAGAAGATGCAAGATGACCAAACCACAAATTCATTGAAAATTTAATTCAACACAAAGGAAACAATAATTTAGACCCTATACAAAAATAAAATAAAAAAAAAAACCCACCAATTGTAGGAACAGTTGATAAAACTTCTCCAATGTGCAGCTTGTACAGTATGGTTGTTTTGCCAGCAGCATCAAGACCAAGCATCACAACCTGAACCAGATCAATGGAAGAAAAATAGAGTAAATTGCGGAAACTCATGCAACGGTATTACTAACTACTAGTAATAATAACTAAGAAAAGCGTAATCATGTTTTGTATTGTGGGTATGCACTAATCATCGGAAATTGAAAATAATCAGAAGTAATCATGATGAATGATGATCATGGCAAGTTGCAATAAATTAAAGAGAGAACATTGAAACAGAAGAAATAATTATAATAATTACATGACCAGTCAATAATGAATAAAACTACAAAATGAGATCGATTTATATGATATTTGCAACAACAAAAAAAAAAAAAAAGGAAGGAGAAAGTTGGCGTGGCGTACCCGCATCTCAGTGTTGCCGAAGAAGGAATCGAAGAGTTTGCGAAATGTTTGACCCATCAGATCCCCTATCTATCTATATATCTATCTATCTATCTATGTGCCTTACTATCGGAATTTCGAAGCTCTGATTTGATTGGATTCTATGCGGTGCGATTTTCAAAACCTTATTATTCTTCTGTGGATTGAGGGGATTTGCGATCTGTGAGTGATTGAGGAAAAAGGTGGGAAGAATAGTAGGAATAGCGTTGAGCTATTTGCTTGGTTTCCAAGCACTTTCCTATTCCTTCCTTTTCCCCTTGAGTTGTGATGATGATGGACTTGATTGCATTTTCCAACAGCAAAAAAATATAAACAAATTCAGGAAAAATATATAAAACTACTACACTCAAAAAGATTACTGATATTTTAACATTTAAAATAGTGTCTATTTAATATTCACTTTATAATTATTGGATATGATAGATATTAAAAATAAGAGAGTAAGGATTACATTCAATAGTTATAAAATAAATGTAATGACACCCACTTTTTAGTGTCCAATATCATTACCTTCTAAAACCAAACAAAAATTAGAATATTCTCCGTTTTAGTAAAAGGTCAAAATTGAATCTGAAGCTGCGCTCGGGGTCTAAAATGTCCCTCACTTTTATCAAAAAAAATAAAAATAAAAATGTTCCGAACAAATATACCCTCTGCTTGAAAATATAATATCTTTATTAATTTAACAAAATAACTTCATGTCAATGTAGCTTTTAAATCCTTACCTAAAAATATAGCTTTTAATTGCAAGGATAACACGTAGGTAAACATCATTATCTGCTTTATTTTTTTTTAATAAACATCATCATCAACTTATCCAATATTAACGATTTTTTTTTAGCAAATACCCTAGGTAGTTCCTTAAGAAAATTTCATAAGACAATTTGGAAAAATAAAAATTGAAACTAAACTTATGATCTCTTAAGACTTTAATAATAAGATATATTAACCTCCCCTATGCATTTGATCCTTTAAACATTAAGGATTTTCCACATGTGATCAGTTAACACGACATTAAGTAGATTGAAATTTAAAATGATTCATGTTGGTAACTGAAATTACACAAAATAAGTCATTAAATCTTTATTACATGTCATAAATGACTCATATTATGCAATTTTTAGCATCAAATTGAGTGTATTTTGTTCTAAAACGACATTGTTTTGTATGCATCCAACATTTTAATGGCACATACAAAAAACTAATGGATGGACTAATGCATCCATTATTTTCAATCTCAAAGAACAGATTGAGTTTAATTTCTTTGCTTAACAGACTAAATAATCCAATAGATAAATCTTAAAATCAAATAAGGTGTTCACTCGGAACATAATTTGTTCAGGAATGAGACCTTTTTATTAAGAAAACAACTTTCAAAATACCTCGAATCATTTTTTAGTGGTGAACATTTACATTTATAGCGTAACAGTGTAGCGGTGGTTGTGCAAAGTTGGTTAGGACCGTTTGTGTTATGGTAAGGATCACTGTGACAAATCCGTAATAGATTATCATGGAAGATTATAGTGTTAGTATTGACACCATAAAAAATGAGTCCAAGACCATGATCATCGTAATTTCATATAAATTGTTCAATAACCACTTAGCAACATTCTGCAAAATAATATTGTACTTATTGCAATATCCAAGAATAATTTGACAATCGGTTTTCACTTACAAGATATATCATGGCATATATACACTAGAAACGCAAGAGAGAGGATGAGTGCAATTGAAACATTAAGACCGATGCAGGACTAAGAAACTGATTTAACCTCTGTTCTAATATTTTCCACTCCACAAGCGCATTACAAATACTCGATGTTCGAGAGGTCGTCTAAGCAGATTAGCTCATTGGATTTCTTTCTCCAACAAGATTTTCCCCTTGTTTTCAATATTGCACAGAAAATTTACTGCAGATATGAAGCTAGAAAGCAAGACACTACATATACAGAGTATCCTTTCTCTATTAGGCGGGAGAAAAGCGCACAAATCATAGTGTCAAGAAACCATGTATTAAGTAAAATCATGATACATTAATATCCCTAAAAATAAATTGGTGAAAAAATACAAAATATCAAACCACAAGGGTTTTATGCACAAACCGCCAGAGGTTAGCACGTCACACCTAACGAGTCATGAATACTTAGAAATGAGTCCTCCATCCTGCGATTCTATGTATAAAGATGACTTTTCACTGAATCCCTTAAAATGATTCAACATTATCGTTCATCCTCAATTAGCAACTAAATACTCTACACTCACCCAAATGACAACGCAGTAGTATCCCCACCCACCCACCCAGCCAAAACTATGAAATCAGGAACCTTTACCAAACCAGCCCCAACATGAAATATTGGGACGTGGGGAAAAACTAAAAATTGGAGGAAAAAAACTGCATCTTCTCTCGAAAGGTATCTGGTATTTTGACAGAACCAAGGCACCTGTGAAACAAGTTAAAATGACCATGGAGTCAACTCCCTTGCTGTTTAGACTATCTATGAATCCACCATTTCGTCTTGCAACTCGCTCGGGCAATTAGCCCTGGAATAGAAAGCATTCTTTGTCGTTCTCTCTCTCTGAGCTGCAGCCTCTTCAGCATATAGATCCTTGTTATCCTGCAGTAAAGAAGGCAATAACAAAACCACGGATATGTAGTCAATTACAGGTGAAAATATGCAAGTTCCAACATGCAACATTGTATGGCGAGGGCAGAGAATCAAGCCAGATAAATAATCAACAAAGAGAATATAATCAATTGAAAAATAGTTATAATAACACCAAAGAGCTAGCCAAATGCTAATCAAAACAGTTAAATGTATGAACCAGCATAAATAGCAAGACACACTGGTCAACATCCTGAGTGCACGAGTACTAACTTCGCCAATGTATCAGTCAAAGGAAAGCCCCTCCCTCACTATAGTACAAGAAAATGAAAGAAGCAATACACCAACAAAAACAAAGATAAAATTACCTGAGCTGAAAATTCTTTTGACTGTACAAGAAAATCTCGTATGTGAGTTTTAAACGTTGAGAGATCATTTGTAGACTCAAATAGTCCATTAACAAATTGGGTAACCTACACATTGCTTGAAATTAATCATATGTTCTGACAAAGGAGTGACATCAAATATAAAAAATTATTTAATCCAATCAAATTACCTCTGCTGATGTCATGTTGGGAAATGAAGTGCTCAGCAGTTTTATAGTAAACTCACGTACAAACGCCGCATTACTTGAGTATGGATAAGGATTTGTAGCAGCATCCCAAAGAGGCTCAGTTAGGACACCAGTTTCCAGCTGAAAAATGCCAAACTCATTATTCCAGCTATTTTTCTATTTTTTGTGGTTAGTAAAGTGAAAAAAAAAATGTTAATGGTTGTGACACATACCAGACAGAACAAATGCTGAAGCACCAAGACATGTAATTTGAACCCAGGCTTATGAAAAGTGTCTGTCAGGACAGCAAATATCTCTTGCTCAATTGTCAAAAAGTAAGTCCAGAGAACTGATTACAGAACTCTGAAGCCTGTTCAATATGCACACAGACAATCAGCCAAAAACTATGAAAAACAAAGATACACACCAAGTCACCAATACAGTAAGAAAGCAGAGTGGCAACATGAACTTTGTAATAGATGGGAAAATAAATAAATTTTATTATAAAGATAAGATGGAAAGTACAATTATGAGTGTAGGAAATCCTCCAAACTAGGAAAAACTATATACAATAAATAAGGAGAAAAAGAAAGTAGAAAGAACCCTTCTAGGAATGATTACTAAACAAAAAATAATATATGAAGACCACACCTGAAACTTCTTCAGCATTTCCAACAACAGGTTCAGCCCAGTTTCAGCAATGTTCCTTTCCGTATGCCGAAAAGCCCATATGATTGAATCCATAACAAGCTTCAATTGCTGACACAGATCACAAACAACTTCAGCCAAGGACTAAGAGATTGCAAATTTTGACAACACAGTCCTAGTCTACATCAGATAAATCCAAATAAATCGGCATGCAATTGATTTTTTGTGGACAGAGGGAGAGAGAGACACAACCTGACTTGACAAGTGTATTAATGCAGGAAAACAATGAGTAGCTATGGCACGGAGTAAAGAAAGAACTTGAGCCGATGCTCCGGGTAATCTTCAAAGTTTTTGGTAATCATCTGCGCAAGAGGGAGAAAAGAATTCAGCTGATATTTCCTTGCAGATACCCAACATTTATGCTACTGCAGTTGTTAAATATTACAACTTATACAGCGTGCCATGAACAGAACGTCTAAATTATGCTTACTGCAGATTAGAATCTCAAGTAACAAAAAACCACAATATTGATAAAGAAAATAATTAGATGGAAGAGAATACCGGGTGGAAGGCTGCATATCAAACAAGGGCCACAATCACAGAATAATGGTAAACTAGAGCATTTACATCATAGCTGAATAGCTGAAACAATTACCTCTAGCGTGCACTGGAAAACGGCTTCAAATATGCGAGGTACATCTTCAATCATTGCAGCTTTATATCTGGAAGCACGATAGTGAGAGTAAGTAAATGGCATTATGTTGGTCATCAAAGGATGTCAAACACTATAGATCAATCAACTAAATGAAAAAAACGAATTAAAGAAAAAGACAGAAGCATACTTGTTTACAATTGTTGCAAAGAGTGACAAAACCTCTGATTCCCTCGCATCAGGAACATTCCTAGCATAATCTCCGAGGACAGGATCCATCATTGGTGGCACAAATTGTTTTCCAATTTGTGCCTGATCTTCAGCCTTGTCTAAGAATGTCTCAATCAGCTTAAGTGTCTCCCTCTTAACCGAACTGCATCATGAAGAACACATATAGAAAAGGGACCAAACAGTAATCTTGTTCGCACAAAATTAATATAATCATGAATAATCTTACCGTAGAAGTTTCACATAGGATGTTCTAGATGCAAATGGTCCCCCTTCTGAAATGCTTTTTGAAATAAGCTCACTATACATTCTGTTGCAGAAACAAAAAGCTGATTTAACATTTATCAATATTAAAGAATCAAATCAAACTAACTGCACAGTGTCACTTTTGTTATTAGCATTCCAGAATACAGAAACTTGTCAATTGACAGAACCCACCTATACACATTCAACATGTCCAGGAAGATCAATGAGATTTGGGGTAGGAAATAAGTCCCTAAAGAAGATGCAACACTTGTATTTGTCTGCGAGTTACAAGCAACTAAAATCAGAACCTTAACATCATAAAGTAACAAAATAACTGAGAAAGACAAGGAAACTAGGAAAAGAATCGACTGCAGATCATAACAATTACACATGATAACCTCACAGAAACCTATATAAAAGCAAGGGTCACTCTCCCAAACCCAATTCTAATTCCCAGATACCCCTCTCAATATCCCTCCCCTTGCCTATATAGGCTCTCCCCTAACCAATTAGAATACTCTCTCTCTCTGCCTCCTCGTGGAGTTAGTTACAAAACCCCTTACCCATTGCCCACAATTAGTTACAAAACCCTTTAACCATAGCTCACATACATCGACAGCCCCCTTAGGTAACATGTGTATCCCGGTAGAGACTAATAGTCTTAACATCAAATATTACGAGACTTAGCAGCTACAAATACAATAGTTAGTTAACTACACAACCCAAAGCCAAATGCCAAGAGAAAATTTGGCCTTTTGCTGAGTGAGCAGAAGAAACTCATTGATCAGAGAGTTTTCTCCACTGAACCAACACGGTGCAAAAATAATACATGAAATTTCTAAATGCAAACAACCTCCTAGGGCAGACTGCAGAGGGCAAAAAAATTAAAGAACAGACAGCAGAGTGACACCAAATTACATGAAGTATACCTGCAATATATTAAGCACGGTTCGAATTACATCTTGATCCTTCAGAAAATCAACATTTTGATGTGCCTGCCCTATAATTTCCATCCATTTCTGCAGGAAAAGGGGAAAATTACAGTACTTCTAACACATGGCTTCCAGAACAAAAAATAAGTACATGAATTCATGGGCATAGAATGATGGATACTTATAAAACAATATGGCTTCTCAAGCAACTAAAGTACCTGATTTGGGAGCTCCATCAACCGCTGAAGATATTCATCTCTCTTCTGCGTGTCAGACTCTGCTTGAATCATGTGACCAACCTACAATACAACACAAGAATTTAAATCAAATATCTACAGATACAACTCACAAGTAACGTATATAACTTAGAAAAATGAACTTAAGGTCAAAGACATCTAAGGCATACAGATTCATAGAATGAGTGTATCTGATGGGGTTAGAGATCTGCAATGGTAGTTGCAAGGCCTGTTAGAAGTTCAGATACAAATGGCTCATTTTCCCCAACCTGAAATAGCAATCACAGTGATTGTTATGGATTATGAGCATGCATTTTTAGCATTAGAGAAGTTCTCTCAGAAACTACTTCAACCTTATGGAAAAAAAAAATAAAAGAAAGAAAAACTAAAACAGCATTTATTTTAGTTTCACCTTTTTGTTAAAAAAAATTGTCTAATTCTTTTATCTTTTTCTATACATATGTTTCAATTAAAAACCCACTTTTTAAAAAGTGAACCAAACACGCTCTATATCGTGTACTGAATATATATCAAAGATCTGAGACAGATCAGTCACTTTCTTTGGAAGTAAGGAAAACAGGAAATGGAGGAATTAGTAGCCCATATTACCTGGGTGATCACAAATTTACGCTTGCACTTCTGTACTATTTTCAGAAATGTGTCACAGGCCATATCCTGAAGGACATGAAACAAAAATAATAATTAGAAGTTGACAATTTCCAACAGAATACATCCAACATCAGACAATATCCCACTATTTAATTTTTTTAAAAGAAAATTTTAGCAACAGAAAACACGAGCAAACCATGCAAAAACTGGGTAGATATAAAAAACACCCCACAGTAAGACTAAAAGGGGAGAGAGTTTAAGACTAAAAGGGAAACATTATAACAAAATAATTGGACACTCATTGCTAAGTAGAATTACAAATTTTAATTTGCTAATTAAAGAACAATAGCAAGAAAAAAGGCCCCGTTGTTTTAACATGTTATAATACAGGCACGTAGAAACCGAAAACAGTGAGCTTCAAAGCAAAAAAAAAAAGAAAAACCTGGACTCCAGGATGAGTCTCATGCATAAACTCGAACAATTTGTTCACAACAGTTTTAAGAAACTTCCAATGAGCTCTTAAAAATCGTGGATACTGCCCAACAACATACCTGCCAACAAAAGAAATTATATATTATACAAAAAAAAATGCTATATTACACAGGCCAAACAAAAGCAAAAAGGCACATGAAATTAGTTCTTACATGATATTACTTGCAATGACAGCTTTGTTATCTTTTCCTTTGTGATTTCACATAGATTCAATAAATCACGAATGACCATAACCAAAAATCTGTTTTCCTGCCACAAACCCAAGATTTTAATTATAAAAATGTTAGAGAAAAAAGTATGAAAACTGATAGAAGAATGTCATATAAGAATAACCCATGTATATTGGGATATAATGCCAATTAAGCTAGACCATGAAGCTAGCAGTACCTGTTCTTCCATCATGGAACCAGATATAGATCCTATTGCCCAGCACAATGTGTTCAAATTGTTCCATGACCAATCCTCACCACTCAGTTGTTTACTTAATTTCCTCAGCATCTGCTTATTACACAATAGCAGGAAACTAAATCAAGGCAAATAAAGGCGGAAACATGCAAGAATATCGTAATATGCCTTCATATCATATCACTTTAAACCAAAACAACATATTCACACCACCATAGCACAGTATTCTATTGGTGTTTAGCTTATTATATTTCAAGAAGCACCAAACATAAATTGAAATCCCAGTTTCACCGGTTGATTAAAAAAAAAAAAATCGAATTTGAAACAATACAAACTTCTCCACAATAGCAGTTCAAATGGATAAGAAAGAAACCACAGAATATGGTTGTCTTTCCCAGTAAAACAGGAGGACCAGTGCTTTTCAATTCACATACCTGCTTTTCAGTATCATCATGGTCAAGATGTGACAAGTAAATAAGAGTCTCCCTCATAATCTGTAAAATTAAACATTGATAAGTGGAAGTCTCTCAAATGTAACAATATTTCATATAATCCATCAATCTGAACACAATGCTTGAAAATATAACTCCAGGCCAGAGTTTTTTTTCCTATATACATATGAATATCAGACACTAAAGTCTGGCAGAACTCAGATGTCAGATTATGACCTTATATTGAACAAGAACATCATTATCCTTCAAGGTTTCACGAACAATATTCCCATTTTCATCTTCAACTATGAGAACTTCTTCAGGCTTAGCCATACGACAGATCATAAGCAATCTCAACTTCGACATGGGACCAGCATAAAGCTGCTGGCGCTGGAGAAGCTGTGAACTATGCCCATCAACAATACCAGGGAGCATTGCTGGGACCTATATTTCATTGAGACACATACATCAGCAACACTTTTATGCACAGGTCACAACCTCCATTCTTAGAAAGAAGAAAATAATATATCAGAAACGCAAAAGAGAAAGATGAAACTAAAATATGAGACACAGCAACCACCATACATTGTCTAACCCCAAATTATAGTGTTCAGTTTAAGACCTAATTATTCAAACTCTATCCTGTAGTGTAAATATTAAATTTATACATGGATCCTTCTCAAAATGAAAACTAGTAGTAAAAACTCCAGTAAACAAGTGGCAGTTTCAATATTGTTCAAATATACAAAAATTGATGAAACATAACATCACATAAAAAGCAAAGTAAAATAAGGAAAAGTTAAGGAATTAAGTAAGATGGAGGTGATCGAAGTCAATCATTTTGTGTTATTTTCATTGATTAATCACAATTACAAACTTTTATAAATTTTCAATCAAATAACAAATATACAATAAATGTTATCTTGTGAAAATGAGGACAGAAGCGGCAGCTTGGAAAACTGCAATTATTCCATTAATTGATAGTAGGAATTTGTTAAAAAAATTCTAGTACCTAATTCAGTAGCAGTAAACATAATGATAACACCCAGAGTCTAAAATATGAACACCAAGCTCACATGAGAATCATATTTTGTTCCAGTGTTTTAGTGTTACAAAAGAGATTCTTGATTTTTAAAATCAGAAAGTCGCCATTAAGGAGACAGCACCTGAAGTCCCATCAAATTTGCAGAAGCAGCAGGATTATCCAAACTACGGAGTGGCCCAAATAGTTCTGATACCAAGGAATTCCAGTAGTCCAGACAGACCTGTTAGTTTCAACAAACGTGAACTTTGGTATTCAGAAATGAAGGCAGTTGCACATATACTTATGTATTATGCACACGCAGGCTGAAGCTGAAGACACACAGTTGGTAATGGGTGTAGAACATGTCTATCAGCAAAATCAATATTAAACACACAAACTTGGGTATGTAGAGAGAGAAGAAACATATTTCAATGTCAACCAACCTTAAAAACCTCGGTATCATCCACATATGAAATGTTAATAAGATACTCAAGGCCCATTAGCAAAGCAGATATGTTCTCTTGAGAGGATTCAAGGATGCGAATGTGAACCTGCACAATAGAAGGGTGCCAGAATACTGTTATGAGCGCAAAACTCCTGATAAGCAACCCAAAAACACTGGGAGTAAAAAAGGAGGGAGAGGAAAATGTGGAACTACAATGAAAGAGAAATGTGTCTTTTTTTTTTTAACTCCAAGATTCAAAACCATGAATCTACACAGACTGATATTCAGTAGAGTCACATTCTTCAGTTTAATCATGCTGTTTGATTATTACATATATTCACAAGATAAAATTACAAATAGGCATAAAATTGAGAAAATAAAACTTGCCTTGAAAAATGAGGTGAAGAACAGCGCCAGATTTTGTATAAATGCCTAAACAGAATTTAAAAAAAAAAAAAACATATATATCCAGGGTCAGGCACACACTACATGATTATTTATTTAAGTAAATTAGGGTTTTTGTTCCAGCAAATTACAAAGACCCACTTGTTCCTCACTTGTGCCTTGTGCATATGCCTCCGGTATATTTGTAGTAAGTGGGAGTACGGCCTGGATTAAACATAACATTATACGATCAACAACAGAAATTAAATTATAGTCAAAGTAGGATCAAATGAATAATAAAACAGTATATGTTACAGAAAGCAGACCAATCAAAACGCACCTGCAATTGGACCATGAATATATTATACATCTTGACATATTGCACGTCATAGTAATTCCCAAATTGAAGGGCTGCCACCTGTAAACATAAAAAATGAATACTGAATTGATATAGAAAATATCAGGTAAAAGCATAAGCACTCAAACGATGAAACATACCTCTGTTAAACATTGCAATGTCAGGTTCCGATAGGCTGTAACTGGGAAAAACTTTAGGAGGGTCTCAAGCTGTGATGTACGCAGATATCAGAATATATATGTTTGTGAATTCTCCCACAACACTATCATTAAAGCTGAAAACTAAGCCTACCAGTGGTGATTCAAATATATAACCCAAGGGAATCCAGGATAAGAAGGCATGCAATGTAGACAGTGTTGCACGTATGAGCTCTGTCCTTTGGGATGCTGATAAAACATATAAGCACAACTCATGTATGAGTTGAAATTCACTGCAAACAACCAAGTAGAATTCTTAGCAATAAATAGACAGTTAACAAAAGTAAATGGTGAAAAATCACATCCAATAAAGGCATAACTAGCCGAAGCATATAAGATGAAGGCCAGGAAAAAAGAAATTAAGTGATTACAGACCATTTAAGCAATTAATTTATTACTACACAGGAAGTATGTTTGTACCACCAAGAATTCCCTTTAATGTAATTTTATACAAAATATTTCAGTTCTAAACTGAAGATTTCCATTACCAATCAACAAGTATATCATTTTATTTCAATCACTCCAATACAACCTCCCGGCCAATAAACGCATTGACCAATTAACTAAAGCACTGCCAACTGTAGTCTTTTTTCTCAACAATCCATTATCAATAATTGGTTGAGCTAGCCATTCACATAAGAAGTAATAATACCTCCCCAGTCTTTCAATCAATACAAGTATACAACACTAGCAAAAGTGAACCAACTTTATTTCCATGGAAAAATTCATAGAAACAAGAGAAATACAAAGAAAGGAGGATAAGATGTCCTTCATCTGAAAACAACTAAAACAAAAACTACTGAGGAACCCCAAAATAACCTCAACAACGACAGTGGCAATTTCAACCCATTCCCCCAGCACATCAATATCCTAAACTCCCTTAAAACACCCATTTGCTTAGCACCCAAGAGAAACTTAGAACCTTGTTCTCTATCCTACAACACATCTAAAGACACTGAAGCACTTTGAAAAATCCAAACGTCTCTCTCTAACCAAATGGACTGCAGAATTCTAGATACTGCACAGTTCCACAGGATACTGGCCTCTTTTCTTCATACAAACTCTTTAAACCTTATTGACCAAAAAGCTTCTAGAGTGGACAAAAAAATTATGAGTTTCAGGACGGCATCATCATAAATCTATTACTGCAAAACCATATGTTCATCCAGAATGTCAACTTAAAAGAAAGAGAAATGTAATAACAATCATCAAAGAAAATCAGGTCAGATGAAATTATACAAAAGCTATCAATAGCTACCTGTTCAATGATTGCTTAAGCTCTTTTATCTTCTGCTGAGTCATCTCTCCTCTTGAAAAATCAAAAACCTCTTCACTCAAAAGCTGAACAGAAATATCTGAAGTTAATCATTGCTATTAGGAACAAAGTACAAGGACAAAATAGGATAAACTTACTTTCAATATAGCCATACAATTCTCGCATATTGTTTCACTAGTTTTTGCTGCTGAGACAAGGTCAGGAATAAAGCTTCGCCATCTTGCTGGCCACTCATGCTTCAGAATCTGTGTTAGAGACAAACCATCATATGAATCTTTAGTTGTGTCCAAATTCATGCATATATAACAAAAAGGCCAGAAGAATGCAAAAGAGAATGTGATGCAAAGAAAGTTTCTGAATCCAGATTTATAATGAATTACAAAAGAAATTGACAACCTTGATAAGAAAGTATCAAGAGAACTGCAGAAAAATACTTTCATCTTGAATCTTGAAATATAAATTTGTAATTATTAAGCAACCCAATTTAGAATCAGGGACAAAGAGAAAGAAAAAAAAAGATCTAAGCAGATTGAATTTATAAATGAAAATGGAAAGCTAAAGCCACATGCAGTGAATAACTGATCTCAAGAATAAACTGAACAAACAAAATAAATTTGCAAGTCCAAGGTATCCCAATAAAATTTATTTGGGAGATGAAAAGAAGAAAAGGTATAACATGAAGCAGCTTGAATATTTACAACATATGCACTGAATAATGGGTTGCAAAACAAACAGGAATAATTTGTCAAAGCAATGTTAGGGAACTCGATTTTTTACCTGGACTAATATAATATTGAGTTTGTTGACATACAACCTTTCCATTCGAAAAGAGGCCTCATTGCTAGACAGCTATCCAAGAAAAACGAACAAGATAAAATTTTCAGAAAAACTAAGTATTGACAAAAAGATGATGACAATCTAAATAAGGTTGACTAGCTCAAAATTCTGCTCTCTCAAAATGCAGCTGATACCTGTACAATAACATCAGAGATGAAATTTTTCATTCCATCTCGCTGCTCAACAGGTAATGCATTCCATCTATATTTTATTACACCTTCTAGAACCTGTATGTACAAGCAAAGAAAAAACATATGCTAAGAAAGGCAACTAAAATTAACATTCTAATGATGAAAGCTAGTTTGAAAATTAACAAATGTTGCTTCTAGACACAGCACTGACTTCCAGTAAGATGCAGAAGTCAAACCTAAGTAATCATATAACACACAAGAACATTAAACACAAGAAGCACATGAGTCAATAGGCAATAGCCCTATCCAACAAAGTGGATAGGGCTAAAAGGTCCTTATCAACTAAGGGATGCATCTGAATATTTTAGCAAATATAGGCAACTTTTGCTACAAGTACTTCCTCTCAAATGTTACATAATTCCAGCTGAGGCACCTCAATGGAAGTGCATTTAGGAAGCATACCTTAAAACATGACACACTAATAATTACTAATAGAATGAACCTAGAACTTAATCCATACCACAAAAGATAAAATACTATAGCATGCCACAGCAAGGGTAAGGTTGCTGACTAGTAACCTAAGAGATTATAGGTTCAAACTCTTGAAATAGTCTCGCTACGGGTGGGGGTAGATCTACGTGCATCTATTCTCTCCAGGCCCTACCTAGTGAGGCCTTGTGCACAAATCCGCTCTTTTATGTCATTATCAATACCAAATAATAGCTTCTGAAGTTTTCTGGACAACGTTAACTTTTTGTCACTTGCATTGGCTTTATACATATGCTTGTCTAGCCATAGTTATAGCATTTCAGCCAACATCACCGCCACTTTTTGGAGGAATGGATCACGTCCCTTGATCCATAACCCATAATAAAAAATAAAAGAAAAGAAAAACTATTCACCCCTTGTAACAGGCATGCTGGCACAGATAATCAAACAAACCAAACCTGCAAGGCGAAGAACTTGGTGTTGAGATTTTGAGTGTTCTGCAAAATATGCATGACTTGAAGCCACATATCGGGGTTATTTTGCAGGTCACGCAAAATCTGATCAGCAGCACTTCTCTGCATGATTCAATAAGCACGAAAAAAAAGGTTAGTAACTGAAACGAGTTCAATGCACTAGCAACAACATTCATCAAAAAAGCAACACAACGCAACGCAACCAAACCAACAGGCATTCGAAACGTTTTTTCCAATGTTCGCCCCCGAAACGAGTTCAATTACAAGTAACTTCAAAATCCAACAAACACATCCCATGAATTCAATTCCAATTTGAGTTCGAAAGAGATTTCACAGTGATCAAAACACTAGCAATATAGAGTTGAAGAGTGGAAGCTTCGTGAATTAAACCCTAAAATGCGAAGGTCCGGTGTTGTTAAGAGTGATTGGGCACATTGTGTGGCGGAGGAAAGAGAGACTGACCTCTTCCTTAGATCCGGTGCCATAGAAGGCGGCGACGGTGGCGTCGAGCAGCGGCACATCAATCGGCTGACTCAAATCTCTTAGCTTCTCGGCGGCCATGGTTGATTGAGTTCAGAGCATACACACAGAGAGAGAGAGAGAGATAAACCCTAGAGAGAGAGAGAGAGAGAGAGAATGGAATGGGGAGGAAGGAACAACAAAAACCCTAGAAAGAAGGGAGAGACGGGAGATTCTAGAGAGAAATTTCAGGGGAGAAAGCGAGGGAGAACACTCCTTTTTACTTTTCGTTTTTTTTTATTTTTATTTTTTGGTATGCCGTTTTTATTATTATTATTATTATATAAATATATAGTGAGAGAGGGAGAAAGGAAATAAAGACAGCTTGAATTTGAAGCAGAAGAGTAAAGGGTCTGAATTCAGAAAGGGAATGGTAGGGGCTGATAAGCATGTAAGATATAATAAGCGCGTAGGTAAGCTTTTGATTGGATGCTACTGTTGCTATGGACTGTGAACATGTGAGCGAGCGTGGTAGCTTAGAATAGGGAATTGGAATGGGTTCAGTCCAACTTGGTGGGACTGACATTTTTGCTTGGGCCCTATATTTTACATTTTGGAGATTCTAGGTCGGTTTCTTTCTTTTTGTTCTTCATGTCTATTGTTTTTGGGGTTTCTCTTTGGGGTTGCACACAACACAGGTGGAATTTTGGTCGTCAATTTTAGTAGTGCCTTTTTTGTCATGTGCTTTTCAAAGCGTACAATCTTCAGAAGAAAATGCAAAATGCCCGCAACACGATATTTATCGGAGTGAAAGGGATGTGAGTCTTTTAAATATATAACAATCATAAGTTCAACCTTGAGAATGATTCATGTATATATATATATATATATATATATATATATATATATATATATGTCTTAATGCATGGAAGTCACAGTTTATTCAATTATCGCTAGTTGGAAATGAAAAAAAAAAGAGTATTTAATATCGTTGGAAAAGATTTTGTCCCCGTCTTAATTTCAATATGCTTGAACAACAATAGAAGTTAAACTATAATTCGTAAAAGAAAATAATAAATGAGTCGAAATGGAATTCGAGAAAATGTAAAATTAGAGCCAATTGTGGTTCATTTTGAAAGGGAGTTTTCTCTTCTTTCCTATTTTATTTGCGGGAATACTAAATGGGAGCTCAACAACCTTTACACGAAATGATGTGCGAATGTAAAAATTGCTTCAGATAGCCTAAACGGTGCATTTTGGGTTATTAAGAATTTCGTCTCTCTCATCCTCTCAGATACATACATCGTGTGTACAGTACGAAAACTAGTTTGTACCGCCATTTAGGCTTCAATCTGATCTTTCGACTCCCTCCCAAAGTAAGAAACATTACTGGTCAAGTATTAACTGAAATCTCCGAACAAGCAAAGCATAAAAAGATTAATTAGTAGTACAGCTTTGTCGGAATCCGTCACTCCCCTGTGGCAAGCAAACATTCCAAAGGTGAAATCTGCTATAAGGACAAAACTCACATTCTTTACCTCCAGTGGATCCATTTCACCAGTCAAATCATAACGAATGAGATTTTTTCTTTATTTCAGTGTATATTTAAATTTTAAATTACTCATTTCAATATATATATATATATATATATATATATATATATATATATATATTTGTCATGATTTGATTAGTGAAATAAATGAAGGGAAGGTCAAAAACTTTTGTCCTAAGAGAATAATTGCTCTACTAGGATGCCAGAACGAGTAGGGCGCTCAAACATTAGCTTTGACGATTAGAATGCGCATGTCATGATAGACAGGAACATCTTGAGATTATGATTTTTTCTCATGTTTTTGCCAACTAAAATGGACGCAAAACATGAAAGTTGCCCCAGTACCACCAGTGCCAATGGCCACTACAAATATGGTAAAAGAAGGTATGGAGATCAAATTGAAATTTAATCGATGATGATCACAATTTGGGTCCAGCTCATAAAAAATAGCACAAAGAAAGTCAAATTACTCATGATATCAATGTAAATTCTACACTTACCAGCAAACATGAAAAGCAATGACAAATCAGCGAGTAAAATGTAAGGGCTAAATTGTGGTTTTCTTTTCCTATTTAATTCTCTCTCTCTCAACTCCATGCTAGATGTTTCTCTACCTAATGGATCCATTTTGTATGGATGAGACCTTGCAAATGCCAGCCGATGTGGTGAGTGGAACATTTTTGAAGCACGCAACTAGTTCCTCATTAGTGTGCAGATCCACTTGCAATGTTTCCCAAACTTTCTTCTTTGGGTTCAACAGTTCATCAGGATCACCTTCACACCCCGGGAATGTAACTCTTTCTCCAACATTAGCAGAACTCGGTGGCTCGACCAACTCAACCTGGGCATGCACAGCAATCAGAAATTTAGTACTCTACTACCTCACACCACAGCAAAATCCAAGAAAATTAGATCTAGCAGTAGTGGCAGTAAAAAAAATTCTTCTGTTGTAATATACATGTTATGATTCAACCATTTTCTTTACTACCACCATTGTACCATTGTAATTTAAAGTGCTAACGTGAGACACCACACCCATTGGTGTACGTGTAAAGGCATTGTGTTTTTCCTTACCTTGGTGTGATCATTATTGGAAGCAGCAAGAACCATTGCTTGGGATTTAATGCCCCTCATGGTTGCTGGCTTCAGGTTGCAGAGAACACAGACCTTCCGGTTCTGAAGAAAGTTATTAGGATTAATCAACCAGAAGATAAAACAGTACAGTAAAAAGTTGTTATATAAACAGGATATACACATGCTAATTGGACAAAAACCTGCATTTCATCAAGTGGTATATACTTGACAAGCCCACTGACAACTGTTCTGGGCTGTTCTTCACCAACATCAATCTCTTCTACATACAGTGAATCAGCATCAGGATGTTTTTGAGCTTTTTTAATAAGGCCAACCCGAATATCAAGCCTTGTGATGGTAATCTCAGATTCATTTGATGACTTTGCTGATGTTTTTTTCTTTCCATTGCCATCTGTCGCAAACATTAGGCCCTAACCTAAGTAACCAATGTTCATAATTTCTTAAAGAATATGCAATCAGATGTTGGCTACCCACAACAAATGAGAGATATCCATAATGATTGCTATAAAAATTAAAAGACTAGTGAAATCCATGAACAAGATAATATGTAATGATGTAATGATTACTTTAATATGGTTTATCAGGCTAAATTGGAGTACAAAATTACAGACGGTTCAAGAAGCCATTTAATTTATTCGGGACAGGATTGACAATCACATCTTCGCGATGAAGTAAGGCAGCTTTGATATACTTTTCCAACATTTTTCTTCTTATTTTCATGATTCCTGAAAATGATATGATAATAGCACATCCTCCATCTTTGTATACCATCTTTCCAAAGATCAAAACTCTTCTACCATTAGAATAGAAGAAAAAGAAAAACCTGAGACTTTTGTTTTCTTCAGTTGCTCAGCAACCTTTCCAGCTTCAGCTTCAGCCTCTGCACGCAAAATCCTATCAGCTTGACTTCCCGCAAATTTCTTCCTGAAGAACTCCACTTCTTCATCTTTCTGGCCAACAACATTGAATACATTAGCGACCCTAAAACAGCAGCTGAACGCAAATCTCTTTCCTAATTTACAGAAACACAGGCCATTTACCAGTTCCTTGAACAATGGCTGGGGTTTCCCAATTTTATGGCCAGCATTTATGATCTCCCAAGGTCTTTTTGCCTTATTAATGTCTCCCTTTTCATCACAAAGTGAAAGATGCAACTCCGCAGACAAATTTAGCTGCTTAAATACCTTCAATAACAGAAGACAGTACCCAGAATATGTTGGAATATAAGAAATCTTTTATCAAAAAATTATTGGAATAAGAACTCCAAATTGTTTATTAAAAAAAATAGTACCAATAACGAACAACACTATAATGCAAAATTAAATATACAGGGAAGTTAATTTACCTCAAGAGTGAAAGATGGCATAAAAGGTTCCAATAAACATGCAAGAATATATACAACCCCAACTGCAGTTTTCATAACAAGGGAGCAAAGAGGTTTGTTTTCCTTGTAAAGGCGCCAAAATTCACTTTCCTACAAAATTAGTTACAAAAAAGTCCAGGGAAAAGTTACAAAGCTATTAAACAAGAAAATATTGTTAAAATGCATACAAGGGGACAGGAGAGAATAAAGAATATAACAATTCTGAAGATACCTGCAGATATCCATTCCCCTCACTAGATATGCTCATTGCACTTTTCAACCCTTGCTTCAGTTTAACCTTTCCATGTTGCAAAAAGAAATGTCATCATACCATGACAATAATAAGATTTTGAAACCAAAAAAAGACAGTCCACTCAGCACTCTCGCAATTACAAAATAGTTTGTTTCAAAAGGGGATTAGCAACCTTCTCCATGGCTTCCATGTACTGCTCCAGATATGCAGAGACTCTTTCAGCCAATTTTTTGGTTGGAGCATGGGAGTCACTACTTACATCAGCAACATCAGGAATAATGGAATCATATCCTTGACCTTTATAAGACAAAGTTAGTGATCAATTGTGATCCAAAAACAGTAGGGTCAAAAGATACATTTTTTGCAGCAGCAAAATCATCCTCAAAACAGAAGGGGGCAAAGAATATAAATGGAATCAGACGGACTGTTATTTTTGTTTATTAAAGACACCGGAATTCTATGTATTTGTCAGCACATAAAATTTAAAAATGATTAAAAATAAATGAGTACACAGTATTTCCAGGATCCATTAAATGAACAGGAAGAAAGCACAAAATAAATAAATCCAATGCAAGTAATATGTACAGATCTTTTGACTTCCCAGCTATGTTGGATGGATTTGGGTGCGGGTACAAATACAGGTACGGGGTACAAAAATTTTGCAAAAAGTGGGGGCACGGGTATATCAATATATATTCATAAAAAATATTAAAATTTCACAAATTTCATATGATAAAAACTAAAATTTCACATGATAAGAGAAAACACAAAAATAAAAAAAGGTCTAAATTTTTCAATATTACATTTTTAAATAAAAAAACAATAATTAAAACGTTGTCTAAAGCAAGCACCCAATGATCACTTAAACATAATTAACAATCTAACTCTACCATTGGAGGGGAGATGACTTAGGTTAGGTGGCAACTGTGTTTTGGTCTCTTGGAAGAGGGTGGTGAAATTAAATTTGGGTATAGGGGAATTAGGGTTTGATATTCAACAGGAAAAAAAAAAAAAACCTCAAAACGATGTAGCTTCAGTAAAAATGTGTATCCTGGCATACCCCAAGTGTGTCCATGCCGTACATCGATGTATCCAATTTTTTTCCAAAGAAAGAAGACATACCCAAGCGTACCCATACCCAAAGCGTACCCAGTACATGTACTTTTTGCCAAAATAAAATATCCATGCTTCAGAGCTTCCCAGTTACTGTGATAAAAGGACAACATTTTGCTAGTAGTACCAAGATATGTACTCATAGTCCTCATGCATCTATTTTGTAAAGATTTGTAGTAGCAAATCACTAATCAAATCAGTATACACTTCAAGAAACAGATGACCTGAGTGTTTGACCAACCTGCAGGTTTAGCAATAAAACTCAAAACTCGGTTGATGAAGTTGCCCAAATTATTCAGCAGCTCACTATTTAATTTTGCTTGCAAGTCGGACCATGAAAATAATGTATCCGATACCTACATTGCATAACCAAATTCAAATTACTTAACAAAGGGAGAGAGAATTGAACATCCATTTATATTTTGAGCTAGAAGTTAGATTAATAAGCAGACTTACCTCAGGCCGATTTGTGAGCAAGTAATATCTCCATACTTCAACTGGAATATTAGTATCTTTTGCATCATTACCAAAAACTCCTATCCCTTTGCTTTTAGAAAACTTCCCTAAAATAATTTGAATTTAAAGTGAAATTCAGTTAGTTCAAACTGTTCAAATTAAAAGCAGTAAGCAGCTATATCTCAATTCATCATTTACCAACAAACCATCAGAAGAGAAATAACTTACCCGCTTCATAATTCAAGTATTCAGTAACACTAATAGTCTTCATCAAAGTCCAGTTTTCACCAGTTCCAAGTAGAGTAGACGGAAACATCACCTGAAGAATAAATTCAATCAGATGCTAGAGAAGTATTTATACAATCATTCTAAACTACACCCCATTCTACAATGCAAATAAAGGCTAGCTCTTGTTATTTTTGCTGCAAAACTCCACTAAGCAATTAGCTGCTGCACAAGATAACTAAAAATGTAGAGTTCAATTGGCTTAACATAAGGGCACAGCAACAGATAGCAAGAGCATGAAGATGGAGCACAGGCTAAACAACAATTACAGTATATTTTACAATGTAGCAAGCATATTGAGCTTTCCTAGTAGATGAACATCATGACTTGCATCACAATGACTCCAACTTGACACAAATCAAACATAAAAAATGTAGAACATTCATACAAGAGATTTGAATATTCTCTTCAATATTCGAAATATTGCCTGTTTAGAGTGAAGAAAAATGGCAAATTTTTAACCACAAAGCAGCAGGGAAAAAAATAGTAATTCCATAGGAGGAAAGAGAAATTTGCACATGGTATAATGATTGATGGTAGGTTGGTAATGATATAAAATGTAAACATTGCTGAGGAAGGTAGCATGGTAAGAAAGTGCCAGTGGTGCAAAAGCCACAATACTGTGGGGAAAAAAGAGTAGCACATATATAAACAGTATCCTTCCGAGGCTTTGTGGCAATTATCATCATTAAAAAAAGGAGCATAAAAGAAGCAACGAGTTCAATAGGCTAGTAAAGTGTAATAGTCCAATAAATATAAAAACGAAATATCTAGAAGTACAAAGTCTAGCAAAACTAGAATATAAAACTGTTTCCACAAACAATGTGAAATTAACAGAAGGAACTTTTCAACTCAAATGGGGAAATCACTGGTAGCAGTGATGGAAAAGGATAGAAAATAAGATATTGACATCCTCACATGCATAATACCAAGTAAACATAATAGCACATAATGATATATGAATCCTGTAATTCTACAAATGCAATGACTTACAGTGTGGAAAGGCACATTGTCCTTGCCCATAAACTGATACAACTCCACATTCTCTGGGTTTTTCCACCATTTCTCCCAATCAGTTGTGTAGCATGAAGTGATTGAGACATATCCAATAGGTGCATCGAACCATACATAGAAAACCTTCCAATTTGAAAAATATGATCATAAAATTAATGGACGAAAAAAGGGGCAAAGTAACACATTCCGATTCTGAAAGACCTAATAGGAAAACTAACCTTGTCACTGTATTTTTCATGTGGAACAGGAACCCCCCACTTCAGATCCCTGGTAATACAACGTGGCTTTAATCCTTCTTTAAGCCATGAATAAGTAGTTTGGATAGCATTCTGACTCCATAATCCTACCACTGACATCTCATTAATGTATTTTTCCAATCTTTCCCTCAATAGGGGGAGTTCAAGAAACAAGTGGTCGGTATCGAATTCGTGGAGTATTTTGACAAACCTGATACAGATGTGAAAAGTTCACCTAAGAAGTTTTCTTGAGATTATTCTAATGCAACAACTACAAAATTGAACTAGAACATGACAAGTAAGCAATAGGCATGCTCCAGATACTGTGGTTACAATAAAACACCAGAAAGAAGAACCAAAGACGGAAACCCAATGCAAAGAGGAAAACCAAACTTAACAGTGTTGTGTGATGAAACCCAAATGTACTAAAAACCTGAGTTCAGAAAGATCATCCAGGACAATCACACATCCAACATGAAAATGCTTCCATGAATTGGAATAAAGCATCAGTTGATTAATTGGTGAAACCTAATGTGAAAAGTTAGAGAAGGAGGGGAAGTGGTACCTTGCACCTGGGATCTTTTAACTCTGTTGGATTTAGAAGCTTCCCACACTTTTCACATTGATCTCCTCGAGCAGAATCATACTCACACCCAGGAGTTGGGCAGGTACCCTCCACAAGTCGATCAGCCAGGAACTTTTTGCATGTGTCACAGTAAAGCTGAAATATGGTAGGCATTTAAGCAAAGCAAAGTGTGAGAAACACATCTTTGAAAAATCTCAACCTAAGGAACTAGCCCTTCAATTTCCAACCAATTACAATAGAGGAATGATACCAACACAAAAATAAAAAACCCAATAAAACAATTAAATAAATACACTATGGCTACAAAAGTAATTTACAACTCATCACCTGCTGCATTGTGTTCTCCGAGAGCCAATTGTTCTCCCACAATTTTTTAAAAATTGCTTGGCAAACTTCAGTTTGCTGTGGGGATGATGTCCTCCCAAATTCATCAAAACTTATATTGAACCAATTGTAGATATCCTTATGAATAGCATGATATCTACAAACCCACAAAAGACCAGAAAGTATTATTGAAATGTTGCTCGAGGAGTGAGCAAATTCTAAACAATTTCATGATACTTTGATTATTTATCAAACAAACATGATAAGATCAAAAATAGAACAACTCCAGTGAGTCCACACAAATCCTACAACGAACACATAATGATGCAGACATCATGAAATAGAATTTAATTTTACAACCAATCAAATCATCTCATTTGCATGACTTTTCAAGTAGTGGGTGGAAGACTTAACTATTTTTGCTGATATGTAAATATATGATTAGATGAATGTGCAAAAATGTTTTACACTTTTAGTGCATAGAAAATAGACTCCATGATATATATATATATCAATTAAATCAATAAAACTGAAAGGAAAGAACTACTTGTCACAAATCTCTTTAGGGGAGCAATTCTCTTCCAGAGCTTTAGTCTCCGTTGCAGTGCCATACTCGTCAGTGCCGCACATGTAAATAGCATTGTAACCGCGAAGGCGACAATATCGAGCAAACACATCAGCACTCAACACAGCTGCTCAAAAACAAGCAAACCAATAAGCATATATTGGACTAACCTATTTTAGCCGCAAAACAGCTTTAAAAAAACGATTATTTCCCAAAGATGCACTAAATTTATATAACAATTAGATTCATATCGATTTCGGAATCGTCGATTTCAATAAAAACAATTGGGATTTAAAAGAAACTGTTTGAAGAGAACGGACATCCAATGATGTTGCCGAGATGAGGGACGTTGTTGACGTAAGGCAAGGCGCTGGTGATGAGGATGTTGCGCTTCCCTTCCACCGGAAGAAGCTTCGGAGCTTTCTGATCCTCCGCCATTTCAGCTAATCGGAATCGTGAATCTGCTCGCCGGAGAGATGAAGCAGCTCCGCCGCCAGAACCACCGCGACCGCGAGAGAGAGAATGAGTTACGAGAAATTAGGTGGTGCCGGCGCCAATTGACTAATGTAATGAGAATGAAAGAATGACTAGGGTGAAGTGATACAGTAGTAAGGACGCAGAACATCATCACATTCAACTTAGGGCAGAGTACTTATTATCCTCCTATTTTGCCCTTGTGTAACAAGTTATTTACAAGTCACTGTATTTACCTATTTTTTAGACAACTTTACATTTTAAAATACTTATTAATTTCATATTTTGATAGAGTATTAATTTTTTTTGCTATTATCTCTAATTAATTTTACATTTTCTAATCATTTCATTTAATATTAGCTTTGAACATTGAGCTATATTAATTAGTATGTGGGAATATATTAATCCATTTATTATATTTTACTCAATTATTAATATTATTTAATATCTTTCTATATATATATATATATATATATATATATATATATATATATATATCCAAAATTAACAAATATTATGAAAGGGCGGAAATGTGTTATTGTCATGTAATAATTTTTTTTTTTTGGCAAATTGCACCCACCTTCCATAAGATTTTGTGAAATTTACTTCTTTTTTATTTGTAAAATTTGTCTAAAAAATCTCTTAGTTTATGAAATTATTACATCGATCTCCTAAATTTGTAAAATCATTACATTACCTTTCCCTCTATCCCACAGTAAACGTTAGCATCATTTGAATGAATTTTACAAAACCTAAATGGATGTTAGTATAATATTTTAATAATTTTGTGTATGATAGAACAAAAGACTATCCAAGTCTTATTGCTATAGACTCAACTAATTCAGTCCAACCGATTAAGATCGAGGTAGGGTCTGTAACGCCTTTATTTTTCTGTTGAGTACAAATGACTAAATACCCTAAGGTCATTTTTGTTCTAATTTTAGGTTGACCCTATCAGAATAGGTCAACTCAATGTTTGAAGGGGATTATATCTGTATGTTTGATATCGAGGTGAAAATATCGTTTTCTGAACTTTTGCTCAAAATGACCAAAATACTCCTGAGCATTTTACGCGGGTAAAGGTGCCATTTGAGCCAAACTTTTCAGGAAGGAATAATGTTTATGAGTGGTCTTTGATGTTTAGTTGCTCTAGAGGTTCTGTTTAGTGCAAAATTACCATTTTACCCCTAGAACAGTGTACATGAGCCTAATGACATAATTAAGCAAACCTAAGCAATATTAGGCTCTAATCAAAGATTAATTTATTTCGATAATTAATCTAGTGTCAAAATAATTTATTAAGGTTAATTAGAACCTAAGATTGCTTAGTTAAACTCTAATTACATTCTTTAATTCAAGATTTCTAGTCATGAAATCTTGAATAGTGTTTTCTCTCTCCAATTCCTTAAATTAAGGAATTGTGCCCATACTTCATTTGACCAAAAAATAATTTTAAATTGTTAATCTAGCAAGATTACTCTCCTAATTAAGTCTTGACAACCTTAATTAGTCATTACCTCACCTAAACACTTTTTTACAAACTCCTAATCTAAACCCTAATCAATGAAACACCTAAACACATCCTTAAACCACAATTACATGAGCAAAACCTCCTTCCCCTTGGCTGATATGTTGGTCGAAAATATGCCCCCTAAATTGTGTCACATGTTGTTTTAATTCTCACTCAAAAGCCATGCCTAGGCCATACTTCAAGACATGTTTTGCCCATACCTCACAATGCCTTAATCATGCTTGCACCCATACCCATTCAAGAGATATTTTTTCTCTCCCCTTAAGCAACCGGCCACTCCTTCCTCCTCTAGGCCAATCCATGAGCTCTCAATATTCTATAAATACCCTAGCTTGAAAGCTCTTTGAATGTTTACACACTTGAACAAACTTCAAGCTTTCTTCCCAAACTTAAAGAACCTCTTCTTCCTCCTCCCTTGGTCGAGTTCTTCATCATCCAAGAAGGATTTCCTTCTCTTTTCCTCTCAAGAAACAAAGCTTTGCTTCCTCTCTTCAAGACTTCTTTAGGTAGGGGTTTATTTTCCAAGTTTTGTATGCTTCCTTTAAGGAAGAGTTTTAGTTTTCTCTTGATTTTCCAAGTTCTTCTTCTTATTTTATTTTCGGCCTAAAGCCTTGTGTTGAGAAAACTTTGGCTTGATGATGAGGTTTCAAGATAATGGACTTGTGATGCCATGTGAGAAACCTCTAAAGCTTGAAAACTTGGTCTTAGACCATACATGATTTCGTTCTTCTTTCCTTTTTCCTTCTCAAGATTTCGGTTTTTATTCCTTTCATTATGCAAGGTTTGATAAAAATGTTGAGTAGATCACCAAAAGTTTTGCTAAGAAAAATAATCATATGATTTCAAATAACTCTAAGCTTACCCTTGCCAACCTTAAAGTTGGTCGGCCGTTCTAAGAGTTTTACTCTACATTGAAGCTCATGAGCAATAAAATAAAGAATATGATTAGTTCTATTTATGTTTATTTTGTTAAAGTGTTGGCATTTTCGTTTTAATCCACTTTCATGAGCTTGATGATGAAGTTCAAACCAAAGACTTCTTTGAAGACTTGGTGCCAAGAATTCTAAAACTCATCCTTTATTTGTTCAAGATACATGTTGGGTTAGGCTAATGATATTCCTCTAAAGTCTTGTAAGAGCTCTAGTTAAGATAAAATAAGTTGCATCCATGTTTAAATTTGCACCTTGCATCTCTTGTTTATTTTGATGCCATCACTAAGCTCTCAAGAATAAATAAATGAACTTGCATTATCATGTTTAAATTCTCAAGCTTGCATTTCATGTTTATTTTGCAAGTCATCACTTAATCTTTAAAGATAATAATGAAGTTGCATCTCATATTTATTTTATGCTCTCACTTTATCTTATAATGAAGAGTAAAATGAAGTGCATAGCATGTTTAAGATTATGTTATCACCTAAATACTCTAGAGCTCAAAGACTTGCCCTAAGTATCTTCAAATGGAAATTTTAACCATGAAAAGTGGATGTGTTTTAGCATGATACAATGATGGTTTTGATTTTGTAAGATGTAAGGATGATTTCAAGAAAATGTTGGAAAAATGTTTTATGAGGTCTCAAGATGTTTAAATAGCTTGAAATATGTCAAAAATCATATTTTCTCAAATTTGAAAGTTCTGGTAATCGATTACTAGACAATGTAATCGATTACCAAAGCTGTTCTTCATGCCTAGAACTGGTCTTTAAAACCCTGGAATCGATTACCTGCGTGTAATCGATTACTCTGATGTTCTTCATTTCCTCTAAAAGTTTTAGCCCTAAGTAATTGATTACCATCCTATGTAATCGATTACCAGTTATTCTATGAACCCAGAACAAAATTAGTCTTTGGTAATCGATTACCAGGCACACGTAATTGATTACCAGAGCACCCTTTTTGCTCCTGAAATGGTTTTAAGAGAAAAACTAGCAACTCATATGCACTTATAACATGATTTTATGTGATTATGTGTGATGCACACTTTTGGTTTCTATCTTGTTGTTGGCCACTGGATGAATTCTGTTTTGAGAAGTTGAAATGCGTAAAATTATGTTTGAGCGAAGTGAGGAACGATTTTGAAGGTTAGGAATGACTAAGTAAATAGAAAAGGTTTGAGAACTAGAATCTTAAAACACTTAGACACAAGAACAATAATTTCTGTTATAGCATAATTGAGCTTAAGGAAGATAGTTCATAATTAGTGATTATACCTAAGAGTTGAATATAGAACTTTAGGCAAAGACATAACTTAAAAAGGATCAAAGACGGAAATTCTTGGACCCCGTAATCATATGGTAAAATTCTGCCTTAAAGATGTAGAGCTGTTTGGTTATGTTTTAAAGCATAAACATTAGAGGAAATTATAGGTGATGATCTCTTAGGTGTAATAAAGATCCACAATGAAAGTTAGAATCATTAGAACACAAGTTTAAGACCCATAAGGGCCAAAGCATAAGACACCATGAGATAGGAGGTGCGATGTGAGCATGAGGCCGAGCGGTATACTCGTGATGAATATGAATATGTTAATGCCATGAATATGAGACTATATGTGTATTTGTGACATGTTATGGTGATGAATGTGGTATGTTATGCTTAAGATGCATGAGAATGCGAAATATGAATGAGCTAGGAGGGTATGCTCCTGATTAAGAGATTTATTTGATTGAGAAATTTCATGAGAACAACATGTGTGATTTGAGTTATGTGGCATGACTCAAATTTGAGGAAATTCTGAGTGACGTCGTTATGCTCCCGAATTTTCGTCAAATTTGAGGGACTTGAGAAAGTTTTGAAAAGAAAGATTTTATTATGTGACATGCCGAGATGCATTTCTCTTGCTACGGTGAGGAAAAAGGAAACCCGTGGAGGATATGGTCGTGGAGCCATACCAAAGCGGATAATGTCATTGGTCTTAACCAGATGATACGTTTCGAGACCGATACGTACTTCTCCCGGTGAGAAGAAGGTAAAACCGTGAGGGCATCGACATTAGCCTCCAAAGCGGATAAAGTCATTAGTCTTAACCAGTTGATGCGTTTCGAGAAGGAAGAAAGTCCCATGATAGGTGATTCCTTAGGTCCCCGCCCGTACTCTAGGAGTCAGGGTTATTATTTTTTATGATTATGATACGCTTATTAGAGGATAAGTAATAACTAGTGATGACTAGTTAAGGTATGAGCTCATAGCCTAGTATCAGGGTCGGTTACTATTTTTACATACCATGATGTCACAAGTTTTGAGAAATGAGAAAAGATGTGAAGTTTTTGCTTATGAAAGAAAGAAGTTGATTATGAGAAAGCACATGCCACCTATTTGAGAGTTTGTTATTGATGAAATGTTTTACTTATTTGCTGCATAAAGTATTGTTATGCATTCATGTCATGCTATGCTGCATACATGCATTAAAATTCATCATAAAAGACACGGACCTTGGATAATTATCTTTTATGAAAACCTCATAATGAACCTTTGCATGTATAGCCTTTTTATAAATAAACCCAAGGTTCCTGGGATGTAAACGATGACATTAGAATATGAGGATTCCCTACGAGATTCTTTAGCAAGATTCTCACCCCTCTTCCTTCCTTTCCCGTTGCGTCTTCAGATTTCGATGGCGTCGTTCGTGATTTTTGTTGATACGCCCATGTGGAGGTGCACTACGACCCGACCATTAGCCCTACCATTTTGAGGGTCGTTATGTCGTGCGCATTTTTGCATACATGGGACGCCCTCTTACTTTTTCAGTCTTCAGCTTCCATTTCACTCCGACCTCTCCTACGGCGATGATTTGATTTTCGAGAGGACACGACCTCGCGACGAGCCCCGTGCCCGACCATCATCTTCAGTGCGTGACTATCCGGAGTACGTGTCCCTTATACCTCGTTGCGGGAGGGACTTGTCTGAGGATTTCCCTGAACCCTATTTGGAGGATTCCGCCTCTTCGGTGCCTTTGAGGGTAGCGAGGACACGGTCTCGCGAGGCTTATGAGGCGTGTACGTCAGCGGAGAGGCGCCCTCGCCGAGGAGGCCACGTCGCTCCGCCGATCCGCATGCCCACGCCCCTCTTCGTTGGGCCACATCCGAGAAGCTTTGGCAATTGCGGGCTACATCTCCCCATCCGAGGATTAGCATCATCTGTAGGCTTCTTGAGGGGAGGGTTGCTTTTAGCTGGTAGTATCTTTTGGGCTTTTCCATGTATTTGTCGTTATGTTTCCTGTTTCTTTCCTTGTATTTTATGTTTCCTGCACTTAGCTCTCCCACTTATATGGGAAGACTTTATGCTTTTATGTTTTCAGTTGATGTACTAAACTATGATATCTAATGTTATGATGTTTGTTTCTATGGTCGAGGTATTCTTACTTGCTTTATATTGCATGATTTATTTACGCTAAATAATTTTACAAACAAGTTTAAAAAGGGAAGTAATAACTAATAATTAATCTTAATACGTCTGCATGTTGGGTTAAATATTAGGGTATTACATCTCCCAAGGAGATTTTTTTTCCATTTTTGGGCTTAAACTCGAAACATCTTGATTAAGGAATCAATGTATAATAATAATATGTAATGTGTGATATTCTTGTATAAGAATATGTCATTTCAGAAAATAAAAACTAAAATTAATTCATATAAATTAACAATGTAAGAAATTGTTATACTATTATTCATAATGACCATAACTAACTCAAACTATTTTAATCATCATGTGAGGAAATAATTTAATTTAATCGGTGGCAATGTAAATTTTTTTGTATATTGTCAATGTGTTAAAATTAAATATAATAACAAATTATAAAATGTAAAGAATATCCTCTCATGCAAATTTAAATTATTAAGTCATTCATAAATTATTGCTATTAATTAGATTTCTTTTTAATTTTTTAATATGATGTCATTAACGATAAAATTATGTAATTTAAACATGAGCTACTCCTTCTAAAATAAGGATTTTTTTAGAGATTAAAATAATTATATGAAAAGTATAACTTTACAAATATTTTAACATGTTAAACTTTTGAAAAAATCAAATTTGATATTTTTTCTGAAAAAATAACAACTTGCCAAAAAATTAAAAAATTAGCAAGTGTTGTTAAAGTACTTATTTGTAAGAATTGTATATAAAAAATTATGTGTGTAAGTTGATATTTAATTTAGCATTGTCTTTTTCATCCTCTCAAAGACGCCCTTCTCACGCACCAACCAATGAGATTAATCGATGCATTTCCTAAGCTGTTGACTTTGGACGAAGCAAAGCAAGCAAATTAAATTTCGCTATTGCGGTATTACACATGCTTTGAACGAATTGATCTATTTCTTATTTCTTATGTCACCCTCAACGAACCTTGGATCCCACTCATGGGATGATGCCGTTTATTTGCCAGTTTTTAGTTTTAATTTTTTAATTTTTAAAAGAAAAATTAAAAAAATTAAAATGAAATTTGTTTTTCAATTTTTCAGTTCTTTGAAAACTGAAAATGACAAAAAACAAGTGTTTCATTCGTCTCAGCATCTATTTGGCCCATAGTAGTGTCATTTGACCTATAGAGAATATGAAACTTATTCATACATTCTTATATAGAATATGAAATTCAAACTAAATAGTATTTACATCTTATTTAAAGATAAATGAGAGTATATGTATATATATGGCATTTGACATATTATTAGGACAAATAATACTTCTTATCTGATTAATAGTGTCTAGTTCCAAGAGTTTTGAATAGTGAGAGATTTCATGGAAGAAAGGACATGTATACTATCTATTTTTAAGATTTATTTCTCTATAATCATATATCTATTTAAGAAATTAAAATAATATTAATTAGATTTTACATTTTATATTCTTATTGAATAGTATATGCAGGGAAAAAAAAAGCAAGTGATGTGCTTGTGATTAACTAGGGAATATTAAAAAAGTAATAATAAGTGGTAAGACTAATTTTATAAAATAAACTTATTCAATTATTTCTTTAATCTATTTACACAGGTAAAAATGAACATTTATTAAAGAAAAAATAATGGTAAACAATGATAAGGAATCATAAGGGAAATTGTAATACACCCTAATCAAAAACTTAGAAATACAGAAAAGGATAAATTTCAGCTATTGATAAAACTTTTTTTTTAATGCAGTCATACTTTAAGCTAATATTTTTTGGTACAGATACTTTAATCTAATACGGTTACAGAAAGGAAAAGTTTCTGACTTCAAAGGAGCATCTTCCATGTTAACAATATAAGTAAAACATAACTGTTCTCTTTTTTTCCCTTGGGGTCAGGAATTGGGTATCTTTTTTTTTTTAATGGGAATTGGGTATTTTATGTAGCTACACTATGGAGAACAACAGTTTCAACAGTGAGCCCAGGCCCAAACCCAAACAACACACCCCAATCAAGTCCCTCACCAGTGGTCTTAAGCCCATCTTCAGCTGATTTCCTCCTCATCTCATCCAAGATAAACAACACACATGCACTTGACATGTTACCATACTCACCAAGCACATGTCTGGTGGCTCTCATCTTCTCGGGCTTCAGGCCCAACTTAGCTTCAACCTGGTCCAGAATCGCAGGCCCACCTGGGTGTGCAATCCAAAAGATTGAGTTGAAATCAGAGATACCCAATGGCTGGAAGGCCTCAACCAGGGCCTTCTCAATGTTCTTTGAGATGAGCCCAGGAACATCCTTGAGGAGGTGGAATGTTAGGCCCACTTCACGAAGGTGGCCATCAATGGCACCTTCACTATCTGGGAGGATTGTTTGTGCAGTCCAAACTAGCTCATACAAGGGCTTCTCAACATTTGGAACTGGGTCTGACCCAACAATGAGTGCAGCTGCACCATCTCCAAATAGTGCTTGGCCCACAAGGCTATCCAGGTGTGTGTCACTTGGGCCACGGAATGTGACTGCAGTGATCTCTGAGCAGACAACTAGCACACGTGCACCTTTGTTGTTTTCTGCTAAGTCCTTTGCCAAACGAAGCACCGTGCCACCTATAAGAGAGAAACAAACATGTTATTTGTACATTTTCTCTTTAATGCATTTTCATTATTTAAACATAGTGATTTTGACAACTAGATTGATACCAAGTAATCACTCTTCAAATAAAAATGGATTTTAGTTATATAAATATCTAATTGATATATTATCTTCACTAATAGCAGGGACCCATTATTAGTTTACTTATAAGAGGGGGACAAATTAAAGGTGCCAAAAAGTTATGTGCATGTGACTTTTCTGACCTGCAAAGCAGCCTTGTTGGTACATCATGTAACGCTTCACATGTGGGCGAAGGCCTAAGAGTTTGGTGAGTTGGTAGTCAGCACCGGGCATGTCAACACCACTAGTGGTGCAGAAGATCAAGTGTGTGATCTTGGACTTTGGCTGACCCCATTCTTTTATGGCCTTGGTTGCTGCCTCTTTCCCAAGTTTTGGTACCTCCACAACCACCATGTCTTGCCTAGCATCAATCGATGGTGCCATGTAAGCGCACACATTGGGATTCTCTTTTAGGATCTCTTCTGTTAGGTACATGTATCTCTTCTTGATCATGGACTTTTCACCTGAAAATTGGTCAGGAAAAGACAAATATTGTGAATTCAAGACCACAGAAATTCAGTCACATAACTGTTCTTATAATGTAATCAGTCACATGTTGAGAAATTAATAACTTGCTTCTACATATAAAATTTGGAAGTACTGATCTTTTATTGCAGGAGCTATTTTATGACTGATATTTCTGAATGAACTAAGGGAAACTCTTAGTCATGAAAACTAGTTGTAGTATTTTGTATTTTATTTTTCAAAAATACCGAATGCAATGAACATTTTTACCAGATTACAATAGGATCGATGATTGATGGTTTCTCCTAGCCTTACTTTATGATCCAAAAATTCTAAAACCATAACCAATTCCACTAATTAATGGTAGTTCATTTAGATTATCCTGTAGGTTATTCTGTATACATGAACCATTGCTAGTTCCTTTCACAAGCAAAAACAGAAAATTAAATTAGAAAAATTTCAAGAGAATGTAAAAAAGAAAAGAAGAGAGTACTCACACATGCGCTTGAACTTCTCTTTGAGCTCGGTCATGTGCTCACTTTTTGTGACCCTGAAGTAGTAATCAGGATAAGTGCTCTGATCAACACAGTTTGATGGGGTTGCAGTGCCAATGGCCATGATGGTGGCAGGCCCTTCTGCTCTTTGAGCCTTGCGGATCTCATCTACACTCACCATCTTTCCCTTCTTCTCTCAAATTAATAATAAATAATAGTCTCCTAAGCAAATTAAATGTATCGAGATTGTAAGGTATTGGAGCTAGCTAGTTAGTTGGTAGTTGCAGCACTATAAGAGAAGAAGGAGTGATGATATGAGTGAGTTGCAAACTTGTTAGGGAGGATGGGGTTTTTATATGTATGTGAGTGATGATGGGGAGAGGATATTACATTATTGGATTGGAGATTGGAGGGTAGCTGAACATCACATGCTTTGACCAATATGGTCCGATGGCCCTAAATTGTGACTTACAAAGTTTGGTGGCATGACTTTGTGGACTCTTCAACAATCCACTCTAGTGTCTATTTTTTGAGAAATGTTACTCCTTAATTTCAACATAAAAAGGAAAATAGATATCTCAATAGTATATATACTATAAAGAGAGAAAAACTCCCAGAGAACCAAAAAAAGGTCATTTTCTCTCTTTATTATATTTATGAATATCTATTTTTTTATGTTCAAATAATACTTCTCTTCAAGAACATTTTTCTTTTTTTTTTAATATTTACGATAACAAGATGTCAATCACTTGTTGGCTTGATATAAGAATAAAATTATCTTAATATTAATTTTTTCTGCTTACGATAACATGATGTTAATCACTTGTTAACAATTAAGCCAAGCATTTGTTATTCTCTATTATATTTTACAATGTGTTTCACACTTTTGCTTAGCAGACATTCACTAATCACTTGTTAACAATTAAGCCAAGCATTTGTTATTCTCTATTATATTTTACAATGTGTTTCACACTTTTACTTAGCAGACATTCACTGCCCATGTATTTCACTATATCAGTGGAATTTCTAAGGAACGTGCATGAATCACAACTTGGGTATGAGCATCATTCTGCCATGGATCAAAGTTGTAGCTGATATGACATGTGTAGAAGATGACTGGCTTTACCCCTTCTAAATTATACATTATACAGTTGCACTATATCAGCTGAGTGCATTGTATTGTACCCAAGTCCCCTAAAAATGTCACTACTCAAAAGATATTTTAATATACAGTTACTACTCACAAATTGAATGGTCAGCTATGGCTGCGAGATTTGGGTAAGATTTTCAATTAAGTGCAAGATTCGTGATGGCTTCCTTCGTTTCAAGATTTGAGTTCTTTTTTCCCCTAAATTAAAGTTGTGAATTATTTTTTGTTTGCGTAATCTCAATCATGTTGGGATTTTATGCGATCATACGTATCGATTGCATAGCAGAATTCTAAAATTTTATTTTAAAACTCAAAACGGATCCATGCGATTAGATTAGTTTGAAGGTAAGATTTGAATTATGTACATGAGAGCGTGTTTTACAGAATTCAGTCCTCACATTTGGACCGTAGGCGCTCAAAGAATGACTGCCCTATCAATATATACACATGAATGGTCACGACATTATCTAATATTAGCTCTGTTATCCCAAATTGCGGTTGTAGGGCTTCCTCCAATTTGTTCTCGATTTTTGAAGTAGTGTTACACACAAAAAAATCGAGATCATTATCTCTTCCATTTATAGAGATATACACAATCCTAACTAATTAAGAGAAGAATATTTGGTTTTGAAAAAATATCTTTCAAAATTTGAAAACAAATATTTTCAAATTTAATTTGATAATATCAATTATATTTATCATTAGATTTCAAATTTATATTATCTAATAATATAAAACAAAATCAAATTTAATATAGAGATATATATCTCATATTTATCCATATATTTAACATTTGAATTCTTAAACAATCTCAATCCGTTCGCTACATTCTAAGTGTATGATCCAATAAGTTTATATTACTGATAGGCTCAATACTACGATTACGCCTACAAGTCATAAGTGATCTCTAGCAAGATATCATGACTGATCCAAGTAATAATAAATTAAAAGTCTATATTAACTTAACCAATAGAATATGTCATAATATTTTTGACGCATTATATCTAATTTGAACATAAGATATTGACAATGTCATCTTTATATTGTTCAAATATAATTTCTCAATCTTCAAGTAGACTAATAAATCAAATGACACTGATTACTCCTTCAATTTATTTGAGTACGGCCATGCATATCTCAGTCTCATTTATTGAGGGACCCAATAAACATCTTTATCAAAAAGAGAGACAAATCTCGTCTTGTTTAGTCACTATTCTCTTTATAAATTGCATTGTATTTAATCACAATCTTTATAATTATCTAGTTGAAGATAACATTTGATTATGTCAAAAAATAATGTTCTTTATGTAGTAAATGTGTAAACTCAGGTATAAGAATTTATTGACATAACTATTATGAGAATCACTTATGACATTAATCTATGCAATAATCTCATAAAGGTCTATCCAGGATCTTGTTCTTTAATAAATACCTATAAGCTTAATTTTGTACCATACACATAGTTATCTCATAATTATCAATTAAGCTTATAATAGTCTCATATCATGATATTAATAATTAACTAGGGATATATTTATTATTATATATAACATGCAAATATAATAACAAATAAAATAAATAAAATATTTTTTTTATCAATGAAAATATACAACTAACAATAAATATCCAATAAATAGGCTAGGATACCATTGCTAACAAATTAGTGGTGTGAATAGCTTCTTAATAACTAAATGCATCATAATAAGGTAGATTTCTATTTGATCCCTTCGGCTAATTTCGATCCAATTGCAATATAGAAGGGTTCAATATACCATGCTTATAATGTTAATTTTCTTTTGTTGTCGCTCCTGATCAGATGTAAAATGCACAATAACTAACAAATGAAAATTAGGAGAAAAAGACCAGGCAAATGGTATTTCCACCAAAGTCATTGATATTAATCACGTAGAAATTATGTGATGGCTATGCAGTATGCACATAGCTCATTTCCAAGCATCGCACCCAAAAAATGAAAAATAAAAAGCAGCCACTCTGAGTAAAAGTGCATTTAGATGGGGCTATTTTGTCTCAAAATTATTTTTTTCACAAAAAAAATTCAGTTTTTGTATATTTGAATAATTGTTTAAAAATAATCAAAATATCAAAAAAATCAATTTCTAACCTTCTTATATAAATTAAAAAGATTAACTTTTGAAAAGAAAAAAAATTAAATTTTCGGCTTTCTCAATTATATATAAAATTTAAATTTCATAATTATTTTCTCTTTTAAATCTGAAATAAATGCATCCTAAAAATATAAAATAAGCAACATCATTATGGTTTGTAGTCTTGAATCTCCTCATGGCGGATGAAGAGGAAGCGATGTGCCTGCCTCTGCTATCTGATAATGGTGTGCTCTCATTCATAATTTTGTCAAAATTTGTCTGCTGCAGATACTGGAGCTGATTCTGCAGAATCTGTTTACAAAAAGTGGGAAAAGGATCTAACATGAGTTGCTGTGACATTGGGATTAATTTCATCTTCATTCAAAGATTACACAATGCAATCTAATAGATCATGCTTGGAACACATTGATTCTATACGAAGTTGCAAACTAGTTAATGATAGTAATATCAATAAATTTCCCTTACTAGGACACTTTATATACTACTACTGAAAGTCTGAAAGTACACCAAGATGCATAAGCAAGTTGAAATTAAAGGAAAAGAAAAGGTGCAATGGTACCTCAATCAGGAATTGTAGAAGTTTTCCTGTGAGTTTGTAGCTGAAAGTTTGGCACATTTGGATAATTTCCAAACCCCTCTCCATAATTCAGATGGGTTGCATGGTCACCAGGTAAAGCAAAGCTGCTATTGTGCTCGTGCTTGTTCACTGGATTGTTGTTCTCCATTAAGCTCAGTACAAGAAGATTCAGCAACAGATCTTTGAATTGGCTGATATAGAAGGTATCCAGGGGAGCTGTGAATACCAGAAATTATACCTTAGACTTTTGGTCCAGTTAATAAGTAATAACCTCTGTACATAGGGAAAAAGTAAAAGCTAGTTTCTTCTCAAAATTTAAGGTTTAAATTAGAAACATCATACCATACTACAGAATTTGCAGAGGGGTAAACACAAGACTTCTCATATATTGAAGCTGCTGCTGCAGCAGCAGCTTGGAGTCTGGCTTGATGCTGACTCAAACTATCAGTTTCCATCCCACTGCCAACCTCAGCTTGAGCTGTGCTTCCAGTACCTGTCCCTGTTCAGTTTCAGTATTAAAACTTAAAATACAAAAACAACAATAACCAAGCCTCTAGTACTTGGTGGAGTTCCTAGTTAAAATGGTCAACTCTAAACAAATACACACTGTATGAAATGACAAGTTAAGCAATACTTGTGATGAACTCAGCAGGCACCATAACAACCCAAAACTCTTGAGAGCTTCACATGAAATTGTTAAAGACAATAAACAAGAAATTTCTGCAAGTGTGTAACACAGAACTTATGACCTTTTTTTTGCAAGAGCATCTATTTGTTTGGATATACTTCAACTCTTTTCATTCATTTTTATTCCACATTCCTGTATCCCTGGAAATTTTATCACTTCAATTCTGACATTATTCACATTTCTAAAATGTTTTTAATATTATGGATACTCTTCACCTACAGCAGTTGTTTATGATATGATTACTGTGTTGATGAGCATCTGAATGTGATCCTTGCTGCTGCCCAGCAGCAGTTGTACCATTTTCTAGTGGTACAACCGGTGCTCTGCAGGTAGGACAAGTGTGCCACCGCTGCAGCCATGAGCGGAGGCAATGAACATGAAGACGATGTCCGCATATAAGTTTCTTGGCAGTAGTCATCTCTTCACGACATATAATGCAGGTTGCATCACTTCTGCAAAGTCATTTTTTTCCTAAAATTGTTATTACATTTGCATAAATATTATGAAATAATAATAGCATTTCCCACAGCAAATTTAGAACTCACGCATTCAGCTCCTCAGGGGTAGCATCTTGAAACCGATCATTCATATTTGAAGTGATCTTGCAATAACGTATGTAATCTGCCACACGAATTTTGATGTTCCTAATTGTCCCTAACAGCTCCCTTATTAAGTGCAGAGGTATACCATAGTTTCTAATAAAACAAAAAGTTAGAAGGTATAGAAGACAACCTGTGAATGTCTAACATGTCACCAAATCACTTTTGTTAAAAAAGGCATCAAAACAAGTAAACCAAACTCTTCACTTACATCTCAAAACAACAAAAAGTTACTACAAGAAGCAACCACAATAAATAAATAAAGTTGCTTCAACCTTATCAAATTGACAATCTTTGAGGTCAAAGTAGTAGCACAAAAGCCAAGTACCATGTCCAACAACTTAAGCCGAGAGTTTGGGTATAATCATAATCAGCCAACTATGTTAGAAGCACCTACAGAATTGAACAAGCCTCTAATTCTCTTTTTCTGCTATCTTCAAGGATTTGATTTCTATCAGCCATGAAACCACTTAAATCCTACATGTTTTGCATATCCAATAGGTTTAGATAACATTTACCAAGAATTCAAAATCCCAAGTCATTCTTGCCACCCAGAAAATCATGCCAGTAGTTTATCAAATCCAACCATCAATTCACCTTCAAAGCGTAACTTTTTGAAGCAAAATTAAATCTATGTAGTTCATTATGTTCATCATCAATTCCATCCTCAAATAATTTGATTTTTTGTTATCTGATTCTGAGTGCAGTCCAACACAATGAGCTAGTGCTAATGACACACAAACACACACACATACAGAGGCATAGACCATATCCATGTGCATATATGCTGCTGTGATGTTTAATCCATGAGAGCTACCATGCATATGCAACAGAAGAGTTGACTGATCACTTACAAGAAAATTAGAAAAAAGAAGCACACAGACATGTGAACCAAGTCCCTAGCAAGTTCCAGGTAAAATGTGAAGACTGGCTTCCTTTCCCACTGTCCCTCCATAAGCATTTCTTTGACATAAAAAATATATTTTACAAAAATTGACACTACTGTTGTTGCCAGTATCATGTACCTGAGATAGAAAAGGATATTAAGATATCATGTCAAAATAACCTCCAAGGCTAAATTATTTCAAAACCACACCACTAAAAAGTGTAAGTACTAATTTGTATTAACAAAAATGTTAACTTTCAGGTTCCATAGAGTGCATCAGATAGCAGAAACATATGTGAAACTAGATATAAGCAAAGCATAAGACTTACTCAAAACAAAATAAAAGTGAAGTTGAAGCCTGCAACGATACTATCAAACGTTTCACGAAACTATACGAAAAGAGGCCATCTAGAAGAAGAAGGAAAACCATAAAAGATACAATTCGAACATGAGACAACATGGACATGGAGGTAGTTGTCTCTATGTACTCAACTCTCTTCTGAGCCAACCAATGCAAAGCCTTAATCAACAAGAGTGCTGTGACCATGACAATCAATGTAACAGAGAAGTCCTGCCTAAAAAGAGTAACTGCGGACAGGATTTCCATAACCTCCTGCCGCGATCGCTCGTTAAGCCTCTCAACCTCAGCCTCCCGGAGTGAACCAAGGAAGACCCTTTTAGTTAACTTCCATAGCATGTACATGATTACCAGAATCATGTTGAGAAGAAGCAGAAAACTGATGTTGGAACCATCCAGATACACCATTGCAGGATGAAACTGGCCTCTACTACTGCTAAATGCATGATACGTAATAGCCAGAGTTGCAACCAAGCTAAGACCCGCATATGTCTGCAGCCTCATCATTTTTGGTCTGCATTAACAAAAAGAGCACAGCAATAATCTAATGAGCTTGTGAAAGTGTGAACACACTTAACAAAACAAATCCATGATATGCACCTAGTCTTAAACATGCATTTGGATTTTGGACATACCATAAAAATAATACTTAACGATTATAAGGATAATAATAAGAACCTGATTTTGATACACAACATTTCTTTACATAATCATCCAATTATATATATAGTTGTTTTCCATCATTAAAGGTGGCTGACTCTTATAGTCTTACTATAACAACCTCAAAAAGTCACGTAATAATTTTCAGATTTCAGTATATGAAAATTAATTATTATAATACTAATAATAATAATATTGAAAAAACGACTCTATTTTTCTCTTTCACTATGTTTTTCAAGTACCCGGGAGCTAAGCAACCAAAAAATCCAGAACGATTTTGCCGTCTGAAAATTCTAATTCGTGCTAGCAAAGCAAGATATTTCACCGTTAAGGTGTTAGGAATTTTACTATGCATAGCAGAAGCGAAACACAATTTTAGAATCCAAATAAACAAGTTTTAGAACATACCTAATTAGAAATGAATTGTATATGATATATCAATTAGACACACAAATACACGTCCTTCAACGATGATCCACTCCACTAAATTTCTTGGAACCTCAATCACCTCGGTGAAAAACTTTTGTTTGTGCTTATATATAGAGAACTCTTCTCCATTTAAATTCAAATTTCTATTCTATTTCAACAACCGATAAGATAAGATTTAGTTTCATTTTTTTTTGTCACATAAAGGTTATTTATTTATTTACATTTAAAAAGATTTTGAAAACTGGATTTTGAATTTTGATTTAATTGAAATCTTTTTGTATCTTTTTTATTCTCATAAAAAAAAAAAGATAATCTTTTCTAAAATGGAACTAAAATGGGAACTTTGAGTAATGATTTCTGTTACTTAGATACCAATTTAGAGATGGAAACTCCGTTTAATTTGTTCGACGGAACGGGGGTTTCGAATTGTTTAACGTTAATTTTAAAATATGTGTATTGTGGTAAAATTAATAATGGGGAGGATAAAGTAACACAGAAGTCAGAAGAAGAGAGAATAATTTTTCATTGGCATTTAAAGGTTTAGTTGTAGTTATAGGGTAAGAAATATAACATCATATCAAATTATAATAAATTTGATCTAATTAAATCCAATTTTATCTGAATAAGATAAGGATAAGAATATGTTGTTCCAATAACATTTGATAATAAAACTTAAAATGAAGATGTATGTAAATCCAACCAGATTTTTCCAGGTAGGCTATTTTGTCAACCGTCAAGCACTGACCAATTGGAAATATATCATTACATACCAAGTTTTTATAGGTCTTTTTATCTGTGATATTTGCCTAAAGAGAGGTAGGAAGCGTAGAGCTAGGTATGCGGCTTGCCAGCAGACAATTGAGTTAAATGAGCTTGGACTGGTTCATTTCATAAATGAATTTCACTTTTACCTAGTTCGTGTCCTTCACAAAAGCCCGCTAGTTCACGAATCAATTTGCATCGCTCTTTTTTTTGGCTTTCACATTTTTTTTACACTTTTTAAATCTTATATTATATGCTATACAAAAATAAAAAAATTAAAAAAATACAATCTCAAATTGAAAAAAATACAATATTAGATTCTCAGAACTATTCAACTAACAAAGTGAATTAAAAATTAAAAAATGATAGAATAAAAAAAATGAATACCCAAGGCAGTGTGACTATTGTGATGGTACTTGGTGTCAAAGCGGTTAGAGGTGTCTTGGAGGCATCTGCAACACGATGACACACAGGAGGAGAATTGGAGTTGTATGATGTGATTGAAGGAGGCCGAGAGACTGAGTGTGAGATTTGTGATTTGTGAAGAAGGGAGGGTTGGAGGCAAGTGGAACACGTCACATTGGTAGTGAGTTGAGAGACGAGAGTGAGACTGAGCAAGAGTGAGACTGGAGATTGAGTGAGACTGTGTGGTGGTTGGATGTCAATTCAACTTTCAAGTTTTTTTTAGTTACATTAGTCTCTCTCCTTTTTTTTTATTGATGTGACTTAGTCTTTTCAAATTGAGGAAAAAAGACTAAAAGACAGAGTGGGAGTGGGCCTTTGAATTAGTTCCCTTCATTGCATTGAGTGTTTGCTCAGGTTGGGGGTTGGGCTCTTTAGTTGGGCTTAGTTTTTCTATACATAGTGTAATATATTTAAGTTTTAAAAAATTATGTAGGTTAAGTGGGTTAGTTTGCGAATCCGCCAATCAGGTTGCAGCCCACGATTTAGTCTGAGCGAACCAGAAAAGTCCATGGATTGGTGGGTTAAAAATTTTCTAGTTATTTTCGTGTGGTTGCGAGTTAAGTGGGTTGGTTTGAAGCCCATACCCAGCTTTCATGATTGAGAATGGGTAATGGAGAAAGGTAGATGAATTCAATTGGGGATAAGGGTAAGGTGGAAGAATTGGAAATTTTATTAACTTTGTGTATCTACTAAATGATTTTTGAAAGCAAATTATAAACAAAAGAAGTTATAGGTTCCAATATTTGTTGACTAGAGCTAATATAAATAAAATGACCAATAAAAATTTGTCATATAATAATATATTTTGGTACTATCCATTTATTATTAATATCAAAGCAATTACCTTTTTGTCAATAAAAGCCAACTTTTTAACATAGCTTATTGACATTGAAATTTATATACAGTGATTTAGTTTAAATATATGCAGATTATAGCAAAGAAACAAAAAAATGTTAGTATTTTATTATTTATTATTAATTATTTACCCAATCAAACTCAATTCTGCGATTGATTTTTTTTTCCTAATGTGAAATACTAATTCATTAACCACTAGCCTCAAAAGCTAACAAATCCCAAATATAATCTAGAGCCACAATGGTCCATACCTGATTCACCACATCTTTGGCAAGCCCCACTAATTTATAAGCTGCAGTATTACAATATCTAGTGACATGTAATGTGGTTTAAAAAATGAAAAAGCTAGAAGCAATATTCTAAGCATCTATCAATGAAATTCTCAAATGAGACAAATTCTCTATGCTGCTCTCAAAAGCCTCTAATACTAACCGTGTATGAAGCATAGACACACCATTTGGGAGGTGTGTCACGTGTTTGATCTTACATGACACACTAACGACATATTAATTATACAAGTTTGTATATATTTAATTTAAAATATATTTTTTCTTAATCTAACATAGAAAAATATAATATAAATATAATTATAAAAAGAAAATAATATATAATATTTTGAGTATATAAAAAAATAAAATATAAGTGAAATTTATATAAATGATATTTTGAATAATATATTATTTTCATTAAATTTTTACTTATATATCTACTGTATCGATTCTATAATTTTTTAACTTTAATGTATCCTTCGTGTGTTGTCTATGTCCACATTAGTGTCTGTAATTTATAGCTAACCGCGCATCATCCTTGAGAATTGGGGCAGAAAGCTGGCCCTAAATTTTATGGTTGATTTTGTAGTTCGTTTTGCAGTTCATTTATCTAATCTTTTTGGTCACGCACGTACCCTAGGGATTTTGCCACTGCAGCGCAGGCCTTGACCACGGTGTTCATATTTTGACTTTTGAGGTGGGGCTGTGCTGATTCATTCTTCACTTGCTGATGGAAACCTCCTGCAAAATTCTTGCACCTCGTTGCATTATTTTATCATTTGAGAAACCTAAAAGTTCTTTCATCAGTCTCTGCCTCTATGTGCATGGTTTGTGTGCTTCATGATTCATATTTTGGTTAACAGATAGTGCTTACTTCTATCAATAAATTCTACACCTACTGTGGACATTTCAAATAAGGGCGCCAGCCAATGCCAGACGATCGAGAGCTACCATTATTTATTGTATGCTTTGTTTTGAAAAACATAAGTTGTCCTCCTGTACCCATGGATCCATTTTTTTTTTCTACTATCCACGTGCTCACGTGGGTATCAACTGTTCCAAAAAGAAGTTTGTATGTTAGATTGTTAGGTTTTCAAGATCGTTGGATATGAATGATCTCAATGCAGTGTTGACGGCTTGGTATACAAATATCGAATTCTAGTGAAATTGAATTTAAGTAGAAAGAACTAGAAAGAAAGTGACACCAGCAAATAAGTGAACCAGAACTGGACAACCATGCTCATCGTGTCGTTTCGATTATACCCCTAACTTATTTTTCTCCCGTAGCAATAAAACATCATTACAGCTTAATTGCATTAACATATTATAAACTCTATATCAAGAAAACATTTTATAATAAACCCTTTTCTTCTTGCGTGGGAAGTGCTTCCTATATAAAAATTGGAAAATGCATTTTAGTCGCAAGTGTATTTATTTATTTATTATATTTTGGTGTCGTAGCAAGTGTATTTTTATACTCACTGGAAGTTGGTGTTGGTTTTTTCAATCTTTTATTTTCACATTTTTATCTCTTATTTATTTTTCGTCTTACTCGTGGTTAGATAATAAAGATTTTGTACTATTTTTTATTCACAAAATAAAATCTTGCCAAATAGTATTATTGATAAAAAAAATTATGGCGATAAAAATATTTCAACTTTATTTTAAAAATATTTTCGTTTAATTAACAGTGAGTTGATATATGGAACGTTCCTCTTCAAGAGTTTAAATCTTTCATTTTGAGAAATAAACTCTATATTTCTTCTGAGTTCTAATTAACACAAGTATGTTGTGTGAATAACACAAATACTTTAATCGAAATTTTACAAATTTTAGTATTTTACTCATTTGAGATATTTGTATTTTTTTTACAAGAAGAATAAATACAAATATTTTTGGACTTTTGGTTTGTGGGCTTAGGCCCGATCATTTACCAAAAACTAAGTACGTCATCATTCCCCTTATAATCGCATTAGATATTGTGTAATATTATTAGAAATTTGAGCTAGCATATAGTCACTACTTTTATCGGCTCATTTTTTTTTATATAGTCTGTATTGGGAAAATTTATTATGTAATGAGTTTGTTTGGTTATTTAAATGTGTATAGGGTGTGAAATCTCACCAATGATAGGATTTCATAAAAAAAATTATATAGTTTTTTAAAATTAACATGTCGTTATCCATAAATCATATTTAATAAAATATAATTTTTTTCAAACGAAATTCTCCAATGGCAAAATTTCGTTAATAAAACATTAATTTTTTAAAAATAAAGCAATCCAAATTTCTAAAAAAATAATTGTTTAATATAAAAGTTGATAGCTTGAAACTTGCCATTGACAAGTTTTGGAGCGCTATCTTATCAGCTATCAGCTTTACGAAGGAGAGTTTTTTGATAAACCTTAATGGCAGGATTTGGCAATAGACCACAATAGCATAATTTTTCCCTTAATATAATATCAGAAGCATTATTTACTTCACACACCATAAAAAAAATAATTTCCCATTTTTATCATGCCATTGGAAATGCATAGGCAAGTGCGATTTAATTTTTGAAGGAGAAGAAATGTTTATTTGAGTAGAAAAGCTTGAGGGTCCCTAACAACTTCCTTAAATATTTATATATGTGCCCCCAACTCAAATTTGCCTCGCATTTTTTCCATGAATGCTAGAGATTCCTCTCAAATGTGCAGAGAGCTGCTATGGGTGATATAATATATGGGAAATGCCCTGGTGCCTTTGGTAGGGTTGCCTAGTTGGAAGGGACCAAGCGTGACAGATGGCCAAAGGTTATTGTTTTTAACCACATTTAATAATTGTGGTTAAATGAAAGAAAAACGTGCAGGATATTGAAGATGAGCTTTGTTTGGGAAGGAGGAGGAGCTGTAGTGGAATTTAGTCACATTATTTCTTTCATTTAACAACATTTATAAAATGTGATAAAAAAACAACTATTTTTAATGATGTGTTATGCACATATGCTTCCACCTATGCAACACCACTAAAGGCATTGATCGCCAATAGCACCATAGCATTTCTCATAATATATATCTTATTCAGTTGTTTACTGTTGATGATGATTTACCGTATAGTGAATGTTTAAAACTTATTATATATGGTGAAAATTAGGTTTAATTACTTTCCATATACTTATAATTTCACTCAATTTTTAATTAATTTTATAATTTAAATTTTTTTAATTAGGTCCTATATTATATAAAATTTTTCACTTAAGCCCATACAAATAATAACAGTTACAAAAAATGAAATATTCTTAATATATTTTATTTCTATCTAGTATATTTATAGAATATTCTTAATATATATTAGGAATATTTTGTTTATGTAACAGTTATTATTCGTAGGAATTTAATTAAAAAATTTTATATAATATAGAGATTTATTAAAAACTTTTAAATTGTAGAAATTTAATTAAAAATTAAATGAAAGTATAGGATTTACAAAGTAATTAAACCTTAAAATTATGAAAAAATGCAATTTATCCTCAGAATAAGCATGTTCAAGTATGCTTTGAATAGGGGAACTAGAGCAGCCTCGTATATTATACAGGTACAAATTCATGCTATGAGCTCATTAGCTTTGTAGTTTTGAGTGAAAAATATTAAAAAATACATTACATATAAATATTTTAACATCGTGTATTTTTTTTTTTAAAAATATAAACTATATCAACTTAACATAAAGTTTTTATCTTATAAAAACATCTTTCTACGATATAAAAAATTATTTTAACACTGAGTCCATTTTTAAATTCTATTTAAATGTAAAATAACTTCCTCGCCCCAAAAAAACCTTCAAGTTTTTGATAATATTGTATATTTGCAGCTAATAAAGATTTAAGAGACAAATCATATTAAATAAATATTCCAAAATGTAACTATTTGGAAATGTAAAATAAAAAAATAACTACTCATATAAAAATTAAAATCTTTTAATTAATAAAAAATTTTAATTTTAATATAATGATAGTCTAAAATATTTTTATATTATCAAGCCCTCAAAAGTCAAAATCTTTTACATACAGAATTTATTAAATAGTAAATATAAATATCAATTATAAGTGACTATATTATTAAATTTGGTTTAACTTTTTAAAGAACGCGGTTAGTAAATTACCAAAAAATAAGGAGGTTACTAAATGAGAGTTTATTTTAGCTAATAATTACTTTTTTTATTAAAAAAATTAATTTTCATATATTTGGATAATTTTAAAAAAGTAGATAAAATTTAAAAAAATTAATTTTTAATTTTTTTGTAGAAGCTAAAATTAATAACTTATGAAAAAAAATCAATTTTTAACTTTTTCAGTTATATATAAAATTTAATTTTCATAATTTTTTTTTAAAATCTGAAATAAACCCACCTAAATTTTATTTGCTGCATTCTTTATTTATAATTATCTTAAAAAATTGAGACAATTTAGTACATTACAAAGTGAATATACTTTTGACAATAGCCTCTGTCCTGGGAGGGTCGTGCTCCATGCTGATCACGTGCTTCCTTACCATCAACCACAGCCTCCCACTCCGAATCCAATGCTACCTTGTCAAAAACTTAACACCAAAGCTATTTCCCTTCTTCATTCAGTTCTCAATTTTCACTGCTAATAACCGCAAAATGTAATTCTTCTTTATTTACCTTTCCTTGCCTCTTCCAACAATCCTGTATATTATATTTCATTTTGCTCACTTTTTCTTCTTCAACATTTCTTCTCTCTCTCTCTCACTGTTTCACAGAACTTCAAAGTAATGGCTTCTGATCCTGAGCAACCCACCTTCTCTCTCGCAAAGGTTCTACCCTCTTCCCCCTTTCTGATTCATTGCTTCTTCCTATTCTCTGTGCTGGAACTGGTCATCGTCTACCATCAATTTGAATCATTATATGTCTTGTACTATGTGGAGACTTTATGTTTGATTTTTGAGATGATAATGTATTAGAATGGTAGAGAAGTTTGAAACTCAGAAACATAAAAAATAAAAAATAAAAAGGAGAGAAATTTGGATGAGGAACAACCATAGGATCAATGGGTATCGGAAAAAATTTGAGCTTTTTGTACCCAAAATGAGCTCAGGTTGTGGCATTCATGAACCCAGGATGCACAAACTGAATTTCCCCTTTAATTTTGACTTATCAAGTCTTTCATAAAACTAAGAGATTTAAGGTTATGAATTTTTTGTTGTAAGGCTCCCTTTTTTATTTTTTGAAAAGAATAAAATCATTATGTGCTTTTAGCTCTTTATTATTTGGTTATGTAGTCCATGCTGAAATAATTGAAGCTAGAATAAGCTGAATCCTTGCAATTAGTGTCACACATGAAGAGTTGTGTACCTGTGTGCTGTTTTACTGGCTACTAAACTGATTTGTTTGTTATCTATTTTTTTTTTTTCCTTTTATAACGTTGAAATGCATTGGCTTTCATTAGGAAGGAAAGTCATCTGGTGAGATTGGGAGTGCAAGGGAACCTCTGCTTAATGGGGCTCATGAATCTGAAAACTATTCTATCTCTGCTGCAATTACCCCGTGAGTATTACCTTTTGATGTGTTCAGTGTTAATTTTCGTTGGTTGTGCTGGAAATCTATCACCAATCTATATTTTCTTCTTAAACATACAATAGATAGATACCTGCATACAGAAGCTTTTAGCTCGCATTAACTATGACCAAGGAAGCACGATACGACACGGACAAAGGGACATGGCGATTTTTACAAAATATAGGATACGATATGTTTAGAATACATTGTATAATAAAACATAAAAATAACATGCTATGATGAGAAAAACCAAATCTAAGCACTCTTATGGCTAAAAAACATCCCATAATCAAGAATTGACAAAAAAATTACATGAATAAAAAAATCTACACAAGCTTTTATCTATAAAAAATGATGAACAAATGTTTGCATAATAAAAATGGAGTTTGTTGCCGTGTTCAGTGGCATGTCAGGGCCCTTGAGATTGAGAGATGAAAGACACAGCAGGACACCCCTTGGACACGGTGTCCGTGTGTCGTCAAAGTGTCGGTGTTGCAAAAGTGTCCGACACGGTGCGGCAAGGTTTTGGAGTATCCGTGCTTCTTAGGCTATGACATGACTATATGTGAGCGGTGTTACATTGTCCTTGTTTACTGGGTTGAAGTTGAAGAATGTGTTAATCATGAAGGTTACAGGATGACTGATGTATATTGCATTGTCATGGGGAAGGGATCATTTGTTCTGTCCTTGTAACTCACAGATATATGTCTCTTCCTTATTGCTAAGGAGCTGTTTAATTTATGGAATTCTTTGTTCTTTTGGAAATATTTCACTAGACATTTGGATAAAGCAGCTTACCATGCTTGATTTGTTACTGGTTTTCAAAAGACTGTTGTGATGTGGTGACTGGTGAGGATGAAGATGGTAGCAGTAGTGACAGTGTTTATGATCCCATGGCTATTGATTATAATTTGTGTCCATCATTTTAAGAAATTAAATTCCCATGGAGTTCAAGATTCCTCGAAATCTTATTACTTTTGATAGCTCATGGTGACATAGCTCATAAATGTTGGGTTCCTTTTGACAGCCCTCCTAGAAATCATTTGATACTGACATATATACCAAATGTTACCTTGAGCTTTCAGTTTCATTGTTACAGCTTAACACTTACCAAAATAATAAAGTAGCTTTCATCACATGCTGTAAGGTTGATTAAATGTATATTTTGTTAAATTCTTCCTCTTTTAGATTTCTTTTCTTTTAGCATCATCAAAGAAGAAAAGAAGGAAGAATAGAATAAAAGTTCTGCCTGTAGTCTCACCTAAAAGTGTTTTAAAAACCTCAGATTTCTCTTCCCAGCTCTTGGTGGGCTGCTGTATGGCTATGACATAGGTGCCACATCTTGTGCAACAATCTCCCTTGAGGTATACTCTTCTATTCTACTATTTATATAATTTTATCTATCCCAGTGTGTAATGGATCAGGGGGAATATTCCTATCATCAGACGAGGAAATAAATCTTACAATAAAGAAGGACTTTAAGGATTTCATTTCCTCCCTTGAATTCAGCTAGTAGGAAGTCTATTTGCTGGTGGTGATAACAGTGTAGCCATTTTCATTGTATGATAGAACTTGTACAATGTACAATTTTCTTTCTATTTATTAAAGTAAAAGTAGGATGCACTTCTGTTCCTGGTATAATTTACATAAATATATTTACCATAAAAAACTCAGAAATATATATTTTATGCTGACATCTTTTTTCTTGGTTGCTTTGACTGAACTTACCGTTGGACTCAACAATTTCTTTTGAAGCAAATATTTAGTTGCATATTTTCAATGGTTTGCTTTTATATTTATAATTTCCCTTCTTTGCAGTCACCAGCACTTAGCGGAACATCATGGTACAACTTGTCCTCTGTTGAAATTGGTCTTGTAGTAAGTTTACATTATTTCTTTGGTTATAGCTACATTGTCTTTTTATCATTATTATGATCTGATACATTTTTTTCATGTTTCCGATTATATATTGATCTAGAATATGAGCTCAGGTATTGGTGCTTAATGCCTTTTGCAGACTAGTGGATCGTTATATGGTGCCTTGATTGGCTCTGTGTTGGCCTTTAATGTTGCTGACTTCTTAGGTAGTTTTCCCTTCTATCAGTTATCCATTTAGATATTCTCTTCTCTGGTGAAGTTGATGATAAATTTGATTTTTAGGTAGAAGAAGGGAGCTGATTGCAGCTGCATTGCTATATCTTGTTGGAGCCCTTGTAACTGCAGTAGCTCCTAATTTTGGTATATTGGTGGTTGGGAGATTTGTGTATGGTATAGGGATTGGACTGGTATTCTCTTCTTTACCCTAATGACGCATCTAAGAATTATCTGTTAATATTTGGTTTGTCAAGGAAGCAATTTGGGGAAAGTGATGCCAGCATGTTTGGGATCTGTGGCTCATAATTACATTTGATCATCCCAAGTCCCAACTTGATTGTGTGCAAAATTGAGAAGAAACAGTCTGTTGCTTCTCTGGTAGAAATCACTTTTGGGTTTTTAGACCCTTATTAATTTTTATGCACCTGACACAACCAAACATCCTCTTTTTGTTACTTCACATGCAAAAGTGATTTTCATCAATACCAAATAACATAAATCAATTTGCTGAAAACTTCTGAAATTCATGCAAACTCTATTTTGCAAAATATAATCCAAGCATGCACTATAGTTTTGGGAAGAGTTGGTTTGTCACATCTTGCAAGACAAGTGAGAGCATTTGAGGTTTTCAGTACATTTTCCCCCATGTTCAATGTTCACAAAAAATAATAGTCACCTTTTTCTGTGTAACTTTATATTTAAATTTAGACAAATGAAAATTCAAATACAATACACTGTCACCATTTATAAAATGAAAGATTCAGCCAACTGTACTTCACATGCATTTGAAACTCCTGTGGGTAGTAAATATAACTAAACTATAAGATTCTATGTGGTCGTCTAATGTGGTTTTTTATCCCAAATTTAAAAAAAAAAAAAAAAAATTTGGGTTCCATTGTTGAATTTCTCTGGCAGTGTTTTCAGTTATGCTTGTTATATCCAATTATATCAGTTTCAAGACTTCATAAATTAACAAAATTAAGTAAAACACTGAAGAACTGGTTATTTTGCATGTCGAAGGAATTTTTAGTGTTAGAATTTGTTAATAAGAAATGGTTATCTTGTTTAGGCAATGCATGCTGCTCCAATGTACATTGCAGAGACAGCTCCATCGTCCATACGTGGACTTCTAATTTCTCTGAAAGAGTTCTTTATAGTACTTGGGATGGTGGTAAGTTCTTGAACTTTCCAAGAGGACCTTGAATTTTCTTGCTTGTGCTATAGTACCTAGCCTCGTTGTTGTTGTTCTATAAATACAAAGAAGTGAATAAATTACTTGAACTATTTTCCTACTGTTGTGTAGCTTCTTGAGAAATAGTCACCTATCAAATTACTTCAAATTCTAAGTTGGTATTACAAAAAATGGTTGTGTATCATTTGTGCAGGCAGGCTATGGAGTAGGTAGCCTTCTGGTAGACACTGTAGCTGGGTGGCGGTATATGTATGGAATTAGTAGTCCTTTGGCAATAATCATGGGCATTGGCATGTGGTGGCTCCCAGCTTCTCCTAGATGGCTACTTTTATGTGCTATACAGGGAAAAGGGGATAGCCAAAATTTGAAAATCACAGCCATTCAATGTTTGTGCCGCCTTCGGGGTCGAGCTATTGGTGACTCTGCTCCTCGGCGAGTAGATGAGATTCTAGCAGAACTTGCTGATGTAGGTGAAGAAAAACAAGTTACGTTTGGAGAAATGTTCAGAGGAAAATGCTTGAAAGCCCTTGTGATTGGTGCAGGATTGGTCTTGTTTCAACAGGTATTGCAGTTGCTCAAGTAAAATAGCAAAAATTGTCCAAGTTGCCAGCATTTCACTGTATTTACAATATAGGCTGAAATTTATGACAGATCACAGGGCAACCAAGTGTGCTCTACTATGCAGGATCAATCCTTCAGGTATGATTTTAATTTTATTCAAGTGATATAGTGCAAATTCATATAATCCATCTATTAGCTGGCACCTGTGGAAGTATAATAACATTGTAACCCAATCCAATTTGGTAGAGCGCAGGATTTCCGCAGCATCTGATGCAACCCGAGTCTCTATTCTCCTTGGCTGTTTTAAGGTAGACTTTGTTTTTGTATAATCGCAATTTGATGGATTGTGTATGTTAAGTTATCGGTCAAGCATTGAAAGTCATTTTATCTAACACTTTGTTCTTTTAAAGGTGCAGTGAGCTAAATGTGTATCAATGCTGTATAGGTGAAGTTTTTGTGTCATAATTTTTGATCAAAACAGAGAATAAAAAGGAATTGAATAAAAGATCAGAATTTTAGACATTGATGGAAACTTCCTTCTGTATTTTTCTTTTTTTCAATTGATTTCACTTTTTCAAATGAAGAGTCATGCTTGTGAGTTAGAAAATGTCTATGCAAAAGCAATTTGTTCCATTAGTTTGAATCAGTTTTTCTTTAAAACAAAATAACTCAGTTTCATTTTTCCATCTATACAATGTGATGCATCAAATTTTCAACAAGAGAAAAAGGAAAAGTAATGAAGAGATATTTTATATTTTTTCCCGTTGTACTTGTCTTTGCCCCTCCCACTTCCCTTTTCTGTTTTCTTGCCAAATGTATGAGCATCTTCTCCTATCCAGTCACTTTAATCTTTTCCATTGCAATTTCTTTCTGTTTGTGTTCTAGTTGATTATGACTGGAGCTGCTGTCGGTGTCGTCGATAGGCTTGGAAGAAGACCTTTACTACTTGGAGGAGTTTCAGGGATGGTAAGTCCCTTTATCTCTGACTGGCCTAATGGTTTTGGTAGCAACTTACCAAGAAAGGAACACTTCCATATTTGTATGCCAAATTGATATGCCAATCTGCTAAGTAGTCCTGTATGCATGGTCAGCATCAACTTGTGTTTGGATTTTTGTTAGCCTCCAGAATTGATTCTGGGAGAAGTGAAAGTTTATTATCTTCTGTTAGAATCACTTCTAGAGGAACTACCAAATATAAATCACTTTACTTTAAAATAAATTCTAATATAATCAATTTTACTTAGAATCAATTCTACACACGCAGAACCAAACATGCTATTAGCTAATTATAAAGGAGGAATGGTCATGACAACTTATCAACTCATATTTTACTTGCATTGCAGGTAATCTCTTTATTCCTTCTGGGTTCATATTACATTTTCTTGGATGATGCAGCAGCTGTTGCTGTAGTTGGTTTGCTGTTGTACGTGGGCTGTTATCAGGTGAATAGCCTTCTGTTTTATTTCATTCTTCATATCATTTGTGCTGGAGTCTTTCCCCAGGATAAGGAATGTCATCCTTTGCATAATGCTTAGCCCTTGGATCATACTTAACCATGTTGTTTGATTCTTCATTTTGTTTTTTTTCAGATTTCCTTTGGTCCAATTGGATGGCTCATGATATCAGAGATTTTCCCCTTGCGCCTGAGAGGTCGAGGACTAAGCATAGCTGTACTTGTTAATTTTGGTGCAAATGCACTAGTCACATTTGCTTTTTCCCCATTAGAGGTGATTAAGATCTCGAAACCCCCTTTATTTTCAACATGATTCCGGAGACCATAAACTTGCCATATTTCTGAGAGCTCTAATCTTGCAATATTTTAAGCATGTCAAAAACACATCATTTGGAACTTTCTATTCAATGAACCCTGTAACTTTTATTTTGTTTTTTTATCACACAGGAATTGGTGGGAGCAGGAATTTTGTTCTACATATTTTGTGCAATAGCCGTGGCATCTCTTGTATTCATATACTTTGTTGTACCTGAAACCAAGGGGCTTACCCTAGAGGAGATCGAGGCCAAATGTCTATAATCAGTCCTCTGCTGATTTCTACGTACCTAGTTGTCGTACTTTCCTGCAAATTGCCTTGAAAACTATGTTTTGTAGTGACACATTGTAGAGAGCAGCAATATGTAATGTAATAATAAATTTGGCTTCTCTCACCACGTATATCTAAGACAATTTCTGTAATTTTCTTCTCTGTACATCTACATCTATATCTATATCTATATCTATAGAAAAATGTTATTTATGGATGTGAGACACTGTAGATTCACACCCCATTCATTGAATGATGTGAACTTATTTGAATCTGTTCATTCATCCAATGATGAGGTATAGTCGATTACGTCTCACATCTATGATAAATAACACAACTCATATCTATATCTACATCTATATCAAATACAATTTCAAATGACATTTTATTTTCCTTATTCTGATTTATCTTTTTCCTTCCTTGCTCCTTTGGCCTCATTGAATGACTTTTACTAGGGAATGATATGATGAAACTGATATTTATAATAAAATGATTGTTTTATAATACAATCACTATATGTAAATAGTGTTAATGAGGGTGAACATAGTGGGTTAAGGTTTGATTCATACTTTACTAAAGCATGGATTCAATCTTCGACCAATGTGAGAATTTGTTAGTGAAGTGATATGTAATTTCTTTAAGAAATCATTAGAGAGATTAGGGGTTTTCCTTAGTCTTAGTGGGATATTGATTTTGTCCTCACCTGAACCTTTACAAAAAGAAAAAACTATATATAAATAGTGTTTAGTTTGCTAAATTTCGTAACATTTTGGAGGATAATAATGCAGGAACATGCTCTATTAACAAAGTTTTATTACAAAATGACTACTCTTCATATGATAAAGAATAATTTTGAAAAAATAATTCTTTGTAAAGCATGGTTATTTGGAGAGCAGATCTCTTCTAAAATTTTCCCAAAATGAAGAGCAAGGTAAAACTCTAGGATTTAGCTTGTATGCATTCATTCATTCGTTCATCAATAATGAAGGTCTCAGAATCAGAGTGATACTGAGATACTATTCATGATGACATCATCAGTTTCAGAGTTGGCAACTAGAGAAAGTCACAGAAGGAAGCGTTACGTTACGTTACGTATTCAAGCTAGAAGACAGACCACACTAGGGTGATAGGGTTAGCTTCAATCAATCATTTGAGTAGAGAGGGGCAAACCCAACTCCTATCCTATATTCTCTATGGTGTCATATCATTAAACGTATAATATTTGGAAACAAATTTTCTAAGATTTAAACGTTTCTTTTGTGTAAAAGCTATTCTAGTAAGCTCTTTATTATAAATAATTTTGAACTCAAAATAAGGTAATCAAAACTAACACTAAAATGATCTGCAGAACTCAAGCGTATTTATTTCTATCCCATGTGTTTCGGTTGAGTACTTGAATTGAAGGGGTGACGCATTTGAAGCATAATAAACCAGAAAGTTATTACATTCAGTAAATCTTCACTCTAGGAATAGTTTGAGCCAGGGTTTTAAATTGCAGTTACAGCTACATATATGATTACGGTTGTTGCAATTAAGGATAATGTGGTTATCACGACGTGCATTGCGGTCGTTATAGTCTGAGCTCTTTTATTTGCAACTTGAAATGGACCCGCCTTAAGTGGTTAAATTGCTGCCGATTCACTTGATTTGCTTATGAGTTATGAGTCAGGCATGATTATTTATCCTTATTAATTTGTTCATCAATTATAAGTTCTTGCAACTATTGATATATCTGCAAAACATACAGCTCTTCTACTACACGTCAAAAACTTTGAAAGTGAATGATCATGTGACCAATGACAGTGTTCCTTTCATCTTCCTTCCCAATGCCTGGCTGAACTATCATTTGTGTGTATAAGAAGAAAACATCCCCATCGCATAGGAGAACGAGACAAAAGGCAAACCCACCATAATAATAGAAGGGTCATGCACACAACAGCAAGCGAAAATGACTGCCACTACTGCAACTTCAGTTCCCCCACAAGTCAGCAACATTTTCATTCACTCACCACCCATAATATTGCATCAATCTTCAAACCAACTTATAAGTATTCATGAAGAAGAATGAGCTATAAATTATGAAAAACAAGATAAGATTAATGCTGCTATAGAATGTCATAATCTGGATCATGACATAGGGAAAACAGCATTAATAAATTGCATGAAATTGAGAGAAAGAAGAGGGGACAAATAAACCCCATATATTAGTTAGAGAAATAATTATACACAGCTCATTAGAGTGCATGACAGCTCAGCCAATTATAGATAAGCTCCTTAAAGATTAGTGAATGGTTGCATGTCAAAGAAATTGATCTATCTATGACCACTCCTTAATTTTCCATCTTGGTATGATTAATTTTGATTTTGATATTTCACTCCTATGAAGAAGTCAATGAGCGACAACTTGATGGGTCCAGGTGATGTCATGGTTCGTTTAACATTAAATTAATTAACATTTGTGATATGATGAGGTTATGTCCACCAGATCCCTTCAGAACAAAATCCTCATTGTTTATAGCACCAAGGGACTGAAATTAAGACTTCATTACCATGCTGCTGAGAGCCACGATGATAGCATTTCACATACCAAAATCTGACCAATTTACTATTTACAGGTCAACCTTGTGGATTTCCTGCTGCTTTGATTTATTGTTTGATAGTTGTAAAAGCATTTTTAATACAAGTGAGAGAGTATTTAATCTTATAAAAGCGTTTCACAAACATAAATTTGTCATTTTCTATTGTTAAAAGTTAAAACAAATATACCCTAACCATCCATTCTACTAATGTTTTCTGACCCACAAGTCTTAAGAGCCAAATAACAGATGAGACAACTATGTTGATCATATAAAGCCAATGGCAAACAACAACCAAAATAGTTTGTATCAGTAATCAAAGCTGTTTGATAAGAAGTGTTTGCTAAGTCTTACCATTTTTCTTGAATCATGTACAAGATTACGGACAAAACCCATGCCTAATTTAAACCGATCGGCTTTTCTATTCTCTTGTAACTAACATCAAATGGTTGAATGAATCATAAGGAGTACTAAAGCCTAATCATTTGCTCATATTATTGGTGAGCTTTCCACATTTGATACTACACTTCGTTTGCATGAACAACCATTGCCTATCCATTTTCCTGCATGTATATGGTTTTTGGCCTTCATATCCATGGCAGGTAAACCCTTAGTTTGATTATGATATTTCCCTTATGATCGTGAAACCAAGGCAAGCCTATAGCAACCGGAGCAAGAAACTAACCAAGTTCCCTAGTCTCCTGTATCTTTCCATCAAAAGTCAAAAGTTACACAAAGCAGCACAATTAACCACAATGAATGGTCCCAGTTTAAAGTAATGCTTTCCATGTTCCAATTTAGCAACTAACTTTTTTCAATCTTAGCTGTTCATTAACAAAATTTCATACAAGAGGAATGTAAATTAGCAATAAACCAAAAGGGGATGCTGCACATAAATTCATAAGTAATCCAATATTGGATGCACTTGGGTTCCATTTATGCCAAGTGGGGTATTGCCATTTCTAGATAAGGGAATAAGGGATGGCACTTGATGAGCTGTGAACTTTGTTTATAGCTAAATTACATAGCCTTTTCCAGGAAATTATGTTAGTGAACGGCCAAGATTGAAAAGAATGGAGCACATAAATTCATTAAGTAATCAAATATTAGATGCAGTTGGTGTTCATTTTTGTCAAGTGGGGTAATGGCATTCTAGTTCTAGATGAGGGATGGTACTTGATGAGTCATGAACTACCATATAAAGTGGGAAATAGGAGAGGGCACACCCAGCCTCACAAAGTGTAGTCTACATTTATGGGACCCCTTTTTGGCAAAAATCAGGCCAATAAGAAGAACGTCCTATTCACAAGTCACAGCTTTGAATGGTCACAATCACTCATCAGAACAAAAAACGCAGTGCCAGTCTTCCATGCCATGCTCTATAGACAATTGTCTTACGAAGCCTCAGAAAGAGGCTGATTCATCCTACCCATCTCTGCTGTGCCAGGAAGACAAGGAACTTGATTGCAGCATGAAAGAGACAGACAACAAAGCTATATAAATGTGGCCCCATAGATTTTAAGAAAGACCAGCACTACTAGCAAGAAAGCTAAACAAAACTAACATAAGCAAAAAGAAACAGACTTTATTGAGATGGGCGTGAAGGAAAATAATGGCAGCACAAACAGAAAGCCTATCTAATCACAATATCCATGTAACGGCGCACAGTTTTTCATTCAATGATCAATCACAGAAACAAATGGTTGAAGGGTCTTCATCAAGTGCCCACATAGAAGAGGCTGGCAGCACAAATAGGCGTTTCCCTCCATGACCATTAATCACTTTGGGTATAAACTATCCTCAAAATATGGATTCAAGAATATTTACATTGGGATGAAAATGAATACATTTTACATACACAAGATGAAATGACTAAGTGTGCAGCTGTGCAGCCTTTGCATTTGCAACTTGCAGAAACTGACAAACACTATAGCTCTTGAATGAGTCAGAAAGTAAAGATGAAAATCCTTTGCTATTCAGAAGACTTTAAACCCATAAAACGAAATCGAATTTACATTGTCACAAGGCAAGCAATGGGAAAGAAAATTGTTTCTTTCTTCCCATTACCTTGATCAGTATTTGTCCAAGTCTTCAACCTAATAACATTGCCAAATCAAAATGCTACACATAAGAGGAAAAAAAAAATGCTGAAGTGACAAACAAAAGAAGGGAGACTGGGAGAGGGTGTGGAACTAATACGAGCAAACAGCTAAAAGTACAGCATGATTGGAAATTCTCCTAAGAACCTTGTAGTGCAGTGCCAATAACATATCAAATCTGCATCTAACACCAACAACCCAGGATCAATTGAAGCGCCTAGCATGATCATCAATGTGCATATAGACAATTAGTTGTTCCACACCAGAGAAAAAAGGACCAGGTGGAAACCGCCATTTTCCAAGTTGAGACCCAACAACAACCACCACCCCATTAACGCCATGACGAAACAGTCAATAGAGGAACTTCTTTCCAAGCCAGGGACAAAAACCCCGGTTGAGACTCAACCAGTGAATACAAAGAACTATAGCTATAATTCCAAAGAAGAATCTTAGCTTGGCTAATTGCATAATGGCTGAGACTCACTGATTCAAAACCACAACTTTCCATCAAAACCTTCTTCCACTGCTCCTTGTCCTCCAATCTCTCCCTCAAACTCCCAGGCAATCCAATTATGCCGGCAATTCGCCTGCCAAGAGATTCCTCTCAACCTGCATCCTCTCCTGGGAATCAGGTGCCATGTTAGGTTCAAGAGACTCAAACAAAGCAGAGAAGTACCTCAAAGCATTCTTGAGCCTGTTGAGGAACCCAACACGAGTCAGACTCGCCTCGTACTCACCAAGAGTCACAATCTTAGGCCTCAATGACTTAGCCAAACGAAGTGCAGCCTCAACAGCATGAGGGGTCTCATCAAGAAGATTATACAACTGAAGCATAAAGTTCACAGCCAAGGCCTCATTTGGATCAACACAAAAGCTACCCTCATTGAGTTCCCCAATAGGGGTCAGAATAGGCCTAAACTCAAAATTCAGTTCCAGAAGCTTCGCAAACTCAGAGAGACGGTTCCCAGTAGCACAAAGAGAAGCAGAAGGTGAAGTTCCAAGTGCCATGGCAGGTATCCCCGAGATCCTTATGCTCTCAGGCTTCCCAGAAGAGCGTGTAGCAAAAGCTTGCAACAGTGCAGCCCACTGAATCCCTTGAACAATCCCAAAATCAACGATGTGAATCCTTGTGGCTCCTTCAGTGGCTTCAAGAATGGCTTGGTTTGCAGTTAAATGTGCAAACTTTGAATAAGGGCAAGCATCATTCAAGGCCTTGTAACAGAGTGTTAACTCCTCAGAAGTAGAAGTAGTAGGAACAATGGAACCCTCCAACATTGCAAAGTTCTTATCTTTCTCTCTCTCAAGCATCAGTTTCCGGTTCAATGCTTCTGAGAAGTAAAAAGAGACTCTCTGAACCGGGTTTCCGTGCTGTGACACCGATTTTCTCAACTGGGTCAGTGATTCCAGAGCTTGATCTGGCTCTGTTTCTGATAACAGAGCACACTCTGTTAAAGCCTTCAGAAGCGGGTGAGAGGAATCATCTGGTTCGGGTAAGCTCGACGCGCCGCCGCGTACCGTGTTGGTCTGCGGCGGAGAGGACGGTGCAGGTTTGGGGGACTCTTTGGCGGCGACGGAAGTTGGAGCAGACAGCGGCGGCGGGGCTGTCCACGTGGCAGGAAGCTGGAGAGGAACGGCGGCGGTTGTGATGGCAGCGGTGTGAGGCTCCGACGAGAAGATGACACGGTTGAGATCCGAAGTGGGTGAGATTCGGGTCGAGCAGGTTGCGAACGGGTTGGAATAGAGTCCGAAATCTGCGGCGGCAGACGAGTTGTTGTGCCAGGGCGGATGGGGGTCGGTTGAGTCGGCGGCGGCGGTGGCGGCCATGAGGGTGTCCATCCACTCGTCGGAGTCGAAGGAGGCGGCGGCGGCGGAGGAGGAGGAGAAGTCGGAGAATCTGAAGGAATGAGGGTCCAAGGGAGGAGGGAAGTGGAAAGGAGGATCCGGGTTGTCGGGCCCCGACCCGACCTGAAACGGGTCGGGGAAATCGTTTGTTGGAGTGAGTGGGAACCCAACAGGTGGAGCGTTGTTCCATGGGTGGAGAGAGAGGGGTGATGCCACCATTACCACTACCCCCTAGAAGGTGTTGGTTTTGGTGTTGATGATTTTGGTGTTGGTGGTGCTGTTGTTCTTGCTGCTGCTTCTGCTTGATGACTTGTTGTGCAATGGCCATGAGGTTCCCACTGTCTGCACACATGTATGCCATCATTCATTCAGTCACCAACTCTCTATCTGCACTGCAAAGGGACTCAATCACCTTCAAACTCAAAACAAAATCAGATTCACTCGGCTTACTAGTGAGTGAGTCAATGCAAGAGAGAGAGTATGTGTGTGTGTGTTTAATTTGTGGGAGTATAGTATAATAGAGAGTAAAAGAGAGAGTAGTAGCTAGTAAGTGAGAGGAGGTGGTGGTGGAGGAGAAGGTTGTAGCTAAGTAATATTATATGGGAGGAGAATCCAGACAGAGTTTGGTGCTGTTGTAGAATGTAGATTTGGTTCAGAAGTGTGAAGAACGGGTAAGCTTGGTAAGAGGGTTTATGAGAACCGTTGAAGCCTGCCTTTGTTGGAGGCTAAGGATTAGGGACCAACACAAACCTAAAACGACAACTTGATTAAAGGCCCTCCTAAAGACGACCATCCTTCTTGGTCCCACACTCTCCTTATTTCCTTTAATGTATTTCATTCTTAGAGCTAGGTTTGAATGTGTTTCTAAGAAAAGAAATTTTTTTTTAAATGATATTTTTATTAAGATTTTTTTTAAAAATAAAAGTTATTTTATATTTATCTGTAATATTAATTTATATTTAAATATAATATTAAAAATAATTTATTCAATGTCAAATATATTTTTTATATTATAAAAAAATCTATTTTTAGAAAATAAAAATTTTAACTTCCCAAAAAGATTTTTTTAACTTTTTTTTACTAATTCTACTTTTACTTAAAAACTTACTCAAATATATCAAAAAATATAAGAAAAATTTTATTAAATTTTTTATTAAAAAAAGTACATCCAAATGACCTCTTGTTCTTATTCATACTCTAATTTATTTTTCTTCTTTTTAAGTAATGTGATTAATTTTAATGTGATTTCAGGGTAAAGGAATGGATCTTATTTTCATGTGTTTCATTGTGGGAATTATTTATTATTTCTTTCAAAAAAAATTATTTACCATTTCTTGATGTAAAAAAAAAAATTCATTGTTATTTATTAAGTCTTGGTGGATAACATTTATAAACCCACTTGTGCTTAAAGACCTTATAGAAAGTATATTTTTCTTTTAATGAACCGGGTTATTTTTTTGGAAGCATACTTAATCACTCAATCTTTTGAAAAAATATTTTATTATTTTTTAAATTTTAAATTGACAATATTATTTATTGTTGTCACATAAATGAATGATTCGTTGAAGGCATTTTTATTAAAACAAAATATCTATCTTTAAATTTAAAAATATGAGTTTAATTTTGATATGTTTCACTCAATTAAATTATTCTATTTATATAATATTATAAGTAATGGATATGAGAGTCAATTGTTATGATAAGTGTGATGATAAATAATTATATGCTAATATCAAAATTTTACGCAATCAATATTTCAAAATTAAATACTAAAAATAATCTTGATGAGTGGGTTCGACTTTTAGTACATATTTAGATATTCATTTTTGTTGCGGTGTGAATTTAGATATTCATTTAAGCGTTAAAATAGATTTTGTTCATAATTTGGAAGCTTTAGAAAGGGAAAATTATTAAATTAGACATTTGATTTTATATTTAAATGAATTTATGGATATTTAATGTCACTGCATGAATAAACAAAAACTCTTTAATGTAGAATCAGGTGAACCAACCAAAAATACGAAAATTACTCCCCCAATTTTATATTCTTGACAAAACATATAATTTTAACATATTAAAAATCAATATATTTATAGTTAAATATATTTATTTTTTTAATGTACTTAAATTATATGATTTTTTAAGACTCACTATTAATATGGGAGGGATGAACCTGCAGCTGACGCGGCCCCTCACGTGAGTTCCAACCTTATTATAGCTGAACCCACTCCAACTGGTCCACATGCGATGCAGGGCAAGTGGGTCACTGACAGACTCAGTCAAACGAAAATTAAAAATAAAAAGAAATAATTATTATATGTGCTGTGATCACTTTGTGAGAGCAAGGTTATGTGTAATCTAATTTCTAAAATTGTTTTTCAGACGTACTTTATATTTTATTAATATAATATCTTAAATATAAATTGATACTAGCTATATTAATGATATTATTTTTAAAAGTTAATTATGTTAATCAGCGTTTATATATTTGTTATATTTATTAGTTTGATGATTTATATATTAAAATATTATGTACTCATTTGATATGAGATATCAATTCATTTATCATCTACCATTTAAGGTATTTTGTGAATTTAGATATTCATTTAATCATATTAAATAAATATAAATAATATAATTCTTGATATTAAAACGTATTTTGTCAACTTAATTTATTCAAAATAATAGTTGATCATAATAAATTGTTTTTTGCAACTTGCATTGAACTCCTTTAAAAATACAAAATTATATATGACATCTCCTTATTTATGTTTTTGGTTTTTCAGATATTCACCACTAGCAGTCTCTTCAAGATAAGAGCTCTCCTAAGAATGTAAACATGTTGTCACAATTCCTTTCAATATATAGATTGATTAAAACTTGGAAAGTGTATAATTTTTTTCCCCCGGAGCAGCTCTTTAGTAAAAGCAACAGTGGAAGAAGAAGCCACTACGTATCAATAACATTATATTATCTTCTTCTTCTACTTTTTTAACCTATCAAACAATAGAAGAAGAAACTGCCACAATATTGTTCATACGTATAGTCTAGTTGAAGGACACGTTAACATGATCGGCTCCACCTGCCACCATACTGTACACGTGTCATCTCGAAAGAACTTGTGCTACTACAGTGCTATAGTGATGAGTGCTGTGCCTACGTTTCTTTTGCATTGCCTGGTTCAAATCATAAACAAAAATGAAACATTATCCTCTATCTTTTGCAGTTTGCTGCACAAAAATACAGATTAAAGAGAAGCTTGTCTTAATTTAGAGATGAGAAATGTTCCTAGACTCATAAAACAATGATTTATTATAATACAAACAACAATAATTTTCACTCATATCCCCCTTATCCCAAGTATCAACGGCGAGTATACACATACAAGTGAAGATAAAATTTCGTCTCAAATTATGAAATATGCTCTTAATTATAGTGAATTGAGGCGCGAGCTCAACCCATAGTTTTGCTTCTAAAAAAAATAGTCGTTGTGAATTTTATGATTACAATAATGATACTTTTCATTTTTATTTTAATGAGAAATGAAAGTGATAACGCAAAAGGTAGAAGAGAAGTGGGAGTTAAATTTGAAAAAAGGCAAGGTTAGAGGATTAGGGTGTGTGTTGCTTTTTGGGGCGGTTGATGGGCCCATGGGCCAACGGTGGGGCCCAGTGTTAGGGGCAGGGTTGGACCAACGGAAATGCAAATGACTGCAATGAAAAGCAGCGGTGCAGGATATTTTGACGGGGTATTCGGCTAATCGCAATCACTCACTCTCTCTCTCTCTCTCTCTCTCTCTCACTCTCACACACACACACACACACTCATTCATTCAACACATGAACATTGATTGATTTGATTGCCAGTGTAAACCCCACTAATGACTATCACTAATCCCCACGTCACCATGCAGTCAACTCCTCCTCTTACTCATTTTTTCAAGATAACTACGCTCTGGTATTTTAATCAGCATATAAGTATAAAAACTAACATTAGAATTTAGAATTAATAGAGAAATATTTCACACATGATTCATTACAATCTTATATGCACCCCATATTAATTTGAGTAGTTGGTTCTTTTTCGAGTAATTTCTTTATTATATTTACTGTTTTAATTTATTAACAATTGAAAAGTGTATTCTTGTTTGTTCATTTATTTCAAAAATAAATTTGCTTTTTTTTTTGTTTTAACAATCTTTCTTTAAAATGACTTTTTTTCCGATTGCTTAATTAATTTTCCACCTTCCGTAACCACATTCACACTGACCCACGCCACTAACACCATATCCTTTCCTCGCCCATACACAATATCCTCGACCATGATTTATTTAAGTAACTGATTGAATCATCAACTTGCAATGAATTATAGTTTATCGCGTTGAATATAATACAATAAATCGAAATTGAAAACTAAATTATTGCTCTCTTTCTTAGTCATATGAACGGACAAAGGGGAAAAAAATTTTTTTTTTTTTTGTGAGAAGGCAAATAATGTTAGTAAACATATCTATTATACTAAGGGCATTATTAATATTAAAAAATTGAGTTGTATAACTATTTTAAGTATATTTAAAGAGTTAAGAATCCAACCCAATCTCAAGAGATTTCCTCCGCACCACACACAAAAAAGCCCAAGAACAGAATTATCCTAAGACTACATGCTCTGATTTGCTACCACATCAATGTAACTTCACTACTAGGCAATCGCCAAAAATTAAACTTGGTGCATTAGTTCATCCACCCCTCCACAAATACTAAAACATGCATCTCCAATTTACACTTTGTAGGCCGTTTTTGCAAGAAAACTCCCTTGAAGATGTAGGAAGCCAAGTGATGGAATCTTCACCCAAACTCTCACCCTTTGGCATCTTAACAGTTGAAAACAGAAAAAAGACACTAGAGAGAGGGACTTGGCTCGGGTTATACCAATCACATTATATTGTCCTTTTTTAATCAATGTATTCCACAGGGATGTAACACAGTTTCTTATCTCTCCAAGGAGTTTAGAAACCTCAAGAATTGATTTTTTTTTAAATTGAATTTTATTAAGAAATTAAATTAAATTCTATAAAAAAAAAACCAAAAAACAAATTACATCAAAGTATGTGTGATTTGCTCATGAATTTTGTGTATAATCTAGCATATTCGCTACTTTATTAAGAATTGGTTTTTTTATGTGTGATAGCTGATGTGTTGTGACTGCTTATTGGTGATTCCATTGATTTTGCATTCATTTTTCACCTTTATGATACCTAGGTATACGTGTTTATCGATAAGTCCAGGACGGCTCTAGCAGTTGGATCTACCCGTGCAGCCAAAAAGGCCCCAGAATTGCAGAAACCATGTTGCAACTATAGGTTTTGTAGAATTATGTAGAACAGACCGCTGGAGCGAGTTATACTCATTGCAGTGAACAAGCGAGCCTTTCTGCCTAGTTTTGGTTACACAGTTTTGCTCAGCGAGGACCCCCAATGTCAACAATAGAAAAACAAGGTTTGATAAATGAAACCCCTCTCTTTAAATTCCCCCATTTTGGGTTCCCTCCTACAAAACTAAAAACCCTTGCTTCCCATCACCCTTCTACCTTCCTCACTCCTAACCTCATTCCAATCTTCATATTCCAAGCTAAAAGGTAAGATATCTTGTTGGTTTGTCATCTCCTTCTTTTTCATTTCATGTTATAGGGTATGAAGTGTTGTTGTTCTTCATTGTTGTCAAGTGGGGGCTACTCCAATGTTGTTAGAGTTGATCTAGAGCTAACTAGAGGGTATTAGAGATTAATCTAGAGTTCATGGTTATTATGGCAGATGTTGGTGTCAACCTGCTCCATGGAGCCCAGTTGGAGTTATTCCTTCACGTGTCACCCTTCCATGTAAGTGGGTTCAATTCTGTGATCTCTGTGTTGATCATTAGAGTTATTTTCTTTAGATTGTGACATGAATGCATGATTTAAAGGCTATTTAAAAAAAAAAATTAGAGATTATTGATGATTTTGTCAAGTTGATGGAATTGTGGTTTTCAAATAGTATGAAACTATATTTTCAGAAACTCATGGGATCATTATTGCTAAAATGATTTTTTGAAGAGTTGATTACAAACATTAATATATTTAGAGATTTTGTGATTTTCATAATGATTTCCAGAGTAGTATAAAAATTTATATTATAGAGCTTTTAAACTCATAGTAGAAGCTATAAAGATTAGAGAAAAGAATTGGTTTTCATGATTCAAAGACTAGATGGTGAGTTAATGGTTTTCAGACATTATAAGTATATTTTACGCATGACGATTATTAAACATGATGTTAGAGATTAAAATAGATAAGATTATGATTTTGGAATTTTTAATATCTGAGCCCTATTGGTTTTAAAGGATGATACTAGAATTCAGTTTAACAATAGTATAGTGCCCAGTTGGAATAGGAAATAGTAATGTTTAACATGATAAGATGTAGCTAGTCAAAGAAGAGTATTTATCCGATAAGCCATGCAACTAGATTTGTACATACTTATTAAGTATTGTAGGAATAACAACTAGAATAATAGGAATTATTTAAGTAACGGTTGAAGGTTAATTATTGTTATTAGTATTATTGTTGTTGTTGTAAGAGGGTTAGTAAGCAAAATAGCATGAATAGTTTCCACTACAAAATATTTAGGGTAAATAACAAAGATACCCCTCTAGGTTGCCAATATGACAAGAAGTGCCATTCTTATAAAAATGTGACACCCCCCCACTCTTTAATAATGGATTATGTTAAGAAATATTTAAACGGAATATTCCCTTTTACCCTAGTTATGATTTATCAAAAGGGAAATTATTTTAGACCACTGGAAAAGAAAATTGAGATGAACCCATTTCAGACACCCTTTGTCCTTCTCAGACTTATAGAAAAATATTTCCATCTAAAAGATAGGAATCTAGCTTAAAATGAAAAGGGAAAAACAAAAAGAGGGGCCATGATTGGGCACATAGCTTGAGTGGAAAGCTCTCTATCTCAACAAGATCTGAACTTGCATCACGTGTTGCGTCGTCCATTGAGCATGACTTAGGGCTTGATGGGGAAGGCATGGTCTGACGTAGATCTCTTGACTTTTGGTTGGAAAACTTCCAAAGAATATCACGGTGGTTCTTCTTCATGGGCCACAGTGAAGAACTTGATTTTTGCCATGGGTTGTTGTTGGTAAAGCTTTTCCTGAAAGGCCTTCTAACTTTGTTTTTTTGTTGTTGGTGTGATGATATATTGAGATTCAAGTGACGGAAGGTTGAGAATGTGACAATGGGGGTGTTGTAACTGGTGGTATAGGTTTCGGTGTGGTTTTATTAACTGTGGAGGTTTTCTTTTATTAGTCAATTAATTGAGGATTTAGGATTGTGATTATATATACCGATGGGTAAATATGAATGGGAAAGTGTAAAGGCCCCTTTCTTATGTAAATTACCCTATAGCCATAGGAATTTTTTCATTTGTTTTGAATGAACCTGATCTTAAAAAAAAATTCACCACTAACGTGACGTATCATGTGGGGTGGAGTATTACAATTTTATAAGAATGGGTTCTCTGTCATATAGGCAAACCTAAAAGGATGTCTCTTATTTACCCAAATATTTAATATCTAAATTGTTATCTCATGAGAGAAATAGGATACAATAAATATGAGCAAATGCTTGGATTTATTGTCTATCACATTACTTTTATATGATGAGGTGGATTAAACCCAAGTTACGATTCATGTTTAAAAGTCGTTAACCTTGTGTGATGCCTCAGATGCACGTGTCAGGAGACAAGTTTTCGTACGACCCTAGGGTTCCAAGGACCCACCCATGTTGGAAAAGCCCAGATGTGTATGTGAAGGGCCAAGGGGTGCAACTGGGTGCTATTGCTAGGATTCTGCAAAATAGCCTTGTTCAGCGAGTTGTTCTCGCTGAGCAGCCTGGCGGGCCAAAGGGTTCGCTGAGTGAGCAGAACTCGCTATAGCGAGTGTAAGTGCAGAAGGCTCATTGTAGTGGGTGGGCCCGATGTCAGCACAATAGAAAATGACGCAGTTTTGATAAGTGGGATCCCTACCCCTATAAAACACCCCCAAGCTCAGGCTCTTAGCAAAAACCGAACCCTAACCCCTCAAAGGCGCTCTTTTTCCTCCTCCTCTCCTCTTCCATCAAATCCTCCTTCTCCAAAGATTAAAGGTAAAGTTTATGTTGGTTTTGTCATCTCCTTCCTCTCCTTTTCATGTTCCATGGTTTGGGCTTGTTTCTCCCATTGTTGTCAAGTGGGGTGCTCTTTCAATGTTGTTAGAGTTATTTTAGAAATTGTCTAGAGATTAATAGAGTTTGATCACGGGTCAATGTTGCTCAATGACAGTTGTTGGTGCCATTCCAAACTCCCAAGGTCAAGTTAGGGTACCCACATACTCCCGACTTTAACGGTGAGTGGGTTCAAACTCATGGTCTTACTTTTAAACATTATGAGTATGTTTATGCATGATGATTGTTAAATATGAAATTAGAGATGAAAGTATGATTATATATATGATTTTGCAAAGATGGCAAGCTAGATAAAGAGCATGATTTTGACAATAACATGAAAAACGTATTTTAGAAAATCATGGGACCATGATTGATTGCATATTATGGAAATATTTTATGTGCAACTCTAAAAGGTTTATTGCAAGAATATATGATTCAATAAGTTGTTATTTTGTTAAACATGTTTAAAAGTTTAGAGACCTCTATGCTTCAAGATTTGAGATTTCAAATATGATTTAGAGTATCAGTTAAGATATTTTGGCAAGAATATTAAACGAAGTATGTCTTAGTTTCATGAACAAAGATGCTATTATAATGTCAAGTTTTTATGATTATAAACGTTTCCATTTCAAAGTATGATATTAGAGTTATTGAGTATGAAAATATGTTGGCTGAGAAAAGAGATTTTAGAAATTCAGCTTTTACCATACTCAGAGGAATGAAGTTCAGGATGATTCATAACAACTGCCAGACATATTCTGGAGACTTGAAATCGGAATGCCTACAAGCGGGTGATCCCTTGGGCATAATTGCATAGCCAGTTATGCTAAAATCAGATTGTTAGAGTTATGAGTTCAGAGCTTCAAGAGTTTCAGATTTAAATGATTTTATGTATATTAGAGATCTTATGATTTCAAGAATAGAGTAACTATATGATAGAGTTTTAAACCCAAAAGATCTTAGAGGAGTTTCAAAGAAATGATTAATTTAAAATCTAGAGACTAGACGGTAGCTAAAGAAAAAAACAGTGAGTTAACGGTTGGGAAATGATTGTTAACCTTGGTACCAAATTGTCCTGAGAGGTCAATCTCATAGAGAGAGAATGGAATCTAGTTAAGTGTCCAATTTAGACCCAGAGGGATCCAGAGATTAGAGAAATTGTTATGTCATGTTGACATGTATAACCAAGAATTTATATTTTGTTATGCAAGGCATAACCAGGAGATCCTGTTTCTTATTAGAGTACCGTTATTTATATTTTCAGAAAGTATTTATGTTTTTAGAATATTTGATTTAAGAGCGTTATGTATATGTACAAAAATAATTTCTCGATAGAGTAAGAATTTAGAGATGTTTTTCTATAAATTCATAAATACAGAGATATCTTTCAGGATAGATATGTACATAAATATCAAATGATTTATGATCGTTTCATGTATGTTTGCAATATATATATTCTTAGATGTCCTATGTGGGTGATGGGTGAGAGCTCACTCAGTGATTCCCTTGACTCACCCTTCTCTATTCCTTCTTATAGTTGCAAGTATAGATATTGCTCAGCCTCATGTTTGGTAGGCGCAGTTGTTCTCAATGGTGAGTCTTACTTTAGAGTAAGGCTTAGTTAGAGTAGAATGCTCCAAGGAGAGGTATGGAGGATTCGAGCCATGCATAGATTTTCAGATTATATATTTAATTTCAGTATTTGAACAATCATGTATATATTTTTGGTTTATAAGTATGAATTGAAATTGTAGAGTTTGATTAAAGATACGTGTAAGATAGAGATGAAATTATGATTAAGTTTATAAGTTAAATTGATTTTCAAAGTATGATTAATATCTTTCAGAGTTTCAAATATCAAGTTTTAAATAAAATTTTAGAGGAAGTTATGTTTTTAGAATGCAAAGTATATTATTTTATGCATATAGAGACTCAAATGTCATGAGACTTACGTGAGCATGTGATTCTTCATGTGCCGATCACGTTTCCTTCGGTTGTGACACCTTGGTACATCTAACTCCAATGAAGGGGTACAAGCCGTCATGGAGGCAGTGTTATGATGTGTTAACCTTGGTATACCTCTGTCAGAAGGCGGTATACCAAGCGGCCAAGGAGACAATCTTATAAGACTTTAACCTTGGCATACCTACCTTCAAGGAGACAATATGTCAAGTGGCTATGGAGACAATCTTTTCAGAAACCAGAAGAGTTTAGGACCTAGTGAGATGCCCATTAGAGAATAGAAATTTTTACAGGCTATTATAATTCTTATGTATGTAATTATCATGTTCAAAGTATTGTTATTCAGAGAAGTTTAGTGTTTTGTTTTAAACGTATATATATATATATATATGGAATTGTTTTGGAGTTTGTTTTACTGCTATTATTATTATTATTATTATTATTATTATTATTATTATTTCATGCATCCTGTTGTTGTCGTCCCATGAAGGGGGCTACAAGTTAGAATTCACTCATTGAGTTTCGGATAAAACTCACCTCTTTCCTTTTCCCCATTCAGATATAGTAACTCCTGTGGGTTCTTCTCAGCCATATCTTCCCAGGAGAGCTTTCAGTTGGTGAGCTTCACTTGGATGAAGTGTTTGTTGCTTTTGATCTAGAGTGCTCAAGTGAAAATGTGGGTAAGGTCCCAAACATATAGAGGTAGCTTTGCATTTTGTAACGCCCCAATTTTTACTGTAATTTTTACTATCATTAGGAATTACCGAATTACCGTAGGTAAATATTATATAAAATTTGAGGCCAAACAATCCTTAATAAAGGAATATAACGTTAGAAGAGAAGTTAGGAGCAATTCGTGCAAGTATTGCAAACCCCAATTTTCTGTACGTGTAAAATGACCAAAATGCCCTGAGGTTATTTTACTCAGAAAATGAGGATCGTGGGCCCCACCCATCCTCAAGGGGATGTTTTGATGTTGATAAGGGATTATTTGTGTTATGTGTGTTAATAGAGGAGAAGAATCCTAATTTTGAGCTTCGACGCGAAATGACCAAAACGCCCTTGTTTTAACTCCGATTTGCGTGCCGACTTAGCCCGAACCTCACTAAAATGTGTTAAAAGGTGTTTTTAAGCCATGATTAACCATTGGTTAAGCTCGGGTGGTCTCGGGCAATTTTTAGTAAAATGACCGTTTTGCCCGTCTTTGTAGTTTTACAAATTTTGAGATTTTTGATTCGTCTAACGAAACCTAAGCAATATTAGGCTCAAATTAAAGCTTATTAAATTCTAATTACTAATCTAGAGTCAAAATTATTTATTTAGATTGATTAGAACCTAAAATTGCTTAAAACACCCAAATTGCTTAGTAATTCACTTAAACCCTTAACCGTAAATTCTCTAAATTGCATGAATACCTTGCCTACACCTAAAAAATACATGGAACACACAAAATCCTCTTCCACAAGGCTGTAATGCACGAAATTATTGAGTAATAAGTCAGAAAATTATTACACAAAAATCCAAAGAATGAAAACAAAGAATCATGAAAACATGGAAACATGATTCCATGTTTTAAGCCACCAAACAAAATGATTTTTCTTCCTTATTTTTTTTCTCTAATTTTTGGTCAGATTTCTTTCCTTCCTTTGTCCATTTATGAGCTGCAAAATCTCTATAAATAGGCATGCTTGAAGATAGTTTAGATGCTTAGTTCATAACTTACACAAATTCTAGTTTTAGGAGCACCAAAAGCTCTCATTTCCTCCTCCTCTTGGCTGAATTCTTTCTTCAAGTTTTCAAGAATATTTTCTTTCATTTCACTCAAGGAAACCAAGTTCTCTTCCTTTCCTTCAAATCAGATTAGGTAGGGAGTTGTTTTTAAGTTTATTTCTATGCTTTGCTAAGTGTTGTTCTTGGTTCAAAATGATGATTTCATGGATTTTCTCTAGTTTTTCCATTTGGTTTTCTTCTTCCTTTTTCTTTGAACAATTCAGCCATATGGCCTAGGTGGGACTAAGATGATGGCTTGATGATGAGGACCTTGAGGGTGGGTTGTGAATCCATCACAAGTTAGGCCTCTAAAGCTTGAAAGTTCCACTTGATGCAAAACTTTAAAGAATAATATTTTTATGATGTTTTTATGATCTTGAGTTTAGAACTTGAAAGATGTATTTTTCACTTTGTCTTGCTAAGATATATTGGGTTGAATTTATATTTCTCTAAAGTCTTGGAGGAGCTCTAGTAAAGAAATAAAATGAACTTGCATCCATGTTTAAGTTTATGCCTTGCATAACCATGTTTACTTTCTATGTCATCACTAAATTCTCAAGAATGAATAAATGAACTTGCATATTCATGTTTAAATTTCCAAGCTTGCATTTCATGTTTAAATTTCAAGTTGTCACTTAATCTCTAAAGATAATAAAGAAGTTGCATCTCATGTTTATTTTATGCTCTCACTTTATTTTATAATGGCTAAAAGAGTCAATGCATGACATGTTTATTTTATGTCATCACCTAAAAATCCTAGAGCTCAAAGACTTGCTTATGAATCATAAGCAAAGAAATGAGATAATTGGAGTTAAAGAATTTATTCTTTAAGAAGTCTTGAGAATTGGAGCTTAAAAAAATATGTAATTCTCATCCCCCTCAACTTGCTTAAGATTCTCTTCTCCCTTACTTTACGCGCAAGTTTCTTGCATCATGTTTATATTACAAGTTCTTGCATCATGTTTAATTTTTAAGTTATCACCTTAAATCTTAAAGATAAAGAAATAGAATTGCATATCATGTTTATAATTCCAAGCTATCACCTTATAAAGATAAGATTAAAATAAGGTTGCATAGCATGGTAATAATTCAAAGATGTCACCTAAATCTCTAAAGCTCAAGACTTGCTCCTTTTATCTTAAGTGAAAGATTTAACTATGAACATTCTTTCAAGTTATAAATCGGTCCCATGATTAAGTTAGGCTTCTTTCAAGTTTAACAAAAAGAATTAGTTCTAAAAGAGTTTTAAAACTTTGTAAATTCCTATGTGTCTTTTAAATTTTGCTAAATTTTTCACGTTAAGCGGCTCACGTTTTCAATTATGTTTTAAAAAAAATGGCTCGTAATTTCACTAAGTATTTTCAAAACATGATTAAGGAACTGAAGCAAAGAGTAAAGTCTAGTAATTAATGAGGTGTATTGGGTTAATTATTAGGGTGTTACACATTTTGCATACCATGATTATATTCTTGATTTGGAGTTAATGAGTTAGCATCCATGGTTATTTTGTATAAGAGCAACTGAGTATTTATGTTTTGTATCATGACCACTGTCACGACGTACGCCACAATGAGAATGACAACCAATTTTAAAATAAAATAGGGAGTCGCCACCAATTTTAATTTTGAAAAATTGGAAAACCTTTAAATTTATAAACTAGTCTTTAAAAAAAAAAAGATTTGAGATTTGGAGTTTGATTATGATTAGGGAAGGGTGGAAACTTAATTCCACCGCCCCTAATACATCCGTATAAAGGTTACCCTAGAGCTCATTATGTAAATTTATTATAACTTTAATAATATTTAATTTTTCCCAAGGTAATTACAATTATGTACATAAATAAAATAAAATTAAAGAAAGGAAAATTAAAAGAGAACAAGATTTAATGAAAAATTAATTTTGGCTTGATAATTATTTGTTACGCGACGTATCCTCGGTGCAATGAGGAACTCAAAGCCACGTCGTTCTGAGAAAATAAGTGTATGTTGATGAATTTTAATTATAAAGGAAGTAAAGAGCGTGTTGGTTGGTTTTAATTGTGAAAAAGAATTTTGATTGATGAATTATATTTTTTTTTAAAAAGAGATCCGCTTATGCATAGGATCCAAGGTAGTACTAAACTACTCAATAAATCCATATATTCAACAGGACACGAAGGAGACATCTACCTCTCAATCATTACTAATGACTGTTGAGTGGATCTATATTAAAAAAAAAACTTTATTTTTATTTTATTATTATATTAAAAAAAGGTTCTTAAAAATCTGAACAAAATCCAAGTAGCAAACCCAAAAGTAGCCCAAAGAACAAATTTGAACAAAAACAAAAAATAAACAAATAAAACCAGGCCACAACAAACAAAAAAAAGATTAGGAACTAAACAAATAAGAAAACAAATCTAAACTTATAAGAAGGACAATAAGAAAGACCCAAAAAAACCAAACATGACTTGACCCAAAAAAAAAGATTGACAAGAAACTAAAACAAACAAAACTTTCCAAAATCCTAAAGCTTGATCACCGAACCATCATTCCCCAAAGAAAAAAAAAAGGACACAAGACAAAATAAAATAAATTAAACTAAAATAAATAAAAAGGCTGAATCAATAATAGACCAAATCCCTAATCCTTATTTACTAACACACAAGGAATAAGCAAAAGGAAGCAGGGAAAGAGGGAAGCTCATATCAGCCATCAAACTGGCGCAGGAGGAGGCCAGTCGTGCGCAACATTAGGGAAGAGAGGAAGCTCACGGTGGTGGCATCTCAACTCGCGGCGGCTTTGGTGCGCTCAGACAGTGCAGGAGCGCGGCGCAGGCGACGACGCGGCCTCAAGCGCGTCGAAGGTGATGGCGGCGATGGGGCACTCACAGCTCCCGTTTCTTATCCCCTCTCCCTTTTTATGATGGATATGATGGGATGATGCAAGCTGGAATGGAATGGTGATATGCTTGACGAAGAAAGAAAAAAGGTTTGTGCTGAATGATACCAATAAAAATATGTGACGCCGCTGTTATCTACTCTCTGGGCAATTATTTTGCTAAGCTCTCTCTTTTTTGTGTGTATTTTGCTGATTTTTTCTCTATTATTGCTGCCACCTTTGATGAATGGCCTTGTATATATATAGTTGTGGATTCGTGGCCATAATATTGAGTGATTTTGATTTGGGCAGATGAAGAATTTGCTTTGGTTTGATTGAGATTATTTTTATTTGGTTCTGATGTGATTCCGATTATAATTGATACAAACTCTAATCCGGCAATGTTACGTTCTTTCCTTTTTATTTGAGATCATGCTCACAAATTTGCAACTGATAATAAAAACCGGTGGGCTGGAATCCTAACTTAAGATATTGGATTGGTCTAACACACTTTCTCCCTTCTCTTTTATTTTTTGACAAAAGGAAAAAAAATAAACAAATAAATAAATAAGTGAATAAAAATGAAAAACAATCTGACAAAATATGGTGTTCACAACCACAAATTTAGAGTTAATTATGAAATGATTGTTTATGATGGCTTGCTTTAGAGGCAAAGAGATTTATATTAGAGATAAAACCATATTTTAGAAATGGTTTTTATGAATTATATATGCATATTGTATGTTCAGCTTATCACGAGGTTACGGGAATAAGATTCATTATGTATCGATCACGATCCAAGCCAGGTCGTGACAACCATGATAGCAATGCCGAATGGCTTAAGAGCGGTGCATATTAGTTGTTTTATGCTACCTTTTGCTTTTTTATTTGTACTTCTTGTATACTCTTGTTTCGCCCTTTTAGGGTCGACTTAAGAACTTTTTCTATAAAAAAAATAGTAGGTGTGATTTGCTCATGAATTTAAGTTTAAGAGACTAAAAAAATAAAAAACAAAAATAGAAATAGAAGATTGGTTTTGACTATGTAATGTATCTTACTAATGAAAAGTAAAATAGTAAAAAAAAATATTCGTTGAACATTCCAAACCAAAGAATTGAATTAAATTCTCCAATTTACTAAATTATTCTAAATATAAATTCAACTCATAATATAATTTAATTCAATTATTCCAAACCATGGACGAATCCGATGGTTAGTCCAAAACCTAACAAACTTTTATTCCCAAGTCTCCATATCATATTATTTAATATTCTTGGCCAAAGATGAGCTATTCTTCTCCAAGCATTCGAGACATTGGATCTCTTAATGATTGCGTGAGTAATGCTTAGAGAAGTCATATTTATCCTTCATGATCTGCATCCAAAGTGTGTTATGCTTTTCTTGATTAAATTCCAAGCAAACTTCATCATATAAGATTAATCTAGTTTTTCTAAAACTCATTCCTCCCTCAACCTTAGATTGGAAAAAAATTCTATTCCATTTTAGAATATATGTGCGCTTTTTTTTTTTTTCCTTTCACCAGCACTACTCCCCAAAATAAAATTCTTACAAATCTTGTCAAACTAAGGACACTTAGGACCGTTGGTATGCCCTGATAGGATAAAGGCTAATAATATAAAGTCTAATAAACTTTTAATATTATAGTGTTTGGTCTAACATTACATAAGATATTCAATTTTATGTTTAGTAATATTATACTATTTATTTACAAATAATTCTAACATATTAATTAAATATTAAATAAAATAAAATAATAGTAAAATAGAAATTTTTATTATAATAATTTTCAAATATTATATTTATATAAACATTTACTAATTAAAATTTAATTAATATTAAATGTTATTATTTATTTCAATATTTTATAATTATTCCAATATTTTATAATTATTTATTATTTCAATAATATATAAATAAAAAAAACTATTTTATATATTTAATATTTTATATTTTTAATCATAATTATTTAAGTTTAAGTTACCAATCCTTACTTTTATATATTACATATTATTTATTATTTATTAATATATTTTATTAACTAATAATTAATAATTAATAATCTTATATTATATTTTATATATTCTTTATTTAAAATATTTATTTATCATTTAATATTTATTAACTAATTTTATTTATTTATTGTTTATCAATTATTTTTTTTATTTTTATTATATATAACTAAAATAATATTATGTATTATTTGTATTTATTTTATTATAAAAAATAATTTTATTTTTTATTATTTATGTAAAAATTATTTTATTTTAACAAAATATTTTAAAAAATGATTTTATACGTTAAAAGCTAATTAGGCTCAATATGACCTCCCCATACCTATTGAGTTATATAGAATTTTGACGTATAAGAGAATTATGACGAATAAGGTTATATAATACTTTGTTTGTACCAATAACAATAAGGCATAACGTAGTGTTAACTTATATTATCATGTCTAATATATCGTACTAAATACCAAGGTTCTAAAATTTGACTTGGACATTTAAGGTTAGGGCAAGGGTTCAGAGGTTAACCATTCAATCAGGGGTTAATTCAAATATATCCAATATATAGTAAAATCTGTATTTATATAAATATATAACAATATAAAATAAAATATATATCATAAAATAACTAAAAATTAAATTATGCATCAGCAAAACCCATAAAACATAATGTAATTCATCCCTTAATTAAAATAAATATTATCCATATGGATCAAATCTCTCAAATTACTACTTTTCATATCAGCAAAGGAAAAAAATTAGGAAAAATGAGATTTTAGGGTTTTTTTTTTAAAAAAAAAGCCAAAATGATGCCATTTTGCATCTTTTTTATATAAAAAAAAAAGTTGGCAAACTGGTTTGGCTGTCCCTTTGGCCGGTTGGGCTTCGAGGTTTCAAGCGGTTTTGTGGAGGGAGTTTTAGGTTAAATTGGACCACAGGCAGGCCGTTTTTATTCAACCGGTCTATTTGGCCGGTCGATTTTCAGAACCATGCTAAATGCCCCTCAAGCATTGGTCAGGAATTTTAACTGGATGCGTTTTCATTGGACGAAATAGTTAATAAAGTCGTTTTAAACCTAGGTGATTGTACCAACTAAAGCCAAAGAATGAACTTATTTCCATCTATTTGACTTGTGATTCATTTTGTCAGCAATATATTGGAGGATGTTTTTTCGGAGCACCAATCGTTAAGTAAAGAATCACTGAGATATTTTTCCAAATTTGAATTTAATCTAAAGCCAAAAGTTGTGCTAAGCTCCCTTATTGTTTAATAAATATATGCATGCCCTAGAATGTTTTTTTTTTAGGGTAATTACATTGACCTCCCTTGAGGTCAATGAATATTGCACTCATCTCCTCCTATTTTTCAAATCCTACACTAAACTCCCTTATTTCCTAATAATTTATAAAATTCCAACATTACCCTTCTTCCTTCCCTCATCTCCATCTCCATTTTCTCGTCTCCACCCCCCACATTGCCTCTACACCACCTTCCATTACTCCTCTATTTCTGCAAAATCCTATCACTGCCACCCTCACACCCGCTCTTTAAACCTCTACTACCTCTTGGCCATCATCACCAACACAGCCAATCCAACCACCCTAAACCCTCCCTCCTACTCTAACTCTCCCCACTCTCCCTCATCTTATGCCACCCCATCAACTTGCTCCACTTTCACTTGGTCCTCAACCCCTTGCCTAACTCCAAGACATGTGTGGGTTGCGGTTTACAATACCAAAAACCGAGACAATAGAGAGGCAGAGTGGCATCACGGAGAGCGTGGCGATGGCGTAGCATTGGCTTGGTGTGCAAAAGGATGCGAAGAAGGAAAATGTGTTGTAGCCGGTGTTGACTATTGATGGAGCTCGCGACGGTTGACGCGATGGCTCGTGGCTGAAAGGTGGCGGAGCTCGCGGTGGCTTGACGAGGTAGAGGATCGACAATGACAGTGGAGTGTGATTTCCAGGCGTGGTGGCTCGCGGTGGTCGCGATTACTCATTGGTGAGCGATGAGTTAGGCCCAACGCTTAACATTGTGGTTGTTGTTGGTGCTGCGATTGTTTATCGTTGGTGTTGTTTATTTTCTTTGATATTATTCAATTAAAAGAGAAATGGAATGTGTTGTGCAAAGCGAACTGAGGCAAGGTGGCCGCTTTAACCGTGAACCAAGCATGATGAGCAGAGGACAGAACTTAGATGCTTATGGTTGAGGGAGAATTTGAAGAATCTGTAGTTGTTGTTGTGCTATGCGTGTGGGTGGAGACAGGGGAAGATGGGAAGCTATGGTTGTAGATGGAGATGAGGGAAGGAAGATAGATAATGTTGGAATTTTATGAGGTTAGTGTAGGATTTGAAAAATAGGAGGGGATGAGTGTGATATTCATTGACCTCAAGGAAGGTCAATGTAATTACCACTTTTTTTTTATCATGAGCTTTTGCAAAATAAGTCTAAAAGTTCCTATAAACCTGCACTACTTGCTCCAACGATTTGGCAAATAAATACAAATTTTTTAAATAACTAGCTAGAGTTGATCTAAAATTTAGGGGGATCCTAATTAAAAATTTGTGTCTATTTCTCTTTTTATATGCCTTAGTCATGTGAATATATAAAATATATTAAAAATTACATTCAAGAATGTGTATGGTTAAAGGGCAAAAGTGAAGATAAAATTTTTATGGATATCTATGTATAAAATTATACATGACTTATCTATTAAAATTTATCTCTATTACCTTCCAACCAAAATACATTGTATATTAAGAATAACATTTACAATATGTCATGAAGAAAAAAAAAAGAATAGTATAATATTTGTAATGTTATTGCCATGTATGGTTTACACTTGATAAATGCGGAGATGTCATCATAAAATTATCCTTTTTCTTACGTGTATATGTAAAGCTTGCACGGCAGAAATTAATACTTTGGATGATTGGGAAGGAAAATAATTACTCCTTTCATTCTCTATTAATAGAATTTTAATACATTAAAAGGTAAATATATTTATTTATAAATTATAGTTAAATATATTTATTTTTAAATATATTAAAATTATATGATTTCTCAATGGAACGGAGGGAGTAATAAATGGCGTCTTTGATTAAAATTAATCATGCGAAAGCCACGAGAAGATAGAATTAAACGTCACTATCGGAGTCAATGTAGTGTGACTGGACAAGAAATCAAAGCCAACCATGCTTTGCTTATCTTTAAACCTGTTAGGCCGACCAAAATTCACCTTAATTATCTACGCTTTCCCTCAAGTTTTTCTTTTAATTTTTCTTTTCACAAAAACTATTTTTATGGTCGGAACTTTGGCTTTAAGTTAAAAGGGGTCTTTTCTTTCCTGTTAAAAAAATTAAAATTCCTTTCCCACCCTTTAATTCATTCAATTTTAAGCATTTACTATAATTTTATATAACTACATTTCATTTCAGTGTACGCATACGTAATTAGTTTCATTCACCTAAAGATGAAATAACCTATTCTCACCATACACTTTTATTCATAAGAAAATAGTTTCTTTCAAAATTTTCTTGTTAACATAGTTATTAACAGAGCATACGTAATTGTATATTGCTTGAAAGTAATGAACAAGCTTAGTTCTTCTAATGGCTGAGAAGGTGTTTATATACACTAATGAAATAGTGCTCAGTAACAGAATGCTAAAATGCTAACAGAATAACTAATTTCCACAGCGTGCAGTAACTGAAAAACTTAAAGAGCTAGCTAACTATGTAATTCATAAATTATATTGGTAATTGAAAGGGATAAAGGATGAGTTGAGTTAGTTGGAAGCTGTTATGAGTAGAGTATTAGAAATTGAAGATAATATAAAAATATGATGATATTGAGGATGGATACATAAAAATGAAGTGATGGAATATTTTAGTGATAACTTAGTTGGAAAAGATGATGGGGTGTTAAATACTACATTTATAGATTTAAATAATGAGTTTTAAGATTTTTTTTCTTTATGTTTGATATAATTGAATATTTTGATATATAGTTGAGATAAAGTACTTATATATTTATTCATATTTTGTTATTTTTATTATGTTTTTAGTTTATCTTTAATTTTTAATATAAATATACTATAATAATGTATTTCACTTTTATTTTTTTCGCTAAATCGTTTTTCTTTTTTCGGTCGAAGCTAAATCGTTCAAAATTAAATCTTACTTACTCTAGTTGTTAAAGATAAATTTATAACATCACCAGTAATTTGCTTGGTTTTAATGATGTCTAATCTGAAGCACTACAACGACACATTAGCTTTCATGATTATGATCGGCTAAACACTTTCCTTAAACCTCGCTAAAATAACTCCCCCTTATGTGTTAATTAGGCTAAAATCATATAAAGGGTTGCCTTTTTCCGGATGGTAACAAGAGCATGACCCATTGGAGAAAGAAATTGATGGATGTGTGGAGAAGAATTGACAAGTCGATCTTAGCTGATCTTGCCCTATTCTTTGTTCTTGTTGAAGCTAGGCAAGGCGGCATATAAGACACATTGTGAAGCCAACTGTATTATATATTTTTCTGAGGCAAGTCACACTTTTGTGGCCGTTAGTTTAGACATATATTATGGGGGTTTCGTTTTGTCCATACTTATGAAATTGGAAGGACCGTTTCCCTACAATCACCAATTGGAAAAGCAAAAGTGGGAAGGTTCCTTCGTAGCAGACCTAGCTAGCTTTTCTTTGTCTCTCAATTTACTTCATTTTCTTTGATTTATGGGAATTACCTTTTATTCTTTACACCAGAGACTAGAGAAGCACCGATATATTTAATGAGGATATATATATATATATATATATATATATATATATATATATATTACATAAAATTATGAGAGACATTGTTTTCATAATTTTGGGATGCAACATTTGAGGTTACTTCTGTTGGGTTTTTATGCAATCTTACTGTACGGATTGCGCAACGAAATTTTAACTTTTTTGCAAAATCCAAACTGGATTCATGCGAGTCGATCAATTTGAAGGTAAGGTTCGAGTTATGTATCCGTGAGCGTGCTTTAATTTATAGAACTCGATCCTCATGCTTGGATTGTAGGCACTCCAATGAACGACCGCCTCTATCTGGTATCCGCACATAAATGGTCACAAACGGTTGTTGAGTGCTAGCTCAATGTGATCACAAATCGCGATTCTAGGATTTCTTTCAATTTGTTTTCGGCTTCTAAAGTTGTGTCACACATACATTAACCAAAATCCTTATCTTTTCTATATATAGAGAGATATGTGATTCTAACTAATTAGGAAAGGTATATTCAATTTTTTCAAAAAAAAATCTTTCATAATTTGAAAACAAATATTTTTAAATTTGATTTGATAATTTTCAATATATTTTTCATAGATTTCAAATTTATATCATTTGATAATATAAAACAGAATCACTAATTTAATATACAGATAATATATCTCATATATATATATATATAGTAATGATATTTGACACCAAAAGTAGACACTCACTTTATAACTATTGGATGTGATAGATGTTAAAATAAGTGGGAACCATCATCACATCTAATAGTTATAAGTGGGTTGAATGACACCTACTTTGGGTGTCAAAATATCATTACACACACACACACACGCACACACACACACACACACACACACATATATATATATATATATATATATATATATATATATATATGTATTAAAATTTGAATTCTTAAACAAGCTCAATCCATTTGCTACAATCTTAGTATGTGACCTAATAGTTTTATATTACGTTGGCAGGAAGCCCAATACAACTATCACGCCTACAAGTCATAAGTGGCCTCTAGCAAGACATTATGTCTACCCAAGTAATAATAAATAAAAAATTCATATTAACTTAATCAATTGAATATGTCATAATCCTTTTGTCACACGATATCTAATTTAAATATAAAGCACGAGCAATGTCATCCTTATATTGTCCAAATATAATTTCTTAATCTCCAAGTAGATTGATAAATCAAATATCTCTGATGACTCCTTTAGGTCATTTGAGCACGATCATGCATTTCTAGTCTCACTTATCATGGGGCCCAATAGATATCTCTAAAAAAAGGGACAAATCTCATCTTGTTTAGTCACTATCCTTTACATAAATTGCATTACTTTCAACCACAATCTTTATAATTATCCGGTTAAAGACAATGTTTGATTATGTCAAAACATAATGCTCTTTATGTAGAAAACCGTGTAAAATTAGGTATGAGGATTACATAACTACTTTGAAAATCACTTATGACATTAATCCATATAATAATCTCACAATCGGTCTTGTTCTCTAACAAATGCCCATAAGCTTAATTTTATACCATACATATGATTATCTCATAATTACCAATTAAGTTTATATTAGTCTTATATCATAATATTAATGATCAACTAAAGATATATTTATTTTTATATGTAGCATATAAATATAATAATAAAGAAAATGAATAAAATATCTTTCATTAATAAAAATATAATCAATAATAAAGATCCAATAAATAGCTTAGGACACAGTCACTAACAATTTTCCTTCCAAACAAGTGTGCTTTTCAAAATTCGAATTTGTGTCATCGTCTTTACATACCAGCTTTTCTTTTCAACTGGTGAGTTTGATATGAAATAAGGAATAAATTTCATAAAATTTTTACTTTATACTACACAAATCCTACATATGTGATTGATTATATTACATGGATTGAAATATTATTTATAAAAACTTTGTAAGAAAAATTCTTGAGGGCCCGAAGGATTGCCCATCTTTTTATGTGGCACATTTGGATGCATTCATCAAGCATTACACCCATGCATTTTTTCCCTTTCTTTCTTTATTTTTTTCGCATGTCATTCATGTATTTTAAATGTCTTTTAAGTTAACTGCTATGCCACGTTGCTTGGGCACTGTCTTCTCGGACATCATTCTCGGGACGTCTAGCCCTGCTGTTTCTGGAAAGGCACCTTAGATTCATTCTTCCGTTCTTATTTGAGAATAAAATTAAAGGCATATTTTTCAACCACAAATAGCTTGAAGTATTAATTATGCATTTGCTCTTTTTTTTTTTGATCTATCTAGCTTAAAATCTTGTCATTTACATTTCTTTCCATTTCCCTCTATCACTATATGAAAGATGCAAAGTGAATGCTTACACAACTTATGATTCCCAATTCTTACTTTTTGAAGCCAATATTCGCTTCCCTCATGGTGGTCGCTGGTATATAAGGATATATATGACGATAGCACTATTGCTATATATACAAAATATTGTTTTATATGACAATTTTAGATGTTGAAATACATCAAATTTATATAGTATTGACAAATCAGTCTCTACAAGAAGAAAACAACCCACAAATATAGTCAGAGCACAACTGTGGACATCAGAATCACTTTCAAAACATTAGGAGATGGAGAAGAGACAACTATTTGTGCTTCAATTGTGATAGAAGTTGAACCCTTCCACATCATAAATAAATGCTCATAAACAAAGGTTCGTGTTAGGACTCCTTAATTACTGCATATAATAACAATTCACTCAAGCTAGCTATGCTGCATGGAGAAATTGCTGCGCCACTCACATCTTTTAGATACCATTGGACTTCGATCACAAAAAACATAGATATGAACTTGAGCTTCTGTGCAAAAGAAATTAAGGATAACACAAGAAATGCCAAAAAAGAAACAAGGGAGAGAGGAAAATTTAATTAATTATAAATTTATAACCAGCATTACATTACATGCATTTAATGTTATAAATTTTTATTTTGATCCCTGAAATTATATACATATTTTACTTTAATCCTTAAAACTAAAAAAGTTTCAATTTAATCCCTAAATTTATAATAAGTGATTCAAGTTAGTCTATATAACAAAGTTTGTAGAAACTAATTTGAATCACTAAAATAATTAATTTAAATTATTTTTTATAATTTTAAAATTAAATTGATTTTTTTATTTTATGAATTAAAGTAAAACACGAACCAAAAGTTTTTGGTAATGACGAACGTGGACCTTTATTCTCTAAAAATAGCTCCATACTTAAGCCCTCCACCACAAAAGTTATCGCTCCGGTTGACTTGGGCCTCGATTATTGGTGTTGAGATGCATACGTGTTCAAGCTTCATAAATGATGACTACAAAGAAATAGTTTTTTCAATATATTTATTTATTGAATTATATACATATAGGCACACACTCTGGTCAAACATGCAGTGGAGTGCTTTCTTGAACAAATACCATAGTTGCACGCAATATTGGAAACAAGTAGGGGACATTAGTTGTTTCTAGTTGGACTTTGAGAAGAAGAAAGACGTTGTTATACGGTGGTGGGAGGTACTGTGACTTTGACATTATTCAATCACCTACTCATAGATTTAATTTCTTTCAAATTCTAACTACCTTTTTTTTTCGGTTTTATCATACAAATGGAAAAAAAGAAACACTTCCCTCCATCATTTGTTGCTAACCTCTTTCTTGCCTTCACTTTCATTGGTTCATGGTATTGATTAGATGTGTGTATGAAAAATTGAACCAGAAAAAGGATAGAATCTTTCTGATATACCACAACTATATGTAAATAAAAAAGTAACAGACACAAAGATTATATATATGAAAATAATGAAACATGATAAAAGAATGTTGTGTTTTTGTACTCTTGTGAATAATACGCTTTGAATTTTCTAGACTATATATGATACCGGATGGTGGCAAAGTGATTTTGTAAATTAATAAGGAAAGATTTTTTTCACGCTGTTATTAATTTTAACTGTGATTCACTACAGTCAGATATAGCTCTGGCATGGTCTATTGTATGTGGTAGATTTTTGCTGAAAGTTGTAACTTGTTGCATTCAAATCAAAAGAGTTGTGAAAATTTGCAAGCCTGTTATTATTGAATCAGGTTTCAGAAAGATTCTAATGTCTATTTAAGGATGTTTTCAATTAGAAATTAAAGGAGTGGGAAGCTGTGGCAATTATTATCATATTTGCCCTCAATTAGATACCATTTGGAATACGATTCCCATATTCTGGTACATTTAACATAGGCAAAAAGTAGAAGGGCTATAAAGGGAGTGGAGGGGATATCATCTCAAGCATGATAATGAGAAATCTATACAAATCAAAGGCAACTTAATTTAATAACACTACCAAATAAATTTACTAACCACTTGAATCAAACAAACTTTTCTTTAGAAAAAGAACAGAAATCAGGTAGTCAAGGCAAGTGACTTGCACTTGCCTGCAACCCTCGCAGAAATATGCTAGAAGTTGCTTGATTTCCGATGAATTGATGACTAAAGCCAAGTCAACATCGATCTCATGACTTGGGGTAAAAGTTTTATATACCTTTCACAAAGTTCCAGAATCACTGAGAAAGAAGGCCAGGAAAAATTAAAAATGCTGATTTTTTCATGCCACCGGCAAGGATTATGTTGTACGTAAGGTTTATATTTTATATAGATAGATAAAGGCCATTAGTCTATAACAATGTTTTAAATTGCAGTTGGGTTGTGGATGCTGCTGAAAAATACAGCCGTCACAACACGCATTCCGCTTGATACGGTGTAAAATTTTTACGTATCTTCAAATTGAATGTTGCCTTAATGCGGCTGATACGGTTTGTTGTGGCCCCTGATTCGGTTCTTTGTGGCCTTGTGGCCTAAATTACGTCGTTCAATTTATGAAAATCCATCATATCGCAATTATAATCAAAGCGCATTCGCGACGGCAATGGCATCGTTTACACATGCGGTCCTCTGCAAATTAAAACCTTGGTCTGTATGTTACAAGAAAAGAAGTGTTCAGTGAAGTGAAAGAACATTTCTCTAATAAATTTGACATTATATTATAATTGGTGTTAACTTTTTGCACCAAAAGAAAGAGAGACATAAGATAAACTAAATGAAAAACAAATGGGATGCACTAAATTCTAAGCTTCCTGCAGCCCCTCCAGTCCTGAATTCAAAATGAGTGTAATCTACTAGCTAAGAGTAATGATTTGCTTCCGTTGGATTATTCCCTCGTCAAGGAGTTAATCAAAAGCTGCCAACCACTACAAAACTAACTTTTGGCCATAAATAAAGAAGCGTTACAACCAAAGTGAGCAAAGTGAAAGTCGTATAAGACTTACAGAATATCGTTTTTATACTGCAAAAATAAGTCTCATGCAGTAAGTTATTTAAAGTACACTTCAAAAAAGACTGACTAAAAGTAAAAATGTCATCAAATCGCCAAGTAAGGCAACCGAAAGGTGGTAATGAAGCCACCAAAGCAACCAAGTTCATAAACACGAAAATGCTGCTATGTTGCATAATGTATGCTTATCCAAAATAATAATAATAATAATAATAAACGGAGTGCATCTGCATTCAAAATTTATCACATCTAACAAGTATAGAACGCGTTCACATCAGGGGTGCAAACTCTAAAAGCAGGGCATTCAGGGAATCCAATGGGAAGGGAGTTACATTAGAGTAAAATAAGTGTAATTGAATAGCTTAAATAGCATATATCGAAATATTTGTTTTCTTTAATTGATCTTGTTTTTTTATTATTATTATTCCAATTTCCCAAATTTTAATTTAGTTATAGCATAAAAAATAAAACATTTCCAGTCAAGTCTGTATCCATTTTCCAAAATTGTAACCAAGTACTGGTGGATTTTTCCCAGTCTTTTCTGTTCATAATTTGTTTAATTCAAGTAATTCAGTGAACTATTATTTTCAGCTAAATTAAGTAGCTCCCTAAGAAAAAAAGGATTTGACAACATTTTAATCGATTCAAGTGATTTGTTATTTTCAAGTAAAATATCAGATTTAAATTTTATGAACGAAAAAAATTAACTTAAAGAGGGGTGAAAAATAACAAAAGAAAAAGAGGCTATTGGGTTAATCAAAATTGCCTAAACGAGGGTGGGTGCAATTGGTTAAGATTTGACTTATACCTCACAAGAGTGTAAGTTTGAATCTTCCAATGTGAGAATTTTGTTGGTAGAGTAATATATAATCATTTCTATAAATTCTCAAAGAGGTTGGGGTTTTCCTCATAAAATATACGGATAACAATGGAGACATTTAGGTGGGATATTTGATAGGATACCGATAATAGGATTCAAATGTGGGATTTTTACTCATAAGGATGGGATGAGGATCATGCCCCCTGCCTAGTGGGGATATCCACCCCAGGATACATTGATAATTTTAAAAGGAAAACTCAATTTTTCATAATATTTGAGTATATTGATGTTGATGAAGTTAAGATAAGAGTTTGTTCTTATATTATATTTTTTTATAGCTGCAATTTATGACTTTTAGTTTATGTATTCCTTTTTGTATGCAAGTGGAAGTGGAATTCAAGTTCAATCATAAAGATTATTGACAATATTTAGAGTTTTATTAATGATGTTTAGTGTGGACTCTTTCAATTTTGTTCTTCTTCTTCGTAGATCCTATGGGGGATGGGGATTCGTGGGAAACAGGGATGAGGGACCCTTTCCCTGATGCAAGGATGGGGATGGGAGAACTCTAGCGGCCTGTTTGGTTCAAAAAAAAAAAAAAGAAGAGAGAAAACTACCAGCCTAGAAAATGTCTTTGGATTAGAGTTCCTCCTTTTGGTTCAACATAAAATGTTCGAGAGAAGACAAAAAAACTAAGAGCCTATTTGATAAGTGATTTTTAAAATAATTTTCAACTTTTAAAAATAAAAAAAATGTTTGGAAAGGTGCTTTTTCATACTGATTTTTTAAATTAAAAAAAACTGAATGTGAGTTTTAAGAACAGAAAGCTATAAACAATTTGAAGGTGTTTTACAAAAAAAGTTTAACGTGAGATGGCAATTTTGTAAATATATGGAGTTATTGTTAATAACTCTTCGAACCTCAGTGCCGTGGTTTAATAAAATTTGTGAAAAGCCTCTCCCCATCTCTTTTGTCCGCTTCCAATACACAACCTCAAGCTTCCCCCGCGAACTCCCTCTCCTCGGCGGCTCCACCGACGACTCCATCATTTTTCTTCCTTCCTCTTTTTCACCATCTTCGACCACCGCCTCTAGCCCCTCCAACTTTGCTTCCTCCTCTATCTCCATCCTAGATTCGAACGGGTAGAAGTCGCTGTTGATGGTGCTGCTGCTAGCAAAGCTTGCCACGGAGGGGCTGTTGTTGAAGAAGGAAAGGGGTTTTTTGTTCGTGATTTGGTTGTCGCTTTGCAGCTGCTTTAAGTGCATGGCCTATTGAAGATCTAAGAGAAAAGAAAACGCATATAAAAATGGAACCCTTTTTTTTGTTTTGTTTTCTTCTCAATTTTTCTCCTTTCTTTCTTAGGGGGGTTATTTGTCGGGTATGGTTAGTGGAAGAATCATAGAATGAGTATTCAGGGATTGGGAAATTAGCAAATGGGTTTCTCCTTATTAATTGTGCACCTAATGCGGGTGGTTTTGTCCTTTAGGCTGCGTTTGGTTTTTTGTCCTGGGATGGTGATGTTTGGAGTAGAGATGATGCGGAAATTTCTGTCAGAAAATTTCCTAATTATGAAATTAGCAAATAGGTCGATCGCCGAGTAATTAGTGCAGTAATGCGTTAATGCCTGTTTTAACGCCCATGTAAATGTTGTTTTTGGTTGTCAACTGTGTTTACATCTTATTTTTCTTATTTGTAACCAAACACTACCTTAATGTTGTTTTTGTTGTATAGCTTACTCTTTTTTTTTTGGTTACAGTTGTATAGCTTACTCTGACCCTGCTTATTTCTTGGCTGGGATATATTCATGCTATATTTACTACTTTTAAAAAAATACATGTGCTAAATAAATATTTAGTTTTATTGCTTTTAAAATTTATTTTTAAAAATAATTATCCAAATATATTTTTTATTTTTTATCGTTGAAAAACTATTTTTAAGCTTAACAATAACACAAATTAAAAACACCTCCAACTAGGCCCTAAATGGGGGTCACTTTTTCTTCCTTCCCAATTGTGAGCACAAAAATAGAAAGAGAGAACATCATTGGTAAATGACTATTATAACCATTTGTTTGGACATTAAAAACTAATAAAATTCAATAATAATTTATATTATATTTAAAAATTAATTGTATAATTTAAATTTTGACATATAATTTTTATTAATGTTTTTGAAAAAAGTATTATTTAATTATCTTACAAAAAGCTGCTTAAAATTAAATTATGATAATATAATTATAATTTATATTAGTAAGGATACATATGTAATTTTAATCAAACTCTAATTTTCTTTCCTCTCATTTTCTCTAACATATAAAAAGAAAACAAACTTTTCTCTGTTTTTTCTTTCTTTTAATTTTTTTTCCTCTCATTTCTCTTCTTATCCAAACATACCATAAAGACGTGGGGCAAGTAGCAGGAGACTATTTCTAACTCCCTTCCTATTCCATTGTCATTCTAGTAAGATATCGACATTTATTCCTAAACTTTTACCGTAACAAAATAAATCAAAACTGCCAAATCCACTAGGGTGTCAAAATGGGTTGCCTCGTTTAGTCCGTCAAAAGCCCACAAAAAGAGAAGGCTAACCGTCAAAATAAAATAGAACTGAATAGTTAGCCCAACCCATTTCCCGCTAAAATTTTTTTAAAAAAAGTTTTTAAATAATATTTTTTATTTATGTATACGAATTTTTCAAAGTCTATAACAACTATACACCAACTTTAATGAAAAAATGTTATTGTTAATAGTGTTATTTGTGAGTTATGACACTGTTTTATTTTTAAATTTTAACTTTAATTGAATAGTGTCAACTATAAGGATTACTATATTAGTGAGTGACATTTTTTACTTGTTTCTTTTTTGATCATACTTTTATTTTTTTACTAATAAATTATAAATTTTTCAAAAAAAATAAAATTACTTGACCTGCGGCCAGCCTTATTGATTAGGTTGGGTTGCAAACTTCAATACAACCTATAATACAAAAAATGGCAGATTTGGTGGACTTCTGAAACCCATAAGGGAAATGCGCTTATTTGACAAGCACTTTTTTGTTGCAAGCAAACACTCATATTACAGTTGCGCACGGGGCCACGTTATGAAGCAGTGAAAAATCAATTTTGGAGCGAAACCGCATTTCGTATATTTCTGTGCTGCTCGCAATAGCAACTGAACAGAACAAACACAGTGGCCCACTCTCACTCAGATCTGCCCTAACCCCCTTCCCTCGCCGGTCACCGCCGTCTGCTCCGCCCATCCCTCCGTCGTCACTGCCCAGTAAGTATCTTACCGCCGTTCTTCTTTCTCCCTGTAATTCTACGTGTTTTTCTTCATTCTGCGTGCCCTAGTCTTAGGCGCCATTTTCCCCCCTTCGTATTGGATCGTCTTATCCGTATATATATTCGGCATCTCACCACAGATGAAGAGCTCAATTTTCTGATTATTTTTGTTCGATTTCGAATCGTTTATGTTTTATATATCATTTCATGATTACTTTGTACTGGAACTGCATTTGACATGTTTATGTGAGGGTGTTTCGTTCATGATTGTTAATTTGAAGGGTTTGTTTATCTTGTGTTGGTGTTTGAACTTGGAAGCATTATTGGTTTAATCATTTTAGTTGATAGTAAACAGAGAATCTTCAAGTATAGCTCGAAATAGAAAAAATTCCTGTTCAATTGAAGTTTCTCCTTTTTTTATGGTTAGGATTTTGTTGCCAAAGCCAATAGGTAAGTAACTTTTTTGAGATGGGAATGCGGCCGCGGAAATCGGGTGGAGAGGAAGAAGAGGAGGAGGAGGAGGAAGGGGAGGAGCTGCCGGCTTGTGCAACCACGGTTTCGGGGCAATCAGGGTCAACAAGTAAGAGTGCTGGGCTGGCAACACCAGCTGGTGACAACAATTTTCTCAAATTGAACCATCTTGACACGCAAGGTGATGAAGCTGGATCGCAGGGAGCAGTTGCGTGAGTCCCCTGTAATCTTTTGATCTTGTAGTAAATGTATTGTTCATGTGATGCAGGATGCTATTTGACCTGTGGATTTTATGTTTCGTTTGTCTGTATTTGCTTTTTTTGGAGGAATTTTTGGTCATTCTTTGTTTACTTGTTCTTCTTATATGTTCTACTAAAGAGTTCCTTTTATTAGGCTTTTCAAAAAAAGAAAAAAAAGGAAAAGGTCTTGGAATGACTTATTGGGCATGGAATTGGCTATGTACTATTACATGCAAGCGTCAATTATCTGCTTGTGGTTTTGCAACTCATCCAAATTCTGTTTCTGTTTGATTTTACCACACAGTAGCAAGAAGAAAAAGAGAGGTCAACGGGCTGTTGGAGGTGATAAGAGTGGAAGAGGGCTTCGCCAATTTAGTATGAAAGGTTTTTGATCTACCCTGTTTGACTTAGTTTCTGTTCAACAATGTTCATTGATCAGTTATTAACAGTGGCCTTGCAAAGTTACAGTTATTTTGCAGTTATTGAGTTGCAAACTGAAAATTTGTTTGCAGTGGTGTTTAAATTCTCGTCCCTGTTAGTTAGGCATCATTTTATAGAGGTCATGTTGATAATTTTCTTTCTGGTTTTGTCTCCAGTGTGTGAGAAGGTAGAAAGCAAGGGAAGAACAACTTACAATGAGGTTAGGTGGTTACATGAAGTCAGTTGTAGCTACATTTAAATTAATCCCTTGTTTCAGTTTCACATGTTAGAGTATAAGCATGTAAATAATGTTCATTTTATAGTTTTTCTGTTCAATTATTTTCTTTTGTATTTTGTTAAGGTATGCATTTTATTTTATGGGACAGAATTGATCATGGCAATTATAGGCCTCAAGAGCTTCAGACGTGAATTGTCTCTCTTTTTGTTGTATATATCATTCGTATTTCCAAATTTACTTCTTGAATTTAATGTGATTATGGATATATTATAGGTAGCAGACGAACTTGTGGCTGAATTTGCTGATCCAAGCAATGGTGTTTTGTCCCCTGATCAGGTTTTCTTTTCTTCTTGTAAACAATTTCAATTTTATCTGTTATTCCAGATTGAAGGTGTAAGATAAGTATTGTGGACTTACTTTTGGTGGCTGAAATTTTGACAGCAACAATATGATGAGAAAATATTCGTAGAAGGGTCTATGATGCTCTGAATGTTCTCATGGCAATGGATATTATTTCTAAGGATAAAAAGGAAATACAATGGAAGGGTCTTCCTCGTACAAGTCTGAGTGATATTGAAGAGCTAAAGGTTTGCAACCTGTCTTGAATTGTAACTATTTTTATTCCAAGTGGTTATGTTATGGTAATGTTCTGACATGATCGAAAAATACAATGAAGGATGATTATAAGTATAACTCCTTAATTTTAATTGATTCAACAGACCGAACGTCTTGGGCTTCGGAATAGAATTGAAAAGAAAGCAGCATATCTGCAAGAGCTGGAGGAGCAAGTAAGTCCAACTCTTCTTTAATTGATTTCATATGGGAATGTATTTTATCAAAAAAAGAAAGGAATGGAATCCTGGACCTGGTTTGCTACATTTGAAAATTAAGAAGGCTCAAACAAATGACTTTATCTTCATATTTTTTAGTTTCTGTGTGCTAACTACTTGTATTATTACGTCCAGTTGGTTGGTATTCAGAACCTTATACAACGAAATGAGCAATTATATGGCTCAGAAAACCCTCCCAGTGGTGTATCTTTACCATTTATTCTGGTACAGGTACAGCACCATCCCAGTACCTCCTGTTTTTGATGAATTTTTCATGTTTCTCAGATTTTCCTTGGATCTTCATTTATATGATCACTCTTATATTTTACTGGTATTAGCTCCTACTCAGCATGTACTACTTGGTCAATTGGTTGAATTTGATGTTATATTTTATTACAATATGAGATCTCGCTGTGATGTGATTCTTAGGGTATGTTTGGTTAGAGGTGAAAATGGGGGTAAATTTTCCATGATTGAGTTTCATGTGTAAAATTACACATAAAGCTCGATCATGGAAAATTTACTCCAATTTTTACCCTCCAACCAAGCATAGCCTTAATGTTATTGCTTTTTAATTAATTTCATATTTCTGGCTTTTCTAAAACTGTAGACACGTCCACATGCAACTGTTGAAGTGGAAATATCAGAAGATATGCAGCTTGTGCATTTTGATTTCAATAGGTAAGAAAACTTCAACTGCTTTACTGGGCATTTCAGAGAGTGATGCTGGTATTATCTTTTATGTCTCTATACGGTATCCTATTATGGTCAGACAGCCACCAAAAAGTAAAAATTAGGGGAGGCAGTTGAGGTGGTTGAAGTGCAAAGCTTTTGTGCCACTGCCTTGATTTGAATTTTTCTACTTTTGAATTTTCTATCTTTCCAATTCATGCTTACTGCCTCTTCTCTCTTTGCAGTGCTCCTTTTGAGCTGCATGATGACAACTATGTGCTAAAGGCAATGAAATTTTGTGAGAGACCACAGAGTGATAATATGACACACAATATTACGGATGGAGGTGAAGGTTCTAGCATGTCAGGCTTGCATCAGTCACAAGTTCCTCCTTCAGTTTCAATCCTTCCAGTTAGGCCTCCAACATCGCCCCCACTCCTGGAATATTAAAGGCAAGAGTTAAGAATGAGCATTAATATGCAATTTTATCATCTCGTCCTGCCTTATTTAAGCATGTTTGTATATTTTGTAAAGAAATTTGTGGGCGATTAATAGGATAGTTACTCATCAGTACAGCCAAGTTATTATGTAGGTTAGAAGCAGATCAGTCTGGTTGCTTTTTATTGTTAGGGGTAGACTCTGGCAAATTCTTTGCTTTCCATCCATCATTTACTATTGTCCACATATTTTCTCTGTAACTTTGATCTTTTTGTAGTAAGAGAAATCGTTTATACTAGTCCATAGATCCTGGGTTGGAACCCAACAGCGTATGATTAATTTCCGAATTCATTGATCTATAGTGTAAAGAATATTGTTCTTGTGCTTTGGTCATGTACCAGTGGCTGTTTCATTATCTTTCAGTTCAAGTTTCTGCATGAACACGACTGCAATGCAATTTTCATATGTATATTTCGTTTTAGAGCTCAAAACTAATTTAAAGACGAGGAACATATGCCTTTATTTACAAAATATTTCCTCATGTTTCAATTGTTTTAATAAACTCTTGCAATAGCAATATGAGTTGAAAAATACGAACTCACGGGGCAAATGTCCGCCAAACCAAGCAACAACGAGCTTCAATGTTTCATGTCACAGGCGGGTTTTGTTACACACTCATTTTGTTTCAAGCACTACAATATAAATGGATAGAAAGTAAATTCAGAATTCGGCTCCATCACAAGCATCTTTTTATTTATGCAAAACAAACTGTTGCAACATTTTCTTTGTAAAAATAACAACAACACTGGGCTTTCACTCATTGGAGAAGGGGAGATGTAGCTACTAGGATGCTACAGGCTTCAATGTTCACAAGGCTCCGTGAAATAATGCAATATGAACCTTTTTCAAGGACGGAACTTGCAACTAGTTTTGAGCTCCTCTGCTGGCTTGTTCCCAGCAAATCCAGCATCTACCCAAGCCGAGTAACCTCCTCCCATGTTAACAATATGCTTAAATCCCTGCGTTTATCATATCTTATGTATTCTTAAAATTGTTTTACCAAGACCCATAATGAGAGATCATTGTCAACATATATATATATATATATATATATATATATATATATATTTCAAAAATTGTCCTTTCTTTGATGAGTTACAGACTTACTGAATAAAGTAGGTCAACGCAGGCTCGGGATGATCTTCCTCCACTATTGCAAGCCTGAATGTTTGATCCATTACCATACATTAGCATCTCTAGATTATTGTTGGCTTAATACTCTAGAGAGAATCAAAAGCTATAAATTTCTTACCACAATTAAGTGATCCTCCTTCTTGCATATTGCTTCTACCTGGGCAATAAAATCAGGATTCTTCACCCTTCCTGTTCATTTGCAAACAGGACAAAGAAAATCATAAGCTTCACCGAAGAAATGTTCAATAAATGTTTGCTATTATCACTTAGATTACCTTGTTCTGTAAGGAACATATAAGGGACATTGTGAGCATTCTCAACATGGCTCTTGTTGAATTCCTCAATGGACCTAGTCAAGGGCAAAACAGATCACTTCATTTTCTTCATTTGGTCCTCAAAAAAAAAATTCAAAATTGAAGAAAGCAAACTGGAGAGAAACAAACTCAAACCCCTTGTCACCTCACATCGAGATAAAGGTAACCAGATGAATTGAGCAAGTCTCTGGCTGCGTCCAGATCTATGGTTATAACACTTTGATGACTGCCAAAAAAGAGATAAATTAGCATGTGAGTGTAACTTAAAGCCAAGAGTTTTCCAACCAAGGCCACATTACAGAACTCTTACTCCTTGTGGCCATCCATTCCTTTTGTCATAATCATACACAAAGTTTAGAACTTTGGAGAAAGATATCAATGCCTGATGAAAATTATAAGTTGTCTGAATTGTAATTATACAGTACAATGCAGTGAAAAAATAGCTTCGCAAAAGGCCTGTGGTGCTTCTAATCATTGACCCTCTCATCGATCTATATATGCTATTGCAATTATTTAATGTCAATTATACTTTGACGTAGCCATTACATCGTAACTTGTAAGCCAAGTATACAAATATTTGGAAGATTTGCAATTCGTTGCCACTTGCCTGTGTGAAGTGTTTATATAATAATATAATGCATGCAACTTGCATTTGTTTCCATAAAAAATTATACATTCTCTAATAGCGTTCTATTATTTACTCTAGTTGAAGGGTATTGAAGTTGACCAAAACATTTTTTTCCCTTATTTTTTTGACGTAATTTATATATATATTTTTTATCATTAATCGTGATTTCAATTCCACATGAAGATTTAATCAACAATGAAATTCAACAAATAGAAAAAATTACACGAGAACATTCATTCTCCACTAGCATAGAGAGAGTTGACAAAAAGAAAAGGCTCTAGTTTTTTTAAATATATCTATATATGTAAGCACACACGGCATCACTTGTTTTACCTAAGGAGCTTGTGCAAGGTACGATTAAATATGTATCACACTCAAACAAGACTAGGACACCTTAGCCTCACCTTGCATTCACTCTTCTTCACGACACGGTTTTTATTTGATAGAAATTTTATTGTTATGCATAATGCATTGAAGTGAAGCCCGATATATAACTAGTGAGATTAATTTCACGTAATGGAGGCTCACAGATATTCACTCTGGAAATAATAACTAATTTCTTGAAGAGTATAGCTCATAGATAAGGGTTTTTATCTCAGATCACGGAATTCTCTCATACATATTCAAGAATGAAGTGCCTAACTAAATGTTTATAGGGTTTGGAAACTTCTGAATTCAATTCTATCAAGAAATTGAATTGAATTTCATGCTTTAAAAGGAACTTAAGTGAAGGAATTGAATTCTTATGAGAATTAAAATCCAACAAAACTAAAAAATTGAAATTAATCAAATGATTGTGATTTGGTATAGGAATTGAATTTCAATAAATGAAAATACCAAAATAACTCTACTTAAATATAATGTTTTATTCCTAACTTATTAATGAAGGATAAAATAATAAAAATAATTAAATTGATTCATTTTTAGACCCATTCAAAATCAAGGAATTGAATTCAATTATTTAATTTATTAACTTATTCCAAACATAAGAATTCAATTTAATTCTAATAGAATTCAATTCAATTCCATCTCATTAAATATTTTAAATGCCTGAGCTCAATCAAGCCTCAATTTTTTATTTTATTTTATTTTTTGGATTACGTGGAGCCTCAACTTTAATTTGTTGATGTGATATATATATTTCTTTTTGTTTTTGTCGAGATACATATCCTTTCGTGATACATATCTTTAATATGGGCCGGCCAATTGGAGTGATTGGATCAGGCCCAAGTCCATTCCAGCACTTCCTCAATCCATCAAACCATCGTTTTGACGACCAGGGAAAAAAAAAGGGCAATCGTTTTGTGGTGTTCAGTGTGGGTTTTCGAATCAAAACGCTGCGAATCCTCGTTTGGTTCATCGAGCTGAAATCAAAATCTCAAATTTTGCAGTCACTTTTGATTTGTGATTTCGATTTTAGGGTTCGTGAGATGGCGTCGAGTGTGTTCAGGAGCCTCATCAAATCGTCGAAATTCGCTTCATCGTCGACGATGACGACGAGGAGTTTCAGCCTTGTGAGCTCTCAAATCAGCGAGCACACCGCAAAGTGGATGCAGGTAAATCCCTCCCTTTCATCCCTCCCGATTATTCAACTTCTCAAATTGTTTCGTTGTTTCATTTAATTGGAAATCAGGTAGTGTTCTTTAGGTTGATTGAACAAGTTTGTCCTTGGTTTTGGAATCAATTAGGTTAATCACTTGCATTTATTAATTGTTTGTTAGCTACAATTAGTTGGAAATCAGTTACATAGTTTTGTGAAATGAATGATTAAAAAAAAAAGATTAGTCATAGTCAATGGCTTTTCTGAGGCATTCTGATACCCACCCTTCACAGATTTGTGTGCACAGAGTAACGAGATAAAGGTGAAATTAAGATGCTGTAACGATGGATTTAATGTAGAAATTAAGATTAAAAAAGAGTGTGGAATGTGTGGACGATTGTGGTAAAAAATGATTGCTTTTTGGGCAAATTACACTATCTCCTTTGAGGTTTGGTGAAATTCACTTTGGCTCCTCTCTATTTATAAAATTTGTTCAGAAGGTCCCTGAATTGTGAAATCATTACACTGACCTCCCCTGAGTTTATAAAATCATTACACCACCTTCTCCTGTAATGAACAGTGTCCAGGGGAGGCCAATGCAATTTACCCTTGATTTTTTCCATTCTTTGCTAGAAAATGAAAATCTTGTGGATATATATACATATAATATTTAAACTTTTGTATTATTTAAGCAGCTACCTGGTGGTGTCTTTTGGAGTTCATTTTCCAATACCTGGTCCCCTTTGTATGTTGTCAATTCTTATCTTACCTCTTGTTAGATTTAGGGCGTGTTTGGTTAGTTGGTAAAAATGGTGTGGAAACTTGAATGAATTTTATGTGTAAAATTACTCATGGAGCTCATTCATGAAATTTTTTCCTCATTTTTATTCCCTAACCAAGTATACCATAGAGTAGAAAAATGTGTATAGGAAAGAAATATCAGATAGAGATCAGTCACACAACATTGATTGGATACTATAGTGTATGTATCAGGAGAGAGAATGTGAGTAAAGAAATTAGTAATGCACTCTGGGTAGCAAAATTTGGCATGTCACAGTCTTCCTAGGTATCTTACATGGAAAATCCGGATTTGAGTTTTGAAAATTTGAAATGCTTTTTCTGTTAACAGCAGCATCTCCTTTTTTACTTTTTTTGGTGTGACCGAGGTTAGCTCAGGAAGTTGTGAAACTTTTATTTGTTTCTTTTGTTATAGGATACAAGCAAGAAATCTCCTATGGAGCTGATTAATGAAGTTCCACCTATTAAGGTTGAAGGCAGGATAGTTGCTTGTGAAGGAGGTACAACAATTGCGAAATTCTAATATATCTTCTAACTTGCAATAAGATTTAGTGAAGGAAATATGACCTTACAGTTTGCAGTTAAACATTTTTAATTACAGAGGAGTATACCTAATTTATGTATTGCTGAATGTGGTTTCAGATAGCAATATCGCACTTGGGCACCCAATTGAATACATATGCCTCGATAAGGATGAGCCTGCTATTTGCAAATATTGTGGCCTTTGTTATTTTCAGGATCATCACCATTAGGACATGCTATCTACAAGTATTCTGGTCTGTATTTGGGGGTTGCGTCTGAACATCATTATTGTCAATTTGTCATGCTGGTAAAATGTTTTCTGATTAAGTCATGATGCTACAATGATACTTCTGTTACAATCTGCTAAATAAGAATACAAGGTTGTTCATGTCACCATCTGCTAGTGATGGAATGTTGCTTTGTTTATGGGCATTGCTATTAATTTGCATGAGACTGAGGCACATCTTCATTGACATTGAGCGATCTATTTTGTGTCAGTTTTTCCTAGTTTGCAAGCTCCATAGTCCTGAAAAATTGATAATGCCCTTGCCATTCAGAAGGAAAGTGGCGAATCAAGGTAGCAGTCTTAAATGGGCAAAGCCTAATTGTAAAAGCTTCCATAGTGGGTTAAATGGGTTGATTTGTGAGTTAATTTTTTTGTTGAATCAGCTGAACCTTGACGTGGTTGTAACAGATCATTTTTATCCTCAATATAATAATACAGGTCTTTCCAAGATAAGTAAAGATCATCACCATTCTAAATTATAAATAATATATCACTTTGAAAGAATTAGGTCTAAATCACAAGAATATCTTCTTACTGCGTGTTACCTTGATTAGACATCACAGAATCCATTACTATCAAATCTATAATATTAATATTTCAGACTCATAGAGGAAAGTTTTCTAGATGTTATTCCTAGGATAATTTAGGGTTCATAATTTTCATAATTTTAATCTATAATTATTTTTTAAAAATCACAATCATAATTATTATATATCATTAAAATATCATTGAAGATTATTAATATTTAATGAAATATCTCTTTTATCATTTAAATAACACATACTATGATTCTATCTATTTTGAATGTCACCAAACCCTTCTTTTTTTATTATTTTTTATAATCCTTTTTTATATTTGAACAAATATTATCATATTTTGTTTGCATATCTTAAACCTTTATCAACATAATGTACTATATCTTGAATTAATTTATTATGCATATAAGATTATTAAAAAATAAATAAAAAATAAAGAAGATAATAGCATGTGCTAGCATGGAGATCTCTAAAAAAATAAAATATCAAGACACAAATATAGAAGAGAAAAACTAAGAGCTGAAAAATAATTTTAATTATTAATTATTTTTAAAAAATTACCTTCATATCTCATTATCATCAATGCAACCTAAATATTCTATATGAAATATTATGGCATTTATTGTAAATGGCAATTGAAATAAGGCTAAAAATATATTATAATTGAAAAAATTGAACTTTTAAATGATAAAAAAAAAGATAAAGGAAATAACAGTCAAATATATTATTGTAGTATTAAAAATACTATAATTATAATATTAATAATCAATAATAATAAATAATTAGATAAATGAAATAACTATTATTAAAAAGTTATTATAATAGATTTTTTGAAATTGTTTCACCATGTGTCATTTTCTCATAATTTATATTGTTTAGAAAATTATCTTTACTTCTTAAATAAAGGGTACTATTTTATGCAAAATAAAAGGTATATTTAACATTTCATATAATATGAATACAATTAATTACAAAAATTTGAATTTTGAATTGAAAATCATATTCAATTAATACATATATTTTCACATGTACAATAAATATCAATTACAAAATTTAAAATCATATTTAAATAAGGAATATTTCTAAGCTTCTAAAAATCAAATCAAATAAATACCAAACCTATTGAATATGAGAAACTATTTATCTGATTTAGCTTATTTACATCCTGTTGAATTTTAAAAAAATTCAAATCTATATTCTATAAAATTTATTCTTCCACATTTACATACCATGTGTTATTTTTTCATAATTTTTTTAAACTTTATTTACTTCAAAAATAGAAAGCAAATTTCAAAATTCATAAAATTAATCAATTAAAAAATATAAAATTTAAATTTCAAATTCAATATTAACTTTAAATAAATGTATAGTATTTTCATATCTATAATAATAAATACTAAGCTCCAAATTTTTCAATATAAATTTTTATTAAGGTTATTTTACTTGTAACAAATGCCTGTAAATTGTTTTAATTTGTTAGGATATTCTATTTTTTATCTTGATACATCAATTTTTGAAATTTTTTATTGAGTGACTCTATGATTATTTATTTTTCATCACCCTCAATTGTTGTCTTAATTTGTTTTTATCTTATTTTACTGTTGATGAGTAGTATTATTGATTTCATTTTATGATTTACTTATCATTACAACTCTTACATTCCTTCTTATAAGATTTCTTTTCATCTCTTCACTTCTCTTTTTCTATCTGGTCATTGTGGAATTTTTGCAATTGTTAATGCCAGCTTCAATGCCATCAAATATTACCTTATATTCATAGACGAATTTATTCATTTCTTATGCTTTTTCAAGCTAGATAAGTTTCCTTCCTTTCTCCAAATTTGTTTTCTTTTCTCTTTACTATTTTAATCTATTCATTCTCCCATAATTTTCATTGTAAAATTTTATTCATTTATTTTATTATATATTTTTATATTAATTGTGGCAAACAAATAGTATTATTTGAATTTTTAAGATTGATTTTTTAAAAATTTTTTATTTTTCAGTCTTTTATGCATAGGAGTACGTAAGTCTAGCTGTTATATTTCTTTTTATTTACTTCACTCTTATATTTTTCGTTTTTAATTGATTCATCTTCTATAATTTACAAGGTTTTATCCATTCAATATATTTCCTATTATATATATTTTCAAATAACTCCATCAATGTTTAAGTTTTGGCATGTGTCTTATGATGGGTAATGTAGCAAAATAGTTTTTTCTATCACCTTTTTTTATATATAATATAGTATCAATTTTCTTTGGATTGGATATGGATGTGTTTTTATCTTTTATTTGGATTTATTATTATGATGTTCTTTAGGGTGTGTTATTGAAATTGAATTTTAAAATATGCCACTAATTCAAAATTTTAATTGATTATAATTAAAATTTAAATATTTATTCAAATGATGCATCATACAATTTCATAAGCAAATCATCACCTAAAATATTTTTTAAAAAATATTAAACCTAGCTATGTATATATAATATTTAGGAATATTAAAAAATAAACTTAATGTCAGGTATTATTTTTGGTAATTTTAAATTTTTTACAAAAAAATTTCTTCACCAAAAGTATAAATACATTTAAGAACACATATTCTGATATAAAATTTAAATCTTCTTTAAATTAATAATATTATTTTACAATCCATCTCTATATTAATATAATATTAATTAATCTATATGATTTCTCATATTGAGTTCTAACAATGAGTCATATTAATTTCATGTTAGAATTTTTCACTTATGAAACATCTGGTTATGAAAATTGAAAGTTTATTTTATTGGATAAATGGGAAAAATACAATTTTCAATGTAATCGAAATTGATATGATAGTACACCTTATTTTAATTTATATCAACTTTACTATCATCAGTTTACATATTTTTTCTCTTTATTATTATGTTTATGTCACGATCTTATCTGTACTTGGACGTGAGGGATTGGGTTCCATGAAAGTTTGTAACGTAACTAACTAATATGCATAATTAATTCAAATATATTTAAAATATCTCAAGTTAAACCATAATTTCATAATCTAAATATTTATAAAACATAAATTCTGAATAAGGAACTCATAAAATCCATAATCCTGGTGAAGCCAAACGTAATTAAATAAATAGCTAAAACTCTGAAAATAATTTAAATAATATAATGCATGTCCGGATTGGACAATTACTGGAGCACTACTAAACTAACATAACCTATATAAGCTTCATTTGAAAGCGAAACTCACCAAAAGAAGGAACACTATTGGGAAGGCTGGTGCAATAACCTTCAGCATATCTAGGAGGGGTGAGTTCATCAAAACTGAGTGAACCACTCTCACTCACAACCCACATGGGACGACAACAAAAAATACATAACGTATACATGCAATCCTAAAACATCTTATATATAATTATAGATAATTGTACTAAAACAATAATTTAACTAATCCATGGTAATAACTAGTAGAGAAATAGGAATTATTCTGATATAAATATCTAAGTTGAATAGCTAAATTGATCCAATGGTAATCTACTAACACCTAACTCAGGTCCCCTAAATGGACACCTCACTAGGTTCCTTACTATGGCTGAGCTAGTCCTCTAGCTGACCACTTGGTACCAAGGTTAATGATCAATCCATCAAGCTTTTGATTTCTCACTATTTATTGGCTAAAAACTAATAGTAACAAAATTCACTGTTCATATAAATTGGATTCATGAAATTTTCTAAATGATAAAACAAATCCATAATCATACATACATTAAGTATGATCCCATGAGTTTTCTAAAATAATAATTTGTCATGATAACTTTAAAATAATAATTTTCTAAATTTCTATAATCCACAAAGGCATATTCCTTAGCATAAATCATTCTAAAATTTCATAAATAATTCATATAATATGGAAAATAATAATAATAACCAAAAGTCTATTATGAGCTTAAACCACTCACCGTAGTTGAGTGTACTTCCACTGTATTGACCTTGGGGAGTAGAATAACTTGTAACTGCCAAACAATATAATGAAAATATAAACAATTTGATTTAATCGTGAACCAAGTTTTGGATAAATGAGGAAGAATGTGAGAGAAACCATGTCTGACAGGACCCAAACTCAGAACTAGTAAAAAGGAGAAGGAATTTGCTAAATTCCATGAAGATCACTGACCCAGAGATTGATTAGAGAAAATTGAGAAGAACCACGTTTTTCTCTAGGGAAAATTCTTGGATGGCTAAGATTCTAAAAAAATATTTGAGAGTGTTATGATATGCTAAATATATATAGGTACAAAACAAACTATTCGCGGCACGTTTCCCATTTGCTTGACTCAAGCGCCGCAAAACGCGTTCTTTGCTTGGGCGTGAGATTTCATTAGGTAAATATATATGTATATATATATTGGTGTTTTGTTTTTTTAACAAAAAAAAAAAACCCATAAGCCACAGGTGGCTAACGTTGATAAATAATGATAATAACAAGGTTAACTTTTGAATCATATTCAGTACAAGTTGGCTTTTGCAAAATAATAATAAAATGTTAAAAGTAATAATAATAATAATAATAATATATTTATGTTATTACTTATAGTATTATTAATAATAGTAATATTAGTTCACATACCAATAAATTTTATATTTGGGGTATTATAGTTTATATTTCTCATCTTTTGTTATATATTTAATACTTCTTTTATTTTAGTTGTTTACTTTTTTACAGTTCATTTTCATATTTAAATTGTCTTCACCTATTACTTCAGGCTTTGAAAATAGTTCAAGATTAAGGGCAAGTTATGTCAAAAACATCCTTCAAATAAACACATTGAATACAAGTTGTTCTAAGAAGAATATTGTAGTTAAGAAGGACATCAATTTGGTTATAAGTGATATGACTAATTTCATATGGTAATGAAGTTTAATTTAGAAGTATAGGATTTTAATCTTTTTGGATTCATGCTAAAATAATATGAATGATATAGTTACTAGATATGTTGATGGTTAGTATAGGTAGTTTTAATGGTATAGATTTATAAAATATTGGAGATTATATATGTATATTTTGGTTATCAATACTAATAATTTTATTGGAATGTAATGGTCTTGGTGTGAACTTATTGATATATTTCAATAAAAAAATCCAATTTACAAAATATTTATGATTATGTTTTTTATTATGAGTTGCTAATTCAAAATTTGAATCAAGGTTGTAAAGCTTAATTCCATTTTTTGCCTTTATATACTATTATTGTATTAATTTTTTTAATCTTGGATTTAATTAATTTGAATTGAGTTACACAATTTTATTGTCTCAATTTTGAATAGGATTTTATAGATGAATTTTGTGCTCTAATTGAATACAATTTTTTATATGAGTGTTCTAATTGAATATTAATAAAGACCAAATTAGATATTTTTATCATTCATATCCTAAATTTCTTTTAAAAATAATACGTCATGTGATTTAACAAATCTCATTAAATTTAATTTTTAGTTTTAAGGTCATATTAAAGTTGATTGATGATCACCAAGAAGAAATTTGATTGATGGGGTTAAATTTTATTTCAAATTTAAAATCAAATTAAATTATGTTATTTTATTCATTTTAAACACCACTTAATTAACGTTATGAAAGGAAAAAAACTACTTAATAGATTTTAAATATATAAATGATTTGTAAATCAAATCAAATTTTATTTTGCTCAATTAATATGAATATTATATTTAATTTGTTAAAAAGTTAATTTAAAGTAAATTAATTGAAATTAAATTAATTATCAATTTTAATTAATTAATTGATGATATACAACACAATGATTAAAATAATTATGCTGAATAAATAAAATCAAATAGGTAATTTGATAAATTAACTTTATGTTTTATACTCATTTAAATTTAATTTTGTTTTATATTTCATTTAATTTTTGTTCAACTTTTTACAATATAACTTTACTAATTCAAACATCATGTTATTTAAATTTTTAAGTTTTTGATTTTGAACATATAATTTAATATTTGATCTTACATTTAATGCTGATAATAAATTAATGTCAGTAAAATTGGTGAATTGTAATATTTTGTTATTTATAGGGTTGGTTTGATTCTGTCTAAAAAACCATATAATAAATATATGATTCTATTTGAAAGAGATAGTGAAATAAAAGACAATTAAATAGGAGAAGATTGATTTAATTTAGAATGGACATTATCTACTTCAAATGAAAATTGTTTTAATTTAAAGATTTTGATGTTATTGCTCACTATTATGGTTTTTTTTGCAATGCCAATGTTTTCATTTTTCTAAATGAACCAAATAATGTTTAAAATTCATTAAACTATATCGATGATTACAATGCCAAACTTTATAATTATTGTTATTATGATATTATTGATACTTCCATTTTTATTTTTATAATTAATGTTAATTAATTAATAAATTAATAATGAATAAATATCAATTTACCTATAGGGTAAAAGCCTTCAATTTTTCAACATTAAAAACATTTTGCAGAAAAACTTCAATTCCAGCATTTACCCTTCTTTAAATGATACTAATTATTTATTAAATTTTATGATACTCTTTTATATTTTGTTCATTATTTAATTATTTAGCTATTAACTTATTTTTTAAATTAATTTAGATTTTCAATTTACGATAAGGTATATATATTTAATTATATTGTTATTTCTTTTTAGTAAAACCCAACAAATTATTTTTTAATATCACCCATTACAATATCATTAAACGACTAATATTATATTAACCAACAGAAGCCGTAAAATCCACTACAAGTTTGTAACATAGTTGATCCAACTCTAGAAGGGTTCGATATGATGCTAACACGAATAGCACTGAGTTGTCTACTGTCATTCTTAGATGCTCGAATAAATCATAATGTAATCAGGATACCAAAACAAATTTACACCGGCAAATGGCAAGATCTTCTCCTCAATAAATCCTGGCAAGCCCATTAACTTTTAAGAATTCGAACAAGTTGGTTTCCGCGGAGATGTTTAACCTCCATTTATTATCCATGACCATAGGAGTAAACAATATTGAACGCTGCTAAAAGTGGCTACGAATGCTGAAGAATGATTATCAGTAGTAAATGAGACTTGACTACACTCAAATTCCAAAATCTCCCCATGTATTGGGGACAATCAATGAATTAACATCATGCCCAGAATAAAGGTAATACAAGGGTTCATGGAATAATCCCTGTGAACATCCTCATGCAATAGCTTTATCAGCCAACTTTCTTCTCTGTTGATGCTCCGCAACTTTATAATCTACCACTTCACGGAACAGGCTTGGGTCAAGCACACAGTTCTCGCTCCCATATACAGCAGCTTGGACACTTGCCATCAGTTTTGCTATTTCCCTTCCAGAAAATCCCTCGGTTTTAGCTGCTGCTTCCTTTATGATCTCATCCGTTAATCCTTTAATCTCTATCTTCTGTGGTTTTCCTTTGAACAAGTTTTGAATTAAACCTGACTTCCTCGACCGGCTTGGGCTATGTACTTATCCAAATACAGCTTAAGAAGTTTAAAGCGCTTCCCTTCCCCGGGTAAGGGAACTCCAAGACCTCATCAATTCGATCTGCGACGGCTGAATCAAGATCACCTGGACGATCGCGAGAGCAAGGACTATGTCTTTAGACTGGTCACCTGTTCGGAAGAGAAGGGCATTTAGTGCACTTCTTTGTGCTTCACTCATATAGGTCTTGTTCCGCCTAAAGTTGATCCAATGCAAACAATTCTCAGGCAAAGAATGCTATAAAATGTTCCACAATATCATAGTGCAACCCTCCTCTCTGAAATTCTGCTTTTTTCATTGGGAAAAGAAAGTCAACAAACATGCTCATGAGATGTGTTCTGCATCTGATGGATCTCATGTTGACATCGAGAAGCATATTAAATGAGAAGAGAAATCATGGAGGAAGCATTGCTTACTCGCACAGAAATGCATCAGCTTCATCAATGAAAAGCAATAAACCCTTTTTTGATTTCTTAGCCCAATCAAACAACTGGTGTATCTTTGTTACAGCCTGTGATCCCAGTGGAGCAACGTCTCCTCCAGTCATCAACGCATAATCTAATCCCTGCATAAAATTGGAAGAAAAAAAATCAGACAATCACAATGTACCCTAAGGGAAAGAATTCCAGGGAAAGAAAATGTTGAGCACAAAAAGTCACTAGTGTAGATTATCACAGTAGACCATGTGAAACTTTAAAACTAGAATGACAAATATCAATAGAGCCAAATATCATACAGATTTATGGGCCAACTCTCTAGCGGCCATCGTCTTCCCTGTCCCCGGAGGCCCATAAAAAAGCATGTTTCTGAATGGTGCTTGATGTGCTTTCGTATTTGCAGTTGCAGATGCCAGCTGCTCAATTCGTTTTGAAGAGAAGGATGCAAAATTACATCACCAAAACCATTTCTATTTTTTGAAGAGGATGCTGGATCACTACGACGAGACAGGAAACTCTTGGCATGAGAAAACATGCCAGACCAGGGGTATTTCCCTCTGGAGGACTCTCGGATCAAGGATGGTTGTCCCAAAATTCTATCCACATATCCCCAAATAACCCGTGCACCTTCCCTGCATTGAGCAAAAGATACCATCACAAGCCATAACTTTATTGACAGCAACTTATAAGAATAGCACAAAGCCGATGTGAATATAAATTATGCAACCCTAGCATGCGGATGACAAGACATTGTAAGTCTCTATGATACACTGATGTAGAAAGGAAAAAAAAAAAATAGCAGAACTTGAAGTTGAAAATCTCTAAAACTGAAGAAGGGTGGGCAAAACCATAAAGTTATTTCTTTGGATCTCCACCAAGTGTCAGTAATTATGTCATTAAGAGATTGCTATATCTGTTACCAACTGATGTTGAAACACATTTCAATATATCTTTAACAAGACATGAAAAATAAACTCTTTTACATGGAAACTGCATAGTACCCAATGCATACAAAAGAAAAAGGAAATACATAACATAGTATCTAGCCTTTACCACAAGGAGGCAGCGAAATGAATTTATTTTCAATCAGGAAAATAATATGCATCACCAGGTTAGTAGCTCTTTGAAGAATGGGGACTTAGTAGCTGATCCAAGCTTTGTAAAGTCTAAACAATCTATACCTTGTTGTGTAGACCCCTGCTGCCAGGGCAGTCACTCCACCAACTGCCACAACCAACTTATTTTGATCTGTTAGAATGGCTTTCAAGCCCCCTGCAAAAGATATATCAAGTTTTTTAACTTCGGGATTAGTATGGAGTCATATAACCCTATTAAGTAAAACTATTTCTTATAGTGGGAAACAATATGTAAGGAGGAAAAGAAAGTAAAAAAAATAAAATGAAATAATAAAGTACAACATTGCTGTGTAATGAGGGAAACTTGTAGGCCCTAGTCCAAAACCAAAATGGTTTACCAAGTGAACAAAGTTATGAAAGTAAAATAGTAAAAAGAACATATTACTACAGAGATCCACATGAAAAGAATTCTTAAAACCCACAGCATATATACAAAATTACACATTCCATAGATTTAAACCACAAATGCATAGATGTATTGATGGTTGTTTGCTACTCAGATTGCCCACATAAGGATTTGCAAATTGCATACATTGCATCAGGTATAGATGTACCTCCAATATGGTCAAAAGTAGTATTTATGGCAGCAACCCATTTTCTCGCTCTGCATTAGCACGATCAATTAGCATTCGCCTGTTAACTTCTTCAGCTAGCTTTGCTTCATGGGCTCTTCCTTCTGCCTCTGCCATAGCCCTTACTCTGATTGTTTCACGTTCGATCTCAGCCTTCTCTCTTTCAGTTTGCCTTCGTTGCGCTTGAATCTGTTCTTCTGTTGCACGTCGAGCTTGCTCCTGTCTGATTGATGATTCTTCTTGCAGTTTTACCAGCTCTTGGTTCCTGGCTCTCTGGTATTCATTTTCTGCCTGACAATAACAATGCAGGAATGAGAAGCGCGCAAAAAATAACACAAAAATCCTGAGTTTTTAAAATGTTCAATACCTGCATCCTCTTCCTTGCCAATTCATCCTCATATTTGGCCATTTGCGATTTAGTTTGCGCTTGATGCTGTGCTAGCTTTTTCTGTTCATCATATAAAATCCTTTGTCTTTCCTGCCACACAAAACAAATAACAAAAACAAGCAAAACAAAAACGAAGCAAAATCGTTAATCGCTAGTATTCAATTGTTTGTCACAATGAAATATCTTCCCATGAATTTCATCATTAAATGCACAGCTGGGACTCACGGAGCAATGGACAAGATTTCTTAAACTATCAGACAACTTCAATTTGCCATAATTAAATATTAACCATCCCAAATTCCCAATCAAAATAAATAGAGCTAGAAAAATAGTTTTAAACTTTTCATGCAAATATCCAAATATCCAAATGCTTATATTTTAATCTCAGCTTATGCACCGTGGACACCACATAATTTAACAAAAAAAAATAATTAAATAAATATAAAACAAATAACATGTAAGCAACGGTTAAATGCATAGATGATGACCAACTTACAATTTCATGCTGCGCTTTCATTTGGTTGAACTCTGCAACTTTTGCAGCCAATTCAGCTTGCCTTGTCTCCTCTTGCTTTTTTATAACATCAAAAACCTTTTTTTTGTACAAAAAAAAAATCATGACCATCACCATCATCATCATCAATTACATTGAATAAATAAAACATGCCCCATAAAACGGGTAACAAAAAAACACAAAAACAATAGCCCCCCAAGTGTAAAGTTTGGACCTTTTTGCCATGGGGAGAAGAGGAAATCTCCCTGAGAGCCTTGACACCTCTCTCAAGTGCCTCCGGATCGAACCCAGCAGAAGTGGTCCTCGGATGATCGTTTTGGACCTTGTGGGGCTGTGGCGGCGGTTCTTGAGCCTCAGGCGAAGATGAAGGTGAAGGTGAAGAAGGTGATTGGGGAAGATTGGAAAATGGAGGGAAGTTGAAAGGGCCATCAGCATAAGCCTGAGAGAAACCAGCTGCTGCTGCTATGGCTGAGAACAATCCTGTTGTGTGGGTTGTTTTTGCCATTCTGTGATTCAGAAAATGGGAATGGAAAAAAATGGGAACTTTCAACACAGCACAACAAGTTTCTTCAACCGATGAATGGATTTTGATTCCATGAAATGGAAATCGGAAGAGGGTTTGTTTGTTTTTTTGCTTTTTCTTTTCCAGGGTTTTGGTAGGGTTTGCGGGCTTCGCTTCGCTGCTTGCTAGCACAGCTGCGTGGGGCGGTATTGACTCCGAAGGGCATGGAGCCCCGACCCGACCCATAGCAGAAAAAAGAGTTGTTGTAATTCAAAAACAATTATTTATGAGTAAAAATAAGGATGTCAAATGGCCCTCATTCCCATTGGCTCACCCGGCAAAAGCCCGTCAAAATGGGGGGTCCTGCAGCCAATAAAGGACTGAAATTGCGGAACCCATTCTATGTTGTTGCCTGTCAGATTCATCAAAAATTAAAAATATTTTTTAATGTTTTGATGATTTTTTTTAAATATTTTTAAAAATATTTTTTATTTATGTATATCCAATTTTTAAAGATTTCATAACAATTATACACTAATTTTAACTAAAAAATGTTATTGTTAATAATATTATTTGTGAGTTATGACACGTTTTATTTTTAAGTTTTAATTTTGAGTGAATAATATCAACTATACAATAATACTATATTGGTAAGTGTATATATTTCTTACTTTTTTCTTTTTTGGTCATATATTTCTTACTTTTTTACCAATAAATTATGAATTTTTTTTAAAAAATACAAAAGCCTTGGCCACGGAACCGCAACCGCTTAAGGCCGCGGGTTAGGCGTGAAATTTTGGGATTCAAAACTTCGCCCAGCCGCAAAAATGGTGGGTTTGACGGCCAACCCAATCCGACCCTTTGACATCTAAGTAAAAACACAATTTTGCTCTTTAATATTGATTTTGAATTTAATCCTTAGTTTTAAAAATTAAATCAATCCCAATAACAGTCTTGTTATAAATTGGTTGGTGGAGGAATTTTTTTTTTTTTTACATTTCATCATATGTCTCGTGTTTAAAATCTTGGATATGTGACTGAAATAAAATTTGGAAGAAAGTTTTATTGTTTTAGTGGTTCTACCTAGATCAAACAAGATTATCTTCATAGGAGGGGTATGTAGTTTTGACTAAGAAAAAACTAAAAGTTATAGTTTCCCACAATCTCTACTTTGGATTCATCAAATTTGGAAATCTTGATTTTTATTATGAGAGGGAAATAATTGTCATTAAAAGACAAGAAGGGTCTAAGTTAGAGATAAAAGAGACACCAAATTAATTATAAAACCCAGCAATTGATAATTAATTAGGTTTCTTAAGTATCTAGCTAAGTTTCAATTCTAAAAGGGTTTCATGAATAAATGTTTATCCTTAAGAGAGTTATTGTCTAAAAAAACAAAGCAAAAATAGGAACGTAATTATTATTTTGAAAGACTTATTTACAAATTGTTATATGTATATAGACTCATTTTTTTTTATATAAAGACTAAATTCAAAATTAATGGTAGTCATAGGAGCTAAAATAATATTTTAACCATAATTATACAATCCAGTAAATTACATTTGATTTCATAAAGAACTCACAATTTGAGGATTTTTTATATGGTCTTAAGAAAGTTTTTTATTTTTTTTCAAGCGCGTCTACTGACTTTATAACCCAATATAATCAAAGCGCTCTTTCATGCTTGGAATTGATCCAAAGGAAATATTTTGCAGTAGCCATAGAAAAAATCTGCCTCTTTTATTTCATTACAAGCAAATGTTACGATTTTTTTAAAAATGTTCTTTTATTTCATTGTCAACAACAACACATGAGAAGAGATAGAAACCAACAAAAAATTTTATTACCAACAAGGTAAATACAAGCTAGAAGTACATGCCACACTAAGGTTTTACTTTGATTGAGGATAGCTCTAAGGGGTTTAGACTTTTCTAAGGTTATACCAAACTCTTCTTCCTCATCAATGTCCTCAAGTTTCATATCATTTTCAAGCTTCCAATCAAAACAATTAATCAAGGAACCGAACATCAAAAACAACATACTCATAGCAAATGGTAAGCTAGGACATATTATCTACTAGCACCAATAGAATTAACTCAAAATGCCTCCCTTTAGCAAGCTTTGATCCTAAGAACCTTTCTAGTGAGAACAAATTTGGTTCATTCCATATGCTTGCATCCTTACGTTAGCCCAAACATTGATCAGTAGTTGTGAACCTTTTGGAATGGTGTAGTCACTGACTTCAACATCAATATAGCTTTTCTAGGGATCAAAAGTGGCACTAAGGGTGTAAAGAATGTCTTTTATTATTGCTTGTAAATATGGGAGTCTAGCTATGTCAGATTCTTCAATAGGTTTACCCTGGCCAATGGTTTCCTCAAGCTCCCTTTTATCTTTTGACATAGTCTTTGGATTGCTAGTAGCTAGATCGTTGTCCATTCTAATGTAGATGTAATTGTATCGATTCCACCAACAAATAAAGTCTAATAAAGAAGTCAAGGTAACCAAGTTAGCCAAAAAAAAAAATTGTAACATCAAAACTAAATATGGTTTTAAGCTATAAGGCTATGTAATTAACATGCAGATAAACTATAATTGGAAACTATAGGGGAGAGAACATACCAGCATTAAGGTAGTGTTTGATATCTGATACCAGGATAGTGAAGACGGAAACTTAAAAATATTGGCTTTGCATCCTGTTTGGTTGTATAGTATAAGATATGATAACTATCTTCGTATCTTGTTTGGAAACATGGAACAAGCAAATACATGATAAAAGACATTATGTACCCGTTGGACTCAGCCCGCCATCGCTCCCGGTAGCACGACAACTACCCCACCTGCGATCGCCGACCACGCTGCTAATCACCCATGATTGTGAGGACACATAGGGAAATACTAAATATATAGGGGTATTATTGCAAAAGAAATTGTCACGACCCGACTCAGCACGTGATCGGACGCGAGAAATTCCATTCTCATGTCAGCCTGGGACCTATGATATTCTATGTGCATGTTCCTATTCATAGAAGTCTATTTTAAACATAATTTCATTTTCTATAGACACATCATTCACTTTGTCACGATCCGACTTAGGCATTGGGACATATGAGAAATCCAGTTCTCATGTAAGCCTCGTGACCTGTTACTCTATGTGCACAGTAACTTATAAATTATTCAAAACAAAGTTTCTTTTTCTACATACAAATCACTTGTTCTTTAAAGTTTAAAATAATCGAAATAATCCAAATAATCAAGTCTGTAGTTTCATAACATGTTTTCTAAAGTCTGAATTCATAACCAAACCTATATAATAGCAAAATCTTATAATACAACTTAGCATAACATATATATGTAAAAATCTAAATCATGCAGATATGGGATCTTGCATAGCTTGGAGCAAGTGTCCACAAATGACATGATATTTATGTGAATGGAACCCGGCTATTCACACTAATGTGATGCTATTTGAGGCCTATAGGAAGAGTTAATTAGGTATTGAGTTCGATTAGAGCTTTGCTATCTCTAGAATCCTTGATATCTTCGTGTTCTGAATGTGGGCAATTAATAAGAATGATGATCGGTTTAATAGGTTAGATTGTTTTATATGACTTTGATGCTGTGATCATGATGCAAGCCATGTTTCTAGGATGCACTGTTGTACTATTTGTGTTGGAATTATATGATTGTAGGACATGAATATGGCATGCATGTGGAAGAGATTAACAGTATGACATAGATAGTTTGATCAGCTTTGAGTGTGTATTGTGTTGTTGTTTTGAGTATGGTCACTATGCATATTGGTTGTTCTTGATCTCCTTGATTGTTGCTTGTCATTCTTTTATGGCTGTATATGCAATATGAAAATATAGGAAGTATGAATGCTTTAATGTTTGTGATTAGAGTTAACATGGCTAAGTTATTTAAAACTTTATTAGTATATGAACAATTGATTTCATTGTGATGATTAGGAATTTTAAAAGAGAGAATGATAGGACTACATATTGTTTTGCCAAAAATTTTGAGGGTAAGATAAAAGAACTTCCCCTGTGCTAGACATTCACCATAGAGAGTTTTGATAAATCAAACAGGCATGCAATTGGTTAGCATCAAGATTCATGAATTAGGAAGTTTAAATGAATAATATACATGTATTAAAAGGGAAATTGAGGCTTTAGAAATAGAATTCCTTAGGCTATACAAAATTTTATTGTAATCCTATTAACTTAAGCTACTGAAGGTGTATTGATGTTGTGCTCTGATTTGTTAAAGCATGTGATTTATATGTGTGCATAGTTTTACGCAGAATAGGTTGGCTAATTATAACTCTTGAAAAAAGAAGCAAAATGATTTCTTAGGTACTCTGTGACATATAAAGGTCATACTTATTGATATCAAGTCTCTTAAAACACTCTTCAACTATTATGTTTATGAATTGACTTGTAAGTTGAAGACTGTGTTTGCAAAATTGAAAAGAGTTTCATGAATACTTAAGGTCTCTTGACCAAGTTGTATAGAATTCTGGAATAAAAAGGGGTTTCTCAAACTAGTTTTGTTAAAGTTTTACAAGACACATAAGATAAGTTTGGTATAAGAGAATAACATGTGCTCACCCATGTTAGGTATTGGAAGGAAACTACGACTTCTTTCTTGTGTTGTGTTATCATGATTGCTTTCATGGAACAAAGTAAACAAGATAGGAACATGTTCTACCTATATATACTTGAATTACTTAAATAATTTAGGGCTCCTAGATAAATTTATTTCTCGTATAAATGTTTTAACTTGAACTAAAATCTCATACATCGATGTGAATTGCTTATCTTTGTAGTATGGATTAGTTTTTAGCTTTGACTTGCAAATTATTGTTCAACTGAGTTTATGAAACCCCATGTCAAGAGTATATATGGTTTTCTCAATCTGTATATGTAAAGTTCCCAAGTGAGATCAGATCAGAACTTGCTATGTTTAACATGTAACCTAGAAACAAGATGATAAGGTCATTAATGGACTTAATAAGCTAATAAGATGCATGTAATATACCTTAGGACTACGTGTTGTCATGGTATGTGAGCATGGCTTGATGTTTTGAAATATGTTTATGTTTGAAAATGTTGGATTAAAAGACTAAGAAGCTTCAAGGCAAAAAGTGGCACATGATAACTGATGATACATGTTAATTTAGTAGAAAATTTCAAAAAAAAATTTCTTAGTGAAAAGTAATGTTACCTATGGTTCATTGGTTGATGCATGTGTGGTATTATGTATGCTGAGGGTTATACATACGAATGACATGTATATTTTCTATGTGGATGGATAGGGTAGTTTGATCTCTGTACATGACACATATACAGGGAATGAAAAGTTCAGGAATCGAGAATCAGAAGCCTCTATAGTGTTAGTCAATGACAGAAAAAACAAATGAACCAGAGTAAGAACCCATGTTATCTTAATGGGAAAGGCTGCCTGGAGGCGAGCCGCCCAAGATATGGCAAAAAGTATCAGGAGATAGAGATAGAGCAGGAGCCTTTAAGACGACATTATTTCCAAGAGTAATAGTTAACACAGTTAGAGTACTATCGTAGAGTATTTTGGGCGATTAGGCCCATCAATAAGACCCATGTTAGTCAAGTATTCTATCTCTTGTTTTCCAGTTACATTAATTCAAGATTTGGGGATCAAATCTTTGTAAGGGGGAAGATTGTAATACCCTGATTTTAAATAAAAAGATTAGAAAAAAAATTCAAATCAGGAAGGGTGTCATACCTTATCCATGTTATAAGAACCAGCGAATCCCGGCCTCAACGGAAATCGGGAACCGATCACTAGTCCTTTATTCATTGACCAGACCAATTCTGCATGTGAACCGATCAAATATGGTTAACCCGAATTAATTGGGTCCAACCGCGAGTTTTTATTGACCCGACCCATTAAACTAGTCTTCAATTGCACCTCAGCTTCCTTTGACTGTGCCATCTTTGACCATGCCTTTGACCCAAGTTGTAAGGAATTTTTTACAAAAACTCCTCAAGCAAGGTTCGAACTTTTGCCTGAGAGTAAGGAGCGCACATTGCCACTAAGCCAAGCTTTGCCTTTGGTATTATGTGTGCAAAAAATAATATATATTATATATTTTGCTTAATAAATTTTTTTTATAAATTGATTTAATTATAAACGGTTTAACCGTTGAACCAATGACCCAGTTTAACCAATGACCCATGGGTCGATTTCTGTTCAAGTCTTGATAACTATGCCCTTATCTGTCATTTGGGTCCTTAATTTTGCTAAGTCTTGGACCTACACGCTCTTTGGGGGCTATATGATAGAGCTATATTCTTGGGACTAAAAGTTGGTAATTGTTCCCTAGAGAAAAATGAGTTGAAGAGTGATTTTTAACGAATTTTATGAAACCCTTAAGTACTCCGTTTTAGCTTACAAGTTTACAAAATCGTAAGATTTTTAATTTGAACTAAAACCCAAAAATTATATTTTCATTTGTTGGGATTTTAATTTTTCTAATATTTTATTTGAATCCAAATAAGGGGTATTTTCTTATTTACATTTATGTTTTAAAGTTAATTCATTAACTTAAAATTAAGAAATATAAATATTTTGGAGAGCGTAGCGCTCATGAGCACTGAACCGGAACAGGAAGGTGTAGGATGTAAATTGGGCACTCTCGGTGAGCGTTGCAGCGCTCAACAAAAATATAAATACCCCCTCTCGGGTCCAAAGCATTCCAAAATGCTTCCTCCCCTCCCTCACGTGAAACTCCGTTTCTTCACCATTTTCACTCATAAAACTCCATTTTCCTCCAATTCTTTAAAGATTCACTTGGAATCTTCTATCATCTAAGCTTAAAGGTATGTTATCTTGCTAGTTTTGTTTCTTTTCCTTTGAGTTTCTTCTATTTAGAGGGGGTTCCTATGCTTTTCAAGGGAGAGAAGTTTTCCATCTTGTTAGATATGGATTCTTGGGTATTTAGAAGTTTTAGAGATTAATTTAGAGTTCTGCGCTTCTATGTTAGATAATAGTGTCAATTCCACTTCCCAGAGATCTGTTAGTGTGGTTTCTGCATATTTCACCCCTCTAGGTGAGTGGGTTCACATCTGACTTCTATGTTATGCATTAGAGTTATTTCATGAAAACTATAATTTATTGCTTGATTTGAGAGAAAATATTGTATAAGGATTGAGATTACAGTTAGTTTATATGTTTTGAACTGCGGTTTTAGAGCATGAAATGTATTTTTGATAAAACTCATGGGACCATGTTGTTGTATTGATTTTATATAGAATTAATGACATGTAATTGTTGGAGGATTTTATGATTGTTTTACTGGACTTCTGGAACTGGTTTATGTTTATACTATGATTTTACATTTAGATATGAAGTTTAGAGAAAAAGTGGAATGATGGTTTAGACTCTATAATTTCAGAATATGATATTGAGTTTTCCTAGTTTAGGGTTTGACCTATGTTTAGTTTGAGTTTTAAAGAGTTTGATGATTGAATGATGTTTTTGATAATCAATAAAAGAGTTTTAGAGCCTATCTTCATAAGATTCAGAACATTACGACTATATATTCTGGAGGTATGAAATCACAATGTCTACAAAGGGTGATCCTTGGTAGGATTTCATAGCCATAGTTATGCTAAGGCCAGGTTAGAATCAGATAGATAAAGCTCAGTGAACTAAAAAGGTTTTTAAGTGTTTCTAGACTTATTTACAATAGCTATAGAACAGCGTGCGTTAACGCAATAAATTTAACCTTGGTACCAAGTATGCCCGGGCATAATATTCAGAAGGAACCTAGTCAGGTACCCATTATTATCACACTGTGATCAAAGATTTATATTCAGAGTTTTGTTACGTCACAAATATTATGCTTAACCAGAACAAAGATTTCTGTTTCTCTAGGAGCTATGCTAGTATGAGCTTATATGATTTCAGATATGAAAGTGAATAGAGGAAATGACTTTGAGTTTGTAAAATGATGATTTGAAAATAAATATATAAAATGTACGTATACTTGATTATGCATGATTTTTGGATATTATTGATGTTATTATGATTTTATGCATTGTTCCTTGGATGTCCCATGAAAGGGATTTCAGGTGAGAACTTACTCACTGAGTTTTGAATAAAAACTCACCCCTCTCCTTTCTCTTATGTTTTTACAGAGAGAACCACTCTGCAAATTTTACTCAGCTTATAGGAAGAGTCAGATGGTAAGCTTCACTCTGAGTGAGGCATGTATTCTGAGTTGTTTAGAGTGCTCCAGGACATTACAGGCAGTGATCCGAACCACCCTGCATGATTTAGGTTTTTACATATATATGTTGTGCTAAGTTGTATTATAAGATTTTGCTATTATATAGGTTTGGTTATGAATTCAGAACTTAGAAAACATATTATGAAACTAGAACTTGATTATTTGGATTATTTCAATTATTTTGAACTTTAAAGAACAGGTGATTTGTATGTAGAAAAAAGAAACTTTGTTTTGAATAATTTATAAGTTACTGTGCACATAGAGCAACAGGTCACGAAACTTATGTGAAAATTGATTTCTCACGTGCGGTCACGTGCCTAAGTTGGGTCGTGATAGAAATATTAAATTTCTATCTCTGTGTTATGTCCACACTTCCCTGTCTCCACCACCAAACAAATTTGTGTCTCTAATGTCTTTAGTGTCTCTATATCACTTATCAAACGCTACGTAAATGTTCAATGTTTATTTTGTCCATTTCTTGGCCATTCTCTTGAGCTATATTAAGCAAGGCTTCTAACATCTCCTTATTTGTGTCAAAACCTATTTTCAATCTCAGCTTCCTTGTTTGGTAAATCAAGTTATGGAAGACATCTAACACCTTCCCAGGCATTAGCATTGCAAGTTCTAATGCCTTGTGGATCAACCATTTTCAAGGCTAGAAAATAATTTGCCAGGTTTGGTTTTCCACTCTCTTTGATGATATTTGTAACATTCTCTACTACTTTATGGATTGACGCGTCTCCACAAACCAACACGGGTATTTTTAACATGCTTTGTCCTCACTCATACGCTTCTTGAGGAAACTTTCCAGGAGGTCACCCATCCCAAATCGCTCAAAGTCAAGCACGCTTAACCATGGAGTTTTTTCGTTATGGGCTACCGAAAGAAGATGCATCTTTGTTAGCATAGGTAGTACCAATCAATTCATACAAGTCATTCTAATGATAGTCCCATACCTATACAGGAGGATCCCTCTTATTCTGGTGTGTATCGTTGATAGTCCCATACCTATTTCATCCTCTTATTCGGTTCATTCATGTACCCCTCCGCTTAGAGGTCTTACTAAGAGCCGCTCCTTCCGTGCTTCTTGCACCACTATCACTCCTGCCCTCGCCATCCGGTGTTACATGTCCACCAACTTCTGCTGGCTCGTCCCGAACCACACCGTACCGGGAGAGGTGCAAACTCGATACCATTTGTAACGTCCTCTACTACTTTATGGATTGACGACTGTCCCCATAAACCAACAAGGGTCTTTTTAGCGTGCTTTGTCCTCACTCACATCCTTATTGAGAAACTTCCTAGGAGGTTACTCATCTCAAAATTGCTCCAAGTCCAGGCACGCTTAACCGTGGAGTTCTTTCATGATGGACTATTGGAAAGAAGATACATCTTTGTTGGCATAGGTAATACCAATCAATTTATATAAGCCATCATTAACTGGATAGTCTCATACCTATATAGTCTCATGATCCTCTCATTCTGGTGTGTAATCGGTTTATTCATGTACCTATCCGCTTAGAGGCCTTGCCAAGAGCCGCTCCTTGTCTGTACCTCTTGCACGCTATCACTCCTGCCCTCGCCATTGGGCGTTACAATATTGGCCACTAGCTCCTTGAATTGTCCTACTGGACTTGAAGAGTGAACCAAATCCATGGAAAAAATAGTGTTTGACAATAAATTTATTGTGTTCTTGAAAGCTACCCTTCCAATAAACACGCTTCACCAATTAGGATGCTTTGGTGGATGTCATGGAGGAGTTCTTATAGTTTCTTATGCCTAAGGTCTTGGCTTGCATTAATAGTCTTGGTGGCAAACAATTGATTATTGCATATCTTCCTAGGGATCGCCAAAGGGGTGTCATATGCATAAATGCCATGTTATGATGATGGTGGTTGTGAACTGCGGCAGGCTCAAGAATGGTGCGGTTTGAAAGAAACTGATCATGAGTTTGGAGCACCCTTTTGGCCATATCAGCTGAAGAGACCACTGTGGTGGTTAATTGTCCCAACTTCAAAGTCATTATTGGGCCATGAAGATTGGCTGAGGAATGGTAGGGTTTTTGGCCAAGTTCAAGGAGGTTTCCTATGATTGGAAAGGGGAAGGTCCTGGTGGAAACTTGTAGTTGGGTTTGGTGCTTCTTGCAATCAAACAATGGAGAGCATAAAGAGTGGTGCAAGTCAAAAGAGGAAGCAGCACACAATTCACTAAGTCCATCACTGAGTGTGACATAACACATGAACAATGGAGGGTGGAGAGCGGTATGGAGGTTACTAATGCAATGGTTTAAAAATAAATGCATATTTATATTATTAGTTTATGTTTTCCATTTTTTCTAAAAGGGAAATGCAGAGTAGTACGAAAAATAGGAGTAATCATTTGCATGTTTTATCCGCCATGATTTTTGCTAACAAACTATTTTCATACAATTACTTTGGTTTTCGAGCTATTTAGCATTGCTCTTTGTAAAATGAAGATTATTGCAACTGAAGGGTCCAATTGCCTTGACTCAAGTTTGATTTAATAGGTCATATGTAAGCTCCCAATGAGCAAAAATGTGTGTGTTTAATTTTAATGTTTAAAATGTTTGTGATTTTAATGTCAAATGAAAACAAAGATATATAGGCAATTCTTTAGCAGCACAAACTAGTTCCTTAGTCCATGTGTCAAAGCAGAAGCAGTATTTTCGATTGAAAATGTCTACTTATTAACAAATTTCGGAAAAAAATTGGGCTCGCATGCTTGTATATATTTTCGACATGCAAAAATTATGGAGCAAATATAGTAATACACTAGAAACAGTATCAGTTGGTCGTCAAAGGTATTAGGATCACGTGCAATTGAAACAATTCGTAACCCCCTGGCTGTGATTTGTGAATACATCCATAGTCCAATGCAAGTAACATGTTAATGTTAGATTGAACACATACATTATATTGACCCTTAATTTATATTTTGAAGTTTATTTAACATATATATATATATATATATATATATATATATATATATTGTATAATTTTTTTTCAAGTTTAGTAACAAGAAAAACAGGAAGAGATGAAGAGTATTGAGCAGAGGCAAATAATGCCTTAAGGAAATAGTGTTGAAGTTGGGCAGAGGAATTAAAAGATGTGTAAAATTATCCTTTTACTTTTTGTTTTAATTTTACATTTAAAATACTACCTCGACAATATTTCTGAATATCTTTTTGTTGGTCACACAATTTTTCTGGATTCTATAAGCATCCCAAAGGGATAATATATTATTGTTTACAAGTGTAATACACTCAATAGCCCTTTGCAAACTGATACATATCACACACCAACACTGAGGAAATATGCTATATTTGGCCTAATGGCTATCTTCTATGGTTACTATGCATGATACTATATATTCAACTAGGTTCTAATTTGCTTGGAAATCTAAATCCCATGGAAGGACCGTGTAAACTACAAGTGGTGTTCGAACCTCATGCCTTTTATGTACCCAAATTATGGAACCTGAGATGATAGGCACCTGAGATATCTTTGGCCCTTTAACTTCCATAGTGAAGAATTTTTCTTCTCCAACTGCAGAAAATGCAAGAGTAGATGGCTCCACTTTGACTTTGAGAAAGTTGGGGACATCAACAATGGCCTTATAGGTTGAGTTTGCTGGCCCAACATTAGTAACAGTCCTGTTAAAAATGCCATTGATCTCATGCCCATCTTTCACTGCAAGTGAGAATGAAGGGTAATTCAGATCCCATAGTCTTCCTGGTTTGCTCTTTTTGCAAACAAATCTATCTCTAGAAATAAGTATCAAGGTGGCTGTGTTGTAGCCTTGCTTGCAGTGGAAGTCAATGTAATCTGCATTAGAAGCATTAAAAACTAGCCCAGGATCCACTGCAGAAATTGGATTAACATGACCAGAACCATATGCAAATTCGTTCTCATACTCATGCTTTTTAGGTTCCATAAGATGTGCTGCATTGTAGTATTCAAGAAAATGTGTCACTAGAAGAAAAGAAAACTTGGAGAGAGATAATTTAAGGAGGGTATGTAGCTGGCTCTGTACCTGTGGTCATAAGTGCAGACTTGATAGCTGCGGGAGACCAGCCTGGGTGAGTGGCCTTAACATAAGCTGCTGCCCCAGTAACATGTGCACAAGAAACTGAAGTTCCAGAGACAACATTGTACTGAACTCTCCTTGTATCCTCAACTTCACTTAAAATGGAGATGGATGATGCCATAGGAGACCAAGCCCCCAGAATATTTACCCCAGGTGCACTGATATCAGGCTATCAATCCAAAAGCAGAAAAATTGTATGATTGACAAATATAAGTGAAATTGTGTGTGTGTGTGTGTGTGTGTATATATATATATATATATATGACGGCTTAAGCGAAAGGAGTGGTTTATTATGAGAGGGATAAATCTGGGCCATATAAGCATATATACACAGCCAAGATTAAAAATTATTTAATTGTCACATGATCATTTTAAAAGTCATATAACTTTATATTTTAATCTTAGATCTAATAGTTAAAATCTCTCACTCTCACAATAAATTACTCCACCCACTTGAGTTATTCCTTATATATATACACACACACACATACAATGGTAGACAATCAAAATGATTTTTCAGAATTTAAGTGTCATAATGATATGAGAGTGATGATAAATGGATGAAAAAGTGGGTTCTACCACTACATTTCATCCAAATAACACCATGTTTCTTCAAAAAAATTTGGTTACAATAATCTGGTTGTGTATCATTATTGATACAGTAAAGTGAAGTAATAGATATCCATGTTATGGAAATAATGTTTATAGACTATATACCTTGAGAATGTCAAGACTAAACAAATTGGGGCCTCTACTTGAGAAACTAGCTACATAGGGAGCTTGCATGTCCTTCATGGTCTCACCAAACATTATGTTTGCCTTTGGGTCACTGAATAAATTAGTATGAATCAATATTATTGTAGTTTTATACCAAATTTTGATAGAAAATGGAACGCTATGATTTTTGTTACTTTGAAGATTTGATGTATTCTAATACTTGAGAGATCTCTGTGTTGTTTATACTTGCTGTTTGAAAGAGGTGATGCTCAGCATAGTTCTGGTCTGGTGGATTTGGGGATATGACGCCTACCCCACCTGCCATTAGGACTCCAGAGCCACCATTGCTGTCTTCACAAAGGACAATATTTCCTTTAACTTTGTCTGAGTTTAAGGCACCAGGGAAGCATAGACTTGATTGTCTGGGAATGTAATTTGCTGAGAAGTTTGTAGCATTTCCTCCCCAAATCAAGGGATGTGATGTATTGTCCACATTGTGAGTATTGATACCATTTGCCTTCAGTGTTTCAGAAAAAGCAAAATATGAGATTTGCAGCTCAGCTATAATCATTAGAAAATGTTATTTTCACATAGTCTTATACATGTTTTCACAAATGTTAGAAAGGGCATCTATCATCATTATATGTACAAATAAAAGTACATATATAATAATTTGAAGAGAAATAAGCGTGATGTTCTCAGTAAGAAAGACGAACTACTTACTATAATTACATCTCCATTTCCAAGAACCAAACGTGTCACAAACTTCCTGTCAATGCTGCTAGCTGCAACAGTTACTAACCAGGGTGGATGATTAGCTAGACCTCCTCGTTGTGGTCCATAATTACCACCAGCTGCTATGGTTAATATTCCATTTTTCATGGCATGAAAGGATCCAATTGCTATTGGATCAAACAAAAAGCGTGAGCTTAAGTGTCCTGCAAATGAGACTGATAAGATGTCAACCCCATCTGCAATTGCATCATCAAAACCAGCTAGGATATCTGCAGCATAACAAGCATTGCTCCAACACACTTTGTAAACAGCAATTCTAGCATTAGGGGCTCCACCCTTTGCAGTTCCTTTGGCTAGACCAAAGTAATTGGCTCCTACAACCTCTCTTCCAGCTGCAACTGATGCAACATGAGTTCCATGTCCTGAGTCATCCCTTGCAGACTTAAACGTGTCATATGAATCAAGGCTTTGATAATATCGAGCTCCAATGATCTTGCTGTCAATATATTACTACCTTCATCTAGGATTAACAGACACTTTGAACAAACTGATACATTGACTTTTTAATGTATCTTGGGTTTGTCCAAGATGTCAGTTATTCCTGGACAGAGGGATTAAACAATGTCAGCATTAGTTCCTTACATGATGACAAGCTTAATTTACTTCCAGCAATATGTTGAAAAAAATGAAGGAAAATATTCTCACTTGTTGCAAGTGAAGTTATGTTCAGTTTGGCAGCTTCCTTTCCATTTTGTTGGTGGTGGACCTAGTCCTTCATCATTGAAGCTTTCTGATTCAGGCCAGATTCCTACATTTTAGAGTAAAAAGTACAACAAATTGCCAAGTTCAGCTCAAAACTATATAAGTGACAAAATTATCTTATGAACATGCATTAATGTATTGACCCGAATCAAGAACTCCAATGATGACATTTCTTCCATCAAAAGAAGGTGTAGGATTGGATTTAGTGACTCCCATGAAATCCCATGATCTTGTAGTGTGGAGTTCCAACCCGTGATTAGGGAAAACTGAGACTACTTCCTCCATATCTACATGGAGATAGTAAATCAATTTTTAATTTTGGAATAAATCAATGAGCAATTAGCTTATTTATATTTGTCTTATTTCACTATTCTTAATGACAAATTCACCAGAAATTTCGGCAGCTTCTTCTTCAGATAGCATAGCTGCAAACCCATTAAAGCTCCTTCCATAACTGTAAACCATTGACTCCTTTGCCGCATCAACACTACACCACAATTTTCAAGTGCTTAATTAATTAAGATTAAGTTAAAATAGAAAAGAAAGAGCCAAACTTCTTATAAGTATATATGCTAACTATGCTTAGTGTATGGAGGTTAGTAATTCTTCATTATATGTATTGGTAGGTAAATAAGGAGTGTTTTAGTTATAACCTTCCAAGAGTTCCTACTAGCATGGAATGATGGAATGACTGTGCAAAGACTTCACCCCAGTAGTCCTTTTCTCCCATGTACACAATATAAACCTACAGTTTATAAAGTTTGCATGCTTGTCAGCACATATATATTATTGCTCCACCCAATATATGCAGATTTTGACATTCGGGAACTAGGACATTGAGCAGAGTAGAGAAGAAAAACAAACATGTCACCGTACCATCTTATCAGAAGAATGACCATACATCAAAGAAATTGTAAACAAGAGAGTGAAGAGAAGAAGTGACTCTGGTTTAGTCATTTTTGTGTCTGAGTTACAGCTTCTCAAAAGAAACAAAGATGCATATATAGGCATTTATAATATAAGCTCTCTTATTTGGTGAACCAACATAATTTGATTGATTGGTGAATTGATAAGTGTATTGTTGGTCGGCAGAAGCATAAAAAACCAAATTCTAAACAACACATGAAATTTAACGTGGTTCAACCTTCACTACCTACATCCACGACTTTACAAATCTTTCAACTATCTGTTGCTTTTGAATAGTTAAAGTTGCAAATCATTCTTACAAATCTTTCATTATATGGACAACTCTGAAAAACTATCCAACCATCCTTACAAATATTTCATTACATGAATAACTCCTAAAAACTATCCATACAATGGATCATTCCCACTTTTGGAGGATGTCTAACCCAAACAATCAAAACTTATATTTATAAGTCAAAGCACTAAAAAGACTTATAATTCTCACCAATATGGGACTTTGGATTAAATCCTCAACATATATAGTATAGTTTTGTGTTCTTTCAAGCTGCTACCGACATGGGGTGTCAAATATCCATGTGTGATCTCTTGGATTCACTGAAGTTAGAACTTAACCTTTGAATAATATTATATTATTATACCCTTTCCATTGCTCAAGAAGAGCAATGACCCTCAACAATAGTCCTGACGTCAAGAAGCCGAAGAGCAAAATTAGCCAGCGATATTATTATAAACCATTTGACAAGGTGAGTTAAAAGACTCTCAAATTATTTTACTTGTTCATTTGTTTACATCTAATTTTTGATAAAGCCCTGTTATTTGAATATTAAATAGGGAGAGGGCACTTGAAAACATTAATGATGTCCATCTGTTGTATGAAATCATGATATCTCAATTAGTCAATAATGATGTTTAAAAACTAACTTTAAATTTTTGTTTTGTATACTTCTGGTTTTGGGCCAGATCAATAGTATAGGTTTACCAACTTTTTCCTCAATCATCCAATCCAGTTTTTTAAAATGAGTAAAAAATTGCATGTCTTCAACTTGGCAATATTGTGGTAATTGCTCTAATAGTCTATTGAAGACAATTTTGACTCTTGCAGGCCGAAATATCAAACCAAAGATAAAAGGGCAAAAAAGTTGTAGCTGGAGAACTTTTCCGTGCTATTGGACATTGTTCCAAATTTGCTTATTACGTTTTACTACAGTTTACTTCTCGACAAATTATAAGGTATACTTTATATGTTTAGGTCCACTATAAGTCTTTTATTATTAGCTATTAGATAAATATCATTTTTATTAGATGGTTTGATCCAATAATTAAGAAATAGGGGGTCTATAATAAACTCCAAACATATGATGTCCACCATAAAACCCACCTTAATTTTCTCCTTGAAAAGCTCTTTCACCTATCTGGAAAAAAAAAAAAAGAAAAAGGAAAACTATGCATGATGGACACACCTACACTGACGAATAAATACAAGAGATCAATAATTCTTCCACATGACAAGGGATGTTGAATTTAAAGATATCTTACAAAGTTATTTTTTATAGTTTATAATATTGGTATAGAAATTCACTAAATGAAAAAGAATAGGCATGAGTTTTCTAATCATGTATATCGCAACTTTCACACCATCACTAAATATACATCATATAAATTATATAATTTGATTGGATAACAATATAAAGCTCTTTCACATAATCAATTAAGGTATCAAAATTAAACTTTATTTAATTATATTTTGTAAAATTTAAAAGTATTTTTACAAGAATAAAGCTTGCTATTTTAAACTAAATAAACTTCAAAAACAACTTTATTAATCTAACTTATTTATTGAATAAGACCGACTAAGCCATGTCTAATGCAAGCCAAGCTTAAATAAATAAGCATGACTAGCTGCCACGTGCTTGAAGCATCATTTGATACATTTCATAATTCATATATGATTTAAATATGTGGTCCCTAGAAATATATTTGGACAAATTAATCCTTTAGAATTTAAAAATCTCGTATTAATCCTTCATAATTTAATAAATGGACGGATTTGTCTCGTACATGTATGTTCATACAACAATTTTTTAAATGTCCACGACTCTATATGAAATGATTAATTTGTCCATTTTTTTAATTATGATGGATTAATATAAGATTTTCAAATATTGAAGGGTTGACTTATACCCAATATATTTTTGGGGACTAAAATAAATACTTAGTGTTCGTATATTCCATACACACAAAGTCACAAAGACCTAGAATAACAAGCAAACGAAAGATTAAGGAAGGCGTTGCCAGAAAGGCTCTTGCGGCCTAGGTGGTGCTGGCCAGCTTTGCTTTGAGTTCTTTTCTTGATATCTTTCCTGATGGAGACCTTGGAATTGCATGAACGAAGTACACTCTGTGGAGTCTTTTGTAGAACACTACCTGTTCAGGACAAATACCATTCTCTTCATTGTTGGATGCAAGTAACATCATAGAAATTACTACATATAGTTCATATGACTTTTTCTTTTTCTTGCATGCTTCAATTACATGTTTAATTGATTGTACAAACGAGCACGACTTCTTTTTGGACATGAATAATTTTATGTGCGTGTTTTCATATAATGTATAAAGGAAAATAAAAGTAAACATTTTAAATAAAAGTTATTGATATATAGATCTTTCTCAAAATTTTCAGGACTTTAAATATGGCATTTCCTTTTGACTCTCTTTACACGACTTCGTTACGTAAAAGCCACAAGAGAGGTTTCATTTTTTTTTTCATTTACTTGTATATAATTGTTGGGAAAATTATTTACCACATGATTCACATATTACTTAACTACATGTTAGTAGATACTTTCACTTTTTGACTAAAATGCAATGTTAACAGAGTAAAATATTTTTACAGAGCCATTTAAATTTGTCATTAAAAAATTTGACTCTTATCATTAATTATAATCCTAAAAGTGATACAAAATCATACAAAGAATAAAATATGATTGATTCATCATAATGTAAAATACTTTACTTGATATCCTAAAACAAAACTTTACATAATAGTATATTAAAATTAATTAATTTATTGTTATGATTAGTTATTTAAGTTATTTTATTATAATGTGGAAACAAATGTTTAGATTAAAAAGAATGTACACCGATAGCTTTCACCGTAAATGTTGGGGGATCAAAATCAAAATCACATATACTCATAGTATTTGTAAAAGAAAATTATTATAATTCCATCCTTTAATATTTTATTTCAAGTTACATATGTTTATAATTTTTCTAATTAATTCTCTAACACAAGTCAATTCATGTTTACACATCTATTTAATCAATATGATGAGTGGAATTAAACCCTAAAACTTAAACCTTAAAACTATAAAATTAAAACATGAATACACCAAATCACACAATAAAATTCAAAATTATTTATGATCGCGCCCATATATATACCTGTTTAGCCATAAACTCCTTTACATCCCCTTCGGTAAGATCAAAACCGTTTGATGATCTCACCACAAAAGCAACTGGAACTTCACCCGCAACATCATCCTTTAGCCTGTACACAACGATTGGTTCGGTTCCATTGAGAACAGCAGGTATTATATTGCTCAATAATTATAATTAATGACCCTAATAGTACTATAGTCAATTATTTTTTCAGTTGATATATACTTACGGGACAACAGCTGCATCTGCAATGGAAGGGTGGCTCACAAGAAGGCCTTCAAGTTCTGCCGGGGGCACCTAATTATAGGATATATACAAATTAAAAGAATAATTAAGCATAATTGTTACCCTACACAAATTTTGTAAAAATATGAACATATATACCTGGAAGCCTTTAAATTTGATGAGTTCCTTCACCCTATCAACAATGAAAACATCGTCATCATAATCTACATAGCCAATATCACCGGTATGAAGCCAACCCTCTACATCAATAGTTCCTGTTGTTGCCCTCTCATCATTCAGGTATCCTGAAAATTAATGTGAGTATGGTATAAGAATGCATATAATTTCGTTATATATAATTATCACTTACATGTATAAAAGTTATAGTCTAAGCTCAAAGCAAGTAGTTCGAACTTATCCGTATCAAAATATGCTTGATTATTTAGCATGTATTTATAATAGAATAAAACATATTTTTTAACAAATCTTAAAGAGTATGTTGGTATGATGTCCGGACAAATACAATTAATTAATTTCTCTATCATCATATAACATACCTTTCATGATATGTTGCCCTCGGATGCAAATCTCACCGGGCATGTTATAGGGCAGTGAAGAACCAGTTTCAAGGTCAATAACCTTCAACTCTGCATTTCTTACTATAGTGCCGCATGAGCCTGACTTTGGTGGGACTGAATGCTTTGCAAACCCCAACGACATCGAAATCACTGGCCCTGACTCCGTCATCCCATACGCCTATACACAATATACATGCATTTTGTCCCAACTAAAGCTTAAAATTTGATTTTTAAAACTAAACAGAAGTTGAAGAACATTAAGAAAAACAAAATTATTATCATAATTTAAACAAGGCAATGTAAGGGACGTACAAACTTTCGGAGATAATTATTGCTCCACCTCATAAAACCCATGATCATCAAAGAATCTAAGTTCACCGTGTAGTCTCTATATATCGCCTAAAAGGTTTTGTCAACACTTTTTATGTTTTTAATTCAGTTAATATGTTATTAAGACATGTATAAAAACTGATAGTACCCACTACTCACGCAACCCGATTTTATGGGAAAGTAAAAGAATTTTTCTTTAACAGAAAAAAGGATTAAATGGAAGAATACCCTCGGGCACTAGTGCAATGCAAACCATGCAAACCAATGAGTGGTAATTCATGCAAAACTTGAAGAGCAGCAGAAAATGTGATGACTGTCATTCGATGCAGCACCAGCAACTAGCAAGCAATAGCATCTTTTGTACTGTTAAAAATGAAAGTATAGGATCTTCGTCTTATTCTTTAAATGCTTCATTCAGTATAATTGATACGTATCATATGAAATTAAAAAAAATACTAGATAGCCAAAAATTTTGCCAAAATTTTATTTCCTGAATTATATAATATGACATTATTTTTAGTCTTTAGATTAATACGTGAATGATACTACTTTATTTCAACCAATAACTACCTGTGCGAGAATTGCTTGTGGCAACCTGCTCCGAAAAGCCTCCTCTAGATCCTTCCCGAGTGGTGCAGCCCCAGACATTACCATGCGAATAGAGCTAAGGTCATACTCAGCCACAGCCGGGTTCTTGACCAGAGCCAGCACCAGCGGTGGTACCACCATTGCCACCGAAACCCTGTGCCTCTCTATCAACTCCAACAACTTCCTTATTTCAAACCTCTCCACTAGCAACACCGCACACCCTCCTCAACGCACAAAGCATCACACAGTGCATCGCATATATGTGAGACAATGGCAACAGACAAAGCACCACGTCCTCTTCCTTGTAGTACAAGTTAGGGTTTTCTCCATCAACTGTTTGAGCCGTGTTCGTTACCAAGCTCTTGTGTGTTAGAACCACACCTTTGGGTAACCCCGTTGTGCCGGAGGAGAATGGCAGTGCCACCATGTCATCAGGGTCGATCGCCACCTCCGGTAGTAGCTCCCCATCCTCGAAAACCGCTGAGAATTTCATGCAATTTTCCGGCGGGTCGTCCACTGTTATCACCATGAAGGTGTTGTCTTCTTCTTCTTGTTTGAGTTTGTCGACGTGCATGGCGTGTGTAATGACGATTTTGGCCTTGGAAGCTTTGATTTGCTTCATGATTTCAGCAGAGGTGTAGGCGGGGTTGGCGGTGGTGGCGGCGGCGCCCAGCATGGAGGCCGCCATGAAGGAGAAGACGAACTCCGGGGAGTTTGGGAGGAGGATCATGATGACGTCACCTCTTCGGATTCCAAGGTTGTAGAGACCGGCAGAGAATCTTCTAGAAGCTTGGTGGGTGTCGGCATAGGTGTAGGTCTTGCCGGTGGCGGCGGCGATGAGGCATGGGCGGTTGGCGACTTTGGGGAGCTTTTGGAAGCAGTAAGTGTGGAGAGGGATGGTGTTTGTGATGGGTATGTCTGGCAATTTTGATTTGAAGATATGGGTAGTTTTAGAATTTTGCTTGGGTTTGGTTTTTGGTGGAGTGATTTGTTGGGTATCACGAGAAGTTGGGACCACTGATAGCATGGTTAATTAGTTGCTATAAGTGAACGTGTTTAGCTAATGAAATGATCTTGATTTGAAAGTGTTGTGTTTTAGGAAGTAATGGGAGTGTTAGGAGATCGAGTGGTAATTTGAAGAAAGAATGGCGAGGAATTGTGGTAATATATATAAGCTAAAGACCAAAGAGGGATCAGTTTTGGGTTTGTTAGGTGACTGAAGCATGAGAGATATGTGGTAGATATGTGAGAATGAGTTCTTAGTAGGTTGTTTAATTTCCCTAATGAAAGAGCCTCTCCTCTTAGTTAGCTACCTGCCCAGTTTTATGTATGCCACCGCGATTCGAGGTTTGTGAGTTAACTTTGAAGCACAATGCAGTACTATACAGTGCAATTTGCGGCAACCATGTTCCATATGATTCATTGTTTTCAACTTAATTTGGCGACTTTTCCATGTATGCGGCTTTCCAATATTAAAATGGGAATTCTGTGGAGGATTTGCCAATAGAATATGAAGAAAGACTTGCCAATAGAAGTCGTGGAAAAGGATGATTAAGGAAAACTTGCCCCGGCCCTTGGATTAAAAACATTATCACTTTTCACGTTTCAGTGACTAACATCATTTTTTCCTTTTCTAGCTTTTCACAATTTCCGTATCCGTAAAGAAAACTTCACATTTCTCTGGCAAGAAAAAGTCCCATGACCAGTAAAACACTTGCACATAGTCCGGCAAGTGATTATGTGGGTAACACGGATCATTTAGCACAATGCAAAAATAATTGTAAATATGCGTAACTGTAATCCGCTGACCAGAGTAGTATTAATTTAACATTCTTAAAGTGGATCTACATTGAAATACTACTTTATTACTTTCATATTAAATTATAATAAGGAAGTGTTCAAAAACGCATTTTTTTAATATTAAAATAAATTTTTATACAAAACATCATGAGGAGGAAGTGGGCAACAAACAAATTAAACAGGCAATATTGTATGACATAGTTTTTGGAGTATGAATTTTTTTCCACGATAAATATAACTGCTTAGCCTCAAAATTGGAGGAACATATGAAATAAATCAGATAATTAGAGTTGTTGAAATGATTCAAGTTGATGGACCCTTTAATAGCCCAAAAAGACATATAGGCTGGGCTAAGAAAAGAGAAAAAAATTCATATAGCCTAATCAGACTCAGCCGATTTCATAATTAATTGTAATATAGATGTGTAGAAAAGCATTTCCAAGAGAGACATTGTTTTTATACTTTCTTCCAAGAGACATAATTATGTTCCAAGAGGCATTTTAATGCTTAAAAAAGAAAGTGAAAACCTTTTACCAAAATAAAAGAGGAAAGTTTGAACCAAATACAAATTTGCTTAACTCCAAGTAGAAAGAAAGTACATGTGCATGCCACTAAAACTCAAGCTATTGAACAAACAGTTGCGAAACCCAGATGCAAAACCATGGTTAAATTGAGTAATTTATATTGTTGATTCATTTTTTTTCATTTTATTTTTTAATTATTTTAAAATATTTGCATTGATTTTTAACAAAATTAAAAGGTTAGCCAGATGTCTAGCTCGTGCCCAAAGAATTGGACTGGGCTAATAAAATACTAACCGAAAAATAACTTAATCCAATCAAGCTCAGTTCAAGGGTCATCCAGTTTTGATAGCTCTACGTACAACCATAACAATATTTCAGCAAAAATCAGCTCCACCCAATGACAAGCTGCCAAACCACCGAAGACACGGCACATCTCATACAATAACCCCACAGCATTGACTATAGCAGCATTCAACCCACCGGAAAACATTTTGGAGTATGACGTGTTGTTATACTTTAATTTCTCATACTAATGATTAATATTTAAGCTTGTCAAATTTTTTTAAGTATTTGTCGATCAACTATTTTTTTTTTGACGGAAATATGATCATATCTAGTAAAATTTGCACTTTACACGTTATTTGAATAATCAAATACACTGAATAGGACTATTTCAAAAACTTAATTATTTAATTTGAATCATGAAACGCATTGAATAGTCTATTTCAAATTTTAATTTCTTGCATTTAATTAAACTCCAACATTGTAATGCAAGCCTAGCAAAATATTGAGGATGTACATGTATTAGATTAGGTTTCCATTACCTAAAAAAATTAGATTAGGTTTAGAGTTTAATTTTAATATCCTCCCAGGATGTGCTTGATTGGGAAATAAAAATAGGGGGGTAAAAATTTTATGAATAAAATTTATGTATAACTTATACATGAAACTCATTCACAGATTTTTTATTTCTCATAGAATCATGAAATACATTGAGCTCAATCATGAAAAATTTACTCTCATTTTTACCTTTTAACCATGTTAATGGGTAAAAAATGGGGTGAAATATTTTATGAATGAGTTCATCCATAAAAATTTTCATTTTAATTTTACCCACAATCAAACACGATTAGGGGTAAAAGTGAGGGTGAATTTTCCATGATTAAGCTATGTGTGTAAAACTATGCATATAGCTTAATCATGAAAAATTTACTGTCTTTTTTACCTCTAAACCAAACATACTCAAACTATATTTTGTTGAGGAATAAAAATAGGAGTGAATTTTCTATAAATAAAATTTATACGTAATTTTATACATAGAGTTTATCTATAAAAATTTACACCCATTTTTAGCTGCTATTCAAATATAACCTTTGTGACCTAGTGTAATTTTTTTTATATTTTCAAACAATAATACATTATATATTTCACTTTTGAAATATGATAAGAATCAAACTAATTATTTTAATGAGGTAATAATATATAATTAAATAATGACCATGTAAATATTTTTTACGCTAATAGCACTTTTTTTTTCGGTGTACAACGCTAATAGCGCATCCAAACTAAATTGTTAGATTTGTGGTTTGAAACAAATAAAAGTATAGACAATGATTGTTCTAAGCATGTATATAACCGGTATGACTATCCAAATACTTTTTTTTTTTTTTTGGATAATCAAAATCTCAAGCCCCAGCAAAACAACATCCAAATACTTGATCTTAATAAAATAGTGGTTAATATAAGTTAAGATTTTTTTCTTTTGATATATGACAATGATATTTAAACCTATAACCTTATCCATGTCATAGAAACTCCTCACTATAAGCTCATTCATAGTGCCTTAAGATTAAATTCTACATTTAAAACAGTTTATAATTTAAATTTGGTTGGTAATGTATTTTCTTTAAAGTAATCATAACTAGTGTTTGAGAAATTAGTGGATATTCTAAACTGCTAATAAAATGTGTTCATTTTATCTAGGTTATATTTTATTATTATTTATATATATCAAAGTTAATTTATTATTTAATTATATCTATTAGTTGTTTGTCACGTGCCTAATATTTTTCAATCACTACATATCTGCGTTGCACGACGGAGATCAATTCCTTTCGAGTTTTGTAAGTAGCAACGAGAAAAAGAGTTTATTAAGTGTTGTAAGTTGAGCAAAGCTTTCTTTTGATGCCTTGAATGTTAATAACACACATGCTTTGAATGTTCAAAACTGGCACCTTAGGCAACGTCTGGAACCTTAGGTAACGTTATAGGCATCTTTTGTTATTCGTATAAATAAGAGAACGCAACAATTATTTGAGAGACACAAGAAAAAAGAGAGAGAAAGATTAATTGGTATGTAATAATGTTATAAAATGGTTTTACACCATCAATTATCAAGTTTTAATTGATTGGCAATGTAAAACAATTTTATACCGCCAGTGATCTGTGATTCCTTTGAGCAATTTAAAAAGAGTTGTTTATGCGACACTAATTCAAGTGCAGAGTTAGTGAGAAATTACTATTATATTCTATTAGAAAGTATTAGCAATGAATAGCATCTATATTGAGTAATTATATTTCGTAGCAATATTCTTAAGGCTAGTGTCTAATATACCCCTTAGCTATAAACTGATAAGCTATTCTATTAATTATGTTATTTATTTGTCATACTTAATTTTATGATTTTTGTCATTGATTTTTTTAATTATTTAAATTTATTTCTTGTTATATTTATATTTTATTTATGTTATTTAATTAATTTTTCCAACAATCTAATACATAATATTTAGTTACAAATCGTAATGGAATTTATTATCAACTTATTAATTTATTATTTTAAATCTTAAATTAAAAATAAACAAGTAATTAAGCTAATAATAATACATCCCAACATAAAATCTAGGTTATTATTATTATTATTAGAACTACTAGGATTTTTTTCTCTCCATAAAACTTCAATTCAAAACCTTATTTACGTACTAGTAGGAAAAATGAATGAATCTAACGTAACACTCTAGAATTATCCAATAATTTCTCTTGACTTCGAGTAGTTGGAACTTGGAAATGTAGACTAATGAAGGCCCCCGTCAATGTGGGGTAGTGAAATTAGTCAAATCACGATTATTTATTGTTTTGGATAATGGAATGAAAACTAGCTGACTAGTCAGTGGCCTGAGCTCTGACGTATGTCGTTTTATCCATGCCATTTAATTTGCATGGGTTAATTAAGCACTACCCAGGTATGTTGTTTACATTTAGCACAACGTTTTTCATTTTTTTGGGTGTGGCTGTTTAGCATTTCTATTAATTGTTTGTAACATTATTTAGATCCTCCAAATAGTTCTTTTAAATAGAAATATGTATCAATTAATAGCTCGCTTGGACAAATAGTTTGATTAAGATTTTATGTAAAATGTACTTTCAGTAAAAGGTACAAAAAGTAATTTATGAATAAATTATTTTATATTTAATTATTTGCCGATATAAGTGCTTATCCTGAGTTTACATTGTTTGATTATACATAACTCCAAAAGTATTTTTATTTATATAAAAAATATTTAATTCTTTTAGTATTTACAAGAAAAATATTTCAATATTTTTTGTTTCTAGAAAATTATTTCAATTGACATAGTTAAAATATTTAACTCATTATTTTTATTTCTAAAATTAATATCACGTTAAGCATTTAATTGAATTTCTATTACTTTTATTTTATAATTTATTTATTTACTTACATTTAGAATAGAACAAACTTGTTTGAATAATACTGAAAGCGTAAACTTTCTTCTCACAATCAGCAGCCCTGTTATTCAAAAGAAGATGTGATTTTTTGCACAAAGCATGCTCTACTTGGAAAAAAAATACTTAGGGCAGATTGGTTATTGTTTTTATTTTCTGTTTTCATCCAATGCATTTTCTGTTTTCAGACATTTTGATTTATAAAAAAATTAATGAAAATAATAAAATTTTATTTTTATTTTCTATTTTTATTATTTTCTTCATAAAATTTTAATAATAATAATAATAATAATAATAATAATAATAATAATCAGGTCCATATATTATGTCGAAGGAAATCAAGATCATTTAATTTCATGATGGCGATGTAATGGCCAATGGGGAGGAAATTTGTTTTTACTCGCGAAGGAGGAAAGAACAACTGTACTTGGACTTGGTAAATGGTCAGATTCAATTGGTATGACTTATGTGTAAAATAAAAAGACTTCTTAGTCTGACAAATAGAAAGACCTTGACTCCCAAATATCAAGCTCAACACTATTGATCTAATGGTACAACAATGGACCAATGTGACGACACAACAATAGAAAATAAAGTAACTATTATTCAAAGATAAAAATGACATTTGACAAGAATGTATAATAAATGAGCCCATGGGTTCCAGGGCGCGTTTGTTTTAAATTAAAAAAAAAAAGTGATTATCAAAGTTAAATTTTATATATAACTAAAAAAGATAAAAATTAATTTTTTTTATAAGCTACTAATTTTAGCTTTTATAAAAATGCTGAAACTGATTTTTTAAAATTTTAATTATTTTTTAAAAATTATCTAGATATATGAAAAGTGGTTATTTTGAAAAAAGTGATTATTAGCCAAAATAATCACAAACAAACGCACCCTTAAAAAAAACACAATGAAACTCATAAAATGAATAAGAAATATAAAAGCTTTTACTTATTCCTTAAGTTATATACATTTTATCCCCTAAAGTTTAAAAAAGTATAAATTGATCCTTTGAATTTTTATTAATGTGCATTTTAATCAAAATAATTGTAATGTATCCCTTGAATATTGGAATATATACAAATTGATTGTCTAAACTTTTCTAAATATGCAATTCGATACTCTAAAATTTTTTAAATTTGTGATATTTTTATTAATAATTGATAAATTTTTTTTGCAATAATCAATTCACACATTCAAGAAAGTTCAATGATCGAACTACATGTTTTTAAAGTTTAATGTTTAAAGTGCAAAATGACTTGTAATTCAAGAGAGTAAAATGTAATGTTCTAAAAAATAAAAAAAAGTTTAAGCATGTTTTGAATTCCTGAAAAATAAACAACTTTTGGTTTTGGTCCTTGAATTTTTTTTCATTTGAGTCCAACATTTTTAAAATTGTTTAGTTTTAGTCCTTACCATTAAACTATTTATGTCAAATGTTGAATGACTAACGAATGGGTAGCTCATTCAATTCTAGATAACAATCCACAATCATACATCATAGGGACTAAAACTAAACAGTTTAAAAATATTTGGATCAAAATCAAACAAAAATTTTGTAGGGACCAAAATCAAAATTCGTTTATTTTTTAGGAACCAAAAATATATTTAAGCCAAAAATAAATCATCTATAATTCTCCTCATCAATGGAGAATGTTTTTCTCTCCTGTGTGGTCAATTTGGAGGTGTAGAAACAATGTAATCTTTGATTCTAAAAAGATGAGTAAGTAGGAGGTTTTGGAGATGACCATTTTCTTGCAAAATTAATGAAATGATAAGGGTGGAGGGAAGGGACCAACGGGTGTATTACTTGAAATGTTAAAGTTAGTCATTTCTATATATAATATACATAACAAATAACATAAATTTCTTGGTGTAGTGGCTCGTATGGTATAGAAGTATGAAACATAGGAATATTTATAGAATACATTTTTTAAGATTTTTCTCTTATTAACCTTTTCTATTCTACCAAAAATTTGGATAAAAACTATATAGTAACCCATTTTATATTTTTTATATGACAATTTATTTTATTTTATATTATTTATATTAACTAATTTGACCCCCTCTCTAATTCTCCTTGAATGGCAGTGTTAGGTAGGAGTGGGTGGAAATTTCTTACTTTCATTTATTTTTAGTTTTCTTGTGGATGTTTCGAGTTGTTTATAGCTTTGTGTTGCTATATTGTCGTGGGTGAGTTATTTTGTTGGCAACACTTGCTAAAGGTGTTTTGATGAATTTCTATGGTTGGAAGAATTGGTTTTTTGTTAGATTTTCAGGAGCTTTGGTGAAATGTAAGCAATTCAAGGAATGCTTGATCATGGTGTTGTGGCATTCGAATAGTGACTGAAAGGATGACTTTGGGATTGGTAGTGTTTTCTATGGTCTTTGGGTGTCAATGAAGGTATGTTTTGGGTGTGTGAGTGGAGTTTTATGTCTCTAATCAATTTCTGTCGTTTCTATAAAGCTAAAAAGGAGAAGAATGAAAAGAATATTGCTGGAATTTGAGTGAAACACGTGAGGTCTCTATGTCTCTGTGTGGAAGAGTGACTTTGGGAGTTTAGAGCGATACACTTTGAGGTTGTGTGTAGAGCGAAAACTGAGGGTTGAGTGTGAATCTACATTCAATGAGTTGTTTTGTTCCTTGTATGTACATCATGGGTGCGTTGAAATGTGTCTTATTTTACAATTTAAATAATAAAACAATGAAAATTGTTACTGTTGGTTTGATAATGGTAACCATGGAGTACGTAGTCACGCACAATCAAGCAATGAATGTTAGGGATATCAGGATCTACGTAGACAGATAGGTACACCCCAAGTGTAATAAACACTTTATGGATGTGAGCGAGCGCGCCCAAATTGAAGAGATCTAAATTAAGCACTGAATATAATCCAGTGGGACCCACGTGTACTATTCACATAAATAGTACATAGTAAAACCGTGTTGATATTGCTCCAGTGGGACCCACGTCACTAAATAATACTATACAGGGACCCGCTTCACTCCAACAAAATAGATCAAGAGAACTGCACACCAATATTTTAACGTGAAAACCCTCCTGTAATTTTGAGGGAAAAACCATTGGCCAAACTCACAAATATCCACTATATTTAAAGAGTAATTACAATATAGTGTATCCCTAGTGAGACTCTCTTCTACTACAATTTGTAGTATTACAGAGATCTAGAGAATATACCCAAAACCCCCAGTGTATACTCACACTACACTCTTGGAATTTTCTTACATACACTCTCTATTTTTCTCTCACTACAAGAAGCTTACTCTACTTCTTCTTCTACTAGTGCGAGGAACTGCCTCCAGCTGGATGATTTTCTCGTTGAAGGCTCCCTCTATTTATAGAGTTTCAGGAGTTACTATGCACATGCACAGGAACTTCCCGTGATATCTGGAGTTCACATGCAAGGTTACTTGCATGTAGGAACATGCATAGTAATCTCGTGATTTCTGGATCTTCACATGTGGAGTCACATTTCTTGCACAGGACTCTCACAAAAGACAAGCCACATCTAACAATTCTCCACCTTGGCTTGTATTTTGCAATAGCCTTCAACCTCTACAAATATTGACCAAGTCCAAGCAATTCTTAAACTTCTCAATCGGAACGGTTTTGTCATCATGTCTGCGGGTTTCAGCCTGGCTATCTTTTGAACTACTGCACCTTTGTTAATACTTTCTTTGACAAAATGAAGTCTAACATCAATATGCTTAGTCCTTTCATGATAGACTAGGTTTTTAGCCAGATGAATGGCACTTTGACTATCACAATGTACAACCGGTACATTTTGATTTAACCCAAAACTATCCAAAAGACCGTGCACCCAAATGCTCTCTTTAATAGCCTCAGTCAACGCCATATACTCAGCTTCAAGTAGTTGACAATGCCACTGGAGATTGCAATGTCGCCTTCCAGCTAATAGTACATCCAAAGACTGTAAAGATATAGCCTTCAATGACCTCCTTTTATCCAAGTCACCTGCATAATCAGAATCTACATATCCTACAACTCCACGATTCTTCTGACCTTCAAACACCAAACAGACATTGGTAGAACCTTTCAAGTACCGCATGATCCATTTCACAGCTTCCCAGTGTGCCTTTCCAGGTTTGCTCATAAATTTGCTTACCACACTCACTGCATGTGAAAGATCTGTCTAGTGCACACCATAGCATACATGAGACTTCCAACTGCACTAGAGTAAGGTATACGAGACATATGCTCCACCTCTTCCTCAGTTCTTGACATTCCTTTGAAGATAACTTAAAATGTGCAGCCAATGGAGTGCCAACTGTTTGGCCTGATGCATATTGAAGCGTTGTAGCACTTTCATAATGTAGTTTTGTTGTGTCAAACACAACCTGCCACAATACGCTTCCTATGAATCTCCATTCCAAGAATTTTCCTTGCCTCACCCAAGTCTTTCATCTCGAACTCTTTTCCCAATTGAGTTTTCAACATACTAATTTCAGCCTTGTTGCGAGCTGCAATTAGCATATCATCTACATACAACAACAGATAATCCGCGAACCATCTGGAAGCTCTTTAGAGTAGATGCAATTATCATATTGGCTTCTACTATATCCAGGACCAATCATAAATGCATCAAACCTTTTGTACCATTGCCTCCTGGATTGCTTCAAGCCGTATAATGACTTCTTTAATAGGCAAACATGGTTCTCCTTACCAGAAACTACGAACCCCTTTGGTTGACTCATGTAGATTTGCTCCTCTAGCTCACCATGTAAGAACGCCGTCTTCACATCAAGCTTTCCAGCTCCAAGTCAAACGTACTCACAATAGCTAATAGGATTCGAATAGAGCTATGCTTCACCACGGAGAGAATACTTCATAGAAGTCAACACCCTCCTTCTGAGTATAACCCTTTGCTACCAGTCTCGCCTTGAACCTTGGAGGCTCAATGCCAGGAATTCCTTCTTTCCTTTTGTAGACCCATTTACACCAACTACTCTTTTCCCCTTTGGAAGTTGTACCAGCTTCCATGTTGATTTTTCTGAAGAGATTCAATCTCTCATTCATTGCTATCACCACTAATTCGACTCTTTACTCTCTACTGCATCACGTAGGTACATGGTTCATCTCCAACTACACCATCCGCCATAGCCAATGCAAAGGCTATAGGATCTGCATCTAATGAGTCGAGTGCACAGGCGAGAATCCAGATACCTTTTGGTTTCTGAATTTCTCGTCTTTCTCCCAGGAGCAATACTGTATGGCTCTGCTTCTTTGGTTTGTTCACCAGTCTCCTCATAACAGGTTTATCTTGTTGTTCTACTTCAGGTTGAGCAATACCTGAAGTATCCTGATTCATTGCATCATTTCTTGCTTCACCTTCCCACAGTCAATCTTTAGCTCCACCCTTCCTAGCACCATGATCTGTCTCGCCTCATCTAGGTTAGATTCCTTTTTTGATTTAGCATTGTCGCCTCATCAAAAGTGACATCTCTCGACAATGATTTTTGGTGAACTTGCCTTCTTGGACATGAGTCTGTAGCCTTTCACCCTTCGTGCATACCCTAGAAATATACACCTTCTTGCCCTCGCCTCAAGTTTACCATCACTCACATGGGCATATGCAGGACAACCAAATATCTTCAAATCAGAATAGTTTACAGGTCGATCGGACCATACCTCTTGTGGAATCTTCAGATCAATAGCAGTTGATGGAAATCTATTTACCAGGTATACAGCTTTATTGACCGCCTCAAGCCCAAAAAGATTTGGGAAGTGCAGCATTGATTCGCATGCATCTTGCACGCTCCATAAGTGTTCTGTCATCCGTTCTGGAACTCCATTTTGCTTGGTGTTCTTGGTAGGATGGTGCCTCACTATACCAGCATTTCTACAGAACTGCAAATTCTTTACTGCAAACTCTCCGCCATTGTCAGTTCTCTTCTCTTCTACCGCCCTTTGCTCTAACCATGGCCTTCCATTGCTTGAATTTGTCGAACACCTCTTCTTTTTCTTCAGGAAATAAATCCAGACTTTCCTGGAATAATCATCTATTAGAGTAAAAAATAACGAACTCCACCTAAAGAGTTAACAGGGCTGACCCCAAACATCCAAGTGGACATACTCCAGGATTCCCTTGCTGTTGTGTTTACCAGAACCAAACTTCACTCGTTTCTGCTTTCCAAACACACAATTTTCACATAAACCAAGTTTGCAATTCTTTAAGCCTTTCAGGCAAGCCTCCGCCAAGTATGGTCATTCTTTCTCACTCATATGACCAAGCCGCATGTGCCATAATCGTGTAGCATCATCATTTCTTCAGAGGATAGAATAAGGAGCTTCATTCACCGTGCTTCCAGCAATAGACATTATGCCCTGAGCTTTCCTTTCAATACCACCATTGAGCCTTTGATTACCTTCAAGAAACCACCCTCTCCATGAACTTGTACCCCCGATTATCTAGGGCACTCAACGAGATCAGGTTTCTACCCAGTTTGTACATGCCATGCTTGAAACGTTCTTTTAGTACCATCATCCAAATTTACTTGCACATCTCCTTCACCAGCAATTGGAATAATTCTATTATCTCCCATCTAACTTTTCCTCCCGCTTTTTATAGGATGAGAAAAAGTTTCGATTAGGTGTCATGTGAAAAGATGCGCCAGAATCCAGGATCCATTGGTTTCTGTATCACCTGTGAATACTGTCAAGGCCGTACCAGGATCAACATCACTATCATTCAGAACTTTCAATTGTTATGTTGGCATAATTTCCTAATTTCTCCTTTCTTTCTGGGCAATTTCTTTGATATGTCCCGTCTGGTGACAATGAAAGCATTTACAGACTTATGCTTTCTGGACTTTGATCTTCTCTTGCTTTTGCTTTCTGATCCTCTTTCTTGACTACGTCCTCTCATCACGAACAACCCATCTGCAAGACCTTCACACTTGGGTCCTAGACTAACTTCTGATGCTCCTTTATCATCAGTGATTCTTTGACATTTTTCACTAGATATTTGATCTACCATAAAGTATGGTATCACAGAAATTATCATAAGACGAAGGTAGTGAAGTCAACAAGATCATAGCTTGATCAACATCTTCTACTTTAATTCCAACTGCTCCAACATCGGAGATCATTCTGTTGAAGTCGTCTATATGCTCTTGCATTGATTTTCCTCCTGAATATTTGAACATGTACAGTCGCTTCCTCTGATAAAGCTTGTTGGACAATGTCTTTACGAATATTTTTCTTCCAAAGCCTTCCATAATGAATCAACGGTTTCTTCTTCCATGACTTCTCACAGAACATTATCTGCAATACTCAACTGTATTGTACTCAGTGCTTTGGCCATCATCTCCTCCTTCTTGTCATCAAGTAATGATTCCGGAAATTTTTCTTTGCCCTCCAACGCCTTTGCAACACCTTGCTGATTTAGCAATGCCCAACTTCAGCTTCCATAGCTTGAAGTCGTTGGACGTCAAACTTCTCTACTTCAAATTTTGGCACCGACATCTTCAATCTAACACCAAGTGGCTCTTCAAGCACCAAGGAGAAATTCTTTTCTATGTGGAAGATCAGACTAAACTACAACCACAGAGCATACTAAGAATAAATCCCATAGTACCAAAGCTCTGATACCACTTGTTAGGGATATCAGGATCTAGATTAGATAGGTACACCCAAGTGTAATAAACACTTTATGGATGTGAGTGAAGCGCGCCCAAATTGAAGAGACGAAAAATGAAGCACTATGAATAGTAATCCAGTGGACCCACGTGTTACTATTCACATAAATAGTATTACAGGAAACCGTGTTGATATTGCTCCAGTGGGACCCACGTCACTAAATAGTACTATAGTGGGACCCGCTTCACTCCAACAAAATAGATCAAGAGAACTGCACACCAATATTTTAACGTGGAAACCCTCCTATAATTTTGAGGGAAATCATGGCCAAACTCCACAAATATCCACTATATTTAAAGAGTAATTACAATATAGTGTATCCCTAGTGAGACTCTCTTCTACTACAATTTGTAGTATTACAGAGATCTAGAGAATATACCCAAAACCCCCAGTGTATACTCACACTACACTCTTGGAATTTTCTTACATACACTCTCTATTTTTCTCTCACTACAAGAAGCTTACTCTACTTCTTCTTCTACTAGTGCTTAGGAACCGCTTCTAGCCTTGGAATGATTTCTCCGTTGAAGGCTCCCTCTATTTATAGAGTTTCAGGGAGTTACTATGCATATGCACAGGAACTTCCCGTGATATCCTGCAGAGTTCACATGCAAGGTTACGTGCATGCATAGTAACATGCATAGTAATCTCGTGATTTTGGTGGATCTTCACATGTGGAGTTACTTGCATTTCTTGTACAGGAACTCTCACAAAAGACAAGCCACATCTAACAATGAACACAATGCTTCCGTTCATGTGCTATGGCTTGTAAACAATTGGAAAGAACACTAAACATGAATTCAATCAATGTGTCTTTTGCTTGCAACCAATCGTGTATGGGTATGAATCGTAGTGTTCTTGGTTTATTATAAATAACATAATAAACCTCATTGTTAAACCCAAAACTCACTTTTACTTTGTGTAATGTGAGTTTGAATGTTCTTAAATCTTAAGTTCAAGCGAGGAAATTTCTTGTTATTACTAGACGGAAATTTAAGATTTTATTGTATTTTGGGAGGATCGTCGTCAATCCATTGTAACTAAGGTGGAGGTGAATCTCTCGTTAAAATTGATTTTCGTGCTTTTAAATCATAACATTCAAGTTGTTTTTCATTATTTTCTATTAATTTTCCTAGTATGCGTGTGTTTGAATACTCGTTGTGGTTTCTTAGGGATTTACGCATATCATTGTGGCTTGGTTGGGTAAGCTTTGTTGAAGGAAGTCATCAAGTATGATCAACAGGAATACATGGATTTGGGAACTACGATGACAATGTCTAAAGGGGTTGGAGTAGTGAATTTGATTATCTAGTTTTTTTTTTTTTTTTTGGTGATCTAGTGATCCTCTTGATATTTTCTTCAAATGCTTTCAGGGAATTAGGGAATTAGTTTTGTGTTGGCCTAAGAAACACAGACATACTGATTTTGGTGGCTGTATAGTGTGTCAAACAAATGTCAATGTCTACACCCACATGACACCCACATGACACGTGTTGTACACGTGTCCAATTAAAAAATAATTTTTTTTAGCTCTGGACACGCACCAAACATAGTTGGACATTGCTCTAATTCACTATGGACGTGGATTGGACACCTGAATACGCCTTAGTTGGTTTCTTTATTTTCCAAATTTTTAATATCAACATGAGCTCAAAATCAACCATAGTTATTTGGTGAACTTGCGCGTCAAATCATTTTATTTTGAAAATTTTTCAGATTATAAAAAAACAAAAAGAGAATTAATTAAATAAAAAATTATACAAATACGATATAAAAATCAGATAAAAAAAGACAAAATAAAATCATATAACAAAATAAAAAAAATTATATATATATGCCTTATCTATGTTTTGTAATTTTTTGAGTTTAGTGTGTTTCTATATTCATATTCGTATTGTGTTTCATATTTGCATACTTTACAGGTGTTGGCACAACAAATGGTGCAATATCCGGGAATAGCCAGCCAGTGTGTTGATTTATGTTGTGGGTCTGTCTTGTATCATAGGAGTAAAGGAGCGCAAAAGGTTAGATGAGATGTGGTGAAACTATTCTATTCCCTCACTCTTGTGGCTTTTCAACAATAAGAGGTGACATATGGCTTTAGTCCAGTGGTACTAGTGTGGCGACATTTAATTGGTCTTTCATATGTAAGTGGTTTGAAGAAGGGAGTCCTACTGAAAGGTCTTAGTATTTTCCATATAGTCTTGTGGTTCTTGGAATAAGTTGGTAGTAGGATATTATGGAATAATAAAATTACATAATAAATATATATTGTATATTTTATAATTATTAAATGTGATAAGTAATTGATTAATATAGATTACTTATCATATTTAATAATGATAAGATACGTGTGTATTTATTATATAATTTTATTCATAATTTTTTTGTAAGAGGATATAGGGCGTGTAAGTGGGATGGGTGGTTCACGGGTTTTTTTAGGTGTTTAGATATTATTGTTTTATGCCTTGGAAGGCTCATGTTTCCTTTTCCTCCTCCTTTCTTGGAGTTAGATGTTAATTATCGGGAAAAAAAAAATTCTCCTTCCAATTCATTTGAAGGAGAAAAGAGTTTTTTACTTAAAATAATTTTGTATGTGATGACTTCGAGATAACAATAGAAGCGCGAATATACTTTAAGGTGAGTGAATAATGAGAATTAAAATTAAGAGGATTTCTCTATTATTCTATAAAATTTATAAGTATAGATACTTTTTAAGCAACTTATGATTAAAAATTTATCACATATTTTACTAATTAAATTTATTAATATTTTAAATATTCATAATTAAATTATAATCCTTTGATTTAAAAAAGGTATTGGTACTCTTAGGGTACTATAATAAAAACCTAAAATCTATAATACTAATATTTAAGACTCATTATATGGAAAGTCTTCCATGTGTCATTCATGGAACAAATTATGCCTAAGTTTCATAATCTTAATAATTAAATTAATTTTTAAATTTAATTTACTTTATAATTATTAATTAATTTTTTTCAATTATATCTTCATATCTTTCTTTCATTAATACAATAAAAATACCCTACTAAATATCTCATTCATAATTATGTAATATGAAAATAATAATAAATAATATAAATAAAATAATAATTGAACGTATTATTATCTCATTAAAATTTTATATATATAATTATTATAGTATTAATTAATGACAACAAAAATATTATAATTATGTTACTATGAAACAAGATTATTATAATTAACAATAATTTTATTGACCATATATAATTATATAAAAGCTATTATAATATGTTTTCTAAGTGGATAATAGGTTTATGTAGTTTTTTAACGTCACATATGTTTTCTAACTGAAGAAATGGGTTAGAATACATAAAAGAGAACAATTAATATTCACGCCAAATAAAGGTGTTCATGATTTTAAATTTTTTTTTCTACAAGTTAGGAGCCATGTTAACAACATAAAAAAATGCTGCTCATAATCTTTTTGCATTTAAACCTCTAAAGAAAAAAAGAGAATAATTCTACATTTAAAACTATACATAAGTTTGAAAAAACCTCTCCATTGAAAATGGCATGACTTGAAAATATCACATCTTGATTGATATATACTTGGTGAGAAATTGGTAGGAAGACTAACAATTCAAAGTCTATGCACCAACTTCAAATTTTCCAATTTGATGTGACTAATTTATTCAGTTTCAAACTTAAGGAATGGGTTAGAAAATATATAGATAATAATATATAAATTATGCAAAATATTATAAATCAACATCATTACATTTTTTTTAGAGTTATCACTTCATAAAGTGCAGTTATCCTTCATGTGCTGCATTTTCTTAGATTAAAGATAAAGACATGCACTATTTTCTATTATTGATGCGTTTTCTTCCACAATAGATTAATAGTATTGAAAAAGAAATAAAATATATAGAATATATGATTTTTTATTTTGTTAAATTACAAGGTATTCTTAATATCATTTGATGATATGTGGCATCATTTTAAAATTAAATTTTAACTATATATTATTATTTAAAATTTGTAATTTAGTGTGTGTTTTTAAAATTGTAAGATTTATCATAATCTTTTTTGAATATAATAGATTTTTATATAATTACAAAATACTTATACATGGTCAATAAAACTACCGTTAATTATAATAGCCTTCTTTTTGTCATAGCGTAATTATAATAGTTTTGTTATCAATAACTAATATAATAATAATTATACATATAAAATTTTAATAATATAATAATACATTCAATTATCATTTTGTTATATTATTTGTTATTATTTTCATATTAAATAATTTTAAATGAAATATTTTGTAGGGTATTTTTATTGTGTTAATGGAAAAGAGATATAAAGGTCTAATTGAGAAAAATTAATTAATAATTATAAGGTAAATTAAATTTAAAAACTTATTTTAATTATTAAGATTATGAAAATAATAGGGTATAATTTTCTCTATAAATGACACATGAAAAACTTTCTATGTAATGAGTCTTAAATATTGCTATTAAAGATTATAGATTTAGCATCTCCTTAATATTTTGATAGACTTATTTTTCTGTTGAATAATATAATTAGAACTAATTTATAAATTGATAAGGATCAATTTGTTCTACAATTCTTCAAAAATATTGAAGATAAGCTAATTTATCCTATATTTTTAATTATGGCGAAACATAAAATATATATTTTTATTCTTGAGGAACATTTTGTTCAATGTTATTTTTTCATCGATTAAGTTGGGGAAGTCTCATCTACTGACTGATAAATTATTAGTGAGAAATTACTATAAAGACTAATCTATGGTCAATTTTCCAATTCGATGTGACTAATTTACTTAATTTTCTAACTAAAGAAATGGATTAGAATACAAAAAAAAAACAATCAATATTCACGTCAAATAAAAGTGTCCATGATTTTAAATTTCTTTTTCTACACTTAGGAGTCATGTCAACCACATAAAAAAAAAATGTTGGTCATAATCTTCTACATTTAAACCTCCAAAGAAAAAAAATGAGAATAATTCTACATTTAAAACTATACATAATTTTGAAAAAATTGGCTCCATTAAAAATGGCATTACTTGGAAATTTCACATCTTGATTGACATATATTGATGAGAAATTGCTAGAAAGGCTAACAATTCAAATTCTATGCACTAGCTTCAAATTTTCCAATTTGATGTGACTAATTTATTCAATTTTCAAACTTAAGGAATGAGTTAGAAAACATATAGATAACAATAAATTATGCCAAATATTATAAATCAACGTCATTACATTTTTCTTTAGGTTATTACTTCATAAAGTGCAATTATCCTTCATTCGCTGTATTTTCTTAGATTTTTATAAATGTTTTCTTCCACAATAGATTAATAGTATTGAAAAATAAATAAAATATATAGAATATATGATTTTTTATTGTTTTTAAATTACATGGTATTCTTAATATCATTTTATGATACGTGACATCATGTTAAAATTAAATCTTGACTATATATTCATTTTTAAAATTTGTAATTTAGTGTGTGTTTTTAAAAACCTGTAAGATTTATTATAATTTTTGTATATAATATATTTTTATATAATTATATAACAGTTACACATGGTCAATAAAATTATCGTTAATTATAATAGTTTTGTTATTATTAACTAATAATATAATAATTATACATATAAAATTTTAATAATATAATAGTACTTTCAATTATCATTTTGTTTATATTATTTGTTATTATTTTCATATTAAATAATTTTTAATGAGATATTTTATATGATATTTATATTGTGTTAATGAAAGAGAGATATGAAGGTATGATTGAAAAATTAATTAATAATTATAAGGTAAGTTAAATTTAAAAACTTACTTTAATTATTAAGATTATGAAAATGGTAGAACATAATTTTTTCTATGAATGACATATGGAAAACTTTTCATGTAACGAGTCTTAAATATTAGTATTATAGATTATAGATAGATTATAGATTTAGTTCCTCCTCAATATTTTGATAAACTCATTTTTCTTATTGAGTAATATAATTACAACTATTTTATAAATCGATAAGGATCAATTTGTCCTAAAATTCTTCAAAATATTGAAGACAGACTAATTTATCCTATATTTTTAATTATAATGGAACACAAATATATATATATATATATATATATTATTCTTGAGGAACCATTTTGTTCGATGTTATTTTTTTCATGGATTAAGCTAGGAGAAGTCTAACCACTTTTGATAAATTATCGATGAGAAATTACTATAAAGACTAATCCAGCATTGATTTTCCACTTTGATGTTATTAATTTACTTAATTTTCTAAATTAAGAAATGGATTAGAATACATAAAAGAGAACAATCAATATTCACGGCAAATAAAAGTATCCATGATTTTAAATTTCTTTTTCTACACTTAGGAGCCATGTTAACAACATAAAAAAATATTGCTCATAATTTTCTGCATTTAAACCTCCAAAGAAAAAAAAGAGAATAATTCTACATTTAAAATTGTACATAATTTTGAAAAAATAAGCTTCATTGAAAATCATATCACTCGGAAGTTTCACAACTTGATTGGCATATACTTGGTGAGAAATTGCTAGGAAGACTAACAATTCAAAGTCTATGCACTAACTTCAAATTTTCCAATTTGATGTGACTAATTTGTTTAATTTTCAAACTTAAGGAATGGGTTAGAAAACATATAGATAACAATAAATTATGCCAAATATTATAAATCAACATCATTACATTTTTCTTTAGAGTTATCACTTCATAAAGTGCAATTATCCTTCATTCGCTGCATTTTCTTAGATTAGATATGATATAAAGATGAAGACATGCAATATTTTCTTTTATAGATGTTTTTTTCCACGATAGATTAATAGTATTGAAAAAGAAATAAAATATATAGAATATATGATTTATGAATTTTTTTAAATTATAAGGTATTCTTAATATCATTTGATGATATATGTCATCATGTTAAAATTAAATCTTAACTATATATTAATATTTAAAATTTGTAATTTAGTGTGTGTTTTTAAAAACTGTATGATTTGTTATAATCTTTTTTTATATAATCAATTATGTGCAAATCAATTTAATTATATAAGTAATGATAGTTTATTATTGGATTTACGGTGAATCATAATATGTTAACCATTCAATGCATAATTAAAATTAAAAATATATAAATATTATAAAGGTACTCATTGAAATCATGTCACATGTAAGATTCACCATAAATTCAAGTCTATATTAATAATTTTTTAATTATATATCAATTCTTTAACTAAAAAATTGTTATAAGATAAGTTTTTTAATTTGGATTATATGAAAAATATTGATTTTGTAAAGTAAAATTTGTTTTTTTTTTATTTTTTAAACATGGATTTTTCGTTTTATTTTAAAAATATATAGTTATAGATGATATATAATGTAAATGATAGAAGATATATAATATACATGTTGATTTGATCTAATCTATTATCTATAATACTAATATTTAAGACTCATTATATGGAAAGTTTTTCATATGTCATTCATAAACAAAATTATATCTCATTTTTCATAATCTTAATATTTAAAGTAATCTTTTTAATTTAATTTATCTTCTAATTATTAATTATTTTTCCCAATCATATATTCATATCTCTCTTCCATTAACACAACAAAAATATTCTACAAAAATATTTTGATTGAAGTTATTTAACAAATAATATCTATGTTCTATAATACTAATCTATAATCTATCTATAATATTAATATTTAATACTCATTATATGAAAAATTTTTCATGTGTCATTTATAGAGAAAATTATGCCCCGTCTTTCATAATCTTAATATTTAAAGTAAGTTTTTGGATTTAATTTATCTTCTAATTATTAATTTTTTTCTAATCATACCTTCATATCTATCTTCCATTAACACAACAAAAGTACTCTATAAAATATTTCAATAGAAATTATTTAATAATAAAAAATAAAAAATGATAATTGAATGTATTATATCATTATAATAATTATATATATAATTATAGTATTAATGATAATAAAACTATTATAATTATGTTACCAAAAACAACTATTATAATTAGAATAATTAATGATAACAAGAAAATCTTAGCACATGTTTTTTTAAATGATCTTTATTAGATTTATATTATATATATATTTTCATTTTGAATTCAGATTATATTTCTTGTATTTGTTGTTATCAATATTTATGTTTTGAATTTCAAAGTTTTTTTAAAATTTTTATCTTTTTTGAAATTTTTTAATAAATCCGAATATCCATAAATATTAAATCTTGAAGAATGAGAAATGAAGACGCATGATGTGGATGAGAGACAAAACTCTAAATAATGACAGGTTAGGGAAAGTTTCTAACTTCAAATCTAGAACTTTTGAAAATAAAAAAGTATCTATTTACCTGTCTTACTATACTCTATTTAATTTTTTTAATTTAGACATTTCAACTTATCAATTCCACAATAGTTTCATATTAATTTGTTTGAAAAAATTAAAAAATAAATTCCACAATTTACACTTCTTTATGATGCTAATTATTTACTAATTTTAAAAAATAAATAATTACATTACTTTTTTATTAAAAATAATTGTACAATTGATATAATACTTTAATAATTGAGATGATGTAAATTAGGGTTATATATGTTTTTTTACTAATTATAGCATATTATTTATAACATATATTTTAGAATTGATATTTTAATTTACCAAAAGGATGTAGAAGGAAAGGATGTGTAATTGAAATCGCATAAATTAAATTTATCTTTATTTTTTATTAATTAGAAAATATATTTATATTTTTATAAGTTAAATATTTTAATTTACAAAAAATATATAAATGACTAAGGATGACCAAAAAGAACCTACTAAAGAGGTACACACATGGATTACTCACTATGGGGACAAAAATGGGGATATGTTTTGTCTTAATGGGATAGTCAACCGGAGTCCCGTTGTTAAATAGGACAGGAACAATAATATTACACCTTCATTTTTTCAATTATCTTTATTGGATTCGTATTTTGTATTCATTTTTATTTTTAATTTTGATTATGTTGTATTAGTAATATTTATTATTATAGATATTTATGTTTAGAATTTTAAAATATTTTTAGAATTTTTCTCTTTTTGTAATTCATTAAATAAACCTTGAATACCATAAATATTCAAATCTCCGTGAGAAATGGAAAATGAGAACTTGTGATGGGGATGAGAATGAGGATGAGATACAAAAATTTTAAACTAGGATGGGGTGTGGGACATGTCCCATATCTCATGAATATTCATTTTCATTTTTATAAATAACTCATGATATAATAAAAGTATCCACTTATTCTCTTTTATTGTTTAACAATTTTAGTCTTCAAAATACACAAAATTTTTATAAGACACTTTTTATTATTAGCTATGGGTCATCTATCGAGATTTTTTCACCCTATAAATATGATATTCAAATATGTTATAAAATATATGTCACGCTTATACTTTGTCTATTTATTTAATTATTTAACTATTAATTTATTTTTAAAATAAATTTATATACTCAATTTTTTATAAGATCTATTTACATAAATTATCATTTACTTTTTATAATGGTCAATAAATTATTTTTTTATTATCATCCTGTATATTATATCGTGTCAAATGACTAGTTAAATATAAATGTGTGTACAATTTTGCAAACGTGACTATAATTAGACTACACCATGCACCCGCATTTTCTCGCATTAATCTACCCTTCTACAATGTGTAAAGTAATTTCAGTGGTCATGAAAGTACTTGTCTGTATCAGCTAAATAATGTGAGTGTGACAAAAACCTACTTTTTTTATTTTTTGCCACTTGTGTGTAGAAATTTTCGAGGACAATAAGTTCATCCTAGAAAGTTCAAAAGATAAGAGAAGAAAGTGATTTGTAATAGACAATAATAGAAAAATGAGAAATGGAATAGAGTAAATTAGTAAAACACGTTATCTCGTTATTCAAATTGTTTAATAATCGAAACGAAAGAAAATACTAGCTATCCCTGGCCGTTCATACTTCAATTAATCTTAAATACACTTTATTGAAATACACTTCGGTGTTTTCTGTACACGTTTACAATTTGAATACAATAAATTTGATTACCCCCTTCTCTACCATCATCTGGAACATATAAAATAATGTCTAACTCAGTTTGGACTGTGTATTTGGGCTCTTTGGTTGAGAAAGGCAATTCAAGTCTTACAATTGGATTCAAATCGTGCAGCTGTTATCGAGTTGCAAGGTGTTGTCCCTTTTAATCCGTACATACAATTTTTGATGAATTTGACACACAAAAAAAAAAAAACTTTGATGAAAGGCTTCAAAATTGACTACGAGAAAACATTCTCCCTCTTAGGCATAAACCCTAAATGATAGGGTAAAACTTTTTTTGTCCGAGTAGAACTATGTTTATTTGTCCATAAAATTTTTACACCAAATACAACATTTATATAAATATATAATATATTAATCTGACCTCAATAAACAATATTACTTCATACTTAGTTGTACTCACGTTCTATAAATATATAGCATATATATCTCCCCTTGATACACAATAACACAATACTTTATTAGACTTGTACTCACGTTAATATCCGATGTTATATAGCGTGATCTCAAAGTCATTTCTCATCTAAGGTACATTTATAGTTCTATCTTCTAGGTAAGAATCTATCAACGTAGATAGCGAAGCAGAGGCAGATCTGTGTGTAAGAAAATACAGAAGAATTAACTTCTGAACAAAATTCATAATCACAATAAACTGCATAATTTGAGTCCATTCACTAGTATAATTGAGTTGTTGAATTAAAGAAGGAAAAATTGTAAATCAATAAAAAAATTATTGAGTGGCTGAGATAAAGAGCTATGCCACAGAAGTTTCATCTGCATGTGTGCAGATACAGCACGTTGTACACACCAACACCAACTTTCAAAATTAATCTTATATTGATAATACATGTACTTTGCACTATATTTGTATATCCGATTTCAATATTTCCTTTTAAAAGCGTTTATGTTGACACGCAGAGGCAGAATTAGAAAAGTATCAATGTGATATAATTTCGTTGCTTTGAACTTTTTGAACAGATAGACAAAATTTATCCTTAGATATTGAAATGTGCACATAAAAGAATTTTATATACTATGCATTAGAATTTTTTTATTTTGGACTACTCCAAATTATAAGTAGGTCGACTTTGATCCTATTGAAAGAATAATGAAAAGTTACTTAACATCAAATATTATTTGTATAACTTTTATTTTGCACAATATTTTTACACCCAATCTATTACCATTAAATTTTATAGGACCCACATTTAAAAATAAAAAGTGTTATTTTTCACCCTTGAATTTGAATGAGTTGTATAAAAGTCGTATCAAGGAGTTGTACATATAATACAACTCTAGCTTAACTAATAAAGAAGCAACTTTATTCTCTCGGTGCACACTATGGTGAAGCACTCATTTACTACTTCACCATGATATCCTTAAGTGGTCCATAATCAGGAGGCATGTGGCAGTGGAAAAGTCAAAATGAGTTTGAACAATTCAGCAAATTGATTGTTTAATGAGATACCCGATGGTGATTAAGTCTTAAACATAATCAATTTTTTGTTAATTAAACCTTTAACGACACGAGCTTCAAAATTAAAAAAAAAATGGAAGAAACCCCAATGTTAGGACATCATCCCCAACTTGGTCGACCCCGGAGGAGTATGATACTGATGCAGCTGAGCTCCGCCCTTCCAACATGTGCCTGCCCTTCAACTGTTGTAGTTCGACCTCCGCGACATGGCCCTGAAACACAACATTTCTTTTTTTTTTTTTTAATTTTATTTTTAAAGAACACCAAGAGTTTATTTAATCACTGTCCTAAAGACATTGATAATAAAAAATGAAAAGTTTTATATTAAAAATATATATTTTTATGTTTTCAAAGTGTGGAATCCACACAACACAAAACTTTTAAACGTTACCTTTTTTAGTATCTTTAAGTGCACTCGATAGCAAAATCCGAACACTAATTACCTTATTAATACGTTGTTTTAAAACTACTAGCTTCCACCTCACTTTAACCCTTGTAATAAAAGACTCTACATAGGTCATTCATCCATTAGTCCATCCCACTATTCCACCATGAAGCATAATTGATAATAAAGTTTGTAACGGAAAATGAAAAACAAAGTGAGGGAAGGTATGTCATTGAAAACAAAAGCACACCTGATGCATGTTGAATTGGCTTTGTGCGACAAAGTCAGGTTAGATTTTAATTTTAAATTCTAGTTTCTAAATGAATTATATCTAATTTGACTTGTTCATTTGATAATATTTAAGCCTTTTTTCAAGGCTTAGTTTATCTTTTTCATTAAAAGTATGACTTTATACTAAGAAAAATATTATTTATATCTATTAATATCATATTTGTGTCAATCGATCACATATCATTTATCATTAAATGAGATGTGAACCTCATTTGAATGAGGTTCACATCTCATCCAATGATGGATGAGGTGTGAGTTGACATGATCTCCCACATCCAAGTATAAATAACATAACTCTTAATACTAATTAAGGCCTTTGCAAAAAAATCTACTACTAAACAGGCTAATGAGATTTTAAATAATTTAAAAGCAACATACTTTTAATAGATTAGAAGACATGTATTTTTAAATAGGCTGATAATTTAAGCTATTTATTTGGGTTAAATGCATTTTACTCTATTGTACTTTAGGTGTTGTGCAATTTAGACCTTGATATTTAAATCCGATGTAATTTGACACTCTAGATTTTAATTTGTAGACTATATACAAAAAAAAAAATTATATTAATTTAACATCCATTTCCACGTTAAGTGGTCATGTAAGTCACGTGATGCATTTAAAGGACAAAAATTCCCTTTCCTTTTTATGAAATTTCCCCTACCCAAACCCAAACCCAACCCTTTCCCTAACCTAAACATGCACCCTTTCTCCAAATTCCCCACTTTGAAATGGAACCCTAGCAACACCAACATAACAACATATCCCTTTCTCCAAGTTCCCTTTTCTCCACCTTTCTAAGCTTGAATCTCAAACCATTGCTGTGAAATTCCCATTCAATGTTAGCAGGGAAGCTCCACTATTATGAATTGCAAATTCAAAAACCCACTGCTACGTGCTTCAAGCCTGAAGAACCTAGACACATAATCTGGTGAGTCAAAGAATTGACACATACACATTGTGAATTGTGAATCATGAACTTCACCACTTCCATCAAACCTTACATCGTGAACCCTAATTTGAACCCAAGCTTGTAAGGTTCGTGGCTGAGTAGCCGACTCGTGGTGGTAGAGATGGAGCTCAATGACACTGGGCTCATGGCGCTTAGTGGTGTCCTTGAGTTGGAGGTGAGAGAGGTTGTGCTAAAAATGCAACGACTATGACACAATGAAGAAGATGATGGCTGGGGGTTTGCAAGCGTGCTTGGTGGTGACGTAGTGGTTCCAAGGTGAGGCCAGGCGGAAGCAAGGACCTAACCTACAACATTCTCTTCTTGTATTTCTTCATCTTGATTCTTTTTGGTTTTTTTCTCTATTATTTTTTACTAATCTACTGCTGAATAAATTATAGGGTGGATTGGTTTGTTTTGGTCTATCTTATTTTTTTGTTGATGGGTGTGCTTTGTGGTTGTTTCGAGATTGAGGAAACCACTTAGTTTAAATCTAAGGTGCATTTTTTTTTATCTTACTTCCAAAATCAAATTCTAAGATAAATTACAAAAAAAAAACATAATTTTTTTCTTAAACATGATGGTTGGTTAATTAATCAGATCCTAGAAGACACAAGTGAATATGGAAGAAAGAAACTGCATGTGGAAAAATCAAATTCAAACTCTTCACCCCTCTCTCTCTCTTATTTTTTGTGTTTTCATTTTATTAGATTAGATTTTGTTACTGACTAGAGTCTTGTTCTGCATCAAAAAGTTCTTGCAGTGCCCGACTGCTCCTTGTATTGCACTTTGCAACTCTTCCATGGAAGATGCATCACCCTAATAGGTTAGGGTAGGATTATATTTTATAAAAGGGAGATGGTATTTTTGTCCATTAAATGTGTCACATAACTTGCACATAACTATCTAATAGTGAAAATAGATGTCAAGTTAATGGAAGGGCTTTTTCCACACTCTACGAAGTCTAGGGTGATTGGCAGGATTTAAAAATCATGATCTAAATTGTATAACACCTAAACTACAAGGGGTAAAATGCATTTCATATTTATTTTAGAGTAAATAACCTTTTTGATTCTAACATTTTCAATTTGGCATTAATTTGGTCTTAATAAATTTTTTTATATCAATACAGTCCTAATATTTTAAATTTTGATATCAATTTTTCATTTATTGGATTTCCACTTTCATGAAATGGCTAAATTGATGTAGAAATAAAAACTATTGGACTAAATTGATGTCCAAACTAAAAAAAGTAACTAAATTGATGTCAACAAATTTTTTAGAATTGAATTGATATAAAAAACTGGTTAGATCAAATTGATGTCAAATTAAAAATGTTATGAGCATAAATATTGTTTACTATTTTATTTTAATTCATTATAAATAAGAATAATTTATAGAGTAATTATGTAAGCCGATCCATTAAATTTAAAAAGATTTTAAAAATTAAATCATAATATTTTTTAACTAGATAATCATTTAAAAAAGTTTTAATCTAACTTATTTATTAAATAAGATAGATTAAGTTACGTCTAATACAAGTGAATTCATATATGCATTTCATGGCTGCAGGCCACGTTGCCGTGTCTATTTTTACTGCTAGGTGCATGAAGCATAATTTGATTTCAAGATTCAAACTTTATATTACACAACGAAACGTAGAATACGAACACGAGCAAAAAATTAAGGAAGGCCATCCAGGTGGTGCTGGCCAGCTTTGCTTTGAGTTCTTTTCTTGACATCTTTCCTGACTTTGGAATTGCATGAATGAAGTACACTCTGTGGAGTCTTTTGTAGAACACTACCTGTTCAGGACAAATACCATTCTCTTAATTGTTGGATGCAAGTAACATCATAGAAATTACTACATATAGTTCATATGACTTTTTCTTTTTCTTGCAGGCTTCAATTACATGTTTCATTGATTGTACAAACGAGCACGACTTCTTTTTGGAAATGAATAATTTTATGCGCGTGTTTTCATATCATGTATAAAGCAAAATAAAAATAAACATTTTAAATAAAAGTTATTGATATATAGATCTTTCTCAAAAATTTCAGGACTTTAAATTAATATGGCATTTCTTTTTAACTCTCTTACACGACTTCGTTACATAAAAGCCACAAGAGAGGTTTCATTTTTTTTTTTCATTTACTTGTATATAATTGTTGGGGAATTTATTTACCACATGATTCACATATTACTCAACTACATGTTAGTAGATACTTTCACTTTTTAACTAAACTGCAATTTTAACAGTGTAAAATATTTTTATAGAGCCATTTGAATGTGTCATTAAAAATATTTGACTCTTATCATTAATTATAATCCTAAAAGTCATACAAAATCATTAATTATAATCCTAAAAATCATACAAAAAATAAAATATGATTGACTCATCATAATGTAAAATACTGTACTTGATATCCTAAAAAGAAACTTTACATGATAGTATATTAAAATTAATCTTTATGTCAAAAAAATATTAAAATTAATTTATTTATTGTTATGATTAGTTATTTAAGTTATTTTATTATAATGTGGAAACAAATGTTTAGATTAAAAAAATGTACACCGATAACTTTCACCGTAAATGTTGGTGGATCAAAATCGAAATCACATATACTCATAGTATTTGTGATAGAAAATTATTATAATTCCACCCCTTAATATTTTATTTCAAGTTACATATATTTATAATTTTTCAAATTAATTCTCTAACACAAATCAATTCATGCTTACACATCTATTTAATCAATATGATGAGTGTAATGCCCGGTGGCAAGGGAGGAGTCATTGCCGATGCAAGAAGGTGCGAACAAGGAGTGGCTCTTGGCAAGACCTCTAAGTGGAGGGGTACATGAATGGACTGATTACACACCAGGAATGAGAGGATCCTAAGCTGTATGGTATGAGAGTATAAGTTAAGGATATCTTATATGAATTGATTGGTACTACTTATGCCAATAAAAATGCATCTTCTTTTTGGAGCCTATCACGAAAGAACTCCATGGTTAACGTGCTTAACTTGGAGCAATTTTGGGATGAGTGACCTTCTGGGAAGTTTTTCAGGAAGTGTGTGAGTGAGAACAAAGCACGTTAAAAAGCCGTGTTAGTTTGTGACATCATCAATCTATAAGGTGGGGATATTACAATGAGGAGTTAACCCTAAACTTTAAACCCTACAATTATAAAATTAAAACATGAATACATCAAATCACACAATAAAATTCAAAATTATATATGATCGCGCACAAATATATACCCTTTAGCCATAAACTCCTTTACATCCCCTTTGGTAAGATCAAAACCGTTTGATGATCTCACCACAAAAACAACTGAACTTCACCAGCAACATCATCCTTTAGCCTATACACATCGATTGGTTCGGTTCCATTGAGAACATCATATATTATATTGCTTAATAATTATAATTAATGACCCTAATAGTACTATAGTCAATTATTGTTTCAATTGATATATACTTATGGGACAACAGCTGCATCTACAATGGAAGGGTGGCTCACAAGAAGGCCTTCAAGTTCTCCAGGGGGCACCTAATTATAGGATATATATACAAATTAAAAGAATAATTAAGCATAATTGTTACCCTACCCAAATTTTGTAAAACTATGAACATATATACCTGGAAGCCTTTAAATTGATGAGTTCCTTCACCCTATCAATGATGAAAATATCGTCATCATAATCTATAGCCAATATCAGGTATGAAGCCAACCCTCTACATCAATAGTTCCTATTGTGGCCCTCTCATCATTCAGGTATCCTGAAAATTAATGTGAGTATGGTATAAGTATGCATATAATTACGTTATATATATAATTATTAGTTACATGTATAAAAGTTCTAGTTTAAGCTCAAAGCAAGTAGTTCGAACTTATCCGTATCAAAATATGCTTGATTATTTAGCATGTATTTATAATAGAATAAAACATATTTTTTTAACAAATCTCAAGCATGTATATAACTGGTATGACTATCCAAATACTTAATTTTTTTTTTTTGGATAATCATCTTCCTTGTAGTACAAGTTAGGGTTTTCTCCATCAACTTGTTGAGCCACACCTGTCACCGTGCTTTTATGCATTAGAACCACACCTTTGGGTAACCCCGTTGTGCTAGAGGAGATGGCAGAGCCACCTCATCATTGGGGTTGATTGCCACCTTGGGCAAAAGCCCCACCTTGAGAAACTCCTGAGAGTTTCATGCAATTCTTTGGCGGGTCGTCGACAATTATCACCATGAAGATGTTGTCTTCTCCTTCCTGTTTTTTGCACGTGTATGGCGAGAATAATGATGATTTTAGCCTTGGAGGCTTTGATTTGGTTCATGATTTCAGTGGAGGTGTAGGGTTGGTGGTGGTGGGGACAACGCCGAGCATGGAGGCCGCCATGAAGGAAAGACGAATTCGGGGAGTTTGGGAGGAGGATCATGATAATGCTGCATTTGCGGATTTCGAGTTCGCAAGGCTGCGAAGTTTCTAGAAGTGAGGTAGGTTTCGGCATAGGTGTATGTCTTACCAGGTAGCAATGGGCGGTTGGCGACTTTGGGAGCTCTTGGAAGCAGGAGTGTGTGGAGGGATGGTGTTGGGTATGGGTATGTCTGGTAATTTTGATTTGAAGATATGGGTAGTTTCAAAATGTTGCTTGGAGGTGGCATTAGGTGTACAACTTTGATGGGTAACAGAGAAGTTGCACTGATAGCATGGCTAATTAGTTGTTAAAAGGGTGTTTGGTTTGTGAAAATATTTCCTATTTCCATTTTCTATTTTCATTTCATGAAAACGATTTTCATTTTTAGATTTCAAACATTAGGAAATGCATTTTGTTTATAAAAGCAGTCTGTTTTCAAATAGAAAAAACAATGAAAATATGTTTGGTGTAGGCATTTTCAAAATGTGAATAAGTTCAAAATCAAATTTAAAAAAAATTATATTTGTTATTAAAATCACACCATTGTATTATAAAAGGAAAACAAAATCACACCATTGTAAGTGGTTAGATACCACGTTGACAAAAAAAAAAATCTTATGGAAAGCACCAAAAAATTCTTATGCTTCAAAATGTCCCCTGCATATCCTCGTCTTCTTTAACATTGTGTGCATCCATGGAAACACTCATGCCTAACTCATTCTCGAGTCACAACATTACTCTCCACGTAGTGCCTCCGCATCTGCTTAGCGCAAGTCGACGGAGCGCAAGGCATGGCTCTTAGAGCATCGATGGCAGTGACAAGGCGGGTTCAATGGTGATCTGAGTGCATGTTTCAATCTTGCTCCTCTACCAACGCGTCCATGAGTGAGCATAAAAACCCAATGGCGAATGGCAACCGCTTGATTCGCGATGACATGGCAACGGTAGCGGCATCGATGGACGGAGGAGTCGGAGTTTAGCAGGCAGCAAAGCATGGTCGTGATCCCCTACCGCTGGGTGGCCATTAGCATCATCGACTATAGGAGTCGTGGTAGCCATGGTGAGAATCTCAGTTCACTGTCTGGAATAGTGTAAGCTCTGATGAAGCATTGAAGAAGTACGAAAAGAATAATGGTTCTCTTGTGATAAGATTCGAACGCGGTTGCTACCGTGAACACCCGATTTTGTCCTCTTAAAATTAAAATCCAAAATTTGCAATAAATTTTCTTCATAATTTTTTCATTTAGTTCTTTTGAAGAAAAGTTTTGTTCAACTCATTTCCATTTTAATCTCTTTCAACCTATTTCATTGTTCAACCCATTTTAATTACAGCCCATAATTTGTTGGTCCATGTCCATTCAAGAAAAATTCCTTATAGTTCATTTCATATTAGAATAAAATAATAAAATAAAAATAAAAATCAAATGACAAAAGGGAAGGGACAGAGAGGAGTCACGGACTCCATCGATTCCTTGCCAATATACACCCTCTGAAATAAAACATGGACCCGATAAGCCATGGGGATGGGAGAAATGTCAATTTTGGACATCATCATTTGGGTTGCAAGTGACAAATTCTCTTTCGGTGAATGAGCTGGATACATAGGAGAAAAGAGGGCAGGAGGCAGGGGGTGACATTTGGAATAAAAACCATAAACACCCAATCTCACCAGGGCGGAGACCACTAGCAATCCATAAATTACAAAACCAAAATCCGAGACACCAATTCAAATTACATCAGCTATCAGTTCATCAACAGTTCATCTCAATTCACAAAAGTCCCAATCCAGTTAACAAATATAAATTTCAACATAAAAAAGGAGAGAACAAGGTAAATCCAGGAGTGACAGGATCATCATCATCATTCAAAAAATAACAAAAAAAAAGAAAAAGGAAGAGGCCGGCAGTCTTCCCCACCACCGCGGCCTAATATCATCATCATCTTTGCATCATCATCATCCTCCCTTCACTTCATCGCAGCCTCCCCAACCATAACCACCGTGAATCACCCTCTTTCTCCGCCACCACTGCCCACCGGCCCCGTCGCGCTTTTGAAACCCCGTTGCCACCGCATCTCACCCTCAGGCCACCCTCACCTGAACCGGGCACCTCCGTAGAACACTCCATACCCATCAGCCCACCATCGCTCATTTATGGCTCCGGCATCGCCCGGTCATCTTCCTCCCATCATCATCATCGCGGCCAAATCCTCCTCTTACCTTCCAGATCTCACACCGCCACCATGCATCCCCTCCCTAGGCTTCACCCTAACCTCCGATCTCTTCTTCCTTCCCGCAGCTCAACGTGCCGATCGCCTTCCGCCACCCGATCCGCTCCGCTGGCACCACCGCGAACCACGCTCCAGACCCGGCCGCCATCGCGTGTCCCATCGCATCCTCCGTAGCGTGCACCGCCAACCAAATCGGCTCCATGGTGGAGGCGCGATGGCGGTTCCCTCCGTCCTTTCCTTCTCCTCGCGAGTGATGCTACCGTCTCTCTCTCTCCTTCTCTCTCTCTCTCTCATCCATCTTTGTTATCTCCTCAACCCTATTTTTTCTTTCGTGTGTGAAGTGTGGTGTGTGTATACCCGTTGTGTAGAGGTGTGGGAGTGGGTAGAATATGTGTGAGTGCGCGTGTGTTTGAGTGTGTGAGTGTGGGCTAGGTGAGTTAGTTCATGTGTGTGTGGGTGTTTTAGTGGTGAGAGAGCTGTGAGGCAGGGAGTTAAAATTAGATCAAAAATTTATTTTTGTTATATTATTGTCATTATAAATAGTTTTAGTTAGTATCGTTTTATAGTTGTTGGACCAGTTTGGGTTGTGCTTTATTTTCATAGGATTAAGTTTAATTAGGATTTTTTTATTATTGCAGTATTCTTTAATTGTTATTTGGATTTTTATTTTCATTAGTTAGATAGGTGTTGGGTTCGATTGGATATTTTATATTTTTAGTCAAGTATTATTGTTATTTTTGTTATTTTTCAGATTAAGTGTTGTTTATTTTTTAAAAATATAAATAAAATAAAAATGAGTGTTCTGAGTTTATGTTTTCCCTTTCTTTAGGTGTTGTCCTTTTGTTTTAAAAAGAAAAAGGTGGTTATCATTTAGTTTGGGTCAAAGAAAATAGGCTTACCAAAAATTTTAATTGGGGTTCAAAATGAATTCTTGAGAATTTTGTTCTTTTTTTAACAAAATAAATGAAATGATCATTAGATGATATTTTGAAGATGTGATTAACGAGTTCGTGACGACTTGTTGATTTCTATATCTGGAATATTTAGCGTGACAGCTTGATATTCTTAAACCCCTTTTCATAATAAAATCAATCAACCAATAATTATTTTTAACAGAACTACGTGACTTTGAATTCCCCATTGCACCAGGATACGTAGAAGGGGCGATTCCGATCCCTGTCAAGTCAAATTTAATTTTTTTGTAATTTTGTCTTATTTGTAAATTCTTCTTTATGAGATATTTTATTTAATTTAAACAATCATTTCTTTAGGAAATATTTCATTTCAAATAAAAAGGGTTAATTTAGTCGGGACGGCTTGTTAACTCATATTCCTGGACATCTGAAGTTGTGACAGCTGATGTTCCAAATTTTCTTTAAAAGTATGCCCCCTTTTATATTTTATTTTACTTTGGTAAAAAATATCAAAATAAATTTTTATCTTATTTGTAAATATTTATAATTCACAACAGATTTTCATTTTCATACATTTAGTTTAAATTTGTTACTTATTTGTGAAATATTGTATTTTGAATAAAAATGTTAATTTAACCGTGACGGTTTGTTAACACAGTATTTTAACACCAAGTTGTGACAGCTTGGTGTTTCTCAATTTATTTTTAAAGTTTTGTTGTAAATAAAAATATAAAAATGAATGTTTTGAAAGGTTATTAATAATTTGCACAAATCAATTAAGGTACCGTCTAAAGACGGGTGTATTAGGGGTGCGTAGGACTAAAATCTTACCCTTCCCTATGCATAACCGACTCCGAGCTCAAATCTTGTTTCAAAGACCAATTTTTAATAAAGCGGGTTTTTCCATGTTTTCCCAATTTAAATAAATTTGGTGGCGACTCCAATTTTAACAGTAATTTTTCGCCGTCCCCGTCGATCCGGTTGCGACACTTACCATGAAGGGAAGAGATTTCTTCATATTCACTATTATGTCACCGTGTTTTCAAATGAAAACATTTTCCACGAATGACAAGAAAAGATTGAACACGTCAAAATGACATTTCCAATTTGCGGCTCTTTCAAGAAATATTTTCAAGCAAATGTTTTCTCTAAATCCATCCAAACATGTTTTCATGATCGTTTTCCATTTTTGTTGAAAATGAAAACGAAATCCTGTAAACCAAACACGCTCTAAATGTGCAACTAATTTAACTATTAATTTGAAAGTGCGTTATTGGAAGTAATGAGAGGGTTGGGAGAGTGGTGAATTGAAGAACAAAGAAGAGGAATATTATGGGTAATATAATAAGGGTAATTATATTTCAACACTTATATAGGTGTAGACACTGATGTGGGCCCATATAAGTGTAAGAGGAGTGATAGAGAGAAATAAGTTGAAAAAAGTAAGTGATGAGATCCATATATTTTATAAGTAGGGTGTTTGAGTGTTTGAGAATATTAGGTGTTGGAATAACAAAATTGTGGTAGATATGTGGAGGAGGATCAAGGCATAAGAGTTTTCACGTTGAAAAAAAATTAAAACCTGAGGCATCTTAATTATTAGGTTGTTCCCTTAATCATGGAGCCTCTTTTAGATACTTACCTAACTAGATTTATGTCAGTTTAACATTGGAGATCTATGAGTAAACTTTGAAGCATAATGCACTATGTAAGGCTAGTTATAGCTCTATCTAACTTAAGGGTAGTGTTATTTACATAAAAAATGTTATTTGAACACCATTAGATGTGACAAAGGTATGCACTAATCTCATCCATTCATCATATCCAATGACCAATAAAATGGATATCCCAATAAATATTCACAAGTGGTTTAAATAACACCATTCATTTGTGTTATAATTTATAGGGTTAAATGCATTTTACCCCCCGCTTTGCCGCGTTGTGCAATAGACCCTATTTTTAAATCTGTATTCGGCACCTAGTTTTTATAGACCTGTAAAAAGGCCCTTCTATTAACTAGACATCCAATGTCACTAAATGGTCATGTGCTAGTCACATGACTCATTTAGTGGTCAAAAATACCCCTACCCTTTTATCAAATTTCCTAAATCCTATCCCTATCCTAAATCTTCCCCATTCAAGGACCACATACCTTCGAAGACAGAGCACTCAACACTGTGATGGTATTGAGCTCTCTCTCCCTCTGTTGCTAGATTACACTTCACGCACCACGCCTACCTTTGTCATCTAACTTTAACACACACACACACAAAACCAATGACCCATCCCCTTTAGCCACCAAAATCCCTTTAAAAATAGAAATAAACCATCAAATACACTAAAACCCATCATCCCAAACGAAAATCAAAAGATCCAACCACACAAAATTGAATCATCCACAGCCAAAGAAAAAATTGTCACAATAAAAGTATAGAAACAACAACATCTAACAAAATGTAAGAGATAGAAGGAAGGGGTAGCTGTTCCTTACACCTGCTACACCGCCGTGCTCCACCACTACCCTTTAACTGCAAAACCAAATGATTCTCTCCTCCCATCCTTAGTTGCGAACCCATCACCCAGCTTGTCCTCGAATCTCGCCATGAACCTTCACCATCCTCCGTTGAGCCTTAGCCAGGAACCATTTTCGCCTTTCTTCCCTCCGTAATCCTCTTGCGACAATCGCGAGGTCACTCTCATCACCATTGAGCCCAGCCACCACCATTTTCTTTCCTTCTTCACGTCAAATCTGAACCACCGAATGCACACACCCTTGATCTTTGAAACCGTAGAAGCCACTCTTTTCCCTTTCACCGTCGTCACCAGCCTAGCCATTTTGGTAGCCCTTCCACTCGATCCATCACTCTTCATCTTCTTATTCGTTGGGTCTTTCCTCTTTGCTAGGCTTCTTCCTCTTCAGAAAAATGGTTCAGATTCAATTTGAACTTGGGCTTGAGTTAAGATTCGGTTTGATTGGGGCTTGGTAGTTAGCTCAGATTTTATTTGAATTTTATCCAAATTAGGGTTCAAATTTGGGGCTTTACTTCAGCTTTGAAAGGTGGACATGACAATATTTAAATTACTCATTTTATATAATTTTATATACAAAAATAAGTCTTTTTAAACTTTATTCTACTTCAGAAAATATATGGTATGTCAAGGTGTTACTTAAGATTATCTATCATCATTTAATTGATAAAATATTAAATAAGAGTGGGTTAAGGCCTTAAGAGACTAACATAATTCACATTTTACAATATTGGAGATTAATTTAACTCATTTTAAAAGTCAAGACTAAAATAACTCATAAATATAAAATAAAGGACTACAATGAACTTTAACTCGATAATAAATGTAGATTCTAGTTTTCCTGTGTTTTATTTATTTAAAATTTGATAATGGCTGTGCCTATTTTCTTATGCATTTCGTTCTTTTCGTATTTGCGCTAAACAGTTGACCTCTTGATATAATAAGATGTGTTGAGAAGAGGCAGCTCGCTCCTATCTCTAAATTTTTTTTTTGTACATTTAATTAAACAAGCTCATCGTTCCTTATGGAAGCCTAACAAAGTATTCAGAATGATTTATAGTTCAAAGTAAATAAAATTATAAATAATAATTCCTGTGCATATGTAATTGGTTTAACTGTCCAATTAATCAAATAAAATAGTGATAAGTGTATTTTAAGATCAAAGTCTACATTTTAAACAATTTATAATTTGAATTTGGTTGAAAAGTTTTAAAAATAATTGTTTTTTTAAAAAAGAAGTAATCATAATCAAACATGACTATTGTATAAGAAATTATTGCATATTCCTATAATGCTATATGTAAAATTGTTCCTATTTTATTTAAGGCTTATTTTTTAGTTACAAATTATGATAGAATTCACTATTAACTTATTTATTTATTATTATCTTTAATTTAAAGTTTAAAATAAAATTTGAATGGAGGCTAATGATAATTGGCAACATATAGAATGTACCAAATCATATATAAAATGCGGTTTGTGTGGTATATCGACTTAAATTTGGTGTATCATACACATTAATTCAACAGCAAAAGTTTGGGGGTCTATACTTGCTCCAAAGACATGTGATGCATTGCATGAACATCTCTCTCCTGCTTTCCGTCACTCGCATCTCTCTCCCTACGCCGCCATGGCAAGTGCCACAAATTTTATTTATTTCAAATCCAAATGTAATATTTATTTTAGATGCTCTATTAGGACTGTTTGACATGCTCAATATAATAAGACCTGATAATATAAAGTCTTATAAACTGTTAATACTATATAATATTTGGTGTTACATTGTATAAGATATTATATTTTATATTATATAATATTATCATTTATTTACAGATAACTCTAATTATATATAAATATTAAATAAAAAATAAAACAATGATATTTGTTAATTACTCAAATTTATTAAAAATGAATAATATTATCATTTATTTGAAAATAATTCTGACTGTAAAAAAATTAAATAATTGTTAAGTTAATAGCTTTTTAGTATTTTTTATCATAATTATTTAATGTTTAATTTACTAATAAATATTAAATTAAATTTTTTATTATTAATCCTTACTTTAATATATCACATATTATTTGCTTATATATTTTAATAGTATATAATTTACAATTTATTTTTATATCAAATAAAGTTTATTATTTATTTAAAATGTTTATTAAATTATTTAATATTTATTATTTTATTTGAATAATTATTTTATCATTTAATATAAAATTATAATTATTTAATATAATTTTTATTATTTTATATTACTTATTTTATTTTAATAATTATTTTATTTATTATATTATTTAATTAAATAAGTAAAACAAACCTTCTATATTAAAAGCTAGTCAGACCTTATTCTCTTCCTAAATATGATTAAGTTATCCATTGTTTTAACATATAAGATAAATTAGATGGATAATCTTATATAATATATTGCTTGCACCAAATAACGTATAAAGCTATTATATATTATATTATCTTATCTATCATGCTTATATAATATGTCAAATAGGGTCTTAGTATAAAAAATATTTACATATAGTAATTTAATTATGTATTATTATAAGGTTAAAATAATTAGTTTGATTCTTATCATATTTCAAAATAATTACTATGCGATGGCACCGGGGCCAGCCATATCCCTGACGCTGGCGCCCATATCTCCGCCATGCGGTCGCCGATGCTTCTAGTCGGAAGAAAGTTGTGCTTATGGAGAAGCAAGAGAGAAATGCTCATGTAGTGCATCACGTCTTTGGAGCAATCATACACCCTCAAACTTTTTGTATTAATGGACGTGTGGTACACCAAACTTGAGAGTCGGTGTACCACGGAAAGAGCCTAAAGTGAATGCATATAAGGAAATTCTAGAATACAATAACTTCTCTTGCCTTCAAGTGCTAGGCTTCTTTTTGGTTTAATTAATGGCTTTTTGCAATAAGTGTTTTTAGAGTACTGGCTAAAGATTTAAAAGACAAATATTTTATATTGAGAACATAAGTTTTTATGTTTTTAATATATAAATTTTTTTAAAAACTTTTGAAACTTCCTATTTTTTATTCTCTTAACTAGTATCTTTATTGAAAATGATTTTACTAACCAGTGTTCTAATTTTAATGCTCTAAGAACACTTATTAAAGATACTTGAAAATGTAAGATTCAAAATATTATAATGGGTTTCGTATTTTAAAGATTTTGTCAAATCTTTTATTTTTAACTTCATAATTCCTTACCAAAAAAAACTTCATAATCAATACCCTTGGAAAATTCTTGTTGGAAAATGAAAAAATTCTTAGTTAATTAGGCATGGCAGGCATGGCACATGTGTACGAAGCCCCAGCAACGAGAACGTGGGGGAAGTGAAATGACGATTATTCATTTTTGTTTTGTACAGGGCAGGCATTGAGCTGGCCAGTCAATGGTCTCAACATTGAAGTCTGACGCACGTGGATTTATATATCCACGCCATGTACATGTGTTAATTAATGACAACCCAGGTTTTAATTTTGTTTGGACCAAAAAAATAATAACAATAATAATAATAATAATAATAACCCAGGTTTTGTTTAGCACAGCTTTTTATTTTTTCCGGTGTGCTGTTTAATTAGCACAATTTATGTATAGTGTAACAGTATTTTAGATATCCAAAGATTTGTTTCAACAGAACCGTTAAGAATATGTTTAAATTTTCATTTGGATTCAGGCTCAATAAAAAAAAGCAAGTTTAATTTTTATATTTAAGCTCAACGGCCAAAAGTTTATCAAGTTTGAGTTAACTTAGGGTCTCTTCAAACTTGACGAGCAGCTCAAGTTCGATGAAAGAGAAAACTTGAATTAGATACAAGTTAATCTATTAAGGTTACTAAATTATGATATTAGTTATCAGAACATAGCCATGAGAAGATAATATATACATTGAGTCGAATATAATAAAACAAAAATTTGACTCATTTAACATATAGGCTCAAACATTTAATTCAAGCTTGATTCATAAGCTCATGATCAAGTTAAGTTTATTGAGTTATATATTAATAAATCAAGCTAAAAATAGTTTAGTTTGATTCCAACCCTCACCACAAGATAAACCTCTTGTAGCACTTATATTTTTTTCATTTTATAAAACTTTTGAAACCTTACATAATTAAAGAGAACAAACGGCTAATTAATCACTTGAACTGGCAAAGCCATAGTATACAAAGAAAAGTTTTTTTTTTTGTTACAATACAAATAAAAGTATTTGATTCTAATACAATGTTTTTACAAAGTTTTTATTTTTTTTTTAGAATATAAATAATAAGAATTAGAAAAAAATATTATTCCCAATTGAATCATATCAAAATCATTTAAATATACTTTGAAGATAATAATATTTTTTATATTTTTTAATTAGATACAAATTTTAATTTTTTTCAAAACATGTATGGAAGATAAATATCCATATTATTTGTTTGAAAATTAAGCTACATATAAGTATTAGATATTAAATATGATATATGATTATAAACATACAAATTTAGGTTTATTTTATCCCTAAGTAATTATCTTCCTAATTCACTTAAAGGAGATAAAAAAAAAAGTTACTTTTATTCATGTGAAAACTTTGGGATGACAATAAAAATTGAGAATATACTTTAAGGTAATTAAGTAAATAAAATGTTGCAAACTTGATCCACATTCTAGTAATAAACTCTTGCATACCTCAATGAACTATAGGAAATCATGAATTCAACTCTCCTCCCATAATATTTTAGTTAAAAAAATGACTATAATTAGGTTACAACACCCTCATTTTATCTTATTAATAATATACATTTTTACAACGTGTAATGTAATTTCAGAATGTCATGAAAGTACTTGTTATCAGATAAATAATGTGGTTGACACAAACCTACTTTTTCACTTGTCTACAATACGGGTGGAAATAGTTGAGGCACTTTGTCAAGGAATTTTGATCTAGCTTATATGTGATCCAATTTAGTTTAATCTATTTAGTAAATAAATTAGATCAAGATTTTTAAAAATCCCTTTTTAGTTAAAGAGTTATAGATAATGAATAAAAGAGCCCATTGAACCTAAACAATTGAACCATTTATATTATCACTATCAGTAGTCTTTAAAAAAATCTAATGATAATATAGAAATATTTTAATCTATTTAAAAATAAACCTTTTTTTGTCCTATTTAAGCAAGATTTTGACCTTTTTAATAATATTATTTTTTTGACATATTTAGAAGTTTGTTTTCATCCTATTTAAGAGCAAAAGTTTTATGGTCTAGTTAAAATTTTCATTATCAAGTAAGCTTTTAAATAGATTGCTAGATTTGGCCATACTTATAAAAAGTTCATGCTAAGATTATAAAAAAGAAAGCCTATGACACCTTTCATAAAATTAAAAAAAAAAAACTATGACACGTTATCACTTTAATTTTTTGTGAATATAGAACCAACTTATTTAAATCAAGCTCTTGCCTAATCTAACCTATTTCTCTGCAAGATTTCAAGGGAAAAATAGGGGTAGGACTAAAAGTCTAAAAGATAAGAGAAGAGAGTGATTTATGATAAATAATAACAAAAACATAAGAAATGATACACAGAAAAAAGTAATGTTATGTACACAATAAAGTTACACAATAATATGGTGTACATCACCCTCACAAATACTCACAATCTTATTTATTTTTTAGTTAATGAGAGTGGCTTTTCATGGACTGAAAGACAAAGAATACTGTAAGTGTGGGGTAATATTATTGTGCAATAAACATTTATTCGAGAGGAAACCACGTTCTCTCGTTATTTAAAGGGTTTAATAAATGTGGCAAAATAAAATACTACAAGTTATCTCTGGCCGTTCACACTTTAATTGATCTTAAATACACTTTATTGAAATTCACATCATTATTTTTCGTACACGTTTTAATGCACTTTTAATACGGTGAATTTAATTATCCCTTCTTAATGTACCATTATCATTTGTTTTGGTCGAATTTACCATGATTATTTTTCTCTTTTTGGTCTGAGAATCAAATTTACCATCATCTGAAACATAAAATACAGTTTAACAAATAGTTTGGGCTCCATTAATGGGCTTTTCGCTTTAGAAAAGATAATTTAAAATCTTGCAATTAGACTTATCAGTCTGACCCAGACCAAAAAACAAAACTCATCAGTCTGACCAAAAAAAATTCAGAAGAAAATTTTGTTTTTGCCAAGAATGCTTTATTAAAATAATGTGCAGTGACACTGTTAAAAATAAATATCTTACATAGACATGTAATTATGAATTGTCATATAAGTAAAAATATTTGATTCAACTATCCAGTTTTTCAAAAGTTTTATGAATAAAAATATATAATTGAATTATAATATAAATTTTTTTACACTAACAGTAAATTACCCTAATAATAATAATAATAATAATGTACTGAAGAAACGTTAAGAATGTAGTTGGTTTCAAAAAATAGTTTTTTATTTTTATTTTATGTTTTTAATTTAATTTATTTTTAAAAATCTTTTGAAGGAAGTAGTACAAATTGAAAAATGTAGTTTTGAGTGACGTATTCGTAAATTGTAGATATGATAACACTCTTCCTTTTAGGTAAATAAATAGGAGATAACTTTTATGTCCTTCTAAGTAGAGTTATATAATTTCTTCATCAACTTTTGACACCAAATATATATATAGTTCTATCAAAGAATCTATCAACAAAGAAAGGGAAGCAGAGGCAAAATTCATAATCACAATTACTGCATAATTTAAGTCCATCCACTAGTATCATTGAATTGTTGAATTAAAGAAGAAAAAAGAATTGTAAAACGAAAAAAATAATTGACAGATTCATCTGACAAAACGAATGAGCTATCATGGGAACTGGAATGAGCCACCAATTTGGTTGGAACCAGCTGGGGGATTGATTGCCACCCAAAGTAGTGATATTGTGATTGCTATGAGGCCAGACCATACAAAAACAATGGTAGGTGTCCTCCCTCTTCTTCCCATCAAACCTTTTGCAAAAGGGTAGAGATGTGTCAACACCCAAAAGCTGAAGAAAACACCCCCTAGTAACCGGCTCCACTGTGGTATCTCACTGTATATGGTCCTGCTAACTCCAACTGCTATTGCTATTAAGTTCACCATCATGATTGTGATTGGTGGTATCATGAGGGATGTCCATTTCACAACGTAGAGATCAGCAAACTCATCATCTACATCATCACCAGCTGATTTTGATGTCAATGTGAATGAGATTTCAATGCCAGCAATGACTTTGAGAAGGCCTTGAAGCACAGCAGCAAGGTGTGCACTGGTCCCTCCAATCAACCAAAACTGCTCATTCCTCCACCATTCTTCCAGCTCAATGCCAGACCACTTGATTTCAAGCACAGCAAGTATGCAGAGTGTCACTGTGATGGTCAAGAGGTAAACAAGGAATGTGACATTGAGTGTTTGGACAATGAACTGGCCTGAGAAGAGGGAGAGTGCAGGAAGGAAGCAGTAGACAATGAGGAATATGGAAGTGAATGGATAAATGCCGACATTGAGGTATGCAATGCGTTGAAGAAACTTCATCTTTGGGCTAGCTAGAAGTGCATTGTTCCTAGAGAAGAATATCTCTACTGAGCCAGTAGCCCATCTAAGAACCTGATGCAGCCTATCAGTGAGATTGATTGGAGCAGTTCCGCGGAATGCGTCGCGCTTTGTCACGCAGTAAACTGACTTCCATCCCCTATTGTGCATCCTATAACCAGTGACAACATCCTCAGTGACTGATCCATAGATCCATCCGACACGCTGTCCCCATTCAGTCTTGTCCTCATACCAACAGGAGATGACACTGATGGCCTCAGCCACAGTCGGTGCATCTAGAAGCTCGCGTGGGTCGGTGAGAGCACCAGGTGCTCGTCCATTCTTCACTGCTGGGTGATCAGCAAGCGGCCTGCCTTGGAACTCCGCCACTGGGATTGAGTCAATGAGGAGAGTTGAGTTTCCAAACTTCTTGGGGAACAATGATAGGTTCATTTCTTCATCATCAGAATCACCCATCCTTAGTGCCCGGTTTTCTTCAGGGTTGTTTGACATCGATGACTTCTTGCGGCTGCCAAAGCAGCAACTACAGCAACCTGAGTGGTGCTCTTTGGAGCGGGGCGGATCAAAACCATAGAGGGCAACCCTCCTGAAAAGACACCCAGTTCCTACATAAACTGGCCCTTGAAGTCCATCAAGGGCTCTCATGTTGACATCAAAGAAGACAGTATTGTGATTAGCATATCTATCAGAGGGATCAATCCCCTCAAACCTCTGTGGGAACTGGACATAGCAAAGGCGGTCACCTCCACGATCCATCATGAAGCACATACCTTCCCTCATTGCCTTTGAATTGTAGATATAGTGATCACAGTCAAGGTTGAGTATAAAAGGACCATTGGACATGATGGCTGAGGCTGGAACCAAGGCATTCATGGCTCCTGCTTTTTTGTTGTGATCATAGCCTGGACGTTTCTCTCTAGAAACGTAAACAAGAAGGGAAGACGGATATCAATATCAGTCAGGTCAATGACCTTTGTATCATCAGCACTTCCAAGGAGAGGTTCATCACTGGGAGGTTTCAACATCACCTGCATCATTACATTCATCAAGCATGGATTACTACTACTAATTATCATTTCTTCCAGAATAGATTTGACATTTGGAGATAAAACTCCTCTAGGCCCTACTTAGTACCTGAATTATACCAGCATGGTCACCTTTAGAGTGCTCAGATGCAGGATTCAACCATGTCCCTGGCCAATGAGTTCCATCAGCCATCCATGTTGCTTTTGGAATCTTTACAGGCTCCACAGGTTCATCTTCTCTATTTTGTCTCTGAAGTTTCATGGCCTTGATTTCCTCCCTTGCATGAAAGGCATCAGAGCGCGACGAATCGAGTCAGGCAGACCATTGATCCTGACCTTGAACTCATCATACTCACGCTTCACCCGTCTACGGTCCTTGACAAAATCTGGCTTTACTTTGTTCTTGTAAGGATCTCTCTTCAAGTTGAAATATGATTCAGGGTTCCTTGGCTCTATATCATGCTTTCGGCAGAAGGGAACCCAAACATTGGCAAAGCTGGCAGCTTCAGCCATTGCCTCAAAAGTTAGAAGTGCACCTCCATCATCAGAAACATAGCAAGAAAGCTTCTCAACTGGGTAATCAGCAGCCAAAATAGACAAGATTGTGTTTGCAGTGACAAGAGGTGGTTCTTTCTCAGGGTCAGCAGTAGAGACAAAGACATCTATGCCTGGAAGATCAGACTTTCCAATAGGATTGTTAGGATTTGGTGTTTCAAATTTCTCCTTGAGAACATTAAGATCTGTGGAACGATTCACTGGGCACAGCTTGGGCAATTGATCCAGAAGCCAAGAAAAAGCAAACCATATCTCACAAACCACAGACATTCCCCATAGCCAAATTGCATCAGTATTTGGGTTCCGGACCCTCCATATCAGGAACAGTACCAAGACAACCATTCGAATCAAAATGATGAGACTGTAAAATTAGATGCAACAGGAAGAAAGGCAATTGTCAGATAACATAGATGATTGGTGTAGGACACAGATAGTTTCCAAGTTCTTGACTAGTATACATGATAATGATACAACTAAAGGCAATCTTGAGCGATAATATTGTGAGTTTGGTAGTGTTGAGCACTGCACAGCCAAACCACAGTAGCTGATACACAGATGGAAACACATTGCATTGAGTAAACCTTAGTACATCAGCCAACCATGTTAAGAAGATTGCCATTTTCATTCCAATTTCCAATCCAAACATCGTTAACAGAGGAAATTTTCATTCATTAATTTTCTCTATGGCAATAATTACAAAATACTGGTCATCTCTACTCTAAGTTGATTATTTAAAACCAACCAAAAGCATACTGATCCAAACATATTATAAAGTATAAACTAATATCTACTTTTGTGCATGAACATACCAATCATGTGGTATGCTGCACTTAAATGGGGTCAAACTATAAATGGCCATTCAAAACAAGGGGAAGAGTATGGTTTAGTTGCTTAGCAGAAACATTTTTAAAATGAGAAATTCGTTTTGTAGATCAACAATAAAACAAAAGTTTTACTAACAAAAAAAAGGACATAATTGGCTTTGTACCGATATGGGCTTAGAATAGCAGCAGGTATCTTCAGTTTCCTTGTAAGTGGCCTCCAGGGTCTGCTCATCAACTCAGTTGGCTCAACAACACTCTCATCATCTCCATTTCCAAAATTCCCTTCCTTTGGCCATATAGCATTGCCATAACCATAGGTACCCCGTGTTTCAAAGAGCCACCTGTTGTGATCAAAATCTCCAGTTTGGCTTCTCATTAGAGCTGACTTTGTTGACTTCATCAAGGACAATCTCCTCTCCATTTTAGACACCCCACTTGGTGGAGGAAGTGAAAGTGGTCTTCCATTATCCACAGCCAATTCATCCAGTTCTGTGTTCTTGTATGGCTCCTTGCATCCCGGGCATATTCCACCTCCTGTTTTCACTGCATCTATGTAGCAGTCTCTACATATCTTAAAATCACACTCACAAGGAAGAATATCCTCACCGCGTTCATCACTCATCACCTTAGCATCACAACCAGGTATTGCACATGAGGACCCTTTTGCACCAGCCATCTGCGGATGGTTTGCTTCAGATTCTATCACCTTGTCCATTAGATGTGCTCTTGTAACACTGTTGAATCCACCTGTGAATAGTGAATTAGACACATATTGCTCCTCGACTTTCTGTGAGATGGATAGATCCATAGGTTGGTTATCAGGGGTTGGTGGTAACTGCACCATATAATTCATGCAGTCATTACTGCCTAGCTCACTGTCAAGATCATCTCTGGAGTAATTAATGTAGCGACCCGAAGAAGTTCTTCTGGCAAATGTTACAGTTGGAGGTAAAGGAGGCTTCTGGCTTTCAATTGTATCAGAAGTTGCTGACAGAGATGATCTGCTAGCCTTGAACAATTTTGACGCCATATTTGAAAACAAAGATTGATCCTAATATCCTGCAATTCAGAAATTAGCAAACCATATCTTCATCAGCAATTTATTTAATTCCATTCACTAGAAACAAACCTATGGCACAGTTAAAAGATTACAAACCAATGCTCAAACTTCAAAGATCGTAAATTCTTAATTAATAACCCAGGCTCAGTGTACTATGATGAGAAAGAAACATCTAAGTGAATTAAACCTTATAATAAAGACGTATTATTCAAGTCTCAGTAAGTCCAAGGCTCCAGGCATTTGAAGTTTTGTGAAAAATCCCATATTGTTCTATGACTCAGTAAACAAAGCAAAGCACCATGACTCAGTAAAACTTTGAAGAATTTGAGGAATTTGTCAACAAATTTGTTGAAACATCAAAGGATTAGCCATAAAACAATATACCAATCACAAATCATCTAAACTTTAAAGGGTAGCAGATTCACCTGAATCTTAAAGCACACAAATGCAGAAACAGCTCATGGACATTTTCTTCCTTAAACCTCTAGCATAAGATCCCAAACTCTTATTTTGTTCCACTTTCACAAATTCTCAGCAACCAACCAAACCAAGTCAGAGCTCACAATAGGACTAGAATTTCATGAAAAAAGTTCAATTTTTGTAAGAGTTGTACTCTTGGTCTCCGAGAAGAAGAAAGCAGAGAAAAACAAAACCAAAAAAAGAAAGGAAGAAATAAACGAAACACTGTTGTGCCTAACCATTAAGCAAAATCACATAAAAAGTCAGCCATAGTTGGAAGACCCCTTTGACTTCCTAGCATTGATTAAAAGCTAAAACCCACAAATGATCACAAATCAAATATCTCAGAAAGAAAATCCAATATAATCATTAAAAAAATATATATCTTTCCCGATTCCCATTTTCACTGCTTTCTCGCCTTAATTCTCGGCAATCAACCAGCTCATTACATATGCCAAAAAAAAAAAGTAGAAAATCATCACATAAAAAAAAATGTTTATAACTTGAGCTAGAGAAAAACACCCCATTAATGCATCACAGGAAAAAAGTGATCATGCTTACAAGGAAGCATAGCATACCTGTGTTCTGAAAAGCTAAAAGTAGCATGCAGTTTGAGATCCCCCCTGTGATTGTTGTTCTGATCCTGTAAGTTATAAGAAAGACATGACAACAAGAAAGTGTTTTAAATTTTGTTGGAAAGCTTCAAACAGAGTTAGATATGCTCTCCAACTGTCACCTTATACAGACAGACAGAGACAGGGGAGGTACTACTTAGTCGTGAGCAAAACTACAAGCACTACCGGGCCATGACATGATTCTTAGTTATATGTGTTAAAGCCTTTCTTACTAAAACATACATACATATCTTGTACTTGTTTCATTCTCATATATTTTAATTGGCTCCCAAGAAGGCTCTTGGATTTGATTTGAGAGAGAAGTGGGGTTGATGATTGATGGGCATTGCCTGCACTGCATTTTATCCTCTATTCTCTTTAATGACAAATAATTTTTTATTAATTTTTGTTTCTCATCACATGTATATGGTTGCAATTGTGTTTGAGTATTTGAGATTCTAACGATTCATAGCTCTGTCAACAGAGAATATTTTATGCCCAAGGCTTCGAACACAAAACCATTAATAGGTAGTGTTATCTAAATTTTTTTACCAGTGGATATATAATGGGTTAATGGAAAGAGTGAAATTACTATGATAAAAAAAATGTGTCTTAATAAGATATTTATTTTTAAGTGTTAAAATAATATTTTTGACCACCTATTAAGGAGGAAGGTATATCTATCACTTCATCTGATTGTGTTTTGGTAAATTTATGTATATATATATTTTCATTTATTTTCAAAATGTGTGAATGCTGTAATAAAAGGAGGAATTCTGACAACCAGACCCACTTCTGTTCGGGATTTTGTTGTCTTATAGTAGGCACTATGTGTAGACATTTTTGGACATGGTAATAGTTAAACTGGGACCTTTGTCTCATCTAGTAGCAGTGAAGTACAAGTTATTCTGGCATAACTTTTTACCACTATTATTTCGTCTTTGACTATCACCGTTACTATTTATTATACAATTATTATCTTTTATTATTTATATTATTATAACTAATCACTAGCTAAGAATTGAGTTTATTTAGTCTTAGGAAATATAGGGTGCACGTAATGTGGTTGACACGTTAAACCCATATTGCCCGGTTGGAACGCGTCTCCCTCTCCTCTAACCCTTCCTGCATTGCTGTTCATACTTCATATGCATATTTAATTTGAGTAATTGGTAGTTGCTATCAGAATAAGAGAATTCATTTATTATGTTCTATTTAATAAATGATACATCAACTGATATATTAAATATGCAGAAAAATAAGATAAGTCACAGATAAAATTAATGTGTCATTTATGAAACAGAACAAAATAAATATATTCTAGCACCTAAATATTTCTCATTTAATTTAAACCTCTTTTTAATTCTTTTGTTATGGAAGCTTCAAAGTTCACACTTGTCTTTCCCTCGTAAGGTATTTTGATTCCGATAATACCCTTACAGTTTACAACGCAGCACATACACGCTCGCAAAAGAAGCAACGTGCGTAGACACATCAACATTAGTTTTCTTATCGGATACAAAACGCGCTTCATCTTTTTAATATTTAGTTTATTTAGTTTATGATTATGATCGAAACAATTTGTGTACATGCTTTGACGTATTCTTCGTTTATTATTATTTTTTTGTTGTGCGCTGTAATATTATATACATGTAATATCATGTTGCTATATATGTTGACACCTCATGTCGGTGCCTTAGAAAGTCTTTTTTTCCCCTTATGAAAGCTCGAAGTTTCCTTTTTCTTTTGTTTAATGGCTATAGAAGCGGGATTCATAAATCATAATGCATTTAACGGAAAGCTTGAATACCCAAAAGTGATCAACGTCAGGAATATGCTGTCCCTGTACTGCGGATCATTTTCTGATAGTTCCTTTTGTCCGTTGCTCTGCCTCTGCCTCCAATTTATGACATGGAGGATATATTATAGTTTATTAATGCTTTATAGCTTATTGTTCTCATACTCATCTCAAGAAAACTTCTGCAGGGGTCTGAAACCGGATAAAGAAGGTCGAGGGAAGGGAAGTGAAAGCCAATCACGCCGAATTTAGCGTCTTATTTTGCTGTTATTCCCAATCAGAACATCATGATATGAGACAGCGATAAGCTACCAAACTTCTTAGTTGGCCCCATTATAAAAATGGCATCCACTATTTCAATCCAATCCAGCTGCTTTATTGCTTTCAAAAACTAGTCAGTTCAGTTGTACTAAGATTTACTAAGAACATGAATGAAAATATAAATCTTTTTTCTGTGCAAAAGACTTAAAAACACCAAGTCTCCACAAAATCTACACGCAAAAGGTTCCGTATGTTCAAGGAGGAGAGAAGAATTGAAGATTATTACGTTCGCAGCACCACTGAACCATCACCAAGCTTGGCTAAAGAGTCTCCATGAACTAATCTCACAATTAACCTCAAAATAAAAATTTATACTTCTTCTAATGCACAATCCAACCCCCTTTTTGGTATTCCATAAAAATAAGTAAGATGTGAGCTTTGGGCTTTTCAAACCGTAAAATAAAGGCTTTGCTCCGTTCTATTTCACCAGTAATGTTTCTGCTACAAAGAACTCGATAGAATAATCTACAGCTGATCGTACTACAGCAAGTGGTAGTTTTTTCTATTTTAATAACGTTTAGATTCTCCCTCTTGTTGAGTAAAATGTTCTTTCTAAGTAATACAACATAGGCAAGTTCTAAAATGGGGACTTTGAGTTTATAACCACCGTGGTGACAGAATTCGGACCACTCATATTACCATCCAAAGGTTTAGATCAGTTGGCTGAGTATATTGAGAAATTGAAATTTTGACACTATCAAAGTGGCAAATAAAAAATTGGAATTAGAAATTTGACACTAATAAATAATGAAAATTGCATTATGACCCATCATTTAATTTAGAGATGGATTTGAGTTAAGCAGTCTAGTATGTTTGAGTGGTATAACACTTTCTTGATCCCTACCCCTAAAACCATCTTTGATAGATAATATGCTGCAAGAGAGGCCTCCCTTGACATGGATGAACACCACAAAAAGGGAAAGCCCCAGCTCCCTGCTTCTGCCACGGCCTCACCTCGGAATCGATGTGGCCACTGCCAAGCACCACCTTAAACCCGCAACCACCTTACATTTTAACCCTGACCTTGCTATTTAGTTTGAACCCACAACTTTTCCTATTAACCATCCCCAATGGTCCCAAACTAATTGGTGATCACATCAGAACTCGCCATACAACATAAGGGCCCAACAAAAATACAAAATTGGCAGTAGACAATTACAAGAAAAATTAAGCAAAACTGTAGAAATTACATTTATAAATAAAACAAATGATTCAAGAGATTAATGAACCAGTGATGTTGCCAGGCCTGCATTCACAAGTGCACAGATTTCTAGATCCTTCCACTACACGTTGAGATCTTCGGGAATGAAGCTTGATGTTCACTACCTTGCCAGCCATCTGTAGCATCATGAAAACGAGAAGGCGTTTGCTGTCATTCCTTGTAAAAAGACAGACTCAAGAACATAGAGCAAGGAAATATCACGCAACAATATATGATCCCTCACAAACCATCTCAAAATAATGCTTCAGAATTGTCAGAAAAATCAGATACATAAAAGGCTATATGATAAAATGTAAATGTCACTAACAAGCTCTGATTAAGACCTCCAGTAACCCGTGTAATCCAAAACCAGAAGATCTAATTGCTAGCAAACAAATAGATGTAAGAATGAGAAGATCAACCTGTCTTCTTTCAACAAAGTTGTGGGTAAATAGATAATGTCATATGCTTAAGCCTAAGTTACTATGACACTTCAGCATTTTATAACTCAGAAGAAACGTCCCATTGGCTTAGGACTAGTTGTATTATCAAATTCACAATTTTACAGGAAGTCATTAATCAATACAGACCTAATAACATCTATAAAATGCAAGGCTATCGTTACTACCACTAAGCCAAAACTAGTTCTAAAGTAACACGCTAAAAAGAATAATGCCATTAGTTCCCAAAAGCATACATTACAATAAAAGAGGAGGCTATAGGCATACTGAGGGTCAAGTATGAGCTTAAGTTCATTACGTGAAAAACACTGTCTAAAAGAATATTAAAAACAGAAACTTAAGTTAAATAACAAAACAGACAGTAACAAACCATTCTCCAAACCAAGTCTTCAGGACCCAACGGTTGAGCTGGACTGGAATACAGGAAATGCCGTGAGTACTGTAAAATAAAGTAAAAGCAATTAATGGCAAACAGACAAGCAAGATAATGCACAAAATATCAATTTTGGGAAATGAAAAATATGGAGATTAATTGTTGGCACAAAAATTTGCACAGGGCATAAAATATTTTCAGCTTGAGATTCTAAACATAGTTTTAAAACTCGACTAGATGATTGACTCAGCCGAGGTAATAGGTCACTAGTTCAACAAGTGAGTTACTGTTTAAACCAGTTTAACCGAATTTGATTAAATAAATATAAAAAAATATGATAGATATATAATATATATTATTATAGACACCAAAAAGCACAATCAGCAGCATAGCTCAGTAGTTGTGATGCACGCTTCCTTCCCTGTGACAGGGGTTCGAGTCCCACTTTTGTTTTTTAGGTTGTAAAAATTTGAAAAAAACGCCAGTTCAACGAACCAGTTCACACCGGTTCTAGCTGGGTTTTACCAGAGTTGACCGGTTCGATTGCATAACCAGTCCACACACTGAACCAAATCGGTCGCCTGGCTGGTTCACCGGTTTCCGGTCGAACTAGCCTGTCCAGTCATTCTTACAACTATGATTTCAAAACAGTACAAAGTTGTGGCAAGGTTTTGACAACAAAAGAATAAAATAACAATAAATAGAAAAAATGAGTGAAGTGAAAACTGTACATAACCCTGACCACACACCTTGGCAAGATTCTGTTGCATTTCTTTTATGCGAACAGGGCCAATGCCTTTCAAAAATTTTAGGAGCCAACCTGGCTTCAAAGCATCACTGGAAGAGACAAACAAGGCTATCTGCATGTATGGCAAAAGGTCAAAAATCATATCGACTTCCCACTGAAAAATTATATTAACAAATCACAAATCTCTGACTTTTCAGTTAACGATATATCAGCATTGACAAAGCAGCCAGATGTACATGAAAATCAAGCATTGAAACAGTCACAATTTCCTGCATGGCAAAGCAGCTACTTTTCTATGGGTACACACCTTCCTGTAATCAAGTATTCCTTCAAAAGGAAGCTCCAGCTCATCACTTATTATAACTGGAATGCATCCACTGACAATAGCATCAAATAATCTAGCAGAGGATGGAGTATCACCAGCAGGGCTTAAGCAAAACAGAGACCTGATAATATGGAAGGCGATCAAATTATTACCACAAAAGTAACCAGGATACATATGTTTAATTGCTGAACTTATTGTATTACTTGCGCATGCCACTTTGAGCTGCTGCTTTTCCTCCCTCTCCAGCTGTTCCCTCCTCTATAACCACTCTATCAGCTCCACTTAGTTCGGTTACCAGTTTAGAGCGTATCTTCCCTCCCTGAAATAGGAAGAGCATCAAGTGGTAAACCTCATAATGTATATGCATGCAACAAAGAAATTAAGAGAAAGCCACATATGCATGCAGGGAAAAACATGATGTGATACTTCTGGCTTGCAAGCGATAAGAACATGTGACTGAACACAATAAACCAACATTAGCTGATTATGATTCTGCGCCAAACAATACAATACCTACACTGAATAGGTATCCAGTTCAATGCAATATCTGAAAATTACACAATAAAAACATACAGCCAAATACATATTCTCCTGCATTGGAAATAATTGCAATTGTAACTGCAACATGAGATTGAAAAGAGAAGTTAATAATAATAATTAAAAAAAATGTTTCTGGACTTCAACTGACTTCATATGCAGATAGTATTTTCAACTTGAAGTTTTGGCCAGTCAATCAATCAATTAATCAGCAATCACCCAGTAATAGTATACCTACCGCATTTCTTTTGAGCCGGCCGAAAGAAAAGCAGTGTGGTTTCTTTGGATTTGTTTCAGACAAACATCTGGCATCACACAAATCAACATTGGGAACATAAGGAAGAATCAAGTCTTTCTCCAGAAAAACTTGCCCTGGCTTGTACCTGCAAGACATAAAAGTGATCACCGGGTGCTATTCTCAGTTATTAATACCATTCCATTCACAAAAATTGCATGCAACTCAGAAAATAACCAGTTTCCAGTGGAATCCATATCAGGCAACAGCCATATGGCATTCTTCATGTATCTCCGGACAGACTTAAATGACCATGGATGATGCACGGGAAGTATGTGATCTCTTCCACCAGAGCGCTTCCACGCAGGTTGATCAGTCACCCACTTCAGAGCTTCCTACACCCACAACAACTAAGAGTAAATTAAACCCACAAGACACATATAGCAACAACAGCAACAACAACTAAGGGTGCATTTGGTTTTAGAAAACAGTTTTTCAACATTCATTTCTTGTTTTCCTGTTTCCTGAATTTTGCGAAGGAACTAATTAATGAAAACTATAGAAACTGCAAAATCCAGTTTTAAGTTTTTATTTCCAAATTTCAGTAATTTCTTCGCAAAATCCAGAAAACAGGAAAACTGAAACTGAAAACTATTTGTGAAACCAAATGCACCCTAAGCTTAACCCACATTGGGTGAGGTTGGCTATATGGATATTCATAAGACACCATAGTGTCTTGTCATAATTCATATATAGTGAAGAAAATAGTGATTACACTAAGAACAATCAATAAAAATGATTACACTATGCAGTGAAGAAACTAGTGAAATAGCAGTTAAAAAGTGGTGGAAGAGCACTCACACCCTATAAAGCGCCTTGCATTGCTGTTTCTCCATGAGGAAGAAGCTAATAGTGGTGAAGAACGGTATGTAGAACAGATCAGCCTCCTCTTGACGATGAACCCTAACAACGCTCCTCAACAGCCTCTCCGATTGCGGAGCAATCAGATCCGCCCACAGCCAGTAATCAATAGAATGCTGCACTCGCAACCAAAAATCACTTCGAATAATTAACAAGAACGCGTTGGGAAAATGGAGATAGTGATTGATTAATTTCTCACCTGTTCGACGAGACGGTGAACGGGGCTTCCATTGGAGGTGAGATTGGAAGTTTCCTTGTAGGTGTTGATGAAGAGCCAGAGAAGATCGTAGGTGAATTTTCTCGGCATGTCGTAGACGTAAACCCTAAGGGGAAGGCTCAGCGGGTAGTGCGGGTCCACATAGAGGCGATGTGATTCGGCGCGGAAAACGGCGTCGTCGAGGGTGCTGACGGCGTCTTCGGTGAGTGAAGCGGGAACGGTGTCGTCGGAAGTGGAGGGGGATTTGCGGAGAGTGAGGAAGCGGTCGAGGGAGGTAACGAAGGAGGTTTCGGCGGCGTTGGAGGTGGTGGTGGTGGGGTGGGGAAGGTGGGCATTGGGAGGAGTAAGGAAGAAGAGGAGGGAGACGATGAAGAGGGAGAGAGCGAAGAGGAGGAGGAGGATTGGGAATTTGGATCTTGGGATGATGTTCACGTGCCTTCCTGCCATTGTTTCATGCCCTAAGCATGCCTGCAACTGCGATGGGATGGGAATGAACGAAGAAGAAGAAGAAGAAGATAGATGCTTGCTTGGAGTAGATACCGTACAGTTAATGCATTTTTTTGGAGTAAAGTATTTTTAGCGTTTATGTAATTTGATTTTCTTTTTTTTTCTTTTTTTGGGTACAAAATTTGATTTTCTTAAGAACAAGGTAACCATTGCTCTGGTTCAGACAAAAAAAAGAAAAGAAAAATTGGCAAAATGCCTGAATAACTTCTAATAATAAATGTTAAGAGTGTGTTTGCTTTTAGAAAATGATTTTTTATTTTTATTTTTTACACAAAATTCATAAAATAAGAAAATAGAAAATAAAAACTGAAAAATATTTTTTGAAATAAACAAGAGTTTGTAATTTCCCCATGAAATAGTTGCTAGATAAATGTCATATATATGTTTCTTGAATTTCGAATAATTTTAGCATTATTATCATGAATTTTGTTTAAAAAAAGTTTGACAATATTTTTTTACTCTGCAACACAATTCAATTTTAAATACTAGTTTTAAGGCCAATATTTAGTTGGCTTTTCTCTGGTACATTTTTGTTAGAAATGATTGACAAAATACTAAATTCACTATAATTAGCCACTAAGGTCATCAGGTATAATAAGCAATTAACGTATTGTGAGTTGAGTTATTCACTTGAAGAGTCATATACAAATGCACTCAGTATTTAAAGTCATAACGTGGATCATTTCGAAGAATATGGATCATTTTGAATGATAATGTTAGAGTCATTTAGTCTAGTATAAATAGGGGATTCTTGTTTTACCTTCAGTATAAGAATCACTACAAACTGTCTTCTGTCTAATTTTCCCTGTACCTCCAACAACATTATCATAATTTTTGTTGGATTATTGAGTTTTCCTTCAATAAATCATCTACAGGCACCTTTATAATCCCTCAACCCAAATATTTATAATACTATTATGAAGACAAACAACCTTTTAACACAATATGATCAAATACTAGTACTTGATCCAACCTCATCATTTAAAATTCTATTACAACATCTATGCATCCGTAGTTGTAGAATGTAACAAAACTGCTAAAGGTACCATGGTGTTGAAGATTTAGAATTACTAATCCTGACTTGGTTTTCTAAGAATGCGAAAATTTTAATCAAACTCCATTACCCATGATGGGAGATAATTTCCTTTAGAAGTACAAGCATCATATAGCACAAACCATTCATCAAATAAAAGGCACAATCCTATATAATATTCGGGGTTGTGTTTGTGTTTGTGTGTGTGTGTGTTGCAATAACTTTAGAAGGAGATGAGATCGTGTTTTGATGATGATTGCTGCTGGTTCTTCTTATGTGAATGTGATGCATCCCCACCACCACCACCACCCTTTTTCCAAAAATCATCTCATCAAGATCATCCATCATGTCATCATGGCTGACTCCAACTCCAGCTCTTGAACCCGCTGGCTTCCTAATCAAGGCATCTGCTTCTGTGAGACATGGTGACTCCTCAGGCTCAACTTCAACAGCTACCATAGGTGGTTCTGGTTCAGGTTGGAGTGGAACAATTGTAGTACTAGTATTAGTAGTAATAGCAGAAGTAGGCTTCTTCAACTCTTCATACTTTGACAGAACCTTCTGAATCTCATCATTCAAATTCAATGCCTCAAAAAGCAGTGCCTCATTGTCCCCAGCACTCTCAACTATTCTCCGGACACTAGACTGGGACCCCCGGCACTGCTGTACTAATGTCGTGGTCAAGTCATCCTGAAAATGGAAGAAAATAAGGAAAACTTTTTTTTAGCATGTTATATTTTGATGTCCTAATAATTGAACTCATGAAAACTTTTCCTGAATTTTATTTTCAAAAAAGTATCATTGGGATTTTCTGTTATTTTGTGGAATCTTTGGGAGAGTGTGACTTTTTTTAAGCCTTATTTATTAGTTCCTGCTTTTGAAGTGGCTTGTTTTGTAGTTGGGAAGTGTCAGTGTTCACATTTAATTTGTCTACTTCAAAGAAGTTCCATGAGCAAGAGCTTATGGTCCAGTTCCATTTTCTTGGATTTTGAAAGATCGCTAACCAAAATTTGATGGAATACATGGCAGCAAGACATCATGACGCTTATAAGGTGATTTTGACATCAGAGTGAATAACCTCTCCCGAAAGCTCAAAATCAATTCCAAAACTAAAGTCATGGCTGGTAAACAAATTAGAAACTAAAACGCAGTATAAATATTATTGACAATAGCAGATTTAAGTTCAAACTATATTAATTAATTAATGTCAAACTCAAATGAGATAATCCAGAAAGGAAAATAAATAAATAAATATGCAAGTAGAAGTAAAACACAACAAAAACCAGAACAAAATACCTGCAGAACATCTTGTTGCGGTGAAGAAGACAGCACAGTATAAAGAAGCTCAATGCTATTTCTTGCAACATCAAAAGCTTCCTTTGTTTGTTCAGACGTGATCAAACCTTGCAGGGTCCGCTGTGGTAGAAAGACATCAGCCTCCGGAGCAGAGGCTGAAGGAGGAGGAGTGAAAAAAGGAGCCAAGCTTTCATTGTCACGTCCAGGGAACCGAACACCCTTTGATTTCAGATTCTGGACAAGAAGAGTGATAGCCAAGGAAAGTTCAAACACAATAACAACATTCACATTAATGTAGCTGTTAACAAGGCCAGCATTTCTATTCATATAGAATTTATAAGCCAGTGGTTTATCTGAGAAATTCAAGTTATCAATGCTCCTAGAACTTTATCTACATAGTATCCTCTATCCAAGCATTTCTTATGGATACCAATGCTATAACTATAAGCAAGTATTTGCTCACGGTTCATGTTATTGGCATATCTTGTTAATTACTGTAATACACCGAGTATTATAGACACCCTTTCGGCATAAAAAGCAGAGACTTCAGTTATATTTGTGAATCTGTCTCTCCGAAAATGTGAGGAACACACTATATGTTATTAATTATGGATTTCATTCATACAAGTGGTGAATCTGTCAAAACATTTCTCTTATATTTTCAATCATCTTACTATCACATTCACGTAACTAAAATTTACTATTTAGTTACTCAAAATCCTCAAATATTTAAAGAGGCGTCTAGATTAAACCTATATACAAATATGAATTTTCTATTTACTTAACATGCATGAAAATTTGAAAACATGTACCACCTTGTAAGTTTCCTCATAAACTGGCAAATAGCGAAGCTGAGTGGTTGACTCTCCCCATGCCTCAATCATCAACAAAGCCTTGTTGCGGTTAGCAGCAACAGTTTGAGGATCATCAATGAGCTTGACCATCTCATCAAGGACCCTCTCAGTTGCCACCTCCATGAAGCCCTTGTTGTCACAATTCTTGAGCAATGCCTCAAGCAAAACCAAGGCCAAGTACTGAATCCTAGGACTCCTCATCATGAGCCTCTTCTTTATTGCGCGAACCGATTCGCCAGTGTTGAGTTCTTCACCACTGATCAAGTCACATATGTGAAGGTTGATGGCCCAATCAGGCTCATCAAGGGACTCAGAGGTGGCATCCTCAACAAGCTTATCGGCATGGTTTGGACCTTGGAAGAACTCCTTCACCTTGAAGCTCACAGAACTCATGCCAGCACTCATCTTTCGACCAACCTCAGCACCACCAATCTTGAGGCGCTCTCCCAAGGCATTAACCTTTTCCATCAAGTTGTCACTCATCTTTGAAAACACTGCACTTTGTGTATGTAGAATGGAAAAAGGGTTGAAAAAGATAAGCCACACACCTTCAACTTGGAGAAGATGGACATTGAGTAAAAAGTGTTGATGTTCCTTGGAATCTCAGTCACCACTCTTATCCTATGTGATATCAAATGTCTTTCTCTCCTAACGTCTATGTCCTCGTACGTTACATCACATGAAACAAACTTTTTGTCGATTAACCACCATAAACAAACTCAGTAAAGGCTATGTTTAAGAAAAAGAAAATGTCCACAGAATCACAAACTTACCCAAAATTTTGTATATATCCACAATAATATGGTATAATTATTAGCATTTAGATGAACAAGTAGGCATACCACTTATTTCACATCCAAAAACTATCATGACTTCGATAAGAGATTCTGTATATATTTTTCTAGCTATGTAGCATTAGTTTTTAAAAAATGACAAAGGAGAGATAGTGACAAACAATGAAATGATATATTAAACTTATTAAAAATATTTTTGGAAATGATTTTAAAAGACAAAGATAGAATGATAAAGGAGGGTCAAGAGGAATTTTCTTCCTTTCATGCCTTTCAATGTCTCAAAGTTTTGTGAATGTAGATCGAGTAGAAATTAAAAATGACATACATTAACCATTTCATTCTATTATTAAATCTATTAAATAACCAATAATAGGTAACATAATGTTATTACATTGAGGTAATTAAGAACTAAACAAGAAAAAGTTTGATGTTCTTTGGAGTTGGCTCCAGGGGAGCACAAGACTGCACAAAACGTTGGCAGGCCAATTAGTGCAGTAGTAGTAGTGCTGTGGGGGAAGACATACATGCCAAATGGAAGGGACATTAGAAAACATCCAAGCAACCACTCAATCTATTTCACCAACTTTAATTTGCATAAGTCCACTCCAGTCCTTTATCATTGGTTACTATATAAAATATATAAATCACCATGCTCATGCCTTGATAACCACCATATAAATGGAATTGAGATCCATGAGAGTCAAAATATACAAATGGACAATTTTTTTGAAATTAATATTAAGGAATAGATAAAAAAAAAGTCATAGTACTAAGGCCCAAACAACTGAGATAGCCCAAACTCAAGTAATAATGGCCCAAACCTAGGCCCAGGAGTAGGAGGCAATGACACGAAAACACAGCAGCAACCAACCGCGCTTTCCCTCCGTCCGCACTACGCAGCAGCTGACGCTTCCTTCCGCCGGTTGACAGCCGCCGTCGACGCCTCCGCCGACCAGACCACAGGCACAGCTCCTCTCCTTCTATATATATTTCAGAACTATAATTTTTGTAAATTTTTATATGATTTTCAGAATTATAGATAGACATTTTCTCTTTTTGAGTTCGGACTTCTGAATGGTTCTTTCTGTTTGTGAAGTTTTATAGTGATTGTGCTTTCTGAGCTCTTTTGAGTTCATAATTTTCTTAATTATGATTTTTGCTTTTTTTTTAATGATTTTTATGAACTATCGATAGAGGTTTCTCTTCTGAATTTTGCAGTTTCTGATTCTCTAAATGATTTTCTTTCTGTTTGTAACGTTGTAATGAAATTGTGCTTCTAAGTTCTGAGTATTTCTCTCGAGTCCAATACTTTCAAAATTATTATGATTTTGCTTTTTTTTTTTTTTGTGAAGTTCTCTTCTGATGTGCAATCGGTGGCTCTGGTGATTGTTGTGTGTGTTCTGGCAATTGTGAACTTGTAATTGATGTTTTAGTGTATTGTTTTGTGAAAAAAAATTGCACAGTGCGTCAAAGTATGAATTGTATTGATGATGAATTTACATTATTTGCTCAGCTACCAACTATTAGAACAGGCTAGGTTTGAAAAGAATCATACTCCTTTGAGATGAGCATAAACACATTCCTCCAAATCTTTTCACTCTTTAATCTCCTATTTAGCTGTACTCTTTTGAGTGAGTGACTGAGTGAAGGAACCCCTTCCCGCTTTACCCTTTATTAAAAATATTCAAACATGGATAGGGGTTATTATTTTTGCCTTGACCTCCTTTTTCTTTGATATCAGGTTTACAACATGCAAACAATTCATTAAAGTAGTGATGATTAATAGTATTCACTTTTCATTATGCACTGCGTTTGCCAGCTCTTGTGAATCTCAGATTTAAGCTGTACAAATGGCGGATGACTTGGGGAAAGGATCTGAAAATGGTTCTTTGAATTCGAAAGAAGCAGAGAAGCCTCTGGTTGAGCCTTTAAGAATGCCCACATTTGAGGAAGTTCGTGGCCAAGACATTTGGAACAACTGTGCAGTGCGCAGTGTTGTCAGTGGAGTCATGGGTATAATCATACACTTTTTCACTTTATTTTTCTAAAACATTTTGAACCATCATATTAATACGCTGCCAATGTTTGGGTATTTTATTTTGTTTTCTAGTTCGGTGCTTCTTGTCAATGAATTCATGCAGAGGTCATCTGAACCGAGTCTTAGTTTTTCTTTGACGATGAAGTGCAATTAATGCAAGCCAAGATCTTGTTTTTCCGAAAAATCTAATGTTTTCAAGTATATTAAATTCCAGAGTTTTGTCCACTGGTTATGAATTGTAATTGTTGGCCAGCCGTAGCTGTAATTTGTTAAATAACCTCAGTTTCCAAGATCCATGCAAGAACAGTGGCATCAGCAGGAATCCTGAGTTCCAAAAAGATTAGATAAGTATCTGGTGAGAGCATTTTGCAAAATGAAAAAGGACTTGATTTGAAGTTTTTCTCATCATATTAAAAATTTATTGAAATGCAAGTGTCAACATTTTCAAATTTTTTGGAAATATGAAATATGTGATTTGATAAACTTCAGGTTTATACTAGACTTTGCAAGCTGGCATGTAGTGTGAAAATTTTGTTTCTTGGGATTTATGTGATGCTTTTTAGGAGGTGGACTTGGCTTCGCCATGGGTTTGTTTCTCGGAGCACTGGACAACCCTCTGATGCAGGAGGAAATGACTGGCAGGCAGCAGCTTATATATCAAGCAAAGCAGATGGGGCGAAGGAGCTGGAGTTCAGCCAAAGCATTTGCTGTTATGGGTTTAATATTCTCTGCTGCTGAGTGTGTTGTTGAGAAGGTCTAATGGATTTGTGGAATGAAAATATGTATTTATTCTGAGCATGTGAGGTTCATTCTTCTTCTTACCATCTGGGTCATTGATTTTCTTTTTCAGGCGCGTGCAAAACACGACACAACTAATACTGTTGTTGCTGGATGTGTTACTGGAGGTGCAATATCAGCGAAAGGTAACCATTTTTTCTTTGATATTCATATCTGCCATTTTTTTCATGTTTTTGTTGCTCTTAGCCTATATTTAACAAATGAGGGGCATACACAGCCTGATGAGAGAGGTACAAAGACAGAGTTGGAAATCATATACCTTGAACAATGATTCTGAAAAATTCTAGTTAGCTTCTGATATGCTTGATTTGCTTCTAAATGCACGTTAGGGAAGTGCTTTAACTTTTGCAAATACATTACCAAGAAATCAGAATTGTTTAGCTACTTGACATTTTCTGTGCTTGGAGGAACGTGTTTATACTCTAGTCTTGTAGTTCTGTTTCGGAGAATGATAAACTATAAAAATACTGAGCTCGTACTCTGCTCCTTTAGCCCTTTGTATTATGAAAGGGCAAATAGCCTCAACATTTTATTGCCACTATACTTCTGTTTTGTGAGAGAATTTTATTGTCCTAGAAAAGACCTGATTTTGTATTTAGATGTTTCAATTTAAAACCTTGCTGGAAGATATGAGAAATTATAACTGCTCTCATCAAAATAGGGGATGGAATATTTCAATAATTTCTTGGTTCTTTGAATCCATTGCTCAGAGTTTTGTGAACTGGAAATGCTGGCAGTATGGTAGAAAAACACTGAACAAGTTTATTGGTAGAATCTTTCTTTTTTAATCCTTTTCCGAAGTTGTTTTCTGTTAAAGTATCAGTAAACAAAGATGACAGCGACCGGCAAACCAAGAATTGAAATCTTCAACGTTGCTAACTTTCACAAATCTGTTTTCTGCCCTTGTTTCACCATCACGTGTTAATGTTTTGCTGTCGTTGTGTGGTTGTAGGTGGTCCAAAAGCAGCATGTGCTGGTTGTGCTGGCTTTGCAGCATTCTCAGTCGTTATAGAGAAGTTTTTAGAGAGGCATGAGTAAATGAATTGACATCATCCAGTTTTGCATTCATTAGTCGTAGTTTTGATTTCTTGGTGGAACCCTTCTACCCATTTGACAAAGGGGTATGATAGATCGCAAGCAAATCGTAGTATTTATTTTATAGCTATAATTTATTTGTATACAATGTTATTGGCGGATTAGTTCCTCCAAACTGGGGAAAACTCTTATGTAATATAATAATTTGGTGTTAAGTTATTCAATAGTTTCTTTTTTAATGCATTCTTGTGTGTGGGAAGCCTGGAGTATCTAGTTTTTGGCGTGCTCGGTTACATACTTGCGTCTTCGTTGATGCATTCTTGACATCTTACATACGGAAAAACAGACTCCAACGAAGGGATGTGTACTATCAATTCTGCGTTTGGCTCTGATCTAAATTCAACATGAGTCCATTGCGAAACAAATCTATTCTTCAACAAAAATACATCTCTCCAAGAAGAAACATCTCAAAATAAAAAAATTCATATATATATATATATATATATATATATATATATATATATATATATATAAATGATGGTATCTAAAAGAAGTGAACCAAGAATTGTGATCGAAAATGTCAATCTTGTCAATATGAATTATTATCTATAAAGTTACAGTGTTGAGTCACACGACCCAATAAAGGTTAGTTCAACGAAAATGGAATGAATTCTAGGTGAGCTTTACTTGCAAGATTGGGGGTTTGAATTCTAAAAAAATCTATTGAGGAAGAGTCGTTTTGTTACCATTTCATGTTTCAGGACTTAGACTTTCGCCTAACCTTTAACTAATCTAAAAAAAAATTAAAAAAAATAAAGTGTTTAGTCACACATTGATATATGCTTACGCGGTGAACCCTTTGCCAACAGCAAGAGATCAAAGGTTGCAGAGAGAAAAGCTCTAAAGATTTATTCAAAATAACTACTGTAACAAAAAAAGGTACATGGATGCAAAGAAAGTTGCACCCATACATGGCATACATTTGAGTACCTAGAATATGAAGAATCAACACAAATTGCTCTCCAGTTTTATTTTACTTCTACAACATATTAATTCTATGCATAATAACCATAGATTTCTACCTTGGTCATAAATAATATCTATTCTTGCTAGACCCCAACAGATGAGAGCCCGGCGATTTGGACAATCCTTTTTAGTACTTCTTCATATACTATAGCAGTGAAGTCCTCTAACAAGTTAGCATAATATAACCCAAACTCCAAATGTATAGGCTGAAATATTTACAAATCAGAGGATCAAGCCCTGAGTTGTTGCTGGATTGGAAGGTTGATCAGCTGTGGTACTGGTAACCTGTTGTGATTCATGTTCAGAGGGTTGATTAGTTGTGGTAGCATGTTGAGGAGGTTCAGGCATAATGCTGTGGACATTCTCTTTCGTCTTTTCTTGATTCTCCGGTGCTACAACCTTCTCCATAGTCTTTTGTCCCACCTCCTCAGCAGCCTTAGCAACCTTGTTGTATGCGCCAGTGACCCACGTGGCTGCCGTTACCACATGGCGGTTCTGCATGAGGGTTGATCCAGCACTGCTCAATGACTGCTCAGCTGCTGAGAATGCAGATTTAGTCCTCCCAGAAACTTGAAATTTCTCATCCATTTCTTTCACTTTGTCGCTCACCAAAATTGTGCCAGCACTGATTTTGTCACTGAGACCAACCTTTTGGTCTAAAGAAGCAACTTTTGATGTGGCAGTAGAAGTAAACTGGTGCTTCTCATCAAATTCTTTTGCACGATTCAACACATCCTGGCCTAAAATGAAGCCCTTGGCTAGCATGGTGGTGACAACATCCTCGGCCTTTTTCAAACCAGATTCAGGAGTCACAGCATTTGTGTTTGTGGTATCTGTTGCCTGATCAGATTGAACTATAAATTGTCAAAAATGGTTGTCAAAACAGATATGTATCATATAAATTGTGAAATAAGAGGAAATAGATGCTACTGCTGAGATTGTAGATGCAGCAGAGGCAGGCAAAACATAATCTGGAGCCAAAGCTATGGTTATAGGCTGTCCAGCCAACACTGCTCCCTGATGACAAACGATAGATTCAGCATCATAAAAGAGACTAAAAAATGAAATATAGTTTTTGGCAAGACCAAGTGTGTGTTTGAATTAGCTTATTTTCTGTTCAAAGCAGGTTATAATCAGAAGTTTCTTGAGACAGATTTTGAAAATAAAATGTGATTATTTCCCTGAAACAATCTGTTGCCAAACTTTTTACTCAATGAAACTTGCCATTATTAATGGGGAACAATACTTGCACAAAGTACATTGGCAATATAAAGGAATGAACAATTTATAGAAGGTTTCAATATAACATAAGTAGTCTAGCAATGCCAATGTAAGTTTGAGGCCAACTCATATAGAAAATGTTAGTTGTACCATCTCTATTCTTTGCTTTTGGTTACATAGAAACTCTAAGAGCTCATGTGAGGAAGGAGCATAGTTGGTGCAGTCTCCAACCAAAATGAAATTGTTATGTAGTAGTAGTAGTAGTAGTAGTAGTAGTAGTATGGCGTACTTAAGCTTTCAAATTAAGAAACAAAAAAGATGAATGTTGAATTAAACAATAAGTGTTTGAGAAAGAGAGAACAGTTAATAATAACAAAATTGGAACTAAGGCACTAGAATTTACCGATAGAAGAACTGCAGTTTCTGCTCCCTCTGAATTACTGAAGGTAACATACGCAACTTGGGAACTTTCATTCTCACTGAAAAAAAGAGAGCAATTATTTGTCTACAAAGTCCAGCAAAGAAAAGTAAGAATAAACAACACACTTTGTAAATGCAGAAATATGGCATTCAAAAGCAGGTGAGTACCACCTAATGGACTGATAAATAGAAAATAAAACTCAGAGAGCGAAACGAAACAAACCTCTTCATTTCAATATATTCTATTTTTCCAGGAAATGTCAGAAATTCCTGCAAATCTTGCTCTTTTGCACCTAAAGAGAGGTGACTAACTTTCACTGTTCTTTCCTGTTAAACAAATACAGAAGACAAATAAATTAGCAATTTGAATACTTACAAACAGATGTGTTTTCATGATGTTCACGGCATCATAGTTAAGCAAAATATATAATGGCTTTTATTTCTCTTCATTTTAGACTGTTACTTTTTTGTGAATCATATCTTTGTTTTCAGCTTTCTATTTTATACCCTTCAATAGGATTCATCAACAACAAAAATGTAAATGTGATACACAGTTCGGGAAACCAACAATTTCCAATTTTGCAGCTAATATAATTAAATAAATGAGAAGGTTCACACATGTGCGCGCGCACACAAAAAAAGGGGAAAAGGATAAGCATACTCGGATAGAATCTGATAACGTTACCTCAATTATGTTAGAAAGTTGGAGAAAAAAAAGTACGTGGATTTAAAAGTTAACAAGAGAAAAAGCATATAAAATCATTAAGGGATTAGAAATCCTTGCCTGACCCACAACGTATGAATTCCAACAAACGGAATCATGTAACAACAGTTCCTTTTATTTAATGATGAGCAAAATCATGAAAATAATAATAATAATAATAATAATAATGGAAGAGCTATGCAACAATTAGAAACTCACCGCCATATAGCTGGTTGGTTATTTGAAGCCTATACCAGAAATCAATTAATCTTCCACAGAGAGCAAGAAGAAAATGATGATGCACTCTTGTAGTTTTGGTGATGAAATTTAATTCAACAATGGTTATATGTGAATGGATGAATCCTTCTTTGTTTCCTTTGAGCTCTTGTTTCTTCTTTTGATGATAAAATATTGAATTGTAAGTTATCTTAGCATTTTGTAGCAACGCGTTGGTTAAGAATGATACGTGGCAATATTAACATGCATCTCAGAAATGATAAAGTCCAAAACGGATACTCACAGCATGCTTACAGCGGCACCATTGGCTTTTTTTGTTGCAAACCTACGACTCACACGTGGAGGCCCTGACTCCTATTAGAGAGGACATAACAGGATTTCGGAGTGTTGCAAGAATTATTGAATCTTGCTGTTATTTTTTACATATCTCTAATTCTTATCAATAGAGGATTGAATTGTACTAATATATCTTAATCTTATTGTCTTTCGAAGTGTGGTATTGTTGGCATATAGAAATAGGAACACACCCATATCTGCCCATTCATTTTGTGCAACCACAACGATTTCATGGTGAAGCGAAGAGCCCGGCCAAGCTAGTGTTTCTCTTAAAATGAGTTTGGCTATATAGTCTAACTGAAATCAAGTTTAAGAATAAATCATTTAAATAGATTAATGAATTTAATCTTTTTAATAAGCAAACAAATTAACTTTTAAAATTAAAAGCAATATGATATCAATAAGCAGTTATATTTGGGTCCATTTGGATAAATAATAAGTTGTATAGTTAATCGGAAAAGAATTAAAATATATATCTTAATTTTCAAAAAAAAAAGTTATTACCAGTATTATTCAAATAAATCCTAAATTGAGATAGTTTACCAATTAAGTCGGTAAGACTATTTTAAAAGTCTGAAAACATAGCCGTTTTAGCTATAATACGAGTTTTGTGATATAACTCGTTTATTAAATAACTTAAGCCGAGCCAAACGCAAGCTAAGCGAGCTTCTTCACCTATTTTAATCCTAAGTGAGATACATAACGGCTTGTTATTGCATCTAAAAATTGTGATTAAATTAGAGAGAGAGAGAGAGAATCAAGTAGAAGAATGAGCAACAAGATAAGTGCACGTGAATTACCAACAAAAGATAAGTGCACGTCGTTTTTCTATTTGTCAAATCATAACTTCGTTTTAAGTATGAACATTTTGGGATAATGTCCAGAATTCTACAAACTTATGGGGCCTTTTCTTTTGGTGGACGGGGATTTTTCCTTCCCATCGAACGCAGTTCATGTGTTCTCAAAACATGAGATAAACTCTTTGAAGAAGGACGAAAATTCAAACCCTCAAAAAGACAATCGTTGAGAAGACCTCTCAATTATGAGTGTCCATTATAGAAATACATTAAAAGACCAAAAAAAAAATGACAATAGGAAGGTGTAATGAAAATAGGAATTATACTATTTGCTTGGGTATACCTCGTATCCTAACACAATTTACCCAGCACATGAAAGGTGTAATGCTGAAGACAATTTACCCTAAATAGGAATTATACTATTTGCTTGGGTATACCTCGTATCCTAACACAATTTACCCAGCACATGAAAGGTGTAATGCTGAAGAAAATAACTCGGTGATGCAAAGGAGGATGAGAAGAGAATAGGAAACAAACAGTTAAATAGAATTATACAGTTTTTTGTACTGATAAGCATCAAGTGCTAAGAAGAGCACACAGAAGTGTCAAATTCAAAATACATATATAAGGATATTGGAAGTACGTAGCTAACTTTTATTTGGTTGTTTTGGGCCCCGAATGACAAACAAAACTCAACAACGGCAGACACAAGGATGGGGAGGAAAGAGAAACAGGGATAAGTTGTGTGAAAATATCTTTCAGTTGTCTTTGGAGAAGTGGTATGGCTTTGTCTGCTCATCAGCAAAGGAGGACCTCAACCTCTGCAGTAATCATGAACAAAGAATATTGGAAACCAAAATATGAACACACCCTAGCCGGCTTCAACTTCTCTTATCCCAAACCAATCCCTTTTTAAGGGACTCCGACCAAAAGTCCCCAAAGAGTTGGACCAAATCAATGCATGTGAGCAGTATTAAGTTATGAAGAAGAAAGCATACCATTTCCACTTTTTATACAGTTTATACATCAAAGAAAAATTAATGTAAACCCTTGGCCCCAAATTCCTTCCTCCCCTTCTTGCAACAGAATATTTGGAAGTACATGTGTACGTATGTGTTCTATCTTAGTAAGATACATTTACAATCAAGGTCAGATTTTTCATGGACATTCATAACCACTATTTTTATCTCCGGCTCTACAACAGCCACCACATTGAAGACAGCAAGATAGCAGTTGAGTATGCCAATGACAAAATTTTACACTATTTTCAAGACAAATCAGCATGCTTCTTCCGATAATGCAAGCATAAATATTTACCTTCACTGGCAAGAAACGTATATACACAATTAAGACTTCGATGCAAGAAGTCCCATCTGTTGAGTAAGATGGTCAATATGCTGTTTCTTATCAGTACTTTCCTGTTGAATCTCCTTTTCTGATGACAGTTCCTGGTCATCAGTCAGATCATATCCCAGAGAGCTACATTTAACTTCATCTGTATCTCCAGAGAGTGGGCTTGGCCTAAAAAACAGTTCCCAGAATTCATCATTGATTGATGGAAGCTTAGAAATTCCATTTGCATCAGGTGAAAAAGCATCAGTTTCTACAGGCTGTGTTCCATCTAAAACAGTTGACATCATTTCTATATCCTCCACATTTCCAGTGTCAGACCCCACAAAACTCAGATCAGGAGTCATGAAGCTGTTTTCAGTTTCCAGCCCTTGAACTTTACCAAAATCCAAAACATTCCCTTGGCCATTATGTGCAGTTAATTCTGGAAATTCAGCTGCTTTGACACAGTCAGTCAACACAGCAGGTGAAGATTGAACCTCAGGCATGTTACTGGTCATACAACTAACAGGAAATTGTGACTCTACGGCCATATATGACTGAGCAGAAGTGGGCGGCACCTCAGAAAGGGTAACGCCAGAAACACGAGTGGACGAACTACTGCTATCTAATGGAATGGCCGAAGGAACATCATCAATAAGGAATGCCTCAGGATTCTTAACCGATGAGTCCATCCTTGTAGAATTGTTCATTTGCAATATCTGGCATAATAATGCTTTTGCTGCTTCATTTATAGAAGGCTGATACTTGACCACACGTCCATCAAGAGTATTATGCAGATGCTTGGTGGCTAAACCATCTTCGTCCTGCCTGTGGAGCCTCCTCTTTTTATTTCCTCCAGTGATTTGTCTGTTACTTTCATTCTGCTGCTGTACAAACTGAGCCAAGAAGCTGGGACTATGCATTGCTTTCGCCAGGAATGACATCATCTGTTGCTGACGCTGCTCCATTACCTGAACCCGTTGCCCAACAGTTTGCAACTGGTTATCAGTTGTTTGTTGCTGCTGTCTTAACCTAACAAGTTCCTGCATAAGAACATTCTTATCCCTCTTCAGTCTTTCAATCTCTTCCTCAATTCCAAACTTCCCCACTTCAACGCATGCCCCACCAACAGGTGAGTTCTGCACCTGAGATGGTTGTTGACTGCTACCATTAACATGAGCAGTCTTCCGCCTACTGATATTCTTCAACAGTTGTTTCTGTCCCTTTAAAAACCCTTCATTTGCAAATTCCCAGCGGTCAGGATCAACCTTTCTAAAGCCCTGCTCATTAATCAAAAGAAGATAACTGAAAAAATATTGAGACAAGAAAATACATGCATAAAATATACAAAACGTTGATCATCATTGAAGTTAAACTTATGATATTAACAATGCATGAAGGGGAGAAAGAATGGCATCATCATCACAACAACAGCTGCAGCTATGATAAAATGAAGTGTTAAGGGATAAGTGGTAATTTTTCTCATGAATTGTGGGCAGTGAAGCCCATTTTACATTCCATTCCCACAAATATACATAAAGAAAAAAAAAAGGTTACCCACCTCTCGCATGGAATTTTTTGGCCAAAACATGGAGATATTGCATTCCCATGACTCATATATCCAATCTTGAAGGCGAAAAAGGGGAAAGCTACAGGAATCCTAAAACACTCCAAGGAACCCCTGGAAACATTTGCGCGTGAACCAAATGCCTCCCTGCTGTTAACTCTCTCTGCTCTTGGGCTGCTAATTACACCCAATCGAAATTACCATTATTATTATTATTATCTAGTAATTAACAAGTTTTATTTTAATTAAAACAAGAAATTGAGCTGACTCAGCTAACTTAACTATGCAAAAGCAAAAACAAAACCCAGACACACGCAATGTTAAATCCCAAATTTAGTAAAGTAGAGCATACCCAAAAGAAAAAGGTGTAAGCCAACCTGCAAATTTCACAATATACATAAAAATAACAAAATAAATAAAAAATAAAAATCAACCACCTATATCGAGGACCAAAAATACTTAATTTTATAACTAAAAAAAAAAACAAACACAGATCTAGTTCGAACAGAACACAAAAAATCTACGATGAAACGAAACCCTAAAAATATGGAAGTTGAGGAAAGGGGGATCGAAATTGAAACTGAGATTTGAAGAGAAGGATTTGATTTGCGTGCGTACGTAAGTGTTGAGCTGGCGAACGAAGCTGGAGAAATTGTTGTGCTTGAAGTATTTGGGCAAGATGTCCCTTGCGAATTCGGGGACGTTCCAAACGACGAAGCTGTTGCTGTTGTCACTCCACGAAACCACCGAGTCGGTGGACGAGTCGTCCACCATGTCGTACGTCTTGCTCAGGAACGGCGCCACACTGTTCCCGCTCGCCGCCGCCATCGCCATCTAGATCGCCGACGATGATGATGATATAGATATGGATATAGATATAGGAACAAGAGGTGAAAGGGAAAGAGCAAAGGAAGAAGAGATGAAAGGGAAGGAGCAGAGAGAGAGAGAGAGAGAGAGAGGCGGGGAGAAGAAGGGTTTTGTTAGGGATTTCGATGTCGATGCCCCTAAGATTTGGAACTTGCAAAGTGGTTTTTACTTTTTTTTTTTGTGTATTTTTGTTAATTAGATTTAAACTCTAAAATTAATTATTAATTAATTGGATATTACCATTAGCATTTGAATCCTGAAAGTGAGAAGGTTGATAAAGTGTCCAAGTTACTCACCCTTAGATTAATAATTTTTATTATGTATGTATCATGTGTGAATCTAACTAAATAATTCAATGATAACTAACCAATCACTTATATACTTTACCAACCTATTCATCTTAGCGAAGCTTGACTTTTATTATTAAGATTATAATTTGATTAAAATAGTTAGAGTCTTTAGGCAGTGTGTGAAGAGAGCCAATACAAAACTTATATTTTGTAAATTCTACACTTTTAGAGAATTAATCACAATTTATCCTAGGTTTACTTGAAAAATAAAATTAATAGCTAGATGAGTTCATTACACATTTAATAAGAGGTTCAAACGTAATGTATGGAGAGGTCATTGACAAGAGGCGAAACCTAAATCTATAAAATTTATATCTTAAAAGAATTAGCGACTATTTTTTTAACATGCACTGTCTATAACAATAACTATTTTTAATCATTTAATCAAAAAAACTATTTTTAATCATGGACCCGTTAAGCTCACAGGAATAATAATAATATAATATAGGTGGACTTCATGGGTTATTCGTTGATTGCACTGCATGGTCCCTACTGCTTTTCCTGCCGCCAACAATCTTTTCTTTATTCTTTTTATACCCTTTTCCTGCTCTCAAATTCACACACCACACTTGCCTTAATTTTGATTGATTCAGTTATCGAAGGTAAATTCCTCTCATTCTTATCAAGATCGCTCACTCAATTCAAGTAATTTAATATTTCTTTTCTTTTAAAACATAATCTAAATTTGAGTTTTATAAATATGAATGAATAAATTTATATTAAAATATTTATCTTCTAATAGACCCATGGAATTTGAACTAAATTAATTAAGATTAATAGTATGAATATTGATAATTTAAACAAAACAATATTCCTATAATTTTTTTTAACAAAGAAGATATTATTAATGATGAATGAAAAACTATAACAAGAGTCCAAAGACTCACAGTAGGACAACCAAATCAAACAAATACTGGCTTGACCCAAAATTACTGGCGACAACAACCTAGTAGGATAATTCCAACATAAAGGTAGCTGCAGAAAACAACGAGGGAGGGGGAGATGATGGGTTTACAGCCAAGTTCTTCCATTCTTTATGGGAGCTGCATTGGTAATGATGTTTTCCTAGCTCCCAAAAGCTTTCTCTTAGAGAGAAGACTGCTCAAAAGTTTTAATCACTAAAGAAAGCAATGCTTTCTAAAAAGAGTGTATTAGATAATATTATATTCATGTACATGATATAAATTTATACTGGGTGGTCCAACAAGGAAAGAAAATAAAATCAAATAAAAGCATATCCTAGATGTATCCTAAATCAACCTAATAATTAGTTTCATGATAATACTCCCCATCAAGTTGGTGCATGGAGTAATGAAATGCCTAACTTGCCAAGCAATTGATGAAAGCGATCTCGGCCAAGAGCCTTAGTAAACACATCTGCCAATTGTTGTTTGCTGAATGTGGGTCGAGGTGCCAAAGTGACAGCTTGAACAAATTGATGAATAAAATGGTAATCTATTTCAATATGCTCGTTCGTCATGAAATACAAGATTAGCTGCAATATGAAATGTTGCTTGATTATCAGAAAAAAGGCATAGATGATTCACAAGGCACTTGTAACTCTTGTAAGAGGCGAGTCAACCAAATGACTTCACTAGTAATAATGGCCATTGCTTGATATCTTGCTTCTCAGAGGAATGAGACACAACTGTTTGCTTCTTGGGGTGCCATGAAACGGGTGATAATCCGAGAAAAATGGTGATACCCTATGGTGGACTTACGTGTATCGACAACTAGCCCAATCTCATCACATACAATACGCTCTTACTTAAGCTAAGTGAACTAGTAGCCGACAATAGGAGTCCTTGGCTTGGTGAGCCTTCGAATACCGTACCATTCTAAGTGTTGCTTCCATGTGTAGCTGTCGTGGATCTTGCATGAACTAACTTAGAACATGGACATCATGGCTAATGTCTGGTTGGGTAATGGTGAGGTATAAAAGATGGTCCACTAAATGTTTGTAGGCCAAGGTCAACATAAGGTAAGCCAATCCCATTTGATAATTTGTGTTGTTGCTATATTGGAGTTGTAACTTGCATCCTAAAAGTCCACACTATGTCAATCTATCTATAGTATACTGGCTTTGGCAAAGTGTCAAACCAGCTATTGATTGGGCCACCTCTATCCAAGAATTTTGAAATTTTCATCCAAGAATGTCTTCAAAGAGGCAATGCATCCTTGATCAGTCCCTATGATTACAACATCATCGACATAGATGAGGCACAACAATGAAGAAAGCCTCATCATGATAAATAAAGAGGGAATGATCAGCATGAGAATACTTATATCCAAGTTGAAGTAAGAAGTTGTGAATTTCTTACACCAATTCCTAGACTTTTGCTTCAATCCATACAACAATTTTTGCGACTTGCAAACTTGTTGCTCCTCTTGACGCAAAACCTTTGTGGAATCTTCATGCACACCTCCTCTTCAAGGTCACCATGTAAGGATGCATTATTTACATCCAACTGATGTAGCCCCTAACTATGAATTATAGCTCAAGCAAGCAAGCATCAAACTTAGTCAACTTTGTCACTAGGGAAAATGTCTAAGGAAATCAACTCCTTCAATCTGTGAATTCTTTAACAACTAAACGCACCTCATATCGCTCTCGCTTCCATTCGAGTTATACTTAATTTTGTATACCCATTTGAAATCAATTGCTTTCTTCCCAAGGGAGAGTTCCTGCAAGATCCAAGTGTTTTTTTCCTTGAGGGCCTTGATTTCTTTTGCCATTACTTCTCGATAATGTTCATGTTTGACGCCTAGTAAATAGAGGTGGGCTCATCTTTGACAAGCTAAGATGGCTGCTAAGAAACCTTTGTGAGCACTTGAAAATTTTGAGTAAGAAACAAAGTGCAAAAGGGGATATACTATGAATTGACAATGGTTCAGGTGAGTATGAAGGTAAAGTTAAAGGCATGAGAGAGGGAGGTAAAGTAACGTCAAATTTTGCCAGTCACTATGGAATTTGTCTCATCCTTTTCTCTCTTAAGACCAAGTTCCTTACTATGTTTGAGTTCATTACTTGTTTCGGCCTCTACTGGTGCATGTTCACTTGGTTGGACAACATGATTTATATCAACTTTGTTTCATCTTATTAGTCCTCATTGGAGCCAGATGCACTCTCATGATAGGCCCAATTTGGAACACTCATTGGCTGCTACATATTAGTTATGTAAGGGTTTGAAAAGGGAAGACTTCTTCACAAAAGTAAACATATTGTGAAATGTATACAACTTCACTTTCTAAATCCAAAATTTGATAGCCCTTTTGATTGTGTGGGTACCCAACAAAGATGCCTAGCTTACTCTGAGGTGCAAACTTATCACGACCCTTGTTGTGCATATAACCATAACATAGACAACCAAAACTCTGTAAGATTTTGTAAGATGTAATGTGTTGAATAAAGTCTCATAAGGTGTTTTATTTTGCAAAAACTAACAATGGCATTCTATTTATTAAGTAAACTCCAGTCAAAACACACTCAACCAGAATTTTATTGGTTTGCTACCCTATAATCTTAAGGCTCTAGCAACCTCCAATATGTGTATGTGTTTTCGCTCACTTTCCCATTCTGTTGGGTGTATTTGTGCAACTTGTCTGAATGTATTATAATATTCAAGTAATTTAGCATGCTTAAATTTTGCACCATTATCACACCTCACAATTTTAACCTATATACCAAACTAGATTTGAACCCATGCAAAAAATGCACTATATGTATGTGTGTGTATGTGTGTGTGTGTGTTTTAGATTTATATCTCATAAGATAAACCCATGTTGCTCTACTATGATCATCAACAATAGTTGAAAACCAAATAATGAAGGAGTGTTGTAAGAACCCCAAATATCAATCTGAATCAATTCAAAAGGCTTATCTGATTTATTCAAACTAATAGGAAAAGGTAAACAAGTTTGCTTGGCTCTCCAGCAAGCATCACAAAACCAATTACTTTTAAAATAAAAGAGAAACCATCAATGAGATACATCTTATCTATTGGAAAGTGTCCTAGTCTACAGTGCCAAACATCTACCCTCTTAAGGTTCCTTGTTGTCAACACATTCGTCCTCTCATTGAATCTAAGTAATACAATCCATTTTGCACTCTAGCCGATCCATTTTGCACTCTAGCCGCTCTAATCAACCTTATTAAGGGTAAGTCCTATATCATATAATAATTAGGAAAAAAAGAAGTGAGTACACAATATAATTCTTTTTTCAACTTGCTTACAAAAAGTAAATTGAAACCAAAGATTGGTAACACCAAAAATCCCTTTTAATGTCAAATCTTCATTCAATTCAATATGTCCTACTACCTACCGAAACCAATTCTTCATTGGGTATTTGAACAAGAGCAATGTTAGGGCTAACTAACATTTGTTTTAAATGTTCCAACTTACTCACAATGTGGTTGATGGTTCATATATCTATAATCCATGAATTTGATATGAAATTGTGTTCCTTACCAGAAAAATTTGTAGGTGGGTTTTGTAGTTGACATTTCATTGTTTGCTATTTGTCCATAATCATGTGTTGTCATTCCTTCAAGAAGAGCTAGAACTTGTTGATGAAAGAGAGTTAGAGTTGATACTCCCTTTTGTTCACCTACAATGGTTGCTATAGCAAAACGGTATCCTCACTGTCTTGTTGTATTGGAGCATTGTTGTTCAGGCTGGTTTTGTCATCAACATGACTGCTAATTTGGTGGGTACCTAATAATCTCAAAGCACTAATCTTTCAAGTAGCCAGTCTTTCCACATTGCATGCATCAATCTAGTAACTTGCCTCCATGCTTTGGTTCTCTCCTACTCTTTGCCCAAGCAATGGCATTTACCGTTGTTTGTACCCTCTTGGCCAAGAATTTCATCATTGCAATTTCTAGAGCTTTCCATGCAGTTACAAGCTTTTGTTTTTCTTCTTGTGCAGCAACTGCATATGCACTCCCAACATTGGGTAATGGTTCCATGACCAAAATCGGTGACCTTACAATGGAGAATTCATTACCCAATCCCATAATAAACTCAAATAAATTTTCTTCTTCCCACATGTCCTGCACTTTCTTCAAGGCTTCACAAGTTCAACCGCAAGAGCATGTAGTAATGGGTCGAAAAGATTGAATCTTATTCCATATTGATTTGAATTTTTCATAGTAAGATGATACTGAATTTTTCTCCCATTGCAAGAATATAATGTCACGTCAGTTTGTATTTAGACCCATGGTGCGATTCCTTGTGTGTAACATTCATGCAAATCATTCCATAATTCCTCTCCTGTGAGATAGTGTGTAGTCGTGTTTTGGAGCTCTTTGCACAACGCATTATTCAACCAAGCTTTAACGGTGGAATTGCATTGAGCCCACAGTTGAAAACCTGGTGATGCAACATTTGGTATCTTGATGGTTCCATCAACAAAACCTACTTTATTCTTGGATTGGAGTGCATTCAAGAAATTATTCCTTCATGTGAAATAGTTCTCACCATTTTTAGATAATTGGTGAACCACAAACATAATCCCAGGATGATCAAAGGGGTGAAGATAGTAAGGGGAATTGGGTCGAATGCCTTATTTTGGGATGAATGGGCACCCTTCGTTGTCTTTTGACCAGTGCTAGCCTCCGCGTCTTCCTTATCATTTTTGCCCATGATTATGATGGCAAAGCTACTAGGTTAGAAAAGAACATGCTCCTGATACCATAAAGAAAGCAATATTTTCTAAAAAAAATATATTAGCTAATATTCTATTCATGTACATAATATACATTTATATAGGGTGAAGGCTGTCCTAAAAGGAAAGGAAATAAAACCAAATAAAAATATATACTAGACATATCCTAAATCATCCTAATCAAATAATAGCATATCCTAGAGGTATCCTAAATCTGCCTAATAATTAGCTTCATGATAATAATCACACCCATATATGCCTAATTCCAAAGGCCAGCAATGCCAACAACATGACTCAGATAAACCTATCAGCCTTTGTACTATCTTTTACAAAATTTCATCTAAGGTGTTAATTCTTAAATTGCAGAGGTATATGAACAGGATAACAAGTGCAAACCAAAGTGCTTTTGTAAAAGGAAGACATATTTATGATAATATTCTTGTGGCTCTTCAATTTATCCATTATCTTAAGAACAAGAGAGGAAATGGTTCTTGTGAGCTTGCTCTTAAACTTGATATGAGTAAAACATATGATAGAGTTTAATGAAACTTTCTTTAGTGCATTATGAGGAAACTTGGACTCTACAATAAATGGATATCTCGATAAGAGAGTGTCTCACCTCAATTTCTTACTTTGTGGTTGTGGAAAGGCAACCTTTTGGTTTCTTTAAGCCTCATAGGGGTTTTAGACAAGGCAATCCAATATCTCCATATCTTTTTTCTTTTTTAATATGTGTTGAGGGTCTTTCCTTTCTTCTGAACAAGGTAGAATAAGATAACATGTTGAAGGGCACCAAAATGATCATCTTTTTTGCTAACGACTCAATCTTATTTAACAAAGCATCTATTGATTTTTGTGGCAATATAATGGTTATGTTACATGATTATGAAATAGTGAGTGGCTAGAAAATTAATTTACAAAAATTAACGGTATTTTTTAGCAATAATACACTTCATAGCCTAGAAACTAGTTAGTAAACCAAATGTAGATCCAACACATTGGCACACAGGACAAATACTTAGGTCTTCCTTCCATTGTGCATAGATCCAAGATTAAGACATTTGCATAGATTAGGGAGAAAGTTGTCAAAAAGCTTCTGCTATGGAAACGGGGTGGCGACTTGTATATGCTAGGGTTAAGGGTATATGCCATAGCCACCCCTGAAATTTTATAATTTTCATCACCCTCCCCCCTCCCTTGACCCCAACCCAACCCAAAAAAAAATTTATATGTTAGAAGGATTTGTATAATAATATATTATTATTACAAGAAATAAGATAAGTCAAATGCCTCAAGGATCCAATTTTATCATCCACTATTATTTTATTTTTTATTGTTTATTTTAGTTCAATAAGAAGATAAAATTAAAATATTTGATGAGGTTGGTTCTTATATGCCTTTTACTTAATTAGATGTTTAAATATTATAGTAGACAAATTAAAATACTATACATATATGTATTTCTTGAATTTCAATTGTGAAGTGTTTATGTTTTTAGAATAAAACCACACTTTGGTCCTTGACAAAAATAATCTCAGACAAAATATGTCCTTAGGAAAACATTTTATGATCCATCACGCTTAAAAATATAATACAAGATACTCACTACTTAGTATTTGTGGAGTATTATATGACAAATTGATTTTTAATGGTTTTTCATGCATTGATTTTAACAATTTATGAAATAGTTTAAATTAATTGCTAATAAAAAATACAGATAGGACAAATAAGTCCATTACAATAATGATAATGACTTACTTGTATTTTTAATTATGAGGAACTATGAAATATATTTTCTCGAGTGATCAATCCCATACTATTTTTGTCAAATATATATATTATTTTGCATATGTATATCATCTTTCAATTTCAATTTTGGTCCCCCTAAGAAAAAGTTCCAGCTAGCTCCGCCCCCATATGGAAAAGAGGGCAACTATCAGCATGTGGTAGAGAAGTGCTAATTAAGGCTGTTGGGAAGGCTATTCCAATATAACTCTAGTTTGTTTCGAACTCTCTGATAGCCTGCTAAATGATCTCTATCGAATGATGATGAAAATCTGGTGGGATCAAAAGAACAATGAGGTTCATTTTATCTTTTTTTCTCTATGAACACATTTACATTAGTTCGTTTGGTTGACCACCTATCCTCATGATTGTGGTAAGAACTAAGAAATCTTAAAAATAGGAGAAAGTTAAAATCCAAAGCAACAAAAGAAATAAAAAAAAATGGATATAATTGCCTTCTTGCCTTCGAGGATGCTTTAAAATTTATGCAAAAAATTATATAGAATAGGAACATACTAATTTTTTCAATTTACAATAAAATTTCAAATTAATAATAAACTGAATGAGCAAAATAAAAAATATTAATAAAAGATATATCTTTAAATCATGTTTTCTGGATACAATAACAAATAAATAAATAAACATATAAAAATGTGAATCTCGATTTGGACCCTAATTTTGACCGCAGTATTTAATTATATTTCATAAAAGCTGGAACCCTCGTAGAATTTTGATTCTTTCTTCTAATAGAAAACGACAAACTTTGATCACTGATCCCATCTTTGATCTCATGTGTGGCATTAATTTGGTGTTCTATCATTTTCTACTCACGTAGCTTACAATGATTGGACAAGATCAAAGTGGGATTGGTTCGTTTAAGCACTTTTTCATTCACTTTCACTCCAATGGATCGGGAGTAATCAGACGGCTACTCCTGCTTTGTGAGCCACGTACTCCAAAAAATTGGGACCAATTTCTTCACCACTTTAGACGCCGGACGCAGCCTTTGAGAAATTATTACATGCACATAAAGGATTAGGTGGATCTACTCGTCATATATATCTAACAATTAAATAATATTTTAATTAAGATTCATTATCAACTTATATAAAATATCAATTTATTATTGGATATGACCATAATTTATCTGATACTCCATAAACATATAAAAATTTATCCTTTGCAACTACCAGGTGAAGATCAGTACAACATTGTTGTAAATATTTTGCTAAACGGATGTAGGAAAAGTTCGGAGTTCCTTTGGCGTCCACGTCATTTTAATAGTGTGGAGATTTTTTTCGCTGCTCTTTACTAGTGTAGAGATTGATAATAGATTAAGAATATTAAGTTTTGATATATTATTGCTGTAAAATTTCTTACTAACGATTTAATTATTCTTTATTATATTAATAAAAATATTTTATTTTTGCAATAATTAATTACTCTTTTGTGGTATTGATTAATTATTCTAAAAGTTATACATATATAATTATATGTGATTGATTAAATGAAAAAAATATTATATGTGGTTGATTGATAATATAAAAGAATGATGGTAATATAGATCCAGGTTTATATGTGTTATAACACATGACAACATATTAACTATTAGTTTTTATAATATCTATATGTCATAAAGTTAAATGATATTTTGAATGATTAATATGTTACCACCTGTAGATTCATAAGGAGATCTATAATAACATCACTCATTATAAAATCCTTCATATTAAAATTAATCTAGTATATATATTAAGCCACTAGGGTTGCTGGTGGTTAAGGACTTAGATAGCATGCATGATGTTATAGTTCAAACCTCATTATTTTCAAATTCTGATGTACCAAACAAAAATAATCTAGTATATTAAATTTCATATTAACAGAATACACAATGCATTAGATATTAATGTAAAGAAAAATTGTATTGAGAATACATACAAATTAAATATATAAATACAATTTTATTATTAATTTACAAGTTATATAATTGTTTTACTTGTGATTCAAACATATACCAAGAAAAGGATTTCCACTACTAAAATATGTAGGGCCATATTAACTAGTTAAATCATGTATTAATTTCTTTAGAATCAAATTCAAATATTTTTCATACTCGTAAATTGATGTTAAATATTTTTGTTTAATATTTTTTATTTTTAAACCCTCCTTAGTTACGTTAAATCCCAAAATTTTCAATGGGAGATCTATTAACCACATGAATCCATCCTTGCTTAAATCAAGAATTCATGATCACATGAAAAAACAAATAAATCACGGATGCGTGATTTTCATTCATCAATGCATTTATTTATTACAATCAGAAATTTTTATTTTTTTTTGGTTACAATCATAATTTGAATTCGCATGCATGACTGCATTAGCATGAGATATCATCTTTTTGTTTTTAATATTTTTTTAAATAAATCTAGAGGTCCTATATAGAGCCTTGTCTAATTTTTAACTAGGACCTATAACTTAAACTTTAATCAAATATCTACATTATAAAAATAATTATAATTAAATCTCTGAACAATTCATAATTTAATTAACTGATTCATTTCTGATTCTAATTTAATTACTAGGGGTAGTGATTAATAAGATTCATCTGAAAAATCGTTCCTTATTAAAAAAAAAATCTAAAAAATCTTACCAACGAAGAATAAGGGATGTTTGGTTTGGTTTTCAATTTTTTTCAATTTTCAGTTTTTAGATTTTGTGGAAAATATTAAAAATTATACATTTTAATTTTTAATTTTTTCTTCATAAATTTCTAAAAATGAAAATTAAAAACTAAACTCAAACTAAACAAAACTTAAAATTTTTTGTAATTTATCTAAAATTCCTATTTTGCCCAAAGCAACAGAATAAATATATAAAAGGCAGAAGAAGGGGCTTAGCCAACAATGCAAAATCACAACCAAAACTGAAAGTTCGTTGAACCACCACGAATTCCAAGAGGGGACAAACAAAGAAAATCAAAAACCCTAATCTACTTTCCAAACTCGTTCTTCTGCGTCAATCTCGATCTTCTCCGCCATGGAAAACAACAGAAATCACGACGACGAGGTCGCCAAGATCTTCAGCAAGTTCGACAAGAACGGCGACTGCAAGATCTCCGCCGCGGAGCTCAGCGACGCGATGCTCGCGCTCGGCTCCGCCACCACGCCGGAGGAGATCCGGCGCGTGATGGACGCCGTCGACAAGGACAAGGACGGCTACATTGACCTCGGCGAGTTCTCCGAGCTGCTCCGCCGAGTCGACGGCGGCGGCGGAGCCGAGGAGGAGGAGGAGGACATCCGCGGAGCGTTTCAGCTGTACGACCTGGACGGGAACGGGCTGATATCGGCGAGTGAGCTTCATGCGGTGATGAAAAAGATTGGGGAGAACTGCTCGCTGGAGGAGTGCCGCGAGATGATAAAGAGCGTCGACGCCGACGGCGATGGTCATGTGAACTTCGAGGAGTTCAAGAACATGATGACTCGCCCTCGCGCCTAAAGATTTTATTTGATTCCAAAAATTAATTCAATAAATTCAAATGTAGAGCACTTTTCTTTTCTTTTTTTAAGGATGGTTCAGCATAGTAAGGATGATGATCGATGTAGATGTAGACGTTAGTCAGCTAATTGACATTCTGCTGTAGATATACTGATATGATACATGCAGGTGCTACAGCTCCATATTTCTTTTGCCTTTTTTTAGTAGATTTTTTTTACTTTAGGAATATGTTTTTTTTTTCCTTTCTTTTGTGTTTTTCAAATAGAAGGTATTATTTTATAAACACAAATACTTAATAGTAAGTTTTTTTTTTTTTGGTTAAAGGCACACAGAAATCAAAATCATGGGCAATTTATCTGTTTTTGAAAGATTTAATCAACAATATTGATTAGTGAGAACCCATGGAGGCCCCACAATATGAATTAACTTCATAACTACCTGCATCACACTCTATTTGTGAGATTGCATCTTCAAGCACACGTCTAATGACAAACTCTACATGTTTCAATGAATTACGAAGATTGTGAATTTGATTTTCATCTCCACTTCTATCTTCTAATATCTTTAAAAAAAAATGTGGCGTCACTCAATGCATCTTTATAAATAATAAGTCTTTAGGATTTACCTTGCAAGTTCCAAACTTGGAGAAGATAGTTTGCACCAAACCACACCTTTGGGAAAAACAATAATTCACAAGCCTAAAGAACCGATCATATATTTCAGAAATTTCACCAAATCATTTACCAATGATAAGGGTTACATATTATTCAACGGAAAACATAACCACAAAAATTATTGATCCTTAAAAATGGTGGTATTTAATTTGGTTGTGAAAATACTCAACTAAGTAAATAGAATTGACAAATGCAAAGATTATGCCTTAGGAAATTTGATACAATTCCACTGGTTTGTGTTTAACTTCAATGTTAGAGAAGTAATCATAACATTCTTTAATAATATGGGAAGAGAGAAAGCCTTTCTTTGTGTCACAGCCTATGTTAGAGTAAAAGTAGCCTTCCATTTAATTTTTTCAGAAAATTACACTAATCTCCATGAGACACTAACCTCCTTGAAATTTAGTGTAATTACACTTGGCATCTCTCTATTTTGTAAATTATCATTAACCTACTCTTAGATTTGTTAAAATTACATTACTTTCCCTATAATCCTGATTTGTTAATTAAAGTGAGAAAAAGATAACATGAGACATATACATAATCATTAATTATGCATATAATATTTTGGCAATATTCAACACATTAATTGAATAAAATACTTTTTATATCACATAAAAATGAAACTTATAATTATAACTTATGATAAAAAAGGTATTTTAGTTAATATAAGCATCAAATATTGTCAAAATATTATAATTTTATCATTAATAATTATATGCATGTCACGCCTTATCTTTTTTATTTTTTAAATTAATGAATTAACATTTTATAAGGGAAGTCAATGTAATTTTAATATATCTTAAGGAAGATTAGTGATAATTTTATAAAATAGATAGGTGTAAGTGTAATTATATTAAATCTTAAAGGAGGTGAGTGTAAGTTATTTATATTATTTTTTTGGTTGAAACCACATGTACTCTCCAATAAGAGGCAATTAGGGCAAAAAAGCTCTCTCTCCAGAGTTTTAACACTACATACCACAACTCAAACCTAAAACCTCTAGTAAAGTTAGAATAACTCATCGCTAGTTGATGTATGCGCTCATTGGTAAGGTTTATATTAAGCCATGCTATTTGAGTTATCACATGAAAATAAAATTGATAATTATAATTTATGATAAAAAAAAGAGGTATTTTAGTTTATATACGCATAAAATATTATCAAAATATTATAATTTTATCATTAATAATCATATATATGTCATATGTTATCTTTTCTGTCATTTAAATTAATAAATTAATTATAGGGGAGGTTTGTGTGATTTTAATATATCTCAAGAGAAATTAGTAATAGTATTACAAAAGACAGGTGTTAAGTGTAATTACATTAAACCTTAAAGGAGGTAAGTGTAAGGTTTAGTGTAAATTACTTATATTATTTTTTTGGTTGAAACCACATGTATCTTCCAACAAGAGGCAATTAGGGCAGCAAAATTCTCCCTCCTGAATTTTAACACTGCATATATTTAAGACTTAAACCTAAAACCTCTTGTTAAATTAGGATAACCCAACGCTAGTTGATGTGCGCACTCACCCATAAGATTTATATGAAGCCATGCTATTTGCCCCAACAAAACCCATAAGAAACGGTGCAAAGATCAGATGACATGGCAAAAGCTCATTTGGCCATTAACCCGGAACAGTTACCAAAACCGTTTCTTAACATTTACCCTTACTCTAATTATTATTATTAATTTTAAAAAATGTACAAGATTTTTCTTCGATCTGAAATGTACAATACTAGCTAGAATGGTGCCACGTACAATGCACATGTTTAACTTGATTTGTATATAAAAAGTATTTAACGACATATACTATTCAAAATGTCGAAACATTCATTTCATAATAGCATGATATAAAGAAATAAAACTACATTTAAAATATAATATTATCAAAGTGTCCATGATAATATTGGTTCCTTTGTGAACTTGAGTCATCTCACATATGTATCAGGTGAACTCCAAGCTGAAAATAGAAAAAAGCATTTAATTACCACACCACATATAAAAGAAATCTTGAATTATATAAATTTTATGATGAGGAAATTAAACATAATAGGCTTTTTACTAAGCTATATTATACACACGTGTGTAACTTGCATTGAATTCACCGAACAAAGTGTGCATTTGAAATGAATATTTGACAAATGACAAAACATTGTAAAAAAATGTTTCATGAGCATACAAATGATTTTATCTTTTCTTTATAAAAGAACAAAAGATGATATGATTGTTTTTATTACCGTAACTCTTTACAAATGTTTGAATCTACCTTTTATAGAAGATTGAGTTACTACAATATAATAATATTTGACTACAAATTCATATATGTGTGTGTTTAACATGTCTTTAAAAATTATATATGAGTAAGATAAGGATATTTTATTTGTGAAAATGAGTAATATATGTCATAATTTAATTAATTATAATCATCTTAATTATTTTTTTCACATAACAATATTCTTTTATAATTTGACATCAAATTCGATATCAGAATACACTTTCACAATTAACATATATATATATATATATATATATATATATATATATATATATTCACATTAGATCATTATAATATCTTTTCATAAATTGATTTGATTAAAAAATAATTTTATAATCATAATAGTTTATGTAAAATCATAACATCACAATCATTTATATAATCACCCTAGAATTAACTATTAGAATATAATAGATTAGATTAGATATTAGAACATATTTTAGATATTATATTTTGTATTTTAGATATTCGATAATAGATATATTAGAATCAGTATGAGAATAAGATTGATAGAGTTTTTTTACCTATATAAAATAAATAAAATAATATATTATGTATATACCTTGTTATAAAAAGTATTACATATATGTCTTATTTTTAATTGTATATAAATCGGTTTAAACCGATTTATGTGTTGTCAACTACAACCCTGGAGTGCAGATGGTAAGAATTGACTTAAATTGATTTACTAAAATCGGTTTAACTGATTATTGTAGCATGTTAGAAAATATCAGGACGTGCCAAAAATCGGTTCAAATCAATTTTAGAATGTATTCAGTTTCATGCATTAGCAAGGTGTGAAAGGTTGAAGAGGGCACAATAACATCTAGCATGAGTGAGTTTTCCTCCCATACACATTTGGTCAGCTTCATTTTTCAGTCTTTATCTCCATTTTTCCCCTTAAATAATGATAGTTTAGTAGCGGCAATAAATTAAAAAAGGGTTTCAATTCACTGTATATATGTTACCATCAAAATTATATTTCACGTCTATCCATGATCATAAGCCTTCTATTATGAAGAACTAAGTAACATGTAAATTCTGAACATAAGAATAAAAAAAGGTATTAATTTTGTTAATTGAGTTTGACTTAATATAAGTGGATCTTGGTTAATTAATTGTGTTTAACTTAATAAGCTTATTACTCACGAGAACTGGATGATACGAGGACCTTTCGTCCTTAAGAAAAATGAATTAATTTTAATTTCAAATGGACATAAAGTTTTATTGTACCATCTAATTATAACATGAACAATTGAAATACCTAAGATTATAATTAATAAGATTAACAATGCATAATAAGACAATGTAAAAATTTTAAAAATAGAAAAAGAAAAGATTGCCACCAAATTCATGTGAACGACATGTATATATATGCTGATAAATTCACTTGGGATAATGGTTAAGGTAATGTTTGGGTGGAGTTGTTGATCACTTCACTTGGCTTGGCTAAGATTTAAGAAACACGATCGACAACCTTCATGTTGAATACCGACCACTAATTAATTATATTATGTAACGTGGATGTGGCGCTTTCATAGTGGAATAGGGTTGTGATTGTGATTTATTGGAACTATTTCTCTCTTCACAACTACAGTGATTTAGTAGGTAAACAAGTTAAACTGAGTTATGAACCTTCACAATCCTACATGAAAAGGGATCTATTAACACTAGTGTAAAAATGTAATAAACAATTACAGATTTGATTTGCTCGGTTTCTCGGTCCTTTGATTTTAGATCTTATTATCAATCTTAAGCATTTATAACTTCTTTGTTTTTTTAAAACTCGAGACTAAGAAGCTTGTGATCCGTCTAGTTCAAGCTCATCTTATCGCTCGTATTAATAATAAATATTACTTTTATCTCCTGTGGATATTATAACAAGGAATGGGATGAGGTACATTTATCTCAACCTGAATACCAAATCCTCCCTCACTCTTTCAACCTTTAGTCCAATAACAACATTAGTGTTCAAAATTGATTGTTAAGGTTTTAAAATAAAATTTAAATCTTAAAAGGTTAAGTTTAACCACAAAAAAAAGAGAATCTCATTCCATAAAAAAAATATTGAGCTATATGGAATAACCAATTTCACTTGAAGAGGAATTAATGATAATTCTTTATTAACGAAACAAGGCATGTATTGGATTCATGATTCCTAATAACTCTTTTTACTAGCAAACCTAAAAATGATGAGTCCATGGAATAAAGCATGGAATAAAATTATCGCTACATGTGATTCTAAAATCGGTTTAACCGATTTTTAGCACGTCCCAAAATTTTGTGACACGCTATAGTAATCGGTTTAAACTAATTTTATTAAATCAATTTAAGTCGATTCTTAACCATGTGTACTCCAGGGTTGTAGTTGACAACACATAAATCGGTTTAAACCGATTTCTATACAATTATAAAAAAGAAATATGTGTAATAATTTTTTATAACGGGGTATACACATAATATATCATTTTATTTATTTTATATAGGTAAAAAACTAGATTGATAGCGGTAAATTTGACTATTATGCACTTTTGTACGAATTTTTAAAAAAATATGATTTGATATAGTAATTTTTTTTATTTATTACATAATATTCTTTTGTATTTTGACATCAAATTCGAATATTAGTTCATAATTAACATAGATATTCAAATTAAATCATTATAACATCTTTTCATAAATTAATTGTATTAAAAAATAATTTCATAATCACAATTTTTTGTGTAATAAAATCAGAACATCACAAAGCCACTATGATTGGTTTAGTGGTGAGGGGTTTGGGTAGTATGCATGAGATTTAGTTCAAACTTCATTGTGATCAATGTAATTTTGAAGTATAAAAAAAATCAGAACATCATTGTAATACTTTAGATACACGTGTCCTAGATAAGCTTAGTATGACCTTGGGATTCCCAGCCCACCCGTGTTGTTTAAAAGACCCCACGTGCACGAAAACCTAAAATTTTAGGGAAAAGACACTTTAGAGAGCGTTGCAAGTGCTAAAGTGAGCACTGCAATGGTCACAGGGTAAGGCGGCAAAGACAACGAAAATGAGTACTCTGGAGAAAATTGCGGACGGTTGGGCGGTAATGCGTGCACTTAGGCACGCTGAGCGCTGCAGCGGTCCAAAGCTTTATAAAAACCTCCATTTCGGGTTTCAAACAAGAAAATATGCCCCTTTACCCCCAAAGCGTGATTTCTTTACCTCTCTACCCCTTTTTCACTCCATATCATTCAATCTAACTTCAATCTTTCACTTCCAGGGCTTAAAAGTAAGAGATTTTGTTGTTTTTACTTCCTTTTCTTCCAATCTTCCCTTGTTCTTAGAGTTAGTAGTGATATTCGTTCATGTTATTCAAGAGATGGTGCCCTTTTTGTGCTAGAGTTAGATTTGAAATATTTAGAGATTATTAGAAGTTAATGTAGAGTATTATGGTTGTGATGACAGATATTGGTGTCATTCCTTCTTTTTAGAGTCTTGCTAGTGTTGATACTACATATTCCACCCTCCAGGTGAGTGGGTTCAAGCTTGTGATCTCTATGTTGTCATTAGAGATATTTTCATCAAAATATGGCTTATTACATGATTTTAAAGATTACCTGCAAAGAGATTTGAAAATATTGCTGGTTTATCTTGTTATGAACTTAGGTTTAAAAGCATGAAACATATTTTTGATAAAAACTCATGGGACCATTGTTGTTGAACTGATTTTATATAGAGATAATGGTATAAGTGAATATTAGAGACTTTTATGAATGTTAGAATGAATTATGAAAATAGTTTATGTATATGATATAACTTTTAAGCTCATGTTGGAATGCAAATACAAGTTTAGCGAAAGACTGGATTTATGATGTTGAACTAGGCATTCAGAGAAGATGGCTGTAAGTCCTGGGGTTATTTCGTTAACCTTGAAATACTAGGTTGCCCGTCAAAGGCCAGAGTTCAGAGATTATTGTTATGCCATGGTTGACATGCATAACTAGAGATTTATTTGTTATGTCTTAAATCATTAGGCATAACCAGATATTTTGTTATGTTACATGTTTTGTGCATAACAGGAGATTCTTATTTATCTATTAGAGTACTGTAGTTTTGATTTATAGAAAATAATGATTTTGATTTATATATATATATATATATATATATATATATATATATATATATATGAAATGTTTTAGAGCTTTGTTAGTATTATTATTATGATGTTATGCATTCTTCCTTAGTGAGGATTGAGTTTTTGGATAAAACTCACCCCTCTTCCTTTTTTCCTTTTAATAGTAGCTACTTCGGGTTCTTTGGCCACCTTCTTCCCAGGCACTATAGTTTCAGCTTAGTGAGTTTCACTTGAGTGAAGTATCTTTGTCATAGATTAGAGTGCTCTAATGTAATTGCAGACAAGAGTCCCGGACCACATAGAGCATATTTGTATTTTGCATACCATGATGTCATTTTAACTGTGTTTATTGATTTAACATTCATGATTGTTTTGTATAAGAGTAGTTTTATATATGTGGATAGTATTTTGACTTTAGACTTCAAAGTGATTTATGAAATATCAGTTAAGTTATATGGATTTTAAAAAATAGGTAATTTGTATATAGAAAATGAACTTATGATTTCAATGGATTTTATGTTTTAAATTTGCATATAAAAAGGTATAGAGGTTACAAGGCTTATGTGGAAATTAAATTTCTCACATGCGATCATATTTCCAAATTGAATCGTGACAATCACAATGAGAATTATGTTTTTAGAAAGAAAAAAAAATTGTTTCAAAATCACAATAGTTTATGCAATCACCTTAAAATTAACTATTAGAATATAATATATTAGATTAGATAGCAATATCTTTTCATACTTTAATATAGTAATTTGATATTCTTGCACCTATGATATATTCAAATAAGATCAAATTTAATATCTTTTCATAATTTTGATTGCATCAAGGGATGAATTTCATAATTAACATAAATATTCCAATTGAACGTAGAATGCATGAGAAATTGACACATGGCATGAAAATTCATCAAGCCTGTCATACATATATATATAGGGAGAGGATGAAGTAAAAGGAGTGGTTTTATGTGAAAGTGAGAGGAGAAAATTTAGGCTGTTGGATTATGCATTAATAGTTAGGATTAAAATATAAAGTCGTGTGACTTTTTTAAGTGATCATATGATCTTTTAATGACTTTCAATCATAACCATCTATGTATGGTTATATAGTCAATTTAATCCTCTCACTCTCATATAAAATCATCCATCTCACTAGATATATCCCCTATATATATATATAACTCTAAAATAGGGTTTTGCAAAAAAGGAAATGACTGATGTGTCATTCAGCTAGAATATTTGGTTTTCCTCCAATTCTAATCCTAATGATTGCACAATCATTCATCATATCCTATAGCCAATCATATCCCTAATAATTTGGCCATATGCACTTATAAATTTTTGAATTTAAGATTACGATTAAATTATTAGTAATAATAAAGATAACTAAGTTGATTACGCTTGAGTTCAATTTTATTTTCAATCATGATACCTAATTTTTGGTTAAATCAAATATATTTATTTTTTTAAAGTAAATATTTATTTTAAAGAATATATAATATTTGATATAGGATTTGGAAAAAAATAAATCAGATCTTTTTTGTTCAAGTTGTTTATTTATAAAATGTATCAATTATAATAACTATAACAAGTAATTTAATTATATTTTCTTACCAATCAAAATTCATAATTTTCAATTAAATCATTAGTAATAACAAATACTAATCAAGATTGATTCCATCATAAACGGAATATCTCCAATTAGTACAAATTAGCACCCTGGAATTTTAATCCTCCAATAATATTTCCTTATTGGTCCACTATCAAATCAACATTTGATGCAATAAATGATATAAATCAGTGTATAATGATTGAAAAAGGCCAATCATAACATTTTTATTAATAATAAACATAATGATTGTGAATCATCAGTCATTTTTGTTAGTAATTCAATCTTATAAGTAATTTATAGTTTATTGATTTCAACTAACTTTTTGATTATGAGCGGTTAATTAATTTGTATTCGATTAATTAAGTTTTCTTGATTCTTGCATATTTATTTTATTTTAATGTATAATATTGTAGCCTATTTATGTTATCTATTCTTATTTGCAAAATATTAAGCGATCTACATCTCTTTCCCTATTTTCCTCTCACAATGTCATTATGTTATGATTTAGTAGATGATATATGTAACTATAGGCTCGAACATATTGAAGCACAATTATTTTTCAACGATATTTAACTATGATTTAATTAATATATTATTATCTACATCTCATATATATTATCATCACAAAATACTAAAGTTGATTATTAGCTATGATTCTCTTTTCTTTATAATATATATGCTACATGAATGATATTTGAGATTATTTATTTAAGTTCTACTCCTTTTTTCTATTTATTTATTTTCATTGTATTTTATAGGATTTAATATGCTTATTTGAAAAATGCAAAAATTCTATAATTGCATGAATATGCAAATAATATAATTTTTAAAAGCATGTAAGTGAATTTAATATTCAATATATATTTTTTACTATTAACCATTCCATGTATACACAGGTAATAAACTAGGTGCATATATTATATTACAGATTATAAATTATATTATATAGATTATAAATAATTAACATAGACATTCAAATCAGATCATTATAATATATTCTCATAAATTAGTTGCATAATTACAATCATTTATGTAAAATCAAAACATCACAATCGTTTATGTAATCACCCTAGAATTAACTATTAGAATGTAATATATTAGATTAGATTTGAGGTATTAGATATATTAGAATTAGTATTAGAATAAGATTTGATAGCAGTAAATTCGGCTGTCATGCACTTTTCTATGGTGACTTTTTTTAATTTTTAAAATCAAAGTATGATTTGATATAGTAATTTTATATTTTTCACATAAATATTCTTTTATAATTTGACATCAAATTTGATAATAGAATATATACTTTTATAATTAGCATAAATATTCAAATAATATCATTATAATATCTTTTCATAAATTGATTGTATTTAAAAAATAATTTCATAATCTTAATTATTTATGTAAAATCAGAACATTACAGTTAGAATTATCTTCAAAAAAAAATTTCATAATCACAATCATTTATGCAATCACTCTAGAATTAACTATTAAAATAGAATAGACTAGATTGTAAAGCAATATCTTTTCATACTTTGATATAGTAGTTTGATATTTTTTCACTAATGATATTTAAATCAAATCAAATTTAATTTCTTTCCATGATTTGATTGTATCAAAAAATGAATTTCATAATCAACATAAATATTTTAATTGAATGTAGAATGTATGAGAAATTTACACATGACATAACATTAAATTTATCTAGCCTGTAATTGTATATACTCCTTTCCTTGCAAAATATCTATAAAATTTGGACAAATATATGTACTAAGAAAGGTGATAAATAATATGGTAATAGAGCACTCCTATGTAAAATTATAGTTTATGAACTAATATACGCTAATGGTCATTAATTACTTAGGGATACTATTAGAAAAAAACTTTACTTTATTGGAATGCAAAATTAATAGATATTTTAAAAGATAACTTTATTGAAAGTAAAGGATATTTTGAAAGAATCAATATTATAGATAGATTTTATATATATAGCATATCACATGAGAGATTAGGAATGCCAATCATATCTGGTAATTTCATAATCTCGATTCCTATAATTATACTATTTCTTAGGACCAAAAGTCCATAATTATAATAAATATTTAAGAGAGTTTAACAATTTTAACCCTTAAACTTCTTTTTACGCGTAAGATGAATTTGTCAAAATATTTTTTTGTTAATTTTGATTTTCCTCCAAATGGGATTTACTAAGAATGGAAAGAAAAAAATGATTAACATAAAATTGGTTGTCCCAGTGACAGGGTGTTTCAACACATCCCAGTTCCGAGCATCATCGTCGTCAAAATCTCTGCTATTCTGGACGTTCCCTCTCCCGCCATGTTTTTCATATTCCGTTCCATCTTCTTTATTACTCGCTTTCGTTTTAGGACTTCCCATCTTTCGTAAACAAACTAGTTTAATTCTAATCTATGATGATTACGGATTACGAGGTTTCCTCAATGTCCTCGTTTTGAAGCAATTTCTGGTATCTATATGTGATTTTGCTAAAGTTGTAGTTCCTGACCCTCCTTTCATTACTGTAACTCCTTTTTCTTCCATTTGTTAATTTAATTGCGAATCTGCATCCTAAAGCTTAATATCATTCTGAGTTCTTTCAGTTAGATGTCAAGGGAGAAGCTTTCCATACTAAAAACGATTCTTGTGGTTTTGTTAAAGAGTTCTACCTCAATGAGAATGGGATTCTTGCTAGGAGTTCTAATTCCTTCTTTTTCAACCCTCCAGTTGAGTGATTTTGTCTTTAGCTTTACTATTTATTTTCATGGCTTTTCTGGAACTATTGTATGAGGATTTGAAAGTTCTATGTTTGAACTATTAAAGCATGAAATAAGTATTTGATAAAAGAAATTTGAAATAGATTGTTATTCCTCATCATTTTATTTTTATACACATGATTGATAAAAGGTTTTTATGCAGTTCCAATGGATTTGTCCTTGTTGTATATGAAGGAGATTTATAACTAGATATGAAGCTAGATTAATAAAATAACTTTGATGCAAACGTACATTTGAAGCAAAATAATGAGTTTGATGACATTTTGGATCCATGGCAGGTGTTTCCCATAGGTGAACCATGATTTTACCTTCATTCTTCTTCTATAAATTGTGTTTGCTCAATTTTCAGGTATGAACCTACTTTTTTCCAGGTGTGGCAAATGGATGATTACTGTTTAGACTGCAAGACCAGAAAGATTTTAGTAGCCTAAAAGGTTTTTAAGGATTTTCAGCAGTTTTTATAATAGTTGTTTGAGCATCACTGGATGTTAAAGGAATAATATGTTGTTATGTGCTAATCTGCGTAGGCATCTTTCAAAAACACATGTTTTTCCTTACAATGAGTTAAGGGTGGATTAGACAAGTTATGGATTAAACAAATAAACTTATATTGTTTTTAGGAGCTACTACACTATGATTTTTGTAAATGGAGATAGGAAAGCAAATTGAAGAAATTCCTTTTTATTAAGTTGTGAAATGATAATTTGAATATATATACATATCTATGTAGGTACATGTGATTATGTAAGACTTTGAATATGATTAATGTTACTATGACTCTTTCATGCATTGTTCCTTGGTAGAAGCAGGTGAGGGCTCATTCACTTAAGTTTTGGTATCAAAACTCACCCCTCTCATTTCTCTTGTCTTTATATAAGATGATAAGCTAGGAAAGAATTAAGCTTCACCTCTGAGGCATGTATTAGTTGTTTAGACTTCAGGATTTGAGTATCCTACCGTAATATGGTTTAAGTTTTGCATGTATAGGTTGTGTTAAATTGTATTATAAGATTTTGTTACTTATAGAGATTTGAATATTAAATCAGACTTTTAACTGAAATTTGGAAAATGATGACTATATGTTTAAAGAAGATGATTTGTATGTAGAAAAGATTTTATGACTTAACCAGTTTAAAATATTACCTGCATAAAGGTTGAGGCCGCAACCAAATTTCAGCATCATCGTGACAATTATAGAGATTTTATATATATAGCATATTACATGAGAGGAGTGGTTTATTATGAAAGTGAGATGATCTGAACGTATAACTACACATGGATGATTAAGATTGAAAGTTGATTAATGGTAATTAATGCTAATATTTATTTAAAAAGTCACATAATTTTATATTTTAATGTTAATTATTCATGTAAGATCTAATAATCAAATTAACTCTTCTCACTCTCATAATAAACTACTTTCTCATATGTTACCGTCCTCTATATATATATATATATATATATATATAGGTCAAAGTACAATATTTTATTTTATATTCTCTTTTTTTTATGTTCTTGTATTGGGCCAAAGAAATGTCAAATTCTTGTTGGCCTAAGTGCTTATCACAAGAAGCCCAACTCAAGAAAAAGATGAGTTTAAGCCCATAAAACCTTGGTTGTCCCAGTGACAGGGTGTAGCATTCACACACATTCCTCAGTTCCGAGCATCATCGTCGTCATCATCAACATCCCAGAATCTCTGCTATTTGGTACGTTCCCTCTCCCTGTCCATGTTTTTCGCTGATTCCGTTCCATCACTCCAATTCTCTCACTTAAAACTCCTGCGTTTCTATGTCTTGTTTTATTACTCGCTTTCGTTTTATTTGATCTCTTCCTTTCATCTTTCGTAGAATCAAACTACTTTAAGCTGTTCTAACACTATCATATGATGATTACGAATTAAGATGTAGGTTTCCTCAATGTCCTCGTTTTGAAGCGTTGGTCCCGAATCTGATCTATACTGGTTTGGATCTCTCTATATGTGACTCTTCTTTCTTCGTTATACAGTTTTTTGCTACTGTTGCAGTTACACTGACCGTTCTCCTTTCATTACTGTAAGTCCTTTTTCTTTTTTTATCCGTTTTGTTAAATTGTGATTTTGATTTCATGCTACACTGCACTTAAGTTTAATTTGCTGTTCAATTATTTGTGGAGATAAGTTATGAAAATCTTAATTAAATGCTCTCATTCAGATATTCCAAAATATAGCTCGGTGGTGCAGAAGGCTAAGAATATTTACATTATTGTATGATTGAAAACGATTCGTTGAAAACGGGTGATTCTATTGCCATAAATGAGAAGTAGCTAAGCTCAATTGAAGTGCTTTGGGGATTGTTGAAGAAAGTGAATTTAATGAGCACTTTCTTTATTCCCTCACTTTTCCTCTGTTCTAGTTTTGTGATTTTGTCTTTTGCTTTAGGAGGATTCCTTGTCTACTTTACTTTTTCATTCCTCTTCTTGCTTTTCTTTTACCCGATAACAAAGCCTAGTACTGGTACTTAGCTTGCTTGATAGGAAATTAGTTCAATCTGTGACCGACTAACACACACAAGGCAGAAAAAAGTCCATTGAAGATTTAAACAGAAATTTGCAAATAGATGGTTATTTTCCTCTTCATCATTTTACTTTGGCATTTATACTATTTCTATTATAAGAATCTGAAATTCCTGTTGAATCTGCAGTTGTAGGAAGTATCCAATGGCATTTGTCCTTGTTGTAGAGTAATGGAAGGAGGAGTGGTTGCACAACTGTTCCAAGGATATCAGATATTTGCTGGAGATTAAGTTTAAAAAGAAAACTCAATGGTAGACCCAAACGCATCTCGTAAGCCAAAAATATGCTTTAGGCCTATACGACCTTCTGACCGTGACATTTTAGAGCATATCCATGGCAGACTGTTTCCCATCAGGTGAGATCATGATTCATGAAACCGTTTCATTGTTTTAAGTATGAGACCTATAAATTGTGTTTGCTTAAAAATCTTGTCAATTTTCAGGTATGAACCTACTTTTTTCCAGGATGTGGCAAATGGATGTGACATTGTGTCATGGGGAGCTGTGGACTCTAGTCGGCAAGATGGCCAGAGTGATGAACTCATTGGATTTGTGACAGCACGGGTTGTTCTTGCAAAAGAAAGCGAGGTTGGTCCTTTTGCTTGATTACTTCAAGCAGTTTTAATAAAAAGTTGTTTGTGCATCACTGCTAAAATCTGAGATTGAAAGAGAAGCTGTAATATGTTGTTAATTCTTGTGCTAATCTGTCGTAAGGCATCTTTCATATGGAAAGTGTGGTTATTTATTGCTTGGATGAGTTATTTGGTGATTTTAAAGGAGATATGTTATGTAGCAAACTTTTTTTGGAAAACTTATCCAGGATGCATTAGATCTATATTCTTAAAGCAAATAAAATTAGTCCTGGCAGTACATGCCTTGATTACACACCCAGGCAAACTTGATGAAAATGTTTAGTGGTTAAAAAATCTGTTGTTTTGATACAACCAATTGTTTTGACCCTAATATAAACAAGACATACTTGATGTAGGTAATAATATCATCCTTAGTATTCATAGTCTGATTAAGTGGCTTTATAATTTGAGTTTTCTGCTGTTAACTGTTGGATGATGGCTTAATAAAATTGTTTGCTAGAGATATATACAAACTGCCCCATAGGATAGGCCCTTCTTAATGCACAGTTTTTGAAAGCCTATATTTTTGCTGATAGTCTTGAATTTTTTTTTTCTTATGTATATATTCTTGTAGATAGTGGATATGCTTGGATATGACTCATCAAAATCAGATCAAACTCTAGTTTACATTCTGACGCTTGGAGTAGTGGATACGTATAGAAATCATGGAATAGGTTGGAGTCTATATCTCACCTTAATATTGTTGGATTTTTGTATGTATAATTGATAGTTCAGTTATCTAACTTGTGCCTCATTTGCAGCTTCTTCTCTGATTAGGGAGGTCATAAAATATGCTTCAAGCATTCCAACTTGTCGGGCTGTTTACTTGCATGTAATTTCTTACAATAACCCTGCTATCTATTTGTACAAGAAAATGTCTTTCAAGTGCATAAGAAGGCTGCAGGGATTTTATTTAATCAACGGCCAACATTATGATTCATATTTATTCCTGTACTATGTAAATGGGGGACGATCTCCTTGCTCACCATTGTAAGTACATAATGCCTTTTATTCCTTGACTTGCTCATACTGGCATTAGATCAATGTTTTATAAACCGAACCTGAGATTGAACTATGAAGTTCTCAGTTCATGGTTCAAGTGGCTCAACCAATTAAATTTGTGACTGATGTTATTGAACAGTGGTTGAACCGAAAATACTTGAACCAAAAACATTGATATTTCACATTGCATTTCACGGTTCATGGTCTAACTGGGATAATTGGGAGGTTTGGTCCAATTTTTAAAACATTGCATTTCACATTCTAAATTTACCGTTTTACTAATAAATGTATCTTCTATAATCTTTATTGATATTTACATCTTTTACTTAGGGTGTATTTAGTTGGGGAGTAAAATGGAGAAAATTTCCATGGATTAGCATGATGTGTAATTTTATATATGGAACTTATTCATGGAAATTTCCTCTCCATTTTTAGCTCTTAACCAAATATACCCTTAATGTGGGAAGGATATTTTATTTCTGTGATAATTGTTGTTTTGAATGGTATCATATCATGTGGCACATATTGAAATGCCAGTTTTATAGTTGTTTTGATATACTGATGCAGTATATGCTACCCCTGCTAAATTAATTTTGTTTCCTAATTTTATGACCTTTTGTATTACTCATCGTGTATGTATGCCACATGCATATCTCTTTTAGCACTTCTATTTAACAATAAGCAAATCATATCAATAATTGTAATTTCCATTTCACATATCAGAGAGCTTCTCACTGCAATAATAAGCTACATGAGGAGTGGCTTTAAGTTGGTGGCTGCAAGGCTGTGCAAGAGTGAAGACAGGAGGATGTCAAGGTGGGCAAAGTGTAAAGAAAGCCATTCTCTGTATCACCGACACATAACAAGAGAAACCTAGCAGTCGAGTGTACTGGATATGATTGTGTTTAGTTTTGTTTCTATTTTTATCTTCATCTTAGCTATTACCTTAATGCCTGTATCATTTAACCCCACCTTGATTCCCTCTAGGTATTTTATATTGAAACCGAAAATAATACTTACCGTAACTACCATATCCTAATAAACTTCCACATCTCCCGTTACAAGGCAATAATACTGTTTGTGCAAGCTATGACACGTGTGATTTTGTCGACCATTGTAACAACTGTGATTGTCAAAGGTAGCCAAGAAGGCAGGTTTGACTACAGTAGTTTATCGTCCACCTACTGCTTTATGTAAATTATGGCTACCAAGGCCCAAGTGTTTGTAGTTTCCAGGAGGAACGTGCTTGAAATGGAAACATAAACAAAGTCAGAGTACTATATTTTAGTATTAAAAAATTTTCTCAGGAAAGTTAAGAACCGAAGAAGCATTGGTAAATAGTGATCTCACTTCAGCATTGGTAATTTGTCCAAAAAATAGAAGTAGAAATCGCCCCTCAAGATGCAATGGAATTCTAACTTCCAAAGACTCAAATTTTCTAACAAATCAGCTATCAGTTTCGGGCTTGACCTACCTTTATTTCTGGTATTTAATGTCCCATATAAGTAAACCAGATGCAATTGTTTGACATTGCTGGCCTGGTTTTGGAGTCAATAACTCCATACACAACTTTAGCTTGATCCTACATCCCTATCTAACACCAATCTCTCTATCAACTACAGGTTATGCATTGGTGTGTCTGGCATATTTGAGTAATCAGAAACCTCCATCACCAATGGGTGAATGTCTGATTTGGGATCATATTGCTGAAACACTATAACTGTAGCAGAAGTGGAGAACTCTGAAGAAGCCAAGTAGCTTCCTACAGGACCAAGCTCTGGACAATCACTTCTGTCTACCAAAGGTGCCATCGGTGGCATTCTACCTACCAAAATTAGATTGCTCCTACTTCTTTCCCTCAATACAGTTATAACATCATCTTTGCTTTCCACCAACCTTTCCTCATACGCTATAGACTCTTCACTCCTACTGCATACACTTAAGAACTCAGACCAAAATTGTTCATCCTCTTTTTTATCTTCATCATTTGCAGGGCCATCAGCCACTTTTATTACCTTCCTGTCCTGGTTTGCTGTTACACCGACCAACTTGGCACCAAAGGTCAATGTCTTCCCAGGTGGAGCCAAAACCTTGATAACAGTGAGCAAAATTCCAGGGTGCTCAGCCATTCTCAAGCCATAGGCAAGTGCTTCACGGTCATCACATCCTCCAAAGAAGGGTACCATTACATTGTAGGACACATCACTAGCTTGGACATGACTTGTCCCTCCAAGGCCACGATCAACCAAAATCCCCACTGAGCAAGGAGCATGGCTAAGCACAAGCTCATTCACTGCCCGGAATGATTGTCCCAGTGACTCCATAGTCCCATCAATGCGTTGGTGTTTGTGGAATGGCAGGAGAATCATTGCAGCTCTCTTTTGGTGTGCACTGGCACAAATGTCCTCATGAATGTTGCTGAGAGCAGATATTGCTGTCATGGGACGAACATGGACACTACTTAAATGTCCATAAGCTTGAAATGCAATCACCATTTGATCATTGTCATCTTGTTTCTTGCTGCAAAAGGGTAAGCCCTTGTTGCGTGTCTTATGAACCATTGTGATGGCTGAAGGTCTCTCTGAGAGTTCCATCAAGTGCATTGCATATATGCAAAGCTTTCCTCGCTTTCTGGTTCCTCGGGAAGACTCTATCAGATTGACAAGTGTAGGGATGTTGCGGGTGCTGTGGAAGCAGGCTAGCACCCGGAGCTCAGTGTCAAGATCCTTGCGCTGAATTGTTTTGTGCTCGTAAGGTGCTCCCCTTCGAGCTGGCTTGTACACTGCCATCACTATTGGGGTGGTGATGAAGGTGGTGAACAATGCCATTAGAACACAAATTGCAAATGCCTGGTCATTCAGTACCTACATTTGCAAGAACTATGATTGATGAGCATCAAACCGAATAAAAAAGACCAATCTGTTACGACAATAAGGGAGTAGTTGCTTTTGCTAAATAGAGCAAATTTTAGATGCCTGGAGGAAGAAAAATCTTTTGGTTTGTATTATTCATGAGTCATGACTAATGCTCAGCTTTGTATGCCATTATTGTCTCTTATATAGTTGATGTGTTAGTTATGAATAGTATAAGACAAAAATTTTTTGTTGGTCTCGGAGCATCTAAGAATTTATCTTCACAATATATGTAAAGAAAGTCTTTGTGAATCAAATACTTGCTTTTCTTAAATAACGAAAATTTCGCAAGTAGAAGATACCTTGCGATCCTTGCCAATGATCAGAACAATAAGCTCCACCAAGCCCTTTGTGTTCATGAGAAATCCAAGGGCCAAGGCTTCTCTAAAAGGCACTTTACATAACATTGAAACAGAAAATGTGCCAATGATCTTCCCAAAGCAAGCAGTGAATATAACTAGTATTAATAAACCCCAAGAAAGTGCTCCTCTTATAGCTGCCACATTAGTCTTCAACCCACTGGAAACAAAATACAGTGGTAAGAAAAGGCCTGTTACAAGGTCCTCTATCTTCTCAGTCAACACCCCAGCAAAGAGACCATCCTTGGGAACAATTATGCCAACAACAAACACCCCAAAGAGAGCATGAATGCCAATCATATCAGTGACAAAGCTGCAACCCAAGACTAGTGTCAAGGTGAGGCATATGTAGGTCTCCTTCACTGGCTCACCCTCAAGGGAACGCTTAGCCATTATGGCAAGCAATGGCCTAATGGCAAAAACAGCAAAGAGGACAAAAGCAGCACCACAAAGCAAGACCCAAATGGAGACGAGTGGGGTTGTGTCAGAGCCAGAGAGAGCTATGGCAAGAGCAAGTAGTATCCATGCTGCAACATCATTCACAGCTGCAGCTGACATTGCTATCCTTCCAACATCAGTTGTGAGGAGTTTGAGCTCGGCCAGGATGCGTGCGAGGACCGGAAATGCAGTGATTGAGAGGGCAACACCCATGAAGACAAGGAATGGTGTTGGATTAGCACCTTTGGAGATGGTGGCTCTAAGAGCAAATGATGTGCCAATGCCAAGTAGGAAAGGGAATGTGATCCCAGCAAGTGCAATACCTAAGGCCCTCTGACCAGTTCTTCGCAGAGACCGCATGTCAAGCTCAAGGCCCACTAGAAACAAGAAGAACAGAAGTCCAACATTGGCTAGTGTATCAAGGACAGTTAAGCTTTTCTTGGGAAAAATGTGTCAAGGAATTTCTGGTTTCTCCCAATTGCAGATGGTCCAAGTAGTATTCCACCCTGCATTTTATTTTTTCAATGCAACATGCATGAATTACAATTTACAACATCATCATCTTGTCCTGCCATAAATCATGTTTAATGTGCATGAGATCAGGAAAAAAAAATTGTTGTTCATGATTTGGAGGTTTTGAGTTGGCCAAAGATGAAAGCAAAACAATGATGCAGAAAAACCAATCTTTAATGATCAAGTTTCAAGGCATGCATTGATAAAAAGAGATAGGAAAGCAATGAAGGGTCTAATTCTTATTCAAATGAGAAAAGAAAAACTTACAATGACCTCTGCAATTACTCTAGGTTGTCTGAGAGGCTTGCAAATGAATGCAAGGAATCTGGTGAAGGCCACAACCAAACACATCTGTACAATCAACAAGGGAAGTGCATAATCCAAGGGGTTCTCATGTTGGAAAGCATCATTGGACGTGGCCTTCATTGGTGGTGGACATGTTGAATTGGGAGTAGTAGTAGCCATTTCAATGGATTCAAACTTAAGGAACACCAAGGTTCATGTGTACACAAGAATGAGAGAGCTTCTTATCTTCTTTTTTTTTTTCTGTCTATGTGCTCTATAAGTGAAAGGTGAAATATGTGTCACATAGAAGAGACAAGAAGGTTGAATAAGTAAAACAAGCTATATGACCAATTGGGCTATTGATGATGATTTGTGAACACACACTAACGCAAATTCTGCTAGATGGTGATTGGTGAATGACCAAAGGGCAATGAAGCTTTGAGTTTTCCTTATTTACTATATATAGTATCTTGTTAAGTCGACTGTTTGTGACCCAAGGGCTATGTCTTTTAGTTTTGATAAGGAAATATTTGCTCCATGTGTTTAGTTTTAGGAAATGTAAAAAAAATGGGTTTGATTCACAAGCATTGAAAAACGGACATTGTATGGCAGAATTTATGAGAAAATAAGTCACTTTCCTTCTCTAAAAACCACCTTAAACAGAGAAATAAAATAATAACACACGTAGAAAACTTTAAAATTGAGAAAAATCACTGCGTCAAATGACAATTAGAGAATATTGTTATGTGAAAATTATTACAATACACAGACCTATCTCTTAAACATTCACACTCTAGTACACCCACACTCTCAAAGCAAATATTTAAACTATTCCTCACAACACTCTAAAACAAGAGACAGATGAAGAAAAAAAGTCAATACAAGATTAAAGTGTTTTTGACGTGCAAATTAAAATGGAGAACTTGAGCTCATATATATAGCATTGGCAATTCCCGTTATCCCAATTCTTAGCAATGCGGACTTCTGTGAGCATGTGTAAACCCACTCACCTGGAGGGTGGAATAGATAGAATCAACACCAACAGCACACTAGGAAGTAGGAATGACATTGGTATCTACTATAACAACCACAATATGCTAGATTAACATATAAAACCTCTAACTAACCCAATTTTAACTCTAACAATGGTAGGAGAGCATCATGGTATGAAAACCATGAGAACACATGATCAAAACCTCGAAGAGCATAAAAGATTAAAGGAATAAAGGAAGCAAAACTACTAGAATCACATACTTTTAAGCTTAGAAAATGAAAAACCCAAGTTAAAATTGAAGAAATTGGAGTTTTTGTAATGAAAGGGTGTTGGAGGCGGTGTTTTCATGTTTGAGAGGGGAGAAGGGTGTGAGGGTGTTCTAGACCTCGAAATTGGGGTTTTTATAAAACTATTGACCGCCTGGAGGAATGACCGCGCGGCCCCTCCCAAGCTGCCGCACTATCTTACTCTTTGCCGACCGCGGGGTGGTCATATGACCGTTGTGGCGCCTCACATCTTTGGCTATGATTCAAATACTTGGTACGTATTGGGTTGTCTCAATACTCACTTATTTACTCTCCATTAACTTTAAAACATAAATATAAATAAAGAAATACCCTCCATTTGAATTCAAATAAAATATCAAAAATTAAAATCCCAACAAATCAGAATCCAAATTTTTGGTTTTAGTTCAAATTCAGGAATTCTTACGATTTTACAAACTTATGGACTCAAAGTAGAATGGTTAAAAGTTTTATAAAATTTATTAAAAATCGTTCTTTAACTTATTTTCCTCTTGGAAACAATTATCGGACTTTTGGTCCTAAGAAAGTGATTCTATTATATAGCCCTCTAAGGGCATATAGGATCTAGACTTTGTGAAATTCAGGATTCAAATGAGATAAAGGTAACTGACACCTTTCTAGTTCCAAGAATTTTATAATCTTTTTATTTAAAATTAGGGTATTACATATTTCCAATTAAATTTTAATAAAAAATTAACTATCTCTACTTTGATTGAAATAAACATAGCTTTAGTTTTCGTTGTCAACACTACAATCCTTTGTTGTCATTTTCAATACCGATAATCATACTAAAAAACTATGGTGCAACTTCCACGTTGACTTTTCTTGGAAGTTCTTCAGCCATTAAGAAAACCCCACCACACACCATGCATCTTAATGCCAACCAATGCCCATGTGCAAATGTGCATCCCCTCGCAATAACTTATCCTTTTCCATGGCAGCATGGTAATGCCATGATGATACACTTCTTACCTTATAGTAAAGATCATCCTCTTCTCCTAGGAGAGCAATGTTGTAAGCATCAAATTGAGCATCTCTTTTCAACACCGTGCTACTGGAGATTTTTCTTTACATGCCCAACCTTCCTGCATTTCCATGTCATACTCCTTCCACGAATCTTTTCCCATAAGTATCACTTCTAGCTATAAACAATAAATTAGATGAAATGCCACCCTCATTTTTCATTCTTCTTTCTTCACTAATGATTTTATTGGCAACTTCTTCAAAATTCAAAGTTTCCTTCCCATACATCAAAACAAGCTTGATATGCCCATAGGAAGATGGAAGAGACAATATAAGCCTTGGTGCCTTATCTTCATCATCAATCTTCACTCCATTTCCCCTCCTTGAGAACCACCTTAAACAGAAATAAAATAAGAACAACCAGGACACAAAAATTTAACGTAAAAACTCCATAACTAGAGAAAAACCACAGCCGCTGGAAAATGACAACCAGATAATATCATTATGTGAAAATTATTACAACATACAGACTTCTCTTAAACACCCATATTTTTAAAATAAATATTTGAACTACTTCTCACAACACTCTAAAAATAGGGTACAGGTGAAGAAAAAAAAGAATACAAGCTTAAAGTGTTTCTGACTAGTGTAAATTGAAATGGAGAATTTAGGCTCATATATATAATCTTGACAATCCCCCTCTATCCTAATTTTTAGCAATGTGGAACTTCTTTTTCAACTAAATTTCAATAAAAAAAACTAACAAGAATGCGTAACTTAAGGTTTAAATCTTGGTTAGCATGAATGAAAATGGATTAAATTGATTAAATTTCTTGATGCCGTGTAAGAAAAGCAATTGTATGGATTGTCCTTCAAAAGTCCTCATTTATGCATGTATTATATAAGTTCACATGGTAGGACTGCATTATAGAGTTATATTTTCAAAACATCCAATGTCTGAATTCTACAAGACTTCAATCAATCTAATTTTGGATTTTTTATTTAAAAATTTAAAGTGACATCAAGTTAATTTTCAAAATAAAGTTATATTAATTTAAAAGCAATGTTATACAATTACAAAAATATTGTCATAATTTGACATAAATTATGATTGTTATTGAATAAAATAAAGTAGACTCATTAATTCTTTTATTGATTAATACTTATGCTACATCATTCTAGTAAACATTCTGACTTTCTAGTATTTTCTAATTAATTTAGTCAATCATCAATTATAGGTAACATCAAAGCTGTATGCATGAAAATACGATGGTGAAGCTTCTAATCTATGGGCTAAATTAATATTAGATTCCATTAATATGAAAAAAAAGGCCAAATTAATGTTACTAATTGTATTCTTATGGAACAAAACTAATTTTTCTTGGATTTTTAAATGCTTATTACACATTACTAAACCCCTCACCTATAGTGGCCGAGTCAAACTCTCAAAGTATATGTATGTGCAAAGTGAGATAAAAGCAGTTGTAATATAAACTTGTTGGGTTGATGTATGTATATATATGTAGTATTATTATTTTTAACATGGATTTGATTTTGATATGTTATAATATAAATTTGAATAAACCCTTAGTTTGGTCTTTGGCCAAAATACTAAGAGGATAAAATACTCCTTCAGAATTTAAAAATCAACTCAAGGTTTATTTTCATTCAAAATGTGGGACAATTAATCTCTAAACATATAAAATAAGACAATGATCTCTTCAATTTTGTATGTACAAAATAAATCTAACAGGTTGATAATCACACGATAAATATAACAAAATAGCATTTCAATGTCTGATTTTTACGTTCACATGGGTTTTTTTTTTTTTTTACCAATGATGCTAAAAAATGAGATTGAAAGATTCCCATAAAAAAATTGTATCGAAAGATCAACTGAATATTAAAAATAAGTACTGAACGGCAATTTTGATAGGTATATTATTTGAAGATGAAACTGATAATAATAATTATATATTTGAAGGATTGAAAAAGCATTTAACTTTTTTTTAATAGAAAAGGCCTTGTAAGTAGAAATAGGGAATAAAGCAAACAGATTCACACAATTGGTGAGAAACATACAGTATCTCATAAAAACGTGAATTTGATACGTGCCATTAATTTGAGAACTTTATTGATAGGAGATATTGTAGGTCGTGCCTAAGCCTTGATAGAATAATCGGTGTGGAATTCACCTTAACTTTTTTAATTTTAATTAAAAACAATAGGAAATAGATAGTCATTATTTGGTGTTTAATTTGAATACAAAGCGGATTCGGTCTAAATACATGTTAGCTTTAGCACAAACGATCTTTGATAAATTATTATTCAAAACACATTATCTGCATTCTCTTTCCCTTTTAATGTTTTCTTTTTATTTTTCCATATCTTATTGGGGGATTTTGTGTAATGTTTACAGCATTGGGCCCTTTGCTGTGCACTTGACTTTAAAACCATGTCAACATAATTTTGAAAAGAACAAAGGGAATCTTTAGTAGACAAAAGAAAAGATAAACATCATAGCCTTAGAAATTAGAGATAACATAAGGACAAATTGCTGAGCCACCTATAGAAGAAAAAGTCCAAAAAAACAACATAAATAAAGTTCAACCCTCAGCAATCATTGGATTGAACGTAAGCATTGAATTGTTTTGGCACATAGAAGGACTTACAATGGTAAACCACAAAAAATATGCCCTTTTTATAAATTCTTTTTGTAAAAAAATAGAAAAATAAACTATGATGGGAATCTTATTGAGCTAACTTTAGCAAAAAATCTAAGCCTGCAAACTTGTCCTCACATAGACCACATGTTTTATTTCTGTGCTGCGGCATGCAACTTAGCCAGAAACGCACACTGCATTTTAATTTCTCAGGGTAGGCTTTTTTTCAGCAAAAGAGAGAAGATGGTTGGTCAACTTGAGCATGAGCTAGAGCTGGACGTGCCAGCAAGTGAAGCATGGGATCTCTTTGGCACCCTTAAATTGGAAAACTTGTTGAGCAAGAGCTCCCTCAAGTGTTTCAGAAGGTGGAGCTAACTGAAGGAGATGGAGGTGTTGGAACTGTCCTTAAACTAACATTTACTCCAGGTACATATATATATATTTACTGATTATAGCATGAAAATTTGGATTTAATTTGGAAAATCTTTGGAAATTATCTGAATATTGTTGGTGAGTTTTTCATATATTGATTTGAACAATATTACATGGCTAAAAAAATATTGTTAAAATTATTGGTGAAACTCTTGGTTGTTGTCGAACGAAATAAAGTGGTATAACCCACTTACTCATCCAAGAGTGAAGAAGTATGCCATATCATTTTGGCAAAACTTCTTACTCGCGTTTTTTTCTATTGATTTTAATTAGAAAGCTATTGGTTGAGAAATGAAGCAGTCTGTGTTGAATTAACAGTTGAGAAATGAAATTTACTTGGCATATAAAAACCAGGATGCAGGCTATTGTTATAAATACACATTTATGACAATTGACACATATTTGGGTGCATTACCCATTTCAAGTACTTCAAGGCACACACAGAAAGTGATGAATACTGAATACTGCTTCATTTAAAGTGTTACATCATAAGCCCCCCAGTTAATTAAGTTATGTAAGTGTTGAATTATATTGATTTAATTTGTTTTGGTTGGTGCTTAATCAATTAGGTATACCTGGTCCAGCCAGTTACAAAGAGAGGTTCACCAAGATTGATAATGAGAAGCGCATAAAGGAAACAGAGGTAGTTGAAGGAGGGTACTTGGAGTTAGGATTCACTCTATTTAGAGTTCGCTTTGAAGTGAAAGAGAAAGGTGAAGATTCCAGCATAATCAAATCCACAATTGAATATGAACTCAAGGATGAGGATGCACCTAATGCCTCTATTGTTTCCATCCAGCCACTGGCAAACATTGCAGAACTTGCCAAGAATCATCTCAACAAGAACAAGGCCTCAAAAGAAGCAAAGTAGTAGTCATGATCACTTACTTCCAAATAATAATAATACAGAAAAGGAAAATGCAGTGCTGTGAGTCTGTGACTAAGCCAAATTCATGAATAAAATGACCATGAAGATGCTTTGCTTCTTACCTTTCGCTTCATTAAATCATACCACTATGTGTTATCTGTAAGATGCTTTGCAATCTTGAGAGATACCTATATGCTGCAGAATAGTGAGAATTGGGTGATATGAAATGCATTTCCTTGATCACTACACTCATCAATTTGATTATCAGTACATGAAATATAGTTGACCATTTTGAGATACAAACTGAGCATTCATTGGTAAGTTAAAAAGAACAAAGTGGCTTATTAAATTCCAAGCTTAGAAAAGAGAAAACCAATTGAATAACTTTATTTATTTAGTCTAAACTACTTGACTCCAAAATCAACTGGATATAACTAATTATATTCGAGTTGAATTCGTTCATTGTAAAAATAAAGCTCTTCCGATGCTATTTTTTTTATCCATGATACTTGAACTAAAAACTATGTTTCAAGTGAACTAATAGTGTTACCCGAATCAACAAAACTTTTGATGATTATTGTAGTTCTATACAAGTGCGTCATACTCCATGTTCAACGCTAACTCTTCCAATGCAACAAGTTCAAGCCCAAAATCCTCTAATTTCAAGTATACAAATCTAAAGCTAATGAAAGCAATCAATTCAAAAAAGGCAATCAATTAGAAGACCCTTGTTGAAAAGAAATGCGATGAATAGTGAATTCATTATCACTGTACGATTAAATATACAAATAAAAAAAGCTAAAAGCTAAGTGCTAGTTCGAATAACGTTTTTTCACCAAAAATGAAAAAAAAAAAGCGCTTTCCAATGCCTTTATTTTTTTTTCCCCAAAGGAACTTCATACTTTCTTTGATCAAACTTAAGTTTTACTCATCCCACTGGTAAAACAAATGTAGCCTAACTCTTCCCAGCTATGATTAAAATCAATTTTTGCTTAAAAGCCAAAGTATAAGCATACAAAATTAATTACAGATTTACAGGAGATAAGCATTTAATTATAAATCGCTTAGTGTTGGACCTTAATGTTTAATATATTGTCTTTTACCATTTTTCTTTTAAACAACCGTGCCACGTGTCTGTGTTTTGACTTGATGTATTAGTAAGGAAAAATGATATTTTCTCATACTCAATCCTCCTAAGAATCCTAAATGCTAAATTAAGTAAATTTTGATCACTTTTTAAAGTTTCAAGACATGAATTACATTTAAAATTTTACTCTATCTAATATATAGGTTGATTTGTAGAAGAAGTTGTAGAAGGTTCTAACATTACTCGTTAGCGAAAGTCATAGGTTATGGATGGAATGAAGAAAATAAAAACACCAATAACAAGATGCGATGTGTTTTGAAAGCTTTTTTGGTATATGTTGTTTTTACGCTAATTGGCATTTCTCTTCTTTAAAATGAAATTATCTATGGAAATTGTTGGTATATTTCCACTTAGCTTGTACAAAAGTTATCACAAGTTCTTGGGTGTCATTCTTTTCATTAATATTCTTTTTTCTTTCCTTTTTTAACTTATCATATAACACTATTAGAAAATGGACCGTTATCGGTGGATTTTACCATGGACTTTACCAGCAAAAAATTCCGTTATCGATAGATTTTGATGCATAGTAATAACATTATCGAAAACTATTATTAGCAGATTTTCTTTGCCGGTAACTGTTTCCAATGGAATTTCCAGCAGATAACAAAAAAAAAATCCATCAGAAACATGTTGGAAAAATTCTTCATTGGTAAATCATTACCGCGGATTTTCTGTTACCAACAGATAATTCCTCAGTAATGCATTTTTTTTTTAAATTAGACTTACTTGCGAATTTTTCGTTGGTAATATTAATTTGGAATTTTTCCAATTATACATTACTGACAAAAAAATTCTCCTGAAAAAACCTTTTTTTAAAAATAAAAATTAAATTTTTGTGTACGACTTAAGCAGAACAACTTTGACAATAGGAACGCAGGTAATGGTTGCAAAACTGGAAAAAAAAAAACTAATTAGTACTTACAAGATAATGCACCAAATCAATAATTTTTTAAAAAAACTAATTAGTACTTATTCAAAAGACTTACCTATAGTAGCATCTTCGACCTGGTGATGGTGAGCATCAATGACGGCAAGTAGATGAGCAGTGGTGGTAGCGGCAAAATTGGTCATGAACAAAAAGAGCAAAAAGAGGAAGATAAGAAGAAAAGGGTAATGAAAACATAACTGAATCAAAAAATAAAACCGATTAAAATATAGAGGAGTTCAAGACTAAGAAAATGAAGTTTCTTACCAAAACGGTGGGATAGCCGAGTAATGGTTGGAAAATCGAGACAAACGACGGAGATGAGAGAGGGATGGCTGGGGCGGGTTTTTGCTTAACCCAACCCACCCGTACCAAATAAAATGAGTCTCAACTCGCCCGCCTCTACCTACGGATTTTATAAATTTGAACCTGCACCCACACCCACACCCATCCCGCCTCACCCCACTATTTTTTAAAAAATCTGTAAAATTATCTCAAAATCTAAAAACTCAAACATAAATATATAAAATACAACCAATGTTAATATTTAAATTCTAAAGTAGTAATTATCAGCACCAAAAAACAGCATAATATCCTTAATAGAAAAAATGACTAAATTCCAAACAAGTTTAACATAATTTGATACTCATTCCTATTAGTTTATTAGGGTTAGATAATTTATACACACACACATAATATATTAATAATTATATTTTTGTAAATATATATAGGGTGCGGGGTAGGTAAGGACGAGTTCACCTTATCGAGCGGGGCGGGTTCCCCGTGGGTATGATTGTAATGTAATATTACAATTTTTTTCAAAATATTTTTTTAGCCCATAACCGATGGATTTTTCTGTCGATAATATTAAAATAATAATAATAAATTAGCTTGTTATTGGGATTTTTCTGCCACAACTTCAATAGTTAGGTGGGGTTTTGAATATTTGAATACCGACCGAAAAATCCGCTGCAATGTGCTAGAAAATCCGTCGTAATGGGCTAATTTTTTAAAAAAATTATTGATAAATTACTAGAAAAAAAACCTGTTGATAATATGCGCCCTAAATTTGGCACTAGATGATGTGAATATTATTGATATATTATTAATGGTTTTCCCAAAAAAAAAAAATTGTTATTTCTTTCTCTTTCACCGGAAATTCGCCAAAAACACTCATTTTTCTGGTAGTGTAACTGGAAACCAATATTGTGTACAATTTACAATTTTTTGTTCCATCTAATAGATTCGCTTGATCTTTCATTTTGTTTTTCGGGCAATACAATAAAATAAAAATTGCATGTCCTATAGTGACGGATCTAGAAAGTTTAGGCAATGAGGACAAGGATATATATATATATATATACACACACACACACATAATAGGAAGTTTCACATAATTTTTATCTCAATATGAGGCATGCTTAATAAGATAGTGGGGACAAATTATATATCCCATTATTTTTTTTTTATATGTGGTGTGGGGCTCCTTTCAGGGGCTTTGACAAAATACTATGGGCATCACTCCTTTATGTGGTATGTTGGTCGATTTGGTGGATAAGGAATAGAATCATCTTTGAAAGCTTCAAGCCAGATTGGGATATATTTTCTTCTATTATTTTGAGATTGGGCTATTTGACAAAGGCATGGTGTGATGAATTTGCTTATGATGATCCTACCTTCCTTACTACCAACTTACAACAGGTGAAAGCTTGGAGATCTAATTGATGGTGTCTCCATGATATCTATCTTCTTGCTGTTCGTTGCTTATGTTTTCGAGACTTTGATCAAGTGCGGCTATCTAGTGAAAGATTTTGTGTGATGGGTAATTGCCTTCATGTTGGCATCGATGATGAGGCCTACATGGTAGTGCAATTATTGGCTTTATATCACTTCACTTCTTTTTATATGATATTCATCTTCAGGAATCTTCCTCCTTCCTTGATGATAATGTTGAAGGAATTGTGAGGGAGACTGTTTGGGCTTTGATATACTGAGTTTTGATTTCTTTTTTGTCGGTTCTGATTTTTATTATTGCTACTTTAGTAGTGTCTATGTTTTTTTTTTTGTTCTCTTGTACACTTTTTTTACTTACCTCTCACTCTGAGGTTTGAGGGCATAAGCCTCCAATATGTATGTTATGAATAGATCTTTCATACAGATTTAGTAGACTTTATATAAAATCTCATATATTACTATGAGCTTTTTGATCTGGTTGCTTAGTGTGCTAGACAAATTTTTAAAATACTAATGATTTGATTCGAATCCCCTTTTCTCAAGTCTTTCGATACCATCAAAATCTATCCATGTTGTATTACAAAACAGTTTTGTCGTACTAACTACTGAGTAGGACGAGGTAATTAACTGAAATTTGGTGTTTATATTTTAACTCCTTAGTTACTCATGTTGCATGTATACAGATGTCTTAAATTTAATTTGTTCGTGACATTATGATATATATTGGACGGGGAATAAATCATAACGTACAAATTCTGCAATTCAAATCCATGCTATAGATTAAAATTTGGGGTTGGTAAAAGTGGTGAGATACTTCAATCCTTTAATCAGGTATTTCGGATTCAAGTATGTAAATAGAAAAAAAAAAATCCTTGAAGACTTGAAATCTCCTTTTCTATATCCCTCACTATTGGACCATTTCCAGTGACTTATCTAAAATCTCCTTTGAAATATTTAGGGTCTGTTTGTTTGAATTATCAGTTTTAGTTTTCATTTTCAATTTTTCAGATTTTATAAAGGAAATATTGAAATTTCTGAAAATTAAAATTTGGTTTTCAGTTTCATTTCCAGTTTTAGTATTTCCTTTACAAAATCCTGAAAATTGAAAAATTGAAAATGAAAACTGAAAATTTAAACCAAAGAAGCCCTATATGATTCAAGCTGGACTAATCGAGTTTTTAATAATATGACTAGTAATTCGGTGGGCTTTACATGGGGCAAAAAAAATGGGAACAAATCTACAACCTTGATATTTCAACACACAACTTTCTTAAACACTCAAACACCCTACTCACAAACAACATGGATCCCACCACTTGCTTTTTCTTTCAATTTATTCTTTCTTCATCACCACTCTCACACCACATGGGACCCACATTAGTGTCTACATCCATATGGATGTCAAAATAGAATTATTCTATGCTATATACAGACCTAGACTATATATAAAGAAAACATGAATGGTTCAGAGCTGTCTTGCATCGGTAGTATCTTCTCAAGTCTCAACAAAAGCTTATGACCTTAGGTAGATCTTTCCCTTAATGAATTGTTCCATATACCAACTCTCTTCCAATAATAATTAATGGCTGCTAAACGAGATTGTCTTGTATCAATAGGTTGAACCACCTTTAGTTTGACAAGCAATGACCAGTTCCTTCTACTGAATACTGATCGATCCGATGATTTTCGTACAAAAGTATTTTAATTTCTCTAAGGATTTCTACTAGCGGTGGCAAATATGTACAAACAAGGAAAGCGAGCATAAAGTATACTTAAACAGTCCACATACCAATTTAACGAATTCAAGCTCAACAAGTAACAAGGTAGATCTTGTTATTGTTGTTGCCCACATTTTTCATATACACGAAACCTTTTAGAAACATGGGCTGTCATTAGTTAATTTCTTAAATAAAACGAGGTAAAATATAATTAAACATGCAAAACCAAAGATGGGTGGCTTGTAAATGTGGAGAATGAGGTAATGTTCGGAGAACCCCCAGACAAGATCTAACTTCCTTTTAACCCCCAAATTGACTATTGCATGCATCCGTGATGTCACTTACATGGCAGTGAATCAACTTAAAACAATATTGTGTAATGCGTCTAGAAGAACCCTTTGCACTATTTTTTGGAACAGTTAAATGCAAATGCTTCATCCTCCAACCCCCCATGCCTTTCATTATTCGCGTTCTTATATATAGTAGGATTCAACATTAATGAAGGACTAAGGAGATGGGTAGATATGATTTTCATGATGATCCTTAATAAATGTTGCTTACTAATGTACGAACAAGTATCATAGAGGTTGTTTTTCATGTTTTAAACTCAAATATTTTTTTCAAAAAAATCAAAGAAATCAACGGTAATAATTGTTCATAGTTTAATTTGTACGACATGAATTCATATCATAAAAAAACTTGTATGAGAGTGCCATATTATAAGAGATAATATAAAAAAATTATAGACCGATACAAATAATAATTGATCCTATCATAATAAAACTTGTATTTTTCTCTTATAGCGAAATATGAGAAGATTCTAATATGATAAATATCCTATGGCCATGCTTAGACTTTTTTTTCGGTTACACCATGCTTAGACTTAAATATCATGTAAGTGCTTCTCATGTTTGTCATAGCATATTAAAATTTCTTTCTTCAACAGAATCTAAAATTGGACCAGCATGCCCTCACTGCCAATGTCTATACTATATACTGCATATTACAATTTTTTAAGGGAAAAAATATTAATTAAAATTAAATTGAAGACCTTCTCATGCATAATAATTTTTTCACTGTCAATTCGTGCGTCCACTTACTTCATGCTACCCATCCAATGGCTTATGACTACTGTTTTTATTTGTGTGGTCAATAAAGGATTATTACTTCATAACAAATGATATTTATCCTTATTATTTATAGACATTTTTAACATATTTTTATCTATTATTATATAAAATTTAAATCACACATCTCATCCAATAATAAATAAAAATATATCAATACAATGTCCTATAATGAGTGAATACAAATAATATTATATTACTCTTAATTCGGCCATGATGTATATATCACGAATGGATTTTGCGGAATTTCATGAACAAGGAAACTGCGGCGTGCAGGTACACATTCCACCTTTTATTTTAGTTAAAACATCAAAAACAAAAATTTATAAAAGTACTCAAGAAAAAATCAACTTAGATTCAGTCTACTGTTTCGTACGGATATAGTATTTCACAAAAAAAGATTTTGAGACTATTTTCTTAGAGTTTAATTTTTAGCCATGTAAAAAAAAAAATATATTTTGTATTTTATACATTAAAGATAATTGAACCTCACATTTATTATTTGAACAATTATTTAAATAGAAGTTTATCAAAACAAATAAATAAATAAATAAAGTTATCCAAATAGAATTATTTAATTGGATAGATGACAGTTAATTCAACACCCCTCTATTGGTACAATATACACTAAGCTCCCTTAAGATTTTAGCTAATATTATACTCAATATCTTTATATTTTGTCAAATGTGACATTAAAATACCTACATGACACTGAATGCTCTTGTAAATGATGTTAAAGTAGGCATGATAAATTAAGGGTATGGTGTAAAATAACCCACTTCAACTTTATCCAAAACTTATTGGGTTTTGGATTTTGAAATTTAACCCTGACAATTTTTGGATTATTTGGGTTATAAATTGGGTTGAGTCAACCTATTTAAAGTCAAATAATTTATTTATATATATATATATTAATTATAATTTGTAAAAAAATTATATTTGTATTTCTATTAATATATTTCATATAATTTGATGTTATTTTTGTATTGATATGACTTATTTTGAAACACATTATAAAATATTTCTAAATTTTTTTTTTACTTATAAAATTTGATAATTTTACTATTTATAATATCTAAATCCTTATATATTATTTGAAGGTTGAATTGATCTAGTTCCACCCAATTTATAGTGGGATTATTGTTAGGTTGATTTTAAGTTCTAAAAATTGACCCATTATTTAAATCGGATTTGTTAGGTTTTGTACTTCAATTCGGCCTAACATGTCCTTTGTACACCCATAAGGGTGTCATGAGTACTTTCATATAATTTCAGAGATGCTCAAACGTAATTTACTCTAAATTTCAGACATGTCCCATTTTATTAATCAATAATAAAAAAATCACACGTAATTAAATCAATAAAAAAAATTGCATGAGATGATACATTTTCTCCAATTAAGATATCAGCAGGGCAGAGAACCTGCTCTCGGTGGCAATAGGATATTCAACCCCAAGTCTTATAATACAATCAATAATGCTGAAATAGAAAGAGCAATGCTATGTTTTAATTTTTTATTAATGGTACAAGCAACGCCATGTTTTTTATAGACAAAGCAAGAGTATCCTCGGTATATCCAACCTTTTGTTTTTTTTTTTTTCCGGATTAAGTAAGATTAACCAAAGATTCTTTCGCTAAAGAAGTTGATTTCTTTTTAAGTTGTTGAATTGTTAATAATGTAGACAATTCGAAGAAGGCAGTGACATGATGACTATGATTGATAAATTGCTTCCTCTTATTATTTATCATTAACTGTTTCCCTATAGGGAGTATCTTATGAATCTAGTCCAATGCTTAAAAACTTGATGCAAATTATAAAACCATTTGTTTGGTAAAAGGAAGATGAACTGTTGCAATAAGCACTAAAAGATTAGTTGGTGATTGCTTGGAATGAGAATTATGATTTTGATTTATGCAAAAGAAAATCAATTTTTTATATATGAGAAAGGGCGATATATATATAGTGCCAAAATTTCTGTTACATCTATAACGATTTTGATGATTCAGATTGATGATGGAGAAAAATCAAGATGATGCAGATGTAAATTAAATTAACACTACGACTTAGACCAATTGATAGTGTATGAGATTCGGAATTCGAATATTAAAAAGAAAATTATCGAATATATCCTTGCAGTCAATAGTACGTGTGCATGACTTTAAGAATTGTAGTGGAAAAATGAGGAGCTACGATTGAGATTAGACTTAATAAAGTGTACATCTTTAATTTTTTATAAAAATGATAAAAGATATCTTCAACTCCCTTTAATATTAAAAACTACATAAATATAAAATAAGTTTAAGTATGTTTTTGTACTAAAAAAATTTGATTTTTGTTTTTGAATTTTTTTTCATTTAATTTCAATAAAAAAATTTCTAAAACTATTTGGTTTTGATCTATATCATTAGATTGTCTATTTTAAATGCTAAATTAATTAATAGAACCTGAGTTATTCCATTCTTCATGATAGTAATTTAGAAATGTTTACATCAAAATAAAACATATTTTTTTAGAGAACAAAACTAAAATTCACTTATTTTTCAAGGATAAAAATCATATTTAATTATATAAAATACTACATATATTATAAAAATATAAATAATTAATATACCCCTTATCGATAAGAGAAGCCAAAAGAGTCTTTTCTTGTACAATATACGTACGTAGAATCCTTTTCCAGTTAAGGGTTGACCATGAACTGCATGCATGCCATGATTATTTGCTTTGAAAAACGGTGGTGAAATAAGCACACGCAGGCATCTTCTCTTGCACTACCTAATGACATTGAACAAGGAGAAATGTTATGTTAATATTCATTATCTTATACTTTATATAGATATATAATTTATTATTCTTGAATTTTATAGGATCTCTATTTTAATATTATTTTTCTTATTCTTCACCCCTAGATATGAGTGGGTATCTATAGATATTCAATATTTGAATGTTCAAATAACATAACTTTTGAATAATTAAGAGTCTCCAGTAGAGAGAGAAAATAAAAAAAAGCCCCTAGTATTGAATGAATGCTTCTTTTTCACGTTAAAAAAAACAAACCGCTATATCAAGCATTTGGTTCTCGTAGCTAAATTTATCAAAGGCAGGCACTTTTAGGTCCGTTTGTTATCTGGTTTTATTTCATATTATATTTTTATTAATAATTATAACAATTTTAACTTATTTGATTTTATTTCATCTCATTTCATGCTTTAAAGTTGTGAAAGAGAATATCAAATAATGTTTAATTCACAAAAACTTTGAAATCATAAAACATCATAAAAAATAACATAATATTTTTATAACAACTAATAAAAAACTAGCTACTCTTAACCAACTTAGTCCTAATAAAAGGACTTTGGGTCTTTAAGTATAAGGTTCTAGCTAGGTTTGATAATGAGATTTATGTGTATGAAGAAAAAAAATTCTATTGGAAGGGATTCTCACTTTATGGTAAGTTTGAGTTGGTGGAGTTGATGGACTAAGTGAAGTGAAGCGAGATTTTTAATTGTTCTATTGTTTTGATTTGTAAACTTGAATGAAATTTAGTGGAGATTGATGGACTTCATGTCATTCAATTCTACCAATTCTTCTTAACCCTCTAAATTGAAATGAATGAGATGATATAAAAAATATCAAAATAATGGAGTAAAATAATTATTTCACTCTTCTACTCCACTCTATCTACTTTATTTTATTTTACTCTGCACTGATTCACTACACAATCAATCCAAATATATGCTTAGTGTCTGACCTCTATTAGGGGCATTAGTTTCTCATCTGATGGCGTGAGAACCATCTAGAAACAAAGAAGAAAATTTTGCTCTTAAAAGAAATTTGTTTATGATGATTTAATTAATTTGGATTTTTTTTATAAGAAGGAAGATGAAATTCAATTTTTTATGTAAAATTCCCTTATTCCGGTTATATATATATATATATATGGGCACTATTTGTAAGTATTGTATACTTACATCCTTCAATAACTCTTCATAAAAATTGAATTTAAATTATTCGATTATTGAATTATATGATATTTTATTTATAATTGATCAAGTATGTTAAATTTCAGAAAAATCATATCACAATAGGCATGTATTCTAATAATTGATATTTAATTATATTTTTAAAAATATATATATTATCCGTCAAAATAAATTAAAGTGATATGATGAAATATCAAATCATTTTTAAACTGTATGAAATTTGATATAATCAATGTACTAGGTAAGAATTTTCAATTCAATGATTAGATTAATAAAATTTTATATACATATGTAAAAAGTTATTGAAGGTTGTAAGTAGACTAACACTTGCTATAAACGGAATCTCATCCATATATAATTATATAGTCTAGATTTTTTTTTTACTCTTATAATAAATTACCTCTCATGTGATACATTCCTCTTCTTATACACATATTTTGTATTTTTTGGATATTTTATGTAAACCTCTTTTAAATCAATAACATCATATTAAGACGTTTTCACATGGGCAACAAAAATTACAACCTGATATATATACGCCCAAATTCAACTAGGACACCTGAATAACCATATATTAATTACCATGTATTTCAATTATATTACTACAGATGTGATGGATATGATGATATGATATTCAATAATTAATAAACACAAAATTCTTTTATAAAAATTTACCATTGAAATAATTAAAATTCTCAATTATTAACATACGATTCTTCATACACAAATTCATCAGTTTAGTAATTGAAACCTTCAACTATTAATACAAAATATATTTCCTAAGTATCTAAATAGTGTCTAAAAAACTTGGAACAAATAACAATCCTCTTTTACTGAGACAAGCTCTCAGTAAATTTAGCTACCAATACAAGCATAAGAGCTTGGGTGTGTATACTATACATCCAAGACTTCTAAACCACTAGGTATATGTATATACACGGGTATACTTATGTGAAGAGTAATGAGATTTGTACAACGCTTTTTTTTTTTGGGCCTTGTACAATATTTTTTTATAACATGCTTATAACATAGAAAAAAAAAAGAAGTTGATGGGCCTAGGAAAATAGAAAATTAAAAGAGAAATATTTAGTGTATAATATTTTTTTATAATAATTTTACACCTCTAATGTATTAATTTATATAAAGATAAAATAAGTATGGGGCTCATGTGTCTTTGGATACTAAAAGTGTAAAGTTATTATAAAAAATATTGTACATCAAACATTTCTTAAAGAGTTAATGCTCATTTTAGTCTCCAACTTTATACTTATGAGTTATTTAGTCTTTTATTTTTAAAATGAATCAATAATTTAGTCCATGACATTGCAAAACATAAGTTATTTTTAGTCCTTCAATTCACTTTTATTTAACATTCTATCAATTAAATAATGATACGTAATATTAAATGATATTTTGATATGTCTTATATCATTTGAAGTATAATGGAATTTAAAATAACTCATTTTAGTGTCTAAAAGTATATAAAATAAATTATTTAAATTTTCATTTCAAATTATAAAATGACTTATTTTGTGCAATATTAGGTACTAAAATGAGTTATTTTAAACTTTATTATATTTCAAAAGATAAATGGTATATTAACATATCACTTAAAGTTACCTATCATTATTTAATTGATGAAATATTAAATAAAAGTGAATTAATGGACTAACATGACTCACATTTTATAATATCAAGGATTAATTTGATTCATTTTAAAAGTCAAAGATTAAAATGACTTATAAATATAAAATCATGAATTAAAATTAACATTAACCCTTTCTTAAACCAAATGGCTTTCCATCTTATTTTTTTATATATGTTAAAAGAAGGTTATACAAAAATTTGTATACATATATTTACCCAGGATTGTTAGGGCCTTGCCGGGGCCCCACAAAGAGGACCACTTATAACTTTGCGTGCATTGATTTAATTTGCATGATACGAAACATGATTGAATGGACGATATATTGCATAAACTATATATTCGATATTATCATAGATCATAGGAAGGAAGGTTTCTTCTCCTTATGGGCCATGAAAAGCGAGCTTCACATTCGATAAACATTTGCCACGTGGAAACCTACCCTTGTTGGTTGTTCAAATTTGTTGCTGATGTGTTCCCTCTTAGCCCTTGCCAACTTGGTGTGTAAAGTACGGAGAAGGTGGTGATGGTTATACGTTTGTGCCTTATTGTATTGCCTTGTTCTTGTTGAACAAGGTGAAGGCCGGGTTGAAAATTTGCATCTACATCATCATCAAAATTCATCCCTTTTTATTCTTTTAATTTCTTAGCTAATTTACACGTTCTTTCTGTATATGATGATTATCATGTCTTGAGGTTAACATTGACCTAGCTAGCTAATTTCATGCTTTGTCAATGGAAAATTTGGACGCAAACTTCAAGTAAAGACAAATTAGAAAGGTAAAGAAGATAAGGAGAAGAAGCTATTGGGTTTGTTTAGTCAACTTAGATATGTGGTTGAGAGAAATGGAAATATGTATGCACCGTTATGCTGTTCTAGACACATGCATGCATGCTCCATTATTCATCCACAACACATTCACCATGTTAAAAAAATAAAAAAATACTTGGAGTAATGAGAATCTAAACTTTATTTTCTTTTTCCAGTTAGAAGTTAAGAGATATTATGTGCTTGGTAATGGGGTAAAAACATAATGAAAAATTTTATAAATAAACTTAACATGTAAAATCACAAAATAAACTTATCTATGAAAATTTCAATCCTATTTTTTATCCTTCAATCAAACACGTCCAAAAGCAATGATAAATGAGCTATAGTAATCTCATATGGATGACTAAGCCTTAGACTTAGGGTATATTTTGTTGGAGAGTAAAAATATAAGTAAATTTTCCATGAATGAACTTTATATGTGATTTTACATATAGAGATTATTCGTGAAAATTTACACCTCATTTTTACCACGTAACCAAACATATTTTCATAGAATATAATTATTGGGAAGACTTCTTAATTCAAAGCAGTTCATAAGAAATTAATTTCACAAGCAATATCTGTAGTGATATCCTTAAAAAAAAGATTGAAGATATTAATTATCAGTTCTTAATTAAGAATTATGAAAAGAAACTAGATCTGTTTTTCGTAGAAAAAGCATTTCTGTAAACTGTTGATTTAAAAATGAGAGGTTGCTAATTGTCTTTCCACTTCTATCCTTTGAAATTAAACATAACAAGTAAAAGCATTATTCTAAGGAGAGTGTTTTAATTCGATGCCCTTCAAGGTCGTTATCTACATGCAAAATGCAGGACAAACTTGGAATTTTCCATCATAAACATGATAAACAATTCATGAAAAAACATTTGGTTTTCAAACATCACTACCCTATATATAGCAACTACTTCTGTGGTAAATGTCCGAGTTCCAACAGTGTACTGCGTGTGAGTCCATACATCTTTATTCTCCACTTTCACAGCACCCCAAGGTTTGAATTCTTCTGTTCTCTCTTTTGTTGTCATAGAAGCTATATTCCCTGAATCAAACTAATTATTCTTATACTATTCCCAACATGTTTGTGCAGCGCCATGATGGGGAGAACACCAAGCCGTGAAGATGAAAGTGGCTTGAAGAAGGGTCCTTGGACCCCAGAAGAGGATAGAATATTGGTGGATTACATAGAGAAACACGGCCATGGGAGTTGGAGAGCACTTCCAAAGCTTGCAGGGTTGAACAGGTGTGGCAAGAGTTGCAGACTAAGGTGGACTAACTATTTGAGGCCTGATATCAAAAGAGGAAAATTCTCTGAGGAAGAAGAGCAAGTCATCATCAATTTACATGCACTTCTTGGGAATAAGTAACCACCAAATTATTACCATTCATTCCATTTAATGATTATGGGGGGTGTATATATGTGTGTATACAACTATATATATATATATATATATATATATTTCTTAAAGAGTAAGTTTTGCACTTACTTCATTCTATAACTCTTCATCCATATTGAATTTAATCAATCCAACCGTTGATTTACTTTATATTATATTGATGATCAAACATGTTAAATTTTAAACAAATTGGACAATAATAGTTATATAATCTATTAATTGATATTTATTTATATTTTCAAAAATATATTATCCTTCAAAATAAAATGAAATGATGAATTATCAAATCATTTTCAAATTATATGAAATTTTATATGCTTGATTTACTTGATATAAACTTTAAATTCAGCGGTTGGATTGATGTAATTTCATGTCAAAAAAATATTATTAGATGGAGTAAGTATGTCAAGATTTACTCTTGGAGTAAATAAACCCCCACTCTATATGTATATATTCCCCTTTGCTGAAAGAATATATAGTAATTGAAGATTGAAAACTCAATTACTCCTTCCGATTAGAAATAATTATCACTTTGAAAATGTTGAAACATTTAAAAACCAATGTATTTGACTAATTATAGTAAAATATATTACTTGTTTAATATACAGCTTTTCAAAAATGACAATTATTCATGGATGGAGGTAATAGTTAATTACCTATCAGATCAAGTCCTGGGACAAATCACCTATTTCTTTTTCTAATAGGCATGGTCCAAACTCCAAAGCAAGAGCTTAGCAGACCCAATAAATTTAACTCAAATCAGAACACTCTACTATAAGAATAAAGTTCTTCCAACAATAATTTTGTATTATTATTATGATGATGATCATAAGAGTCAAATTCGAAATTTTGATTAGCAATTGTCAAATTATTTCAACTAATAACCAGACACTTGGACTTTATCCCTGTTCTGTTAATTCTTAAAATACTATACAAACAAAATATTGATTATGATTTCTATATGCTTTATTTCCATTACTAGGTGGTCGGCTATAGCAGGTCATCTGCCAGGGAGAACAGACAATGAAATCAAGAATTTCTGGAACACTCATCTGAGGAAAAAGCTTCTCCAAATGGGGTTAGATCCAGTGACACATCGTCCAAGGACAGATCACCTTGATCTCCTATCCTATCTTCAGCAGTTGCTGGCTGCAGCAAACATTGTCAGTGGCCTCACAAACACTAATTGGGACATCAATGCTCTAAGGCTCAACTCAGATGCCACACAACTAGCCAAACTCCAAATGCTGCTTCAAGTCCTTGGTTCCAATCCTGCCCCAAATATGGAGTCACTCAATCCACTTGGACCTATACCTTCACTGCCAAATGGTTTATGTGAAGCTCTAGGATTGAATCAGTCCAAGCTCCAAAACCTTTCTAATGGTTCAGCTGGTTTTCCTTCTCAAGACCAGCCAAATTTCCAAAACTTTGAGGCCCTTATGGAGCCAGGACAATTTCCAAATAGTAGTTGCATGAAATCTCAAGAGGTTCATGATGAGCAACTTGATGCCACAAATTCTCCCACAACACCATTCAATTTGCTTCCAAATCTTGTTTCAGCCTCATCACCTGAATGTTCCACTGCCAAGCAAATGGAAAGCAATAATGTGAATCCAAATGAGTACTCCAACCCTTCTTCTTCTTCCACTTCAACCACCTTTGAGATGTGGGCAGATTTCATGTATGAAGAAGCAAGCGATGCTTATTGGAAAGATATCATAAGAGTAAGTGGCTTTTATCATTATCATTATATTATTATTGCTTTGTCTTGTGCTTATTAATATTTTTCTCCTTCATAAGTTTACTTATTTATGGCATGACATGCATGCTCATATTTTCTCTTTATATATATTTGCAGCCAATATTCTAACCAGCCATAGTCGAAAAGTGAAGGTTTATCACAGCAATAATTAATGGGATTTATCATTGATCTCTAGGGTTAACGTACTGTTCTTTTTGGTGTAGTTGGTTGGTCCATATTTATGCACCGATTGATTCATGAATTCAAACATATATATATATATAAGCTTACATTGTATTGAAGACTTCATACACCTGATTGTAATTTATTTTACAGAATACAAGGCGTCGCATATTTCATCATGTAATTGCAGCACATAATATCAATATATATATAAGCAGCTTTCCTTCTTGAATACTATTGTTATATGTGATGGATACTAAATTCGGCAAAAATGGTAGACAGCAAAAAAAAAAAATGTAATTATGTTTTCAGAATAATATGATATGATTGTTAGTTTTTATGTAAATAAGTGGATTTATATTATTTTACTTTATCTAATAATCACTATAATTTCTATAAAAATTCTGTCAATATTTTTTTAATATGTTCATTACTCTAAAGTTTAATGGTTGGAAATAAAACAAGATGGAAAATATATATGCTCCATTCGTTGTCTGTCTCTCATCATTAATTATCACCTTAGAAAAGTAGTTAAGAGAGGGAAAAAATTATATTAAAGTGAATATTAAAGACAATTAGTTGTAGAGGTTAATTACACATAAAACTGTGAGGATATATTCCAATCATAGTACAAAGCAGCAAACAAAAGTCGAACTTCTCAAAACCTCTAAGAAAACGTTGCTCAAGCGCCCATTTACTTATGCGAAAAATATAATTCTCCTGACATTGAGACTTATAAAGCAGGAATCAATGTTATTTAATTTAGTGAAAAGGTGAAGTTAGTATGATCTTTCTTATAACTTGTTGATACGTTGATCTACCATCCGGTAAAAAGACAAAGTTTTGGTTATCCGTTAGGTAAGACTATCTCTATTGATTTTGGTCTAACAAGCAAGGAAAAACAACTCATAAATCATATTATACTTTGTCCATTGAAACAATTAGTTACAATCCACTCATAAATTATATCAATTTTTAAAGGGACATAGTGTTATTTTTTATTCTTTAAATTGGATTTTAATTTTAAAGTACTTGAAACCATCGACTTACTGTATCGTGTTCCGTTAAATAAACATTTAGCTCTTACAATATTTCAAAAGAATTAATGTTTATTCTAATGCCTCATTTTTACACTTGTAAGTCATTTTAACCCCTGATTTTTAAAATGAATCAAATCAATCTTTAACATTGCAAAATATGAGTTATATTAGTCACTCAATCCACTTTTATTTAGGGATAAATGTATTTTACTCTCTGAATATTAGATTATGTATAATTTACATCCTGACTTTTCAAAATATGTATTGCGAAATCCTAAATTTTTCAAACTATGTAAAACGCCCAGTATAATTTTGCAACTAATGAAAATAAGATTTATATGCACTTAACCCCCTTGATGTTTTTTATTTGTGCAACCCGAGACCTTGTTCATGAATACTATGTGCAATTAACCCCCTTAATTTTTTTATTGTGTGCAATCAACGTGCTATGACTTAAAGTTTTGGAAGTTTTTGTGTAAAGCTTGAAAAGTTAAGGTGTCATAATGTACTGTTTGAAAAGTAGGGGTTTTTTGCACAGTTTGGAAAATTCAAGGTGTTGTAATGCATGTTTTGAAAGTCGGGATTTAAATTGTACATGACCTAAAATTCAAGGGATAAAATACATTTAACCCTTTATTTTATATTCCATCAAATAATTGATGTGTAGCACTAAGTGATAATTTCACATACCTTATATTATCTGAAGTAGAATTAAGTTTAAAATGATTCATTTAAATCTCCTTTCCAAATCATAAAATAACTTATTTTATCCAATTTTAAACAAAAACAAATGACTCATTTTATACTTCATTATACTTTAAATAACATATAGGATGTTAAGGTATCACCTAATATTATAAATCATCATTTAATTAACAAAATATTAAAGAAAAATGGAATGTGAGACTAACTTGACTCATATTTTGTAATATCAGGAACTAATTTGACTTATTTTAAAAATTAGGATTAAAATGACTACGAGTGAAAAGTAACTAAAATGAGTATTAACTTATTTAAAAAAACTACATATATATTAATATAAATTAGTTGTTGCTAAAAAAGAAATTAAAAAACTTCATCTTGCTAGAAAATTGCTTGTTGGTGCAAATCTATTGATATGAAAGAGACAACTAATGATATGTAACTCTTTTACCAATAAAAATTGATTTTTGTATTTCGTACAAGAATTGATTGAGTCATATAGCACACCTCTAAATGGATGATTAGATTTGCCACTAAAAGATAAGGGATTTTGGTTTGTGAAAATATTTCCTATTTTTATTTTCGTTTTCATTTTCATCATTTCCATTTTAGATTTTCAAAAAAAATGTGTTTGGTTTATAAAAGCATATCCTATTTTCAAAAAGTGAAAACAATACAAATATGTTTGGTTTATTTGAGATCAAAATATATTTTCAATTTTTTTTAAATTAGATACAAGGCCAAAGGCCCAAGAAAACACATCAACTACCAACAATCCGACTAGTCCCCATTACATACATGAAGAAAACTCTAGGCAAAACTAGGAATGACCTGAAAAATACAACCAGAAATTGGAACTATGGCTATGTATGGCAAAACAATCACAACATGTTGGCCTCGCAAAGACGTGACAAATACTAGCTTGAGTCATCTGACCAAGGAGAGCTTTGATCGCTGAATAATAGGTCCACTTGGATGAAATATATTGCCTATCCTAGACGAGAAGGCACTCTTGGAATCAACTTTGACTAAAACATTAGAGTACCCATGAAGAGCTTAGACAAACCCAAAAAGATATTATATTTGTTATTGAATATGAGAAATTGAACGTTGGGCTTGCCCTCACTAACCTCGTAGCTCACGATCCCCACCACACCTCGCTTCGGACGTAGCACTCGCGACGAGCTTGTCGCGAGGAGGACGCCATCGTGGTGGAACTGAAGAAAAGGTCTTTGAAACCTTCTAGAAGTAGGCTTGACCCATCAGAGATCGAAGAGCACGTCGTGGTTCCATGGGTTGTCCCCTCCGCTCCGTCGCGCTGCCCGTATTTATTCTGCCTTCCTCCAGCGGTTGCTACTTCTGATCTTCCTTCAGCCACACTTCCTTCAGTTTTCCTTTTGGGTCGTGACTAGCGATGGAGATGAGGGCGAACGAAGCAGGGAAGAAGGTGGACTTGATTATAATTGCAAAAATGCCACCGCGTTTTCACTCTATTTTCATTTTCAACATTTTCAAAGGAAAGAGTGGAAGATTTACCATTTCCAAATTTTCACACTTTCTTAAAAATATTTCCAGAAGACATTTTCAAACAATAGGAACCAAACATAATTTCACCTATTTCCCGTTTTCACGAAAATGAAAACAGAAAATGGCCAAACCAAACACACTCTAAGCTTTTTGTACTTGAGAAAAGTGCATGCACATAAATGCTTGTTTACAAAGCAATGGACTATGGTTACACCTTGCTATGCTGCACACCTTAACACTCAGGAGAATATTGCTTACCAAAGCTTCTACGATTCACTCTTTGAATCACCCACTTCACCTTTGCACCTCACCTTGTACACACTACACGAATATTCCTCTAGCCTATTATAGGCTTTCAAGGCACCATACAATGGATATAAACTTCTAGCTCCTTATTTACTCTAGACACTTCTTTAAGTGTATCACTAATTAAAAAATTCTAGCAACTTGCCTATAGTTCTAGTAGCTTCTATCTAGATTCATCCAGTGTTGATTTTCATATATGACTTTTTTTTTTACAACAACTAATTTACAACCACTAATTTATATTATCTTTGTAATGCCCTAGATTTCAAAATATAAATCAAAGGTCAGAAAATTTTTTCGAACAAAGAAAGATGTCAGTCACCTTACCTGTCATTTTGAGTCTTGAATTTCACTAAGTCTAAACCCTACATGCCCTTGGAAGGCTATATATTAGAGCTATTTTCTTGGGACAAAAGTCCGGTAATTGTTCCCTAAAGAAAAATAAGTTGAAGAGAGATTTTTAACGAATTTTATGAAACCCTCAAGTACTTTGTTTTTAACCTCTAAGTTTACGAAATCGTAAGATTTTCCGAATCTGAACTAAAACCCAAAAATGAGATTTTGATTTGTTAGGATTTTGATTTTTCCAATATTTTATTTGAATTCAAATGGGGGATATTCCCTTATTTACATTTATATTTTAAAGTTAATGGAAAGAAAGCAAATAAGTAGGTAATGAGATAACACCGTCCAATACATACCAATATTAGAGCTTCTAGAGCATTCTAGAGACCGCCCGGTCATATGACCACCCAGGCGGCCAACAAGAGAGCAAAGTTGGTGTTTAAAGCTTCTAGAGACCACCTAGGCGATCAACAAAGAGCATAGTCTGTCTAAGCTTTGGAGACTTTGGAGACCGCCCAAGCGGTTAACAAAGAGCATAAAAACCCCATTTCGGGTCCATAACACTTCAAAATGGTTCTCTCCTCCCTCACGTGAAAATCTCAGTTCTTAACCCATTTTCACCCTCCAAACTCCATTTTCTTCCATTTCTTCAAGTTTAACTACGAATCTGTCATCCTTAAAGCTTAAAGGTACGTTGTTCTCTTAGTTCTACTTCATTATCTTCAAGTTCTCTTGGGTTATGGGTGGTTCCCATGCTTTTCAAGGGAGAGAAGCTTCCCACCTTATTAGAAAAAGGGTTCTTGTGGTTTAGAGGTTAACCTAGAGTTCTGCTGCTTTCATGACAAATAAATGTATCATTTTCACTTCTCAGAGATCTGTTAGGTGGTTTCTGCCTTTTTACCCTCCAGGTGAGTGGGTTCACACCTATGACTTCTATGTCATGCATTAGAGTTATTTTCATGAAAAATATGATTTACTGCTTGATTTAGATAATTACTGGACAAGGATTTGGGATTACTGTTGGTTGGTATGTTATGCACTCCTGGTTTTAGAGCATGAATTTGTATTTTGATAAAACTCATGGGACCATGGTTGTTGAACTGATTCTATGTAGAATTGATTATATGTGTAACTATTAGAGGATTTTATGATTGTTTTACTAGATCCTGAACTGGTTTATGTTTATGCTATGGTTTTATACCTAGATACGAGATTTAGAGAAAGGACTGAAGTGATAGTTTAAACTCTATGATTTCATAATATGATATTGAGTTTTCCTAGTTTATGGCTGGAACTATGTTTAACAAGTTAATAATTTGAATTTAAAGAGTTTTGATGATTGAATGATGTTTTGATAATTAATAAAAGAGTTTTAGAGCGTGAGTTTCCATGAGATTCAAAACATTGGCGGTTACATACTCTGGAGGTTTGGAATCTCAATATCCACAAAGGGGGATTCCTTGGACATGGTTCCACGCGACATTATGCTAAGGTTAGACTGTTAGAATTGAATGGATTCAAGTTTCAGAATATAACAAGTTTATTGTTAATAAGAAATGATATAGAGATTTAGACATAAAAGGATTTTAGAGTATGAATCTTCGTATGACTCAAAGCAATTGGTGGATACATATTCTATGGACTTGAAATACTGAGTATGGTTTCATAGTCACAGTTATGCTAAGGTCAAACTGTTAGAGTTATAGAGATTTAGAGCTCTAGAGAATAAAATGGTTTTAAGAATTTCAGATTAATTTACAGTAGCTATAGAGACAGGTGTGTTAACGGGTAAATCCATTAACCTTGGTACCAAGTATGCCCGGGCAGATTATTTAGAGAAGGGACCTAGTTAGGTGCCCATTATTGTCACACTATGACAGAGATTATATCCAGAGTTTTGTTACGTCACAAATATTGTGCGTAACCAGGAGCGAGATTTATGTTTCTCTAGAAGCTATGTTATTATGAGTTTAATTTATACCAGGTACGAAAGTTAGTTAATGAAATGACTTTTGAATTAATAAAGTAGTCATTAGAAAGTATGAAAAAGTTTATGATTTTAAGCTTATATGATTTCAGAATGAAAGTGAATAAAGGAAATCACTTTTGAATTGGTGAAAACATATAAATATGAAAAAGGGGAAAGGTGATTGTAGACAAGAAAATGAATTAAAGAAATTGCTTTTAATGATTTCATGAAAGGATGATTTGAAAATATATTTATATAGAGACATGTAATTGCATAAGATTTTCAAGTACTTTTAATATTATTATGATTTATTTTATCTATTGTTCCTTAATGTCCCATGAAGGGGGTTTCAGGTGAGATTCATTCAAGTTTTGGTGACAAAACTTACCCTCTCATTTCTCTCATTTTTACAGATAAGAACAATGGCAGCCAATCCTACACATCCACGGAAAAGTGTCATGGTAAGCTTCACCAGAGTGAAGCATTCTGATCTTATCTAGAGCGCTCTTGTCCTGTTGGAGTTCCAGACCCAGGGTATGGGTTGTTGCATTCAACATATTATGATAAGACTTTAAAGTGTATTTCAATGTTATTTCAATGATATGAACGATTTTGTATTGAAAGGACATTATGAGGTTTTAGACATGCTTATTTTGATTTAGAAAATAAATGATTGACCTAGAGAAAGTGATATTAGGTTTTAAATAGACTTATATGAACAGAGCATGAGTTTTCAGACACAATTATTTTGATTCTAGAGAAAAAGTGATTTGCATAGAAAAGTCAAGTTTTCTATGTTTCATAGATTTCGAAAACAAAGCATGCGTGTGAAGGTCGACGGAAGGCTGACGTGAGAATAGGATTTCTCATGTGGTCATTGCGAATCGGACGTGACAATCTTAATATACCGTTAATCAGTTGAATGTCTATCATCTTTGTAATAAATGGAATCTTAATTTTTTATTTGATTATACAAAGAAAAACAAATTGAAGAGCACATCGAAACACTAGTGTATATAATAATACACACATTTGGTGCTATTGAACGGACATGTAGGGTAGACAATTTTGACTATATTCTCCTTCTATCAAACATGTGCATGAAAAGGTAAATGGACTTCCACAAGGCCAGAAAAAAAATGTAAAGAAAGAGCAACTAAACAAGCACCATAAGGCTACATAAACATTTCAATCATGGGCAGCATAAAGACGATTTTTTTTTTAAAAAAAATTCAGAATATAGCTAACAATATTTCTCCGTTGACAATTGAGGGATTAATCTTAGGGAATATGGTCAGGCATTTGAGCGATGATCTCTTCCAAAAATATCGACTATTCAGATTTCAAATGAGTAAAGCAACAACATTACCTTAAAAACGTTGTTGAAAACAAAAATGTGGAGGAATTTCTTTTACTGAAATTGGTTTTTCATTTTGACTTCTTTGCCTTTGCCATATATAGATTTTCATGACAAAATTCTTACTCTCCTCAGCTCCTTATTCAATGCAACTAAATGCAGACATTCGGCGTACCACCCAAAACGTGTTTGATTTTGCTTTTGTAGAATTGATTTTGGGTGGAATTGATTCTGTTAGAATTGATTTTGAGATAAAGTAATTTATGTTTGATAAATTTTTGTAGAAATAATTTTAACAACTTTCACCTCTCACATGAATACTAGAAAAACCCCAAAAGTGATATTTTTTTACTTCCTGTAGAATTGATTTTAAGAATAACAATCAATTCCTAATTTTGGGTTAGATGGAAACCAAACATACTCAAATCAACATAGAATCGATCGCAGTGGCAAATCCAAACATGCTGTTATTTTCTGCATTATTCTATTTAAGGTAAAAGCCTAATCAGTGCTGCAATGTCTTATAAAACAAAAAAGAAAATGTATGTAATTTCTTAAGGGCACTCCACAGAAGATCTTTATTCTTTAGGGGTCCTTGCTTGATTGGATTAAAAACACAGAAATTATGTATTTTCTTTGCACATAAAATTTATTTATAAATTCCCCCCCCCACCCCCATTTTACCATCTAACTAAATGCAACTTTAATCTTTTTACTTAAGGCTATGTTTGAGAGTTTTATAACGGAGGAAGTGATAAGAAAGGGAAGACTCATTAATTAAAAATGTGTTTGAAAGTGATTTTAGAGGAGAGAGTGAAATAGCCAAGGGGACACCTTGTCCCTCTCTTACCACTCAAATTTCTCATTGTATCCCTCCAAATTATGGGGTGAAGAAGGAAATAAATTTATTTTCCTTCCACTGCCTCATTAAATTTGTTAAACATCCAAACAAAGGGATGCCATGTTTTATTCCATGCCACTCTATGTCTTTCCCTTCTCTTCTATTATTAGTCATTCTCTTCCATCATAATAAAACTCCAAACATAGCCTAAGTCTTACTTATTATCATAAGAAAATTCACTTGTCATCGTCTAGAGATAGATATGTTCTCACTTTTCTTCGGTACATGTTCATTAGTCCATTTTAGACAATGTTATATTAAGAAACTAAATAAATTGACAGGAGTGTGGATAGTTCAAATCGAGTCTACATTGGTATGTTTGGTTGGAGGGCAAAAATTATATGGATAAGTTTAATGTGTTATTTTATATATAAAACTTATCTATGTAATTTTTACCTCTACTTTTACGCCTAAACATCACACACTGTTGGTGGGAATGAGCAAGAGATTGCGCTCTCTAGGATTCCAAAAAGCATTGCATGCAATTCACTAAATGGAACATTATAAGTCAAAGGGAGTCCCAAGTGAACATCAGAACCGAAACATTGATCTTCTTCTATGCAGATTTTCATTTGAATTAGGATGACATAAAAATACAATCCAACTTGCCATTTCTTTCATCAAATCTAAAGAGGAGGGCAAGGGACAAGAGTAGAGACAAAAAGAAAAGAAAAGAAAAATAGTCCCATCACATACAACCCAAATGAGAAAAATCCTAAACAATATGACAAGCCTCTTTTTTCCTTTAGAAACCTATTTCGTGAAGCAAAAATTATAAAGCAAACGAATGCAAACAACTGAATGTTCAATATACCTCCCAAAGTTGAATATTGTTCTATTTGTGGTTGCTAGCACCCTTTTTCTTGAGCAGGCTTCCAAACTTGCCAAGCAAAGGCTTCTTCTTCTTCTTTGATTGCTGTTGCTTTGATGGTGAGCTCCCGCCATCATCAATGTTCTCAGCTGCAGAGGCTCCATTTATGTTATCGAAGCTCTCACTGCCTTCTATCTTCGACTCGACTTCCTCTTCAAGGGACTCGGGCTCTGGATCCCTCCGGCGAGAACTCCTTTTTCTCTATCTTGCAGCTCTCCCACATTTTATATTCCACTTTGACTGAATCATCGTTTCCTTTGCTCTCATCTTCGTTTAGCTTTCCATTCGCATTCCCAGATTTGGGAGATTCGATCTTTTCAGCCATGTCATTCAAAAGAATAGTTTCTTCCCTTAAGCCTTGTTCGACTCCCTCCTGATTGACTGAATGCTCTACCTTCGAAACTCCATGCCCATTCTCTTCAGAAAATTCAACTACTTTAGGAAGCAAATCATAGTCCTTCTCACTATCTGTAAGATCCCCATTCTCCTCAGCGTGGTTTCTGGTTGCAATTTCTTCCAGCAGCTTAGATAACTCCTCCACCTTCTTAACAGATTCAGCTTCCCTAGTGCGGAGTTCATCATTTTCCTGAATAACGCTCTGCAACTCGTTTTCTTTATCCAATAAACTCTCCTTCAATTTCACGGTCTCAGCCATTGCTTCCTTAAGAGCTTCTTGCAGGTGGATCGCCTCGGCCTCAACTTCCTTCAGATTTTCCTTCAACTGAGCTTCTTCCTCCCTGCTGGCACTAGCTTCTTCCTCGGTTTCTTTTAGCACACGAACCAATCTGTTTATTTCTTTTCCCAGGGACGAATTCTCTTCTTCAGTTTTCTTTAAGCAGCTGACTAGATGAAGTTCTCTCTGTTCCCATTCAGCCTTGGAGTTCTCAATGTCATATTGAGAACTTTCAACATTAATAGTAAGTACATCAATCTCATTCCGTGCATCATCAAGCATGGATTCATATTTTTCCTTGGTAGCTTTCAAGACTAACTTTAAATCTTCAATCTGGGCCTCGTAGCCTTCATGTTCAGCTTGGTTGTTTAGCAGCTTTTCTTTTGCTTCTCTAGCCTCGACAGATACTTCATGTAATGCAGAAGCCAAGCTTTCCATTGCCTTTTTGCTCTTTTCTTCTTCATCCCTGGAATTCTCCAATTCATTGATAAGTTTGTTTTTCTCTTCTAGTAGGGTCTGCACACTCTCAGCTGCAAGCTTTTCATTGTTCAAAGCCTGAACTTTCTCTTCCTTAACTGTTTCAAGTTCAGATTTGAGAGACTCAACCTTCTTTGACATTTCAAGACTTTCTTCCTTAGCCATAAGAAGTTGACGCTCCGAATCCTCAAGATCTGCCTTTTGCCTCCCAATGGTCATTTCTAACAATCCCACCTTCTCTTTAAGAGTGGCAACTTCAGATTCTGCTGCATGCAACATATCATTGCTTCCTTCTAGCTGCTTCATTACGGATTCCAATGATTCTGATGCAGATCTCTCCAACTTATTTGCTTCTTCAGCCCTCATTTCTAGTTCTTCAACCTTCTTCTTCCACTCCTGCAACAAACTATGTGCATAAGATTCAGCCATCTTTGCAGCTTCAAGCTCCACATTGAGCTGTTCAATACAAGATTCTTTCTCTGTCAACTTCTCATCATAACCCTTGGCTTTTTCAAGTTCTTGCTTAAGATCTTCTATCTCTGTTTTAAGCTTCAATATAATATTATTCTCACTAGCCTCTGTTTCCAGTTTTGAATTTAGTAATGTTTTCAACCGAGTCAGTTCAGCTGAAAGGATCTCTGCTTTCTCCACATGAATCTCGGCGATCTTAGTCGCGTCATCAGCATGATTCAATGCCTGGTTCTTTGCATCGCAAGTCATGGCGAGTTCTTGCTTAACCCGCTGAAGCTCTTGAGAGGTGGAGAGAAGAGCAGCCACATCCAAAGCATGCTGGTTCCTCACACTTTCAATCTCTTTCTGCCATTCTTCTTCCTTCTTCTTTGCAGATTCAATTCCAGCCTGCTCCAATTCAACAGCTCGGAACTTCTCAAGCTCAGAATCCTCCTCAGCCCGCTTTTGACCCACCAATGCTTCCCTGAGTTTCTCATTTGCTTCCTCAGCTGCTCTCTGTGCTTCTTTCAACTCACCAATTGCTTTTAACTTCTCCTGCTCAGCCTGAATGAGCTGCTCCTTTGCTTTCTTTAGATCTTCCTGAGCAAGATTCAGCTGGTTCTGTAATTCTGAACCCTTTGCCACCTTTTGGGGTTGTTTCTAGAAAATCAAGGAATATATAATCACAGATCAACATACAGATAACATTCAAAGGAAAGCATGATTAAATAAAATATTTTGCTGCATCAAGCCATCAACTATCAAGAATAATGAAAGAGAAACATCTCCAGCAGCTTCTAACCAAATACTAGACATCTCAGAATAAAAGGTAAGAAGTCATGAATCATCTAAATTTTCACATCCCAAGCAAAAATGTCAAATTATTAGCACTAACTGACTGAATAACACATCCTTACATGTCTTCTATCGCTTCCTAGTTAGACTAGTTAAGAGACTGAACACATTCGAGAGTTCAGATGCTTCATTTAAAAAACAGAAATGGAAAGAAAAAAAAAAAAGTTCAAGTGCAGCCATTTGGTAATAAAGACAAACATGACACAATCTCAAAGAAAGAGAGGACATTAAGTGCATTCTACAACTTACATCAGGTGGGTTAAGTGGGTTGGAGGCGGGTTTTGGTGATTTCCGTTCAGCAGCTGGCTTCGAATTCACAGATCGCGGTGATGATCGTTCCACAGAATGGCGCACATTTTGCAAAGGTGATGGTGACTCGGATTCTGATTTGGTCACTCCTTTGCTAACTTTGCTGCCTCTTGATGTTGCCAGTGATGCTTTGTTGGGAGTTTCAGACAAATTGGATCTATCAAATTCACAATATCAATACCAGATCAATAATAAATGCACTAAATGAAACAGACATCACAACATAAAAAAAAAAAAAAAAATGCCATTGTTGCATCCACTCAAATAGATGGATCTAAACCAAAGAAGAAAGCAACTCTTCTGCCAAATTCAGCATCCAGAAGCATTGGCAAGCCAAACTCATCAAACAACAAGTGAGAATCAAGGTGAGAATCACAGATAGTGATATAACCAGAAAAATGTAAAAGCCTGAGCTAACACGAATAAAGGAAATCAAGATGTAATAAGAAGCAAATGTGAAAAAGAAGTGAAACCCATTTCAAATTTGTACTTAGAAAAAACAGCAAACAGGAAAAAGAAGCACTTGAAATTTCAACAGATGAACCAAAGAAAAACACATACAAATTATAAAGTTGGAAAATTTAGGTACAATTTCCCGGAATAGTGAATCGGCAGATCAAACCTGATCAAGCAAAAAACAAAGTACCAGACACAACAAAAACAAATGAAGCAGTGCACAAAAAAGAGAAATTAGAGAAACCAAAAAAAATCAGATCTTCACAACATGATACTCATTACTCACACACCCCCACAAAACGCACCAAGCTTCAATGCTTCACTCACCTAGCTTTTGAAGCCATGGTGGGGGAAGTGGAGGAAACTGTCCCAGCAACAAAAAAAAGTGAAAAGATGGTGACTTTGATAAAAGGGTCGGTAACAGAATTGAGACTGCTACAGTTCTGACATTGTAAGACGAAGAAGGAACTCAACAAAATTTGGATCAGAGTTGAAGTTACAGGGACCCAAAAATAAAAAAAAAAGATTTTTTTTTTTCTTGTTGGTGGGAAATTATTGGAAGGAGAAGAAGATGGGGTTTGAATTTACAGAGTAGAAAAGCAAATAATATGAGTTGGTTTTCTATTTCTCCAGAGTGGCCACACACACACACTCTAGTCTCTCTCTCAGTCAGTGATGTGTATATTTTGATTTTCAGGTGCAATGACATGAATCATGAGGTATGAATGGACAAAAGTAACACTAATGTGTGTGGATTTCTCTTATCTTTTTTTTTTTTTTTTTTGATTGATGGATTTCTCTTATCTAAATCTATGGAAAAGCATTGGGTAACTTTATCGCAAGCAAAGCAAAGAGAAGAGAAAATCCTGGACTATTCAACGAGTCAGTAGTCACCATGCCATGTAAGTAGAGATTTCTGTTAACTGAAATTTTTGTGGAGATATTTTTTTATTTTTGTTGAGAGTTTAATTTTGATGTAAAAGTTATTTTATATTAGTATTTAATTAAAATATTTTATTTAGATAATTTTTTAAACAGTGGAGGTAAAAATTAATTATTATAATTTATGTGATAATATATAATTGGATAATTGTATAAAAATTATTTACACTATTAGTACATAATAACTAAATCTTTTTTTTGGGAGAAAATTAACATGTGAATTTGGAGAAAAAAATGATTTTATAAATTTAAAATTTTTTAATTTTGACACACTAATAATATAAATAGCAGAGTTTTATTTTTTAAAAAGTTATTTTTATGTAATAATTTTTTAAATAGTGAGATGAAAATTAATCATATTTATATAGATGATATTTTTTATAAATTTTTTTTATAGTATTAATATATTAAAATTAAATTCTTTAAAAATAAAAGTTAATTAATATGTACTGACCATCATTTAATTAATTACGTATTGGCACGTGACCATGAAGGAAAAGCAATTTACATTCGGACTTCCATCTTGAGAATTTACCTGAGGTTCCAATCATCAATGAAATAGATTATTTCTGCTTTTGCTAATTTTTTAAAATATTTTTTTTCTAACTTTGACTTGTATCTCTATAAGTTTGATGCGTATAAAATTGGGATTTAATTTTGATTTAATGATATTATCATTCAATTATATATTATAATATTAATAAATAAAGTGGTTTTTATATCCTATTATTTAAAAGGTTATAAAATAAAAAATTTAGTTAAATAATAATAAAAAATTTGCCATCACTTTATGAAAATTAGATTTTATATTATATATATATATATAAAATTAATTAATTATTGTTCAAGTGCAAAAATATAAAGATTATACGAACTTCTCACAAAATTTGTCTTTATAATTTGAACTTGCCTTATCCTTTTTTTTTTAATATTTCAATCAACGTTTTATGTGTAAATGCATTTTTTTCATAGCACATGAACAGTAATATAAAAATCTGATTTTGTAGTCTTATGTAAACTATTTAAATTATTTGCCATAAGTTCAAGCCTAGTGCCTTTTAATATATATGCTCTTAAGAAAAGCCACTGACTTCTATTAAAAAAATTCATTTGATGATAATTTATAATTATCATTAGTAAAATTATTGTTTTCATATATAATATCAGTAAAAAATTGGATTCTTATAATTATTATCTTAAAAATAATATACATATATATATATATATATATTAATGATGTAGAAAATTATAATTTCAATCTCTATTTATGAAGTGATATAATTTCAATTATCATCTTATTTGGAAGCCTTTTTAGTTAATATATATTATGTGAAAATAAAATCTACATCTTAATGTACTTGCCAGACTGCTTGATATTGCTTGAATTTCTACATAATTTTGAATATCTAACCACCAAATTTTTCTGCAAATTAAGAATATTAATTGAGTCCTACAACTGTTAAATAATCACATCAAGGAGGAATATAGGATGTGAGATTAAGTGACCATCATGGTCACTAACCCAACCCTTCCCACCACAAAAGCAGCCTATGATTCATTGCACCTGTTAAATTGTGCCATCATCATTATCTGTTAAACATGATCTTTTACGATTTATCCATTAAATCGTGCCTTCACCATTTTTTTAACAAAAAATGTAATCGTCTTTTAAAAACCGATATATAGACCTACAATCATGTAAATTAGCTTACAAGAGCTATTGTAACTTAGTCAGAGATTTCAAGTTTGAGCTTTGCGTATGCATTTTCATTAAAACTTGGAGAATAAACTTTATCGCTCTATAGTAATTTGACTCGAGCAAAATTGACTTCAGTATCACGATACATGCAATTTAAAAAATAAAAGAAATGACCGTAACAACAATTTACTTTAAAAAAAAATTTCAAGTTTATAAATATTTTATAAACTGGCTAGAACCTTTTTGTCCACGTTGCTTGATTCCTTATGAGACAATTGATTCTTATTGAGTTTTCTTCTTCTATTATTCTCAATTATTACTCTTGATGAAATTAAAATTTATGAACCCCACACTTGTTTTTGTGTTGTTAGCTTTGAGTTATTCTCTTTGTTATTTGCTCTGATTCCACCGGATCCTTCCTTGTTTTGGAAGTGTTTTGAGCCATTTTAACAATTTAGTTCATGCTTGCACTGAAGCAATCCCTTTAAGTTCTCCATCTTTAAATATAGTGATGCCTTAACTAACTAAAACAATTTATATATCAAATCAAATCCTTTTCCACCTGCCCATAATTTCCTGGTTTATTATATTATAGTAGTTATCACTGGTTTAGCTGTTGAATAACGAAAAACCATACTACCTGATTTGCGTAAATGGCGTAATAAACAAATTTGGTTTAACCCAACCGGAGTTGCCAAGGGATCATCACCTTTGGTATGGTGGGAAGCTGGCTAGTTACTAGCAACCAACAAACTTTCCTTTATCTTACGGCAAAATTGATTGGAAATAGTGTGATTATAAACACCTGTTCTTTCCTCAGTACCGATTTTTATTTTCAATGGTTGTAATTGAATATTTATTTTTCTATATTTTAATAGATTGTATTAGTGGAACATATGGCACAATTTTAATCATAAATAACTATAATAAGATATACTTTAAAATTTTATAAGTGTATTAGTGAGGTATAATTTGAAGCTGAATAAGTGATGCCAACTTCGCTCCACATGGGGACAACATGAAAACTATTTATTCAAACGTTCTTTTGACTGTTTAAATACTACAAATACTTTTATAAAAAAAATATTACAAATACTATTTTTTCCAGTAATATGTTAGATTTAAAGTTAATTTCATCAGGAAGCTATGATAAATGTGTTACTTTGAAATCATCAAGTATGTGTCGACACAATTACTATTTTTAACAGGTTTGTCAATCTGTTTAAACATTTCACTGTTAGAATGATCGAAAATTTCATTTTTTTTTAAAAAAATTAAGTGAGAAAAAGAACAAACGTGTAATAGAGAAGTTAATTAATAATACTAGTATTCATGGTTTTCGATGTCAATTCACTTGGTGGCTCAATACAACGTGTTACTGAAAAAGAAGCTCTACAACGCAGCCTAATTTGCCTGGTTACATTTTTAAATGCCTAATCAGTTTTGGGGTTAAAAGATGGGTATAAATTAATGGTTTTGATTTTGTTGGTTGCTGCATTGTTTGGTAATCCATTTTAAAAGGTGTAGTTGATATTGATGATAATTATGCTTTATTACGTTCAAATTATTATTTAATCTGATATTTTGGTTGCTTTTGACTTGGGAGGTGTTGATATATATCCAAATTAAGAAGTATATAGGGAACCTAATATAAGCATATATACCAAGGGCGGCTAAACGGCTAAGTAAGGAGGATGGTCTTCGAAACTATCCTTTTGACGATGATTAAGTCAATTATTGAGATTGAAGATTAATTAGTAGTAATTTCTCTCTTTCTTTTCGTGTTTTCCTTTTGTCCTTAGTAAATTAGCAGAGTATTCAATAAAGAAGAGAGGAAACCTAAGATTGCATGAAACTTCTCTCTTTTTTTTTTTTTCTTTTTTGATAAAGAAACTTCTCTTTTGTTCCTAGGTTGTTTTATAAGGAAAAAGATTCATACTGCTACAACAACATAACGAAGAAAAATTACATGCTTTTCTTTTTGGATTTTGTGTGTGATTAATTGCATATAGCTCCTGAAAAGAGAAACACAACAGATTGCTCACATGGATAATAGAGATATTAAGCCAAGTTATATAATTGAGTACTCGCACTAGTATACATTATTTATCATATGATTCAACTAACAGCTCATAAAAAAATATATACAGAATACAAATGCAGCAACGAGATGCAATTCTACCTTTATAGCTCTATACTATATACATCGTGTAATTGGACCGAGTTAATTATTAGGCATAAAGAAGCAATCATCCTCTGCTGCCACTCAAGAGAAGAATTTAAAAATGAAAAAGATTTACATCAAGTTAGTTATATTTATTATATCCATTTTTCAAATCAAATAATGACAAGTGAATATATATTGTATTAGACTAGAAATATAGGTTGGTCACCTCGGCCCAAGTACTAGAGCTTGGATATGGGCCCTAAAGATCGATAAGTGGACCCTACGTGCGTTAGATTTAGTTGAGAACATCTCTTAAATCCATAAAGGATCTCTCTATATCACTCATTATCTCCTCATATCTTATATATTGAATCATATCTCCCATTGATATAAAATATATCTAGCACTAACTAAATCGTAGAAATATCTCTCTCATTTAAGGAATATCATCTCCAGATTTAGTATGAGGTAATCTCTTACTATATAAGGGGGCTAACACACGACACTCAATTTTCATCATACTTATATACTTTACCACTCCTTTCCTCGTTCATCCCTAACTTGAGCGTAGAGTGTTTGCAGGTACTCATCCTCCGTTCCCACAGATGTTGGAGCTACTTATTGCATCATTGTCTCTACTTCTAGGTAAGAACATTGGCGCCCACGTAAGGCCTAGTAAACAAGCCACCCCACAACCTCAAAAACAAAACCGCAATGGCTGACGCTACAAGCCACATGAGTCCTACAAACCCTCAACCTTCTCCTCCGTTGAGGAATTCATGGAGACCATCCGCAAACTCCAAGAAGAAAACTAGCACATTCTGAAGAGAGTTTCTATTTTTAACTTTAAAATTACTTATTTCAAGAAAAATTTGCAAATATTATTATTTGATTTGAGAATTAATTGAAATAGATATAAAAAAAAAAAACTTGAAACTAGTATGCTCCTTTAAAAAACTCAATGAAAGAGTGTGCACAATATAATCATCCCAAGTACAAGAATGATGAAATTGTAACAATGAAGTTTCTACAACCAAATAGTTAAGAGTGTGCACAATATAATCATCCCAATTACAAGAATGGTGAAATTGTAACAATGAAGTTTCTACAAGCAAGTAGTTAGGAATAAAAAATGTCATGATTTGATGTTTTTTGGCGACCGTGCACATTTACATACCATAACAATTGCCATGTGAGTCAAAATTGTTCGTTGGCACTTGGGTTCTTATAAACTCTAAGCTGCAATGATTATTTGTTTTTCTTTTTTTTTTTTTTTTCCTGCTATGAGTCTAGCATGTGAGTGGTCAAAGCCACTTGATAATTGAATTAATTAAAGGTACGTCAAATAAAAGCTTGTGGGAAAATTAGAATCGATAAATTTGTTAGTTAATAATATAAAGTCATATTTTTCTTGAATTTAATTTTTATATCTGTCAACTAATAAATTTTTTTTGAAATGAGTAAATGGTAAATTATAAAAAATAACTATCGATTATTATAATAATCTACTATAATATATCATTTTGACAAAATTTTATTGACTAACAGTAAAAGATTATATTATTGATAAATAGAAATTAAACTCATTTTTTCTTTACTATTTTGTTGAATAGATAACATTGGTATGTTTTAGTCTTGTTATTCTAGAAGCACCATATCACTTTACAATCATATATCATATTCTAAAAGAGGGTTAATGGTTTAGTGGATTTGATGAAGTGTCCAATTCTAGTTTGGTTTCCCCATAAGATGACATGTTAAGTTATAGTGAGTTTGGTTTCCCCCCATTTATTATGTTTTATCATAAATTCCTACTACATAAACAAACAAACAAATGATGAAGTGGAAAATGGGTCATAGAGTATTCCAATTAGTGCTTATCATTATTATAATATTTGATTTAAAAGGTTGTCAGGAGGAAGTGGAATCTACACGCATGCATGTTGTAGTGTTAATTAACACACATGCATTTTCTGTACCTAATTTAACTTTTATAGGTTAGCTACCATACATGCATGTTGTAGTGTTAATGCTTTTTATGTGTCACAGACTATGCTTCCTGATAGAGTTCTTTAATTGTTAGTAGATTTTGGTTTTGTCAAAATGAATCCCTATTATACATGCATGTTGTGGTGTTAATAATATTTTAACAATGCTAAAATAGACACATATTATGGCCGTTTACAAATCCCAAGTTTTTTTGTGCTGATGCAAGTCATTGAACAACAGCATGCAAAGTCATTTAATTCATAGTCTTTAGGAGTGTAAGTATCGGAACTGTGACAAGTATAATTGCTTTTTTATGTCATAGTGTTATATATATATGTATGAATCTTTCTTAATTAGATCAATCCCAAATTGGTTCTATCTTCACTTAATCCATTCATTGCTTTGAACTCATCATATTTTGTAATGGCGGAAGGTTGATCTGATCAAAGATTTGAATGATGGTTCTGAAAAGTTTTGGAGGCTTAAAGTTAGAATCATAAGGTTTGGCGTGTTCCTAATTTCAGGACATAAAGAGCCTATGCTTGAAATGGTATTCCTAGATGAATAGGTTTGTTGTTATATTTCCTATTGATTTATTTGTTTTTTATTCATTGTTATTAATGTTGAATTATATTTCTTAAGTTATTTTTATCTGTTGTGTTGATAAAGTAATAGAATTCAATGCTCCATTTCAAGTCAACATGTCAAGTTATTTGAAGACCTTCTTTTTGAAAAGTGTATCTAATATCTAATATTTCTGTTGTTTCAAACTCGATAAATATAAGGCAAAGGCACATCCACTTAGGCTATTCTTCAAGAAAAACACTAAGGTCTCAGAGGGCTTAACCATTCCTCTTAATGCTTTCAAATTTATGCCTAATAGTGTCATTGCAAAAGAAAGATCAGGAATCTCACTTGGTTGGTAAGTAAGCTATTATTTCTTGCTTTAATAGGTAGTAGCCACAAAGGTTTTGTGTAATCTATCTATCTTCTCTTCTGATTATTGACCAAACTTATTTTAACTTTTCCAGATATAATAGGAGTAGTGGTAGCTAAAAATCTGAAGTATAGTGGTCATGTTGGATGATCTAGAGTGAGGCTTTAATTTAATTTTCTTCACATTACATGTACACTTTGTTTTATACAATAATGCAAAATATTCATTTGTTATTTGTTTTGTTTAGGAGTGAAGAAAAATTGAAATGCATATTGTGGGATCCTTTTGGGCAAGCTGATGATCTATATGGATCAAAACCCTCAATCTCAGTGTATTTTGAGTCTTCAGTTTGGCAAAATGAAGAACTACAGGGTAAAGGGACATGTAATATGTTAATTTGGATACTGTTAATTTATTGGTATAAAACAATTATTGCATAATTGTTTAATTATGGCGTTTTTTTTTGATGACACAGGTTTAATGGAAGTTTCCAATACTAACTATACATTGAGACTTTTTATTAATGTTAGTCTTCCAAAAATTACGGACTTCAAGCATAGATGTGTTATTGTCATGATCAGTTCAGCATTTTTTACTACTATATGTGTGGTTTGTAGAAATTAAATGACTTTGTTTGCAGAATAACCAAATTGTAATAATATTTGATGTTTTAGGCTTGCTAAAATTGATTCTACAAGAACTCAAGTTACTCAAATTGTTTTGAACCAATTCATTCAATGGAGGAGGATTTCCTACACTTGAATGCATAGTTATACTTGAACCCTGTGCTCTAACTCTTTATGGTTCAAACCATGGGGTTAAAAAGAATTTATTAAAAAATATATAAAATTATAAGAAAATATTAAAATATATGTATACAAATATAGCAAAAAATAGATAAATAGTATAAATTTTTAAATATTGTCCACAATGCAAACAAAGTTTCACACCATAAAGTCATAAACTCATACATAAACATAACAATATAAGTCACAAACAAATCGCCATAAAGGCATAAAATCCTAAACCCATAAGTCACAACAAAGTCACAACACATAATATGATAACAATATAATCATTGCCAAGGCAAGGTGTCATATTCAAAGTCTCTTTCTTCATTAGCTACTAAATCTAAGTTTGGCCAACAATGCCTTCATTTTGGTCCACATTTTCATTGGATATGTTACGTTCACCCTCATCATCATCATCATCATCATCTTCTTCCAAGTTCAATAGACCTATAATCATTTCATTTTAATCAACATCAAACTATAAAATAACAATTGATCATGATCATTTTATAATGACAACCAAAACGTTTAATGCAATTAAAAAAATACCAATATCATTAGGAGTTGATTGGATGGAAATATCTGCAAGATCATTGTAAAGACTCTAACTCATCAACATTTAAGAGTGGTGGTGACTCTTCCAATATCCAATCAGAATGGTCCTCAAATGCCTCAAAACAAATTGGATCATAACCACCATGAATCTTCATTCCATTCCTATGTTTACCAATTTATTTACATCAAGATAAAAGAAATACTTTGGAGAACTAAGACATTTGTATAAACTGATAGTTACATGAAAAAATACCTTCGTTGTAGCCTCAAGTTGTAACGAACATAAACAAGATCATTAAGCTTCTGATGCTCTAACCTATTTCTTCTTTGAATGAATGTGTTCAAACACACTCCAATTTCGCTCACAACCTGAAGCACTACAAGTTTGGCTTAAAACACGGATGGCCATTTTTTGCAAATTTGGTGCACCACATCCATAAGATTCCCACCATTGATCTAGATTAATACATGTAATGAAAGATTGAAAGAATGAAAGATAATAAGGATTGCAAAATAAAGAATGAAATGAAAGACAAATAACAATTGTTAAATTTACCTGGCATCATTGTGCTTCGTTCACGTATAGCAAATTGCCTTCCAAAGTCTTGTTCAGCATTTATAGATCCTCATCTCACTTGTTAACTTAGATTGCAAGTCAGGATCTCCATGAGAATACTTCTCAATGACATCAAGAAGGCCAGATGTTGTGGCTTTATGTTTTTCAAATTCTTCAAAATTAAACCGACAAGCTGGATTTAACCAATAACCGCAGCATGAAGATTTTTCCGAAGTTGTGAATCCCACCGCTTGTCTAAGATTGTCAAGTAAGGCTCCACTGTCTTCTTTCTTCTGAAATCTCCTAACCATCTCTTCTCTTGCTTTATATATAGCTTGATAAAAAAACCCCATGGGTTTATCTTCATTATCAACAATCACACACGAACAAATGGCTCAGTGAGTTTAACAATATCAGCACACTTCTTCCAAAAACTAGAGTCTAAGACTTGATCCACAAATCTTTTTGCCTTGCCATCTTTGGAATAAGCTGAGCTTGTCCAATCTCTAAAGTTACCATGGCTCTAAGGGCATCCTTTTGAGCCAAAATACTTTGCAATGCAATGAAATTGGTGGCAAAGCAGCTGGACGAAGTATTTCTCTTCCACCTATATACTTTCTCATCAAATACAATGGATGACAATGATTATATATGTATTTGGTAATTTTTGAAGCATGTGACACAGCCTCACTAACTTCATCCAACTTCCCAATATCTTGCAACATCAAATTAATACAATGAGGCACAAGGAGACCAATATAGGTTAGAAACTCAACCTCCAATAACTTTCAGGCAACATAATTTATGTCACCATATGAACAACATTTTCTGGACCAACTTCTAACACTACATCTCTAAAAAGCTTATACAATAAATCAGCAGTTTTGAGGCATAAGAAGCATCAACTGACTTTAGGAAAACAATTCCTTTAGGACAATACACCAAAAAATTAATCAAAGTTCGCCTACAACGATCAGTCCATCCATTAGCCATGATAGTGCATCCAGTTTGCTTCCAAATTTCACGATAACCCTCAAGCATATTTTTCACTTGTTCAACTAATTTACTCAACAAATTACCACGAACTCTATGAAAAGGACCCTTGTAACCTGCACCATGCTAGCAATAGCATCAATCATTGGTTGATAATAGGGTGAATTGAGTGCATTAAAGGCACAGAAGCATCAATCATCCATTTTGCAATGGCAATGTCACACTTCTCTATTACTTCCTTACTTTGCAACACACTTTTTAAGGTTGGTTGAGCTCCAGGTGTTGTTCTAGGCACAAAGTAAGAATCTACTTTAGTGGTTTTTCTCCCTTCTAGATGCAAAGGATACAACTCTATTCATACCCTGCACTTCATTCTCACCTATTTCCATATGCTCATAATCATCTTCATTAATATCTTCAAGAGTTTGTTGAACTTTTCTCTCTTTGGACGACATTCATTAATATTTTGTAACATTTGAGCTTTAATTTCTCCTGAAACTTTCTTGCATATTTCAACTTGTCCTTTCTCTCCAGCCAAGTGATTTTTCAATCTATTGATGCCACCTCCTCTAATTATCTTGTTACAATGAATACATTGTAAAACAACTTTTCCATCATCCTCAACTACTTGCTTACAATGCCCCCAAGCTAGATCAGTTTTTCCCTATGGTTATATGATCTTTTAATAGAATCTTGAGTGGACACTTCTTGGGATGATGGTGTTTGTGATGAAGGTGTTTCGCAGAAGACATCTCTATCCTAACAAAAAAGATTTAGAACTCAAATCCTTCCGTATGATTGAGGTTATTTAAACACTTGAAATCAAATTATTGACACTAACTCATGGAAATTTGCCCAAGTCACCCAAGCATGCCTAACTATCACAATTTCATACATCAGATCTATCAAAGAAAAGAATCATGGTGAAGGCATGTGGTTCAATATGGGGACTCACCACAAGCTAAAATCAAAATGGAACCAATTGGCTAAATTTGAAAAGTATCAAAACTCAGAACAATATGTGCAAGAAATTACTTCAAGATGATAGTTCAATATGTGCAAGAAATTACTACAAGAAATTACTAAATTTCACTAAACGGAACAATATGTGCAAGAAGGCTACCGTCTGAAGTTGAACTCGAAGGGCGGGGCAAGGGGAAGGTGACACGGCGGCGGGGACGGAGGGCATGGCGAGCGAGGCGAGGCGAGAGGTGGCAGGACGGGACAGGGCGGGCGCGCGGTCCTTCTTGGTGTCTCGGACAACGCACACAGGTGCGCGACGGTCGAGACTCGAGATCTGGGGAGTTCGGTCGCGGGAACGGGCGGCGCACGTGGATTAGGGAGGAGGTCGCGAGTCAGGACAGGGGACTAGTGGGGGCTGGATTTTGGCTTCACCGTTCTGTTTTAGCCTTTTAGGCTTTTAGCATTTGGGCTTTGGGGGCACAAAAAAAGGAAAACGGGCAAAAAAAAATTGAGCATGACCCAGCCGGTCATAAAAGGGTAGGAGCTTTAATTGAAACCCGTACCCTCGATACATGCCCGGTCCAATAAGCAACTCGGCTCTTTGGTGATCGGTTCGCGGGTTTCAAGTTTAAGCTGGGTTTGATTACACACTGAATGTCTACAAAACTATCTCTTGAACTAAGACAATGTCAAGAGGTTTGATGCTTCTTCTAATTCCAATAGTATATCTATGATGTTTTTATTTTATGATTTGTATTTGTATTTATTTTTTTCAATTCCAAGAAAGGCATTTTTGTGACAATTGAACTGTCAATGACATTGAAAATCAAGGAAATTGGTGGTATAAAGGTTGTAAAATGTTTACAAGGTTTAAGCCAGGATACTTGAAGCTTTCATTGTAGAAAGTGTGATTCATATCCTACAACTTTCATTCCAAGGTATTAGTATGTTTTTCATTATATCTATTATGATATATTTTTTAAACTGAATCTTTAATTTTAACTTTATCATGGGTTTTCATATTTTATAAGTCAAGTATCCATTTGACAGTTGAAGATGAACTAGTTGTGCATCTTTACTTCATATGGTAAGCATTACTCATAAAAGCATTTACATATATTGTGACCTTATACATGCTTTGTTAATTCAATATGTTTCCTCAATTTTATATTCATTCAATGTTAATTAACATTTTTCTTCTTTTTTATCATTCAAGTGCAATGGGAGCTTCTTGATTTCCATTTGTCATATTGCCATCATATTTTCTTTATTACCTTTTTATTTTGTGCTCTTTCATATTTTTATCTAAAGTTATATTCACTCTCAGAAAGAACTTTGTCCAATGTACGTTATCCACAATTTAAATCACAATCGCAATATCATACAATATTCAACTACATGTTTATTTAATATTATCATTTTTCATATCACTGAAATCATATTCATTGTTATGCATAATATATAGTTATCATTCTCATGTATCACTCGAGCCACTACACTAGTTTAGTAGTATAAATGAGCGGTTTAACGAGTACATGAAGCCTTATGGCAAACACGCAGGAGCATAAGTTTCGTATGGAGCAGAAAGAGTCCCTGGATGAATAGATTTTGTTTTATGTCGTCCACAAATGCACAAACCATTTAAAATCTGGCGCTCTTGAAAAATGTCCAAGATAAATATATAAATATACTCGAAACATAATTTTGTTTATTTGTTTTGTTTTCTATGAAAACTAGGAGATGGAAAGCATTCTTGTCTTTAGGGTGTGGCTATTTCCTCAAAATGTAGAGCTCATATATATACACACTGTCAATAATGAATCTTGACTAAATGTTTAAAAAGTTAATTATTTCCAAATGTGCTTTGTGGTTAGAAATAAGCATTTGTTAAATAAATAAAAGAATGCCACTTGGTTCTATCTCAAATATGATAAAATGGCAGCATCTAGTAACAAACTGTAACCAACACCTAGTTTCCCATTGTCAATCATTATTTCTCTGCCCTCTTAATTTTCTATTGATTAATAAGGAATTGGAAGCTCAACAACCTGAGTTGGCCAGGTTAGATGGATTTCTCAAATAGCACATTTTCTAATTATACTCGTGCATATGATGCCAAGATACATATAGATATGTAGGTTAGGAGTCATTGTTTATTGCATACCATCCACATGATCACACACACACGTCATGCTCCAACCAATAATGCTTATTGCATTATATATGTAACAACTTCTGCCTAGCCAGCTAGTTGACCCCATATAAACCCAATAAAGCAATGCAATTATTATTATTATCAACATCTCAACCAATTATGATAAAAAAAAAATGAAAATTACATGCACAACATCCTATTTTTGGTTAGTAAATCTAGCAACACGTCATTGATAGCCACTAATTTATGGTTTTGGAGGTCATATATATGAGAGGTTACAAAGTTGACTAGTTTTTGTTTTAGACAACTGGCATGCACATGGGGAGTGGGATCAAAATCAAAAGTTTTGTTATTTCTAACACCGAAAGTGAGTGTCTATTGGACAGACTTTATTATTATTTGTGATAGTAATCTACTATCTCATTTTTCCATCATACCTAACGATAATAAAATAAGTTTCAATAAACATATCCTTTTAGGGTGTTAAATAGCAAAACTCAAATCAAAATGTGAGAAAACTCATCAAGTTCTTGCAGATTCAGATTGAGGCAACCACGGACAGAGCACAAGTAAACATCATCATTCTTAGGTGGGGATCATATGCTGTATTGTTTGTTTCAGCTTCAGTCTCTACCTCTTCATCCTAAATTAATATTCCTTTTCCTTTTGCAACCTTCCTATCACGCCACGCAACTTAAGGACAAAAATGAACAGAAAAAAAATAATAAAAAGGGCTACAATTTTGGTTGTCTTGAATTTTGATGCAGTTTCTTCATTAATGATCAGCCAAAAGATTTCACCACATGCTCATGTCAGACCAATTCCATTTTTTGATTCCTTTTGCGTATTATTAATACACTTCTAAGTTTTGGTGCATTCTTTGTTTCTTAAATCTTCTCTTTTGTGATAGACTTTGCCTCTCAAATTTCCATGTTAAATGTAGGGCCACAACAATTATTAGATTGTGAACTATCTCCAAACCGTGCAGGAAATGAATCCTCAAAGTGATGATCTCTCTAAGTGAGAATAAAATTTCAAAAGTAAAACTCACGAAAGTCTTGTTTATGATTCATTTACAATTATATATGTATTTACATATTATTTAGGTCGTAAATTTCTAATACAAATACAAAACAAGTACCAATTTTTATAATGTAAAAAATTAATACATATCTTAGATGATATATGCATGAATTTTAAAAGGAACGATCTTATTAATACATATATTTAACTAAACAACCAAACCCTTTTATAAAAATATGCATAAAATACACTGATGCTATTTTCAAGGTTCTACATGCGAAAATGTAAAATCAGTATTGGGAGATGATATTTCCTTTATCCTTTATCAGGGCCACCAATCATCTCTGAGCATAGTTCCGTTAATTAAAAGTTATTATGAAAACCGTATACATACAGCTGAAATAAGCAAAACATTTATCATCGAACTTTCAGTTTGTTCATAACAAAGTACAGCTGAAGGATTTGGGAAATCATATACAAGGGCGATAATGATAATACCATGGTAGCAGATTGTCCAATACTAAGTAATGGATGTGAGATATTACAATCAGTCTTCATCATAAGAGACATGAAAGTTGGTGGTGCAGCCAGACGCCTCAGGGTCCTCAGCCCCACAGCAGTCAAAGAATTTGGCAGCATATGGTGGATCATCCGGGCCCAATTCATAGTACCTTCATAAGTAAGAACAAAAAAATTGACAGACAAGGGATATGGGTAGATCGTTTGAACCCGAAATTCAACTAAAAGAACAGAGATGTTTCCAGTTCACTAGCCTGCTTATGCTGGATAAGGTCGAGCTAATCCTAAGATCTAAAAGAAAGGCAGTCCCGTGCACACAGCTCTCACTTAGTGGGGTTTGGGAAGAGTTAACTTTCTCTCTGCAAATGGAGAGGCTATTTCCAATATTTGAGCTCTTGATTTTTCAAGTCATAAGGCCGCAACCATACTGTTGTGCCAAGGCTTATTCTCTAAGCCAATCCTAATATCTGGTGACCTCAAAACTTCACTAGAACTTTGGTTAGCAATTAGCAAAGAGAAAAAATGGTCACTAATATCATGGCTTGACATAAATCATATTCCTAGAGTAACAGGTCAGGCTGTCTATCCCCTATGAAGAATAGTAAGCATCAAAACTATATACATGGTTCCTTATCAGTGTTGCTGTCATAATGTAATATACACAAACACATCTTCCAATATATCTTGCCATGCATACCTTAGGCATAATATGCTTTGCCTTAACATGAGCTCAAACACTCACATAAAAACATGATGACTAAATGATTTACTTCAAATTTTGGAGCAGAGAAAGAACAAGTAATCACAAAATCAAATCCTGTTGGGCACATTTTGCAAATTACTAATAAAAAATTGAACCGTACATGGCACCTCTTACATGTTAATTCTCTCTTATTCAGTAGAAATCCGAGGCAATAATTGGGAAATTCAGGAAGATCACAAATTATTACGACAGAAGAAACATCTTAAACAAACAGCACCTAGAACTGGATCCAAACATTAGACAGGGAACATCTAAGTTCTTGAGCAAAAAAATCCTTTTCACTGCGAAGTTAAGGCTGTTGGATATTGAATACATCAATGTGGCCAAGTTAAAAATAACCAAGAAAGAAAAATTTATCAGATATTTTGGTCAGTCTTAACAGAATTTAGTCAAACTAAGCACTTAGTACCAGAATAAAAGGGGGAAGCAGTGATTCATAGAGCTGAATGATTTAGAGCCATGGTAGTTTCTCAGAAATAATAATAAACTAAAAGGGTTTTCAAGATATCATGGGTGGACCATACAAACATATGTTATGTTATCCCTCATCGTCAAGCAATTGAAAGCAGTGAAAATGAACCTTCAGAGAAAAATAAATGTGGCAGAAGTAGCCTGATATGCCATAAAACCTAGGCATGGACCAAACAACTATCTATTGCTAAACCCGATGATCCCAGTGTACTTATAGAGAATTAATTGATTGAATTCACACGCTGAGGTGAGGACCACAAGTACAAATTTGCAAAAGAGCAAACACTCACTCATTCTGGCATAGGCAGCACCACATTGACACTAATTCCTCATTCATTAATCAGACATCAAAATAGGTCCTTCCTTTAGTGATGATGATTAGATTAGATTAGTGTGATCAGTTTAATCCTTCAAGAACCGATTCGATGTGGAAAATGCAACATTTGAAGGACCAGGAACCTGTGTTATTATAAAGGGTACACTCACCTCCCTAATTTGTAGAAATGCACTCACATTCCTTCAACTGTTTACACTCACACCTCCCTTTACTTGAAATTTTAGTATTTATATTACAGTTACATTCTTCATTCATAAAACATTAGTAAACTTAGCAGAATTACATTTTTGTAATATTATTATTTCTAATTAATAAAATTATAAAAATACATTTACCCACTCAGTTAAGTTGAAGGGTATTTTTATAATTTTATTAATTAGGAACAGTTAATATCACAAAATGTCATGCTGTTAAGTTTTTACTAACAGTGTTTTGTGAATAAGAATGTGATGTAATATAAATACTTAAAATTTGACAAACAAGGGGATAGTGTAATGACAACTAGAGGTGTAAGTTGTATTTTCACAAATCTTAGAGAGTGAATGTAATTTACCTATTATAAATTGAAGACCAATGTAATAATATATCAAGTAGATTATGAGGACAAAAAAATAAAACAGAGATTTTACTCCACGAGAAAAGCAATCACCTTGACATAGGCTAGCAGCAGAGCTCAAAAATCCGAAATCCTAAGCTGAACAAGACACTAATAAAAGGGGTTGCAGAGCAATACAGTTAATTGAGTTGAGATATCTAATCCAATCTAGTAATCTTAGGAGAAATAAATAAGTATTACTACGTTAAGTGCATTAATTATAATTGATTTAGAAACAAAAATTATTGAAATTTGGGGAATAGAGATGGGAAAGGGAAAAGGGTGTGGGTAGCGTACCTCTTTTGGTCGTCGTGGCGGCGACAGACAAAGAAGGAAGTGTGGAAGCGGCACGAAGTTGAAGTGTTGGAAGCAGGCTCATACGTTTGCTTGCACCTCTTGCACACCTTTGATGATGAAACGTTTATGCTTCTCGATTGGGATTGCTTCCTTCTTTCTCCCTATCACTCTTGTTCTCCATCTTCTTATTCTTCGACACTCTCTCTCTCTCGCTCGCTCTATTCGCCGTTATTCCCTTGGTTGGTAATATTTAAGTCGAAAAACATAAAAACCCTCCTTTGGACGTAATTCAGAAAATCTCTTTTTTTAATTAACTTTTCTAATTAAGATCTTTGAGAAGAGTAAAAGCAGATTTATATTTGAAAATAATATTAAAAACATTTATTTATTATCAAACATCCTTTTTATGTTATAAAAGATCTTTTTTCAGAAGATAAAAATTATAATTTATCAGAAAAGATCGGTTTCTACTTTTTCTAATAATTATGTTTTTACTTATAAATCTTACCTAAATATATTGAAAATACAAAAACATTTTTTTAATTGAAAAAATATTTTTTATTAAAAAAACACATCCAAACAAGCTCTAAATCTACCATCACTAACATGTAAATTCATATTCACATTTTAAAACATTTCCTTCCAAGTTTTAAAAAAAGTGATATATATATATATATATATATAGTATAAGAATTACTTCCCCACATTCTTATAAAATATTTACAAATTATTATTCAGATTCAGCCTTTTGAAGACATGGCGCTTGATAAGGTGATTGTTAAGACTTAACCAGGCCTATTCATTTCATTGATGATTTTTATCATTTTTTCTTTTCCAGTACATTTGATACGGTGTGGCGTGAGAGTAAAACTTTCCGTAAAATGGTTTTTTATTTTCCTATTTTTTGAGCGGATTAAGTTATAATCGAGTTCAAAAACAAAATTTTCCAGTGATTCTTAATTAGTATAATTAGGCGCATCCCTATGGGGATCAAACTCCATGTTAGATACTTCCACAAAACAAGTATGGCGCCTCTCTATTACAACTTCATTGTATGTGGAGCACATTCCTTGTGAATGCCTATTGTTTGCAGTTGCAAGTGCACATTTTATGCAGCAATTCTCAAATCAATATTATCAAGCCACGAAACAAGGCAACTGCTATACATTATTATGACTAAGATATTGAAATTTTGATATGATTTTCGGTCTATTTTATTTTACACTAGTATGCTCCTAACATTATATTTGGCTTGGCCGAGGGCACCGAGCAAATTGAATACTCACCCAGTTGGATTGAACCCATCAGAGATTTTTCACATAAAAGTCAAGTCATCTTCATCATCATATTCAGCTGTGACTTCCCTCCCTGAAATGATGTTGATCAAGCTCTTTGTGGCTCGGCCGACTGCTTTGGTGGTCTTTCTTGCAGCTCCAGCAACAACAGGCCGCAAAGATATTATGGGCAAGGCCGCCCTCTCTTGAATCATGGCTGTATCATGCACGAACCATAATCAGACCAACAACATAACAACAACATAGCCTTTTTTATTAGATGGAAAGAGAATAAATTTCAGACAGTTTCCCCATGTGTCTATATCCATATACAACAAAGGCTGTACACTGAAATCTGAATATCTTTTTATTGCTTGTAAAGAAAACCGAATATTTATTAGTGTGTACGAGATTGAAAGGTATACATTTAGAGTGCATATGTTTGAATTTTTTTTCTAATACAGAAAAGTGATATTTTTTTAGTAGAAGCTGATATGAATAGCTTATATGAAAAGTGATTTTTTTTAGTTGAAAAAAATCACTTTTCTGTTGAAAAATAAACAAATGCACCCGTAGTCATAATAGTCTTCAAATAAATAGATTGCAGTTAAAAGTAAAACATAAATTTGAAAAATATTAAGGGTATGACTATTACTTTGTATGGAATGGAAGTTTTCATGTGCTCCTAGCAGAAACAGGATAAATGCAGATTTACCCTATAATGAACAAGTCTAGATGTATATAATTTTCATATATTGTTCAATTGACAGAAATTATCACTGGAGTTCTCATAAATCATCCTTCGAAAAGGAAAACACAAAGTTCCAATCCACTAAAGAAATTAAATAATTCTGAGTTCCCTACCACTTTTTCTTATTTTCTCTGTTCATGTTTGTGTAGATAAGAAAAGGAGCTACTAATTCTATAGTTGTAACCAATAATAAGCATGACAAATAAGACTAGGTGGGGAAAAATATGAAAGGAATATCGGCAAACACATAATAACATACATATGGTTTGTTGTTGTGCCATTGAACCAATCTGTCGAATTCCAGCTTCTGCTGCTTGCAAAGCTTGAGTTGACTTGCTGACTCCATCTGCTATTTCCTGGCTAATTTCCGAACAACAAATTATTTTTCAGATCCACTTATGCGATGTATAAATATATAAGCAATGGATACAAAGTAGAAAACCAATAAGAAAGAAATCCTTCAGGAAAAATATATAAATATTATGTCAATTCTATTATTCATACTGTAAGGATGTGTTGCATACAGCTTGTTTAGAAGAGTATAATACAGCAGCACAAGTAAGTAGTTCAATGTACAAAATCAGTACAACTATGTGAATTAGCCATCTCAAAATAACCAGCATTTACAAAAAAGATATACAACAATAATGGATTCATAGCAATGTATTCATTGTCACCTTAGATCACTAAGTTCTAGTGTCAGATCGCTGATCTCCATCCCTGAAAGCCTAATAGCAGCCATGGTACTTGGGAGTTCCTCACGGGCTGTATCTGCAAGCTTTGAAAGTGATATTGCAGCATTTCTCATTGCCTAGAGTAGATATGGAACAGTTTATATGAAATATTTAGAGTCTGTTTTTGTTTAACAATTATCAAAATAAGATAAATAAGCAGATGACATGTGGTACATCCAGATTTGAAAGGGGAATTTAAAAGTTGTTGCAGAAAAAGGGGTACAGGCATAGTAAAGCCAAATTCATATAGAACCAAACAAAATATCAAGTTAATACACCCAAAACAAATTAAAATGAAAAATGAAGCACAGAATTTCAACATATCACTAAGCTTTCAAGAATCAAAAGGAAACAATTGTAACCAGCTAGAATTATGCCTGACATATAAAGCCTAAATGTGCTCATTTACGTGTAAGCGTTGTGATAGAAAACTTACAACAAGAGTGGGAACAGCAGCAAAAACAAGGCTAGTGAATGCCACCGAAGTCTGCAGTAACGAAAACCAAAACATCAGTTATGAGCAGTAAACAAAATTGAATAATGTCTCCATTCTCTAATAAGTGTTCACAACAACAACAACAACAACTACTAGTCTACTACTAAGCATTGTCCCACTAAGTGAGGTCGGTATATAGATCAACACACGCCATAGAGCTCTATCATATATCATATCTATCATATATCTCTAATCAGTATCCATTTTCAAAATTTTATTTTTCCACAATTATCTACCCTTTTAAGAAATCCATACAATATTCATTAAATCTTACCTTTTATACCCTTATTAAATAGTATGTATAGGAGAGAGAGTAAGTGGAGAGATTAAATATGATAGAGAATATTAAGGATAGTTTTGTAAAATACATCTAAATTTTCCAAAAATCTAAGCTCATTCAATCGTTTTCTTAATCTATGTGCACAAGTGAAAATCTACACTTGTTAGAGATCGGAGGTAGTACAAATCTAGAAGAGGAAAAATTCAAGAAACTTTTTAAAAATGGCATAAACTAACTAAACAGAATGATAAGCTGAAGTATGAATAGGCAATCACAATACAATACCAAATACCAATACCCATTTACTTTTTCTTTTTAATATTCCATACCACAGAAGAGAATGAAATAACGAAAGATCCATCACTATTAAAAAGATGTCAATTCTGCTCTGCCATGCAAATTCATAGCTCAATTTTTTCACGTGGAATTCATAATTAATCCAAAACTTAAGTCACAAGTCATAAGAATGTCTTAATACAAATCATCAGAAAGAAGTCATGATTGTAAACCGAAAAATATGCATACTCAACAGAACTAGGTACTGTACTATCCAATCAATCACCACCCCCAATCCTCTCAAAGCATAATCTTGTTGTTTATTTTTCTTAAAAAAAATAGAAAAGAAAAGAAAAGGGGCCATACCGTGCAAGCAATGAATGCTACGAGAAAGAAAGCTTGGTCACTCAAGCTAAACTTTGCCAAAGGAGAAGCAAAGGAGGGAACTTTCGGGGTACCCACTTGAGTATGAAAGGTCTCACTCTGAATAACGGATTCGGATCCATTGTTCGATGAAGAAAGGAAGAAGAAGAAGAAGAGGAGCAGCACGCAACGAAGTGGGGTGACCTAAATTTAGTGGAGATGAGAAGGAAATGGCGCAAAGTGGAAGTGGGGTGTCTCAGTTTGAGCCAAAGATTGAAACTTTTTGTGTGAGGGAAGGCTTGGAACGAAGAAGGGTGCGTCGTTACGAGCAGAGAATTCATGGTGAATGAATTCGGGGCAAGAGCCAGTGTCCGTCACTGCACCGTTCTGTTCTTTTGTTTTGCCACTTCCTTCGATTTTTCAGCTCCGCAAATATGGCCGCAACAAATAATTAAAAATTAAAACACACAGAATACATGAGTTCAGTTAGTTTTGTTTTTTTTATTTCTAATAAAATATGGGAGATGCTAACAAAACAAGGTTAATAATAAATTAAAATAAGAATTATCGAACAAAATAAAGATGAAACTAGGGGAATAAGCAGAGTCCGTGTAAAGTTTCCTTCTTTGATTTTGTTAGATAAAAATGTGACATTTGGATTTGGATTTCAACTTGACGTTTTCCCGTGTTGACACCAACTTTAACAACCGGAGCACAAGTTCAATGCTTCGAGAGCCATGCTTTGCAACGGGTGTGACCCTAGTCTTTTAGCAAAATAAAATAAAATAAAAATAAAATTGAGGCCGTTGCTTCAATTTGGGTTTCGACGTGTGTCAATTGAAATTTAGATATAATTACAGCAGAATTCTGATACATTTTCACTTCATTAATAGTTGCTGCACAAGAATATCGTATAAATATCATCTTCAACCAGAAGCAACAACTACAATTGTAGCTAACAAATGAGAACATACATACATACATACATAAAAATACAATGATTGAAAACAAAAAGGACAACATTTTCAGCCAACAATTTCAAATTCCTAAGGTTACTGGTATCATGCCCAACATTCAGTACAAGTCCAATGATTCAAGGACCCTGCGAGCCTGGATGTGGAGAGCTGTTAATCTCTGCTCTGGATCCAGTGTTGAGCCAAACTGACTGGCTGCCCATATCAAGGAGGCTGATTTCTCCCCAAGTAGACGCCTTGTATCTTCATGTATAGTTGCCAGAGGAGGCGTATCTCTTCCATTGACATGTCCAATGAGCAGCAGCAAAAACTCTCCGCATTTTAACCTGAAAAAGGCAGTTCCTTAATTATTATAGTTTGTTATCATAAGACAGTGGAACCACCACAGGACAAACTAAAAATGCTTGAAATAAGAATAATGAGTAAAAATCCAGATTAAAAAATATCTAACATTGATTATTATTAACCATACAGTTTTTCATCCTTTTTCCATGGCAAACATATGCCAAACAAAATTTAGAAACTTATGGCTACAAATTCATAATGCTTTTGAACTCTCAAGAATTCCATTCATATACTGAACCTAGAAAATTCTGATGCAGTCATCATCTGATATCACAGACCAAGTCTCAGCATAATATCTTGCAGAAATGATAAGGTAGGCTACTACAATGTTACAAGAATTATAAAACACCCGTGAGAATAGAGAACCTATGGACTAATTAACACCAAAAGAGACACAATGAAGATCCGTATCCGACAAGTATGTGAGCATTAATACAAATGAGACTGGCTGTCAAAAGAAGCAGTACCTGAGATTCTCATCCACTTGTTTGTCCCTTATAAGGTCAGCAACTTCCATAATACCACTACATTTCTCGAAATCCTAATAAATGATAAAAGAGAGAGAGAGAAATTTAAGAAAATGAACAGACAGAAAATGTTCTCTGGAAGAAAACCAGGGAAACTGTCAGCTAAGCCAGCAAAGGAAATTGATTGGTAAATTATATCAGCTAAGCCAAGACCCACGGATTTCCAAAGCTTCTCAAAACAGAAAAGAATCATACAGTAAAAGAAGAAGTAAACTCTTGGCAGCAAAACTCTATCTTATTATTGCTAGACCCATGATCCCTAATTTGTTTTGTTGTAAAAGGGGCAAAGAGGTCCTGTCAGACCCAACAGTGATTAGCAAACTATATTTGTAACTTTTCCTTGTGAAGAAACAATAATCTCAATTCGTAAACCATAAATGGAATATAAAAGAAGCAGGATGTTGAAACTAGATCAATATAATAATGAAGCACATGCAAACAATGCAAAGGCAAGAATCAGGGTACCATTTGATTCGATGATGAATCCACCATCAATGAGATCAGAGCGTCTAAGCATGCTCCTTGTTCAAGTACTCCACGAGTGGATAATATATTCATTAAAACCTGCAAAGGTAGCGACGAGTTTTACATGAATGAGTCAGTATCTAACAGTTTCTTTCTTTCAGTTTATAGTCTTTGTTACTAGGGAGGCGATATTTGTAGCATTGATTGGAGTGTAATGGTTATACTTTTAAAGGATAAAAATCTTTATTTGCCTCTGATATCAACAAGACTTGTTTCTATGGCTTATTTGACAACAAGACTTGTTTCTATGGAGGGTTAATGCATGCTTAGGAGTTACAACGTTTGCCACAATGAACAAGTGTTTTTCCCATGAAACCATTGGAATACACCAAAAGACACGGTGGCAATAGTAGCTGTAGCTTATGTTTATGTTATGTGCTGATGGAAGAACTAATCAGCACAAGACCGTCTATAAGCACAAGAGGAGCCTGTTTATTATATAAATTTGGATGTTTCTTCAGATTGTTCGTTCCTTTTTTTTCTTCTCCCTAAGGAGGATGTGTTGATGTGTTGATCTCCATCTTTGTAAACTATCTCCCTTTTCAATATTAGTTCCCCCTGAATGTTGAAGTTTTCACTTGAACAGAGGAAAGGCATAGATGAGCACAAATATTTTCAGCAAGTCACGCGAGATTGTCATGGATGCAATAAGATAACTCAAAAAACTTCCAAAATCTTTTCATTGCTGCTGGAGGAAGTAACAAAAGGCAATTAAATACAACCCCAAAAAACAAAACGAAAAACATATAGGGTTACCGGAATAGCCTTGTGTTGATGTGCTAGAGCTGTACTCTGCAGATGAAGCAAACAACATCCTTCCAAGACTCGAAGCGCCAGTGCAACTTCACTATCTGTAGCTGGACTCGTCAACTTCAATGGCTCCACCCGAATATATGACTCAAATCCCCAACCCTATTCTCATTCTCTTCATCCCCCGCCTCCCTCAGCGAGTGCTCAAACAGAACCGGAACCACTGCAAACATCACCCACCATCTAACCATTAACACAACAACAACAACCAAGCCTTTATCCCACTACATGGGAACAACAACACCATAGTTTTTTTTTTTTCTCCTTCTTAAACGATGTATCATGATTGAATGGACGGAACTTTCATTGATTGGTTTAGATGACAGCTTACACACAAATACACTAACTAGCACGAGCTCAATTAACTAACTAACTAACCAACTGTAACAGAAAACAGTTAACACTATAACTAACTCCTGATACAAGAAATTCTTGCATGCTCCTAAAGCACATTAAATGTGTGCTCCAGGAACAATCACAACTATTCATTTTAGCTTATAATGTTTATAAGTTATACAAAAAATCAAGAACGAGTGGCTGCTGATGTTCGCACGCCAGAAGCATGCAAAAATTTCTCCCCTAATACTGTGTTATCTAAAAGTAATCAACAGAGATTGAATGCACGCGCGTGCAGACACGCTCACATACCTTGCAATTGTGGAATGGATTGTGTTCTGTTGAAGAGGTCGACGGTTGAGTCAGATTCAGCGACGGATCGGAGGAACTTGAGGATGGAACGGAGGCCACGCACGCGCAGGAACGAGAACTCTGCACGCGCGTCCCTGAGGCCCGTCCTTAGAGCGAAAGTCACTTCCCTGTACACTCTCTGCTGATGCAGCGAGTTCACCAGCTCCGCCACCGCGCCGCCGCATTCCGCAGCCGCCTCCGCCGCATTCTCATCTACTTCGCCGGAATCGACTTTCCCCGTTCGAATCCCTTCGCTCCACAGCGGCTTCTTCAAGTACATTACTTCGAGATCGAAGGAATCGTTGCGACTCGATATCGGGAAGCCGAATCGAAACGGTTCGTGTCAAATTAAATTCAGGTTGCGATTCATCACTGTTGTGAGTGAATTAGAGAGGTTTGATTCGGAGCCAGGTTAGGGTTTGCGAAGAAGCTTTCAGCTGAAGATGATTGATTGATCGATGGATGAATCGAGTGCAAAGTGTTTGTTTGGCTTCGCCGTGTGTGATTGATTCGGTTCGGATAGCGCAAATCCACCCGATTGGATGGATTCGAGTCAATCCGGGTTTGGCGTTGAATGAGATTTGATGTCCGTAATGACAAGATGGCCCTCACGATTTGTAAGAGGAAAAAACGCAGCACGTGTGCCGCTCTCTACCACCATTATTGAGTCTTATTATTCTTAATTAAAAAAACTTTGATTTTTATACACTCACTATTGCTTGACAAATATTTATTTTATTAATTATTTAATGTGGTATATATAAATACATGATTTTTAAAACAATTATGATTAGGTGTGTTTAGTTGAGGAGTAAAAATGGAGATAAATTTTTCATGAATGAAGTTCATGTATAATTTTACATATAGAGTCCATTTATAAAAATTTATATTATATTTTTACCCCTAACTAAATATACACTTAGGTCAAATTTTTTTTTAATATAATAAAAGCATATAGTGTATATTACTTTGTGTCTATTATCAAGTGTCTTATAAGATTTATATTAAAAAAAGTGTAATATTATTATGTAAGCTTAAATATAGGGAAAAAAGTAATTTAGTTTTATTAAATTATCCCTTCTCTCCACCAAAATTTAGTTTATTTGACACTTATTTTTTTTAAATAGATATCAAACTTAAATATTGTGAATGAAAAAAATATATTGAAACTTGAATGAGCTCTATTATTTTTTATTATTTTGTGTTGATCTACTCAAGTTGATACTCTTCAAAAAACTTTGGATTTAGAGCAAACAATTATTTAGTTGATAAAAAAAGTTATTTCCCACCCCCTATTAATTGTTGTTATTAAATCTAATTAGAGTATTAAATGTGAGAGTAAAGTTAAATAATATTTAATGCTTCTTAAATATACCTAATGAATAAAGTTAAAATTAAACCTTTATTTTTAAAGCAGGCATCCAAAATGATTTTTAATGGAGAAATTATTGAAAAAATTCGTTCTTAAAAGAGCTGAAAATATATAATTACAAATGTAGATTAGATTACTCATTTTTATTTAGAAATTGATCTCTAAGAAAATGTGTTTCATCAAATATACTAACTCTTATAAGATACTTTCTCCGTTGCATCTTGATTATTCACTTTTCTTAATATTTTTATTTCAATTCATTTATCCATTAATTAAATTAAGAAAATATTAATTTTTATTTTTAAGTTATATTCTTATTATAATTAATTGTACCTTATCTGCTTTTTATTTTTTCAAGAGTATAATTATATTAAATAGGGATAATTTTGTTAATTAACATAATTTTATACTATTATCAATATTCAATCATTGCTCTCTTAAAATATGTTTTATTTCATTTCAAACAGTTGAGATGCAACAGAGGACTATCATCATCTAAATTTGTAGTTTTTCAAATATGAATTTCTTTTGTAAAAAAAAAATGAATTTCTTGTGTGATAGCAAGCTTGGTTTGGTATTCATGCGACTCTCTAAAAACTATAGTAGGTTTGGTAAAATAATAAAAAGTTACTCTTAATAAGCAGAATTATTGAAGTAGTATTTGGTAGATATATTATATAGTTACTCTCAAAGTATAAAATAACCATAACAGGCATAAAGATTTGTGGAAAAAATTAAAAAACTAAAAGATTTAATTAGTAAAAGAATAAAGGTGAATATTTATTAAAATTTAAGGGTGATATTAGTGTTTTAAATTTTTTTGAATTTTGAAGAGTATAAGACAATTTTAAAGCACTTTATGAACTCCTCTCAAAAGCCCTCTAATTTTTAAAAGTTAAAAGCAAAATCACCCAAATTTTGTAGTTTATCAAATAAAAAAATTAACTTATGTTTTTTTAAGCCTGTCAGAAAAAACATTACCAAACCCACAGTTAGAAGGGTTTGGTCAAATTAAGGAACTTGCTCTGATTAAGACTAAATTGAAGTTGTCTTAAACAACTTGCCTTTGACTGGTGTCGAATTTCTAGAGATTTGGCCAATGGTGGCAGAAAGGGCAGATATGTAATTTGGGTGCGGGCTGGTCTCCTCTCACTCCTTCCTTCCTTCCTTATCTTGTGTCGTTTGTTACCTCAGCCAGGGGCGCTTCTTTTCACCGTGTCTGTCCTTCCCTTCCCTGTAAGACACAGAGACAGACACAGAAACAGAGCCAATACTACGTAGAGAAGTTGCATTACATTACAATACAACAATACACTACACACTGTTCAATACCAATAGTATAATTTCATTGATCATGTCTCTGTGCATCTCTGCGTGTGTCTCCAATTCCACCTCTCCCCATTCCCCTTCCTTCCTGTTCCATGTTCCTCCAAATGGGGGCCACCTTGTTCTCTGCCGCTACAGGCGGAGACACCGACGCCTCTCGGGTTGTGCTACCCGAGGTGGGCGTTTCAGGGTGTGTTCCTCTTCTGCCTTTGGAGGAGAAGATGATGACGATGATGGTCAACGAATGAAGGCGAGTGATGAGGAGGAGGAGGAAGAGGGGTCTATTAGCTCCTTGGTTTTGCCTGAAAGATGGGATGTATTAGGCCTTGGTCAAGCCATGGTAATTAATTCCCTTTCTCTGACCTCCTGTTTTTCCTATTTTTCATTGCTCATTTATATGTTGTGATGATGGAATAGCAAAGCTATAGGCGCGGCATTAATTGTTTCCATTCTATTTTCTGTTTTGGAAATTTTGTGAATCAAACAATTTTGCTTGCAATTTCCTTCACAAAATCTTAAAAAAAAAGAAACAAAACAGGTAGGAAAATGGTAGAGTTTTGTAATTTATATTAAAAACAAGAAATGAAAACAAAAATGCTTGCTGAATCCAAAACATACCGTAATTTTCAGTATACTTAATCCTCTCCATATGATATGCATAGGTAGGGAAAATAGGACCATAATTAGAGGTAGAGGGGGGACCAAGGAAGACTAAGGGGAAATAATCACAAGTGATTTAAATGTTAATGGATTTAACATGGATATCATATGTGATAGAGCTCTATGGTATCACTTGATCCATGTAGCTGACCCCACTTAGTGGAATAAGGCTTAGTAGTAGTTGTTGTTGTTGTTGTACCTTGCTTTTGATTTTTAGTTTTTTGTGATGCATTTCTCTAGAGGTATGCTGCAATGAAGAGGTGAATATATATACCTTCATAGTGGTGCAGTGGATACAGTTTTGAAAATAGGATTGAATCTTAAATGTGTTGTTGTTTCTGGGAATTCTTTTTTAGGTAGACTTCTCTGGCACAGTGGATGATGAGTTCCTGAAGAAGTTGGGATTAGAGAAGGGAACAAGGAAGGTTGTGAATCATGAGGAAAGAGGTAGAGTTCTGCAGGCTATGGATGGTTGCAGCTATAAAGCCGCTGCTGGTGGATCTCTTTCTAATAGCTTGGTTGCCCTGGCAAGGCTTGGAAGTCGATCCATCGCAGCTCCTGCTATAAATGTGGCAATGGCTGGCAGTGTAGGCAGTGATCTATTGGGTTCTTTCTACAGGTTGGCTTTCCTACTGAACTGTTATTTTTAGTTGTTTGATCAAATTGTTTTCGTTACCTGAGTTGTAGCTGATTTAGTTTCATAAAAGAAAAAGGTTAATTTGGAACTTACTGTTTTCATCAATTGTGGATGGTGGGATAAGATCCACGAGCTTTCTTAAGTTATGTTGTATAGCATTATCACCCTGAAGTTCAAATTCTGATCTCATTTTGCTACAATTCTAGATAGACCATTTAGCTTTTTGTCCTTCCACAATTAGAACCATTCCTTTGGTTGGATTTTGTTATCTGATTATTTGCAAGCATATATGAAATAGAGAGGAAGAGGATGTTAGACAGAATCACAAACAAATATGAAATATTTTATGCTCTTTTGTAGACAGCTATCCTGTTATTCTATCACATATTCTATCTATTATGATCTACATGTTGTTGCTCCATTGTTTGGAAAGGTATAGTTCAAGTTGTGTTAATATCTGTTACTCATTCAAGTGTTCATCAAAAGTATATCATGTCTCACACTAAACACTACTGTACTGCTTATACACGCTTTGGACATAGGTTGTTCTATCATCGATTAAATCAGTTTTGTTTTGGGATTGTGAGATTCCATGTAGTTAATTTTTTGCTTGTTTCCATTTATTTTGAATTTTTTTACAGGGAAAAATTACGCAGAGCAAATGTGCAATTTCTGTCTGCACCTATCAAGGAAGGGACTACTGGAACAGTTATAGTTCTCACTACTCCAGATGCCCAACGCACAATGCTTGCATATCAGGTTCAATATGCTACAACTGACAAATGTTATGAAATACATATCTGCCTCTTCTTTTGTTGCAATTTGAGGGTTCTATGGTATCTGATAAGATGTTTCTAAGTAGATATATTGGTAATAGTGTTTGTAAAGTGTTCATTCCTTTTTGGTGTGTCTTACTGCTTCCCTTCTAGCTTGAGTAAAACACTTTTGTTTCTTAAAAGAACTTTTAATGGCATGTTGAACCATTATACTATGGATGTTGCTCAAGGTTTCATGAGTTCTTCTGTTCTGAAGTTGAATTGTTTACTTTATATTTAATTGTGCACATTGAAGGAAACAGTTATCAGTTACTAGTTAATGCATTATCATTTCTACTTTTAAGCATCAATCTAGGACTGGATTACTGGAAAACTTTTATGCTCCCAAAGACTTGCATTTGGAAATGGTTGCCCTGACTTTCTATGGAACATCTTTTTAAAATTTTTGGTGAGCATTGGATTTGTCCTCCACTTTGGAAATGGTTTTTGTTGGTGGTTCATCATATAGCTTTGTTAACAAGAAGGTGGCTAAAATTTTATGGTAGTTAGCAAAGTATTCAAATTAAATGATTATTCTAATCTGTTTTATTTAGGAGATTTTTATACTATTCTATCAGAATGTAGTGAACCCTTGAAGTGTAATTAACTTCGCTGATGCTAATACTATGAGCTCTCCACTCAATTATTTCCTATTGCTATATAAATGGTGAATTGCTAAAATTTCTGTACTCTGGTGTTAGGGCACATCATCAACTGTTAACTATGACACATCCTTGGCTAATTTGGTTACCAAGACCGACATACTTGTTGTTGAAGGGTATTTATTTGAACTACCTGATACTATCAAAACAATAAAAAGAGCATGTGTGAAAGCTCGGAGTAATGGTGCCTTGGTTGCAGTAACAGCTTCAGATGTCTCCTGCATTGAGAGACACTTTGATGATTACTGGTAAGATTATTCTCAACTTTGGTATTCCCAATGTATTTATATACACAATATTTCATTCATTTGCACTCTGCAATTTATTCTTTCATCAGGGAAATAGTTGGGAACCATGTGGATTTAATCTTTGCAAACAGCGACGAAGCTAGAGCTCTCTGCAATTTTGACGCAAAAGAAAGCACTGCTTCAGCTACAAGATATCTGAGCCACTTCGTTCACCTGGTATCTGTTACTGATGGTTGTAGAGGCTCCTACATTGGTCTAAAAGGCGAAGCTGTGTATATCCCTCCTTCTCCATGTGTTCCAGTAGATACTTGTGGTGCTGGGGATGCATATGCATCTGGCATATTGTATGGTGTTATAAGAGGCATATCAGATTTGAAAAGTATAGGCACAATAGCAGCAAAGGTTGCAGCCACTGTTGTTGGGCAACAGGGTACTAGACTTAGAGTTTCAGATGCAGTCAAATTAGCTGAGTCCTTCACATTTACATCCACTCTTCGATCAGATATTGGTACTGATCATATTTCCAGCGTCTAATCAGATGGCACAATGCATTGAATTCTGAAAATTCTTTCATTAGATGTATGTAATTTCTTTGTTTAGCATCTTTCAAAGTTCTGTAAATACTCTAATTGTAAAAATAGCTATGCTTTAATGGAATTATACTTAGGCTTCTGTTCAGTCTTCCATTCCGGCATGGCCGTTGTTGGTCCTTGTACATATATTTTTCTTTTTCCCATAACATGATTGTTTTTGAAAAAGAAACAAGGATTTAAATTCATATCAGACTGAGAGTGCAGAAAGGTTTTTAATCTCAGTTGTCAAAGTGCATGTTTGGTTGTTGCTTCTATAAATTCCTTGCACAAGATTTTGCTTGGTTGTTTTTATTAATGATTGATTCAAACATCAATATTTTTATGATAGAATATCATGTTTAATTCATGTAACTGATTCCATTTAGTGAAATAAAACTTAGTTATTGTTTTTAATCATTATCGTTTATGCACCTAAATTTCCATTTGGCAATTGATAAAATATAACATTTATGTTGGATAGAATATTTTATGCTAAATTATAATAATATTTCATCAATATTTTTTAATTTGAATTTTTAAATATAAACCCCTTTGTTATAAAATTGAACTTTACAATTTCACTAAAATCAATTATACAAAATCTAATCCAAATACAACTAAGAGCTAGTTGGGGGACGGGACTATATTTTGTGACATTAGCTCCAAAACGGCATCAAAAGATTTCGTTACAGTGTAAGAATCACAATCACAATCACAATCACGGCTTCCCTTTTGCCTCCTCACTCCTAGTTCTTCGCTTTCATTAACATAGTACAGAGTGCTGCGTTTCATATGCTTACAGACAAATATCTACCGAACAACTGTATCTGGAGGAGCTTCTTCCGGAATCTGTAATACAGACACGGTAAACAAATAAAACAAAACATTAGAAAAAATGTCGGTATATATCACACGAATCAAGATATCCCCAAAAGTTGAATTTTAAAATATAGTCAACTTTAACCAAAAAAAAAAAAAAATTAACGCTACAGTAGGAAGAAGAAGACATTTGTTGATTTGTATAATTTCAACATGCAAGAACCAAAGGATCATGATAGCTGATTTCAACTAAATACAATAACTGACAGTGGATTTGTCACGAGGGGGCTTCAAATATGAATGGAAATATAAGTAAAATATGTTTGAGATGCATAAATGGACATTTTTTTCTCTCAACATTAAGGGTATGTTTGGCATAGGGTAAAAATTGGGGTGGAAAGTTTCATGCAGTTCCAGATGTAAAAATACATATAAAAATTCATCCATGAAAATTTTCACTTCATTTTTACCCCTATACCAAACATACCCTAGAAGTTAAAGCACAAGGGAAGGTTAATAATACCTCTCCAGGACTCCATTTCTCTTTCAACCAAATACTGAGATCTCCGGACACATTCTCCCCTTGGGACTTACTTCTGCAGGAATACACAACCACAGAATACAGACATATTATTTGCAACATACATATGAAGCTTGAAATATTCACAAATCCTACAAAGAACCCTCAGAAAGTTGTTCCATTAGCAAAGGTGATGTTTCCAGAGAGATTCAAATACTAATGTAAATTGGAGGCTTTCTTGAGTAATAGTAAATAAGAACAGAAGATCCAGCTGCTTTAAGCATCACTACTAATGTTAAAATCCTTCTAATCTACAAACTTAACAGATGGCTAAACAAAATACATTTCATCCATGAAATCAGATCTGAGACATCTAATGCAAATTTTATTGTTGCGCCTCTTTTGGTCAAATGGTCCAAATAAGAACAGTTAAAAAGGTAAAGGGCAGCCTAGTGCACGAAGCTTCCACCTGGTGAGGTTTGGAAGTGTAGATATACACAGCCTTACCCCCGTTTTGTGGAAAGACTATTTCCAGTATTTGAATCTATGACATTCAAGTCACAAGGCAACAACCTTATCATTATGTCAAGGCTCATCCTCAACAGTTAAAAAGGTACATATAAAATTGAAATGCTCAAGAGAAAGTTAGGCTGGGCTATAACTAATGTCATATTAATTAAATTTTATTCCTTCATAGTATTTGTATCTGGCCAGGCAATACAAGAGAAAGTTGAGCTAATTTTGGATGACTGCTGAGAACTGAAATTAGTTATATTGTGGCAACTGCCATTTTAGAACTTTAAACTAATGAGACCATGGACTTACAGCAACTGAGCGTCCGATGTTGTCTGAAACATTGTAGTGGAGCTAGAGTCATTGAAGGCAAATGATGACTGCTGAGAAGTTGAAGTTGGAAACGATGTCAACCCTGCTGGTGTAGTAGAAAAGGGACTGCCTTGAGCACCTGAGAAGCCGCTGCCAAAGGGGCTGCTTTGAGCACCTGAGAAGCCACTGCCAAAGGGACTGCTTTGAGCCCCAGAGAAGCCTCCGCCACTTAGGTTTGCAGTGTTGGGTGCCAAAGTATTTCCTAGTAGTTATTTTAACATTGATGATCAAACATATATGGGGAAGAAATGCATCAGATAAGTCTAGTTGTGCTAGCATATTGAAACCAAATATATACCTCCACCTCCGAAGAAACTAGACTGTGCCGGAGTGTTCATTAGTGGTGCAGAGGGCCTAGCAAGAAAGTTCCAAACAGATTACCAAAGGCCAAGAGGAGGCATAACAAAATTCATCAAAAGAGAAAAGTACAAGGAGGACAAAATCATTGCTTAATCATTGCATGGGAAGCAATGATTGCAGACTGGCATCTTATCCACTCTAGTAAACACTGTACTTTGAATCACCAATGCCAAAGGGAACAAGGTTACAATGGAAACCACCATAACCACTTAGCATCTAAAAAAATGTGCCTTTAAACCATAATAATACAAGCTCTCACGCCTTTCTGTCTTTCTCCATTCTCATCACAATCTGACCATAATCTTAAACAAAGACAAATAGTAGATGCTAGATAGGAGTGCTAGGAAAGGGATGCCTGCAGAGGTGTAATGCAACAACCTGAAAAACCAGGGCACAAACTATTACACCTCTTCAATACCTTATAAAGTGCAAACTGTATTCCACCAGTGCTCTCCACATTTTCTGTTAAATAAATTCAGATTTTTGACTGCAGTCATATCCCCACCCCACAGGACTGAACAGAGAAAATATTTTTCAAGCAGGTCATTACCTTTCAACACCCAAGTTCAATGAAGCACCCAGTTGGCTAAAGCTTGAGACTGACAAAGGACCGTTATTTTGTGTAGTTGTTGAAAAAGGATTTGTATTGGTTCCAATGGATTGGTGCTTTTGACTGTCAAGAGAAGAATTCAGTGGCATTGTGTAGGGTTCAGAAAGTAGTTTCTCAAACTCAGCCAACTTGGATTTTAGTATATGTCTCTCTTTCTCAACCTGCAACAACATATTTCAAGGTTAGATAGAGAATACAATGCAAGAACATAACTGTCACCTAAAAGTTGCAAACATCAGTGCAAAGAAATTTTAAAGGAGGATTTTTTTTTCTATGGAAGATGAAATTTTATGAGTGAAAAATAAGTAATTGAAATAAGGGGGAAGTAGGGTATCCTTCAAAAAAGAGGGAAAAAAATAAAATGGATAAACAAAGGGAATAAAAAATGCAAGGTATCCAAACTCTCTGAATATATCATAAATGGGAATTCCCTTTAAATTCTAGGCATATTACATCTGGTTTCTTACTATTGATTGCAAGCTCATTCCCTGCTTAGCATCCTCATAAGCTGCTGCCCTCAATTCTTCATAGCTAATATCACCAACGATGTCACAAGGAGCGCTGCATAAAAAGAGGTAATATATCACAGTACTTAGTTTTCTTTTAAGTGCAGTGGTTAAGATTCTTTAAAGCAAATTCTCTTTCAAGTGAGGAAATTAGACTGGGATCTGTTTAGGTATGACATTTGGTGTGCAGATTCCTTGAGGTGATGTTTTCAGGTAAATTTCAATAGCTGAGGTAAATTTCAATAGCATTCCCATTGATAACGTTATTTAGCTTCTAACTAGGATTGAAATTGCATGACTTGTCTTTCATTTTCCAAGTGAAACACTTAAAAATAGGAAGAATTGGCTCATATTTGTTTTAGAACTTTTGTTGAAAAATTCAATGTCATTAATCAAGACTATTGGGATGAATTGCATAATTCAAATTAAATTTTCATTGAATGATTTTATTGTAGAAGTTTGGAGCTGAAGAGAATTCAAGTTGAAGCCAAGAGGAGGGGAGCAAAGCATGAAGAAAAAGTCATTAAATTGAAGTTTTTGCTATTGGGTACCTTTTTGCTGAGTTGCAAACTGGGCGCCTAAACATTAGATCAGTTTTGTGGTTAGGTGCCCATTTTTAGTAAATAATTGGCGAAGACAATTGGGTTTTGCTGCCTTTTTCAGCTTTTTAGGTTTTGGAAGGAGCCAACACTAGAGAAGGATTCATCTTGAAGATTGAAGACCAAGAGCTGATTGAAGCCCCATTTGTTCATCTCTTCCTCTCTCTTTACATCTTTAATATTCATTATGTCTCTTGAACTAGTTTGTGTTTTGTTCATTGTTATGGATAGCTAAATTTGTAACTAGGGGATCCTTTGAATCCCTCTATGGATCTTGGATGTTTGTAATGTTGTTTATTTGAATGTTGATGAACCCAATTCTTAATGCTCTTATATGTTTGGCCACCATCTAAGTTGATTGATTCTTGAACTAAATATAGGAATAGAGATATTGGACCTTGGTGTGGGTAATGCTTGTTCTTTTACACTTAATTGGCTTAGATGTGAGGATTAGTCAATGGGATGGAAACATACCTATTGACCTTGCATAGTAGATGTTTGATGTTAGTTCTCAATGGGTTAATTTCACACTAACTCACAAGGACACTTAGTGTTTTAGATGAAAGAGATGTTATCTAGACTATAATTGGCATGCTAACAAAACCAATTCCTCAATGTTCAATTAAGTAATTTGCATATCCAAGTGAAGTAGAGGTGAAAAAGGTCCCCTAGGCCTTTTAACTTTGGTTGTTCTCAACTTTAATTTGTGTTAGTGTTTTCTAGTTATTTGTTCTTTAGAATTTCTTCGTAACTTCATTAACTCATTTTGCTCAGGAAGCATATCTATACCCAATGGAGACGATATTCTTAACTCATATTATACTACTTGAACGACCCGTGCACTTGCGGTATTTTAAGCCATCAAGCATTCATTTGGGATTTTTATTTTTGAAAATGTTATCTGACTAGGAGCCCAGCTAGTGAAAAGGCTTGGCGGCTGCTGTTGACTGACTGGGAAGCTTCATAAGTAACTAAAGAAGGCATGGCTGCAGTTTGCTGAAATTTAAATGAGATCATGGATGAACCTTCGACATGAGTTCCTATCATTTGATGCTTTGTAAAGCAAATGAAAAATGACCTATTAAAATCCCTTTCATCTTCAGTACATTATCCTGAGGGAATCTATGATAATTAGTGGTCAGTTTAATTGGTGTTCAAACTTAGATGTGGAGGACGGAAAGGCAAATGGTCTATAATCTTTTGCAAAATAGTCCATTGGTCAAGGTTTTGAGGAATTTGTATCTTTCTCTACATGATCTGCTATCTGCAATAAGATTTTCAAACCATTATGTTTAAGATGTATATATACCCTTTAGCATGACCGTAGCATGTAAGTATCCAAAGCGGTTTCTCTTGCTTAAAATCTTCTGCAATCTGGCGCTTGCAGACCTCAGGATCTGTGCACCTGCAATTACATCAACAAAGATTTAGTACAGTATATCACTTAACACTTAACAAAGTAAACCCAATGCAGAACACAAGAATTAAAAAGCGAGCGCCATAAACATTGATAAGCAATATGTATGCAAATTAACAAGGGAGATTTCATTTATAGAGAAAGAAATATTATTAGATAGGAACAGAAAAATACAAAAGATGTCAAGGTATCCTCCAAAAGAGAAGCCACAAAGCTAGAGGAAGACAAAGCAGTGATACTAAATTTTTCACTTGCTTGCTTATTTGATTAAAAAGGCAATCTAACACTTCACAAACATTCATGTGAAAATATGGTATACTAACAAATATGTAGAGGAACATACACGTTAGCTGAAAAAGGAAGCCATTGCTTATATGACTAGAAGATATCAAACTTCTTAGCTTTAAAATATGTCAAATCCTTCCAACCAAAGATTAGAAAATTTATTGAAGACACATTTAGGCATGACTTGTATATGTTTATACACTTTGTAGATGATTAGGCGTGCACTTTTTTTATGTCTCTTATTTTGAAATAAAATGGTGTATGTCTGACATGCAGGTGGAATAATGTGCATCCCTGCTCATCTCGTCTAAATACTACATCAAGAAGAATGTCCATGCCTTATGAGAAATGGACAATGGATTGATTAATACTTACTCATGATTCAATGGCTGGGTGCTCTTATCAGATTGGCGTGAAGCACTATTATGGGGTGTGGATGACTGCCGGCTCCATTTGTTTTCAAAAGGCTGATTCAGAAGTAAACCATCAATATTAATAATGAAGATGAAGGCATACATAGCAACAATAAGCTCTCAAAAAATACTCCTATAACAAGAAAGGACCTTCAGTTAGTTATTCATTTATTTATGGATTTAATTTTGATTGATACACTTCACTCAGTCATATTTTTGTCGCACCATCAAAAGTGTATGATTTTTACAATAACTTCTCTAAAAGTTGCACACATAATGAGATGAGTTTAATTTTCATGCACTGACAATGTATCATCCAAGTAGTGGGTGTGAGACTTAACCACTTTTGTTGATGTGGCAAACATAATTGGACTTTTGTTTATGTGGCAAACATAATTGGATGTCAGGTGCATGGAAATTAAACTCTAGATATGATCGATTGTCGGTACAAAACATTTTACACTGTCAATATATCAAAATTAATCCCTTCATTTCTTACACATGCAAAAGGAAAAAAGAGTAAGAACCAGCCTTGAATTGGTGTTGAGGGCCCCCTTTTGATTGTAAGTTGTTGTTCTGCACGCCAAACCCAAAAGGATTGGTCTTTTGCTGCTGCTGCTGCTGTTGGAGTGAGTGTGAACCAGCTTGAGACCCAAATCCAAAAGGGTTGTTGCTGTTGTTTGCATTTTGGTGTTGGAAAGAACCACCCTGTGCCAGTCCCCCAAACCCATGAACATTATTAGGCCTTCGCTGCTGCTGTTGCTGCACAGCATGTGAAAATTTACACCTATCTCCATATTGACAGCTGAAAGAGATGAATAATCACAACACCAATTAAATTAAAAACTATATTAGGTTGGTTCCTTGAAGCACACAAAACAAAAACACTTGGTAATAGTAATAATAAGGATCTAAAGATGAATGCATCTAGGAGTAAGAAAACCTTAACTAATTAATTGGCCATAGCATAAAATTTTGGTTGAAATTACAGCCAAATACTGAAATTTATCGAAAGTTGAAGGAGAGAAGAGAAGTGACCTGCCACGCTGGAAGTTTCTACAAAGTTCTTTCATATCTGTATGTTTGTTTGTTTGTTTGAGCTTGCTTCACTCTCAGCACTCTCTACTACTGCTACCCGCGTTCACCTTGCAAATCAAAGTTCTCACTCTCAGGTTCGTGGAACTGGTTGAACCGAAACCAATCTTCAAATATTTTTTTTTAATTAAATAAAATTTTTTGGGTAATGCATTTGGTTATAATCTTATAGTAAATTTAATTGAGTAAAACTAAGTTAACTATGAACTAATTGTATTTAATTATGTCAAAAACTACATTTTCGTAATGCAATTTTTCTTAAGAGAAATTTTATTTTTGTTAATTAATAAAAAATGTTAAAAAAAATATTTCCGAAAATTTTGAACATTCTGAAATTGTCTAATTTACTTAATTTTTTTAGTTAAAAATTAATTTTACAAAAGTAAACACTTAATTTTGAGTCCCTTTAAAGTTCGAATTACAATTGCTAATAGGGAGGATCAGGAATGTAATCAAATATTAAAAACACGGATCAATCTCTATTGGGCCTTGCAATCAATTTGGATTGGGCTACTGAATTTATTTGGCTTTTTGGGTCAAGAATTCATCTGGCTTTGGTGAAGCAAGGAAGCTCTTTTGACCAAAAACAAATTAAGAAAGCCCTTTAGCTAACCCTAAATCACCAAAGCACCCAAAAAAGGAAAACATTTTGAAGTAGGGTATTGACTTCACACACAAAAAAACGTAGTGGAAATTGACCAATTGTGTTGGGATTATTGCATTGTTTGGGGCAGAGAAAAAAGGGTTATTGATGATGAGGAAGATGAAATTCACATTTCATGAACAAAAGAAAAGGGAATTCCCATTTTTTCCGATAGAAGATCAATTGTGGAATATCTGGTAATAATTTTCCACACATAACTATTGATAATGGTAGATGTAACATTGTAGAGATTGGTCTATAAGAATTTGGTGAGCTGAAATTGAAATGTATTTTTGTTTGAGATTGTTACTATTTGTTGAAGCAGATTTTATAGGCCTAAGATAATTGTACTGGATATAGTTTTACGTTGGCTATCACACATTCCAAAACAGCTCTACATATGTCTGGAGTTATAATAATAATACCAATATATAGGTGAATGAACCGTTGCACTCGACTCTAATATATACTTTTGTCCTTATCCACAATTTCAAAGAACCTCACACTTATTATTGTATTTGGAACCCGAATTATATTCTCAGTTAATTTATGTGTTTTGGACGAAAATCTTTTTCTGCGTGAACTCACATATTAACGATCGATAATAATGACTAATTATTTTGAAATATGAAGTTTCCAGATATAAGTCTAGTCTTCGACTATAAACTCTTTCCATAAACACAATCAGAAATCAAACTTATAATTAGATATTTAAGGAGGTTAGTTAACTACCAATTATATTTAGTTTCGTAGTTGGTTGGGGATGTAAATTTATATTGGTTTTTGTTGTTTAATTTGAACCATTTATCAATTGTTGCCAAAACAACTAGACCAATATCTCATCCAATTTGTAAATTATGGTTTGAACTCCTTAAGACATAAGATCCAATCCATCATATCCAAGCTTCGATATTTATTTCTAGCTATAAGTCCTGTCAGTTACATTTTGCTTTCCCCAGCATAATCGCAAGTTGCAACATCAATACCACAGTCTAAAACACACGCTTGGTTTCGTCTTTGCACATCCAATTGACTACAAAGTTGATAAACATTATTAAAGTTGTATTCTGAAAACCACATAGGCCTCCGTCATATTCTTTGTCCCCACATCAACGACCCACTGCCATAAAAAAATTCAATAATTTATGAATATATCTTTTCACAAATATATATATATATATATAGAAAAAAAATGTATATACTATAACGTATCACATTTTTTTACAATGCACTAATAATGTATTATTCACGAAGTGATTTAGAATGTTTATAAAGCGGTTACAGAAATTTAACTTTGTTCTCATGCAAATGAATTAATTTTATAAATAATTTAAATTAATTGAAGCAATGAAGATATTTTGTGGCTTTGCAAAGAATTATGATGTTATAGTATAAATTTTTAAAAATGATTAATTCAAACTTATTTAGGAATAATAAAAACTTTGCAACAATATGTTATAATAAAAAAATTATAAGTTTGGCAAAAATAATAAAAAGTCGTAGAGTCACATGATTTTCTAAAGTTTGGCAACAATATGTTATAATAAAAAAATTATAAGTTATTGAAATGTTGCGAATAATTTTATAATTTTATTAATATACATTTGTTAAGAGTTTATATATTTAATATATTATTACTATAATTTTTATATTGTAATATAAATAATAAATTATTACATATATATATATATATATATAGTAGGAGCCAATTCTTTAAAAATTAAACTCATACTCTTATTTTAAGATATTTCAGTGTTATATGCTATCTTGACTCATTATTATTTGTAATAATCTTTTTTATAAACTATTAATATCAAAAGTTAGACTTGAATTAATCTAACTTGAATTAAATTGACTTAACAGAGGAATAAAGTATTTTGGAATTTTTAAAGTTTAATTTTCTACACTGATAATGTAAATCACTTGTACTTTATCATCTAGTCAAAATCTTTTATTTAGATGATTTTTTATATAGTTAATAGAAGAATCAACTATCATGATTAACATAATAATATATGATTAATCGACTATATCAAAGATTCTACATTATTAATACATAAAAATAAATTTTGTTTACCTATAAAACTCAAAATCAATTCTCATTTAAAGGAATAAAAATTTCATTAATAATTTATCAACACACACTCTTTAAATAATTTCATAACATACACAGTAAGCCTCATTCGTGTCATCAGCATCCTATTCTTGTTTTCATTCACATTATTATTGATGCCGTCAAATGCTTCGAATAAAGCACGGCGCATTGAGGGTTTTCATTCACTAAGAAATAAATTGATGGTTGAAAAAAAACAAAGGAATGTGCAATAATTGAGGGCACGCGGCAGAAAATGATTGGAAGGAGGGGAGCACCGATGTATGGAGGAAAGTGATGGGCAATAATACGGTAACCAGACTTTAAATTAAACTAAGTACAGTTTAAAATATTAAACGAAATTCATTAAGAATTTGAACACATAAAGCATAAACAATATAGTCGTATATCATTTCCTTAAAAAAAAAAATGTATGTTGCATGTCATCAGCAGAAAAAAATCATATAACTTATTAATTAAATTTTAATTATTATTTTCCCATAGAAAAAAATTTAAGGGGTATTACATAATCAAATTTATCAACCTATTTAAACAAATAAACATGGTTTTGACTAAGGCGGCGCAGAAGGCATTGTGGGGTCAGTTTCCACGCAGGACAAAGGAGGCTAGATTACAGATGATTTGAGTTTGCCTTACCGGTATTACCGGTAAGAATTTCCACAAATATAAAAGCAACACAATAGCAGGGGTCAACATCTCCATTATTCACAATTTCACATCCAGATTCAGCTTCCAGAATTGAAAGGCTTTATTTTTTTTCTATTCTAATTAAATAATATAAAAAATACCTCCACTTACTCCTGAGGATGCTTACTGTAACTTTTTCTTTTGTATTTTCTTTTTCAAATCCACCGTTTCATCATGTCTTGTTACTGGAAATCTTTTCAGAAAATAATTTTAATTTTAATTTATTATTTTTTTTGTTCTTGAGATTTTATGGAAAAGTATTGGAAAAATGAAAATAAAACACTAAAAATTAGAAACAAAAATTGAAACTTGGATTTCATAATTTTAATAGTTTTCAGTATTTATTTCATAAAATTCATAGAATTGAAAACATAGAAAATGAAACTGAGAATTATTTTTTGAAACCAAACTCACCCTAACTAATTTAACTCAATTCATAACAGTTTCAGAGAAAATTTTAGGTATGTCATGTTTTCCATTTCTAAATCTCAAATCTAAAACACTTTATCAAGGGACTGAAAGATTGAGTCACTTGACCAATCACACGTTGATAGTTTGATGTTACTAATTTAGAGTTAAATAGGTAAACATATAGTTAAATGGAGTCATTTATATTCCTATAAAGCCATGTCAAATATTGCAAACTTCCAACATCTTCAATTAAGATCACATTTATTGAACCGCCTTAGATATCATTACGAGATTAAAATATTTGGGTCATTGTAGGCAGTAACAAACATTGCTGCAGCATTCTGCATTCTCAGCTACATCGAGCAACGATGTGAATGATCTGAGTGATTTTCTTTCTTTGAAGACTAATACATGATACGCGTATATTCGCATTTTGAAAAGAAAATGACAAAAAAGAAATGATAATAATAATTGTTTGAAATCTAAAATCAAAGAATGAACATTAAAGTTGTAAAAGAGCCAACGCACCAATGCACCCATCTTACGTGCATTTCACGAATCAACTACTAGTCTATTGTTTTCATGAGATGTAAAGCTCCAAAAGCGCAGAAGAGAGAAACAAAAAGCCAATTGAATATCGCACTTCTAAGCTTAACCACTCATCCACCAGCCAAACAAGACATATATACTTTCAACTTTAAAGGACAAAAGACAATTTGTCAGATACCAAACTAGAGGAACATAATTTATATCATCATAACATTTCTTTTTCTTTTTTTTTTTTTGTCTACTTTGATGCTATACAATTCTTTTCTACAAGCCACTATGTACATTATGCAGAACACAGTAACACTTATGAATGCCATTCTTATACCAACATGAAGCACTCCCCATTCTATACCACATTATTATTTGCTTTCTAACATATGTATTTTTCCTTTGTTTTTCTTTTTTTTTTCTGGGGTAATTTTCTTCCTATTTTTTGTTCTATACAAGATAGAGCAGGTATTTCCTAACACCGGCCTCACAGAACAAGGCGCAGGCATTGTAAGTAAAATACAAAGCATATCTTCTGAGGACACCACTTAAGGAAGTGGCAACAACTGCTATATCTTTTTGGGGTATAACTATTGATTAGTAATGACCCAAAACCACTATTATGAGCAAGTTTGGCTACCCATTTAGAAACTCCAAATTATAGTTTGGGTGAAAACTACATGTGCAAAGCTTTTTTGTCAAAACCATCTTTTGGAAGTTTCTAATCAGAAAACCAAACATGTTATATGTAACATTTAATATTCTATAATAAGCCCTCCCCATTGGAGCTCTATGTGGAACCCCTTTCCTCCTCTTAGTAGTTCTGTAATTCACCACTGTTGGGGGTGGTGTTGAAGGTGTGAAGCTGTGGATTCTGTTTCTGGCAATTGCACCGCTAATGCCATTCATTGATTCTTCACCATCAGACCTATCTGTCTCACCTAGCATTTTCTTCTTCCGGAATTTTTTGGATGTTCCAACAATCTGACAAGAAAATTGAAAAAGTTTTAAGAATTAACCAACGCCCATCATCATTTTCCTTACTTTTTTCAGGGAAACAGAGAAAAGTACACCTTTAATGCTCACATACTTTATACAGAAAAAGCAAAAGATAGGGGTAGTTAGTATTTACAATGGTTCCACATGCAATGTTTCTGAAAACAATTCACCATATTTTGCTGCAACTAATGTAATTCAAAGATTTAGTTTGACAATCCCATTTTAATACTGCCAAACAAAAAATTTTGCAAAAGCAAAAATGTTAGCAAGCCATCAAATTTTGAAATGCGACATGCTTATTAACTCTTAAATGAATTAGTAGATTATATTACTGCATTTCATTCATCAACCACCATGATTCTCCTATATTCATTTTTGGCATTGCTTCAAAAGAAAAAGCAATTAGATGCAAATTTGGCATAACTATATATACCTACCTTACAACCAAGAGAGCAGAAGCTGAAGGAATCAAGGAGGCTGCGCTCACAGACTTGGCAGGTATTGGTGACCCCTTTTCCAGGCCTAGGTTGAGGCCTTTCATTCAAGAACACAATCTTTGCACTATTTATAATGTAGGTTTGGACCCCTGTTATGTCCAGAAATTTCTGTATCTCAGACACCCTTATCACATCATGGTATGAAGACCTCCTTATCTTGAAAAATTTAATACAAATTAAAAGAAAAATGAAAAAAAAAACGTCATCAGAGGATATTATCCACATTATTTATTATAGCTGAAAGAAAATTATCAAAATAATATATATATCAAATTATCTATTCAAAGCTGAACCAATGGACAATATAATTGAGCAATAAACAATTATTCAATGGGAATAAAATTCCAAGTGCAAATTTTTGCAACTCAACTCTTGAATTTTCTGGAGTTTGCAAAATTAAGCTTTGAATGGCACGTGTAACCGATAAAACCAATACAAGGAACAGATATTTCTAGGACCGATCAAAAGGGATTAGATCTTAACAATGCAAGAACACGCAACTCAATCATTTATCAAACACCAAAATCCTTGAATTTTTCAGAATTGGATGAAATTGAATGATAGATTTCCAAACACAATTCATTGATCAATTTTGTTTTTTGACCAAAAATTTCATACCTGAATTGTTCTGTGTTCTTTGTGGGAAGCCAAACAGGCAGAACAAAGGGCCCCATTCATACAATCCAAGCAATACATGTTGCATTCACTCTTGTGGGAATCTGCGTGGACTTTGCATTGAACAAAGAAGCTTGTTTTGAGAAGTGGCTTCAGCCATGGTGGCCACCTGTTCTCTTCTTCCTTTTCCATTTCTTCTTCATTGAGGCCTCCAAACCCAACTGCACCTCCTTCACCTCCCTATAATTCCATACACCCCATTAACAAAAAGAAAGAAAAAATATGCACAATTGAAGATAGGAATAAAAAAAATACAAAATTAAATAAAGGGGTGATTGAAAAAATTAAAAATAAAACAACCCCATGATTTGTATATGTGAGACGGGTGATTGCAATTGCATAATTGCATATTTGCATTGATTAACTGTTAGTACTAGTACTAAGTACTACTAACCATGGTATTCTAATTTGCCTTTTTTGGTTTTTGAAAATTCTCTAGTGGTGGGCTATTGATCCTGCTCTATCATAGCAATTCAAGTGCTACTTTGGAGGCAGAAAGAAGAACCCAAAAAAGAGAACTTTCTCCAAATATGGTACTGTCTCTCAGCTGAGAGAGAGAGAGAGAGAGAATAGAAAAGGTTGGAACTTGGAAGTGGGGTTACACTTTTGTAGTGGCGGGTGATGGAGGGCTGAGAAGGTGAAAGCAGCAAAGTGCTTATCCATCTTGGCTTTGCTCTTCAAAGTCTACAACCGAGCCTCACCCCGAACCCAAACCAAAGGGAGAGGATGCGTTTTGATCAAGGAACTGACTTGGGTGGTGATGTGATGTAGATGAGGTGACCCTTCTATTTTATTTGTCTATTCATTTACTTATTATCTGTAATAATTTTGTTAATATCTTCATTGTTTTTTGTGATGATTCTTTGCATTTTCGTGCGATGATTAGTTGCATTTTTTGCGATGTACTAAATTTTCAGATTTTGATGATTATCATTACTGGATTTTTTATGGATAAAATGATTTTTTTATTTTCGGGTTATTTTTGTAATTTTATTATATTTGTGTGAATTGTATACTGTATATCTAAGTTTGAGTAACTTAATATTAATATATTGCCTTTATCTTTCGATCGTGTTTTATTACAAACTCATAAAATTTAGCGAAGACACGTGTTTACCATTATTCGACTTTAGATTTGGAGAATCAATTTATTCAAGCATGCTATGAAAACATGTATTCCCTCCATACCATAATATAAGCTACTTTTGGGTTATGTATAATAATTAAGATAATCATTTAATTTTATTAATATTTTCAAAAAGTAAAAATAAAAAATGACAATACCCTTTTATTGCTTATCATATATAATCTCTCAGTTAAGCAATAATAACTCGATCACATTTCTCATTTTCTCTCCAATTTCAAATTCTCTCATACAGATAAAATGAGTATAAAATAATTAATAGTATATTAAAATATGAAAATAACTTACAAATAGTGATTTAAATATTAATTGTAAATTTGAATTCGTTTATTAGCTAACATTCGTTTAATTTGTCATTTTAGTAAAAAAAAAATAGGAATTGATATATTTAAAATCAAATTAAGTTAAATTGTGAATTTTTTACTAAAATATATTTTCTTAATTTTTGACATCTAGTTAAATCATTCCATTAATCTTAAGTGTGCTTAACATATTGTGAAAAGTAAATTCCAAAAATAATCTACAAAACTTCATTAGTATATTAAAATTTTTAAATTTTAATAGATTGACTTTGTAAAACTTTTTATCTTGCCATTCTATCAAATTTTCTATATACATGATTTAAGTAGTAAATATGAGAGTAAAACATATTTATTAAGATGATAATATATAATAAGATGATCACGTAAATGAGTTCTACATTGTCACTATAACAAAATTAAATTTATATAAAAAATAAACATTATACATAAAAAAAATTTCTTCAAAGTAACCAAAAAAATGGATCAAATAAATGATGCATATAATGTAAGAATTATAACATAAAAATTATAAACTTTATATTTTATATGATGATGAAGATTATTTTTTTTGTGCTTGAAGATTAGTATGCTCAGGTAAAGTAGAAAAACCTCGAAAAAGATATTAAATTTTAATAAGGAAACCTAGCTAAATAGGGTAGGTTTAGTTTGGCAACAATGTCTGTTTCCTTGATTGACACTTAGGAGGTTGAGGTTGTGACATGTTGAGGCAACGATGAGTCACCCATTTGATGGAATATAAGAAAAAAGCGGTTTGAAAAAAATTCAAGTGTATTAAGGATAAGAGAAAATATTTATTATGATTTATTTATTAATTAATATATAAATTTTATGAGTTATTATTGACTCTTATTTTTTATATTTTTAATATAATAGTTAATTTATTAATTAATAAATAAAATAAAATAAATATTTTGTCTTACTCTAAAAGGACATTAAAATTTCTCAAGAGTTGGCCAAGTGTTTGATTCTTGTCTTGTAGATTCGGATGCTGAGTAATCTATGCTTTTTCAAGTCATATCTGAAAGTTTGTACTACTTTAAACCACATTAAAAATAAAACCAAAAAATTAAGAAAATTAATTTTGTTATAATATTAGTATTCCATTTTTCAAAGAAAAAAATTTGACACTACATTCGAATTTATAAATGCTCAAATTGTAATTTGCCATCATCATATTTTTGTGAAAATGTATATTTTTGAGTTTACGTAGTTTTAAGTAGTAATTTTAAATTTTGATATTGTTAACTAATTGCATTGTATATGTGTGTGATTTTTAACATAATTATCATGAGATTTAAATTTATATATACTTTTAAACCAACAACTATGTTTAAATAGGTAAAGATATATTTAGAATTAATTTTAGAGAAGAATAATGCATATCATGCATTATAATGGATTTATTCTTAGAGTTCGATTTAATTTGACACACTTTTAACATAATCTTTTTACATTATTAATTAATCACATTATTTCATGCATAAATTTAATGTGATTATACATTATGAGATTCAGTGCTTTTTACAATATAATATGTACAATATTTTTATATTCATATTATATTATTATTAAAGTGTTGAATCTCATGATAATCACATTTAAATTTATGCATGTATAATAATGTATGATTAATTAATAGTATAGAAAGATTATGAATGAAAAATATAAAATTTTGTTTGAAAAACATTCTAAAAGACTTAATAGAACGCATATATCCAGAATATATAGGCATGCGACAAAATTGAGAAAGAAAGAAAGATATAATTAAAGTGATAAGAAAAAGGCCTGAAAGAGAGGAAGCTAAAATAGTAAGACTAAAAATACAAAAATGGGATATTCTTGTGTAGTCCTTTGGTGCGTCAAGGCAATATGTATTGCCAAATTATCGATATACTTAAAGAACACAAGATTTATTCAATGAAAATAAGAGTAATACTACACATCCAAAAAAATATTTACAGAATTTTTTAATAAAAGTTATGATAATTATTAAATAAAATAAAATAGAATGATTCACTAATTCATCAAATAGCTAACTATTATAACACAATTCCAGATAGCTTTCTGATTGTCTAATATTTTCCTAAAAATTAATAATATATTAATACTAACTTAATGCAATTAGATTGAAAACACAATTTATAAAAAAATCAACAACAAAATTAAGATTTTGTTAACAAGTTATTGATTAAAACATTAAAAAAAATATACATACCATGACGACAAAGCTCTTTCTCCTAAATTTTAAGTTTTAGCACAGCTGTACTTCCAAAATTCGAACTCTCTACCGCTAACCCACACAGTCGCCGTTGTTGTATTTAATGGATTAAAAATTTAAAATTTTATATCTTAGGCAAAAGCCTTCGGCTGTCGATGCTTTTGAGTTCCTAGCAAAACTCCCAAAATTATATGGATTTTCGTTTTTAATGAATATCTTCAAAGCAATTATTAAAAAATCAAAAGTGATAAATTTTATATTAAATAATGAGCTTCTTAAGTTTCTAATATACTGAGTACATTAAAAAATTTCAAAACTAATTAGATCCCTTAACAATAAAGATGTTCGTCAGAAAAATCCAAATTATATCAGCTCTATGAAGCCATAAAGATGAGTGAATGAATGGCTAGAGGCCTTCATAGAATTCTCCAACAGTACCTGATCTGATTAATTCCGCATAAACATGCGTACCGAATCCACTCATTAAATTGAAACTGACACTTGCAGAAACTAAAATTTGGGGCATGCCGCTGATTAGAAAATAATATGATTCTGATGGCCCAATTAAAGTACCAGTTGTTGCCACTCGCCACCACTTCGAATTTTTGCCACAGCATGTTTCAAAGTAAACAATGAAATAATGGAAACTGTGGCGCAGGGTTAGGGATGCTGATCGCTCAACCTGATGACCAATAATTCAGCGTGGCTTGAAATTGATGGGACTCAGTTTGGAATCTTAACATTAGATTTGAAACATTTTCAACTAGAGTTTGAGTGATACTTTGAATTGTCCCCACTCACATACTTTAAAAAAATAAATTAGTCACCAATTATAAGATTTTTAAAGATTCATTACACTACAATATTTTTATATCGATATATTTATTTAAAAATATATTTTAAAACACATTTAAATTTTGTACTGTAAAACATATTTGAACTTTAGTTTTTACCTCTAAAATTTTATAATTTAATTATGTATAATATTAAAGTTTATGATTTTTTTTTCACAAAAGTTTATAAGTTTTGTATAAATATATAAATATTATATTACCCCTGTCTTGATATGATCAATAATCTATCTGAGTTTGCAAAATTGAACCAAGACATTAAAAATAGGTCAGCTCAAACTCGATTGATGAACACCCTCTTGTTTTTATTAGCAAATCCTCAGATTTTGGGAGTTGTGTTGATTATCAATTGGTAGAATTAATCATAGATGATAATCTGATAATGACAGCGCAAGCACAAATTGTTTATTTTACTTAGTGTCACATTTCAGAAGAAATAGCATTTTGATTCAGAAGCAGAGGAGTGAGGTATAATTATAAAACACATATATCTTACGTTTAAAAAGGGAGTACTATATTTGGAACTTGATACTCACAGGGTTTCACTAAAGATGCAGGCAATCCAGGCTCAGTGTAAATAGTATAGGCGTAATTTTCTAAATGGAGCTACAGAACATTATCAGGGTGACACAGCTTAGGTATCAATCAGTTCTAAATTTTCTATTCCGTTTGATCTTCTTCAATTCCATCTAAGACCAGATACTGAAGAGCTATGGAGTACTTTGCAGCTTTAATCCTACCTGTGTTATCAGTTTGTGAATAGCTCCTATCTTTCAAAATAAATGATCCAGGTACATCACCTTCTGCAAGACCGAATAATACTATGACAACTAAGGAGTAACACTCATGGATTTATACATGACAAGAATGAGCACATTTTTTTCCCTAAAAAAGCCTGATATTGAACCTAAATGTGGATAATAAGGGAGTAAGGGAACCAACCTTTAATAGTAAAAGTGGTGTGTATCCATTTCTTATAGAGGAATTGAAACCTTGGGGTGTCTCCCTGGTGAGTATGAGTATCTGAAAAGAGAAGCTTGCAAGATCCTTTTTGACTGCCAGAGAATTTAGAAAAGGAGCTCAACAATATGTCAATTGTCAAAGCTGATAAAAAAATCCTCAATTGCTCAGAGCAAGAGAAAAGTTCTGCTCCATTCAGTTACCACTTGACCCTTCGGTCATCTTATTAAAGATATAGTGAAAATAAGAAACAATTGATAGAGTATAAAACCATTCATGTGCATCTACCCAATAGATTGAGTTTTTGAGAGATGGTTTCATGACGACAACAATAACAAAAAGATGAAATGTTCGATAGTGAATGAACAAGAGCAGCAAAACCTTTCTCTTGCTATAACACCACCTAAAAGTTTCAGGCTGTTTTCAACAAGAGTGATGCACACTACTTACTTACTTTGCATAAGTAATTGCATTGTGGCACAAGGCTAGGCTCTTGACCATTGCTAAGTCTCGTCCGCGAGGATTAGAGTAACGATTTTGGCAGGTCCTTTTTCATTATTCAAAACCAAAAGAGTGGAATGAAAAAATATATCAGTTATAGATAGAAGGGTTTATGCCATGCTGTAAACTCTAACAAGCCTTTAATTATGCACGGAAAAACATGCATTAAGTTAAAAGAGGGAATATAATTACTTGTTGTAGAAGAAATCTCCGAAATCATCAATAATAACTGCTGCAGGCAATGTATCATACAGATGGATGGCAGCAAAGTACTTCCTAATTTCTTCATCATCATTCACGTACCTAAAAAAGAATCAAAAAATAAAAATTTCTATGGAATTCTAATAATAATGATAATAAATTGTATTTAGCAAACTGCAAAAGGGTTGGCTGTGGTTGTGGGAGATATATACTTCATTTGTATGCGGTGGAAGACATCAGAAGATGGATCAATGCCCTGAAATACAGAAAACATGATGAAGTGGGTTGGTTTTCAAAATGAAATAAAAAAGATGAGTAACTAAGAGAGAGAGGTACCTGAGAAAGAAAAGGGGGTTTGGAATCGAGCCGGTGGCGGTTGCAAATGAAGATGACATTTGGGTTGGAATTGGGAGAGTGTAATGCCGCCACATTGAATGCAAACTGGAAAAGCAGCGAGGTCTTCCCACTGTGCAAATCAACACATTTCATTCATGAGAATTCAAACCAAGTCAAAGTCATCATATGTTTGTTTATGTATATTCATTCACAGAGACAGAGACAGAGAGAGAGAGAGAGAGAGAGAGACAAGAGAGAGGAATGTACGTACGAAGAAGGAGGGCCAGAAAGGAGTAGTAGATCGGAGTGGCTTTGGAATTGTTGGAGCAAGTTGAGGTGGGTGCTTTGCACTTGCACTCCAGAAAAACATGTCCACCATCACTCAATATGTTTGTCTGGGATCACCGACGTTGATCCTCAGCTCAAGAAACAAACAAGAATCTCCACTCTTTACTCTGCTAAACTTCTTTCCGCATGCGGGTTTGGTGGTTTTAAGGTTTCAGTTTCAGAGGTTGGCTTTGCTTATTTGAAAGTTTTACTGGGATAGTAGATCAGATCAGGAACGAATTCATCAACTTCGAATCATCAGAAGTAATGGGAAAAAAAATAAATAATACTAGCATTGTTTTCTGATTTTCTCTTAAAGCTAATTATTTTGTTGTGTTGGAAAGAAAATTTCTTTTTCATGTTTCTTTTTATGCAGATATTCATCAGAAATTAATACTATTCCAAGGAACAATTTTGTTTTTTTTGGATGAACCCTGGATCCAATAACGGAAACAATGGATTAATCATATCGAATTATAGAGCTTACAAATGTGATGTAAATATTGAATATGGTCACGAGACCTCTCCAAAATCCATACATAATTGAACCCTAACTAGATGTTGAAGACTGAAGAGTCCAACTAGTGTGAGAGGCCTCATGGTCACCAACTAACAACTTATGATTATGTATAATTAATTCATATTTTTATTTATTTAAAATGTCGTCCATGCCATTTCTTCTTTTTATTAGAGATAATTATTCATTATATTTGCTAACAAATTTATAATTTAATTAGATGCTCTGGTTTTAATTATTTTATTAAATACATCAAATGACTAATCATTAACAATTTTGATAATGACATTACCAAAAGGACAAATTCTATTTTCGATTATTTTAAATAAATTCTAAAGAGACCAAGGACAACATTTATAGATATCAAGAAGCAATGATCAGTTTCCAAACTATTGCGACTTTCAAGTGATAGGATAGCAAACTATTGCGAGTTTTTCTAAAGAACATAAGAAAATGCAATTTTAAGGTCTTGTTCTTATTTAATCACCTCAGTTACGTTAGCACCTTTTTCTTCTCGGTTCGTTCCCATCCCATTGCGCCGCTAGTTTGTTAACAAACAAGAGTCAAAACACATTTAAATAGCACCTACCATAGTGTCTAAATTTCTAGTATCTTATAACATACATATAAATTTCAAGTAATCTGATTTGATTTAAATTCCGCTAATCTAATTTTAACTGAACAAGTCCTCCGTAGCAGTTGGCCCACTATTTTTTTTCTTGTCAGTCACAATAACTCAAGTTTAAACCTAGTACCAGTATCACTTAAAAGTGAAAACTAATAGCACCAACCACAATAATAGATGGATTCGACAGAAGTATGTAAAATTGTCCCTCTAAAAAGATTATTTCGGAATAAATGAACAATAATTAAGAGAAATGCCAGCATCATGCAGATGGCAGAAGCAAGGATATTACTTATTACAGACATGAAACAAGCGGCAAGTAGCGGTGTAGCCTCAATACGCATCCAAAAAATTAATTCAACACTGGACCATAACAAGTAACAGCAGAATCATTATTCCACACTAAAACAAAAACCTTGACATCCAATAAAAATAATGACTATTCAACAACAGATTTACTGTAAGCAGAAAAAACCTGATTGAACATGTTTTGTCTCACACGGTCCGTTGAAAGAAAATGACCATAATTTTGCCAGCAGCTCAGTTTGTTATGAAGAATTTCATATTTGAACAGTTGGTGGAACAAAGGAGTGGTAAAAGTGAGTAAGTGAATCCAACCTCCTATAACTATCTCTTCCCACTGGGCTCCAAATTTAACTCCTGAAGATTCAGCAAGAGGTCATCTGAATTCAAGTAAACCTTGTTGGCAGAATTTGAAATTGTTTGAGCAATTTCCCTTGCAGCTTCAATTTTCCTTAAGGTGATGAATGCAGGATTATTGGCAATTGCTTGACCAATCAACTGGGCACTCTTGGCTTCTCCCTGTTTGTCAAAAAGTTATAGTAAGTAGGGATGGAGGAACAAATATAGATAAAACAATAGAGAGATGCAAAAGAAGCCCTCTGTAATTTGTTTTTCTATTGTAGAAAAAATGCACTATAGAGTCAAATTGAAAGGAACAACTTCTAACAAGTAAATTTAATTTCCTTCCCTTATAGCTGATTCATATTTCATACATCACCACATGGGATGATCTCAAGAGAAGAGCCAGGAGAGTAGGATCATTTTCATGATATCAAGATTTCATCACAAGCAGGACAGTCAGTAAATACCCCTCTACAATGATCCTTTCCATTTTATTTTTGTTTGGTTTGGCATACCATAAAATGATTAAATGGCAAATCAGAAATAATAAAGCATGGAAGCCACTTCCAAAAATACTAAGTAAGAACCATCTTAAATGTAAGATTGGGCCAACTATTTTCACCTGCGCTCTAATAACAGCACTTCTTTTGTCCTGTTCAGCTTTTTCTACTACAAACTTAGCCCTCTCAGCTTCTTGAGCAGCAACCTGCTTGGCTTCAATTGCAGCTGTAAATTCCTTACCAAATGTCAAGCTAGTGATTGACACATCATCCAATGCAATATTAAAATGGGAGGCCCTTTCAGTCAAGATCTTCCTTATTTCTCGACTAACAGCCTGTTAAAAAATACATTTAAGAAATAATCAATCCCACCCACCAGATTGTAAGTTCACTTTAATATTCATCCAAAAGTAAATTTACCAGATTCCTAAGAATACAAATTCCAACTGAGAAGCATAGAATCAAATTCATGCTTACAATTAGTCCAGTTATTAGATGACAGAAGATAGGAGAGGAAAGAATCTGTATAATACTTACCTCTCTCTGAGTAATGAGCTGACTGGCATTATACTGTGCAACAACAGCTTTCAGAGTTTCATGTATAATAGAAGGCAGGACCCTTTCATTATAATTTTCACCCAAGGTTCGATAAACTGTTGGTAACTGGTCTGGCACAGGACGGGTAAGGACTCTAAGAGCAATTTTCACCTAGCAAAACCAAAGATCCATGTCATATGGACACCATAGTGCAAATTATTGTGGCGCATGCTGCACTGAAGATATATGGAGACAAAAGAACTGTCCACAAAGGCATAAACAATAAAGTAAGAACTGACTACATCTGCATGGTCATAGATTGAAGTAGTTCAAACAACAAATATAAGGGGTCTGAGAAAAGTGCACCACATGGAAGGGGGAAACAGGGTTGATTGCAGCGTCATTTCAAGCACATTGCCAGATCAAAAATTAAGAATAACAAAAAGGAAGGGGGACAAACAAAAAGATTTACCATTTGGAGATCGCGGCTTCCTGAAGTACTCTCCACTAAATGAGGCCGTGCACGAACATCATAGATTACAGGCCTCTCAAACCAGGGAATCATAATATGTGTCCCTTCAGGATAGACCTGCAAACAAGAAGCAAGCTTTATTGATATACTACAATCAATCATCACCACTACTCACACAAAAGTTCCAAGTATTCAGGCCTTTGGAATACACTGATTCAGAGGTATAGAAGCATATTGACACTATGTTTTGACTCATCACTCATGCATAACTACAAGATCGCTTGTCTACCATAAGGTAGAATACCTTCAATACTAGAAGGGCTACTGTGACATGAAATCTAAACACAAGTATGTGATAAAATGACAGTGTTGCAACAATATACTCTACTTAAGGACCAGCCCAGCCAAATATTTACACTCATAATGAACTGAACTAACAGGCTAATTCATTTCAACAATGATTTATTGGCACTTAAGTATAATATAGGTAGATGCTGGATTCATAAATAAAAAAAGCTTATGTATATATACACTTTTATATTGAACAGTCATAGAGGAATGAACAACCTTATCTTTGACACCAACAACACGATTGAAGACAATGGCACGATGACCTCCCTCAACATTGTACAAGCTGTTAGCAGCACCATACACAGCAAGCCCACCAAATATGCTGACTTTGAGCAAAGCAGAGAGTCCCCCACCAGGGACCTTAGGAACCTTCATGTTATTCAAATTCATCTGCCAACGCCATTCCAAAAATCACCAATCAGCAAAAGCTCCATGTGAATGCATCAAATGACATAGCACACAAAATGCAGATAGATTCAGCTAGCATAAAGCAAAAGTAAAAGACAAAATTACAGAATCAAAGAAATCGTACAACAATGATTTAGCTAGCTAGCAAGACAGTTGAAAAACGTTGAAGTGGAAGGACAACAGAGAAAGCATCGAAGCAAACCTTGTTGTAGTGAATAGTAGCTGCCGAGGTTTGAGGTTGGGTGCCGTTGTAGGGTTTTAGGGCTTATGAGAGAGAGAGTCAAGACAGAGACCGACCGCTTCCGCCTCCTCTGGGTCGGGTACCCAGACAATTGCTCATATAGTCATATCCTTCTTTCTTTCTTCTATTCTATTCTTTGTGGCTTTTTTCAAACAATTTGTTTTTGTTATGAAATATTATTATTCAGAATTAGTTTGTGGATTATTATTTTAATAAAAAAAATTTTTTAATTAAAAAGAAGTATTTTTTATGCTTTATGATATGTTTGTGTATTTGTTTTTAATAAAAGCGAAGTCATTTAAAAGTAAGATCAATATGAAAAGATCTTTTTTGGAAGTTATAATTTCATTTTTAGAAAAAAAAATTCTTTTATGATGCTAAAAGATATTTAAGAATAAATTAAGATCTTTTAAGAATTAAATCTCAAACATAAATTAATATTATATATAAACGTAAAGTGACTTTTACTTCTCCAAGAGATCTTATTTTTTAAAAAAAATCTTCTTTTAAAAGTTTATCCAAACCAACTCTTAATATGAGTGTTATTATCTTTAATTGATTTAATTAAAATTTGATTTGATTGATAAAATATGTTATAGTTTAATTTATATTATAGCTCTTATTCTTATTTTGGACTATAAATAGTCATTTGGTGTTTAATATTGAAACCTATTAATAGTATCATTCTCTCTTCTTTTCTATTACTCTTTTCTTTTCATTATTATTTTACAATGTTATCAGTACTAAAACTTTGTCATCTAGTTGAAGAAGAAGGTTTGAAGTAAGATAATGACCATGTCAAACCTTTTCAATTATATCGAATTATATATTGAAATTCATCTTGATTTAATGGGTTTGAGAGATATCATTAAATAAGAAATTCAAAATGTTCTTTATCCTTGAAAAATTAGTGAATATTGATTTTGATCCCTCAATTTTTTTTTATTTGATTTGATTCAAACCATTTTAAAACTATTTGGTTTTAATCATGGTTGTTATATTATATATGTTAAATATTGAACTACTAATGGAGGGTTATGTCAATCAATCCAACATGATAATCACTAAACATAACATAACATGGACTAAAATTAAACAGTTTTAGAGATATTTAGATTGAAACTAAATAAATATTTTTTAGGAACCAAGATCAAAATTTATTTATTTTTGAAAGATAAAAACATATTTAAGGGAAAAAACTTTAACTTTATATATAAAAGAAAAGAAAAATTTGATAATGTTTCTCACTAAATTATACAGTCAAGATTTGCCTTTATATACTCATTCGAATATTTAATAGGTGAGATGCTAATCTTTGAATTATTGAAGTACTTGGATCACTTGGAGCATACGGTTTGAAGTGCAGGAAAGTATATTATATAGTTTTTTACATTCATGTTTTCTACAAAACTAAAGACACTTGTATTTCAGCATGGTGATGTAGACTAGAATAATAGCATTTTAGATTCATGTTTTCGAAAAACACTTAACTGAGTTATTTTTTTCGGTTTATTGAAAATGATTAGACAAACAAAACTAATCATAAGATCTGAAGTGGTAAATAGTATAACTATTACTCAAATAAACTTTCAAGGATTCAAATCTCAATATTACTAGTAATGCTTGTTCGAAACTCAATCAACTTCCATTCAGCTAATTCTCATTGGGTCAAAAACACTTAGTTCTCATTTTTTATTACTTATTTAATTTATATATTTTCTCTCTTCATAAAACTAGTATATTCTAGTATTTGCTTTCTTCGTAAGTTGACACAATTTATTAATGAAGAAAGAGAATAATGCATAATAGTTTAAATGAAGAGCGAGATGTGTTTTGGTACATGAATGAAGAGAGATAATAGTAACATGTATGATTAATGAATAAAGAAAATTGAATGTATTAATGCCTGGACAATAAAAAATTAATATCAATAAATTATTTAAATTTTTTAATAATTAAAATTAACATTCAATATATTTTAAACAAAATTTTAATTTTAAATAAATATCATAAATAGCTTATCATCACATTATAGGTCAAAATTAAAAAATGTAAAAAAATTAAAATTCTTATTTATTTAAAATTAATATTTTTAGACTTGAACATAATTAAAACTTAATTTTATAAATATTTAAAAGAACGAGTGAAAGATGCCAAAACGTATAAAGAAAAGAATGTTTAATTTGAAGGGCCTTTTTTTTTCGTTTTTGAAGGGATGACGGAATTTAATATAATTTGAAGGAGAACAAAGGAAAAAATAATACATAAGATGCTAATATTATATTTTATAATATGTTTTAATTTATAAAATTCAAGTAGAGTTACAAAATGAATTTATGCACATAAACGTCTATATTTACATAATATAAAGATATATTATTTATAATATTTATTTAGTATAAAGACGTTCGTATGTAAATATAAAAATTATATAATTTATTATTTTTAACATCAACATATTTAAATTATCCTTTATATTAAATATTAAATTTAATATCCCTCTCTTAATTACAATACTTTGTTCTCTTTCTTCTCTAAATCGTGTCATTTTAATAATGGATTAAATTAAAGTAGAAATAATTTGACATTGGTATAAGCGCTTTACATTATGCCTCCATTTATATGTTTGATTTTGATTCATTGTTATTGTAATTTTTTTTAAACAAATATCCAAAGGTGTATAATTATATAATATGTTGTACTCTTATGATAATTAAGTCAAAAGTCGTACATATGATAATGCTATATGATTTATTGGCTGTATAATGAGTTGAATATTGTACACTAATAATATATTAGAATTAATTTCTCTCTCAATTTTTTTTTAAAAATTCTCTATATATAATTAGTAGTCCAACATTTGTCATTATTAAATAATTGTTAGCATTATATTTTGTTGGGATGATTGGTGTGAGATGAGTGGTTTATTATGAGAGTGAGAGAATAAATTTAGACTATAAAACTATACATAGATCGTCAAAATTAAAAATTAATTAATAGTAATTGATAATCATGTGATAATTTAAAAATATTATATAATTTTATATTTTAATCTTAATTATTCATATAAGATATAATGGTTAAGATTTACTCTTCTCATTTTCACTATAAATCACTTATCTCACTTGAGTCATTTTGTGTTTTGGGGACTTGCAAAAAACAAAATGTTAATTAATTATATCCCATTAAACGTGTGATTTTTCAGATAATTAATATGAAAATCAAACCAATTTAATTAATTATATCTCAATATGTATGGCAGAAATTGATTTGGCATAACTGAACAACAAAATGACAGATTTTAAACTTTTGCACTTATAGTAGCTCAACATTATTTTTCTCAAAGTTATATTTTTCATATTAATTTTCCAAAGTTATATATTGCTTATTTTCGTAACAGTTAATGATTAATTTAGAATATTCATTTCTTGAATAGACTTTTTATTCATATATTTAATATCATTCGCAAGAATATTCATTATTTAATTTTATTACAGTATGTTTTTACATTATTTCATTGATCAATTTTCAGTCAATCAATCTTTTCTTAATATATATCGCATGGCTAGATTTTTTTTATTTTTTTTGGGTTTGTATATCGCTCGGCTAGATTTCATTCTTCATTTCCAATTTTGAAATAGAATATGATTTAATTTTCATTCTAATTATTATTTGAATTATCATTCTACCTTCCAAATAAATCAAACATGACAAAATACATGTAATAATAAGCTTAATTTATATGCACGGGCATTAATAATAAAAATATTTTATACTTATATCCAATCAAAATAATTTTTTTACATAATTTTTATATTATCATAACTGATATGACAATATATAATTAGATCATTGTATACAAAATATTTACACTTTTCATGTATAGAAATTAAATTAATAATAATATTTTAATATAAGAGCATCTTTTACTTTGAAACGTATATGTAAGCCCTAAAATAGGGTTATTATCTGTAGAATAACAAAAAAAAAAAGGGTTCAATTTTAAAAAGTTTCCGCCTTCATTCTGTGCAGGCATGTCACCGTGATAAACCATAGCTTCTATACTAACCTCTACGTGCAATGGAGGAACGTCGTTTTCACCAGAATCACTGGTTAAGCGATTCTTCTTCTCACTCTCAACCACCTTCTACATTGAAAGAAGGGAAAAACCAATTCATGCGCTTCATTCAAGCAAAGGAGCATGACTACGACTTGCTCCTCCACGAATCACTCATGGAATCCTCCGTCGAACTCGAACTCAAAGAGCAAGAGCTTTCTCTTCTTCGAAGATCGATCGACGAGTGCCGCGCGAAGAGGCATGCAGAAGAAGAGAGGCTGCACTCCATTGAGAGAGTCCTTGAGGAGCGTTGTGCAAAGCTTAGGCAAAAAGAAGAGCAAGTTGCTTGCATTCAACGGCAATTGAGTTCGTATATCCGAGAAATCGAGGCGAAGGAGATCGAAATCGGTGCGATCCGAACGGACATTGAGGAACGGAGCAGAGAATTCGAGGCGAAGACGGAGCAGCTCAAATCGGTGCAAAAGCAGATCGGTGAATGCGAGAGAGAGCTGAGGCTGAAGCAGGAAGATTGTAATTGGCAACATGAAATGCTGTATCAAGTGATGAAGGAGCGAGACGAGGTTCACAGAAGAATGCGTGGTGAGATTGAGGAGTACGAGAAGGATTTCGGCGCGAAGAAAGCGAGGCTCGGTTTGATTCAGAGCATGATTAGAGAACGCGAGAAAGAGCTTAAGAATAAAGATTTGTTGTTGGATCAAGTTCTGGGTGAAATTGAGAGTGTCCGTGAGAGGAAGGAAGCGGAATTGAGAGAGATTTTGAAGAGAATCGTTGAGTGCAATTACGAGAATCGGAGAAAGAGGAAGAGCTTGGTGCAATGCAGAAACTGATTGATGGAGAAGCTAGGGACGTAGAGTTCAAGAGGACGAACTTGCTCAATTCAGTGCGGGAAAAGATGAATCAGCTTGTTCATGAGCTTGAAGCAAACAGAAGAGATTTTGATTCTTTCAGGATGATGATGAAAGAAAGAAGCTTGGAGATTGAAAAGCAATTTGAAGGACGATGGAAGGAGTTTGAGTCAAAAGAGAAACAATTCGAAGGACGACAGAAAGATATTGAGTCAAGAGAGAAACAATATGAAAGACGAGTAAATGAAATCAGATTAAAGGAGAAGCAACTTGAAAGCCAAGTGAGTAAGCTTGAATCCAAAGAAAGCAGTTTGAAGGACAAGTAAAGGAGCACGAGGCAAAAGAGATTAAGTTTGAAGCAGGAGTGACAGAGCTCAAGTCAAAAGAAAAGCAAATTATGGGGCGAATGAAGGAGCTTGAATCCAAGAGAAACTACATGAATGGCGAGAAAGAAACTCAAGTCAAATGAGAAGCAGGTATGAAGGACGAGTTCACGAACTTAAGTCAAAAGCGAAACAGGTTGAAGTATATACAAAACAGCTTTAGTCCAAAGAGAAGCAACTTGAAAGACTGGTGAAAGATCTCGAAACCAAAATGATTCAATATGAACGACAAGTGAAGGATTTGGAGTTAAAAGAGACACATATTAAAGCGCAATTGGAAACACTTGAGTTAAAAGAGAAGCACTTTGAAGGACAAGTCAAGGATTTTGAGTCAAAATATAATCAATTCAAAGAACGAGCAAAGGATCTTGAGTCAAAGAGAATCAACATGAAGGACAAATAAAGGAGCTTCAGTTAAAAGAAGGACGTGTTAAAGAGCAATTGAAGGAGCTTGAGTTAAAAGAAAAATTGTATGAAGAGCAAATGAAGGAACTTGAGTCCAATGAGAGGCGGTATGAAGAATGGGTGTGGAAGCTCAAGTCAAAAGAGAAACAATTTGAAGCACATGTGAAAGAACTTGAGTCAAATGAGAAGCAATTTGAAAGACAAGTGAAAGATCTTGAGTTCGAAAAGAAACAATATGAAGAACACGTGAATGAGCTCGAGTTGAAAGAGCAAGATTAAAATACAACTGAAGGAGCTTTAGTCAAAAGAGAAACAATATGAAAGACGAGTGAAGAAACTTGATTCAAAACAAAAACAATTAGAAGAACAACAAAAGGAGCTTGAGCTAAAAGTGAAGCAGTATGAATCACTAAAGAAATCATTTGCAAAGGAAAAAGTGTTGAAAGAAAAGACTAATATCCTTCCTCATCGACTAGAGATTAAGCAGCTATACTCTAAAGATGCCCACCATTGTGAGGCTGCACAAGCCCCTGATAATGTTGAAAAAGTATCAGGTAAAGACACTTTTTTGTTTCTCTCGTGTGTTGGAAAAATTTTCATCTCAACAGTTTACTCTTGTTGTAATGTGTTTTGTTTAATTGATTTTAGTTTATTGATATTGATAATCTCTACGGATGTTCATGGCATGGGTAGACCTGCAAACCTACACAACTTGATCCAACCTAAATTCGAAAATGCGGGTTGGGTCTAGTAGACCTGACCCCAATACTACACATACTGATATATAATTATAGACTATAATAATATGTGTGTATATTTATTTTTTAATTTCAACATTTAAAACAAATTGATGGAATAGATCCAACTTATAATGTGCTTATTCACATTTCATCTATCATTGCATGAAGTTGATTTGGTTCAGGTCAAAACAAAAAAAAATGTTATACCCAATCCAGCTGAACCCATAATAATTCATTTGGGTTGGATTTTTGTATTCCACTGACTCGGCCCAACTTAGCCATGAACATCCCCGAATAATCTCTTTAGTTAGGTGTTTTAATTAGATTGCAAGGCTTTCATAGCTTTCAAAGGGATTGAACTGTAGATAGATTAATAGATTTGTATATTTGTTTTTAACTTTGTATTTCAACATCATGATAATGGTCATATTATTCATATTTATTCCCTAGGTTTGAACACTCCTATTGATCTTAATTTGCAAGCCAACTGCAAAATATCATAGCATTTCTTTTACGGAAATTTTTTATTCTTGTTCAGGGCATATTATCGTACCGATTTCTTTGTTCCCATTTTACTTTTAAGGCTTGTAGCTACCCAATGCCAAACTATACTCATTCAAACAACAAAAACTTTATGATGCAATTACATATATTGTCTATAAAATTACTAGCTATGTTATATTTAATGTTTATGATCTTTACTTTTTGTAGAATATTCTATCACCAACTCTTATCTTGTTCTCTCATTAATCTTATATGATTTCAAGTAAGTCACAGCAAAACGATAATATTGCTTACAAACATTAGTGTAAAAGTGGCTTTCCTTCTAGCACCTATGTATATCAATCTTGGAGAGCTTTACAATTTTTCATATTACATTGATCATTTTTTCCTTTTGTGACTTTAATTTTTTTGTGCTTTTATGAATATGAGGGAGCTTAAATATTTGCTAGCTAAATAGACATTTGCATCTTACACAGGCATTCAATTAATTCCCTCCACTGACGGAACAGACTTGTTGCTAAATAAGCAAACAAATGGGCCTGAGTTGATTGGCAGTGACAATTTAGTTAATCTCCAAAAATCATCAGATCCGGCAAAACTTGTGTTGGATACAATATTGAACACTATTGCTCCACACAATAAGAATGGGGACAAACGTGTGATTATTGATGTCAAACATGTCTTTTTGTTGGAGCAGCTGATGAGAATTTCACCGCATGTTAAACCTCATGTAAGAGATGAGGCAATGAAGTTAGCACTAGATTTGAAAGCAAACATGAGAGCAATGACTGAAAACTCTTTGGTGGTTCTGGGTTTTCTGTTGTTTTTGTCTATTTATGGATTAGTTTCTTCCTTTGATGAAGATGAAGTTTTAAAGCTTTTTCAATTCGCTGCCAAGCACAAGCAAGCTGTAGAGTTGTTTCATGCCCTGGGTTTTGTGGATAAAGCCTCTGGTATGTTACTGAAATGTTCATATTTAGTCACCAATATCTCCTTATCTTTCTCCATTCTAGAGCAATCATACTTGTTTTCATCTCATTCAAAATGTAGGTTGCATAATATGGTATTCAATTGTTAATATCCTTAGATATTTTCAAAGTTTCATGGCCATTCTGATATGCTAGATGAGGTGGTTATGACCATTCATGATGAAGAGCCTAAGATTACTACTCTCTGAGACAGAGCAGATAACCATATCAAACATTTGTGAATTGTGAGGAAAAAATAATGCAGGAGATATACAATAAAATATGGTCAGATTAAGATGATAGCTATTGTTAGAAAACTGAATCCAAATTTTGCTAATTGCCTTCATATATTCTCCATCCTGCCTACCCAAACAGTCCGCTTTTTCTTTTAGGAAATTGACGTCTTTAATTCTTTATCAATGCTTGAAATGGACTTTAAATGGTGTGGTCTGTTATCTTTTCTTACCCACTACATGTTTTGAAGTCTTCAGTCCCTTTTGCTTAGTTACGGTTATGTGAACTACTTTTTTGGCTGTATTCTTTGTTGCCTTTGACAATTCATTATTGTCATGTCCTACCTATTATAAGTTAATACCACAAAGGAATTCTCTGGTGTGATCTGATGAAGTGAAATTATCTTGTGTCTCACAGATTTTGTTCAGAATCTTGTTAAGAACCAACAACATATTGAAGCTGTTAGATTCATTTGTGCGTATAAGTTATCTGACAAGATCCACCCAGTTGATCCCTTGCGAGAGCATATGCAAAAGGCAAAACTAATTTCAAAAACTCATGCAATAGAATAGAGTCAATTGCACAAGAGGTTTTGTTTCCTCTATCCATAATCTATTTCATTAATCATCAATCTTCACATTGTTCCACGCTAATTATATGTTGGATTTGAACTCAGATCAAGGCCAAAGATGCAGAAATTACTAGTCTGGGGAGTGTTCTGCAGTGCATTTCAGATAACAAACTAGAATCTCCCGAACTAGTCAAGGAGATCCAAGATCACATTCTTGAGCTAGAAAGGCTGAAGCTGAATATTGCTCAATCTGATTCAGACCCTTCCTTCAAAAATGAAGTGCAACAATGTGATGAAAAGGAACATGCCAATGAAGCAGACACGAAGAACCAAGTTCAAGTGCAACAATCTGAAGATAAAAATCATGCTAATGAAGCAGTAATGAAGAATCAGGTGATCACCATAAATCAGGTTGAAGTGAAACAACCTAGAGAAGAGAATCATATCAATGAAGCAGTGATTAGAAGTAGTCAAGATATAGAGCCAGAACCCAACTTCAAAAAATGTGCTAATGAAGCAATTACCACGTATCAGGTTAAAGTGGAACAATATGAAGAAAAGAAACGTGGTAATGAAGCAGTGAACAATAATTATCAATTACAACACTGGGCTGACAACAACAAACGACCTCGAACTGTACCATGCCCTGTGCCTCCCAGCTTCACTCCTCTGTACTACCAACATCAACATGCGTTTAGGCCTTTGCCTCCAAGAGGTGAGCCTAGACCTGCTGGAGTAGTGCCTCAACAGTTTGGGTTCCCCCATAACTACTATGGTCCTGTTAATCCTGTTGGTGTAGGGCAATTAAGAAATAGTGGACCAAATTACTTTTATCATCCTGGGCCTTGTCCTCCTGGGCCATATCCTCGTCCCTTGTAGCTAGATTACCCATATCAATATTTGGCTTTATTATTTACTTTTGTGCGAATGATGTGAATGAACCATGAGGCATGATGGCATGCAATTAGTCCCATTCATTGCATACATAGTTATGTTTGTCACATCTAAATTTTTATTTTTATTTCACACATTTCTTAATTGTTATAAATTATTTTCGACAAGAAAAGTTTAGGTGAAGGTAAGGACTAGGATCTCCCTAGAGTTAGGGTTTACATATCTCTCTATAAACAAAGTCTTCACATCAGTTAGGGAATTCAAACATATGTCATTATGGTATATGAATTAAACGTTAACCAACTGCGTCATCTACGTTGGCAATTGTTAGGAATTTATTTAAGATATGTATTTCTTAAATATATTTTTTGACTTAGACTTATCAATTTAATTCATTAGTAAGAAAATTTAGTTATTATTTGACTTAACTATTATGTTTTTAAATAATTTAATTATTCTTTAATGTTTATGTTACATATCATCAAATTATTAATGACAGGATATCCTTAAAATTTCATATTTACATGAACTACTCAAAGCATCATATTTTTTTGGTGACGAAAGGACCATATTTATCATACTCAAGGTAATTATATTTTTCCCATAATACTGTTCATAAATTATACAATAATGATGATATATGAAAAATAAATAAATGATAATGTGTACTGCATCTATAAGCCAACGAGATAAGATAAGCTGATGTTGACGGGGGAACCGACCTCTTTTTGGAAGGTATATGCCTATGGTGGGATGATAGAGCAGTATACACAAGCTGCATAGCATAGCACAGCATAGCACGTCTTTGAGCATCTACGGCAAAAGGATATCCTAGGGACAGGTGCATTTGGAATATGTGGTACATGCCGAAAAGTACAAGTACGGATAGTCCCTGGTCACACGTGTACGGCTCTGGTGCAATCGGAGACGCCTACGGGATTCATCTTCTTTTTCATCATTCAACTTTGTTCCGATGTGGTTTGGATTTATGGGTACGGTTATGTACCTAAAGGGCAAAAACAAAGCAAAAGGCAAAAGCGAAAGCCGAAAGCCAACCAAGCTAAGCAAGTATGATGTGACCACCACAGGCCAGCTTGAAAAGCTGTGCCTGGTTCTTCACTGTTGATCTCCGTATCCATCTTAAAAAGCTTCTTTCATCTTGAAATTGCCACGTTTCACTCTCCTGTGCGACATTGTAATTTTATATTTGTAGTGATCAAAGGAACGAACTTAATTGATTCGATTAGATAACAAAGTATATGTTTTAATCTGATTCATAAGCTTAAAAGACCAAGGCGCTACTGAATTATTATTTGGAAGAGCATAGGCTGGCGAATTTATTTTGTGCAAACCTTGTGGTTCTGAGAGCTTTGGTCTAATGGCCTCTCCAAGTCCGAGGAATTAGTTTACTGGGTACATTCTCCTAGAGATTTGTCTCGTGTGATTTTTGTTGATTTGTCTTAGAGGCTAGTGCCATCTCGTGCAATTCAATTTTTTTTTGCTTACTCAGTTTTTCTTCTTTCTTTTAAGATCATGTCCCTTCTATTCACCAAAAGATCATACCATTTCAACTAAAATAATCGTGTACATGTATCAATTATATGATCGATCATAGTTATAATGCAAGCGTGCAGCTATGACATAACATAAAAGATTTCATATTGAGTTAAAAATTAAAATAACTTCATTATACGATTAAGAGTGATGTAAAGGTTTTTAACTTATATAGTTGCAACCTACGCTACAAAAATTCGTCGCTCGTCTTGACAGAGGCACATACATTAATGAGTTGAACAACTTACTGTATACAATTCACCAAAACCACCACCGACTCCCATTGTGACTCATCAAATGTATCACTCCATTATTTGACATGTCTTTCCTTACCATATTTTTCTTCGTCAAATGCTTCTCCTTATATTATTTTTCCAACCCTCTTTCCTTTCCAGTTCACGCGTTCCTTCATCACCAAATCATTCATTAACCACAACTTCTTATTTTATTTTATTTGGTACAAAGCCATTAAATTATAAATCTTCATCTTCACTGATTGATGGAAACTCATCTTATATCGTTGGCTACAGCTAGATTTTCAAGATAAATTAAGAAGCCAAAAATAAAATAAAATGAAATAAAAAGTATAAAATAAAAACTACCATATTAAGAAAAATGTTCCTATTGGACTGGAGTTATAGTGAATCTTACATAGATGATCTTAAGTATTTTCATAAATTTATATATTTGTAACTTTAAATTATAGTTTGAATGGTTTATATTATCACGTGTATTATTTATCGAATTTAGACTATACTATCATTACTCCCATATTAAAATTAATTCAATTCTTTCCACATATTTTATTTTATACTCATATTTTTTTTATTCAAATCATTAATATCTACAGCCTACTAAATCTCAACTAATGTAAGGTGGGTCAGGTCAATTTATAACAAAAAAAATCAATCTTTTGATTTATAAAAAAATTGAACTTAAGATTTTAATCAAAGAAAATAAGAATTGATTTCTATATATTATAAAATAATTTTACAATATCAACTAATACAACTCATCAAAATGACAAGTTATTTGACTTCTTCTAAGGTGAGGAAATTGATAAAGTACAAAAGTGATATGTTAGCCACCTTTAGATCTTTACTATGATCCACACATAATGAAAGTTAATCATCTAAGAATAGTTAGCTGCTCACTTTTACATTTTATCAATCTTCTCACACTTCAGGAGATTAATTTAGCAAATAACTATCACTATCACAATCACTCATTATAATTTCCATTATAGTTTGTTATTTCGATGAAATTCTATTAACTAATTATCAATCCATAGAAATTTAACTCTAAAAATAAATATTAAATCACTTAAACTAATTAAAGATGAATAGTAATTCAATTATTTTTAAAGATTTGTTTTTTCAACCTGAAAAAAAAAACTTTTCATTTTAATTTTTAAGAAAAGATACCCTTCTTAAAAAGAGCCGTGATTAATATAATAAATAAAGAAATCAAAAGTACCACACATTAACACACTCTCTTTAAACCCCTCATTATATAAGAGATCACCCCAACCACTCAATCCAACCCCCAAACCCAAACCCAAACCACTCTCTCCCAAATATATTTATCTCTCTTTCTCTCTAATTCCCAAATCCGAATTTCTCTCTTTCTATGCTCCAAATATGGTAGCCGAAGACGTTAACTACCAACACCACCACAACCACGCCGCCAACGACGGCGGCGACAACCACCACAAGGCGCTGATATTCACGTACGGCACCTTGAAGAGAGGCTTCTCAAACCACCCGCTACTCCAGGACCTCATGCGAACCGGCGACGCCTCATTCGTCGGGCCCTACCGAACGGCCCAACGCTACCCTCTCGTCTGCGGGCCATACCGCGTCCCCTTCCTCCTCAACATCCCCGGCTCGGGCCACAAGGTCCAGGGCGAATTGTACTCCGTCACGGCCCGCGGGCTGGCCCGCATGGACGAGCTGGAAGGCACCACGCGCCAACACTACGAGCGCCTTCCCATCAAGCTGGTCCCGTTGACAGAGGAGGCGGAGAAGGAGGCGGAGGAGGAGGAAGGAGAGGAGGGTAATGGCGTGGCGGCGGTGCTAACGTGCGCGGAGGCTTATTATGCGCACAGGAACTACGCGATGGAGATGTGGAAGAGGAACGGGAAGAGAGGGTTTAGGTGTTACACTGAGAAAGAGGCGAAAGGGTACGTGAAGCGCAAGGATAGGCCTCAGCACTTGACCTTCCTGGATCACATTCGCTTGTTCCTTTCTTCTTCCGACTCAGAACTAAATCAATGAATCTACATGAATCTTTCTCTCCCTTTTTTTTTATTTAAATTTTTTGTTTTTAGTTTTGTCCCACACGAATATTTCAGCTTTTGTTTTTATGTGGAATAAAAAATTTACCTTAAAAAAACTAGGGAGGTGTTTGTTTGTTTGTTTGTTTGTTTGTTTTAGGGTGTTCAGTGTTGTGTTTATGTCATGTACAACTATGTGGATTGGTGGGTGGTTAGTTGGTTTAGGGGGGTGATGTTGAAGAGGGTTGTTGGGATTCTGATACTGGGAATCTGTTTCTGGTACTGGTATCAATGCGAATTTCTCTCTTCCCATTTTTTGTTGTTTTTTTTTGTTTTTGGATTTCTTGTCATTGTTATTATTAAATTTTGCAAAACTAGAATAGGATGAAGAATTGTGTCAAATGTGTGTGGTAGACTATGATGTGAAGGCCGCAGCTAATTCAGTATTTTTGGTTGTGGGTCAAAGTTTGAAATGAATTTAATATTTAAGAGTGGGTTGTTGACAGTTTTTGATTCAGCAGCCCAGTCACAGATCAGAAGGGATATATTACTGGAAATTGGTCAGGGCCTCGCCCATATGCTCTCAGCAGGAAGAGTAGAATATTCAAGAGTTCAATGCGTAACAATGATGTTTCATAGACAGGGTTTTTAACATTTAATAATAATGATTGAAAGCGTACGTAGAGTTGGATCGGTCAGCTTCTACGGAACAATTTTTTTTAAAAATAAAATACTAATTTCTGACCTTTTTCTAATGACTTTTTTTTTTGACAATAAATATAGATTATTTTTATTTTAGTCCAATTTAAAATTTTTGTTTTGATTTTCACCCTTTTTTTTTCGTTTTCTTTGTTGTTCTAAACTTTTGCCTCACTAAATATTTTTTAATATACATTTAATTATTATAAATGTTAAAAATATTATTTATGCACCTTAAATATTTCAAACATCTGTTGATCCTTATAAATATCACTGTATAACATTTAAGTTATATGAAAGGGACCAAAAACACAATGATAGAAAAAAAAAGGGACTAAAACCCAAAGAAAAATTTTAGAGGAACTAAAATCAAAGTGGCTCATTTATAAGGATTAAATATATATTAAGCCTTTTTACAATAATAGTAAAATTAGATTCTTTGTTTTACAAGGTGTTTGGATTTGCTCTTAACATATTAGTTGTTTCTACTATCTTCCAAAAGCAGTTTCCCGTTGTATTTTGATCTTGTTGCTGTTTCTCATAGTATTTGTTTTCTTATCGACAATGTTAAGTTTTACAATGCCATGATCTATATCGCTAGCACAAAGATGGATTCATTACATACTTCTTGAACAATGTCTCTTTTATTTGGAATTTTCCTTTTCTTATACGATAATAAATGAACATGTATCGTCCACGCTATCGTGTGTGGAATATAGAGCCTTGGCGGCAGAGGAATGCTTCGCCTTCACATTTGGTTTTTATGAACATATACACTGAAGAACGCAGACAGATGCAGTCTAGCAGCCTAACCACCATGCATTTGATTCCCCCTTTCCATCTTATACAAAATCAACACTTATTCCATTTTTCTTATTTAATATAAAGTCAAGGGAAAATTTGTCCCAGTCCAAACTCATTAAGCTCCAAGATACTTACAAATCACACACCGACAATAAAAACCTAATAATCGAATTCAAATCATGACAATGTATTGATAGAAGATTGACTAGGAGACTGTTTATTCCTTATAAGAATGCAATTCCAAATAAAAAGCTTAAAAAAAATGTAACAGGGAAACATGACACGTAAGAACAGTTCTCTACATGGCCATAATCCAACGATATAAAGTAGGCCAACTAATAAATACATATATAGACAATAATTGTGTTAGTGATTCTCTCAACATAATACTATGTTATTTTGAATTGTTTATTCCGTAAGCATAATGGTATTAATACCATTAACATCAATGGAATCTTGACAATGATCCTGAACATTCATCTATTTATTATTTTTATTCACCCTTTAAACAATTGAGCAAATAATTGATTTAAATGAATTAAGATTCTCATCCATGGCAACTGAAACAATTGGCCGAAACTTTGTTCATTTATTTTTGGAAATTTACACTTTACCCTGAACTATATGCTATTTAACCCTCAGCTTTAAAAAAATGCAAATCAATCCTCTAATATTTTTTAATATGCAAATCGACCCTTCAATTGATTTTTTTCATTTATTATTGACAAAAATAACACATTCAAAAAATATTAAAATATCAAGTTGCACATTATTTGTTAATTTGTAGTGTCAAATTGCACCTAACATAAAATTTGCAGGGGTATAATGCACATTTTTCAATAAAAATAAACAAAAATTTGATAGAAGGGCTAAAATGCACATGCAGAAAACACTAGGGTGTCGATTTGCACATAAGGGATAAAATGCAATTTTCTCTATATTTTTCTATTTTAAGATTTGCAGTCAGCCATTGAATGGAAGAAATTTAAAGTCTCATCCTGGTCACTTGTCGTTGAAGCAATACTTGGGCAATTTTCCACTTTCTCAAGGAAGGAAATGTAATACGTGTGAAGCAAGTGTACGGAACCATTGCAATTAATATAATTAATACCCCAATTGCATAGAAGACGACACATTAAAAGCCAAGGTCCTACGCACAGTTGTTTTGTATCCATGCAGCCTAGGTGTGGACAACATAAGTGACTATACCGAAATGAAAAAAAAAAAAAGGCAGAATATATCACCTACAAGGTTAAAAAACTAAAGGGAAGAGGCGAGGAAAAAAAAAAAAGCTTGTAAAAGGACAAAAAGGATAGTAATAGATAATTCTACACGTACATTTAAGTTATTGCATCATAAAAAATCAATAAGTGCATAGTGTTACAATATAATTCAATCAGACCAAGCTGTTTAGGCATTTCAAACTGATCATTGGGTTTAGGCCACCCAGATTGCGTACCTTCAAGTTGCCAAAGAGAAAAGGCCATAATTCTGCACTGCTGGCCAAACCCCTGTAAGAAATGCTTCTCAATTAAATTTAGAAAGACATGCCTTCCTAGTGCAGTGTTCAAGTCAAGGGAACTTAAAATATGTATAAAACAGAAAGGACAAACCTTATGTATCTAAGGATTCAATACTATCTATCAAATGTGGTGACCTGCAATATAGCACAAAATATTAAAAATACAATTGCAGGACTAGACTAGTTATTAAAAATAAAGGAATGATGCAATGAAAATAAATAAATAAAAGTAGCTGACATCAGATAGAGTGCAGATCCAGTTCTCAATTTGGTGACTATAGAAATGCAACTAGAGACCAAAGTTAACATATGCAAAATGCAGTTTCAATGTATTCATGTTTCAAGAGGATTATTCATAGATCATGGATGGGGTTAGTAGGTTAAAGGAATTATGGAGTTGAAATGGGTAGCAGAATGATATCCAGTAGGAAAAGTAGACGATTTGTTTCCAAAGTGGTGCATGACATGATCCAAAAGAAGAGCATCAAATCCCTTAAACTCCCCAGAACTAGCTTCCCAATGAATTTCATGGCTCTAAACACTACCCAGACACTACTTATAACCTTACTGACATTGAGTTCAATTTGTAGCATAAAATTGTAGACACTGAATAGAAATTGCAAAAGTCAACCAACTGGGCAGCAGAAAATTCTTTAAGCTTAGTCTCCACTAATGTCAACTAACACTAGCACTTGAACTAGTATGGCAAAATTGTAAATATGTTAGTAAGGCATCACCGAGACTTGAACAACAGCTTTAATGGAAAAGGAAGTTTGACATGCTGGGAAAGCATCATTAAAAAGCTGAGGCAAAAGTATCAAGCTCCTTAGTGAATTGTGTTGGCTCATTTGAAAATAGCATTACACATCCCCGCATAATAGCTAAAACTTTTCTTTGAAATATAAAAAAGTTTGTTTCGACATTAAAATCTTGGCAGCATATGTTAGGCATTAAAATAAAAGTTGATTGGGCTGCACTGAGAGAACTAATTATACCGTTATCTATCCTGTAATACGAGTTTTCATCAGAAACACAACAATATTTTTGTCAGATTAGGCTTCTGAAAGTTTATGCATGGAATGAGAAAGGAAAGGTGCTTTCACGCTTGGATCAATAAGTGCATAGTAACCATAATCCACTAGAGGATCCAAGAGAGAATACCCCTTTACTTTCACTTTATCACTTTAGAGGAGCTTTTTCCAATTTTATCCTGGTCATTTTGAAATTGCTCATGGAGTCAGGTTGTGTTATTCTCACTTAAAAGATATGTCAATATGACTGGCAAATACCACCACTACCATAGAAGAAAAGAGAATAGAGAAACGGGGGAAATGGAACATTCAAAAAATTACCATCTGTCTGTATGGTTGATGCCAAGTCCATTGCAGGTAAGAATCATGCCTTTAAATCTAGCAAGATATTCCTGTAGTAAGACATGTCTACCAAAGGTAAGTACACAACAGCAGTTATCCTTGAAGACAATATACACTGAAACAATCATAAATAAGCCTAAGTCGATAAATGTTACTTAAATGATAGTTGAGTTCCATACCTGCAAGCTATACTTTTCAATCTCACAGGCTCCAGTTAAATCGTAGTCAGAGCGCTTGGCTGGATCACTCAACACTAACAAAAAACAAAGAAGAAAAAATAAAACCACAATTATCATATACATACAACTGCTTGCTCTATTCTAAACCATAACCATATGCAGGAGACAAAATAAATCTTGGTCAAACCATGTAGTGCTGTGGAGTAAATTTAATCCGAAGTATAGCTTACAGACCTATTATTCAGACTCAAAATAATTTTCAGAGTAGGACCAATTTTGGATTCACCAGTAACATTCAAGTTAACAACAAATTTCAGCATTCATCTAATACCCATTTTCCTAAATTCAGATAGTTGATTTTTAGTTTATATATATGTTAAAAAAACCAATCTCACTGTCTCGCTGATAAAATATGTAAAATGTTATATCTGTCTTTTCTCAATTTTGGATTGGGTTTGAGTTTTGTTACAGTCATGTGTGTCCAATTTCCATCCCTTGATCTTATACACTTTCCAGTTTCCACTAGGAATGAAACTAGGTTCACATGCTCATAAAACTACACTAGCAAAAGGGAAGAAATAATGAAATAGCTAAATAGTAATACAACAAGAAGAGGGTGCTGAAAGCCATAAAGCCACACAACGAAGGTTACAATTCAAAGCCAAACTAACGAAGGATCACAATCTTTGTGCTTACAATCGCATGTCCTTTACAAACAATCAACCATGTGTATATTGTGATTGTGTTGAATAAGGAAGAAGAAATATTCCACTTCCAGGGACTGTAAATGTTAAAAAAAGTATGGTTATGAGTCTTTGTTTTCCATTACAAGAAAGAATTACCATTGTAAGCTTCATTTATCTCTTGGAATTTTGCAGTAGCAGAACTTTCACCTTTGTGCTTGTCAGGATGCCATTTCTATCAAATGAAGCAGAATCCCTCATACAAAGTAAGTCAAACTTGTCCAAAAAAGAAATTTCAGAATGAAAAAAGGGTGGAAAGAGCCATAATATACCAACCAATGCGAGTCTTCGGTAATTCAATTTGATGTTTTCATCGGTTGCATCATAATCAACCTCCAACACTTTGTAATAATCCTTGCATTTAGTAAAAGTGCCGCATCAAGAACAGATAAAAATAAAAAATAAACAGTCAATTACAAATTGTATCAATAGATATAAAGTCACATACATTTCCTGCTCATCCCACGACATTCTTGCCATATGCAGTAACAACATGGCATTTTTCAGAGTATGATAGTCACAAATGGCAATAGGAAAGATATGCATATTTTATCGGTTTTAAGAAAGCAAAGAAACAATATCATCCCTAGTTTCCATCAGAAATATCAGAGACAGATGTGAGAAAATGCTACAGAGAAATATGTAGTATTGTCAATATCAACAAACTCCTATGTATATGATTCAATTAGTTGGTAAAGTACCTTCCTCCACCTCCCCAGATCAATTTTACAGCAACTAAGGCAACATCCACAACAGTCTGCCAGAAGCCCAACTGACTAACAACACTATCAATAAAAACACAGAAACATAGCAACCTTAAATCACCCTCTTCAGCAGTTTTCCCTTTCATCCTATCAACACTGAAATTGGTGCATGTTAGCTCAACATTTATCTTCTTCCTCTCAACTCCATATTACTCAACTCAATTACATGACTTTCCTTTTACCCAATCCACTTCTCACCAAAGGGTCTCACCTCTCAGCTTCCCAGCATAAAACAAAAGCACAAAACATAATGAAAAATAAAATAAAATAAAAAAGTAAACTCAAACAAAAAATGTGAACTTTCACAAATCACAAATGGGCAATGGACTTGGATTAAATTAAATTAAACTTAAGTATCCAAAAACTTCATATGAATCAATTAGATTATCAACAAAACCATATCTTCGGGAGCTGAAATTAAGAGATGAAAAAAAAAACTGAAATTTAAGATATAAGTTATTATAAAACCTTAGGGTTGGTGCTGTCAGCGGCAGCCATTTGCTACATAAATGCGGTCGACACACGCAGCTTCTTTCGTATAATTCATCGGAATCAGACACAAACTTCGGAGACCAAAACACTGTACGATGAACAGCAAAATGCTTCAACCGACTTGGGACATGCTTCGGAAAATCAAAGGAAAAAAAAAAGAATAAGAATTGTTGATAGAAAACAAAGTCAGAAGCAAGGGATTTGTGTGGTCGAATTTTGATTGGAGGAAGAGAGAACAAGCGGGCTTTCCTATGCCACAATTTGGGAATTTGGATGCCGTTTCTAAGGTTTTTTTTTATTATTATTATTATTTATTATTGTTATTGTTATTTTTCAGACTCATTTTGTTTTGCTTATATAAAACTCACCACCGTCTTTCTGATAGTGTTTCAGCATTGGTGACCTTCACTTAGTAGTAAAGTATTTTAAGTTTTATTATAGAGTACTTCAGTGATATTAGGGATAGGGTTTCAAACCATGCATGATATAATATTTTGTTAATATAATTCAGATTTATTATATATTTAAAATTATATAACTTTTTCATGAAATTTGTAAGTAACAACTCAGTTTACATTTTATTTTATAATTATAGATTTCATACCTGAATTATGAATTGAATCAAACATATTTATTATGTTTTGAAAGTGTAAGTTAACTTATATTTGAAAATGGAAATTATATTTAAGATATACATATATAACGACTTAATGAAAACGATTTTTTTACAATCAGATCATATTTTCAAATTGAATCATGATAACATGTGATACTTAAAAATAACTATTTAATTATAGCTGGAATATAGATATAAAATACATGCCTAATTATGTGTCAACAAATTAAAGAATTATCTTTGGTTTTTACTGTTATGATGCGAAAATATTTTATACACTCTTTGTTTATTTGAACTGATTTGCCTTTTAGCTGACTAATATAATATTAATATCAATTATATATATTTTTTTGTTAAATTAATATCAATATCAATTATATGCAACTATGTAAATAATAAAGAAAAAAAAGAAAGTGAATGCACCCTGCACAAAACAAATGAACAATCATCGATGGACCTCTAACGCGAGAGAGGAGCTTTAACGTGAGGTTCCCAAAAGCGGCAGATGACAATAATCGATGGTAAACCGAAAACAAATAAAAAAGAATGGTCTAGAGTGCCTTGTTAAACAAAATTTGTTTGTGCTAGTGGGGGATTAGGTGGGTAGAATGCGTTTAAAAGAGAGGATTTGAAAGTAATGTGTTGAAGGGTAGTATGCGGATGTGCTGAGGAAGAAGAGCAGGCACGGAAGTGGACGCAGAACAACGATGGAGACGAGATCCTGATGATGCACATGAAAATGAAGGTAAAAGAAGATGAGCTGTCATCGTCAACAATAAACGTGGAGGGGACAACGAGTGAAGGGGAAAGATGTTAGGTTTGTCTAAAAGTGGCTAAATGAGACATCTTATTTTTAGGATATATTTGATTAAAAAATAAAGATGAAGATAAATTTTTTATAAATAATATTTATATATAATTTTATATATAAAATTTATTTAAAAAAATTTACATCCTAAATATATCTTTAAAGAAAATGGAGCCAGATTACTACGCCTTAAATGCTGATTTTTTTTTTGTTTTAATCCTCACCCGGTAAGAATTTCAACAATTTGGTCCATGCCCCACATGTCACATTGCCTTCAAGCCACCTCACTGCAGAACCATTCCTTCCATCGGCGCCTAGGCACAGTAGAAATCACGAAAAAATTAATTGAAAAGTAAAATTTTAATTTTTTTAAATATCGAAAAGGTTCAAAAAACTTCCAATGAGGAAGAGCCACGGGTCCAATATCATACAAACAACCAAGAGTCAGTTTGGTTTACAGGAGAGAGTCACCAAAGATCATCAAAACAATAAAAAGAAGGGCACACACAGTAAAGCAAACACCAATGGTGTTTTTCATGACAAAACTCATGTAAGAACAATCTCTATACGGTCAGTGTCTAAAAAGGACTTTTGCTAATTGTTTTTTTTTTCAATTATTTATTTTTTCATGCATATAAATTCTGAAATCCAACTTAAAAATAAAATCATATACTTGATTGTATTCCTGAAAATTTAAAGTATAAATATTTAAATTGGTTTCCAGAAACATAATTGGAGACAAATTAATCATTTAGGATGTGAAAATTTTAAATTAGTCTCTTATATTTAAAAAAATGAGACAAATTAATTTATCAATAGAGGTTTATACAATTAAAATATGTATATATGAAATTACAAAATTTATCGAATGACTAATTTATTTCCTTTTTTAAAATGTAAGAAACAATTTAAGACTTTTAAATTTTATTAACGAATTAGTCCTTAAAATATTTTTTAAGGACTAATTTAGTATTTTATCCAATTTAAAAGTACCCACAAGTAAAATTCATCAACCCCAGCCCATTTGCTTTGTCATACATGAAAGAGAAATCTATAGTCTCGTGCGAATCTTCCTATTGGTCGAGGATGTGGTCCCCAAATGTCTATTTTATGGCAATGATTGTTGGGATGGGTGTAAAAATAAGGGTAAAATATTTGTGGATAAGTTTAATTAATACCAATAATTGAATATCATTACTTTGCGACCTTTTTGCTATAAAAAGAAGTGCAGTAGCATTCTTGGAACCGCACCTCCTCTTCTCTTTTCAGTTCAAAGTCTGAATTTAGCTTTAAGAAGGAAATAGGAGCTGAATTCTACCTACAATGACGACCACTTCACAAGTCATTACATGCAAAGGTATTAATCAACCATTTATCACGCATGTCCAGCCCTTTGAGTTTCCATGTTATTTGCAAACATTATTATGCAACTTTTCCGTAGTAGTTAACCAGATGAGATCCAAGTGGCTCATATTATAAGTAAGTACATATTGTGGTTTGGATACTGTAGCTGCAATATGCTGGGAGGCAGGAAAGCCTGTAACGGTAGAAGAGATACAAGTAGATCCACCAGAAGCAACCGAAGCTCGACTTAAGATGCTTTGTGCTAGTATCTGCAGCACAGACATCTCAAGCATTAAAGGATCCCCATATGTTAGATTCTCTTCATTCCTTTCCTTTAAGTTATTAACAAATTTTCCACACAAAAACTTTGGTTTTATTTCAGTTCAGATTTCATTTTCTGTTTTTAGCCTATTTCCTGTGTTTTTAGGAGTTTGTTAAAAAAGGAGTGTAAATTATAAAATCCAGTTTTCATTATTTTTTTAACAAAATCTTGAAAGCAGAAAACAAACAAGAAATTAAAAATAAAAATTGAAAACTATTTTTTAAAGCCAAACAATGTTTTCTTTATCTTTCTTCCACTAATGCTGTACTGCCAATTGCTTTGCAGTTTAATCATCCTCTAGCACTTGGACACGAAGGAGTTGGGTAAGCTCCATACACAATACCTTTAACTATACATGTGATAAGAGGTTGAAATTTTCTGTCGTGGCTTGATTGTGTCTACAATTAATTTCATTTCATGCATGATGAATTGACTTTTTAATTGCAGTATTGTGGAGAGTGTTGGAGAGCAAGTCACAAATGTGAAAGAAGGGGATGTGGTGATTCCAACATACATAGGAGAGTGCCAGGAATGTGAGAATTGCATTTCAGGGAAATCCAATTTGTGCATGACAAACCCTTTGAGAGTGACAGGCTTGATGCCTGATAACACCTCAAGGATATCCTGCAGAAGCAAGAGGCTGCACCACTCTCTAAGTTGTGCAACATGGTCAGAGTACACAGTCATTGATGCCAACTACATAGTCAAAGTTGATCCAAGCATTAATCCAGCTCATGCCAGCTTCATCTCATGTGGGTTTTCAACTGGCTTTGGAGCTGCATGGAAGGAAGCCAAGGTTGAAAGTGGATCAAGTGTAGCTGTTTTCGGTCTTGGGGCTGTTGGATTGGGGGTACGAATCAAATAGATTTGCTTGTATATGTTTGAGTTAGTTTACGTCTAGGGTGTGTTTGGATGAGATTATGGGACTAAAATCACTTTTTTAACCCAAAAGAATCATTTTTCATATATTTGAATGGTTTTATAAAAATGATCAGTATAATAAAAAAATCAATTTTCAACCATATTAGCTATATAGAAAATTTAAGTTTAATAATTATTTTGTTTAAAATCTGAAACAAATGCACCTTATTTTTGAACATATATTGATTTTTGAATTTGACTATAAGCGAGTATGACCTTGTATCGCAGGCTATAAGTGGAGCAAAAATGCTGGGGGCAACAAAGATAATAGGGATTGACAAGAATGAGATGAAGAAAGAAACTGGGGAAGCTTTTGGAATGACTGACTTTATAAATCCTGGTGAGAAGTCTCCTTCACAATTGGTGAAGGAACTAAGTGGTGGAATGGGTGTGGATTATGCTTTTGAATGCACTGGAGTTGGCCCTTTATTAACTGAATCCTTAGAAGCCACAAAAATGGTAAGTTTCACTTTCTCAAACAAGAATTTTCATATGGCACAATTCTAAGAATTAATTCCTAGACACATTTACAAAAGAGTTAGTAAATCTTAGATGACTAAGTATATATTGAATAAAGTTAAAGAAACTCACTTTTATTATGAGTGTATCTAAATATAATGTGTTAAATAAACTTGTCCATATAAGATTCTCTTTGGATTGGTCAAAGTATATAATCCTTGATTGTGGATATATGTACAAAATATTGCATTAACCTTTACATGTTGTGATCACTCTTCCTGTTATACTTTCCTGTTCCTAATTCTATCTTCTGTACATATAGGGAGCAGGTAAAGCAATAGCAGTTGGCTTAGGAAATGAACCTGTTGTGCCGTTGAGTTTTGCTGCCATTTTTTTTGGCAGAACTTTGAAAGGTACTATTTTGGAGGCCTAAAAGGCATATCAGACGTTTCCACTATAGCTGATAAATGCCAGAAGGAGGTATGCTCAAGACATTTAACTATAACATATACACTGCATAGGTTAATTATTTCTTGCATATGTTTTAATACTTGTGTAAATATCATCTAATTGTGCTATTGGAATATTTAATTACCATTTCACAGGAATTCCCTCTTCAAGAACTATACACTCATGAGGTCTCATTGGCAGATATAAACCAAGGTTTTGAGTTAATGAAACAGCCCAATTGTGTGAAAGTTGTCATCAAGTTGTGATATTTCTAACAACTGTATCTGATAATTGAGTGACAAGAAGGTTGCCACTAATGGTTGCAAGGAATCACACACAGCTTCACGTGATTTTAGAGAACATATGTCAAAGGCTACTATTTCTCTTTTAAAATTATGTTTAGTTAGAGGATAAAAATAAAAGTAAACTTTTCATGATTGAGTTTTAAGATTATATATATGAAACTCAATACTGAAAAATTTCTCTTCATGTTTACTAACTTCTAACTTCTAACTATGCATATCGTAAAAATTATTGAAAGTTGCTGCTCTGAACTATTTTGCTCAAATATCTTATAAAGCATCCGTAGACGGTTTAGTTGATTTCTAAAGGAAATTACTTCATTTCATGTCGTTGCATTTTGCAGTGGCAATGCAGAATCATAGAGATTCGCATGGAACACAACTCTATTTATATTATTTCATTATTTAACTATGGTTCACGACATAAAGAAATATATGGTTTAATTGCTCTGTTGTATCTAGGCTTTACAGCTTCATATCGTTCCCTATTGTACTACTTGTTTAACAAACTTTGTGATTAGGTCCTTAAATTACCAATTTACATTGTAAATGCAAAAAAATTCTGACATTACGTAAAATATTATGTGATGTGCACGGTTATCACATTGACGAGAAATTCATTAATTCCAAAAGAAGTTTTATTTTTTCATCAAATTATAATATAATCATCTTCATCTATTCATTCATCACTCTATCCTATACACTATTATCAAACACAGTTCCATCTATCTCACTGTCTTTATCCATCTTGTCCCGAGATACTCACCAAACAAAACCTAACATAACTTTATAGAACCCACATAGCTAATTGAACAATAAATGTCGGTATATATATATATATATATATATATATATATATATATATATATATATATTTTTTTTTTTTGAGAAAGAAATATCTCCCCTCTTGATTAGACAACTCGTTAATGATGCACCAATAAATGACAACTAGTTCACCCACGTGAACAAACACGCAGTCAGATCAAGAACATGGACTTGAACGCGACTTCTTGCATGGGATGCTTTCTTTCCCCTCTTATCCAAATCTTTTGGCCTAATGTATATTTTTGTCCCTTCTCTGTTCAGAGGTCGAGCACAAAGGCCGATAGCAATTAGGAAAATACAATGGGCCTATCCGTTCGTGTTCAGTAAAATGCTACCTATCAATTTCGGCATCGGGACAAAATATTTCTTAACGTTATCCCATCAAGTATTTGAAAATCCCATAAATTTAATTCTATCAAAGAATTAAGCTAATCCCATAGAATTAAAATAACTTGGCTAGACGAGAGTTTTGAACTGATGCTCTTATTTCCATGTCTCCTTATCACTTGCTTTGATTTCACGTTTACGTAAAATATATATACAAATAGTTTTTGAATTTTTTTTAGGGTCCATCTCACATCATCAATAACTCAACCCCTGCTGTGTAGTTTCCTTTGATGAGGATATTTGAATCCTAAGAATAGCTAGTAATCCAATCAATTCCATCAAGCACTCTCCATCTATTTTTATTATTTAACTCTTACAACATGAAAAATATCGAAAGCTCTGTCCCCTCTACTTATCCAAGAAATGGAAGGAAGGTGTTCCCTCTAATCAAGAATTAGGACCTCACAATGAATAACCAATATGTTTTTATCTTATGCTTTTCTATATAAATGCAACTCAATTAGTTAAAAAAAGATCAAAAATAAATCGGAGTCTAATTTGCCTCTGGAATTGGGATGAAAGATTGCTATGCCTATTCTATAAAAAAAAAATTGATATGCCCAAAATACCTTTACTTTAACCCTCCAACTGATGTGCTGCAATTGATTGTTCATCCAACACTCCAACTGTTCTTTCCCCTCTCTCTATGCTGCTTCATCAGCAAGGACCCATGTTAGATTTCTTCTTCCCTTATCCTCTAGGATTCCTTGTCTCCTTCCCCCAAAGTTCTGAACTTTTTCTTGGAACCTTCTTCCTTTCATTCGTCACACTCACTGACAACTCATTTTTCCTTTCTAATTTTTCACTGTCACGTTAACAGCTCTGAGTTACTTGTATACAGAATTTGACTTACCAGTTGACTCTATATGGGTTATAAAATCGTCTACATGAATATTTCTGCTGTGTGTCAAAATAATTAAATAACTAAGACTTTTTGTTAAATATTCTATTTATATTGGAAAGACTCCCGGATGGATCGGCTCTGAAATTGGCAATATAATTGCCTGTTTCTTTTTATATTGTAATGAGAAGGGTTCAAGACCTCCTGTCATTGAATCCATGATTCCAACGTATGTTAGTGCTCCCTGATAGTTATGTTTTGGTTTGGTTTTGGTTATGTCATGTTGTCTAATGGATAACCGAGCTACTTAATAAAATATGATGTTTTATTAATTAGGAGTAAAATGGATAAAATATCTCTTTCAATCCATTTTTAGATGCATTTCAAACTAATGAATTAAATTTAATTCTGTAATTTATGGGTTTATTTCAAACATATAAATTCAACTCATAATAAAATTGAATTCAATTCCTTATCACATTAAATTATACTAAACCCCTTATAAGTAGTTGGTGCGATATCATTATTTCTCTATCATCCTAATCACTTCAACTAATAAACAACACCATATTTTTGGTTCAGGGTGCATTTACATTTAAATTTATAAGCGAAATTACGCTTTGGGACGTTAGTATTTACGGGAGGAGCAATGACTTGATCAGGTTAAATTCTATCACAATTCAAGCTGATGATCACTTTGATTTGAAGTTATGTAATGTTTTAATATATTTTTTCAAAAAATAATTAGCACTCCAGAATACATCCAGTTTTTCATTGCTCGATTCTCAAGAACCATGTACTGCCGGCAGCTCTGGAAAACAGTCATCAACCCATGGTGCAACCCTTGGCAATATTGGATATCAAGCATGATCCAACTAACCCTCAGCGAATTGATCTAGTGTTGGTGCGACTTACTTCCCGAGGATTCAAACTGGGAAAAGTGGGCGGACTTGAGGACAAGGTGTTTGTGGAAGAAGGTAATGACGGGCCCAGTGCAAACAGTGCCAGCGAAAAGGCCAATAGGCCCAACCGTTACAAGAGCGGGCCTTCGGGTGTTGTAACCGTTAGGGTGGGATGAGGTACCGGGAACCAAATATTCTGTCTGCTTTTTCTCGCTCATATTCAGTTCAATAAAATTCTGACAATGTATAATAGTGATATCATAATGATTTTTTATTCAATTATTATCTTTCAACCTCAAGATTTAGATCCATGGCAAAACTTGATTGGAGGACATGAAGGAAACAGAGAATTGGATCGTGAGAGTACTCTAGAAAATCTCTTGATTTTCGAAGGAAATTTCAGATTAAATTGGGAAGGATTTCATCTACTTTTCAAATGATTTTTGGATAAATAAATTATTTGGGATGAAATTTAAACGGAGGATTTATCGATCAAAAAAGTCTTGTTGGTAATTTATATTCTATTGGAAATTCTGTTTGAAACTTGTTTTAGACGCAATTCAAACAGTTTTCCTACAAATATATAATTGACAAATTTGTTTTTTTTAATTTATTTTAGATGAATTTCAAATGGAATTAATATCATTTAATTTATAGATTTTAAACAAAATAAATATTTCTTTTCAGATAACTTTCACACCAAATAAAATTATATTTCAAATGAATTCTAGACAAAATAAATGTAATACTTCAAACTGATTTCAAAAGAATTAAATATTATTATTCAGACAAATTTCATAGAAAACTAGTCAATCACACATTTTATTATGAATATATTACTTTTGTATGGATTTGAGACAAAATCACGAGTTATTATTTGTGATATGTTTTAAACAACTTTAAGACGATATTGATTCATTCCAATTGTTGAGATGAATTAAGATAAAATTAATGAAATAATGATTATTCAATCTTTTTCATACATATTTTAGACAATTAAATTGAATTTTTGCATTCCAAATAAATTTTATAAATTCTTACTTTTAAATATTTTTTATATATTTCAACACCTATTGACAGTTACGTTAAAAATCAAATATGTCTATCAAGAAAATTTGCAATCTAAATTATTGCAATAACAATATATTCACACATAACATAATAGTCTAAAGTATTAACAATATTTAAATTACAGCTAACACAACCTACTATATAAATCTAAATAAAACATTTTTTTCTACTAAGACAAAGCAATAAGTGTTATATATAAGTTATATCATATGCTCATCAATCCTAAACAAGCTAAAGTCATCAAAAGAATAAATTAATATAAAATAAACCAAGTCATCAAAATACTCATTAGTCAAGAACAAACTATCAAAAAAAGATGCCCGAGCCTAGTGAGATAGACATGTGTATTGTTACATGAAATAAAATTATCAACACATTTTTAGCCAACTAAATCCCGTTTTTCCATTCTGAGGTCAACTTTTTGGTGCTGAACATATGTAGATTATTGATATCTATTATTCTGCTTAAAGCTTAATAATAGGAATGGAATAGAATTGCGGACTATGTAATAAAAAAGGAACTGAAAGAATTAAAAGTGCTTACCCTATTTAATTATTTGTTAAGTCAAGAGTGCGTTCACTACTTCTGTCAAGATCAAGAACTTCATCTGAAAATTTCTGTTTAAAACGAGAGAAAAAGGGTCCAAGGTAAGTATGTACCAAAAAAGCAACCATGGAAATTCATAATACAAGCACAAATACAGAAAAAATACATGTAAGGCTATTGGCTATAAATTTCACCAAAACATACAATCTCATCAAACGCTCTTCTATATGTAGTTCTTGTGAATATCATAGAACACTGTTATGAAAATCAAATTGGACTACCCTACAGTTCTCTTGGATATGACTAAGTCCTAATTTTGGTTCCAACCCCCCCGCCCCCCCCCCCAAAAAAAAAACAAACAAATTCACGTGAAGTGTAATTTAATTTGAAATAATAAACTTATAAAGGAAAAGTTTTCATTCCATACACCTTCGAAACCTTGAGCTCACATTCCAAATCCGGTTTCTTTTCTCGGTCTGTTAAATGTGGCACACAAAATTTGTTCACTTGATATAATTGGAAGAAATTTACAGACAAAAAGTGCTCATACAGACTAGGAGAAATGTCTAACAAGAACTAAGGGAATACTTTCTCATTAAGCTTAGGCGGACTGTCATCCCGATTTGAGAATTCAATGATGCATAGACCTTTCATTCTCTCGATTTCCATGTATAAATCCTTCAGGAAAATAGCCCTTGAAACTTTTTGGTTTGCCTATTTGTAAACACAAGCTTTTGTCATCAGCACAAACGAAAAACTTCATTTGGAAAACCTATGGGGGGATATTAGCAGTGGTCACTAACCTCCAGCCTATTAATGTTTTTAACAAAATAGGGTACACGAACGCATCTTCTTCATCTCTAGAAAACCGAGGACGTTATTAGTTTGCCTAAGCGTGACAATACTCTCCTTATCATCAAACATAAAATAACAAAACTTCCTCTTTTACAGAGGAATTGACCCCCAGCAAAAATGGTCCCTAGATCTAACTCATTCCTAAACCTATTCCCTGCTCCACCTTCCTCTCCAACTCGTGAACTTTTATCCTTAACCATTATGCGACAAAGGGTGCAGTTAGACTATGAACCGAAGACCCGAACCAACCAGCCAAATTAAAGTATACTATCAATGCACTAGTCTTAGGGTGTGATTGCTTTAGATTTGAAAAAATATATCATGAAACCTAAATTTTATATATATTTGAGAAAAGTGATTCTCAGCCCCATAATCCCATCCAAGCGGCCCCTTAGTGTAGCACTGTAGCAACAATTTAGGCAAATTCGACTATCGTAGATTTCAGGAACAGTGCAAAAATAAATAAGTAAATAGATAGTACACGGAGATGAGAAATTTACTTGGAGAGAAGAAAGAAAAAAGCTCCTAAACAAGTCGAGGAAGTTGATAGAAAGTCGAAACAAAGAAGCACAAATATATCTTAATCTGGCAACGAACGTGGAGGAACCTTCGAAGAGTAGTAATTATTGACAGTGTGAAGGAAGTAGAGGGGAGATTATTATAACCCTTGCTTTAAGAATATAGTCAAGATTTCATTGTATAAAGGGTCTCACGGCCAGAGTCAAAAGCTACGTTTCTATATGCCTCAAGGCTTAAGGAATTAATCACTACTTCTATTAGTGGATATGGTGAGTTCATAAAAACAAAAAAATCAAAGTCAGCACAACAAATTATGCTATATTGATAGCCATTAAGGCAGCTATATTCACCAATAAAATATTAAGGGTGTTTGGTTTGAGTTTTTTATTGTTAGTTTTTCCGATTTTGTAAAGTAAATATGGAAAATTTAAAAGTTAAAATTTAAGTTTTAGAATTTTTAGTATTTAACTTCCAAAATCTAAAAAATTAAAAATTCAAACTAAACATTCCCTAAGTTTTGCTAATCAGTTCATAGATAATAGAAAAGCCCAATTATACAAGTCCAGCAGGAAAGCCCGAATTCAAACCCAAAGAAATAACATGTGAAGAAGAGTCACTTGGGAATGGGCATTGTATATTCGGGTTTGTTAGCTTGGTTTGTAGGCACCCCTTATTTTGCGGATCTTATGACAGATTCACCCCCTCTCTCGCACATGCTCTATCCTAAGAAGTACAGAAATTCACACAGAAATGGGACATGACGCGTATACGAGACGTGCAAAACTCAAAAAATTATAGGATATGAATACGATATATATATATATATATATATATATATATAATCTTTTATTTTTTTTGTATGATCTTTTTTATCGTATTTGTACAATTTTTTATCTAATTAAAACTTCTTCTTATTTTTTTGTGATCAACTAAATAATTTTTTAAATGATCCAACTAGTTTTTTGTGTTGATATGTGTTCAAGCTCAAAAAAATTATTTTTAATAATACGTATATATGTTCGACACGTGTAATGTGGATGTCGATATTCAATATGTGTCGACACAGACACACAAGTCAATATGTCCGTGCTTCCTAGGCTATATCCTCTCGACTGTGATGTGTGTAATGCATACAATTCTCAAGCCATGTACATACATAAATATGCGTAAAGCTCTGATACTGAAAGTAAGCTGCTGAAATATTTCCCAGCACATCTTCTATCCTTTTAGTTTTCTAAGAATTGATAAGAAAATCAAGAAAAAAATTAATTGAAAAGTAAAATTTTAAATTTGTTTTATAATTAAAAGGTTCAAAAAACTTCCAATGAGGAAGAGCCACATGTCCAGTATCATACAGACAAACAAGAATGAGTTCAGTTTATAGGACAAAGTAACCAAAGATCATCAAAAGAATGAAAAGAAGGGCACACAAATGTAAAGTAAACACCAATGGACATGTTTTTCATGACAAATCTCATGTAAGAACAATCTATATACGGTCAGTGTCTAAAAAGGACTTTTGTAAAAATTTTAATTATTTATTTTTTCATAGATATAAGTTCAAAAATCGATGTCAAAATCTTGTGTTTAAGGAAATTCGACGTCTTTTCACTCAGATCATCATTATCTTGATTGTATTCTAGATTAAAAAAAAAAAAACTAGATCTAGCTGTTACTAAATATTTTAAAAACTTTATAAACTTTCCATTCATGAAAATTTAAGGACTAAATATTTAAATTGATGATTAAAAAATATGTCAGAAACAAATTAATCCTTTAGAATTTAAAAATTTCAAATCGTTCTCTTATCATATCATATATCTATATCTAAAAAGAATATCATAAAAAATTATATTATATGAATCCTACAATCACTCAACTTCTTAAATCACACTTATTTCCTTTTTGTTCTCTACCTATAATCAAATTTATTATAAAAAGTTGTAACTATCCATTTATGTATGAAAAGTCTAGAATTTTTCCACCTAAAATCACTGCACTTGCTCTTCTTTTCTTTTCTTTTTGTAATAAAATTTAAATTATGTTATAGTATTAAATTATCTTGCTCAATTTATTACTTTAATAATTTATTAATTAAATACAGTATTATAAATCAAATTATAATCAAATTTAAATTTTAAAATTTATAACTAACCATTTGTATACAAAAAATTTTGAATTATACAATTAGATACTTTTTTTATAGAGATACATTTTTATCTTGATATTAGTATTCATATACTAATTTATAGTGTCAGTGAACTACATTATATTTTTTATATGATGCTTAAGATAATTATAATAAGAATCAAACAATTTCAATAATATTTCAATAAAAAAAATGAATTTAATTATATATGAGTATAAAATGACTAGATGTTGATGAATGTTTAAAAGTAAATTTTGTTATTTTGAAGAGATTAACATTGATGCCTTGATGATATAAACAAATTTTACATCATCATCTAATTATTTTTTTAATTTGTAGTTAATATAATTATATATGATTAGATGTATGTGTAATTGTTTTTATCAATGGTGAATATAAAATAAGTTTAATTTTTAATCTACAAACTGAAATTTAGGTGAATGAAAACAAAAAACTTCTGCATTTTCAGGATTTTGAATAAAATGTTTTTCTATGACTTTGAAAATAATTATAAAGCAATTAAATCTAATTATTTTGCTGACATAATAATATATAATTGAATATTTATGTAAATTTTTGAAACACCGTACATAAATTAAATATAAAAAAAAATCTTAGCATGATTTAGTTGGTGCAAATCGCAAATGAAACATACAACTAAGTGATTTTTTCCACTAAAAATAATTACTTTTCATAGAAACTATTTATATTAGTTTTAACTCAAAAGTTAAAAGTGTATATATATATATAGAGAGAGAGAGAGAGAGGCATGCACGTATAATTTATCAAATTTAATTGAATATATTATAAATATAAATATATTTTTTTATGAATTATAAATAAGGATATAAACAATTTAAATAAGTTTTAATTAAAGAAGATTTTGAAAATTAATTTTTTCATGCATCTAGTATTTTAAAAAATATGACAAATTGATCCCTTTATATATATTCATATGGTTAAAAAATATATATACAAAATAATATGGACAGATCAATTTGTCACCTTTTCTTTTATGTGAAGAATTAATTTGAGACTTTTAATGCCAATTTGAGCAGTCAAAGCTAAAATGCTTTGCCCTCACAGTTGCAACCCTTCTGCCTTGTCATTTATGAAAATGTTGGTAGAGGTTGTCTTTAGAATCTCTATTTAATGTAAGGCTAATTATATTTCAACATCTACATGAATGTAGAACCCATATGAATTCATGTAGGTGTGAAAAGAGTAATAGAAAAAGAATAAGATGAAAGAAAAAGTAAGTAATGAGACCTATATATTTTGTGAGTAAGATATTTGTTATTTAAGAATTATGGATGTTGGAATAACAAATTAAAGTTCTTTACAGCAAGGGTTCCTTTCTTGGGTTTGGACAAGTGTAAAAATAATGAGTAAAGTGTCATTTTAGTTCCTGAATTTATATGCCTATTTCACTTTAATCCTTGAAATTTTGAAATTAACTCAAGTCCTTGAAATTTTATTTCGTATATCATTTTATTCTATGGTTAAACAAATGTTACTACAATTACTTTTTGCTCATAGTATGTCAAATGACACGTCGCATGCTAATATGGTACCAAATAAAAAAAATTCAAATTGGTCCATAAAATTTTCTAAAATGTGTCAAAAGAGTCCTAATCCCAAATTTATTCTCTTTTTGTTCATAAAATCTAAATCTACAATAATTCTTGAATCCATTTATTTCTCTCTCATTTTAGACCCAATTTAAACGCCCACATTTTTAAATATCTTAAATACAATTAAGAGCTTAATTAGTCAAAATTTGATACCCTTTATACTTAGCTAATATAATTAATTTATTAGCTATTACATTATATTTTTTAAAATAAATTTGGTTTTAAAATAAGAAAAATAGGATGCAAGGGAATCATTATATTATTAAGCATGGACGAAGTTCATTATGAGCCTATTTGAAACCTTATTATTAGTGATACATTCTGTTCTTATTGTTACTCTATGTGAGAGAAATCTTTTTTTAAATAGAGCGTGAAAATAAGAGAATAAATCAGTTTAAGAAATATTAAGGATTTAGATTTTATTGAAATAAAATATGAGAAATTTTGGGATTTGAAACTTTTTTTGACATATTTTAGAAATTTTTGAGACTATTTGACACATTAAAAAATTTTAGGACAATCTAAACCTATTTTAATTTGTTATCATATCAATATATTATGTGAAATCAACGTGATATATCATCAATATTATGGTATACTAGGTGTCACTTAACATACCATATTATTAAAATATAATGATTGAGTAATATATGTTTAATTAGAGACTAAAGTATTTTATATAATGAAATTTAAAAAATTAAAAAGTTAATTTTAAAATTTTAAGAATTAAAATGAAGTATGCAGGGATAGTTTACTCTAAAAATAAATGAATGCCTTTAATTTGTAAATGGGGACTGTTCTGTTACAATCATTAGAGTTGGTATAGTCCTGCGCTGGAGGGAGGAAGAGGTGACACATGGATGGACTTTTAGTGGGCTCCATCTGCCATTGACGTCACCCTCTCTGCTACCAGTAACAGTGGTAATGGTATGTAATTGGAGAGTGGTTCTGCGCGTGCTCCATTACGGTCGACATAATTAAAGGCAAAAGGGAAAAAGTCAAAAAGTTGAGAAAGGCGGAATTTTTGAAGTGCTTGCCTTCAAGGATGAGCGATTCCAAGGACTTGTTTGACCTTTTAGGGGAATTGGGCGTGCGCTGTTCTTCTTCTTCTTTCTCTCCTTACTTGTGTCGTTTTCAATTATTAATAAGCGGTGATATTCAAACACCTAATATATATATATATATATATATATTAGACATACACTTAATAATTATTAGATATGATATAAGGAGATAAAATGTATTAAATTCATTATCACATTCAATGTTGCAAATATGTTAATAGGCATGCATTTTTTGAGTGTTTGAATATTATTTTTTATTATCAATTATAATTAGGAGTTTTATAGATGATGAAAAAGAATTATTAAGAATAAAATGAAAAAGAATGATAAGGAATAAAGTAGAATAAACTATGTTATTTTCTTATTTAAAAGTTATTTTCATTCCCTCATTTACCCAAAAAAATTTCAGCTATTGTGGCTTAAACGAGTTTTAATTTTTAGTTTTTAGTTTTAGGATTTGTGAAGGAAAAGCTAAAAACTGAATACTCAAAACAGCCCTTAGTTTTGAGTGTAAGGGAAACATTATCTTTTACTATCATGTCACTTCATTAAAGTTATTCCAAACAATGATCACTTAACTTTAACATTTTCATTCCTTACCACTCCCTCAATTTTCATTCTCTCAATCATAACCTAAGTTATGGTTGGAAGTTTTATAGTTGATAGAAAGGAGTAGTCATTAATGGAATGAAATAGATAAAGATATAATAGAATGACTAGTTGTAAACCATCATGTTGTTTGGAAATTTAACGAGGAAAGGGAATAGAGGTCCTATTCTTATTTGAGAGTTATAATGTAAGAGAATGAAATAGAAATGTGTATAATTTTTATTTTTCACTTTTACCTTTTTACTTTGTTAATTTATTTTTTATGTATTTAGAACTTTAAAAATTTTAAGAATAAAAGAGTAAAATAATAAGAAGAGAAATTAAAATTTTAGACTTGACTTTTCTTGACCCCAATTTGGGAGGTCACTAGACTGATGCTTCTCTCCCCACATCCTTTGATGACCATTCCTCCCCTTCTATAAAGAAAAAATGGTGTTTGTTTTTATAAGGTATTTCATCGGTCACTTACATCTTATTCATCATTAGATGATGTAACTATTTAATGAGGTTCACATTAATCAAATAATAGATGAGATGTGAATTGATATAATATCTAATGTATTATGAATACAAATAATATAACTTTTATAAAACAACATTCAAACACATAAAATATGAAACTCCCCTTCCTTTCCATACCTATTCCTTCATTTTTGCACTCCCAATCACGGCCTAAACCACGCATCAGTCCCACAAATGTGTCCATCACTCACTCGCCATTGGTGGATTTGCAAAAACTGTACAGACTGTACAATAATTGGTCTGTACAATAGTAGGTCTGTACCAGAGAATCCAGCTTACTTTGCTATCTTTTTGCTGCATAAGGGAGTACAACAGCATTCTTGGCACCGAACCTCCTGTTCTCTTTTCGCTTCAAAGTCTAAATTTAGACTTAAGAAGGAAGTAGGAACTGAATTCTACCTCCAATGACGACCACTTCACAAGTGATTACATGCAAAGGTATAAATCGACCATTAAGCATGTTCACCACTTTGAGTTTTCATGTTATTTGCAAAAGTTATTATGCAACTTTTTCCGTAGTAGGTAACTACATAAGATAAATCTGGCTCATATCGTAAGTAAGTACATATTGTGGTTTCGATATTGTAGCTGCAATATGCTGGGAGGCAGGAAAGCCTGTAACGGTAGAAGAGATACAAGTAGATCCACCAAAAGCAACCGAAGCTCGACTTAAGATGCTTTGTGCTAGTATCTGCAGCACAGACATCTCAAGCATTAAAGGGTCCCCATATGTTAGATTCTCTCCATTCTTTTTGGGTTGTTAACAAATTTTCTATACAAAAACTTTGGGTTTATTTCATTTCAGATTTCATTTTCTATTTTCAATTTATTTATTGTGTTTTTAAGATTTTATAAAAGATACCGTACAAATTAAGAAATTCAATTTTTAGTATTTTTTTTTCACAAAATCCTCAAAGCGAAAAACAGACTGAAAATAGAAAATAAAAATCGAGAACGGTTTTTGAAACCAAAAGATATTTTCTTCATCGTTCTTCCACTAATGCAGTACTGCCAATTGCTTTGCAGTTTAATCATCCTCTAGCACTTGGACATGAAGGAGTTGGGTAAGCTCCATACACAATACCTTTAACTATACATGTACATGAAATAAGGGTTGAAATTTTCTGTTGTGACTTGATTATGTCTACAATTAATCTCATTTCATGCATAATGAAGTGCATTATTAATTGCAGTGTTGTAGAGAGTGTTGGGGAGCAAGTCACAAATGTGAAAGAAGGGGATGTGGTGATTCCAACATACATAGGAGAGTGCCAATAATGTGAGAATTGCATTTCAGGGAAATCCAATTTGTGCATGACAAACCCTTTTAGAGTGACAGGCTTGATGCCTGATAACACTTCAAGGATATCCTGCAGAGGCAAGAAGCTGCACCACTCTTTAAGTTGCGCCACATGGTCAGAGTACACAGTCATTGATGTCAACTACATAGTCAAAGTTGATCCAACCATTAATCCAGCTCATGCCAGCTTCATCTCATGTGGGTTTTCAACTGGTTTTGGAGTTGCATGGAGAGAAGCCAAGGTTGAGAGTGGATCAAGCGTAGCTGTTTTTGGTCTTGGGGCTGTTGGATTGGGGGTATGGATCAAATAGATTTGCTTGTAGATGTTTGAGTTAGTTTACTTTTAGAGTGTGTTTGGATGAGATTGGACTAAAATCATTTATTTCATCCAAAAAATTACTTTTCGTATATTTGAATGATTTTATAAAAACAATTAGAATCTAAAAAAAACAAATTTCAGTTTTTTTAGTTATATAACAATTTTTAAAAAAACTGAAACAACACACTCTTAATTTTGAGTATTGATTTTTGAATTTGATTATAAACGAGTATGACCTTGTACTGCAGGCTATAAGTGGAGCAAAAATGCTGGGGGCAACTAGGATAATAGGGATTGACAAGAATGAGATGAAGAGAAAAATTGGGAAAGCTTTTGGAATGACTGACTTCATAAATCCTGGTGATAAGTCTCCTTCACAATTGGTGAAGGAACTAAGTGGTGGAATGGGTGTGGATTATTCTTTTGAATGCACTGGAGTTGGCCCTTTACTTACTGAATCCTTAGAAGCCACGAAAATGGTAAGTTTCATCTTCTCAAACACTAAAAATTCTTGTATGACACAACCCTAAGAATTAATTCCCAAGCAAACAAAATTTTGTGAAACTCATAGATAATAAGTATATATTGAATAAAGTTGATGAAAACATCTTTTATTGTGAATCTAAATTTGATATGTTAAGTTTGTGTTTATACAAGAATCTTTCCTCAAACACTGTTTGGTTTGATCAAATTATATAATCCTTGATCACGGAGATATGTACAAAATATTTCATTAACCTTTACACATTGCTGTTCATTGTTCTTGTTATACTCGTGTTCCTAATTCTTCTATCTTCTGTACATAGGGAACAGGAAAAGCAATAGCAGTTGGCTCGGCTAATGAACCTGTTGTGCTGTTGGGTTATGCTGCCATTTTTTTTGGGAGAACTTTGAAAGGTACTATTTTTGGAGGGCTAAAACCCGTATCAGACGTTTCCACTATAGCTGACAAATGCCAGAAGGAGGTATGCTCCAGACATTTAGCTATGGCCTATACGCTGCATAGGTTAATTATTTCTTGCATATGTTTCAATGCTTATGTTAATATCATCTAATTATGGTATTGGACTATTGAATTACCATTTCACAGGAATTCCCTCTTCAAGAACTATTCACCCATGAGGTCTCATTGGCAGATATAAACCAAGGTTTTGAGTTATTGAAACAGCCCAATTGTGTGAAAGTTGTCATCAAGATGTGATATTTCTAACAACTGTATCTGATAATTGAGCAACAAGAAGGTTGCCAATAATGGTTGCAAAAAGGAGTCACACGCAACTTCAAGTGATTTTAGAGAACATATGTAAAAGGCTACTATTTCTACTTTGAAATTACATTGGAGGATAAAAATGTAAGTAAATTTTTTATGATTGAGTTTTAAATTATGTACATGAAGCTCAATCATAAAAAAATTATCTTCATTTTTATCTTCCAATCAAACATATCCTAAAAATTATTGACAGTTGTTGCTCTGAACTATTTTGCTCAAATATCTTACTGATAAAGCATCGTTTTCAAAAGGAAATTACTTCATTTGATGTCGTTGCATTTTGTAGTGGAAGTGCAGAATCATACAGATTCATATGGAACGTAACTTTATTTATATTGAGTATTTCATTAATTTAACTATGATTTACGACATAACGAAAGATATGGTTTAATTGCTCTGTTGTACCTAGTCTTTACAGCTTCATATCGTTTCCAACTGTACTACTTGTTTAACAGACTTTGATTAGGTCCTTGAATCACCAATTACACTGTAAATTGAACTGTTTTTTATTTTAAAAAAAAAAGGTGATAATGCGCAAAATATTGTGTGATGTGCACAGTTACCACATTGACAAGAAATTCATGTATACTGAGAGAAGTTTTATTTTTGCATGAGCCATAATTACCCTTAAGGTAACATATGATAAATGTCTCATAACAGAAAATATGGAGACATTGAAAGTAGACATTTGAAGAATGAAATAGAGATAAAAATTCAAAATTGACTTCATTAAAGAATATTTTTAAGTCAATTTTCATTCCTCCAAGTCTAAAAGAGAACTAAAACATGTCTTTAAGATACAAATTTAAAATAATTTTTTTTAACAATATCCTTTTAAATATACGTCTTTCTCATTTTTTAAATTTCAATCAAATTATAACCTAATAATTTTTACCTCTTCACCCATCACTATATCCTCCTATACATCATTACCAAACTCAGTTCCACACTTCCACTTCCACCTTCATTTTCAGTATAGATTTTGTGTCAGTGTCCTGGGACAGTTAGCAAATGTAGCCTAACATAACTTTATAGAAACTACATAGCTAATTGAACAATAAGTGTTGGATATGCTTATGGAGAAAGAAAATATCTCCCCTCTTGACTAGACAACTCGTCAATCATGCACCTATAAAAGACAACTCGTTCACTATAATTCACCTGCGTGAACAAACACGCAGTCAGACCAAGAACTTGGACTTGCAGGCGACTTCTTGCATGGGATGCTTTCTTTCCCTTCTTATCCAATTTGGAGAGGGACCGAAGATGGAGGAGGTGGGTGAACGACAAGGACGGGTCAGTGCTACACCCCAGGTGCTGATTGCCACGCCTTTAAAATGTGCTTACTGAAATTTTTCAAATGTGGCTAATTGTCAGTGTACCACACACTATACTTATCTGGTGTGGAGGAGAATTGGCCTTTTTGAAATGAAACTCTTATTTCCATGTCTCTCGGTCACATTATTACATACTTTGATTTCGGATTTCTGTAAAATATGTATATTTTTGTTTAGTCCATCTCATGTCAATAACTCAACCTCTGCCTAGTTCACTTTGAGGAGGATACCTGAATTTCAAGTATATAGCTGATAATCTGATCAATTCAATCAAGCACTCGCAACTATTTTCATTGTTTAACTCTCTTGCAACATGAAAAAAATCAAATGCTCTGCCCCTCTCTATTTATCCATGGAATGGAAGGGCAGAGGCCTTTGTGTCCCCTCTAATAAGAAATTAGGGCCTTACAATGAAAAACCAATGTGCATTTTTCTTTTATATAAATGCAATTCAATTAGTTAAAAATGCTCAAAAATAAATCGGATCTAATTTGCCTCGGGAATTGGATTAGAGATTGATATGCCCAAAATACCTTTATCTTAAATATTACGTGCTGCAATTGATTGTTCATCCAACACTCCAACTATTCTTTCCCCTCTCTATGCTTCTTCATCAGCAAGGACCCATGTTAGATTTCCCTTTTTCCCTTATCCTCTAGGATTCCTCGTCTCCTTCCCCCAAAATTTTGAACTTTTTTCTTGGAACCTTCTTCCTTTCATCCGTGACACTCACTGACAACTCCTTTTTCCTTTCTATTTTTTCACTGCCACGTTACCAGCTCTGAGTTACTTGTATACAGAATTTGACTTACCAATTGTCTCTATATGGGTTACAAAATTGTCTACAACTTACATGAATATTTCTGTTGTGAGTCAAAAATAATTAAACAACTAAGACTTCTGTTAAATATTCTATTTATTTTGGAAAGACTCCGCGATGGCTTGGCTCTGAAATTAGCAATATAATTGCGACTTTCTTCAAGACCCATGTCGAATGAATGCTCAGTAATTGAATCAATGATTCCAACGTATGTCAGTGCTCCCTGAAACTACGTGACTTCTTTGAAAGTAGCAGCCACCAAGATACGTATTTGCTGGTTCTGCTTACCGGTGCTGTGCATATGTGAAATCGATAAAAAATGATATAGCACTAAAGATGATGATTTTTTTTTTTTCGGGTTAGGGAAAACGTTATTTGATTTATTATAAAATATTTTTAAATTGTTTCTTATTTTTGAAATTTTATTTCTTTTGCTGTACATATTGTCCAAAGCTGTATAAGCTATCTAAATATCAAGTTAACCCAGTTATTTTTTAGTTGTTTCAGACCACGTTTGGGCTGGAAAAAAAAAAATGACTCGACTCAAAATCTAGTTGAATTTGGATATCGTTAAACTCCAGGTCAATTAATATGATTCACTAGTTCATAATTCAGAATTTGACAGCTTTAACTATATTGGTCCAGCAATCAGTCTTTTTCCTTTGAAAAAAAGAAAGAAAGAAAGAAAAAACTCTGGAAAGATAACATTGATCTGGTATTCAGTTCCTCATATTCCACCACTTAAAGGCATCATTGCAATCAAGATCAAGCAAAATCAACTGGGAACACCTCACATGGTAGCTTCCACTTCAGGATCAGTTCCTATCTGTGTAGCAGGTGCGCCATTGCCAAGTCTAAGATGCGAAGAAACATTATCAATGGCAGAATTTAGCTGCCTTATCTTCTTGTTCAATGTCTGCCTGGTCCTCTGTTTTTTCAAGAACAGCATAACAGGATTATAACAAACAAAGAATATTTTAGTGGTAAAGAAAAGTTGAATGTAAAACTGTAACATTGCGCAAGCCAAATTACCTCTAAGCCTTCATCATAATATATTGGCCTTTTGGCCTTGCGAAACCCATATTCATCCTCATTTAGCAGAGATCTTCTGATCTGAATCATGCAAAATGATGAGGACATCCAAACTTAGAGGCATCATTAGAAGCTACAAATAGGAACAATAATATCTTACAAGTAAGTATTAAGTGCATGTAATTACGATGATTTAGTTAGTTTGGTGAGTTTGATGGTTTGTTATTCAGTTATGCATAGTCAATTTGTTAGGATATAAAACCATTCATGTGCCTCTACCCATAAGCTTAAATTTTTGGGTGAGATGATTTCATGACACAATTATGCTGAGTTGTATTGGTTCATTGTGTATAAACATCACCATGTGCTCTTTCAATCATTCTATTCAACTGATCGGATTTTCATTAGATCTTTCTTCTCTCTCGTTCCTCTTCTTTCATTCTCAACCTTAGTAGTAGAAATAACATTAATGCAACAATATAACGAAAGATACAAAGATGGCCCCTATTGCTGACAGAAAAGTAAATGCTTACTTCAATAGTAGTCATGTAATAAACTAGAGAATCTTAACCACCCAAAGTTTTGTAAGAGAACACATAGTACTACTCAACATGAAGACTAGATTCAGAAATGGAAAAAGTTCAGCAGCATACTTTTGAAGGCATATATCATAGTTGTCCAATTTAAAATACCTATCATACAAAGGCATATAATATTTTTGAATGCAGTCATTTACCATAAATTAATCGGTATTTCATTTTTCTTACATTTGAAATAGCATAAATCAAGCTCATTGATCTTACATTGCTGTTCAATGACACTTGATAGACATAATAAAAATTGAGATTTGAAGCGAAGAAATCACCTGGGGGGCAAAGATATAAGCTACACTTCCCAAAATCGCACTTCCCAGAAGAAAGCCAGCAAGAAAATCCCCACCTCCGCCTCCACCTCCACCTCCATTACTATAATCACTACACAAGGGAGGCAATAAATGGAAAAGGACAATAAATCTTTTACATAATGTTCCAAAGCAAGAAACCAATAAGATCAAGTGCTATGAGCAAATCTCAACATACCTTATATGCTCTTTAGTCACTTAAGTCCAATAAGACTTTAGTGAGATTAAAGCCAAGAACAATATGGCCCATGTGGCTTAGGGTTAGGTCTTGGACTTCACAGCATATATAAACTAATCTTTTCACCCTTGTGCCTCACTAAGTGTTTTTCATCAGAAACAGACACCCTAGGCAGGTTCATCATCTGAACGCTGCCCACACAGCCACTCCATCCCTCGAGAGATAGTCTGGAAGATCTGTCAAAGAGCGGATTACTACCGATCGTGAAGCTTTCGGTTCACTTGTCCTTCCAGGTAATCAAAACAATGAAGGTTCTATTTTTCCTACGTCGCGTCGGACGATGCGCTTCCGCGTTTCTGTTGATAATCCTACAATTGGTATAGAGCCGATTGCGATGAAAAGAACAAGATTTTAATTTATATTTCATGTGATTTATTTCAAAATTATTATTTTTTTTTTTGAAAAATATGGCACCTTATTTTTCTGTATTTGTTATTTATTTCATGTTATTTATTCGCTTATAGTTCATATTCGGTAAAAGTCTTAATTTTTAATTGGTTAATCGCTTTAATCCATGGTTAGATTCTCTTGTGTTTCTCTTGGTTTGTAACAAGGAGGCTAATCCCATATGATTAGGTTTCCTCCTTGCTTTATTTTATGTTTTTCGCATTTTCCTATGTATTTTTCGAATTTCTGTAAAAGTTCAAGATCGAGAAACAACGACAAAGATGAGCAATCAACACTTCAGAGACTTTTCGTGGACCTCTGGATCTCAGATTTGGATGATCCATATATGGTTGGAGAAGGACGAAAGACGAACAAAGTGATGGGTGGCCGGCAGGGGATGCGACGCGCCGCCACGCGCCGCCACAAGAGGCTGAGAGTGGCCTTCACGGCGGGTGGAGCCGCGCGTGAGGGCGCGTGGGACACCCTTTTGGGTGTTTCCGGCGGCGTTCTCGTCTCCTCATGGCGGTCCTTCCCCTGGAGTTTCGTGCTGAGACGAAGTCGGATGACGGCGCTGTCTGACGGCTAGGGTTCCTTTTCGTGTCCTAGGGTTTCTCGCAAGGATTGGGTTTTTTGGGCTTTTGGGCCCATGGATACCCTAAAGGGGCTTGAGGCAGATATTGTGGCGGACGAGAGGAATTCAAAGTTGTAATATTATTATTATTATTATTATTATTATTATTATTATTTTTTAGGAAAACCATGGATTAAAGTTATTTGTTTAATTATTTATTGCTTTTATTGAATTGTATGAATTATATGTGCGATTAACATGATGTTTGTAATAACATGCCATATAGAATAGGATGGTGCCATATTGTTGCATAATCACATGTCATATATGCATAATAACTTTTGTCATGATACGACTAGTATATAGTTATTATGCGCGATTATTTAAATTTTAAGTTATTCACTAGATTAATTATCAATTATTATGATTTTCGGTAAGAAATCAAGATTAATAATGGGATTAATTTATTGTGGAATTAAAATCTAGACAAATAATCCAGATAATTTCCTAAGAGAAAATTGTTTCTTGAAAATATAATTTTGTGGGTTTTCTAAAATGGTCATGGAATAACACACGCATACAACAATCATGTATCATGATTGTGTGGAGCACACGCCGTGAAGTGACCAATTTTAGGACCTTAATGTTTTCAAAATTACGTTAAGTTAGGTGATGCACGTTCATCGGCTACACCTACTTACATAGTTTTTGAAATCAAACAAAAATTATTTTCGAATGAAACATTTTTTTTTGGAAATTGGAAAATTCTAAACTTAAAAAATTGAATGGGTGAAGGTTTAAATTTTTTTAAAAAAAGTATTAAACCTCGGGCTCCAATTGTGGGTTTATTAGTGAAATGGTTATCGCTAAAGCCCATCGGATAAGGATAATCGGATTTCGCTAGATTAAACCTTAATATTTTTTCAAAATTTTAGTAAAGTTTTGTACGGCCCATCGTCGGCAACACTTAGACACTAAAGATAATTTTGAAAGTAAACAATGGTTAAATACATTCAACTTTGGTAAAATTGTTAACCCTCCCATCGAGGCTCTGGCAATGAAACGAAGGCCCAAAATAACAATATTAGTTTTACAAGTATCTTGCCCATCGTAAGCCTTGTAAAGATAACTAATGGATTGTTACACAATAAACAAGTAGTAGTTATTAGAATCTACTAGCGCTATATCGTTTGTTGTTATTCTAGTTTGTAATTAGTGTGTTTTTTCATTGTTTTCAGAAAAATGTCTTCATTCAATCCTTTAGCTACTATCTTGAGCCAAAAACCTATGGATGGTACAAACTACAAACAATGGAAAACTAATTTGGATATTGTTCTTCAATATGAAAAGCTCAACTTTGTTCTAACTACCCCTATGCCAGCGCAACTGCTGAAGATGCGCCTGAGGCAACAAAGGCACGTTTTCAGGAGAAGGAAAAATGGGAGAAGGCAAATGTGGCAGTTCGCCTATATTTTAGCCAGTCTCGCCAGTCACCTTCAGGAGCAAGTGAGCATGATTGAGAGTGGAGCAAACATGCTCCAGACTCTTGATGGCATGTTTGCTATCAGGCTTGCCAGGCAGAATGCGCTGAATGCAATCACCAAGACAGTGATGTTGGAGGAAGTGTGCGGATCATTGTCTGACAATGATAGCAAACTTCAAGAAGGCTGAAGACCATGGGGTCAAATTTGAACAAGAAGTAAAAGTTGACCTTCTCTTGCAATCACGCCTGAATACTTCAATCAGTCAAGATGAATTATAATATGAATAAGATGAATCTTGACCTTACTCAGCTTATGCATGAGCTTGAGAGTTCTAACACCTCAGTCAAGGGAGTGCATTTTGCTGGTGAGAGTTCTGTGAAACCTAAGGGGAAACCCAAGGGAAGGAACAAAAACAAGAAAAAGAAGAAATCAGGAGTTCCAGTTGCCAAACCAGTTGCAATGAAGCACCAAAAGGCAAGTGCTTCAAGTGCGGACAAAAGGGGCATTGGAAGAAAAATTGCCCACGTATGAATAAACCAGGTATGGGTAATTTACATGTGATTGAGGCTTGTTTAGTGGAGAATTACAATGATAAATGGATCATTGATTCAGGAGCCACTAACCATGTTTGTTACTCTTTGGTGGTTCAAACATAGCTTGCCTGTAAGTGAAGGACAAAGAGTTTTGAAGCTTGGAAATGGGGAGCTTGTGTCTGACTAGCAGTGGGACAAGTTATTTTATCTTTTGATAATTGCAGAACTTTGGTTTTAGAAGACGTTTATATATTGGATTTTCAGAGGAATTTAATTTCTGTTAGTTGTTTAGTTAAACATGGTTTGACAGTTAGCTTAATTCCTCAGTTTCAATAAGAAGTCCATCTTCTTTTATTTGTTCCGGTGTAATGTTTAATGGTCTTTATTTCCTTAGTCCTTGCCCTGAAATTAATCATGTTGAATTAGGAGATGTTGAGCATGTTCATTCATCAAAGAAAAGAAAAGTTTTCAATGAAACTTATCTTTGGCATTTGAGATTGGGTCATATTAACTCTAACAGGATACAAGGTTTGGTCAATAGTGGGATTTTAAAATCCCTGAATTTTGAACCGTTACCAGTTTGTGAATCTTGTTTAGAGGGTAAAATGACTAAGAGATCTTTCAAGGCCAAGGGAAATCGTGCCACACTTCAGCTGGAATTGGTACATACTGATGTATGTGGACCAATAAATGTCCAGGCCAGGCGGGTATCAGTATTTTATCACATTTATGATGATTACTCTAGATTTGGACATGTGTACCTGATGCGTCACAAGTCTAAGCTTTTGGAAAATTCCAAGAGTTCAAGGCTTAGGCAGAAAAGCATCTTGGTGTTCAAATTAAGACTCTTCCGCTTGACAGGGGTGAATACCTATTTAGAGTTCAGTCTTACCTGACCAAAGAGGGGATAGTTTCACAATTATCTTCTCCAGGGACACCAAGAATGGAGTTGCTAAGGAGAAATAGAACCCTTTTAGAAATGGCAAGATCAATGCTCAGTTATTCATCTCTTTCTGATTCATTCTGGGATATGCCTTAGAAACTGCTATGTACCTATTGAACTTAGCTCGTCCAAGTTTTCAAAGACACCAATAGAATTATGGAAAGGGCGTAAGCCCACCTTGAACCATATTCGGGTTTGGGTGCTCCTGCACATGTCTTACAACCGAAGCCAAATAAGATGGACTCGCGTAGAGAAGTATGCATATTTATAGGCTATCCTAAAGGAACCAGAGGTTGGTTGTTTTATAGTCCGAAGGAAAAGAAGGTCATAGTGAGCACACATGCAACTTTCTTAGAGGAGGACTATATGGCAAATTATAAGCCTAGGAGTAAGGTTATTCTTGATGAGCTAGTCTCAGATCAAGTTTCACCTCAACCTCGTGCGGTTCCAGCTTTTGTCCCTGGTTGTTCAAAGAGGGGAATATACCTGATGTTGAACACACACAGGAACCAGAAAGAAACCAGAAGTTCAGCATGATGATCAACAAGTGGAACCTGGAGAGATGCAGTGACCGCTTGTGGAAGAACAACAAAATCATGAATTGGTTAATCCTCTTAATGAGGGTCCTCATCTAGAATTGGATCCCCCTGAAATGCACAACAACAAGTGCGGCAAACTCGTAGTGGGAGAGTGATTCGTAAACCCGCAAGATTTCTCTTGTTGGGTGAATCGTCTCAAGATGTCATCATTGAAGAAGATGATGATCCCACGAGTTATGACGAGGCACTAGGGGATGTTGATGCTCAGGAATGGCTTGAGGCTATGAATCGTGAAATGGATTCTTTGTATTCCAACTCAGTTTGGTCTTGTAGATGCACCAAAAGGGGTAAGACCCATTGGGTGTAAGTGGATCTACAAAAGAAAGAGAGATCACGGGAAGGTTGAAACCTTCAAAGCTAGATTGGTGGCGAAAGGGTACACCCAAATAGAAGGTGTGGATTATGAAGAAACCTTCGCCGTTGCCATGCTCAAGTCCATCCGGATTCTCTTAGCTGTCAGCAAATCTTGATTATGAGATTTGGCAAATGGATGTCAAACCCTTTCTAAATGGAAATTTGGAAGAGGATATCTATATGCAGCAACCAAAAGGGTTCATAGCCAAAGGGCAAGAAAACATGGTATGCAAGTTGCAAAGGTCCATTTATGGACTTAAGCAAGCGTCCAGATCATGGAACATCAGGTTTGATCAAGCCATTAAGTCTTATGGTTTTGAGAAAAGTCCTGATGAGCCGTGTGTATAAAAGGATCCAAGGAAACGCAGGATTTTTTCCTGTACTTTATGTGGATGATATACTCCTTATCGAAATGATACGGAGGTATTATTAGGCATAAAGACCTGCTGAGCAAGCATTTTGATATGAAGGACCTGGGGAAGCCAATTATATTCTTGGTATTAAGCTCTTGCGAGGGAAGAATAGGGTATTGGCATTATCTCAGGCTAATTACATCGACAAAATACTTGCCAGGTTCATGGAGAATTCCAAGAAGGAATTTTACCCTTCAGGCATGGGATTCATCTCTCTAAGGAGCATTCTCCTAAAACTCTTAGGAGAGAACGCATGAGTAGGATACCTTACGCTTCAGGAGGTAGCCTTATGTATGCTATGCTGTGCACCAGACCAGAGATCTGCTATGAGTGGGAGTAGTAAGTCCTACCAATCTAATCCTGAGAAGAACATGGATAGCGGTTAAACATATACTCAAGTACCTTAGGAGAACGAGAGATTATATGTTGGTCTATTCTAGTGGGAGTCTTGAAACCATTGGTTATAGAGACTCAGATTTCCAAGGAGACATTGACTCAAGAAAATCCACCTCTGGGTATGTGTTCACTCTTAATGGCGGGCCATTTGTTGGAGGAGTGTCAAACAATCATGTGTGGTGACTCTACCATAGAGGCTCAGTATGAGCCGCTCTGAGGCTGCAAAGGAAGCCGCATGGTTAAAGAAGTTCCTAACGGATCTTCAAGTGATACCAGGTGTTAGTCGTCCCATCACACTTTACCTGTGATAACAGTGGGCAGGAGCACAGTCCAAGGAACCAAGGTGTCACAAAAGACAAAAGCACATAGAGAGGAAGTACCACTTGATCCGAGATATAATTGAAAGAGGAATACAGTGGTAGTCAAGATAGCATTTGACGAGAACCTTGCTGACCCTTTTACTAAGAGTTTGCTGAACGTGTGTTCGAGAGGCATGTTACATCTATGGGTCTTAGGAGGATTCCAGATTTGCTATAGCTTTAGGAAGTTGTTATTTCACTTTGTTATTTTGTGCCTTTTGAGCAAGACATTATGACATTGTATTTTTTTCTAATGTTATAAATGAGGTATTATTCATTTTTTCCGCACACTATTTACAAACACGAAGGTCCGGATCAATTGTGAAGTATATGATCATATGGATACGTTCATGGAGGACATGGTCATAGGTTCTCACAATTGATGAATAGGTTCAGCTATTAAATAAAGTTGGGCATTTTTTTTAGGCTGCAATATTTATGAGATGATTTTGTCCGAATCATTTTAAATATTGGTGTGAGTTAATACTTACATTGAATGGATCAAGGAGAGATTTGATTAAAGTTGTTCTTTCTGTCATAAGGAATCAAATCTCCAGATAACTATAGTTATGTAGTTGCTCTTAATCCTGAGTTTATTTTAAATAGTAGTCGAATAGATTTCATTCTTTGATTTACCAACGGGTGAGGTTCAATCTATTGATGGCCAATAACCCGGTATTTTGGGATTGAAACTATTTGGTTATTGGTGTTTATGAGATAAACAACATGGAATTTATAGGAAATGTCCCCTTGATATGTTTCGGACTTGGATATTGAAGACATGGCCAGTGCATGTAATCCATTAGAGAAACTATCACAGTCAAGGAAATAAATAATTGATTGGGTAACAGAAAACTAGTCAATCAATTATAGACATTCTATAAAGGGGCGATGCATATTCATGTTATAAATGTCATTATTCTTGGAGTTCACGTTCGGGCTTTTAGTGGAGTAGCACTGAATTAGATATCTTTGGAGATTATCAGGAGCCTTGATAAATGACAAATGGTAGATCCCAGGCTAGCTTGAGATAAGGGATGGGGTATATTATCAGATGATGATGGCTTATGGGATACATGGTCTTGGGTTTATGAACTCAAGTTTGTATCTTAAAGAGCAAGTGGGAGATTGTTGGGTTATATGCTCTTTAGTCACTTAAGTCCAATAAGACTTTAGTGAGATTAAAGCCCAAGAACAATATGGCCCATGTGGCTTAGGGTTAGGTCTTGGACTTCACAGCATATATAAACTAATCTTTTCACCCTTGTGCCTCACTAAGTGTTTTTCATTCAGAACAGACACCTAGAGCAGACGTTCATCATCTGACGCGCCCACACAGCCACTCCATCCCCCTCGAGAGATAGTCTGGAAGATCTGTCAAAGAGCGGATTACTACCGATCGTGAAGCTTCGTTCACTGCCTTCCAGGTAATCAAAACAATGAAGGTTCTATTTTTCCTACGTCGCGTCGGACGATGCGCTTCGCGTTTCTGTTGATAATCCTACACATACTTTCCTATCATTCAAAAGATATATAAGCTAAAACAATGGAAAAGCTGAAAAGAAACACTGAATTGATTTAACAATGTTCCTAACTTCATAACCAAAATAAATAAATAAATAAATAAATAGAAAATTTATTTTAAATGGCAACCTAGCAGTGAGTCTTTCTTTTATAAGAAAAAAAAAGAAGTAAAGGAATCGGCAATGAGTCTATAATAATGATTATTAAATAAAGGTTGAAATGAAAAGAATTGATCAAGTACAATACAAAAAACGGATGGCGGATACAAAAAACAATAATATTGATTTGTCTTGGAAAAATTGGCATACCGGTATTCTGCACAAATTGATGATCTGCGGTTACTGGTCATAACAGAGCTTGATTTCCTCTGAACAGCAAGCTTAGGCCCAAACACGGGCCCAAGCCCAGATAAGTTACGCTTCATTAACCACAGCTCAGGTGCCTTAACATGAGATACACCTATTCCCAAACCAAGCAACAATCCCAATCAATATATATACACACACATTTTATTTTATTTTTTGATAAAAAGGAGATATTAATGTAAACATAATAGCGTTTTATCCGATGTTCCTAAAAATCTAAAATGTTCGGCTTTGCAATTCGTTCATAGATCAATCGAACAAAGGACACGAATAAAAAAACGGAGCTTTCAAAGTTCAAAGACGTTGGTGATTTGGAGGAAGCAAAAGGGATGAGGGAGAACAGAACAATGTATGCAGCATCAAGAAATTACCTGAAATGGAGAATGGAGCAAAAGAAGCAGCCATGATAGTGGGAATGAGTGTCCCTCAGACGAAATGGAAAGAAAGCAAGAAAGAGATCAGAGAAGCGTTGACAGGGACACAGCCTAGCATAGAAAGCTAGACGAGAAATAAATTAAAATGTTATTTCAACCACTATAGTGGATGTATAAAATCTATCACAATTAAATGTCACGAATGAATATAGATAGTTCGAATTATTATCAAATTTAATAATAATGAAATAGATGTTTTACTTAAACACCTATTTTTAAGTATTGAAATAATATTGTTTAGAAATAAAATTGTGGCAAAAAGTTTTATCTCTCTACAATATTTAAAATCTCTTCAATTAATGAGATTTATTATTTTTGGTCATAGAAAAAAATCTATTGAAGTTTGTTAATCATAAAAAACTTTAGAGATTTAATTATGATACATAGATAGTTGTATCTAATCATGTTTATTATTATTTTATAATTGTCTTCCTATTTTTTTTATAATCTAATCATATGTTATTATATTAATAAATATAATTGACTTTTATGTTCATTGTTAAAAAAATTAATGTACAAAAATAAAATAAAAGGATAGGCAACTTGAAGTGGCAAACGGTGGCCTCTTCCTAATAAATCTTCACAGTTTTTTAACTCTTGATCTTACCTAAATTCAACCCACTACTTTGAACTAACCCCATTGATTAAGATAAAATGATTTAATTGGATCACAGTTGAACTCAAATTTTATAGGTATTAATTTCTTTAACATAAGTGTAACATTAAAATTCATGTTATTTTATCACAAGAAATAATCATTTTATTTTAATTTTGTTCTTTCAGAATGATTTTTTAGATGAAGTTTTCAAAATATATATTACTTTATTTTATTTGTTTTACAAATTTATTTTTATATCTATTTTTTATTATAATTAAAATTGTGGAAATTGAATTTATTTGAAATTATTTAGAACTCCAACTAAAACGTCTTGTTGTCTTGTGCGTATTTGAAGTTTAAAGAATTCAATTAAAGTACCAGAAATTAAAACAATGGCAGGTCCTGGTTAGTTGATCGTCCTCATTATAGGTTGATCCGCCTTTATTAACCGTCGGCGTCTCCCTTCCAATTTTTCATGGGCCGATCAGCCCATGCAACTTTATTTGTATCTTTTTTAAAATTTAGTTAATTTTGATTTAATTACTTTTTAAATGTTGTTATGCTACAGAATTACTTATTTAATTGAGGCAACTTTACTTACACTCTTTTGAATACATATTACTTTAGGAGGAAAAAAAACAAAATTTAAACTCTGAATATAAGTAGATTGTCATTAGGATCACGATAATATGACATTGGTTTTACAGTAAAGCATATATTGATATTCAAATTAAAGACAAAAAAGTAAAAAATACTCGTTATTTTCTTACTCTGATTCAGATGTAAATCGATAAGCTCAAATTTTCTTACTCATTGTTGCATAATGTTGGAAATTCGTTGTTCACACCGTCTAGTTTGCTATGCGATCGCTTTTAGCTACCATTGTTAGGACACTCTAGCCTACGTTAGTATGACCACAAATGACGATTAATTTATTGCAGCAAAGCACAGCGCAGTACTCCACTGCCCCGTCATATGTCCTATTTCATGTAGAGCATGAGGTCTAAACACCAATGGGATAATTTCCCATTCGTTTGCCCAAATTATGATTTTATTTTCACCCCGATCAATAGGTCATCAAAGCAGAAATTGCAGTGAAAAATGATTTTTTTTTTGGTATAATGAAAAATGCATTTAAATTTGAGTAATATTGTCGCAATCGCCACAGATAACATGATTGTGATCTGCCTTCAGGAAGAACAACCACGCAGAGGGCTTCCTTACCCACTCACCAGTTGCTACTTACCATCTTCGCTAATCTATTAACCAACAAGGGAAAACTAATATTGGTATGTTTGTGAGTTTGAATTTTGAAAAAAAAAAATGACTTGTATTGTTCCTTTCCTTTCAAAATTTAAACTCAAACATACCCTAAGTGTTCATCAATTATAACGATGGAAAAAAAAAAAAAACCTGATGATGAAGCCAGGAACAAAGGAAACCTGTCATAAAAAAAAAGTCATCCGCAAGTTCCTAGTGACATTTCTGAAATTATGCCGGCTGGAATTCTCTCTATATACAAACAGCCGTGACTATGCATTCCGGAACCAAAAAGATAATACAAAAAGCATGTATTTAACAAAGGAGTAACGAAGAAAACTTATTTTGACTCTTGCTGGGCACATGGACAGGTGGACAACGGCTCCTTTGAATCAGGGACCGGGCGATAACCTACATGATGGGCTATAGCATTCTCAAGTCATCTGGAACAAGATATAATGTACATGATTAGAGTTTAGTGATACCAGCTGATTTATTTGTCTGTGAATCTCCCAAAAAGGAGAAACGAAGTATTCACATGATGCCCATCAGGCAAATGCTCAGCTTTTGGAACAGGTTTGGCACGTTCCTTGTTTGAAGATGGGAATGATAGAGACAGGGAAAGAGATGCAGCAACACTGTCATCCTCTTGCTCATCTGCCAATAAATCTGGAGGCTTTCCCTGGTTGTTTTTCTCGTCTACTGCCCCAACCAAAAAAGGCAACATACCCTTTTGCGGTGGCGGTTTTGTTTCGGCCCCCAAGGCAAGCTCTAGATTTGGAATCCCGACTTGAAACTGGTTCTCGTACTCGTGAGGTCCTTTCAGTGACATGCTATTCAGCAACAAGCGCGAGTCATTTTTATGACGTGTATCAACAGGAAAGAAGGTTCTTTCCATCGCTCCAGGTCCTCGTGGATGATTTTCTCATCACAAGCTTCTTTGCATCCCTTATCCTCAATTGAAGAAAAGGAACTGAGATCAAAACTTCCATCGAACGATTCCTTGCCTCCTGAACTGCAACATCCATAAATTTCTCTGAAACCTGACTTCAGCTTCTTGCTGGAACTTTCTCCATCATCCAATTTGCCATTCACCTCATCCCAAGGCATTTTCTGATAACTAACTGCAGCAGCCTGCATAAGTGTATCTGAAACATCTATATGTTGAACTTTTTTATAATCAGTTCGCTGCAAGTTGACCCCTTTTACAGTCAGGTCTTCCTGAAAGGTTTCCTCCATCTTAATATTGAGATCATCTTCTATCTGTTTCCTTTTGGGCCTCGGTTGATCATCATCATTGTTAGTTTTATCTGAAATTTTATTCTCTCTGATATTGCTTGCAATACCTATCTTATTATTGCCAACGGAAGGGATCCCCGAAGACCAGGATTTCTCTGGCTTAACAAAAATCATAATCAGTTTTTGTTTCCACAATCCTACTACTTACACTTGTTACCATCCCTTCAGGAGGTTTAGACTCTCTGTATTGTCCATCTTTCTGCACAAAGAAAGAACATCATTCAACAACAATGAGATTATTGGCAGCAGCACTTACACTTCATTAAACACTAGCAACTATTTGGTTTCTCCACTCCCAAAAATGGTCATCACTCATCAAGGTCTCTACTACCGGCACTACCTTATTATGCTTAAGTTTTAATCTACCCTTAGATAATATTAAGGATTGGTCATAGATGAATTTTTTTTTTTTTTATGTATCTATCTGAGGAGGTCTCATCCACTTTTGTACACTTTCTTCTATCTAATGAAATTTCTTTTTCTATCAAAATAAAATATTAAGAATTGGTAGATTTATATAATCAACAACTCAACCTCAATGTAGGATTATCATAGCCTAAAAAGCTGTACAAACTACTCTGTACATATTCTATAATATATGGAATCAAAATAGCATTTGTAATTTAAAAAAATATCAGATCAGGGTAATATCATACAATTGACAAAGAATATTGAGCCTATCAAATTATGTATTTAAGGATCAAAAAACATTACCATGGATGAACCAGTGGAATTTATTTCTTGACACAATTGTGCACTGCTTGTTGGAGTGGTTGATGCAGATTTGGGGTTGATTCTACTATCTTGCCTCTCTAAGTTAACATGTGAACCCAAATGTGTCTGGTCAATGATAGTTTCTTTGATATCGAAATTCTTACTTACCATAGCATGGCCTTGGTGCATGGGAGTGGATGGAGGAAGTGCATTGCATGCTTTACCGCAGGCAGTTGATTCTTCATCCATGCGCGTTGGTGAACAGCGGGTTTCAGACAATGTCATGACAGCAGTTGGAAAATCCTTCTCAATTGGCATTGCATTCAAACTGGGAATACAAATCTTTTTCGCAGATTCTGAATGATTCACCCTCTGCCCTCTGAATACACCCCACAAGAAAAACAACCTATTCCAACCTGCGGAAAAGGACAGGATTTAAACAAATAATTTTCTCATGCTGTGATATAAACTATGGGGAATTGTTTAGCAAGAGTCTAGAATAATTCGTTACGCTGTGAATTTTCAGGAAGCTGATTGGATGGGAATATGAGAAGTTCAACACCGTCAAAAATTCCTTTAAATGCTAAGTCATTTCTAATCATGTGATCCAATAGACCCTTGTAGTGTCTCTCATAACTGTATCACAAAATTAAAAAAAATAAATAAATAACTGTAAGACAGAAAAGCTTCCATTTCATAGCCTCCTGTCACTAAGAATGATATTCATATCCTTGCCTTTCAATGTCTTTGGCAAAGAAGTAAAGAGCAATATTATCTTCTTTAGCCCTGCCTTGATGAAATTGTGAAGGCCATGTGCTCATGCGAGAAACCTCACTGAGGGTAATCTCAGGTAGAAACTTGTTCACTACCTCAAGAACCTTAGGGGAAGCACATGCTGATAAATGTGCTTGAATTCCAGTATACAAGTCTGGAGGCTTTCCACTTCTATGCACTTGAAAGACACCTCTGCATGAACAAGAAAGCTCATGTAGAACACAATAGAAAGCAAGAGATTAACAGGAATAAAACGAGCAATCCAGAATAAAGAGAAACTAGTTTATCACAACATGTTACATACTGCCAGATGTACTCATATTCTGGAAATGCTGATATCTTTGAAAGATCACTTGAGACAGCCTGAATAGGGAAGTCTGTCAGTCCAGGCTTCCCAGAAGCAAGACCAACAGAATCTGACATTCTCAGTTGTGAACAAAAATCAGTTGGACAAAAGCTAAGTTGCTTCAAATCACTGGAAGATGAAGTTTGAAATGTAGGCTTCTCAATGGTTTCCTGCCTTGCATTGGTTTCCTCAGAAGATACAATATTCTTTGGTGTGTTGGAAACAAACACTTGGTCTTGAGAAGTGACTTCACAATTCAAGTCTGTGCCTGATGTAGGAAACTCATCAGTTTGATCAGGTACTTCTTTCTTCTTGTATATTGCAGGCCTTCTAAGTAAAGCTGCCTGAATTGCAGCTTTCAATCTATTATCTTTATGCCTCTCCTTTTTGAAGTAATTGGGGCAGTAGCTGATACTTCAGAACCAAATTCCTGTGCATTGCCAATCGTGCAGCATTCTGTAGGATGGCTGAAATCCTTACATTTATGACAGAATGGGCTCTTTGAAGCAGTACTAACACCAGACTTCACATGATCACTAGAACTATCATTGGTTATATCGACCTGATTTGCTGTTTCTCGTGACTGAGGTAGCCCATCCGGTTGAGTTTCATCACCACTGGTAGATGTTCTCTCTGAAAGTTCAAAGAACAACTAAATAAGAAATCATCTTTGCAGATTGCACAGTTTGAATCCCAAAACCCACCATTGAAAGATGGTCCTACCTACTGAAACCAAAAAATGACAAAAATTCATAGATCATACTGTCACTAGACTGAAACTAAAAATCAAGGCAGCTCATAACATAACAGGAATAACATGTTTTTAATTGAGATCACAAATGAACTAACTAGAGGTTCCAAACTCATTTGGCTTATATTATTCATAGACTTTGATAATGAACTTAATCTCCCACCTTGGTTGGCCTTGAACTCTCGGTTGTTAACTGCTGAAGTTTTAGCAGTTTCAACACGAGGCGTTAGCTTTTGTTCATCCTTGGATGTGGAAACAACAGAACTAGCCATGGTTGAACACACCACAGGCCGGTCAATCCTAGACAGAAATTTCTTGTCAGATGTACCTGATTCTTTTGCTAGTCTTGATGCTTTCAAATCCTGAGTTGTTCCAGACTTAGAAGAAAGCATTTTAACTTTTGACTCAGTGCCGCTTGAACGACCCAAATTCGAGGATTTGAATGACATTGATTTGCTTAACATTCGGGCAGGTGTCTCCATATTCTTAGAAGTATGTTCGCCACTCCCTTTCTTCTTTTGGGGACAACTTCGTCAACAAGTTTGACTCTTGGTTTGGAATTGAAGTTGTTGAACGAATTAGATTTTAACAATGTACCTAAAAGGAACCCACAGCTACTTAAGGAACAAATAAAAATAAAATATAAAGGTGTAATGAAGCACCACAAAAGTAAAATAGATCCATACTCTTTGCTGTTTGACTTCGAGGACCAGTGGAAAGAGAACGAGCAAGTTCTATGTCATCACCACCAGGGTGATTAAATAGGGGTCTGATGACCAGGCTTCAACTTTCCTTTATCTAAATTCTTGAATGAAGATTCTCGTGACAGTGGAAATATTCTCTTGGGGCTTGATGCCTTTGGTGATCCTGTGCTTGATTCAAGAGCTTGCTTTTTTGCAGATGTACCCACTTCCACGCTTTCAGGAGGCCTTTTGCCAGAGACTTGTGAAGTTGGACTAACTTTATGAACTTTTTTCCCTTCAACATCTGAAACACAAAATAAAGTTTCACAAATCTGTTAACACACAGCCTTAGACATGGATGCTTGAATATTTATGCTACCCTCGACATAATGCGAACTCAGTACCACAAAGAAATAACTGCAAAACTGCAGACAGAATACAGGTGTTGTGAAATTTAAGAATCCCAGAACATGATCCTTTTTTTCTTAAATACTATGTAAAACTTCACTCTTACCCAGCCTTTGATTTTCAGTCTCCTCAGCATATTTGCATTCTTCACATAGCCAGTCCCCTTCAGGAACCTTCTCGAGCATTTCTCGCATGCAGTAGCTGATTCAAAGAAATAAGAATGTTAGACACTCATTTTAGTCAAAGGGTTATACAACAATATGATAGAAGCTAAGAAAGAGTATGAAAGGTTCTTCTGCATACGTGTGCTCTGCGCCATCGCTGCACCTACTACATATTGCAAGTAGATCCTCACGACCAGCATCTCCACAGATGTCACATACCTTGACCTATTTCCCAGTTAATGAAATCATTAAACAAAATGCTATTCCTTGCAGTAAGCAACATCAGAAAATTTTGCTAGAGAAACAAAAATTGAGTAAAAGAGAATATAAAGGATTTAGAATAATTATAAACTGAGTAGATAGACATTTGCAAGGATTCCACTAAACCTCAGAATCATTGATAATATGCATGGATATTTATCTTCAAATTTCAAGCCAGTACAATCCACACCACCCATTTTCATCCCTATCAAGTATAGTTTCTGTGAAAAATAAACTAACACAATGAAAGGAAATTTACTCACATCATGCTCAACAATATCTGATTCATCACTCTCATCTTCAGATTGAGTTTCAGGAATGTCAGGTGGTTTAACCAGCTCTCCCAGCTTCTCATGCATTCCATCATGGATGGAATATTTAGGGCCTTCATCTTTCACATCTCCAATGTCATTGTCAGTATCTGTTTCTGACTTTGGATATATTTTCACTGAAAGCTTGGCAATAGTGCCATTGATAAGGCTATCCTTATCTGCAAGAGATTTTCCACCAGAAACAATAACAGGTGCTATCTCTTTGGTCGGTAATGAATCAACATTTCCAACACAGCATTTCGATAAATTCTCTGGGATATCTGCATCTTTAGAAGATAGAATCTCAGACAAACCAGATATGTCAACAGATGGTATACTTCCAGATCCTTCTGCCCCTAAGTGACTCACTGAAGGTGAACTACAAGATATATTTATTCTGTCTGCATTTCTTTGATGGCTACCATTCACTAAATTAGCATTACTGGTTCTACTGATACAAGAAATGTTGTCATCAAGACCTTCTAAACACTTGGAATCCCAACACTTCTCAGACAAGGCTTGTGTGCTTTTGGCATTTTCAGACAGAGAGTCATGAGTGGAATTAACACTAGGCATGTTGCTGGTTTCACCGACAGCATGCTTCAATCTTTCACAAACCCTGCTCCTATGAGAAGATCCATCACCCTCGTCCATAGTATACTGATTAGCCTCCCCTAAGCGACAGTTTTCATCACTAAATTCTTCAGCCTTTGATCCCATGAAAGCTCGGTTAAGATGCATGCAAGATGAACAAGGAGCTGAACAAACGTTGCAAGTCCCCGATTCGAGTCTCATATCAGCGTTCTGGATCATATAATGCTTAACACACTTCTTTCCAGATTATGATGATACCTGAAATATTGTGTTGAAGACAAAACCTTCTATTCAGACTTCCATTAATCAAAACTTAGCTCTCACAAATGATTTCTACAACGCTAAAGTTTGTCCGATGTCAAAAGATATCGTTAGTGCATAAAGATATCCTTCATCTTTATTTACATCTATTTCCACCTCAAGTCATGTAAGGTCCTTAGCTTACCAATGACAATACTCACAACATAGTAGAGAAGGAAGCTTGTTGGTTATTGTTTTCATTGCTTCACTTCTTGGGAGAGGATAAACCAAGAATAGTACAAAAGCGGATATTCAGAAGCATTTTAAAAAAAACTACTTCCTACGAAACTCACCATTCACTAAAATATGAGCATCTCAGATAGTCAAAATCATCCAAAAAGCATTCTACTGTCCCATCAAGCAAGAAGAAGAAATCATTTTTTAAGAGGGGAGTATAGAGCGGAACCAAAATTATCAGACAACAATGCGATCCAAATGCAGTTGCCACTTCACATACTTGAACCAATAACAATAATATGAATTGGTTGCAAATAAGAGAAGAAAAAAGTACAGATTATGAATCAACCTTTTACCTCACCATGTTCTCTTGAACATCATGATTGATCAAACTTGAGGTCCTTGCATACGGAAAAACTCTCTCTCAATACTGAAGTCATCTAGAAAGGTAAATCCAAACTACATTAACAACTATCATCCATCCCAATTCTTGCCCAAAAAATAAAACCATTCAAGCATTGAATCCATAATCGACTGCAAATTTTCGACCACATATAAATGCTAAGTCTAGTAAACTAATGATAAAAAAAGGGCAAAAATTTCCCAAATCAATCCCTAAACCCCACACACTGAATTAGCTCACCCTAGCATAACAAGTACCAAACTCAACAAATAAATAAATTCATAATATATATATATATATATATATATAAACCCTAACTGGGAATGAATTCACATGCCTGTTGCTTCCAAGCCATGTTCGTCGCATTGCAAAAGCTTCCGTGGCGTTCAGCCATTTTCGCGTTCTGGCAATCAAGGGCAAAAAGTGTCCTTTCCACGACGTCGTTTCGTGCTGCGCAAAACCTCTTCTTCAAATTGAAGGAATTCAGAGAGCTCTCACTATCTCTGACGACCACCAACCAAAATGCGAATTCCAAATTGAAATCACAGAGGATCCGATACAATCCTTTTCTCAATTATATTATCACATATAAAATTAGCACAACCAGCTCATAAATTTTCTTCCTCTCTTCTTTTCTTTTCTTCTTTGCTCTCCTCTCTCTGTGATCTGAAGCGGGTGAAAAATTAAATCTCAGAAATGGTTTTTTTTTTTTCTCGTGAGATTTTTTTTTAATGTAATGAAACTCGCTCTCTTTCGTCTCTCCCGAAATTTCTTCTATGGGTTCAGATAGGTTTTCTATTCTTCCTCACAAAAATTTCCTTTCACTCTTCTCTTGATCTTTTTTTTCTGCCCTGCATGCTTCAAAATTAAAAATCATAGTAAATTTTGGTAAATGCAAAAACCGACAATTTCATTTTTCATTTTTTTATTGTTACCTTTTTCCTCCTTTGCCTGGTAGATTCTATACGGGTCTTCCCACGTAAGATTCTTTTTATTTTACATTTTTTAAATTTTTGTAGATTATTGATTAATTATTAGAATTTAATTGTGATGTATTAATCATATAAAAAATGTATATAGTCAACTAATTAAATAATCTCACATGTGATAGTTAATTTTTATATTTATTATTTAAAAAGTTATCTAAATAAAATATTTTAATTATATAATAATATAAAAATTTAATTGTCATATAGTGTATAATCTTTTTACATAATCATCTAATTATTTATTATCACATAAGTTATAATAATTGACTTTTATACCCACTATTTAAAAAGTTATCCAAACTAAATATTTTGATTGAATTATAGTATAAAATAGTTTTATACTATCAATATATCAAAATTAAACTATAATATAAAACAGTTTTACATAAAAAAAATATTAAAATTAAACTATAATCATTATTATTTTGAAAGAAAAATGAATGAATTGAATTCAAGGGGGCAGTGATCACGTGCGAGTACCGGAGACACGTGCAGTGAGTTGCGTGCGAAGTCATTGTGAAGTCGTGGGAAAGGTGCTTGTGAGGATTGCGTGGGTCAGCAGTAACGCCGCTGTGGCAAGCTTTCGTTTCGGTGTGGCTCACATTTTGCGTAATATCTCCAAAATCAAATTTTCTTGTTTAAGAAGGAAGCAACGGAGTCTATATATGTAGCTAACAGGTGCAAGGGACTCGCTTTCCATCTTTAAATTAATATATATTGCTATTATAAGAAATATCTCGAGAGGATGCGTATAGAATATAGTTGTCGAATAAAATGAAGAATTCAATTTTAATATATTGATAAGATAAAAGAAATCATATTATTATTTAATCATGTTTAACTCTTTGATTTATTATTTAAAAAATCATGTAAATTGAAAAATTAAATTAAATAATTATGTAAAAAAATTTATATTATAAATGTATTAAAATTAAACTCTAAAAAATATAATAAAAAATGTATTTATTTATTAAATAATAAGAATGCCAATTCATTAAGCTCCTACGAGAACATGTCAAATCATCACCCTCTTGCTTGTGTTGATGTGGCCTTAATTATAGGGGATGGAAACTTGTATATTTTTTTATTTTTTGGTTTTTAAGTATATATATATATATATATGAACAGTTTATTTGAGGGTAAAATTAATTTTTTGAACTTAGAAATATATGTTTACGCCCTCTTTGTAAATGGTACGTTCATGGCTTAAAATTGTATTTTAATCTCGTACCAGATAAAAAAAAAGTATTTTAATCTCGTGAAAAATATAATACCCCAGTTTATTGTATCCAACCTTTTGTACGGACAAAACCTTATTATAGGAACTTTTTCTCTAGTCCTTCAAGAGGAAGGAACAAGGAAAGTAGGAAACTAGATGAATTACGGTACCATGCAGTTTAATAGGATATATTTACTACCCTACAGTTGTGAGTTCATGTCTTGGCTGTAGTTTTATATTTAGCCACATTTGAGAAACGTTGTTAAAAAAAATAAATTTTGTGGCTAAACACTAAAAATTCTCCGTCCTATTTAGTTTCAATTTTCATTCCTACTCCCACCCTTACTCTCCACCTCCTCTGTCACCACCACCATCACCCTTCTTCCCCATTCTCTAAAACCAAAATCCCCCTCTTCTCTCACAAAGCCCAGTGTCTCATCATCTAGCCACGTTGTGAAACAGTCGCGACCCGATAGTCCAGAGACCATAGGAATTTCCCTTGGAGGGAAGATGGCGCGTCTGGTGAGTTCAGGGACAACTGTTGGGTGTCTCCAGGATGAGCGAGACAAACCATGCCTTAAGGAATGTGATTAGTGTGGCAAAGTTAACGATCTTGTGGGTGAGGAAGATGGTGATGATGGTGGAGCCACAAGCGAACGAGACAAGCGGATGACGAGCATCATCATGAAGAAGTAGCAACGTCATCGTTCAAGGTTTCCAAGGTGGTGGGGAGGAGGCGTTGGATGGTGTCGAAGTCAAGGGTGGCGAGGATAAGGGAGAAAGAGGTGTCGATTCGTGGCTCGATAAAAGGGCGCCCTAATTGTTGAGTGGATGGTGGCGTCTTAGTGGGTTCTGGCAAGATGGTAGAAGAAAGTCAGCGTTGGGAGAGTGAGAGTTGCGATTTTGGCGGAGAATCCGGATGGGTTGTGAGGAGAAGGGTAGAAGAGGGTCATGTTGTCTGGGATGTTTGGGAAAACTTCTAGAAGTGATAGCTTGAAGCTTTCAAGGTGTGGAAGTGTTGCTGACAATAGTTTGATGCGTTTTTTGCGTACCAAAAACGGAGGTCTTGGGGGTTGTCATCATGTGCGGCGAGGTAGGGATAAAGTGGAGGAGTGAAACTGAGAGAGAGAGTTTAGCCATAGAACTTTTCATTTAACCACGTTTCTTAAATGTGGTTAAATGCAACTGTAGTGCAAGGCATTAACTAATAACTGCATGTGAGAATCCACCTTAATAGCAGTCTTTGGATTGGGGCCTTGATGAGTTAAACCTATCCAATGAAAATCTACATTATTCACTATTAAAATACACATTTTGGTAAGTATTCACTATTAAAATACACATTGACATTGTACCTCATGAAAAACTCATTGCCAAACTTTTATTTTACTAATAAAAAGAGTTATTATCAAAATCCACTCATTTTCACACATCAATTATTGAAATACTTCATGTAAAAAATAATATTGATGCTGTCATTTTTGGTATATCAATATAATTTTTTTTTTATTTCACGTACTTATAATTGTCCACCTGACATGACTTAATTGGGATCATCTTATTTAACACATAATTTAGGGAGTGGCTATTGCCACTAGCCACTCCTAAATATCTATCATCATTCCTATATTAATAACTTTTATTTGTTTCTATCGAAAATACCTTTTTACTTTTCTTTGTTACTTAAATTACTAAAGTTAATATTAATATTTGTTATCACTAATTATAATTTATCTAAAATTATTATTAATACTATTATTTGATTAATATTTACTTATTTTTTAAACCTTATTATTAATTTCATTTTCAAATTTTTATATAATCAATAGATTGCATAAGTACTTACAATTAAATTTTAATATAAATATTCCCTTCTTCTACCAGCATTCGAACCAGGAAGACCATGGATTTGTTCTTCAACTAGATCCTAGGAAAACTGAATAATATAAATATTTAAACTTATATATTGAGTTATTTTATTTAAAGTTTTCTTAATACTTAAACTATTTTTAATGTAGTGTAGGTAAACATATATAAATTAACGTATCAAGTAGCCTTAATTTTAAGAAAAAAACAATAATAAAAGTTAATTGATCAGACAAATCTTGTTATCACATATTTATTTAATGATTTTTAATTATATAAACTCTATATATTTAACAAAATTTGTTTCTATATATTAATATTGTAAAATAACGATAGAATATTAGCCAATAGAATTTAAAACCCATACAAATTATATGTATGTCCTATATCATAGTTTATTAAGGATGTCTTTATCACCACTTATTACTATTATCATTTTTTAGGCTCACTGTTGGTTTTTTGCCTTCTGAAGTTAATTAAATCACGATTTTGTGGGCAAAGTTTCCTGGGTCTTAGAAAATCCAATATTTTTCTTGTGAATTATGAAGCATAAAAGAGTACAAAGGGATACACCAAAGTTGAAAAGTTAGAAGACATAGAACGACATATATATAATTAAAAATTTAAAGAAAATTATACATTATTCAAAATATCATTTATATAAGCTTCATTTATGCTTTATTTTCTTACAAACTCAAAATGTTTGAATTATTTTCTTTTTATAATCTTATTTATATTGTGTTTTTTTACGTTAGAGTAAGAAAAAAGTAAATTTTAATTAAATTAAATATATATAATTTTATGTCATTGGTATGTCATAGAAGATCTTACATGGACACGTGTAACACATAGACACAATACCTAAATGGTGTGTTGTGCTTCATAGCTTGTGAACATAGATAAATATTAACCATTTTTCCCTTATTTCTCACTTGTCTATCTTTGTCATTTAGATTTTGCTACAGGTATAAATTATATATAATCTAATATTTACACAATAGTAAATTTTATTTTGGGCACTATTCTTTTTAGTGTTTTCTTTATTTTTTTTCCAAAACAATTGTCACTTTTTTTAGTTAAACACAGTATTTTACCATTGAAAATAGCGTAATTAATCACATTGAGATATAGAGTTCACAGACATGATTTTTACATTTGGTTAAGAAATTCTCTCCATACACATTATCAAAAATCAACCCCTTCACTAGATATGTTCAAAGAACCCAATTAGTTACCAACTGTGATAGGTCTATCACTTTATAATTTCAATACAACCTTAATTAGTTTATTTCAATATTATCCCTATTTGCATCAATTAATTATTATGTAATATTAAAAATACAAAAAAATACTAATATTAATTATCGTATGTGTGTGTGTGTATATATATTATAACACTATAGTTATATATTAGAAGCATAGTTTTCTGTTTAACTGGTAATCGACTTGGTAAAGGCACTTGGGTTATTGGTTACCTGGTTTAACCAGGAGGTAATTGGTAAACCAGTTAAAACAATTTATACAAAATAAAAATAAAAATTTAAATAAAATATAATAAAATGAAAACTAATTAACAATTTAACACTCTTTAAGGGATCCAAGTACAAAAATATAAATAAATAATATAAATTCCTAAATATAAATAAATAATATAAATTCCTAAATATTATTCACATTTCACAATCACGAATCACAATTGACAAGTTCAAAGCATAATTAAGAAGCAAACTCACAAAATTTTACATCGCAAACTCACAAGTCATAACAATATAAACAAAGTTACTATTTTTCTATAAGTCAGAATTAAAATTTTTTTTTTAAGGTTTTAAAAAAGGACATTATTTGCTAAAAAAACAAAAGAAAAAAAATTGACCCGTCTATTTTTTCAACTAGAGAGTCAAATTGGTTTAATTTTCAATGAGGATTTATTCAAACAATGGCTCTGTCCTTCACTATCAGTTTACTGGTTTCCTGATAACAGTCTGAATCTTATTTTTAATACATTGATTAGAAGTAATTAATTTATTTAAAAAAAATAAAAAAATTATAGAAGCAAAAATAATGAAATTTTTAAGAGAAGTTTTCTTGTCGAATATTAATAATAATATTGACTTTTAATAAAATTAGAAATATTGACAACCTATTGAGTTAATTATGGAAAAGAATAGAAAGGAGTATTTTAGGAGAGTCAAATAAATGGTGAGTGTGAGTGACAATAGATAAATATGGAGAGGCTGTATACCTTGAATTATTACGCTAATCAGATTGATGCATTTCAAATAAAATACATACCCATGCCAATAAAACAATCCAATATAATCCACCTACGATGCGCCCTCATCCACTAGTCCAATGCGTACGGACTAATATTTCCTATTCTACATTGAAATATATAGTGAACAGGGGAGGTAAAGTAATTCATTTATCTAGTAACAAGATCTATAATTCACAGTGGCTTAAGAAGATTCAACTCAGATTTAAGTGGCATAATTACACTTAAAATCAATTGGGTGTTTGTCAATTTAGCGGGATGGTTAATGAGCAGAGAGTAAAAGCAGTGAAAGCTGAAAGGAAAGCACTAGCTAGCCTCAAAAGATACATCAAACCACCTATGATTAAAGTCAGACTGGATATCACCACCCAGTACCTCTGTTATGATAATCCTGCTACGATATTCAGCTGAGACATTATCAGGACAAATGTTGATCATCATGGGAAGTTCAACGAAATGATAACTATGCTAACCAAGCCAAATTTGCATCAACCAATACAAGTGCAACAAACCACAAGGCACATATAGGTCTTCTACTATTTTGAGTAGATCTCTAAACAATGAAAAGCAGTTTGCCGACTGTGTAAACAGATATCAGTAGGATCGAAAGGCTTTACTGCAATGATGCCGTTCATGATCTCATTCATTCCTTTTTATCTTCATTGTTTCTTGCATTCACTTTTATGAATATGTCTTGTCTTCTTAATTCTTACTTTTCTCTTGTAACAACTGTTTTCATATTCACTAAGGGTATGTTTAGTTAAAGGATAAAAAATGAGAGTAAATTGTTATGAAGGGGTAAATTCTACACATACAACCCCTTCATAAAAATTCTACACATATAACCCCTTATAAAAATTTACCCTCATTTTTATTCTCCAATCAAATGTGCCCTAAAAAATTTTTGATAAGCCAAAGACTCAAGATTTCAGTGTACCTTTCTTAACTCAGTTTTCATGCATGGCTATTTTCAGCCACAGAAAAATCAAGACCAACTAAAACATTTAAGTTGGACATGTTTCTAATATGCAAATCATTTAAAACATTTCTAATGCCTTGGCTACTTATACCTGTATTCAGTTAAGATTTTACGGATTAAAAAAAGAAGATACAAAATACATTCCCATAATCTCGGACAAAAAAATGAACTACATTCTTGAAGATCCACTTCCAACTCTTGAATACAGCAAAAAAGAACTGCATGCAACCCACAAAAGTGAGAGTTAGAACCTTCATAAGCAACATCAATACCAATTAGTAGCGGGGAACTTCCTTCACGAGATTTCTTAAGAATCCACGCACTGATATCACAACCAACATTCCAATGGATAGCAAGGAAATGTACTGTGAAAAAAAAATGCCGAACAAAATTGGAAAAGAAATACATCATCCAACAATGAGAATACCACATAAGTTTTAGAATATGTGAACAACAACTGGAAAATTCACAAAAATGTAGTGTCCTATGAACCCTTGATAATAAGGCTGCATTGATTCCTATATCAAAGGACTGTATGATATACTAATTATCACAGGATAGACTGAAACAGCCTGTCATAGAAAACAGATTATCACCAAAGATGCAAGTTGAATGTATGAGAATCAGTAGAAAAGCTCAAAAGAAATTATTGTTCCGTTTGGAAAATATTAAAACAACAAAAGGTATGATAAAAAAAAAAGAATCATTGAGGAATACAATTTACCTGTTTGAAACAACACTTTGCAATGCATGCAAAGAACAATTTAATCAATGAGCCATGTTAACTACTATGAATTCGAAAAATACTTAGAAATCTAACATGCTAGAGAAAAAAACTGTCAACAATACCATGCCTACTATTATCACCGGACAGATGTCATGTGAAGTTTAGTTAATTTTCAAATATCATGAAGTGCCACTTTTGTCATATTTCCTATCCCATGGAACACATGTTGGCAGAACTCTGTCAAATCCAGCACTCCATTTAACAATTTCACAAAATGAAGTACTGTTAACAGAGAGTTGCCCACATGTGGCCTGTGGGATAGGTAATATGTCAAAAGTGGCACTTTATGATGTTATTATATGACACTGTTATCCACCACTCTATGTTATCATTCACTACAACATGTACATTCTTCACAAAGAAGTCAGTCACACTGCTTTCCATTTTTCCCTAGAGGTCAATGCCATGCCATGCCACGGTTTTCAATCATAGTTTTATAATTTATATATAACGTTTTTCAAAAAATAAATTAGGAAAATTCGGCATCGATTTGTTTGACTGTACTAAGTATGACTCTTATAGTTGTGACTATATGTAGTACGGCTTTCAAAAGGTCAATATATTGTCCAAGAATTGACACCAATTCTGAAAAAGAGAACGAAAGGAATCCAACATATCAGATCAAGTAAACCTTTGCTTGGCGAAGTTCATAGATCTTCACTTTCAATTGCTTTGAAAGCTCATAGACCTTCAGTAAACCTCTGCTTCCCATGCCTTTGATATCTTCACATTTAACAAACGAATCATTTAAAAATTGACATTAATTATTAATAACACATATATATATATAACTACAATTCAGCAAAATTTAGATTTTAAAAGTTGAAGCTTCAAATGCCCCTTTCAAGAGTAATAGAAGACTGACCTTGCTTCTTTTGGTCCTCTTGCACAGATGGAACAACTGTACCAACAATAGGTTAAATTAAAGATATAGCATTTGTCTGCAACAAGAAAGTTCGGATGGATTTTAAATCGTACGAAATAAAAAGCCAGAAGAGGATAGGCAAAAGAAATATCACACAAAAAAACAGGTTAACACCACAATGCCTTGACAAACCTCTATCTGCTTTTTCCAGACGTCCTGCTAATTAACATGTACCCTTAAGGAAAATCAAATGCAATTGTTTTTAATTAGTAACACTTTTTCCAAGATTAATCATATTAATTAATGTTAGAAAATCATGTACATCTCAATATAAGTCAACATTGGATAATTAATTCTTTTAATTGATTTGTACAAGGCAATTTTAAAGGTTTTGGCAGCAATAACTGAATAAGGCAGCTAAATTTTATGACTCTGCTGTATATTCAACCGTAAGAAAAGTCCATATTTTCAGGCTGTAAACAACATGCAAACAAGTCCGACATTTTATTTATTTACAAGCAAAGAAGTTGCCCTCACAAGCACCTGCCAATTTCTGGGCAATAGATACAACAAATTCGATCTTTCAGTGGATATAAGTGCATGAAAAAGACTTTATAATACAGGTATTTAAATTCAAACTAAACATACACCCTACCATAGTAATCACATGATTGTAAGCTCACACCCATCCTTCATTTCCAGATGTATTAGCATGCCAGACAATGCTTTGGTGGGTTTCAGAACCCGCACTTGTCTTAAGGCAGTCAAAGACCACAGCTCATTTGGGAGACTGTCCAAACGATCACATTCTTGGATGACCAGGCGCTGAAGACATGGCATTGCACCATTGGCTAATCTCCAGCTATGAACTTTCAACTCTTTCATCACAAACTCCTGTAGCTGTGGGAACCCGCCTGCAGTACAGTTAAGCCCAAATGATGCAAATCGAAATGATCCGCACAATTTCAAAATTCGGAGTTGAGTGAGGTTCCCCAGAGCATTCATCCCATCATCATTCATGCAACTAATACCTTCTAATACTAACTTCGTAAGGTTTCGAGGAAATGCAACATCGCACGTTGTAAGGTCCAAAGCATCGTAAATCTTTAACGTGCTCAGAAGTGCCAACTGCTGCAGGCTTTGTAACAGTTCTTGTGGCTTGCAACCGAAGTGCCATTCCAGGTACTCGAAGTCTGAGGGAATTGGACCTTTAAAATTCTTCAATTTGAGGCTAACTCCCAACTTATTCAAATCCCTTAATTGTTGTAGGCTTCGCAACAATTTGCACAATTTACCCTTGCGGGCTGGGGAGATTTGCAACCCCAACTTTCTTAATTTGGGGAACTTTACTTTCTCTAACAAATATGCTGTTTGTTTATTGAGTGCAATGGAAGAGATGGTTTCAAGATTCCACATAACCTCATCATCTGATTTTGAGCGGGAGTGGCCTCGCAGCATGATGGGCCCAGGTGTATACACATGCTGTAGTTGTTTGAGCTTCCATATTCCACTGGGGAAAGAAATCAAGATAACCAATTTATAGGGCCCTGCTATGTCTAACGTTTGTAGATTCGGAAGTGTGCATATGGAATCCGGAACGAATCTAATATATTGCGAGTGTATTCTTAAGTATCTTAGATGGATAAGCAACCCCAAGTTGGAAGGAATCCTTATGTCTTGGTTGTTCCCAAGATCTAATACCCGAACCAATTTGAAGCACTTGAAAAGCCATTTCCACTGGTTGGGGTAAAATAGTACCACGGATCAAAGCATAACAAAGAACGGACACATGAATGATCATTATTGTTTGAATAAACATAGCGATGCATGCTGCAGTGGACAGACAACCTACGAGGTCTTGCTTTGACCCGAATGTTATAATCCGTGCAAACTTCAAAAACTTTGTCCCCTTTGCTCTCAGATATGCAGAGATCTCGAAGAAGGTCGTGGATGCGACAAGTTTTTACGCCTCCCCTATACTCTTCACTTGCGCTACTTGGACCAAACTGCGATCAATGAGTTCATACAAGTAGTCTTCAGCAACATCCTCTGGATATCTGGTTCCAGTTTGATGTATAAATCCCTCAGCAATCCATCGCTGTAGCAATGGCCTAACAGGTATCTCAGAGTCTTCAGGGAAGATCCCAAGATACAGAAAGCATGGCTTTAGTCTTCTAGGCAAGTTGTCATAGCTGAGTTTTAGTACAATATCCTTGACCTGGGTCTCATCCTGAGTAAGATACCAATTGACATGTCCCACCACTTTGGACCATTCCCTATGTGATTTCTCCTTATTTGCTAGAAGCCCTGCCAAAACAATAATGGAGAGTGGCAAACCGCGACACCTTTTGACTATTTGTTTGCCTAAAACCTCTAGATCAGAAGGGCACTCTTCTCCCCAAAACACTCTTTTTGAGAAGAGTTCCCAACTTTCTTCATCATTGAGAAATTGAAGATTGTAAGAAAAATCTTCTTGACATGTACGGGAAGCTACCTCTTTTGAACGACTAGTAATCAGTATTTTGCTGCCCTTGTTGTCATATGGAAAAGCATCTTGTACCTCATCCCAATCTTGAGTTTTCCACAAGTCATCAAGAACTAGCAGATACCTTTTCGTCTTCATGCTCTCCCGCACTATTTCCTTCAGCTCATCCTCATTCAAGCTGGAAAGGTCTCGTGGTTCCTCTCTGCCCTTCTGTTTCTTACTCTTCATTTTGCTTCTACGTTCATATTGAAGGTTCGGCCCCAAGCACTTGAGAAGGCCAAGCAAAAGCTCCTTAACTCTACATTCGTTTGAAACGTAAACCCATAAACGGAGATCGAAATATTCCTTCACCTCATTGCTGTTATAGACCTTTCGAGCAAGGGTGGTCTTGCCCAACCCACCCATACCAATGATGGAGACAACATTACTCCTTGAATCCTCCTCCATTAGCCGCTTGATGACTTCCTTGGAGTCGCGAACAAAACCAACCACATCGTCTTCCTCCACGTTCCTTCTACGCTTGTGCAACAACTGCGCCCTCTCTTCCCCTTCTCTTGTTGAACTGGATTCACTTTCTTGCTGGAAGAAATCGTAATTGTTCTTGTTGTTACGTATATCAATGACAGTGGCTTTTATGTTGTCTATTTTCTGAGCCACGTCACGACGCAACTTTACGTTGTCAAAAACATGGAGCATTCTCCCTAGCATGGATCTCCGCTTGTGCATGGTCATGTTGGTAACGAAAGCGTCGATGACATCCTCAGCTTCGTGGGCTACATCTCTGATTTGGTTGACAACAACTTGGTCCGTGTCTTTCTTGTTCTTCTTCCCTTCGGAGGTTTTAAGGAAGGCATCTATCATTTGGAGCTCATTGTGGAGGGATCTAACTCTTTCCTCCACGCCATACAGCAGGTTGGCTTCGCGTGACAGCAGTTGGGACAAGTTTTCTAGAAGGAAGGAAACCGCACAATCAGCCATTAGAGGGATGTGCGCGTGTAAGCAGAAAAATTTTGTGCTTAGAAACTGAACTGATATATAGTTGATGAAGGGAAACTGATGGTTGGTGTTTGGTGTGGAGTGAGTGATTAAATTAATAATCTCCTCCCTTTAAATATCTGACATGGTTAGATTGGAACTGGAAGGGGCATAGTTTCAGTTTGAAAATATGAAATGCAGAAATGATATGGGAAGTGGTAAACAGGGCGCTCAACAGTTCAAGGAAGACTTAGTCAAGACTCAACAGTGAAGTTCAGTTGCATCTTGTGGCCAGGTGCATAATTGCATCTTCCACTAAGCAATAATGTAGTTTGTCTTTTTCTCATTGACCCCGTGCCAACGATAGTGTGCAATAATTTTTGAGTCGTGATGTTTAAACTTTGCCAAAAAACAAAAAAAGTGGAACATTCTCTTTAAAGCTAAGAAGTAGGACACATCTACTTAGTGCTTAGAAACTGAAGTGATATATAGTTGATGAAAGGGAAATTGATCGATGGTTGGTGTTTGGTGAGGAGTGATTAGATAAATAATCTCCTCTGTTTAGATATCTGAGACGGCTAGATTCGAACTGAAAGGGTCATAGTTTCAGCTTGAAAATATGAAATACAGAAATGATATGGGAAGTGGTAAGGCTTGCGCTCATCAATAGTTGACGAAGACTTTTTCTGATGCGATTTATTTACACTGTCTACACTTTGTCTCTTTAATTTGACTTATTCAAAGTTTATGTTTTCCTTTCCTTTGACCGTGCAACAATGCAATTTGTCTTTTGCTTATTGGCCCGCTTTAACGCGTTTAGGTGCATTATTGCACCTTCCACTAAGATGCTGAGATGCACTTTCCACTTGTTGGTGGTGGAATATTCTAAGATGCATTAAGCTTTTAATTTAATGACGGTGCATTACCTGGTTGGTTAAGGGTAAAGCTTGCGCGCGTAGAGACGTGATTTCAATATACTAACAGATTAATTTAAGGTGCTCCTTATGATTCAAGCTAGCTTCGTATGATGTGGATGCCGACATCAGAATTGCCATGAGTTTCGAGGGCGTGGAAATTGAGGTCGGAGGTAGATGTGGGGTGTAAATGGACCGTGCTTATAATTACGAGAAATGATAGGGGAACAACTGGTTGCGACAACTTTTACACATCCACCGCTAAAAGACAAAAAGTGTATAGTAAGGAAAAGATGGTACACAGTGGGAGAAAAAATAACTGAAGCTTGCTAGAGTCCTCCCTTACTTCCCATCATCTCTGAAACGTGGTTTCCTTATCTCAAATTTAGTTTCATTTTCACTTTCCCTCTCAAACTCACTCTCTCTGCTTCTCTCTCTTCTCACCTTTCTCCTACACCATATGACACAGTGGAGCTTGTAGCTTAGGATGGGTTTCTTGTGGTGGCTGGATGGTGATGGCCTAAGCGATGGTCAAGAGAGACGAATAGTGCGATTGTGACATGGTCGATGGCTGTCCCTTAACTCACGACGTCATTTCATCGTCTCCTAATACCCTTAGATGAAGGATCTCTTTGCCTGAGTCGTGACCAAAACAAGCCGCTTGATCACACTACTTTCTTAAAGGTCCCTCCTTTCTCTTTCTCCTTTCTAAATCTCACCCTAACTTAGTCATTTGCTCAATCTCATATCAAAATTTACAGTTTCTAATGAAATGTTGTTCTTTTTTTATGAAAATTTTTTTTTATCATGCATCACTTGTTTTGATGCAATTCTATTAATTTATCGACAATGTAGTCTCAGGTCTTAGATTTGAACTTTCTGGAGTGTCCATGCTCATTCTCAAAGTCATTCAATTTCATATCTTGTAGCCCCTTTTTTGTTGTTACAATTATCAATGTTACAATATATTGGAGGAAAATGGTTTTGATGTAGTTAAACACAGTTAATCCAAGGTGCAAATGTGCAATCCTTCTAATTGGTTATTGCTATAGGTTTAGGATTGTAACTAATTTGTTAACATGAAGTCTATAATTCTTGTAAAGTTGTAATGAAGGATCTTTTTATTAAAGAATAAAAGGATTTTGAATTTGTTACTTTCTAAAAAAGAACACAGGTTATCTTGGCATGTAGAAGAAAATGATCCATTGATTTTGCACTAGTTTCTACTAGATCCTATTTCATCCTACCATAATTGTTATGTCCTCCTCAAATTGTCAATTTTGTAAAACAAAATCTACATAACGAGGAGAACGATTGTGAGGAAAAAAATATCTATATAAAATGAAAAGAAATAGACTTTACTTATGAAATTTCACTGAAGATATTGTGTCATGAATTTATATTTGCTTTAAATATTTGAAGGTATTGATCTTTGCTCCAATTTGTTTGGTCACATGGCAGGTGGGGCTAGTAGTGATATCAAGGATGTAAGTAGACTTGAAGGTAAGTATTTAAACTATCATTTTGCCATTTAAAATCTTAAGCTTCTGAAGCACTTTACTTGTAGGGCAACATATACATTGTTCATATGTAGCATAAGTCCTGAGTTATTTGATATCTTATTCTTATTTCCTCTAAATAGGCTCTTGAGCCTCTTATTATTTTCCAAAGCATATGTGCAAAAATAGACTACTAGAATTCTAGGCTACTTGTACTGATTGTGCCCTTACGCTAGTTGCAAAATATGCCTTGTTGATATGCTTGATGTGTGCTTAATTTAGGTGACATGGCCTCTAAGATTCTCTTTGTGCCTCTGCAATAATATTAATATAAAGAATCAATTCTATGAGAATGGTCACTTTGTTTGAATTTGCAAAATTAAACTTGTATAAATGCAATCCTAAATAACCACTTGCCCATTAAATTTTCTCACATGGAGTAATAATGTAATATGAAATGCCTTAGAGACACAATGTAGGTAATTGACTGTTCTTCACCCAACACAAATATACGCATGCATGTAGCCTAGAAAATGAACTCTATTGATTCTGGGCCAATCTCTAAAAAACCAAATTGTAACTTTTTTTTCCAGAGGAATGGTGGTTCTAGATTGAAGCATCCATCATGGTATTCAACAGGAGATGTTTGCCTTGGTCAAAGAGATACTCTCGACTAGACTTTTGATATTGAACCATTGGTAGCATTTGCAAAGTTCAAACAGCTGATATAAATTGAGAACATATTATGGAAAGAAATTAGGATAAAAGATTGATAAACAAGAATGGACCAGTGAAGATGCCTTTTACATTGCTTATCCCAACATGTCAGATTATTCTAGGGAGGGCGCACTCACTGGAAGGGAATTCCAAACAGCATTTCTATTTAAAACCGTCTCTTGGGCTCATTCTCTCATTGAGTTAATAACTATTTGGTTATCAAGCTAAAGATGATTGATTGATAAACTGGGTTTTGATTGCAAATTTACTTCTAGAGAGCAGGAATGTTTTTGCTTCCTTATTTTTACTTTAAGTGGGACAAAAGTTTGAGTTTTCTAGAAAATTAATTGCTTGTGGTCTCCAACATAATTAAATATCATTCTTTTTATATAGCCGAATTTGATATATGATGTGGTTCTCACAATTATTTGTTAGCTTTTTTTTATGAGAATTTCATTTTTGATAAGATATTAATATTTTATTTAATATCAATTAAGAAAAGGATGGTCCAAAACAAGACCATGGGATAGAAGAGAGAAATTTGTGTGTCATAGGAAGTAATAACTATTTGGTATATATTTCAGTTTTAAATTAAAAATTGGGAGTATATGAACTCTCTTTTCATTAAACTTGTATAAATTTAGATAACTCTAATAAATTGACAAACTCTCGATTCAACTCCTGATTTTATGAGTTTAAGTTTACATTTTGTTTTGAAGATTGTAAGTGATTAACCAAAATTTGGATAAAAGAAATGCTGGTAAGAAATACACTTTGGCTAATAAGTTATTCTGAAAATGCTAATAAGTTTCGTGTTATGTTGACAAGTAGTTCATTTTCTAATACGAATTTGAACTTTTCATATAAATGCATAGTAGTCCCATGTAAAAGTGTTCTGATGCATTTTAGAGTGCATTATTACTTCCTTGTGGAAAAGTAAATGTTTTTAAGTTAAAAAATAATTAAAAGAGTTTTTGAAACAAATGTATACCAGGATTAATTAATTACACATAGTATCAGTAATGCAAATACAAATATTTAGAAAGAAACAGAATGATTTTGCCAAGCATGTTTAACCATGTCAGAGTGTACTTCAGGACCTTTTCAAACAAATTTACATGTTCAGGAGGTCATTTATACGCTATATAGCTGTGTTAAAATGACAATTAAGAATTCCATTTTTGCATATAAGCCTTCAAACTTATGCATATAAGTTTTGCTCACAGCTATAAGTTTGTCTGAAAAGGTCCTGAAGTGCACTCTGACATTATTAAACATGCCTGTACATAGATTTACTGTTCACTCACATTCTTAGGGAAACTCTTTGTTGACCTGGCAAACTTATAGGCTTTGAGAAAAACTTATATGCATAAGTTTAAAGACTTATATGCAGAAATAAAATTCTTAACCATTTTGAGTTATATAGCATGTGAAATGATCTCCCCATGGGTTTAAGCTTGTGAGTTTGCTTCACGCTTATAAGTTTGCTGCATCTCAGCCAAGAGCTTTTCAAAGCATGTGAATGGATAGTAAATCCATGTACAAATGTATTGAAGCATGTCAAAGTTCACTACTGTACCTATTCTTTACCTACACTTACATTCTTGGGGGAAGCTCTTTGCTAGCCTAGAGCAAACTTATAGGTTGAGTAATACTTATATGCAAATGTTTAAAGACTTATATGTAAAAATGGAATTCTTAACTGTCATTTCTCATAGTCGTATAGCGTGTGAAATAACCTTGGACCTGTAAATTTGTCTAAAAGGTATTGAAGTGCACTCTGACATGGTTAAACATGCTTGCACATGGATTTATTGTACACTCACATTTTTGGAAAGCTTTTTGCTGACTAGCGGCAAACTTATAGGCTGAGCAAAACTTATATGTATAATTCTAAAGACTTATATGCAAAATAGGAATTCTTAACTAACATTTTAACAAGTTGTATAATGTGAAATGACCTCCTGAGCATGTAAATTTGTTTGAAAAGGTACAAACCCTGGGAGGTCATTTCACACACTATACAATTATAAGTAAGACACTTTGTTAAGCAATTGTTCACAAAATATTGATAAATTTCGTGTTATGCTTGTAAGTGGTTCAATTTCTAATTAGGACATTTATTTTGTAAATATATTGTAATCACATATAGTAGTGTGTTTCAAAATGCATTAGTACTTTCTTGTACACTTTATACTACTAACAAATTAAAGTCCTTTTCTATGATTAATAGATTTTATCACAAGGAAGTATTAATACACTCTAAAATGCTCTAGCACACTTTTACATGGGAGTACTATGCATTTACATTAAAAGGAATGGTTCTTATTAGAAAATGAACCACTTACCAGCATAACACGAAACTTATTAGCATTTTTAGAAGAACTTATCAACCAAAGTGTATTTTTCCTGGCATTACTTTTATGCAAAATTTGGTTAATCACTTGCAAATTTCTTGAAAACAAAATGTAAATTTAAACTCCTAAAATTAATAGTAGAATCGAGAGTTTGCCAATTTATCATAGTTATCCAAATTCGTACAAATTCAATTAAAAGAGAGTTCGTATACTCTCAATTTTCAATTTAAAACTGAAATATATACCAAATAATTCTTACTTCCTATGACACGCAAATTTCTCTCTTCTATCCCATGTTCTTGTTTTGAACCATCCTTTTCTTAATCGATATTAAATAAAATATTGATATCTTATCAAAAATAAAATTCTCATAAAAAAAAGCTAACAAATAATTGTGAGAACCACGTCATATATCAAACTCGGCTATATAGAAAGAATGATATCGTTGATGGAGGGCACAAGCAATTAATTTTCTAGAAAACACAATTTTTTGTCCCACTTAAAGTAAAATTAAGAAAAGCAAAAACATTACTACTCCCTAAAATAAAATCGCAGCTAAAAGATCACAACATTGATCCCCATAAAAACCATCCATAGTTTATATATATAAGTCATCGCCAAGTATTGTATACAAGTAAATACAATCATCCAAAAATTGAAAAAAAAATCTTTACTCAAGTTGTTCAAGATTCTGCTAGCAAATTATTTGCTAGATAAGTGAGGCAATTGCACTGCAATCCATACTACAAACTTTCTTGTAAATTGCCCTAAGCTTCTTCTCTAAAGCAGCATGAAAGTTGGCCATGAGTTTGAGCAGCAAGATGAAAATTGGTCATGAGTTTGCGCACGATGAAAGTTGGTCATGAGTTTGGCACAATCACTACACCATTAGAAAAATAAATAAGTCATTGCATTATGCATATAGCAATTTGTTGACCCTTTTTATGGAATACTCAACTACAATATTAATATTACCTTAAATGTAAGCAAAATGACCAAAAAAATTACAAAATAAGCAAGTCTTGATAATTTTACAATAACGCATATAGAAAGTCAAGTTCCATAATACTAAGATTAAACTAAGAAAAAAGCTACCAAGAATAAGCTAAGCATTTGATTGTCCACCATGTCCACCTTGATTCAAAGTCTAAAATTTGAACAGAAAAATTTGAAAAAGAAAAACTTGTAAATGAAGTATCCAAAGAACTAGAAAAAGAAGAAGCAAAATGACCAAAAGAAAAGCAACAAGAGCAATTTTCAGCTGGGATGTTGTCACCTGAAAATGTTAATCCAATAGGAGATTAGAGAACAATCTTGTTATAAAAATGCTTTTACGTAATGAAGGTTTTTGGAACCAACATAAAAAATCTTGAAATTAAAAAAAAAACTTAATTAGTAAAGAGACTACAAGGGAAGAACACCTATCCAAAAGCAAGAGCTAAGTACCCATAACCCAAAAGCCTTCACTAATTATAGCTGCAGCTTGGCCTTCAAAACATCAAGCGATATTCCCAAAGGACCAATACATGAACATCCAACAAGTTAATATAACACAACCTTAGCCTAACAAATGGCACTTGAGATAACAAAAATTGAAGAAGATAACCAAAGTTATAGCCAAAATCCACTCATATAATAGCATACTTTACCATCTACACTTTGATGACTTTTAAGAAGCCTAGAGTATTTCCATCAAATCTCAACCATGAAAGTTAAGCAATAGTATTCAATATATAAAAATTGAGAAATATGGGATTCCCAAATAAAATTAATACGCTATTGACTTGATATAGTTTAACCAGTGATATTTCATCTTCAATTGCAAGCGATGTAATATCTGGCAATAAAAAATGCTAAGAATAAAAGTATAATTCCAATCTTAACATTCAAGTTCTAATTCAAATATTATGCATGAAAAAGTAATTAGGTGAGGTAAAATAAGGTGGCACAATGTATGGTAGCTACAAGGAGAGGAATGGGTATGTCCAAATTAATGATAATTTTATGCATAAAGAAGATTTTATGATGGGCAGTTTTGAACTTTTACATGCTAATAGTAATAGAGGTTTCATAATGCAGATTATCATTGTCTAGTAGTCTAAATTCATGTAAAATCATTGTCAATTAGTCTAATTTTTCTATTCAGCTTCATTTTTAACAGTCCTGGGCATACTTATTGTTTGAATTTTCTGATGAATCCATTTTCGAACTCCTAAAATAGTAGTCGCTAATATCATTCATCCACGCCTTATTGCCATACAAATAAGTTCAACAAAAAAAGGCTAAGGAGCAAACATTTTACTCATGAAAAGTACTTGTCATCATTATCTTCATTGCCAAAAGTAGAACCTGGATTTTGTGACTAAAGTTCATATCAATGTGCACCCTATGATTAAGTGGGCAAGCAAGGTTTATGATGCACACTTCCTAAAAGACTCTGGAGAAAACATTGGTACACATTATCATCTTTAAATGCATCCAGGCATCAAAAAGTGAAATGACATACCTCAGCAAAGCAACATGCTAAAAGATGAGTGGTAAAGCAAATGATCTTAGTTCCCTTTAACACTATATGTTGTGTAGGCTTTGTTTTCTGAATAGAGTATCACACTCAACATGAGAAAAAAAAAAGTTAGTAATACACAAATAACTAGAACTAGTATTAGGCTAACATGGATAAGGCAGAAGTTATCAACCCTGAGTAAGAACAATGAGAAAAATGTAGGCATTGTATCATGTTACAAGATACACATTTTTTTTTCTAATTTCATTCAAAGGTCACCTAAACAAATATACCGAGGAGCAAAAGTATAGAATTAGATTACATCAAAGCACTGTAAGTGTAGTTATAGTTCTACTACTATTCTCATTTTTATGTTAAATCAAAATTTAGCCAACAAAAAAGACAATACATGGTTTGGCAAGTAAGCACTTAGATGCTAATCTTCCAAGGCACACAACATCAAGTGATTTTTCCCTATTCATATCAAAACGAAACCAAATCCCTACCCTAACCTTATCATTACAAATTATGACATGTCCACTTGTTTGAGCACAAATGTGCATAAAGGAGCCTATAAGTTTCTATACATTGAAATAAGCCTTTTAGCGAATGGCACCTCTAATTTGTTGGTTTCTTTGTTCCCTTTCCAAAAACATCTTTTTCCCAAATTTTTTTTTTCTAATTAGCTCAACCTAAATTTTGTTCAGGTAAGCAAATAAATTGAATTGGAGTGATGTGAGAAAGCCCTTATAGAGAAATCACGACACACAATAGCACAACCCGAAAGACGTGACACGTTGAGTGGCATCATTGTCATTTGTCACACTTTGGCATCATTTCAAATATTCCTGCAAACCCCCAATAAAAGAAGACAATTTTTTTTCTGAATTATCCTAAATTGAAAATAGAACAACAATTTTTTTCAAAAAAAAAAAAAACAGTACAAAAAGGATGATATTGATTAGGTTGGAAGAAGAAACCTGAATGGATTACCAAATAGCGTAACTTAGGAGCGAATGACCATGGTGCCGTGAACGGACCACAATCGGCGGCTTTGGCAATAACGTTGAGGTACCGAGTAGTCAAGATCTATGACCTTAGCGTGATGACTCGCTCACTCCTCGTTCTTCGAGTTATGGGCCAGTCCAGCTTGGGTTTAGCGCCGGACAACGAAGCTGGAGCTGGGAGAGAGCTAGCAGAGGAAGTTGGATGGCGCCAACATAGGATGGGTAGAAAAGGGAGACCCTGAATGGGTTTCATCATTTTTTCCTAAGGAGGGTGAGAGAGTAATGAGAGAGGGTTTCCTTGGTTTTCTAGTTGAGTTGAGACAAGGGAGATAGGGTGAGAGCGTGAGTTGAAAGCTAAGGATGAGTGAGGAATGAAGTGTTTTGAGCTAGAGAGGATCTATTGTGTACTTTGTCTTTTTGTCCCTATAGTAGTCAATACGTATGGTTTCTTCAAAGTTTTGTCCTTATCTCCTCAAATACATACAATGTAAATAAGTTGTGCACAATTGTTGTGCACGAACAGCCCTATAATTATCCACATGACACATCTTAAAGGGACCGCATCATCTTATTTCGCACATAATTTGAGGAGCCACTCTTAAATGTCTACCACCACTCTTATATCAATGATTTTTATTTATTTCTATCGAAAATACCTTTTTACTTTTCTTTATTACTTAAATTACTAAATTTAATATTACTTTTTGTTATCAATAATTATAATTTATCTAAACTTATTATTAATACTATTATTTGATTAATATTTACTTAATTTTGAAACTTTATTATTAATTTCATTTTCAAATTTTTATGTAATCAATAGATTGCGTAAGTACTTACAATTAAATTTTAATATAAATATTCGCTTCTTCTACCAGCATTTAACCAGGAAGACCATGGATCTGTTCTTCAACTAGATCCTAGGAAAATTGAATAATATAAATATTTAAACTTATATATTGAGTTATTTTATTTAAAGTTTTCTTAATACTTAAACTATTTTTAATGTAGTGTAGGTAAACATATCTAAATTAATGTATCAAGTAGCCTTAATTTTTAAGAAAAAAACAATAATAAAAGTTAATTGATCAGACAAATCTTATTATCACATATTTATTTAATAATTTTTAATTATATAAACTCTACATATTTAACAAAATTTGTTTCTATATATTAATATTATAAAATAACAGTATAATATTAGCCAATAGAAAGTAAAACTGATACAAATTATATATATGTCCTATATTGTAGTTTATTAAGTATGTCTTTATCACCGCTTATTACTATTATCATTTTTTAGGCTCACTATTGGTATTTTTGCCTACTATGAGTTAATTAAAATCACGATTTTGTGGACAAAGTTTATTGAATCTTAGAAAATCCAACATTTTTCTTGTGAATTATGAAGCATAGACACGCAGGACATAGATACAAGGGACACACTAAAGTTGAAAGTTAGAAGACATAACATTAACATATATATATAACTAAAAATTTACAGAAAATTATACATTATTCAAAATATCATTTATATAAGCTTCATTTATGTTTTATTTTCTTACAAACTCAAAATGTTTGAATTATTTCCTTTTTATAACCTTATTTATATTGGGTTTTTTTACGTTAGAGTAAGAAAAAAGTAAATTTTAAATTAAATATATATAAATTTGTGTCATTAGTGTATCATAAAAGATTTTACATGGACATATGTCCATATAGACACATCACCTAAATAGTGTATCCTTGCTTCATAGCTTGCGAACATAGATAATTATTAACCATTTTTCCCTTATTTTCTCACTTTCTATCTTTGTCATTTAGATTTTGCTACTCTATAAATTATATATAATCCAATGTTTACACATCGAAAACAATAAATTTTTTTTTGGGCACTATTCTTTTTAGTGTTTTCTTTATTTTTTTTCCAAAACAATTGTCACTCTTTTTAGTTAAACGTAGGTAGTTACCGTTGAAAATAGTGTAATTAATCGCATTGAGATGTAGAGCTCACAGACGTGAGTTTTACATTCTGCTGAGAAATCCTTTCCATACACATAATCAAAAATCAACCCCTTGACTAGATATGTTTAAAGAGCCCAGCTACCAACTGTGATAGATCTATCACTTTATAATTTCAATACAATATTAATTAATTCATTTTAATATTAACCCTATTTGCATCAATTAATTATTATGTACTATTAAAATATGAAAAAATACTAATATTTGATGACATATTGTCACGTGAATTATCGTGTGTGTATATATAGTAGAATCATATTTTCAGACTTAAACAATTTCAACTCTTTAAGCACTGTATTGGTTCAACCAGTGGATCATTGGTTAAACCTGTTAAACGGATTTATACAAAAAATATACAAAAATTTAAATAAAATATAATAAAATAATAACTAATTAACAATTTGACACTCTTTAAGGGGTTCAAATACAAAAACATAAATAAATAACATAAACTCTTAAATATTGTTCAAATTTTACAATCACGAATCACAATTGATAAGTTCAAAACATAATTACACAAGCAAACTCATAAAGTTTTACATCACAAACTCACAAGTCATGACAATACAAACAAAATTACTGCATTATTCTATAAGTCAATTAGAATTTTTTTTAAGATTTTAAAAAAGACATTATTTAGCAAAAAAACAAAAAAGAAAAAAAATTGACCTGTCAAATCCAATCCAACATGCTAAGTCAAACCAAGTTTATTCAAATTTCATTCAAATAGTGGCTTTAACCAGCATTCACTTTTCCAGGAATCCTCTGAAGCCAATTTTTAATATATTGATTGGAAGTAATTAATTTGTTTTTAAAAAAAAAATTATAGAAGCAAAAATAATGAAATTTTTTAAAGAAGTTTTCTTTTAGAATGTTAATAATAATATTGGCTTTTGATAAAATTAGAAGTATTGACAACCCATTGAGTTAATTATGAGAAAGAATAGAAAGGAGCATTTTAGGAGAGTTAAATAAATGATGGGTGAGTGGGAGTGATAATAGATAAATATGGAGAGGCTATATAACTTGAATTATTACGCTAATCAGATTGGTGCATTTCAAATAAAATACATACCCATGCCAATAACACAATCCAATATAATCCACCTATGATGCGCCCTCATGCACTAGTCCAATGCGTACGGACTAATATTTCCTATTCTACATTGAAATACATAGTGAACAGGGGAGGTAAAGCAATTCATTTATCTGGTAACAAGATCTATAATTCACAGTGGCTTAAGAAGATTCAACTCAGATTTAAGTGGCATAATCGCACTTAAAATCAATTGGGTGTTTGTCAATTTAGCGAGATGGTTAATTTGCAGAGAGTAAAAGCAGTGAAAGCTGAAAGGAATGCACAAGCTAGCCACAAAAAATACATCAAACCACCTATGATTAAAGTCAGACTGGATATCACCACCCAATACCTCTGTTATGATAATCCTGCCACGAGATTCAGCTGAGACATTATCAGGACAAATGTTGATCATCATGGGAAGTTCAACGAAATGATAACTATGCTAACCAAGCCAAATTTGCATCAACCAATACAAGGGCAACAAACCACAAGGCACATATAGGTCTTCTACTATTTTGAGTAGATCTCTAAACAATGAAAAGCAGTATGCTGACTGTGTGAATAGATATCAGTAGGATCGAAAGCCTTTACTACAATGATGCTGTTCATTATCTCATTCATTCCTTTTTATCTTCATTGTTTCTTGCATTCACTTTTATGAAGATGTCTTGTCTTCTTAATTCTTACTTTCTCTTGTAACAACTGTTTTCATATTCCCTAAGGATATGTTTGGTTAGGGGATAAAAAATGAGGCTAGATTTTTATGAAGGGTTATATGTGTAAAATTACACATGAATCTTATTTATGAAAAATTTATCCTAATTTGTACTCTCCAACTAAACGTACCCTAAAAAATTTTTGATAAGCCAAAGACTCAAGATTTCAGTGTACCTTTCTTAACTCAGTATTCATGCATGGCTATTTTCAGCCACAGAAAAATCAAGACAAACTAAAACATTGAAGTTGGACATGTTTCTAATATGCAAATCATTTAAAACATTTCTAATGCCTTGGCTACTTATACCTGTATTCAGTTGGTAAGATTTTACGGATTGAAAAAATAGAAGATACAAAATGCAATCCCATAATCCCATGATCTCGGACAAAAAAATGAACTACATTCTTGAAGATCCAATTCCAACTCTTGAAAACAGCAAAAAAGAACTGCATGCAACCCAAAAAAGTGAGAGTTAGAACCTTTATAAGCAACATCAATACCAAGTAGTAGAATCTACACACTGCTATCACAACACATTCCAATGAATAGCAAGGAAATGTACTGTGAAAAAAAAAATGCCGAACAAAATTGGAAAAGAAATACGTCATCCAACAGTGAGAATACCATGTTCTAGAATATGTGAACAACAATTGGAAAATTCACAAAAATATAATATCCTATAAACCCTTGATAATAAGGCTGCATTGATTCCTATATCAAAGAACTGTTGATATACTAATTTACCTTGTCACAGGATAAACTGAACCAGCCTGTCATAGAAAACAGACTATCACCAAAGATGCAAGTTGAATGTATGAGAATCAGTAGAAAAGCTCAAAAGAAATTGTTCCGTTTGGAAAATATTAAAACAACAAAAGGTATGATCAAAATAATCATTGAGGAATACAATTTACCTGTTTGAAACAACACTTTGCAATGCATGCAAAGAACAATTTAATCAATTAGCCATGTTAACTACTATGAATTCGAAAGATACTTAGAAATCTAACATGCTAGAGAAAAAAACTGTCAACAATACCATGCCTACTATTATCACCAGACAGATGTCACCAACCCTTATAGATGTGAAGTTTAGTTAATTTTCAAATATCATGAAGTGCCACTTTTGTCATATTTCCTATCCCATAGAACACATGTTGGCAGAACTCTGTCAAATCCAGCACTCCATTTAACAATTTCACAAAATGAAGTGCTGTTAACAGAGAGTTGCCCACATGTGGCCTGTGGGATAGGTAATATGTCAAAAGTGGCACTTTATGATGTTATTATATGACACTATTATCCACCACTCTATGTTATCATTCACTACAACATGTACATTCTTCACAAAGAAGTCAGTCACACTGCTTTCCATTTTTCCCTAGAGGTCAATGCCATGCCATGCCATGGTTTTCAATCATAGTTTTATAATTTATATATAACGTTTTTCAAAAAATAAATTAGGAAAATTCTGCTTCGATTTGTTTGACTGTACTAAGTATGACTCTTATAGTTGTGACTATATGTAGTACGGCTTTCAAAAGGTCAATATATTGTCCAAGAATTGACACCAATTCTAAAAAAGAGAATGAAAGGAATCCAACATGTCAGATCAAGTAAACCTTTGCTTGGCGAAGCTCATAGATCTTCACTTTCAATTGCTTTGAAAGCTCATAGACCTTCAGTAAACCTCTGCTTCCCATGCCTTTGATATCTTCACATTTAACAAAAGAATCATTTAAAAATTGACATTAATCATTAATAATATATATATATATATATATATATACAGCAAAATTTAGATTTTAGAAGTTGAAGCTTCAAATGCCCCTTTCAAGAGTAATAGAAGACTGACCTTGCTCCTTTTGGTCCTCTTGCACAGATGGAACAACTGTACCAACAATAGGTTAAATTAAAGATATAGCATTTGTCTGCAACAAGAAAGTTCGGATGGATTTTAAATCGTACGAAATGAAAAGCCAGAAGAGGATAGGCAAAAGAAATATCACACAAAAAACAGGTTAACACCACAATGCCTTGACACACCTCTATCTGCTTTTTCCAGACGTCCTGCTAATTAACATGTACCCTTAAGGAAAATCAAATGCTATTGTTTTTAGTAACACTTTTTCCAAGATTAATCAGATTAATTAATATTAGAAAATCATGTACATCTCAATATAAGTCAACATTGGATAATTAATTCTTTTAATTGATTTGTACAAGGCAATTTTAAAGGTTTTGGCAGCAATAACTGAATAAGGGAGCTAAATTTTATGACTCTGCTGTATATTCAACCGTAAGAGAAGTCCATATTTTCAGGCTGTAAACAACATGCAAACAAGTCGGACATTTTAGCTATTTACAAGCAAAGAAGTTGGCCTCACAAGCACCTGCCAATTTCTGGGCAATAGATACAACAAATTCGATCTTTCAGTGGATATAAGTGCATGAAAGACTTTATAATACAGATATTTAAATTCAAACTAAACATACACCCAACCATAGTAATCACATGATTGTGAGCTCACACCCATCCTTCATTTCCAGATGTATTAGCATGCCAGACAATGCTTCGGTAGGTTTCAGAACCCGCACTTGTCTTAAGGCAGTCAAAGACCACAGCTCATTTGGGAGACTGTCCAAACAATCACATTCTTGGATGACCAGGCTCTGAAGACGTGGCATTGCACCACTGGCTAATCTCCAGCTATGAACTTTCAACTCTCTCATCACAAACTCCTGTAGCTGTGGGAACCCGCCTGCAATACAGTTAAGCCCAAATGATGCAAATCGAAATGATCCGCACAATTTCAAAATTCGGAGTTGAGTGAGGTTCCCTAGAGCATTCATCCCATCATCATTCATGCAACTAATACCTTCTAATACTAACTTCGTAAGGTTTCAAGGAAATGCAACCAAAGCATCGTAAATCTTTAACGTGCTCAGAAGTGCCAACTGCTGCAGGCTTTGTAACAGTTCTTGTGGCTTGCAACCGAAGTGCCATTCCAGGTACTCGAAGTCTGAGGGAATTGGACCTTTAAAATTCTTCACTTTGAGGCTAACTCCCAACTTATTCAAATCCCTTAATTGTTGTAGGCTTGGCAACAATTTGCACAATTTACCCTTGCGGGCTGGGGAGATTTGCAACCCCAACTTTCTTAATTTGGGGAACTTTACTTTCTGCTGTTTGTTTATTGAGTGCAATGGAAGAGATCGTTTCAAGATTCCACAAAATATCTGGGTTCAAATTGCAAGAAAAAATAAACAGTAGGGATTAAACTAAAATTTGACAAACTCTAAGTGACGTGGCAACTAAATTAACACATGTCACACTTACAGTGGTGCCAACTAATAAGGGTATCTAAACTCTTTCAATTCCCAAGATACCATAGCAATCAACTAATTAAATTTGTACATAACTTGCATAAAAAAAAAAAAAAAGTAATGATATTTTGACACCTAAAAATGGGTGTTATAATTATTATATGTAATGATAGTCTCCACTATTCTTAACATCCATCATATTCAATGATTATAAAGTGGGTGCCTGAATCCACCCATTTTGTGTGTCAAAATATTATTATTCAAAAAAAAAATTGTACATAACTTAGCAGAAAATGCATAATCAAGAAGAGACATGAAAATACACGAATTTGGGGTTTATTTGGAGCACACATATATCCAACTAGACTTTGGTCCTTTCATAACACTGGCCTGAAATTCCTGAAGGACTGGTTGTAATTATCTGCAACAATATAATTACAGGATTCAGTTGGATGAAGCTTACAACTTACAAGCTGGAAGTTACCTAATTAAAATCTAAGCATCACTTCCAGGCTTTAGGCCATTCATGTAAAAAATGGTAGAGAAGAGGCTGCTGTATCACGGGTCTCTCTGAGGCATATTCGTTAGACGAAAATGAATGCTAGGGACAATCATTCTGCAGCATTGAGATACTACTTGATCTTGATGTAGAATAAGAGGCAACTCCAGTTGACATCAAAGGCCATGCGTTTTCGAGCTGTGAATTCATTCGGAGAACCTTGTTTGCTTCCTTGAAGATGCCTGTTGTCTGTTGATTTCAAGTAAAACTGCCCACAGTTCAAGGGATGAAAAATAGCGGTATTACTAACATGTTCAATAATTATTTTGCTAACATATTCAACAATCATAATTAAATATACTGAATCTTATCATGGAACATGTTGCCTCATTTATCAATACAAATAATAGTAACCATGGTTATATTGACATAAGCAACAAGAACAAACTGAAGGAGGCTAGTAAGAGCATGTAGACTAGAGAAGGTCACAAATACTATCTTATTTACAGAGGTAATATTATTGAGAATAATTATTTTAGTTCTAACATTTTTAATGTGACATCAATTTCATCCCAATAAAACATTTTACATTAATTTAGCTTAACATTTTTAATTTTGAAATCAACTTAATCATTTTATTGTTCATAATTTTCACTTTGATGAAATGACTGAATTGATATCAAAATAAAAAAATTTAGAGTTGAATTGATATCAAAACTCAATATTAGGACTAAATTGATGTAAAATTTTTTGTTAGAATCAAAATGATGTGAATTTGAGAATATTAGGAGAACGAGATTGTTTACTCAATATTATTCAACGAAATTTGAACTTATGGGCAACGTTAGTGAATCATTAGCTGGTTATAGTTTCATACCATTCCTTGATTTTATTTTTGGTTAAACAATTGAATTTCATTTAAAACCACAGACCAACTAAAAAGTGGAAGAAAACAAAAAAGAACTCCACTACAAGCCCACTAGTTGGGATACAACAATAGGACATCTAGCTCAAATCATGAGGGATGGTCCTGGTTCAATATCTGTTGAAGATAAGCTGGGTTTTTTTTTCGGACCAAAAATTAGGGTCATTTGGTTAATTTTCAGATGGATTTCAAATAGTGAGAAACAAAAGGCCAGAAGATGATAGGCAAAAGAAATATGACACATAAAAGAGGTTAACACCACAATGCCTTGACGAACCTATATCTGTTTTTTCTAGACACGTCCTGCTAACATGTACCCTTAAGGAAAATTAAATGCAATTGTTTTTAGTAAAGTAAAACTTTTTCCCCACACTAATCAAATTAATTCTAGAAAATCATATACATTTCAACATAAGTCAACCATGAATAATTAATCTTTTTGATTGATTTGTACATGGCACTTTTAAATGTTTTGGCAGGAGTAGGGGAGCTAAGTTTTACAGCAGTGCTGTATATGCAACCATAATAAAAGTCAGTCTTTTCATGCTGTCACTTTACCTTATATTAGTTATGGGCTAGCTTCATTATATATATACGCTTTGGCTTCCCTCCTTGATTGTGAGGTCACACCCATTCTTCATTTCCAGATTTCTTAGCGCAAGAGACAATGCGTCGTTGGATGCCGAAACCCGCACTTTTCTTAAGGAGGTCAAAGACCACAGTTCATTTGGGAGACTGTCCAGCGCTGGACATTTGGCGATGACCAGGCTCTGAAGACAAGGCATTGCACCACTGGCTAATCTCCAGCTATGAACTTTCAACTCTCTCATCACAAACTCCTGTAGCTGTGGGAACCCGCCTGCAATACATTTAAGCTCAAATGATGCAAATCGAAATGATCCGCTCAATCTCAAAATCCGGAGTTGAGTGAGGTTCCCCAGGGCATTCATCCCATCATCATTCATGCAACTGATACCTACTAATACTAACTTCGTAAGGTTTCGAGGAAATGCAACATCGCACGTTGGAAGGTCCAAGGCATTGTATATCTTTAACGTGCTCAGAAGTGTCAACTGCTGCAGGCTTTGTAACAGTTCTTGTGGCTTGCAACCAAATTGCCATTCAAAGTACTCGTAGTCTGAGGGCATTGGACCACTAAAATCCTTCAATTCGAGGCTAACTCGCAACTTATTCAAATGACTTAATTGTTGTAGGCTTGGCAACAGTTTGCACCATTTACCCCTGTGGTCTGAGGAGATTCGCAACCCCAACTTTTGTAGTTGGGGAACCTTCCTTTCTGAAATAGATATGCTGTTTGTCTATTGAGTGCAATGGAGGAGATGGTTTGAAGATTCCACATAACTTCATCATCTGCTTTTGAGCGGGAGTGGCCTCGCAGCATGATAGGCCCAGGTGTATACACATGTTGAAGTTGTTTGAGCTTCCATATTCCACTAGGGAAAGAAATCAAGATAACCAATTTATGGGGCCCTGCTATGTCTAACGTTTGCAGATTCAGAAGTGTGCATATAGAATCCGGAACGAATCTAATATATTTTGAGTGTATTCTTAAGTATCTCAGATGGATAAGCAACCCCAAGTTGGAAGGAATCTTTAAGTCTTGGATGTTCCCAAGATCTAATACTCGAGCCAATTTGAAGCATTTAAAAAGCCATTTCCACTCGTTGCAGGTAAACTGGTAGCATGGATCGAAGCATAACAAAGAACGAACACATGAATGATCGTTGATGGTTGAAGAAACATAGTGAGGCATGTTGCAATGGATAGACAACCTACGAGGTTTTGTTCTGGCCAGAATGTTATAGTCCGTGCAAACTTCAAAAACTTTATCCTCTTTGCTCTCAGATATGCAGAGATCCCGAAGAAGATCATGGATGCGACATGTTTTCACACGTCCACTAATTCTGTTCACTTGGGCTGCTTGGACCAAACTACGATCAATGAGTTCATGCAAGTAGTCTTCTGCAACATCCTCTGGATATATGGTTCCAGTTTGTTGAAAAAATCCCTCAGCAACCCATCGTTGTAGCAATGGCCTAACAGGTATCTCAAAGTCTTCAGGAAAGATCCCAAAATACAGAAAGCATGGCTTTAATCTTTTAGGTAAGCTGTCATAGCTGAGTTTAAGTACAATATCCTTGACTTGGGTCTCATCCCAGTAAGATACCAATTGACATGCCCCAACAATTTGGACCATTTTCTGTGTGACTTCTCCTTGTTTGCTAGAAGCCCGCCCAAAACAACAATGGAGAGTGGCAAACCACGACAACTTTTCACTATTTGTTTGCCCAAAAGCTCTAGATCATAAGGGCACTCTTCCCCAAAAACACTCTCTTGGAGAAGAGTTCCCAACTTTCTTCATCACTAAGTAATTGAAGATAGTAAGGAGGATCTTGGCTGGTGTGAGAAGCCACATCTTTCAAACGACTGGTAATCAGTATTTTGCTGCCCCTGTTATCATTTGGAAAAGCATCTTGTACCTCGTCCCAATCTTGAGTTTTCCACAAGTCATCAAGAACTAGTAGATACCTTTTCCTCTTCAAGCTCTCCCACACCATTTCCTTTAGCTCATCTTCACTCAAGCTGGAAAGGCCTCGTGGTTCCCCTGTACCCTTTTGTTTCTTACCCTTCTTTTTGTTCCTACATTCATATTCAGGGTTCGGCATCAAACACTTGAGAAGGCCAAGCAAAAGCTCTTTAACTCTGCAATCGTTTGACACGTAAACCCATGCACGACAATTGAAGTATCCCTTCACCTCGTTGCTGTTATAGACCTTTCGAGCAAGGGTGGTCTTGCCCAATCCACCCATACCAATGATGGAGACAACGTTGCTTCTTGAATCCTCTTCCATTAGCCGCTTGATGACCGCCTTGGAGTCATGGACAAAACCAACTACATCATCTTCCTCCACGTTCATTCTACGCCTGTGCAACAACTGCACCTCTCCTCCTCTTCTCTTGTTGAACTGGATTCACTTTCTTGTTGGAAGAAGTCGTACGTGATCTTGTTTTCACGTATGTCATTGATAGTGGCTTTTATGCTGTCTATTTTCCCAGCCACGTCGTGGAGCAACTGTGCGTGCTCGACACCATGGAGCATCCTCCCCAGCTTTGATCTCCGCTTGTGCATGGTCATGTTGGTAACGAACGTGTCGATGACATCCTCGGCTTCGTGGGCGACATCTCTGATTTGGTTCACAAGAACTTGCTCTATGTCTTTCTTGCTCTTCTTCCCTTCGGAGGTTTTGAGGAACACGTCTATCATCTGGAGCTGACTGTGGAGGGATCTAACTTTGTCCTCCACGCCATACAGCAGCTTGGCTTCACGTGCCAGCAGTTGGGACAAGTTTTCTAGAAGGAAGGAAACCACGCTCTCCGCCATTACAAGGACGTGCTTGTAATAAGCAGAAAATTTTAATTTTGTGCTTAGAGAAATTCTGAACTGATAGTTGAAGGGAATTCGTTTGGTGAGGAGTGATTAAATAATCTCCTCCCTTTAGATATTTGACACGGTTAGATTAGGAGCTGGAAGGGACACAGAATGAAATATAGAAATGGCACGGAAAGTGGAATGTAGTGCACTCAATAATTCAAGAAGACTTGGAGTCAAGACTGAAAAGTCCAGTTGCAGCTTCTGGCCTGTTACATAATTGCATCTTCCGCTAACTTTCTGCATATTGTGATAATTATGTCCACCCTTTTCTCCCCTAGTTTGCCTCAACTTTTTTCTTTCTTTTCATTTTTACTTTGTCCAATTTTCCTTTACACTGACGTTCTGTTTTTTTCCCAGTTGACTCTGCGTCGACAATGAAGTTAAATTGCACCTTCGGCCCAGGAGCACCTTCCATTAATGTTCTAACTTCTAAGTTTTTTTTTTTTTTTTAACGTAGTTCTAACTTCTAAGTTTGTAGAATAGATTAATCAATTCAATCATAATTGATTTAATTAAAATTAATTTTAAGATAAAATAATCTATGTTTAGTATGTTCATCTGAAATCAAATATGTTTTCAAATAACCAAAATCAATTTGATGCTATGAAATCAATTCTAATACCCTAAACCTGAAACCAAACATTCGCCAAGATGCTGCGAAACAGTTCATATACTATATATCAAAACAAACTTATTTATTTATTTTTTATTTTCCCTAACATACTTTTCCTTCTCTCAGCCTCTCATCAATGCTCTTTTTTGGTCTGTTCCTTCTCTGTCTCATACGAATTGACTCTTACGTGTACGATATTAACCTGCGCTCCTGCATGCATGTTATATTAACTTAATTTATTGAAGTGCTAAAGTAAAACTGAGTTTCAACTCTCAAGGTTGTATCCACCAAAAACAACGAACAGGACAAGTCCCAGCAGTGCAGAGGACACCAAGGGGATGTCATAAATTCATGAACAAAACCAGCAAGATTTTATTCAGCATTCATCAAATGTATAACCCACCCATTAGATGAGTATTAACGAAGGGCTCAAGTTACATTACGTAAATGTAAATAACTCAGCAGAAAATGCATAATCATGAAGTTATAGAGAGGAATTAAAGTAACAACATGAATTTAGGGAATAACAACAAGAATGAATGATTATGAATGTCATTGGAGTACGCATTAGATGTGCTGAGCATGCAAGAACCTTTATTTTTCTATTAGCATATTCTTTCATAAAAAAGCAAATAAATAAGGTACAGTACAAAAGAAACATTAAAAAAATACATCCATAAGAAAAATCATAAATAAAAGGCAAAAGATAAAATGTAAACCCCTTCAGATCCTTGCTTGTTCTCCATCGTCTCCATTTGGCAAAGAATAATTTTCTTTTGCTTTGATATACAAGTCTGAATCGACTGCATTAATTGTACTTGATCTCTGTTTTCTCAATCTCTCTAATCAATATAAATGATAAGGAAAATACTAAACACCCAGAATGATATGTCATAATTATTAGTGTTTAGATTAATTAATGAGTCACGATTTATTTCATCCAGCAATCACTATGATTTCTGCAAATTTTTTTTATTTGTTTCTGGATGTGTAGTATTACTCAAGCGATAAGCGTCAATAACAAAGTGAATAAACAGAAAGGTTTTGCTAATAAGTGCCTAATCATACTTTTTAAGAAGTCAAAGTGGAAAGATTTTAAGTTTTCAATACATTCAATTCAATTCATTGAAAATTTAAAAGATTTGGATTTTTTTATTAAAAAAACCTTCTACTACAAGATTCTTAAAAATTGCCCTAACATAACTCATTATCAAAACTCAAAATGAAAATAAGAAACTACAATATAATTTTATTGATTATGTTTGAAAATTAAACTATTGATATTCTTTTTTTAAAAAATCTATATTAACACGGCTGTGGGCTTCATGGTTCAGAGGTTGACGACATTGGCTTTGAGACTGCTACTATGGTTATTGTTTTTCTGTTTTTTCTGTTTCTTTTTTTAAAAAAAATCACCTAAATTAGATCCTTAATTGGGTCATAAGAGCTGGTGACCTTAACTTGCCCCCACTTTCTTGAAGTCCACATGTCATTGGCCATACGTACAATGACATCACAATTCAAATTAAAGACCTAGAGTAAGTGCTGACAAAAATAAATAAATCGAATTAGAGACTAATATTTGCCGTGTAGTCAGCAAAGAAGTCGCCTTCACAAGTCACAAGCATCTGCCAATTTATGTGCAATAGATCATACAACAAATATATTTTTCTTTGGCTTCCCTATATATTACATCCATTCTTAATTTACAACAATAGAAGTTGAATGATATATAATACTTGTCCCAAAAAAGGTGCATGAAAGACTTTATAATACAATATATTTTGATTCAAACTAAACAAGCATACACCCATCCCGACTAATTACCTATATTTGATTGTGAGCTCACACCCATCGTCCTTCATTTTTGGATGTTTTAGCGTGAGAGACAACCCTTGGGTGGGTTTCCGAGCCCGCACTTGTCTTAAGGCGTCAAAGACCACAGTTTATTTGGGAGACTGTCCAATCTCATACATTCTTCAATGATCGGGCTCTAAGACATGGCATTGCACCATTGGGTAATTTCCAGCTAACTGGCCATGGCAACGTTGTCATCTCAAACTCCTGAGTTGTGGGAACCTTGCAATGCAATTAAGCTAAAAGGTGTCATGAAAAGATGTATGATATTCCCATTGACGTCCAAAATGAGCTTGATGATGATATATGTGCTAAATAAAGATGAGATCTCCTTGAATATGTTAAGGGTATGAAAAGATAAGAAAAATATGAGACTCCCTTCATGTACCGAGGATACAAAAAGATAAGAATGATATATATGTGATCCCCTTCGATGTACCAAGGACATGTAAAGATGAGAATGATTTTAGCATCTATATTGAGACTAATATGTTTAAGTTGAAACTTTATAGGATATGTTTATATGATGATGTGTTTATTGTTAGGTACCAGACGTATGATGAGGCTAAAATATAAAAGTATGAAAATGGAAACTCTACACAATATGTGAAAAGAATTGAATAACTTTCTTTGAGGATTATAATTTCTCTTTATTACAAGGAGATAATAATAACACTCTTTTTTTCAAGGAGAACACACTTCTCTCTTATATATATAGGAGATCACCTCTCAAAGAAACTCTTATGTTTTTCTCTGGATGACTTGATGAAAAATGAATTGTGAAAGCTCAATTTATAGGTAAGCCTCTCTTACGTAAACCATTCGTAACATGAGATAACAAGCATTTTTATCTCTTCCATAAAAAAGCAATGGTTGCTATTAAATAGGTAAATTCTCCGTCCATTTTATTCTTTGACCACAAAAATAGCTTTACTATTTTCATATTTATATTAATTGATTGAATACTAAAAGAAACCCACTTTGAAAGGATATTTTAGAACTTTAAAATGAATCTTGATAAATGTTGTATGATCACATTTTTCTTAAAACCGAAATGGCTGAGATGATGACGTTGACATGGATTTTAATAGATATTTTTTAGATGTCCTACTGAAATTTTAGAATTTTTACCCCTATATTTTGTATTTCCGTGTCATCTAGATTGCTCAGGGAGATATGAAGCCGCCATGGAAGAACCTGATATATAGTAGCTCGATAGTTGAAGTGTAATCAATTTTATTTTATTTTATTATATATATTTGTTTGTAATTATATAAATAGACCGTTGTATATGAAAGCTCATATAAAAGTTTTTCTTGTATTTAAATTTATACTTAATAAATATTATGTTATCTTTCTACATATTTTAGTAGAATTACAATGCAGTTATTACATGAACTAAATGAATTTTGCTATAAATATTTAAGAACGGTTGCTAATTTATATGTAACAATTCTTGAGTCTAATGTTATGACTTAAGGATGATGTTATATATGAGAGGGTGTTACAATATAGACTAGAGAAGGTCACAAATACTATCTTATTTACATAGGTAATATTATTGAGAATAATTATTTTAGTTCTAACATTTTCAATCTAGCATCAACTTCATCCTAACAAAACATTTTACATTAATTTAGCCTAATATTTTAATTTTGAAATCAACTTAGTTATTTTATTGTTGATGGTTTTCAGTTTGATAAAATAATTAAATTGATGTCAAAATAAAAAATCTTAGTACTGAATTGATATTAAAACCAAAGTATAATGACTAAATTGATGTAATTTTTTTTATGATCAAATTGATATAAAAAATTTATTATAATCAAATTGATGTGAATTTGAGAATATTAGGAGAAAAAGATTGTTTACTCAATATTATTCAACCAAATTTGAACTTATGGGCAACGTTAGTGAATCATTAGCTAGTTATAGTTTCATACTATTCTTTTATTTATTTATTTATTTAATTTTTTTTTTTGTCAAACAATTGAATTTCATTTAAAAACCAACTAAAAAGTGGAAGAAAAAATAAAAACAAGGTCCACTACAAGCCCAGTAGTTGGGATACAACAATAGGATATCTAGCCCAGATCACGAGGGACGGTCCTGGTTCAATATCTGTTGAAGATAAGCTGGTTTTTTTTTCGACCAAAAACTAACAGGGTCATTTGGTTAATTTTCACATATCATAAAGTGCCACTTTTGACTTACAACCTATCCCGTGGATCACATGTGGCAACTCCCTGTTAAATCCAGCACTCCATTTGACAATTTCACAATTTATTGAAATTCAAGGAGGTTATCAAACAAGCTGGGAATGTGCCAAACTTCAGGGGTGGGTTATTTGGCTTTTACCTTAATATATTTTTTTATTATAACTAAGCTCCTACTCATATATCCACTTTTTTTGGCAATAGGGATTTTTTTAGTAAATTTAATAATTCCACAGTGTGAGCTTTATTTGGTCACGGATTTATATCAGTTTGAATCCTAATATGATTAACAACCTTGATCATTCCGTACACATAATAGACAGAAGAAGCATAGCCAAGTAGATTCTGCATATCTCCTCTCCAAGTTCGAGTATAAGCGACAGCTTCGAGCAAAGAGAACAAGAGTATGTTTGGATAGTACATCTTATTATTTGTTTTAATCTTCTAAAAGATAAAAATTATATTTTGAGTAAATTTCTAAATTGGTCCTCAATAATTTTTTATGGATAAATTGATCCTAACAATTATAAATACTTAAATTAGTCCTCACAATTATTAAAATAGGACATTATACCTTCTGTCTCAATATTCCTTTGAGCAAGGTGAAGCTTGTCTAGATGAAATATAGCTCGGACAAGGAAAAGCTGCTAGGACTAGGTACAGCTTCTCCAGGTGGCTGAGAGCTAAACATTTGACAAAGCTAACCAACTATCATCTCAGTTCATCATCCTCAGCAGCTCCACTCCTCTAAGCTTCTATTTCCTTGAGACGAGTTCCACCTTCTCGTAGTCAAGCTCCGTTTTATTCTTTGTCTTCTGGCCGAGGCAGACTGGAAGGACTTATAGTGTCCTATTTTTATAATTGTGAGAATTAATTTGAGTGTTTACAATGGCTAGAGATCAATTTGTCTATCAAAGAAATTGTCAATGACCAATTTGAGTGTTTACTCTTATATTTTTATTTGTTGTTCTGTTGGTTCAATAACTTATTACTTTTCTAAAAGTTATTCTTAGTGATTTTTGAGAAATTAAAATATCTAATTTTCTAAGAAGCATTTTATAAAACACTAAAAACAAACACCTTTATTATTCTATAGTTAAATATAAAATAACTTATCCATAAGTTATTTTTTAAAAATTACTTTTATATAATTACTTAAATAATTTGTTTATCTAAATGGGTTCTAAGTTTACACCATAAGCAGATTTAGACAGAAAGTATAAGAAAGTGCAACAAAGTTAAGTCACTTTTTTTTTTTTTGGATAGAAGAAAAAAAATCAGTCTTTTTCTCACTTGATATGAAGTCAGTCAGTCCCACCATAATATATATTATCATTTACTGTAACATATACATTCTTCACAAAGAAGTCAGTCACACTGCTTTCCAGTTTTCTCTAGAGATCAATGCCATGCCACGGTTTTCAATCATAGTTTTGTAATTGATATATAACTTTTTTGAAAAATAAATTAGGAAAATTCTTCATCAATGTGTTTGACAGACTGTACTGTGCATAACTGTTATAGTCGTGAGCATACGTACTAAGGCTTTCAAAAGGTCAACATTGCACAAGAATTAACACCAATTCTAAAAAAGTGAATGAAAGGAATCCAATATATCAGATCAAGTAAACTTTCGCTTGGAGAAGCTCATAGATCTCCTGGAATAATTGCTTTGAAAGCTCTTCTAAAGCCAGCACCTCTGCTTCCATGCCTTTGATATCTTCACATTTAACAAAAGAATCATTTAAAAATTGACATTAATCATCAATAATATACACAACTACAGTTCAGCCAAATTTAGATTTAAAATTTGAAGCTTCAAATGCCCCTTTCAAGAGTAATAGAAGACTGACCTTGCTCCTTTTGGTCCTCCTGCACAGATGGAACAACTGTACCAACTATATGTGTAATTACAGATCTAGCATTTGTTTGCTACAAAAAAGTTCAGATGGATTTCAAATAGTGAGAAACAAAAAGCCAGAAGATGATAGGCAAAAGAAATATGACACACAAAAGAGGTTAACACCACAATGCCTTGACAAACCTCTATCTGTTTTTTCTAGAGACGTCCTGCTAACATATCCCCTTAAGGAAAATTAAATGCAGTTGATTTTAGTAAAACTTTCTCCAACACTAATCAAATTAATTCTAGAAAATCATGAACATCTCAACATAAGTCAACCCTGAATAATTAATCTTTTTGATTGATTTGTACATGGCACTTTTAAAGGTTTTGGCAGGAATAGGGAGCTAAGTTTTACAACAGTGCTGAATATGCAACCATAATAAAAGTCAATATTTTCATGCTGTCACTTTACCTTATATTAGTTATGGGCAAGCTTTACCGATAAGGTCGAGGTTTGAAATGTAGCTTTGCCCTCACAAGCACCTGCAAATTTCTATGCAATAAATACAATGAAGTCAATTTTTTTATGGCTTCCCTATATCACATCCTTTGTTAATTACAACTATAGAAGCTGAATGACAGTACTTGTCCAAAATGACTCAGTGGATGAGATGTATGAAGGGCTTCATTACATATATATTATTGGGCTTCCCTCCTTGATTGTGAGCTCACACCCATCCTTCATTTCCAGATTTCTTAGTGTAAGAGACAATGCTTCACTGGGTTGCAAAACCTGCACTTGTCTTAGGGCAGTCAACGACCACAGTTCATTTGGGAGATTGTTCAGTGCTGGACAATATGCGATGACCAGGCTCTGAAGACATGGCATTGCACTACTGGCTAGTTTCCAGCTATGAACTTTCAAAACTCTCATCACAAAGACCTGTAGTTGCGGGAACCCGCCTGTAATACAGTTAAGCTCAAATGATGCAAATCGAACTGATTCAAATCCATATGGTCCGGCCAATTCCAAAATTCGGAGTCGAGTGAGGTTCCCCAGGGCATTCATCCCAGCATAATTCATGCAACTAATACCACTTAATACTAACTCCGTAAGGTTTTGAGGAAATGCAACACCACATGTTGGAAGGTCCAAAACACCACAAATCTTTAACGTGCTCAGAAGTGTCAACTGTTGCAGGCTTTGTAATAGTTCTTGTGGCTTGCAACCAAAGTGCCATTCAAAGTACTCGTAGTTTGAGAGCATTGGACCTTCAAAATCCTTCAATTTGAGGCTAACTCCCAACTTATGCAAATCCCTTAATTGTTGTAGGCTTCGCAACAATTTGCACAATTTACCCTTGCGGGCTGGGGAGATTTGCAACTCCAGCTTTCTTAATTTGGGGAACCTTACTTTCTCTAACAGATATGCTGTTTGTCTATTGAGTTCAATGGAAGAGATGGTTTCAAGATTGCACATAACTTCATGGTCTGATTTTGAGCGGGGTTGGCCTCGTAGCATGATGGGCCTACTTGTATACACATGCTGAAGTTGTTTGAGCTTCCATATTCCACAGGGGAAAGAAATCAAGATAACCCATTTGTCGGGCCCTGCTATGTCTAACGTTTGTAGATTCGGAAGTGTGCATATAGAATCTGGAACGAAACTAATATGTTGCGAGTGTATTCTCAAGTACCTTAGATGGATAAGCAACCCCAAGTCGGAAGGAATCTTGAAGTCTTCGATGTTCCCAAGATCTAATACTCGAACCAATTTGAAGCATTTGAAAAGCCATTTCCACTCGTTGCAGGTAAACTGGTAGCATGGATCGAAGCATAACAAAGAACGAACACATGAATGATCGTTGATGGTTGAAGAAACATAGTGAGGCATGTTGCAATGGACAGACAACCTACGAGGTTTTGTTCTGGCCAGAATGTTATAGTCCGTGCAAACTTCAAAAACTTTATCCTCTTTGCTCTCAGATATGCAGAGATCCCGAAGAAGATCATGGATGCGACATGTTTTAACACGTCCACTAATTCTGTTCACTTGGGCTGCTTGGACCAGACTACGATCAATGAGTTCATGCAAGGAGTCTTCTGCAACATCCTCTGGATATATGGTTCCAGTTTGTTGAAAAAATCCCTCAGCAACCCATCGTTGTAGCAATGGCCTAACAGGTATCTCAAAGTCTTCAGGAAAGATCCCAAAATACAGAAAGCATGGCTTTAATCTTTTAGGCAAGTTGTCATAGCTGAGTTTAAGTACAATATCCTTGACTTGGGTCTCATCCCGAGTAAGATACCAATTGACATGCCCCAGCAATTTGGACCATTTTCTGTGTGACTTCTCCTTGTTTGCTAGAAGCCCGCCCAAAACAACAATGGAGAGTGGCAAACCACGACAACTTTTGACTATTTGTTTGCCCAAAGGCTCTAGATCATAAGGGCACTCTTTCCCCAAAACACTCTCTTGGAGAAGAGTTCCCAACTTTCTTCATCACTAAGTAATTGAAGATAGTAAGGAGGATCTTGGCTGGTGTGAGAAGCCACATCTTTCAAACGACTGGTAATCAGTATTTTGCTGCCCCTGTTATCATTTGGAAAAGCATCTTGTACCTCGTCCCAATCTTGAGTTTTCCACAAGTCATCAAGAGCTAGTAGATACCTTTTCCTCTTCAAGCTCTCCCGCACCATTTCCTTTAGCTCATCTTCACTCAAGCTGGAAAGGTCTCGTGGTTCCCCTGTACCCTTTTGTTTCTTACCCTTCTTTTTGTTCCTACATTCATATTCAGGGTTCGGCATCAAACACTTGAGAAGGCCAAGCAAAAGCTCTTTAGCTCTGCAATCGTTTGACACGTAAACCCATGCACGACAATTGAAGTATCCCTTCACCTCGTTGCTGTTATAGACCTTTCGAGCAAGGGTGGTCTTGCCCAATCCACCCATACCAATGATGGAGACAACGTTGCTTCTTGAATCCTCTTCCATTAGCCGCTTGATGACCGCCTTGGAGTCATGGACAAAACCAACTACATCATCTTCCTCCACGTTCATTCTACGCCTGTGCAACAACTGCACCCTCTCCTCCTCTTCTCTTGTTGAACTGGATTCACTTTCTTGTTGGAAGAAGTCGTACGTGATCTTGTTTTCACGTATGTCATTGATAGTGGCTTTTACGCTGTCTATTTTCTCAGCCACGTCGTGGAGCAACTTAGCGTGCTCGACACCATGGAGCATCCTCCCCAGCTTTGATCTCCGCTTGTGCATGGTCATGTTGGTAACGAACGTGTCGATGACATCCTCGGCTTCGTGGGCGACATCTCTGATTTGGTTCACAAGAACTTGCTCTATGTCTTTCTTGCTCTTCTTCCCTTCGGAGGTTTTGAGGAACACGTCTATCATCTGGAGCTGACTGTGGAGGGATCTAACTTTGTCCTCCACGCCATACAGCAGCTTGGCTTCACGTGCCAGCAGCTGGGACAAGTTTTCTAGAAGGAAGGAAACCACGCTATCCGCCATTACAAGGGCGTGCTTGTAATAAGCAGAAAATTTTAATTTTTGCTTAGAGAAATTCTGAACTGATAGTTGAAGGGAATTGAAATTGATGCTTTGTTGTTTGGTGAGGAGTGATTAAATAATCTCCTCCGTTTAGATATTTGACACGGTTAGATTAGGAGCTGGAAGGGACACAGAATGAAATATAGAAATGGCACGGAAAGTGGAATGTAGTGCGCTCAATAATTCAAGAAGACTTGGAGTCAAGACTGAAAAGTCCAGTTGCATCTTCTGGCCTGTTACTTAATTGCATCTTCCGCTAACTTTCTGCATATTGTGATAATTATGTCCACCCTTTTCTCCCCTAGTTTGCCTTTTTCAACTTTTTTCTTTCTTTTCATTTTTACTTTGTCCAATTTTCCTTTACACTGACGTTTTGTTTTTTTCCCAATTGACTCTGCGTCAACAATGGAGTTAAATTGCACCTTCGGCCTAGGAGCACCTTCCATTAATGTTCTAACTTCTAAGTTTTTTTTTTTTTTAACGTTGTTCTAACTTCTAAGTTTGTAGAGTAGATTAACCAATTCAATCATAATTGATTTAATTAAAATTAATTTTAACATAAAATAATCTATGTTTAGTATGTTCATCTGAAATCAAATATGTTTTCAAATGACCAAAATCAATTTGATGCTATGAAATCAATTCTAATGCCCTAAACCTGAAACCAAACATTCGCCAAGATGCTGCGGAACAGTTCATATACTATATATCAAAACAAACTTATTTATTTATTTTTTATTTTCCCTAACATACTTTACCTTCTCTCAGCCTCTCATCAATGCTCTTTTTTGGTCTGTACCTTCTCTGTCTCATACGAATTGACTCTTACGCGTACGATATTAACCTGCGCTCCTGCATGGATGTAGTATTAACTTAATTTATTGAAGTGCTAAAGTAAAACTGAGTTTCATCTCTCAAGGTTGTATCCACCAAAAACAACGAACAGGACAAGTCCCAGCAGTGCAGCGGACAGCAAGGGGATGTCATAAATTCATGAACAAAACCAGCAAGTTTTTATTCAGCATTCATCAAATGTATAACCCACCCATTAGATGAGTATTAACGAAGGGCTCAAGTTACATTACGTAAATGCAAATAACTCAGCAGAAAATGCATAATCATGAAGTTATAGAGAGAAATTAAAGTAACAACATGAATCTAGGGAAGACAAGAATGAATGGTTATGAATGTTATTGAAGTACGCATTAGATGCGCTGAGGGCATGCAAGAATTTCCACCACTAGTAGTTTCTCTCCTTTATTTTTCTATTAGCATATTCTTTCATAAAAAGGCTAATAAGTAAGGTACAGTACAAAAGAAACATTAAAAAATACATCTATAAGAAAAATCATAAATAAAAGGCAAAAGATAAAATGTAAACCCCTTCAGATCCTTGCTTGTTCTCCATCGTCTCCATTTGGCAAAGAATAATTTTCTTTTTCTTTGATATACAAGTCTGAATAGATTGCATTAATTGTCTTTGCAAGGACTTGATCTCTGTTTTCTCAATCTCTCTAATCAATATAAGTGGTAAGGAAAATGCTAAACATTTAGAATGATGTGTCATGATTATTAGTCTTTAGATTAATTAATGAGTCATACAATTCTATTTCATCCAGCAATCATTATGATTTCTATCAAATTTCTTTATTTGTTTATGAATGTATAATATTACTCAAGTGATAAACGCCAATAACAAAGTGAATAAATAGAAATATTTCGCTAACCAGTGCCTAATTATACTTTTTCAGAAGCCAAAAAGTGGAAAGAATATAATTTTTCAATACATTCAATTCAATTCATTGAAAATTTAAAAGATTTGGATTTTTTTATTAAAAAACCTTATACTGCAAGATTCTTAAAAAGTGGCCTAACGGAACTCGTTATCAAAACTCAAAGTGAAAATAAGAAACTACAATATAATTTTATTGATTATGTTTGAAATTTAAACTATAGATATTCTTTTTTTAAAAAAATCTATATTAACGCGGCCGTGGGCTTCATGGTTCAGAGGTTGACGGTGTTGGCTTTGAGATTGCTGCTATGGTTATTGTTTTTCTGTTTCTTTTTTTATAAAAAAAAGACCACCTAAATTGAATGTTAATTGAGTCATAAAGAGCTGTTAACCTTAACCCCCACTTTCTTGAAGTCCACATGTGCTTTAGTCATTGGTCGTACGTACAATGACATCACAAATCAAATTAAAGACTCCTGGTAAGTGCTGGCAAAAATAAATAAATCGAATTAGAGACTAATATTTGCCCCGTAGTCAGCAAAGAAGTCACCTTCACACATAGTATTAAAAACCGACCGGGGCCTTGGACCAAAACTGGTGAACCAGGCACTGGTTCGGTTTGGCTCTTCAATTAGACCAGACAAGCATCGAACCAGTCAAACCTTGGTCAAACTCTGAGCTGAATCGGGCTGGGCGGGCGAACTGGTGGAGCGAACCGATCCGTGCGTGCTCGTGCTTCCTCGTCCTGTCCTCTGCGCGCGTGCATGAGCTTTGGAAATTTGGAATAATTCCAAAACTAATGGCAGTAGGTGAAGTCGAACCCAGCTTCCAGACAAGTGGGCAGCGCCTCAACCACCAAGGCTAGTTGCTCCTTTGATATAAATGGTGTCAAGAAATATATATATTACACACTTCATTAATTTTTATATATTTCCTTAATTAAATTTTATTCATTTTCCATGACCCACCGGTTGAACCAGTAACCCAGTGACCCGGACCTTGAGGTCGATGATTGGGTTTTAAAAACTATGCCTTCACAAGTCATAAGCATTTGCCAATTTATGTGCAATAGATCATACAACAAACTATATTTTTCTTTGGCTTCCCTATATTACATCCATTCTTAATTTACAACAATAGAAGTTGAGTGATATATAATACTTGTCCAAAAAAGCGCATGAAAGACTTTATAATCATGGAAGAGAAAATTGAACTGGACGGGCGGTCCGGTTAAGCTCAAAAAATCGGGGAAGTCAAAACCGATCAAGAACCGGGAAAAAAGAACCAGACCGTTTTTTTTTTTTAATTTTCCAATTTTTTTTAAATTTTTTTTAAAGCTTAAATATTAATATCTTATGACAGTCATAGAATAAAAAAAAAGAACCAAAAAAGACACTAACAAAATTGGTGGGTTATTATTTTTCTCTGTCATTCACAAGCTACTCATCATAAACCTCGTTAGTCACTAACAAATATTATTTTCAAATGCTTTGTGACCGTGTTGTGGATGAAATTAGAGAAATTTTATATGGATGATATTTATTTTATAGACCTATGAATATTTTTTTGTTGATTATGTTAATGTTAATGATTTAATATATTTATTTATATTCTAATTAATCATATGTATATATTTATATATATTTTTTATTATATTCCGTTAACCGGATAAAGGTTGGACCTCTAAACCTTTGAACCAGGACCTTACCGGTTTGATGTCGTTTTTCTCTTCCTTGTTTATAATACAATATATTTTGATTCAAACTAGACAAGCATACACCCATCCCGAGTAATTACCTATATTTGATTATGAGCTCACACCCATCCTTCATTTTGGGGTGTTTTAGCGTGAGAAACAACCCTTGGGTGGGTTTCCGAGCCCGCACTTGTCATAAGGCGGTCAAAGACCACAGTTTATTTGGGAGGCTGTCCTATCTTATACATTCTTCAATGATCGGGCTCCAAAGACATGGCATTGCACCATTGGGTAATTTCCAGCTATGACCGCTGGCAACGTTGTCATCTCAAACTCCTGGAGTTGTGGGAACCTGCATGCAATGCAATTAAGCTCAAAGGTGTCATGAAAAGATGTATGATATTCCCATTGATGTCCAAAATGTCCACACAATCTCAAAATCCGGAGTCGAGTGAGGTTCCCAAAGCATTCATCCTTTCATCATTCATGCACCCGCAACTAATACCAGGTGTTACCGTCGTAAGGCATGGAGGAAATGCAACACCGCAAGTTAAAAGGTCTCGAGCATTGACAATTTTTAAAGTCAAATGTGGCAAGTACTGCAGGCTTTGTAACAAGTTCACGTGGCTTGAAACCAGAGTGCCATTCCATGGGCATGTCTAGATAGACAATCGATGTTCAAAATCCTTCAAAAGTTTGAGGCTAAGTTGCAGCTTATTCAAGTGACTTAATTGTTGTAGGCTTTGTTGAGCAGGAGGTAGAAATTACTCTTGAAAATATGTACATTGCACTTGCACATAACACTTAATTATTTCACAATATCACTTGACTACACATATACTCACTTATGCTAGAGCACTTTAATTGCTCACTTTTACTTATCACTCACTTGAGCACCTGAAGCTCTACCTTACACACTCACGATGCACTATCTCACTACTTTTTTCACTCACCAATGCACACTCCACAAATGCACCACTAGCCTATTTATAGGCTTCCAATACTGCCTGGCACAAAATCGCTAGAATTCTCTAGTGTTGCAATTAATTAACTATAATACTACCTTTTAGATTTTTTTCCTTTAATGTGCAAGCTTTCAATGTCAGTTATAATGCACTGACCATCACCTGCTAGAGCTCTCTAGCATTTTACTTTCTAGACTTTTCTCTCTCTCTCTCTCTCTCTTTTTTAATTACATTACAAAATAATTTAGCATCTTCACATTTTGAAGCTTTTAGTGCTGACTTTCAATTCTCTCCTCAGCACTAGATCTTCTTTGCATTCCAAGTTGTTTGCAGAATTATGAAAACTTGTTGCTGCTTAATCATTTTGTGAAAATGTTAGCAATTTGCTCCTTAGTATTAACGTGCTTCATTCGTATTTCTTCATCAAAACCTTCTCTCTCAAAAAATGATAGTGTACTTCAATATGCTTTGTTATTGCATGAAACATTGGATTCTGCCAATTGAATTGATGATTTGTTATCGCAATGTAGTGGAATTGCACCTTTGACTAGTTGATGTAGATCCTTCATCAATTGCGTTAACCACGTGCATTCTTGTGCCACCATCGCTGCTGCTCTATATTCTGCTTATGTTGTTGAGGTGAAACGATTGCCTCTTGCTACACCAGGTTATTGCTCCAGATCCAGGGTGAATACGTACCCAGTAGTTGATCGATGAGTATCATGATCTCCGCATAATCGGCATCACAATAACCAATCATTTCACATGCATTACCCATTTTGTAAAATATACCATAGTCAATTATTCCTTTGACATACCTCAGGATCCTCCGAAGCTTCAAGATGCGGTTTCTTTGGATTTTGCATGTATCTGCTCATCACTTCGACAGCATATGAAATGTCCGACCTTGTCAATGTTAGGTAGATGAGACTTCCTACCAATTGTCGGTACATAGTTGCATCTTCTAGATCTTTCCCTTCATGAGCACAAAGTTTGGCATTCATCTCCATTGGTGTTGATATTGGCTTACAATCAAACATACCAAACCTCTGTAAGAGATCCTTTGTATACTTCCTGACACAAGAATAATCCTTCTTTGGTATGATCCATTTCAAGCCCAAGAAAATGCCTTAGTTCTCCAAGTTCCTTCATTTAGAAGCAAACAAATAAATTCTCCCTTGTTTGATGGATTTCTTCAATGTTGTCTCCTATAATGATCAAATCATCTACATATACCAACACAATTGCTAGTTTACCTTCATGTACCTTGATAAACAGGCTTGAATCAGATGGCGTTAGACAATATCCACTCTAAACCAGGAACTCTGCTATCTTCCCATGCCATGCTCTGGGTGCTTGCTTTAGCCCGTACAATGCTTTTCTGAGCTTGCAGACATAATCTGGATGGGTTTTGCTTTCAAATCCTCTTGGCTGCTCCATGTATATTTCGCGATCAACTTCTCCATGTAGAAAGGCGTTCTTCACGTCCATTTGCCAGAGCTTCCATGATTTGCATGCTGCCAATGCTATCAAACACGCACAGGAGTAATCTTTGCGACTGCGCTAAATGTCTTATCATAATCCAACCCGTATTGCTGGAGAAGCCTTGTGCGACTAAATGAGGCTTGTACCTTTCTCTGAGCCATCCAGATGGGTCTTGATTTTATAAACTCATTTACAAGAAATGGGCTTTACATCTCTTGGCCTTGAAACCAACTCCCACGTTTGATTTTGTTCAAGTGCCGAGATTTCTTCTTCCATTGTCTTGACCCATTCTTCCTTCTATGAGGCTTCTTCATAGGTTACATGCTTCTTTCTTCCATGATCTTCGCAATATTTACATACTTCAGATTGGGCTTTCTTTGCCTCGTAGATCTCCTAAGTTGTGGTTATTCTTTGACTTCTTCTTGTTCAGACTCTTCTCGTCTCTCTGATCAACTCCAATTTCCAAGGGCTCTGAGTATGTTTGTGCACCTTGCTTGGACTTAGAGGTAGTTCTTCACCTTCTTTTTGCTCCCCCATTTTCTCTTTGATCACACCTTCAACATTTTTAGAGTTGGGTAGAATTACCTGTTGTGGTGACCACCAAGAGGAGGTTTCTACGAACACTACATTTCTTCATGTATAACATTTTCCTGTTGTGGGATCATAACATCTCCATCCTTTTCTTTGACTATCGTATCCCACAAAGATTCAACCAATAGCCTTTTTGTCCATTTTTGCTCTTCAAGTGATCCAGAACAAAGACATAGCAAACACAGCCAAATACTCGAAAGTGACTCACGTAGGTTTGAGCTTCCATAGCTTCTCGAACGGTGACATGAACTATAGCTTGGCTTGTGGAAGTCGATTGATCACATGTGCTGCGGTCTTCATACACTCGGCCCAGAATCCGCTTAGGACATTTTTGGCATGTAGCATGCTCTGACAAATTTCGGCCAAATGGCGATTCTTCCTCTCTCCTACGCCATTTTGTTGAGGAGTGTTTGGACACGTTATTTGTCTTCGTATCTTACACTCCTTCAAGGACTCATAAAATTCTTTTGATATGTACTCTCCCCATTGTCTGTGCGAAGGCATCGAATCTTCTTTCCAACTTCACTTTCAACATTCTCTTTAAACTCTTTGAATTTTGCCAACGTCTCAGATTTTTCCTTCATAAAATATACCCATACGTACCTTGAGTAGTCATCTATGAAGGTCACCACATAATGATATCCGCTGATTGACGGTTGTTTAATTGGTCCAAGAACGTCTAAGTAAACCAGCTCCGGCTCTTTAGCTTGAAACTTTGAACTTTCATATGGAAGTTGGTGAGCCTTATCGTATTGACATCTAGAGCATATAACGTCCTCTCGCACTTCCAATTGAAGGAGACCCTTGAGCATTGTCTTCTTCATCATCACCTTCAACTTGTGATAGCTCACATGCCAAAGGCGTGCATGCCACAAATCAATTGTCTTGTTCTTTCGAGTCTTATCTACGTATGCTAATTCTGGAGACATTACATAGATTGATTCCAAATGTTGCCCCTTCATCACAGATGTTCCAATAATTTTTATCCTGTTATATATCTTCACATCTTCTGGGCCAAATACTACGTACTTCCCTGACTTTGTTATTTGTGATATGAAAGTAAATTTGTCTTCATTCCAGGTACATATAGACATTTTGTAAGTGTACCTGATTGTCATTGCAGCGAGGTGAGATCACTATTTCCCTAATATGAGTGATTGGAAACCCTAAATTGTCTACCATCACCACAACTCGATTATCTTTGTACTCTGTTGTGCTTTCCAGCTTCTCCTTATCACCAATCATGTGATTGGAGCATCCAGAGTCGATAATCCAATCCCTATTATAATCAACAACTATCTGGCTTGTTACTGCGAGTGCCAATTCTGCCTTTGGTGAGTCCACGAGCTTCCTGTCAGCCCTTGTCAAAATTGATTTCTTGCTTTTGGCAAATGTCTTCTTCGACATCATTTTCTTCTTCACTTGACGACTTGAAGTTGCAGTGTTGCTTTCTACCACCTTCTTCTTAAACCAACAATCTCGTGCAAGATGTCCTCGCTTCCCACAATTGAAGTAGGCATTATCACATTTCTTTGCCTTTCAGGTTGCGAGCCTTTTCTCGCTCCTTCCTCTGTTACGACTCTTTAGGCACGTGACCGCACGTGAGAAATCTCATTCTCACGTCAGCCTCTGGACCTATTGACTGTCTTTATATGCATACTCTGTTCATAAAAATCTATTTAAAACATAATTTCACTTTCTACAGATAAATCATTTATTCTCCAAAATCAAGATACTCATATTTGAAATCTTATAATGAGCCTTTTTCATTCCAAAATCACAAAGTTATTCATATATATAAGTTAAGATATGTCTTTCCAAATGTTCATACCATTGAAATACATCTCAAAACTCAATCATAATATGCCACATGCAAGACAACACTTGCTCTAGGTTTGGATCCCGCCTGCATTTGTACTGGAGCACTCTAAACAACCCAGAATGCATGCCTTACCCCGAGTGAAGCTTACCATCTAACTCTTTACTGTGGCTGAGTAGAATTTATAGCAGTTGTTCTATTTGTAAAAATAAGAGAAATGAGAGGGGTGAGTTTTGATACCAAAATTCATGAGTGAGTCATCACCTGAAACCCCCTTTCATGGGACATCCAAGAAATAATGCATGAAATCATAATAACCTCAATAGTATTCGAAATCATACATAATCAAGTATGCGTACATTTATTATATATCCATATTCAAATCATCATTTCATAAAGTCAAAACCATTTCCTCAATTTACTTTCATACCTGAAATCATATAAGCCCATAGTATAGCGCTTCTAGAGAAAGTAATGTCTAGTCTGAAATATCATAACAATAAACAATAACAGAAAGTGGGTGCGCTTCTCGTGAACAAGAGCCCTAATTGAGATTTTAATGGTTCCTCGTGAACCACATCCCTCGTTGACCGCTATAACGATTCCTCGTGAACCATGCCCCTCGTGAGCTCATTTATTCTCTAGATAGATTGCCCCTTGTGGGCTTATAACCCTTGAGAGCTTGAAATCTCTATAACTCTAAGTTTACCTTAGCATATCTGTGACTATAAAATCATACATGGTGACTTTAAGTCCACAGAATATGTATCCGGCAGCGTTCTAAATCATATGAAGATTCGTGTCCTAAAATTCTTTTTGTGTCTGAATTTTTAAATTATTTCTCATTAACAAAAACTCGTGGTACTTTGAGAACTTTGAATCCACTCAATTCTAAAGTCTAACCTTAGTATAATCGTGACTATGGAACCATGTCCAATGGATCACCCTTTATAGACATTGTGATTCCATACCTCCACAGAATATGAAGCCGTCACGTTCTAAATCTCATGAAGATTCAAGCTCTAAAACCTTTTTATTGATTATCAAAAACATCATTCAACTATCAAGCTCTTTATAACTAGAAAACTCAATTTCGTGCTTGAAATAATAGGGTTGAAACCATAGTTCTAATCTTTTCTCTAAACTTCATATCTGGGTATAAAACCATAGCATAAAAATAAACCAGTTCTAGAATTCATTAAAATAATCATAAAAGCATCTAACAATTACATATATCATCAATTCTATATAAAACCATTATAACAAACATGGTCTCATGAGTTTTATCAAAAATATGTTTCATGCTCTAAAAATTAAGTTCAAAATATACAAACTAATAGTAATCTTCAAATCCTTATATAGGAATCTCTAAAATCAAGCAATAACTCATATTTTCATGAAAATAATTCTAGTGCATAACATAAAGGTCACAAGTGCGAACTCACTCACCTGGAAGGTGAAATCTGTAGAAACAACATCAACAGAACTTTGGAGAAAATAAATGGCACCACTATCTGACATAGGAGCAGGAGGACTCTAGATTAACCTCTAAAACCTCTAAATACCCAAGAATCAATCTCTAACAAGGTAGAGAACTCCTCTTCCTTAAGAAGCATGGAGGACCATCCTTAAACCAGGAAAAACTTGGAGGAAATGAAGCAAAACTAGCAAAATAACATACCTTTAAGTTTGGAGGATTGAAGATTCTAAGTTAGGCTTGAAAGAAGTGGAAGAAAATGGAGTTTGGAGGGTGAAGAGAGGTGAGAGAGCGAGTTTTTCTAGTGTTGGGGGTGGAGGGTTTGTCGAAATGGTCTGAACCTTGAAGTGCGGGTTTTTATAATTCTGTTGAGTTACAGTGCTCATGCCAGAGAGCACAAAAAAATTGTCCCTGCATAGCCTTATTGTTCCTTGACCACATGCCAGGAGAGCACAAAAAAATCATCCTTGCACCGTCTTATTGTTCCTTGACCGCTAACGCTCTCTAGAATGGTCACTTATTTAAATTTCTTACTTTTAAGTTAAATCATTTATTTTATTTCCTATTAACTTTAAAATTTTCTAACTTTTTTATTTAAAACTGGGTATTACATCCTCCATTTTTCATTCTTGTTATTTGAATTTTTTCTAAAAAATGGCTTCCCTCTTCCCTTTCTTCTACCAAGAGTGCTTATTCTTCACTCTTTCGATATGCCAACCATTTGTTTGGCTAATGCCTCTTGGTCAGCCAACAAATTTTCCAATTGTAAAAGGGAAGGTTAGGTAGGCCATCTTTGAATTTGCAATAAAACCTTTATACTCTGGTCTAAGACCATGAATAATAATTCTTTTCATACGTTGATCAGAATTTTACTATTGGATCTAGCTCAGAAATTTCTTGGAGAGATTTCACCTTGGTGAAATATTGGTTGATCGTCAAGTCTCCTTGTGTTGTTGATAATAGCTCGTTCTCCAGGAGTTGGAGCCTCGTGTCATTCTTCTTTGAAAATAGCGTTGCAAATGTGTCTCATACTTCCTTTGGCGTTGACGCCTTCCTTATGTGCTCCAACATTTCATCCTCCACCATGGCCTTGAGCGCAAACATCGCATTTCCTGCTTTAATTTTCCACTTTCAGGACTTTGGCTTCATTTGTAAAAGGTGGGACATTTCACTACCTCCAACAACCTCTCACAAGTCTTGGCCTTGGAGGTACGACTATATACATGTCTGCCATGTATTATAATCCTGGGTGCTGAGCTTCCTAATTCCACCAATCACTTGGATATCTGCCATAGTGACTTGATGAAAATTTTCTCAATACGCTTTGGTCCTAAACCAATAACATCACAGTTCAGACTGTGATTTTGCAAGAGATCCCCTAGAACTAATGATTCTCCCACTTGAATCGATCCCAGGCCGTCAAGCTTGATACCAAATTGTTGAGTAAGGAGGCAAGAATTACTCTTGAAAATATGTATAATGCACTTGCACATAATACTTATTTATTTCACAATATCACTTGACCACATCACTTGTGCTAGAGCACTCTAATTGCTCACCTTTACTTATCACTCACTTGAGCACCTGAAGCTCTACCCTACACACTCACGGTGCACTATCTCACTACTTTTTTCACTCACCAATGCACACTCCACAAATGCACCACTAGCCTATTTATAGGCTTCCAATACCGCCTGACACAAAATCACTAGAATTCTCTAGTGTTGCAATTAATTAATTATAATACTACTTTCTAGTTTTTTTTCTTTAATGTGCATGCTTTCAATGTCGATTATAATGTACCGACCATCACCTGCTAAAGCTGTCTAGCATTTTACTCTTCTCTCTCTCTCTCTCTCTCTCTCTTTTTAATTACATTACAAAATAATTTAGCATCTTCACATTTTGAAGCTTTTAGTGCTGACTTTCAGGCTTGGGAGCAGTTTGCGCAATTTATCCTTGTGGTCTGAGGAGATTCGCAACCCCAACTTTCGTGGTTTGGGAACCTTCCTTTCTCAAATAGATATATAATGTTTGTCCATTGAGTGCAATGGAAGAGATGGTTTGAAGATTCAACATAACTTCATTATCTGGAACTGACCGGCTAGAGCCACGTAGCACGATGGACCCAGGTGTGTACACATGCCTTAGTTGTTTGAGCTTCCACAATTTACCGGGAAAGAAATCATCCTTTTCCTAGGCCCTGGTATTAAAAACGCTATCATTTATGCTCCTCTCCTCAGGCTATAATTTATAAACAGTCGTTAGCTGATCATTCTTTGTTCACAAAGTCGGATTCTAATGGTTCTTTCACTGCCTTGTTCATCTATGTTGATGACATGGTATTAGCAGGCAACAACCATGCTGAAATTGTTCTGATGAAAAACCAGTTTGATTACCACTTTAAAAATAAAGACATCGGCCAATTGGAGGTTTTCTTGGGCCTTAAAGTGGCAAGGTGTGCAAAAGGGGTTTTTTTTTTGTGTCAAAGGAAATATTCTCTGGGGTTAGTTGACAGTGCAGGACTTCTTTTCTTGGCAGCAAACCAGCACCAACTCCTACAAGTAACTCCACCGAGCTGGTTCGGGAATCCTTTCTCTCATGTCTCTTCTTATAGGAGGCTCATTGGTCAGCTGTTGTATCTCACAACAATTAGACCGCATATCTGTTTTGTTGTTGCCACTCTCAGTCAATTTCTCTCACAGCCAATGCATTCTCACTTTCAGGCAGCCTTTACGATTTTGAAGCACTTGAAGAGTACCCCTGGAAATGGTCTTTCTCTTTTCTACTCATTTGGCTTTGAACTTAAGCAGAAAGGTTTCGGCCACTCTGACATATGTACTAAGCGCTTAGCTCCTAAGCAGTTTCAGTTTTTGTTTTCCAAACTGGGAATGTATTCCATGCATTCTCCAGAGTCCAGCCAGAGGGAGGGTCTTCGTGGTTATTGTATCATTATGATTACAGTTGTTTAGTAACTAAAGGTAGTTAGCGGGTTATTTCTAGCTCATGTAATTACTAATTAGTTTGCCTAGAGTTAGTTCTCTTGTATATAATTCAGGCTTTTGTTTGAATCCACTGAGTCATCTTTGTTTTTGAACCAAATTCTCATTCTTTTGTTTCATCTTCCTCTAGATACCATTCGTTGCTCCACCAATCCAATCATACCTTTCAGTGGATTTGTTTTCCCTATTATATAAGTCATAACACATTTTCTGCCAAAAATATTAATATTTTTGAAAAACACAAAAGGTAAGAGAAGTCTGAGTGAGGAATCATACAACAATTAGACCATTACCTTATCCTAGGAATCAGCTATGACCAGCAAGAACTAGAAGTCATCATAATAATGTTTATAAATCATGATTAGATTAAAAACCATTAAAATTTAAATTTCATTTTCATGAAATGTAGATGAGATTTGTGACATCCCTGTAAGAATTTTGGGAATCGGTGGGATAATTTATTTCCAAATTCCAATGGGAAAGATTTCTGGTAAATAAATTGTCACTTATTGACACACACCAGCCAAACAAAATTTTGCTAACAAGTCTGCAGAAAATAACGCCACAAAAACTTCCAACCCAAGAAAGTGTAGGAACATCAAAATGCATTGGCCTGAGGAAAGACCCATGCCAAAATCTCAGCTCCAAATCCTTATCGGCAACGTACAGCGCTGAAATAGCTATGGAAATACGCCAATCAGAGACTCTAATTTGTTGCCTTCTCAAATCTCAATTTTCACTCACAAACAATCGCAGCTAAGAAAAAATATTTTAAAAAATAAATAAATAATAAAAAACCCAATTCGAAAGAGAGAAAACCGAAAAAGAAAGAGCACTCTTAATTTGATGGTATAGAATTATGCTATCGCTACCCCAATGCACAATTTCACATCACAAAAACAAACGAAAATTAAAAAAAAAAACTTTTATTTTTTCAATCGGTAAATGATAAATGGGGGAAAACGGTGGCCTCAGATTCAAGGATTGGGGTATCGATCAGAGAAAAACGATCTCAGATGGTACGGACAAATTGATCATGCATCACAGGCCAAAGATTAAACCACTAACAAGTAAACACATAATCAGAAACACTGAAAATAAATGAAAAAAAGAAAGAATGAAGATAAAGCAAAACTCGACCGAGAAACTGAGCAATGGATGAACAGAGCACAGAGGATACACCGTAATCCGCTGCGGGTGGGTATTAATAGGCAACAAGAAAGTGAAACCCTAAACCCTACTTCCGTTGTGTGAGTGAGGTAGTCAATTACAGTTTTATCCTTCATTCTCTTTAGCCCATTACTTCTTTCCTTTGGGCCAGCCCAAATTTGTTCAAACCAGCCCAGGCCAAAACTTCTAAAACAGAACATGCGCACACAGAAAACAGAACATGCCAACATGATGATAATTTGATAGACCATGGTGGTTTACCATTGCCAGTGTGAGTGTGCTGGGCGCGGGAATCAGCTACCTACGACCTCGTTTCTCGTAAGTCCTGAACGCTGTTGATCCGTTTCTTGTTTTGTTTTGTTGATTTGAGGAACAACCAACACTGAGGTCAAATGGGAGTGATTGTTGGGATTGAAATCAATGCAAATTCTGTTTCTGCTATGCATTATTGTGGGAGCTCGTTCTCTTCCTCCGCTGTTCCTGTTTCTTCGAGACCCTTCTTCGGTAGTGCTCTGAATTCGAGGGTTCAAAGGAAGTTTCGTGTCTTTCATGTTCGAAAGCTCAATTTTGGGGCGGTTAGTGCTTCACTGAATGGCGGTGGCTCTAATGCTGGGTTGGTTAGTGAGGTGCTTCTTCCAAAAGACTTGGAATTTAAGCCATCTTTCGATGAGTATTTGAAGGCTATGGAATCTGCTAGAAGTATTAGGGGCAAGGAGCTTGCTGATAATAATGGTGCTGCTTCTCGAAAACACAACATGAGGGAAAAGGGTGTGTCTGGGAAACCGGGGATTGAAGGAGGAGATAAGAGATTTCAAAGGGTTGGAGAGAAAGGTAATGAAAGAGGTGATGGGTTGGAAGATTCTAAAGAAGGGTCCTTCAGAATTAAGGTTAGAGGAGCAGGTACTAAAGCATTTAACAATGAGCATGATGGGAAAGGAAGCAACCTTGTTGAAAATGTGAGAGGAGATAGGAGGTTGAAACATAAGAGTCATAGTTTAGGACAGGAAACTGATGAATGCAGTGTGAGTAAGAGTCAAGGAAAAAGTAGAATTGGAAGGACAAGCAATAACATGGCTAAGTCTAATTCGAATAGTAGCCGTGGGAGGGTTATTGAGAGGGGAGTCACTCATGAGATATATTCTTCAAAGGTATCTGGAGAAAAGGTTGGTAGTAGCAGACAAAGGGATTACAACTCACAGGGTAAAGCACCTCGTGGAGATAAAATTGTTGCTAGTTACAAAGTTATGGACAGAGGGATTGAGAGAAGGCATAATGAGCAGGGAAATTTGAAATTGAATGGAAGCAGTAAGCGTTACCTCGATAGAGGTTATGATTCTGATGACTTGGAGGGGGAACGAGTGGCATTCAAGAATCTTGAAGACTTAAACAATGTTATCAGCAAAACGCACTTTTCACATAAGGCAATGGAGGAGAGAATCCAAAAGCTAGCCAAGTTGTATGTAGCAATTCCTTCTTTCTTGCTTCTGGATACCAAAACTGAACAAATAACATGCTCAAGAGTTTAGTGTTTGATTTTTTTTTTTTTTTAAAATTTGTGAACAAGAAGTTTTAGTTGAATGCTGCCTCACTGAATAATGAAAAATTGAAGCACTATATTATACACTGGATTCACAACACCTAAAATTGCAGGTCTTGATATTCAAGCCCAGGTCAGAGTGTTTTACTCTATATTCATTTAAAATTTTAGATGTAAATTTATTCCTGAAGGAGTTTTAGCACATTGAACTTTGGTGGCTTTCCCTTTAAATTGGAGTTCAGCTGAGTCAGTGCGCCACAAGAAAGTGTAGGAAGAGTAGAGTTAGGTCTTTGCCTCAGGTGTACACTTAAGTTTGCATTGAACCTGCTGACTAATTTTGGCAATCTGGGGATTTATAATCCTTAAGGTTTGGAACTGAATCATGCACAAATGTGCCAATTTTCAGTTTATTGTGAGGTAGAGTTTGGTTATTGCATAAACTCTGCTTTTTACGTTTTCTGTCATGAACTGACGAGCTTGGGAAGTGTTACTTAAGTCCCATGGAATCTCTAAATGACAGGCCCATTTTGGGAATGGCCAGTGACAATGGTCAATTGCATTTTGTCTAATTCTTTTTAGAGACTTGTGCTTTATGAACCTTTCATTTCTCCTACCATCTAGATTCATGAGAGGCTTGTGTATATTGTGTAATGCTTTGTCTGTTTCTGTATCTGTTAGTGTAGATTACTGTGACTCTGTGAGACCCTAAGAAAAATGGTGAACAAAAAGAAAGTGAAAAGTTATATACTTCATGCAGGAAGAGCAACATATTTAGCATCTTGAAGAGCTTCTCAACATTTCTGGAGCAATAATGATTGAGATAATATATCTCAATTGTCATAGGAATATCTCTATGTTTAAAAGATTAAATTATTATTAAGGTTGGGCTCATAGTGCCCTTTTTAAGTGTATATAGATTGCTTCTCTTATTCTTAAGTTGCTTTAACGGACATTGGTATGATTGAATTGAATAGATATAACTGATAATCTGTGAGAAAATGCTGCTTCATCTGAGAGATTAAACTTTTTCTTTCCTTCCTGCTCTCTTAATTTTGTTTTTTGGATAAAAGAAGAAATTTCATTAATAAGAAGAGAAGAATAATATTAAGTGAAAAGGACAAGAGGTCCTCAAAGCAAACAGAAAACAAGAGAAAATATCAAAACCCTGCTGTCTTAAATTGTAGGCCATTTCTTTTATCAATGTGTGATTTTAAGATTTTTTTTTTATCATTTCAATCTTGTTAAGGAGTTCTTTTCTTGTCTTCTTGACCATTTTCTCAAACAGGTTGAATGGTGCAGATATCAATTTGGCTGAATGGATGTTTTCTAAGATGATGGGAAGTGCAAAGATCAAGTTTAATGATTATTCTATAACAAGGGTAATCATAATCTTGGGAAAACTAGGAAACTGGCGGCGAGTGATACAGGTCATTGAATGGCTTCTAAGGCGTGAGCGTTTCAAATCCCACAAGCTAAGGTACTTCAATGTTTTTGGTGAATGGTCTGTGGTAATCGGTTTGACCATTTATTAACATGGAAATTTATGATCATTTTTATGCTTGATGCGTACTTTCAATCTAGTGGTAGAGTCCCAAAGTATTTACCCTATAAATGTTATTCATTGGTGTAAGATTGACTACATTGGTACACACACACACACACACACACTCGCACGCACAGAGGAAATTTTTAACATATAAAGCTCTATCTCTGGCTAGCCAATGGCCTTTTTTCTTTCAATTATCCTTTAATGTGCTGGTCTTTGACATTAGGCATATATACACTGCTGCTCTTGATGCACTCGGAAAATCAAAGAGACCTGTAGAGGCGCTAAATGTATTTCATGCAATGCAGGTAATGTATGTAATCCATGCAATATGTTCCTTTGTTGTGTGATGTGTTTCTTAACAATCTATGGGAGTATGGTCAACTTCACTAACGCACTTTCCTTTTCTTCCAGCAACAAAGGTCTTCATATCCTGATTTAGTAGCTTATCATAGTATTGCTGTTACCCTTGGACAAGCAGGGCACATGAAGGAACTCTTTGATGTGATTGATATTATGCGATCGCCACCAAAGAAGAAGTTCAAAACAGGGCCACTTGAGAAATGGGACCCAAGGCTGGAACCAGATATCATAGTCTATAATGCAGTAAGTTATTGTTAAAGAGGAACTTTTTTTTATGAGGACTAGATATAGTTGTTCTACTCCATGTCTTTGGACTTGAAATGGATGGCTTTGGGATCTGACAGTTCGTCTCTTTGAATGTGAAAGTTAAAGTCCAAAAATATCCTTATGGTTACATTTACCTGTGAGATAGTTTCTATAGGTGAAGAGAGAATACAAATTCTAACGATGAATAACCAATTTATGCAGCTAATTCTTATGGTCTTGAAAATAGTAGCTGTACAAATTAAAATATATTCTCTGTTCATCAGTTTTTTAATTTTAATTTTTAATTTTTTTATGTTATTTTTGCAAATTTGGTTTTATTATGTATAACAATGGTTCTAGTATGAGTAGGTTTTCTTGCACCACACCCAGCACTGGTTCAATAATCATTTTACTTCTCTGCTTTAATGTTCCAAAGAGTACATTGCTTTTTCTTTTATTTTACACTTTTATTATCGCCTGGTTTCATAATTTAGGCCTTATTTGTCGGTCGGGCATGCAGGTCCTTAATGCTTGTGTTAGGAGGAAACAATGGGAAGGGGCCTTTTGGGTTCTACAGCAGTTAAAGAAGCAAGGCCTACAGCCTTCTGCTACAACTTATGGCCTAGTTATGGAGGTAATTGTTGCTTTGGTGTGTGTTTTTTTATTTTTTATTTTTTATCCTCATTTGTAGTTACAGTTGCATTTGCATGTGCCTTGGTAAATAAACAACTTTTTAATCAATCTGAGAAGTAAGATTGGGTGGTTTTATTGTATTTTTATTGTTTATAATTTAATAATATTAAGATTCTATTAGAGACAGAAAATTGAAACAGTTAGATACAAAATCTCCAAGAATGGCAGATCACAGAACACAGAAGAGAATATAAAAAGCAACATCAACTCAAGATATTGGCCCACTCACTCATTCACACTTGGAGTTGGAAAAAATATTTAAATTCGATGTGTGTGGCTAATTGGGAAGGGATGTGATTCATGATTCAATTTTTGCTTCAAATAAAATAGAATTGCACAGTCCATTAAATTTAAGAACTTTAGAAAGATTTAGGAGAAGGCCCCTACTCCTGGTTAAGTTGAATCATTAAAACTAAAAGTGCAGTTGTATGATATTGGCTTGATAGAACATAATTAATGAGTTTGTGTATGCTTGAACAGGTGATGCTTTCATGTGACAAGTACAATTTGGTTCATGAGTTTTTCAGAAAACTTCAGAAGTCTTGTATTCCGAATTCATTGACATATAGAGGTATGTTCATTTCTATTCATATCCATGTCAATCATTTAATTTAATTATGATCTTGGGTCTTGACCTTCCTGTTATATGCAGTTCTCTTGAATACACTTTGGAAAGAGGGAAAACTGATGAGGCTATTTTGGCTGTCCAAGAAATGGAAAGACGTGGAATTGTAGGTTCTGCTTCTCTTTACTATGATCTAGCTCGATGCCTGTGTGCAGCTGGAAGAAGTCGCGAGGCACTGATGCAGGTGTTTTTCATTATTCCTATTATCTGTCACCTTTATAACTGGGTAGGGAGGAAATAGGCATGGTGATATTTCATTTTATTGGTTCAAAAAGTGATAATAATTTAGTTTTAGCATATAAGGTATTCATACATTTTAAGGCTTAACCACAGAAGATATTTCTCATCTTTTGACAGATAGACAAGATTTGTAAGGTTGCAAATAAACCACTGGTAGTGACCTACACTGGCCTGATGCAAGCAAGTCTAGACTCTGGAAACATTCAAGATGGGGCCTATATTTTTGAGAAAATGAAGGATATTTGTGCCCCAAATCTGGTTACTTGTAACATAATGCTGAAAGCTTACCTTGAACAAGGGATGTTTCAAGAAGCTAAAGAACTGTTTGAGCAGATGTCAGAAAACACAAATCAACTGAGGAGCAGTACTGATTACAAAATGCAGGTGATACCAGATATTTACACATTCAACATCATGTTAGGTGCATGCGTTGCAGAGAAGAGATGGGACTATTTTCACTGTGTCTATCAAAGGATGTTGTACCATGGTTTCCACTTCAATCCAAAACGTCATCTTCGAATGATATTGGAGGCTTCAAGAGCTGGAAAGGTGACTTTCCTCTTCTTTCTTTAACATATTTATCAGTGAATGATCCTTTTGTAATCCTTTTGGGGCATGTGGTAATTTTGGATATATGCTTGGTAAGTAAGGTAGAAGTAAACACGAATAAAAGCGTGCTTGACTAAGCCAATAAAGAGAAAGAAAATAAAATGGACTTTGCTTTCATGTTAATGTGGACGAGGTTAAAATTAGAGAGAAAGTGTAAAGAGCGGCCTAGTGTATGAAACTCTCATCTGATGGGGTCTAGGGAAGGTAGATGTATGCAACCTTACCCGTTTTGTGGAGAGGCTATTTTTAGGATTTAAATCTATGACCTCTAGGTCACAAGACAGCAACTTTACCGTTGTGTCAAGCCTCACTCTCCATCCTGATGGGATTTATCTTACCATTGCCCTGAGACTCATTCTCAAGTATATATATATATATAGATCTAACAAGCACAGCACCGACACCCACACGACACGTATTGGACACGCGTTCGTACGTGTCCAATTAAAAAAATAATTTTTTTGAGCTCGACACAGTTGGACACCGCTTTAATTCACTGTGGACACGACTTGGATGCGTCGCAGTTGGTTTTTTTTTTTTTTTAAATTTTTAATACCAACATGAGCCTAAAATCAATCCTAGTTATTTAGTTGGACTTGTGCTGTTGAGTCATTTTATTTTGAAAATTTTTCAGTTGATCACAAAAAACAAAAAAAAAAATTAATTATATAAAAAAAATTATCCATACACGACAAACAAAGTTTCAGACCAAAAAATACAAAATAAATCATACAACAAAATGTGTCTCCGTGTTCGTATCGTGTCCGTGTCCGTGTTTGTGTCTGTGTCTATGCTTCATAGATATAGACACACCTTAGGTTACTCTTATGTTTCATTTCGAGATGTTGTAAGTTACTCTCAACGTGTTCAAAGATTCCCCTATTCACGTACATGCATAGTGTGTGCCGCTGCCCTCATATCACGTAGGACATGTCAATGCCTGGTTCAAAATCTCTTTCTGCTCCCATGCATGTTCTGATTGACACCACATAATTGTAATTCCTGTAGTTAATAGGCATGTGCCGATAAGCTTTCTGCTGTTATGAATTCGTAGTTCTATCTTCTTCTTTATTTATACAGACAATGAGAGATAATGGGTCTGTTTGGTTACTATTTCCATATCCTGTTTTCATTTTCTGTATTTTCTATTTTTGAGATTTTGTAAAGGAAATACTGAAAACAATAAAGTCTTGTTTTCAATTTTCATCTCCTATTTTCATTATTTCCTTCGTAAGATTAAGAAAATAAAAAATACAAGAAATGAAATTGAAACCAAACATGCCTACTTGTTGAAGTTAATGTGATAGCATGGCACTGACTTATGAAACCTTGTTTTGTTTGCAGGAAGAGCCTTTGGAGATAGCATGGAAGCACTTAACTGATACAGACCGAACTCCGCCAGTTAGTATGATCAAGGAAAGGTTCTGTGTGAAACTTGAAAAAGATGACTGTGTTGGTGCTCTTACATGTATCACTACTTATCACCCGAAAGACTTGGAGCCATTTTCCAAGTCATCTTGGTTGAATCTATTTAAAGAAAATTCTCAACGGTTTCAGAAGGATACACTTGTTAGACTAATGAACGAGATTACCAACATGGTTTCTAATAGTAGCATGCAAAATCCAACACTTTTATATTTATTGCAATCATGCAAAGAATTTTTTAGTGCCACTGACCTCAGTGTAGCCGACATGGATTCAGTGAAAACTGTATTTGCAGGAGAAAGTAAACTTGTAGCCAGTTCTAGATGAATATTTGTATCCAAACCTTTGTAATATTAATATTAATACTTACCCAAAATCTAATGAAAGCCTTATCATTATTGTTAAATCCATTTGATGGCAATACTAGGCAGGAAATATTCTTCCAAATCTCACCTAAACATTTTTGCTTTTAAGTAACTGATGGATAATTGATAATAATATATTGTTGTTATTACTTTTTTATTCTTAATAAAAAATAAATCCACGCTTTCAATTTTTTCTTATTTTTTGGTTAGATTTTGTAAATATTTATGACTATTTTTAACTTTTTGCACAATTCTTCACATGCAAATCATTAATTTTTGTTCATTTCACGATAAAATAGAATTGCTCAATGAAAAGATTTATGCTAAAGTTTGGAGCACCAAGAAAATTTTCATTTTATTGAGTATAAGTTTTGTTAACTATATAAAATGTAATATTAATTCAAAATACAAATATTGTTTACTGCTAATAATGCTTTTAATTAGTTTATACATTAATTATCTAACTAATACAATAAATAACCATTTATATTTTATATAAGGAAAATAATTAATGATATGAATGCTTTTTTTCATTTTCAAAATTAATGCATTTTCTTGGTTTGCTGCCCAGGCACTTTCTCTTACTTTTAACCCTCATTTTTTGTTAATTTCTTTTTTGTATGTTTACTTCCACAAATTTGTAGCTTTTGTTTCATATCATTTAGCAAGTCTGTTTATATAAAGACTGCATGGTAGTAAGAGGTTTGGATAGTATGTATAAGGTCATACATTCAAACTTAATCGCAAGTATCATGGAACTTACTACTTTATGATAAAGTATCCCTTTAATTGGACAAACCTTTGATATTTAATTAACTATGTAATCTCTGGGTTAGATTTTTCACTTTTTTTATTTAACCAATATCTGTTATCTTTTAACACTTAAAGCACTACGCATAAGATCTCGCCTTAAATTTATTTTTAATCTTTATAAATATAGTGAATTTTAGTTTGATCCTTTTATTTATTATTATTTTGATCTAAATCTTCTTGAAATGTTTGATTTTGATCCCTATTGTATTAGTCTAGTTGTTAAGTGTTGATTAGAATCAAAAGAAGATTTTTAAAATATTTTTACTTTACTACTATTCTCTTTTTGCCTCTTTTATTTTTTCACTGCTTGTAATTGGCCAAGCAAATATTCGTATATGTTTCACGAAATTGTTTTTTGTAACAAATAGTACTTGGAAAGAAATACCTTCAAAATTTTCATAATTTATTTTAGGCTTAAATATGTTTTGACCTCTAAAAAATAAGTGAGTTTTGATCTCTCAAAAATAATTTTTATTCCAAATATTCTGTCCCAGCCATTTTTTAAAATTGTTTTATTTTGATCCTTGCAATTAGCAAGTCTATTAAATGTTGAGTCCTCCAGTGGAAAACCACCTTATTCGAGAAGTTATGACTCGTTTGGGCCACGTTATATCTGCACTTGTTAGTAGTATTTGGGCCAGTCCTACAATGAGATCGTGGATTTGTATTATTTTTCTCGCAGTCACCCTCCTGTGATTTTCCCGCCAAAACACCGGTGCCCCCTCCCTCCCTCCCTCCCTCCAGACCCTTTTGTTGGAGCACAGTTCTCTCTCTCTCTCCCTCTCCCTCTCCCTAAATCTATTCCTCATTTTCTCTCTTTCACTGTAAGGCAAGAAGATTCCTCATCTTCATCCATCAGATGGCACCTCCTCCTCCGATCGTAGCTGATTCGATAGCTCCATCGACACAACCCGAAACCCTCGACAATGATCTTCAGGTCCTCTATTTCCCTATTATCTCCCTCAACCTCGCAAACTCGTCATCATCATCATCATCTATATCTCCTAACCTTTTGCATTTGTTTTATTTTTTTTTTTTTGTTTTACTTGGCTACTTTCAAGTACTGCTTCGAGGTAAACGGCGTGTGATTTGTCTTCACAAGTTCATTAACTTCCAGTTCCGATTGATGTCTAATATAATAATATATTGCATCGATCTTGAAAGTTGAATAACTTGCGCTTTTTGTGTTTTTATCTTATTAATCTTTGTTTTAAATTGCTCCGGTTAGTTATATTTGCGACTGGTTCTCTATGTAGTGAGAAGAATAGCATATTAGCGTGGCCGATTTGGCATCTGAAGCTGAAATCGTTGTTTCAATTGGAAGCATGTATCAATAATTTAACTTCCATAGTGCCTAGTGGTTAATTTTCATTCCATTATGTGGGGAAGATAGAGTAGATGTTAAAACAACAAGTGTCATAATTGAATGTAATAATCGGTTTTAGTCTTAGTTTTGGTTTTTACTTCTCCAAGCTACTGCTGGCGGAGTGCTGATTGAATCTTCTTTTGGGTTCATTTTGATAGCCATTCTTTATTCTCCACAAAGCTTCGTCTCGGCGAAAAGATAGATCATCAACAGGACAGGGTAAATTGCGAAAGAGAAATGAGTTGTCTTCGCTGCAAAGTGCAAAGAAACAGGTGGGAGGTATAAACGAGGAATGTGATCGCCATTTGTTTCAGCAACAACAAATTGAAGCCTTTCACACTGTTTGGACAAAAATTGAGTCTACCATTAAGGTTCTCTATTTTCCTTGCCCCAAATTTTTTAACTCACTGCCTTTTGTTTTGATGTATGTTTGTGTAGGCATTAGAATTAGGAGGTGTTTTCATTCTTTACCCTTGAATGTTCCAATAAGAAAATAGTGAAGAGTCTTATTGTTTCTGTTGCAGGACGTTTTGCGTGATCTTAATGCTAGTGTATTTAATGGTATACAACAATGGGTTCTAGAGTGCTTCAATGCTATTAGATTGCATGGAGAACCTAGTACGGCTGAAGCAATTAGATCTTTTCCTGTTCTGAATAGCACTACTCCTGGGCAGCTGTTCACTGCATTGGTTGTTACCAGTAAGCTTAGGCATACTCATGTTTTGGTGAATCCTCTGAATGCTTTGATTCTTGGACACTTTATATAATTAGGACAGATGTATGTTATTTCTATGATTGGCAGGAAATATAGAGTTTGTTGACGATATAGTGACCTTTCAAGAGCTTGGCCATTGCTTGAAATCCCATGGATGCCATGTGGCTATGCTTTCATCGGTGGATGTTTCCATGAAAAATGGGATTGCTGGTTGCTTGAAAGCTTTATTAAGAGAGTATCTACTGGGTGCAATTGATGTGGGTGCTTCTGCAGACTTTATTTATGCATAATTAAATTAATTCTATCTACTTGTACCCTCTTCTTTACTCTTTCCTTTTCTTAATGCTGATGTTGAGCAGTCAGCTGATATATCAATCTTAGCATCATGGTATAGAGAACAAGAGAACTACAATAAACCACTAGTGCTAATGATTAATGACTTGGAAAGATGCTGTGGATCTGTCTTGACGGATTTCATCCTGATGTTGAGGTATAAACATCTTCTGAAAGTATATTTGCACATTTGTAATGTGGTTTATGAATGCACATCTTGAATGTGCATCTGCCTCGGTTAACTTTGTTAAGGCCTCACCGTGTATCTGTTTACTGTGTATTCCTACTCACATGTGGTGGGGAGATTGTAATTTTTTTTTTTCTAATTTTTTTGTATAAGGGTGAGTTTTACATATATGATATGGTATTTACTTTCGTTTTCTTCCTCTTTTTTTGTCCTGCCAGTGAATGGGTTGTCAAGGTGCCAATTATCTTAATAATTGGAGTTGCGACAACAGTGGATGCCCCAAGAAACGTTCTGCCATCACATGCTCTTGAGCGTTTATGTTTCTCTAAGTTTATGCTTGGAATGCCAGTTGAAAGAATGGATGCAATTGTTGAGGCTGTTCTTGTGAAAAATTGCACTACATTTAATATTGGTCATAAGGCGGCACTCTTTCTGAGAAACTACTTCACAAACCAGGATGGGACATTAACATCTTTCACAAGAGCTTTAAAGGTTCATAATGCAGCTTTTGGGTTCCTGTTATTTGTATCTTCATTTTATGAATTTGCATACACAGTTTCGTGGATTATGACTTTGTTTTTTACACTACATATTTTCTGACTATATTTTCAGTTAGCATGCCTATTGCATTTCTCGATGGAACCTCTGAGTCTGATACATGGGCGAACACTGGCTGAAGACCAAAAGGTCTGTCTTAAACTCTGTAGGCTAAGTGTTGTCTGACTTGTCTCGATAAGATTAACCAATTTTTTTTTTTATTTTCATTTTTTATAAGAGGTAGACTTTTGAAGATTCATTGGACTAAGGGTTATAAACCTAGTATTTAGGTTGAGTGCTCCTGATATATATATATATATATATATATATATTTATACCAAAAACTTCTGTTGTTCAATCTTTTTGAACTGTTCTCCTAATAATTTTTTTCCTTTTTATTTTTATTAATATTTACATTTTTGGTCAAAAATTGGTTCTCAGGAGGGGCAATCTACATTATCACCTGAGATCATGTTGAAATACATGGATGAACTTCCATCATATGCAAGGTATTATAGTTTTGAAATTTTCTTGTTCTAATTTATATTTTCTTAATGGAGATGACAATGAGTTCACCCCTTGGTCAAAATTTATCTAGGAATCACAAAGTTGATCAGACTGGAAAGAGCATAGCTCAGGGTTTGTCAGATTTGGTGACCGTGCAGAAGCTATGGAGCACTGCAGTTCTTGTAAGATTTTAATATTTAAAATCTGTGTATTTATAATCCATTCTTATAATCCAATTCCATTGCTTTCAAAAGTCCATGACTCTGCTACTTTTCATGTTGCCTTTTTCTTGATTATGTCCTTGTTGGAAATCTATTGCCCTTGCCTTAGTTATAACCTATAAGAAGTTCTTCTGCATTATTAGTGAATTTTTCTGCCAATAATAAATTTGAAATATTTTTCATTCATTCTAACATGCCATGGTTAGATTTGCCTAACCTATTTTGCAATGGTTGTTGACGTGACTAAGTTGGAGTTCATGGTACTAATTTTTCCTTTTGTTCAGTGCCTATTTGAAGCTGGAAAATATAGCAGGGTGAGACTGCTGGATTTGTTTTGTGAAGTGCTCAATCCAGATGTGTACTCGCAAAGGGATACTGTTTGTTATGCGGGGAATGAAAAAGACCGTGGGTTGTCCTCGGCAAATGATTCCATCGAACAAAGTGATGGTTTGATTAAGCAGATAGTACGCAAAGTGAGGTAGATAGTAATATGATGTTTGTCTTCTTTGAAGTACCAAGAAAAGTTTGTTGATGCAACATAATATTTGCTGTTAAGAATATTTTAGGCTGTAAAGGAGGGAGAATAGATAAAGAAGCCAAAAAATCTGTAATTTAATTTTGACATTAAAGACGACATCTAAAACATATTGCTTCCTCATTATATTGGCAATGCTAATTTTAATATTACAATAGTAATCCGGTGCTTGAATATTAGGAAAAGAAGTCGAAAACTACACCATCGTTATATAGGAGTAGATACCATCATTATTGATAATCGTTGAAATTAAATTGCAATATTCCTTTTTTTTTTATTTGGCTGTTCAAACTTTTTCAGTGAACCTTTCCATCGACTTACTAACCATGCTGTATACTTAGAGCAAATATGTTGATTTAGCCACTTCAATTGTCTTCAAATACACCTCTATTTTTGTTTATTTCAAATAACTATGGACTCCTGATTGGAGATAATGCAGGGATCTCCCTACGGGAATGCTTTGTCAGTTATTTGAGAGGTGGGAAAAGCTTACTGCAGATATTTCAGAGGTATGTGTATTGCTGTATTAGGGACTCAAATACATAGGTTTTACTGTGTTTTGTTTGAAAGGACAGCTTCACTTCCATCTGTTTCATTCATCCTAACAATTCCTTATTGCTCTCATTCCTGTGTAATACATATGGATTCCTGGTCAAATCTCTTACTCAATAATAATAATTTGATTTCTTGCAGATTCATGATAAATTGAAAATGTTTCAATCTTCAGCAAGATATGAAGATGGAAAGAGTGCACACAAGAGTTCCAAGGACATTTCGAAGTAATATTCTGATTCCTTCTTGTTCCTCGTTATTTCCTTGTAGTTCTTAGTTTAATTGTTTTGATTCCTTGATTGTACTGGTCTGTTTGATTACAAAGAACCAATTTAAGACTTTTAGGGTTATATCATACATTCTGGTATTAATGATGTTTTGGTAGCTGGATCTGACCCCCACTAGGACTTGAATCTCAATTTTTTCTTTTGGTTTTATAATTGCTGAAGAAGATGTATCATTTTCAAAAGCTGTCCTAAAATACATTTTATTGGTGTCGAAAGTATACCCAATAAATGTTGAAAACCTATTTTAAAAATTGAGTGCATAAAATCATTCTAAGCATGACTTTCGACCACTCCACCCTCCAGCTCTTCACCTCCGTCGGCTCTGCGCCATGGGGGTTTCTTTTTTTTTTTTTGTCAGATGCTCTGCTACACAGTTAGGCACCGGCCTGGAGTGTGGTACTCTGGGTTGTTTTTTATTGGTCCTATTTTTAAGTACCTCATTTATGGAACATAGTTTTTAGCTTTGTTAGGCTTCATGACTCATGAGGTAGCTTTTCTAGGGGGATACTTTTGTTAATTATGAGAGGACTGGAAAGTTCTTTTGGGCCAATGTATTGTCTGTTTTGCTTTTGACTGTCTAAGCAGGATACCTTGTCTGATACTTCTCCTTCTAATGAAGTTTTCTTTCAATTTAAGAAAAAGGGATGTGTGTGTGTTTTCTTTTGTTAATTGAAGTTAGCTATTTTTATTTTCAGGAGACATGCGTCCAAGGTTTCATTAAATATTGACAATGAGTCAAGAGTGTTAAACTTGCAAGCTGTCGCATTTATAGATTGCTTAGTTAGGTAAGGTTTTGTACTGTAACTGTGTTTTGTTTCATGTTTATGCTGTTTGATGGTGGAAGGCTTGATATTAACTGTGTTTTATGGTGAATCTATGTTATTGCTAAGGCTTATTCGAACAATGTGGAAGACATGGGTTGCTTCACGAAGAGTTTGAGTTTTGATCTTGAATAACTGAATCAAAAAGAAAAATTGTTGGATCAATATGTTGGTTTGCATAGACTATGCAATTTCCCCATCCCTTTTTATATGTTTTTCCTAAGCGAACATAATTGAAACAGGACAATAGTTTGATCAATTTTTTATAAAGATCGGAGAATTACGGATTAATGGTCAGTTTTTCTGACAGATATAATGCAAAGTTTTATCATCTTAATATTTAAGATAAACTTCGAAGTTGATATATCTAAGTCAACTTGGTGATATAAATAAGCCCCAAGCCTCTAGCAATAGTATTGGGATGAACATAATCAAGAATCAAACATAGTCGGATATTGTATTTTACTTTAATTGAGCTTTTGCTTTGTAAGTTAAGCATCAGCAGTGCCGATCCCATACACCAGCATCTCATTTTCAGAATATATTATTAGCTTTATTACCTATTGTGTACTCTATCATTTTTTATAATTCAAACACGAGATTGTGTTAAAAAAAAAATGTCAAAGCTCAAACCAATCTTCAATTTGTATGAATTCTGATGATAGATGGCAATGAACGCTAATTCAGCTGCGTAGTTCGTAAATACATCTCACAAATAACGTGTTATGTGTAATTCACCTGCCATTTTAGTGTTATATTATACGCAATAATGGTCCTGCTAGCTCCCATGTCCAAAGTGGTTTTTTATTTTTGTTGGTATTTTCTATAGTGGAAATATGAAGACCTTGACTATTTGCCTTCCCTTTGCTGTATTGCATTGTACGAGTAAAACAGAAAAGCACTCTTTACTGTTATGTACCTAACCTGCCATCTACTTTTGCTGGTTATCAAATGTTCTTACTGATTATCCTTTTCACCGAACAGAAATTATATGAGGCCCATTGAGTGCATGCCTTTTCATGAAATTTTCTGCTTCAAGAATGTCGAGAAGCTTCAATCGGTAAGAGATCTAGAGATTGTTTTTTCCACTACATGGACCTTCTGCTTTACTCAGAAAAGTTGCAGATGCGATTTATTTTGCTGCCTAACATTACTTTTTGCCCTTTTAGACACTGCCATGTCTTGTACAACACAACTCTAACTAGTGAAATGACCACAGTTAGTTACTCCCTTTCTCTGAATTCTTGTATCACCACTTCCAGTTCATAGATCTTATGCTTACAACTAGGACTAGGGTACCCATCCTCTTCTAATTTCTTCAGATGCAGCTTTCCAACATTTGCTAATAACCTGCATAAAATGAGACAATAAATCTTATTATAACCAAAAAATCCTGGATGAATGTATTTGCTTCATTTGATGTTTAGGATAACTCCTCTCCTGTGGGAAACAGGATAAAAGCATGTGATATCTTGAGAAATATATATAATTGAGAATTTTTAATTTGTTTTCCAAAGAATTACATCACAGTTTCGTTTTCCATGATCATGTTTTATGCATCATGAATGAGATAGAGCTACAGATTTCTGTTGTCTCTTTTTGAAAATGGGCCTTTTGGGTGCAGATTTCTATTTATATAAACTGCAAGCCAGCAAATAATAAGATTGTTCTTCATACATTTTATTATTACATATGGGGTTTGTATAGTACAACTGAGGTTAACACCAGATTTAAAATCTTTTACTATTAGTTTTGTTCTTCTGCACTTGTAATCAACTTCCTTGCTAATCTAGGTTTTGATTGGAGATTCAAGAACAAGGATTCAAGTTGATCTGTTGGAGTCCCATAAGATTTTAAGGTGCAGTTGCTGTAACAAAACTGGCAATGCTGTATCGCCATCAAGACATGATTCCTCAATTATGTACGTATATCTAAAGTATATCTTTGATAAAGCATGCTCTATCCTTAGATTGGGGCAGTGTCCCCTTCTTTTAAATTCTTGTACACCAAAGTAAGTATCTATTTTATATTTATAATATGTCCGAAGGTATTTAGTTTTTATTCTTGGGAGGGTTAAAAGTTATATTCCCAACTACAACCAATCCTATTCCTTACTCAGCCTTTATCAATACTTGAGGGTTGGAATTTATTTGGCAAGTTTCACCTCGCATGCATGATTTAATCTTGGATATAAATAGTAAGCTTCAACCACAATGGAGTTCCTAACTTGAAGATTTTTGTACAGGTATTACCTGGCTCAAGAGCATGGAGATCTGATCAATCTTCATGACTGGTTCCAATCTTTTAGAACAATTATTCTTCAGCAAACGATAAACGGAAGCAAAAGTCGAAGCAGTCCCCCAACCAAAAAAGAGAAAAGATACAGCAGGATCCGGAGAACAAAACGAAGCATCAATACAGTATCCTTTATATCTGGCATTTTGCAGAGTTCCTTTGATATCATAAGGTATAATACTTCGATAGGTAGATGCATTGCTAGATGTCCCAATAGTAGCAGTTCTGAAGTCATTATCTCATTGATCTTGTAGTGGAATTTATTATTGCATACACACGCATTTTAACTTGGGAAGAAATAACAAAACATCTTCAAAGCTATGTGACAAGGGAAGATTTTGCATTTCATTCAACTTTGATATCTTCAACTTTGTCCTTTTTTTTTTCTCTTTCCTCTTCATTTTTCATGGGCAGAAGAGGGGAAGAATGTTATTTGTAAAATGAATTATGCTAGCTTTCTTCTAGCTATTCTCTTTGATAACATCCCCAAAAAGCTTCCAGTAATAGTTGTTCCAAATAAAAAACCGATTTTTAAACTTGTTTACCATAGCCAAACCATCAAATGAAGCAGTAGAACTCCTTTGTCACGCATTTCATATTTAACTATGGCTGTAGTGTTGCAACTTCATAGCAGTCTTGATTGGCATCAGTTTATTTTGCTAGTCAGTTTGCTATCTTCAATATCTTTCTAGAATTATGGGATGCATGTTTCGTGCTTTTTATATATGATATTGCATTCCTGTCTTCTCCAGCCAATGTCTGCTTCCCTCTTTCAAACAGGTCCAAAAATGTTATTCCCGTAATGGAGAGAAATAATATGAAATTATTGAGAATACATTTATTGATAACTGGTTTCTGCCACAATATTTGCTTAAAAGATACCTAGTGTAAAGAGTCGCTCGTCTTTAAATGATTTTAAACTGTATGCCAGCTTTTTGTTTGCTGGTATTAGTATCAGTCTTTTTTATCTTTCAATGATGGTACTTCGTATGCTTACTGAATTTTATGTAGGCATATTTACAATGTTCATCTCCCTAATAGCGGTAAATGCGAAGTATTTTATTGATCACGGTTTCAATCCTTAACCTTGTTTTGCCATAGAGCACGCTTTTGCAGAGCAGTTACAGAAATGCAGATCACTGGGCTAGTTAGAATGCCCAGCAAGAGGCGCCCAGATTTTGTACAAAGAGTAGCATTTGGACTCTGAAGGTAGGAGTGACTGGTCTGTCGCCTTGTCATTTCCTAATTTTCTTATTCCAATGTAATATAATTTTATTTTCTTAAATTATCTATTATTCATGATCTGATACGTTGATGGATTAACTAGATAAGCCTAATCCAAAACTAAAGATTAATGGTCAAATCGTAAAAGGAACAAGGGCATTGGCAGCGTGTCATAAGAAATTTACATAGATTATGTTTTGTGCAGATTCTCATGATTAATCAATTATAAAGTGGTTTCGAATGTAAATTGCAACCATGCAACTTGAAATGTTTGATTTGTTTATCTTATTTTTCAATTGATATATTTCATCAATAATTACAAAATGTTACATTTTCTTTTTTTCAAAGAAATGTTAAAAAAGCTCATAATTTTCTTAAATGTTTTAAAATAAAAATTAAAAAAACTTATTCACAATTATAAATAAAAATAAAAACCAAACGAAGTTTTAATTAATTTAAAGCTTGCTATACTCTCATCTCTATTTCCGTATTGTTTCAATGTCCATGACGATCATACTAAGCTTGATTACCAAGGGTTATTGCAGGAATTATTCTCGTAGATTGACATAATTTGACCGACCAAAACGAATTCTTTGTAGAAATAAAAGATTGCTGAATAAAATTATGTATTCAGAATTATGTATTATAATTATTAGCTTTTAAATGAATTAATAAAACATTATTTTGTTTCATCAAACAATTATCATAATTTGTCAAAGATTTTGTATACCGGATGTATAGCATTACTTTTCTATCATGAATGTTTTTCTAAACTTGCAAAAACGAAAAAAAAAGAAAAAGATGACATGTAATTTCACGTAAAGATGAAATATTTCCTTTTGCGAGGTGACACTAGTAACTAAGTATTAATGCATAAAATTGAAAACACAAATTCGATTCATTGAAACATCGAATTTCTTATTTTAAACGGTTTTGTTTATGGGGGAAAGTCATAAGTTTCTAAAGCAACTGAATTATTGCCAATTCGCTTGGTTGACATAGAGCAATGGCAATTAAAGGTTCAATCGATTATTAAAATGACGAGTTTTACTTCTTAAAATATTTTTCATAATTATTCTTCCAATTGCTAAAAAAAAATGGATAATTTTATGTTTTAGGGATATTAAATATATATTTACAAAGCAAAGAGAAAGGAAATAAAATTATTTTTAAAACGATTACCAATTATATGTACACGAAAAATGTGTGACTGACCGAAGTGGTTACACGTAGTTGATACTTGGTTTCATGAAGTGACTGCAACTTCGGGTCATGTGTAAGTAACATTTCTTAACATAAATTACTTTTCGGAATTAAAGCAAGGTGCATATGTAGAATTTATGTAAATCAAACTGATAAATATATATTTTGATTTACAAAGAATTATATTTAATTACTCAAAAATTAATTCTTCAAAAAGCTGTTTATATTTAGTAATTTTAAGGCCCATTTATTTAATTTTTTCAATAGTTTTTGTTAAATCAAGTGGTATGTATATAGATTTTTTAACTAATTACATAAGATTTTTTTAAAAAATTAAAATCCAAATGACTATTTTAAATATTTTTCATAAACTAAAAGTAGCGAGTTGTAATTAAAAAAGAAAGTTACATTTTAAATTTTCCATGGGCAAGAACATGAACCTGCTTGAAAACTATTTTGTTCAACAGGAGAGTCATTGGAGGAAGAAATTTCATCCTCCGTGAAGGATCTTAACTCTTGATTTTGAATGCAAAGGAGAGAATAAAGGAATGATCGAATGACATAAGATCTAAAGGTAGATATGTATAGTGGAATAAGAAAAAGCTTTCTTCCATCGTCAGACAAGAATTTCTCTACAGGAAGCGTTCTCAGTTCTCACTTGAGTTTTTTGTCGGTCAGTAAAATAAAATTTGGTAGTACTACGAGTACTGTTTTATGCTGAAGTCAACAAGATAAAAAAAAAACACCCGAGATGCTATATTAAGATTTAAAAGAATGTCAAGAGATATTTATTCATTTTATTTGGGAAAAAACAAAATCCCCAACCTTGATTCCATTGTTAGTGCGCCATCTGTTGATCTTGGGACTTAAGTAAAACTTCGGGTCCCTGAGAAACCTTGAAATCATCTCTGCCTTGTCAACCGAAAGATCTGTGTTCTCCAGAATTTGCTCTTTTGATGCCTTAGCAATTGCTTGGACAGAACCAATAGCTTGACTAAGCTGAATTGAGCAACCAGAATAGCAAAATAACTCAAGCTACATACATGGCTATCTTGGTTTCACGTCACACGTAACAAAAATCATTATTAGGTGATATAGTTATCCCCACGTAACGAGGAGCAGCAGCACAAGCATCAAAACTTCGTCACCAGTGCAATTATCAGTATATGTATAGAAGGAGTGACGAGTTATTGCCACTCCATATCATTTGTTGTCATTTTCACTCACTCATATATTATTTAACTTTTTCAAAATACCCTTTTATTCTCTCATAATTAACTTGATTAATGATTTATTGGTACTTGTAGTACTATTTTAGATTCAATATTATTAACCCAAATAAAACATTTCATTACTTTTGGTTTTAGTGGACTTTTATTTTGGGAAAATAATTCAAATTTTTCTCATTATTTTTATAATATACATGTTAAGTTTAGCTTTATACGTACGGATCAAAAAAATGATCTCAAATTGATTAATACACACAACCTTCTTTTAGTATTTTTATACTTTTCTATTTTAATAAAATGCCATTAGAAATGAAAATAGGTTTAATAATTTTTTTAGTAGAATAATGTATGAATTAAAAAAAATAGTTTCTATCAATAAATTAAAATTTTAATCAATATTCATTGTCATTATAAATTATCATGTTATTTAATGAATAACGTGACAATACAATTTGAATTAAATAATTTAAAAATTATAATAAAATTTAAGAGATTGATACCGCAAATACTAGTATACTATGTTTATTTAATATCAGATTAAATTACATAATACTATATGGTTAAATATTGAATACAAATATACAAGTACAGCTATATATACAAATATGATGACAGGGTATGATGAAAGTGCCATATAAAATAGAATATTTTTCAGGTGTTGGTTTAGCCAGAATTCTTGAGTCTGGTTATAGTGCTGGGTTTGCTGGTGTATATATTGAGAAAATAGTTTTATGTGTTGTTTAGGAGAATGATGCACTTGAGGTGAACTGCTTTTAAGATAAACTACCTGTACGATAATTAAGAGAACCAACTAGAGAGACGATTAATATATTACATATTTATGTGAAAAGTTAAATTTAAAATTTGTGTTTTATAAGAAAAAATGGGGAAAAAAACAAACTTTTAAACAACATAAAAAAATATGTAAGCAAAAATAATGAAAAAATAAAAGAAAACTTTATGAAAAATGTTGACAATAATGTGTTTGAATGAAACTAAAAAAATTGTTGAATTAATATTTTAATTACAAGGGAAGAAGGGAGGATATTTTACGAAAATAAAATAAATACTAATTAATAGGGAGTTGCAATAGTAAAATGAGGAGTGACAATAGTCACTCCCAAAAAGGAAGGCGCAACCTATATTTTAGTTATAATACCTTACCGGAGAACCTTAAAATATGGAGTAAATAACCATTTTGGTATTAACTGTTTTAATTTGACATCAATTTAGTATTAACAAAATTTTCGATATCAATTTAGTTTTAGCATTTTTAATCTTGACACCAATTTAATTTTTCCTAGATTTCCTCCTAGATAAATTGATTAAACTGATGTCAAAAGAAAAAATCTTATAAATAAATTGATGTCAAAACTAAAAATGCTAGGACTAAATTGGTGTAAAATTTTTTGTTAAGACCAAATTGATGTGAAAAATTTTATTAGAATCAATAGACGTTAAATTGAAATTGTCGGACTAAAATGATTGCTTACTATGATACTATCTATATAATCAAGAATTCTGGGCTCTAGCGACGTCAGATTGAGCCATAGAGGCATGTAAAAACTAAATTGAAGAGTTGCTTCATAATAGAATGATTTACCGCATTTGCATCGTGGTTGTCAACGCCTGGAATGGATGTAACCACTTTAAGGTAAAAGTTCATTCTCTGCACCAACTGCTTCCTCTTCACAACATAACAAAGTTCATACACCAATTTGTAAGTTTCATTTCTCAAGGAACTCCTGGCACCTACACTGTATGCACCTGGAATCGGTCAACTAACCTCAGCTTTCAATTTTTCTCCAATGCTCTGCTGCTTGTATACTGCAATTATTTTGAGGATAAGAAATATAAATTGGAAAAACACACTAACGTTGGTTTCAAGTTTCAGGTTCTACCTCCAGAAGAATGAGCTATTTTCACCATCTTTTCAAACCCCATCTCTATGTCTTGAACCGGCACAAATGTAGGCTTGCCAATCACCATCTCAAATCTATCAAAACTCAGGGCCTTATTCTTTCATCATTGAAGAATGAAGCCATACATAGCAAATAATCAATCAGAACAAAAAGTAACACATCTCACTTGAAATATGATTGAATGAATGAATCAATTTGATCATTGGCTGGGAGTGTAATGATAACATAAAAACGTGCAAATTGGGTCTTCAGTTTCTGAACTCTGCATGAGAGTAATTGAATCTGACATAGTAACTCATAACTCTACTCAATAGAACTACTCAAACAAAATCCCAACCCAATCAATGACTCCAAAAACAACAGCCTGATTACCTACTGTAGATCGGAGACACATTGTTGCAATCCCAATTTGTCACAAAAATGAAGGCTACAGACAAACCCCCACAATTGAAAATAAAGTCCTACAAGGAAGCTCCTAAAATTTCAGTGGTGAGCCGGTATTTGAAAAATTAAGATAAACAAGAGAAAATAAATCAACACCAAATATGTCAAATCGTCAATTACTGGGGCGATTGGAACAAAATTGAGGCGGAAAGAATTGGCGCAGAGGAAAGTGGAAATAAAATTGATGACGGATGGATGTTGATCCCCTTTCCATGTATTTCTCATCAAACAGACTCCACCTGTGCCTACAATAATTCATAACAATGGCCTCATTCTATACAAGAAGGAGAATCAAATATCAATGTCTCATGCATTTTGCAGTGATAAAATAAATTTGGAACATGCAACAATTGCATACATCAAGCAGTCATTAACTCATTATTCATTACAAGCTTAAAACTGCATAACTAAGAAGCTAATGCATTAAGATAAAGGATCAGAAGCATGCTAGTATATCCATCTACAGTCGCACGAGTCAACAAGAAACTGCCGCTACTACTATACCTAAAATAAGCTCAAAGGCCTCAAACCAATCTATCCTCAATCAGATCTTTTACAGAGTAATTACGTTATCATAATCGGAAACTGTTAATTAGTTAATTAGTTAGTTGGTTAGTTAGTTAGGGAAGTTAAACTCATCGGTCTCTTATCCCCTGTGTATATAAAACCAGATTCTGAGCATCTATGAATAATTCTGTTCATTTCATCAAATCCTTCCTTAGAAAACAACAATATCGTTTTCGAAGAGTGAAAATGGAACGATGAAATAAAAGCGACAGCCAACAGATCTCTCAAAAACGAAATTGAAAATTGATTACAAAAATTTCTTATGCAGATAGAAAGTAAATCAAATACGCACCCAAAAAAAAAAAATCAAATCTCAAAGTATAAAAGAGAAAGAGAATCGCATGAACCTCTTCTTATTCGTCAAGTTAACAAATCAAGGTCATAGCCATTACTACTACTGTAGCAGAAAGCAAGAGATCAATTCCGCGTGTTCATTAAACGTGATTTCGAATGCAAATTGCAGAATCCAAGCAAGTCCAAAACAAACTTTATTTTCTCGCGAATCAACAATAATGAAAAAGAAAAAACACCGAATAAAATTAAAAAAAATACAGAGGCAAGGAGCAATGGCATCTAGAAACAAAAATTTTGATGATTAGGTTAACCAATGGTTTTTTAGGTGATTGAGAAATTGATCGGTACCGGAGCATGTGGCATGCGATGGAGGTGAAGTTGCTGAATGTGTGAGGCGCATATCCATGAGAATTGAGAACTAAGAATCAGCAAGAAGAAGAAGAAGAAGAAGAAGAAGTGCTTAATTAGATGGATTTCGATGCTCGTTTTTCTTTCGCTCTCGCAGGAGAAGAAGAAGAACGGTGATGGAAGCTGGATCGCGTTTCGTGTCTGCAGCACACAAAATAAGTGTTTCCCGCCACCACTATCAACGAATTTATATAGCTTCTGGAATTCTCTTCTGGACAATTTTTTTTTTTTTTTTGTATTTTCTCCTTCAAGGTTTAATTGATATTTCAAAAGTACATATTTTAAAACAGTAATTAAAAAAAAACCTATGAAATAGAAAGCACGTAATACTTTCACGCTTACGGTGTAAGGAGAGGAGGAGTAGCTCCAATCTCAGAAGTCAGAAGTAAGAAGGTCGTTATTTAGCTATTTTAAGCGTGTCACCGCTAAGATGTTCGTTTATGTCAAAATAGATTAAGCTGTAGCATTTTTTTTTAATCTTTAATGATAGATAATGAAAAATGGAATACAAATGACATATTTTAAATTAGTGATAGTGTAAAATTTAGTTTATAATATTAATGTATCAAAATTTAACTCATAAGTAAATTAAAAGATAATATAATTTAAGTATATGACACAGAAGAAGGTAGAGTATAATTTAATTTAGATTTGAATATTTCTATTAGAATATGAAATTGATACGACAAGTTAGTTAGAGTTTATCAATTTGATCGGGAATTTGGATAATTGTTTCGGAGTTCTGAGCTGGCGTTTTGAGGATAATATCACTGTGATTGAATGAATAATAAAAATAAATAAATAAATAATTAAGCGCCCAAATTTTCGTTACAGAAATTATTAGTTGAAATACATATTGCACATGAAGGTCATGATTTGTTTTTGCGATGAGACATGAGGGTCATGATTGATAGAAACCGAAGCAGGCATCAAGTCATCCACTAAACCAAAATCCAATTGTCATCGTTGACCATGTGACCTTAACAGCGTGGCCAAACTAACCCGCCAAATTGTTGCTTCCCGTATAAATTTCCTCCCACCGCGTTGCAGCCTTTGCAATGTGCCAACTTGCAATATTTATAAAGGGCCACATTAAAAAAAAGTTCAAATAAAATTAATTTTATATAAGCTTTGTAACTACTTTGTTTTTCGGTACACAGTTTTGTAACTACTAATCTGAACCTAAGTCTAACAAAACAAATATGTATATTTGAGTGCTAAAAGATTCCTATATTTAATTGAGATTGAGTTTTTGATAATCATTCTAATATTTCCATGATAATGCTTGAAGTATTTTATATTAAAAGTGTCATTGATATATTCAAAAATTATATCTGTCTAAGATTTGTATACAATTAGTTAAGGTATGGGTATATTAAATTTAATAATGCTGTGCTCATTAACGCATCTCACATATCAATGTCTTAGCAAATGAGGTTGGCAGGTCATGCATGGGCACTAGTGCATTTTTCTCAAACAATCACAGGGACGTTAAAAGAGAGTAGGAGAGCGAAATGAAATTACGTTAAAAGATTTTGGACGTACAACTAGTAGCGGTCGTTGTTGTCATAAAAATGACCGAGAAGTGAAACCCATCGCTACAATTTAGGGTATGTACCATTAGGGGTGAAATAGAGATAAATTTTTTGTGACATGAAACTTATTCACCAAAAAATCTTGAAAAATTTATTTTTATTTTTATTCTCCTATCAAATATACCCTTGTAAGGAAAATCTCCTCTTGGAATTTAAACTTGAGCAACATTGATAATGAATTAATATCCTTTACTAGCTTCCATCTATTTCCAATATATTCATGAACGACAAGAGAAAATCAATAATGAGTTAGCGAAGAAGTCATTTTCATGTCTCTGTATATTGAAATAGAAAATTAGATGACTCTAAAAATTTGAAGCAATTCAAACTACCCTAAAAATTAAACGACCCTAAAAATTTAAAGTAATTCAAGCCGTTGAGAGAGATAATAACGCATTAGAGTAAAAATAAGGGCCATAATGATTTTTTGATGTAAAATAAGAAAATTACCATGAAATATGGATAGTGAATTTCCCTTTTTTCTATCAAAGTGAAGAAGACGTATCAAACACACATTGTAGAAATTAATTACATTATGGTGATACAACTCGATTCTGTTTAGGCACGGAAAAAACACACGTAAGAATTGTATTTTTTTTCAGGGCAATAGCCTTTGTTATCGTGGTCTAGTGGTTAGGAAGTGGAAGTATACAAAGTGCTTGATTTCCCACACGCCCCATTCCCCAATCCTCAATTCCTCACCTAGAACTAGAAGAGACGGGTGCAACTCTTCTCCTTTCTTCCTTTTCAATCAAAATATCATGCTAGGATGGCATAAACCTAAGTCACATCACATCACATCACATAGTATCCGGAAATACTTTGTAGCCCAATCGACTTTTTATTTTATTTCACCGCCTATTAACAACTTTAGTGAATGTGCATTGGTAAATAAGCTCTTGGTACGCGAACAGTTTCTACATTGCTTTTAATTTTTGCATTTTAGAAACATTTTTGGCTTTCCCAATTTGATGAAACCAATGACACTAATGATTCTCCAGCAATCCAGCTATATAACATTAACCGGTATAACTTTTTTCTTTTGAAAAAAAGTTTTTATTTGTTTTTTTTGGCACAACAACTATATTTTCATAATCATCAACTCATTCATTTATTTTTTTTCAATGAAAATTTAATAGGGCATTTCTGCTTCAATGCGTGGAACTTGTTTTTAGCCGATATAAAAGTTTTTTCCTTTTTAGTTTTTAAATGCTCGTTTGAATTATGTTTCAGTTTCGTTTCGAAAGATCGACCACTAGTATAGTTTATGACTCAATTTTGTAATATATACGCATTGTTCGGATTTAAGTCCAAATTGCACTTTTCCTGTATAAATTATTGAAATATTTGTAGAAATCAAACACCCTTTCTTTTCCTTTTTTAGCCATCCCTTCCCATCGATGCCACGTTGAATGCTATTGTATTTAATATTCATGTCAAAAAAAAAAAATCATATGGATTATTACTTGTCTATAATATAATAAGAAGACACATAGAGTAGGTGAAATGGGCCTTCATTTGTTAAATCGCAATCATAATTCCGCAAAGTGATTTTGGTGAAATCGTATGTGATATATGCCAGTAATACAGTATTTATTTTTATTTAAAAAAATTGAGAATGACCTTGGTTTATTGTATGACGGAGCATGTATGGTGTTTTGTGGTGTGTCACACAACGAATAAAGTATGTGCTGCCGAGAATGTTCGTAGCCTCCAAGCTGTTAACAATATTCTTCTTTTTTGCATCTTTAATAAATTCATTCATTTATCCCTCAAATTTTCATTTTTATTTTCTTTTTCTTTTTTTATTTTCTCTTTTTTCTACCAGTCAAATAATACTTTTCCCGAACAGACACAAACACATCAAGCTCCTTTTTCCTTTTCTCTGTTCTCACATCCACATTCCACAGTGTCCCTTGGCTCAGTTCGTTAGCCGCACTCCCTCCACTCCTTCCTCTCTCTCTCTCTCTCTGTAGCCACCACCTATATAACAAAAAACCCTTTCGTCTTTTTCACCCTCTCTTCCCTCCGTCACTGTTTTTTCCGTTCACCACGACTGCACCACCATGTGGTCCTAGAGGTTACACTCCATGTCACTGTTTATCACTTCTTATTTCATAGCTCTTCTTTCTCTCTGTCTTTTTCCCTCTTTTTGCCTTTTCGTTACTTGTTCTTCTTTCTTCTAACTAATAATCTGGATTATTATTATTTTTTGACCTAGCTTGGGTTTGTTATGTTTTGATTTATGGTTGGAACTTTGAAATGGGAGAAAAAGCCGACAAGGGTTTAAGGGAAACACGCGGTCGAGATCTTTGAGAGCGACTGCATGTTTGGTTTTCTAGTTTTTCTATGATTTTTGAAGTGTCAAAATATCTACGTATCTGTTATTTAATAATGGTACCCTAAGAATTTTAAATCCAATTGAAAAGTCATTTTCACGTTTTATGCGGATTTAGCAGTGGGGGGAATGTGAAGAGGGGGAAGAGGAAGGTTTCCATGTTTTAGGTGAGGGTTACTTATTTTTTCTGGGGCAACACTAAAAATGTCTAAATGTATTTTCATAACTGTTGAAATGTTAAGAATCGTAGTATCGAGATTTTTAAATATCTTATGAGTTTTGCTTTTATTAATTTTGGTTAGGTTTGTATATGTATATATTTCATGTTTGTGCAATGGTAGTAATGACACTTTGGTAAATTGTTTGTGTAGGGGTTTTCCTGGACAGTCCAGAACGTTTGATTCCATTGTATTAGATATTAAGATGAAACCACGGGCCAGTGGGGTGTCTAGAGTTCATAAGGGAAATCATACTACTAGAGTTGAAGGGCCTAACTGGGTTCTTATTGCTGCTGGTGCTTTGTTGAGTACGTTATCGATTCGCCTTGGTTTCAAGTTAAAACAGGTGCTTGACTCAAAGCCAAAGCAGAATGCAGCCACCGTTCAGAAAGGTCGTTATGTGCTGTTAGGAGGATTCCTATCTTCTCTTATACTTTTATTAACTCTTGTTTATATAAAAAGGGGAAAATGTTGTACACTAAGAGGTTCCATAATTTGAATTGCATACTTTTGTCCCTTATCTACAGTGGGTACTAACTTACTATTTATCTCTTTATTTTTTAACTTCAGGAAATGGAAGATCCTTCAACACAAGGAAATCCCCAGATTGCTTTATGCAGTCTAATGGATATTCCCTTGCACAAGATAATCATGGCTGCTTCAGTTGTGTTTCAGGTTTAATTTATGCTTCAAAGATGTTTATGTCTTTATGATTTGCCAACTGTTGAATGGCAATGTTTTCTTTACTGTTCGCTCTCCTTGGATAGAAATTGAATATTTCTATTTAGAAGTTTTTGAATTTGGAATTATGTTGGATGTGCATAAATGTTTGCTTGTAAACTGTTAGATTGGTTATTTTTTGTTATTTGCTACTATTTGTGGGTTTGTTACTGCTCTCTCTCTTGTCCATTTCTTTACTCTGCTCTCTTATGCTTTTCCCTTATCTTAGCCTACTTGTTCTGTTCTCGTGGAGCCTTGTTCTCTTCATCCACTTCCCTGAATTATAAAAGCTCATCGAGTATCTCTTTACTCTTTTCTATTTCTCTAGCTTCATTTTCATCTTTTCTATTTATTATCTATCTTTCCCTGTCTACCCCTCTGGTACTTTCATGTTAACTTAAACATGCTAATAATTTATGGAAATTCCACTTAATGTTGGAGATATAGGAAGTAGTGTGCATACATGTTTATCTGTACTCAAAAGGTTGGAGACTTGGGAAGTGGTGTGCAGATTTGACTTATTTGTGTGGATGCAAAGAGATGTTTTGATCAAGCAGATGCGATAAACATGCTGAATCAAAATTGTAACTCAGCAATCTTTGGAACTTGATATTTGATGTGTGTTTATTTTAGAAGAATTGCGAGGTGGGGTTAAAATCTTTATTTGGTATCAGCAGATGTAATCTCTTTTGATTACGAGCAAAGACATACTGACTTTACAAATAGCTCAGAAATTTAAAGCAACCTGAATTAACTTATAGTTTTTGTGAATTAGTTGGTGGTCTTGCATTTGAATTTGGCTGCTGTGTGAGAAATGCTAGTCAAGTACATAATTGTTCACAATTAGTTGGTGATTATATTCTATGGGGAAAACAATCATTTGTGATTGTAGTTTGTAAATCTGATTCCATGTTTCTGGTAATAGATTTGCCTGACATCCTTTTACCCAGCCCTAAATGTTTAAGTACCTGTTGATCCAGTAGGTGTTGCATCTGACTTAGATTTACTGTCTGTATGTGACAATGTTTTGGACAGGAACTGGAAGTGCTATGGAACTAAAGTGCCCACCAAATGGACAGATGCTGAGTGAATCTGATGGGGCTCTCCCTTTGGTTACTGTTCCTACTGCTGAATATAGCAAGGAAAATGGTGTTATGTGGGCAGGCTCTCCTGATCGTCTTGAATTGCCGTCAAAGCCATTCCACCATTCAAACTGCTCGGATTCACCATGTGTATCTGAATCTGGTTCTGATATTTTTAGTAAGCGGGAAGTCATACAGAAACTGCGGCATCAATTGAAGAAAAGAGATGATATGATTCTAGAGATGCAAGATCAAATAGCTGAATTGCAAAGTTCACTCAATGCTCAGCTGGGACTTTCTTCTCATTTGCAGTTGCAGCTTGACTCTGCAAACAGAGAGTTATTTGATGCTGAGCGAGAGATCCAACGGCTGAGGAAAGCAATTGCAGATCACTGTGTTGGACATGTTCCTCATGATAAATCTTCTACGGTCACGGCTTGGCCCGCTGAGGGTAGAAATGGCCATGCAAATGGCCATCTAGATGGGGAGAATAATTTTGATACTCCTGAAAAAATAAGGGATGATGAGGAGAGAATTGAGATGCTGAGAAAGCAAGTAGGAGAGTTGAAGGAGGTAATTGAAGGGAAAGAATACTTGCTCCAGAACTACAAGGAACAGAAGGTGGAGCTCTCCTTCAAAATCAAGGAATTGCAGCAAAGATTGGACTCTCAGCTGCCTAATATTTTGTAGAAACTATCTAGTTTGTGAATTCTTTGCTTCTTTTTACAATTTGACAAAGCTTCACTGTCTCCCTCATTCTTTATTTTCTCACTGTAATTAGCTTACCCTTTGATTGCTTGGCAATATATTTCGAGTTTGTGCTATGTGTGCTACTGCTAGAGAGAAATGAACCAGGGGGCAAGATGAACGCTAATCGGTCCTAGAAAATATTACTCTATTTTTTTTTCTTGATATGATTTACAGTAAATGTACACTGGCAAAATGAGATTTTCCTTGTTTTAGATATTTCATGCCTACTCTTACTCTGGACAGGGAAACAAGTATCGATAGTTATATTACATAATTTACAATTTGATTCTTTGTTGGGGCGTGCTTCTTAGTTATTTATGAAATTAATTTTTCCAAGTATTTATTCAAAATCTAGTTTCTCTTACCTGGGTTTGCTACAAACATAAAGACAATCAAAAGAATCATGCCAGGAAGCAAAAAAATGTCTCGGAGGATGTCACCACTTTGGGATTTGTCACCTCTCCTTCGTCAATGCTCTTCGAACAATAAGTGCGACAACTTCCTTGACAATTTTTGTCTCGGCAGGGTCCCATGCAAGAAAGAGGCTGGCCTTAGCTTTTATTAGCTTCCCTACGTACGGGTGAAATCTAAGAGATCTAGCACTAAAGAAAATGACCAACACTGGTTATGATCACGACTCCAATGCCGTAGTCCATAGACTCCGAGAATATGGCAAAGTCTATTAGTCTACATATATCTATGCAAGGTCTCTATCGGGTGTGGTGGTTAAGTATTGAACATTAAAGGTATGGGTTCGATGTAGACTTTGCACAAACAAAATTTATGTAAATATTTATTGACGATTTCTCAATAATAAATAGAGTGCATCTCACTGCCACATAACCAATCTAATACCTATAATTTATCATTAAAGGATCATTTTAGGAAAAAGTTACCCAAAAAACTAGAAAGAAGTGTCTTCAATTTATCATTAGTTTTACCTGTCTTCAAATCCCACTCTCACAAATAGAAATGAAACAGGGCATGACACAACAGAACTAATACCAAATTAAATCAACTTGTACACGATGCTGTCATACTTTTTTCATTTGGAAATTGCACGTCATTCTTAAATAAATAATTGTAAATAGTCGCTAACTGCAATTCTCTACAGCTTCCAAGCCATCTCACTCAATTTGTCATGCACATACAGGTATCCGACAATGATACTGGTAATTGAAAATATTTTTCTCACACAGCAATGATTCTCACACATGCCAAACTGAAAATAATTGCTAGATATTACCTGCGATTCTACACCTAAATATGCAGCATAAAATGCACATCATTCTTTCTAATGAGAAAAATGGTAGTAAACAAAAGTGAACACCGGCAAAATCAGATGCCAAAACGATGAAACCAGTTTCCGAGAGAACGACAGATATACATTTGACTGAAAATTTGTATGCTTATAACATTCTTTTGGACCTAATGATCCAAGTCATCCAACCAAGTGCACTGTATTGTGTTACGAGCATAACTTGATATTCATCCAACTAATACTGGTTCATTAGTTTTCCTTCAGCTCTTGAGAATGGACATACGTCGAGAAAGAAATCCTCAGATAGCAACTTGAAGATCAGGATGATGCCCAGAATAATTAATTTTTTAAAAATGGATATTGTTTCCTTACACATAATTCAGGCTCTTGCGATCAAGATTTTGTTTAATCACTGTTGAGAATTACCTAGCATTCAGATCAAATTCACCAACTTCACGCCAGCCATCCTGTGTGCCAGTGTCTCCATTTTCAGCTTCATCATTCAAGAAATCGTCAGATGGCTCCTTCTCCTCTCTCTGATTATTGTTTCCCCATCCATTCATCATTTCACCTTGGTTACCTCCCTGATCCTGCTCCCCCATGTCATGAACAACTGCCATGTCACTGCCTTGGGACCCAAGTGCACTCCCTCTTATTGGGGTTCGAGACATCATTTCAGCATGAGACTGTGAATCAGCCCGAGCCTGCTCTGCTTGAACCATTGCTGCCATTCGCAGTTTAGCCTCATGGGCTTCACGGCCAGCCTTCTCCCTGGACTCTAACTCGGCTCTCAATTCCAACATAGCTCGTTTTTCCTCTTGGAGAAGTGCCTGCTCAATCATCAACCTCTCCTCAGACCGGAATTCCCCCATCCTTCTCTTTTCAGTTATTATGTTGAAGGCAAATGCCTGCTTCTCAAAAGTTGCAGTGAACTCAGCAATTTTAGCAGCAATATTATTATCCCACTGCTGGGACCGTGAAAGCATCTGGCCAGTGGTGTCAGAATCAAGTATCCTATCATCCTCTTCTGCTTCATAGTCTGCCACAACATGATATGGCAATAATCTGCATGAGGAAAAAATTCAGGAAAATTCTGAAACATAAGAAATGCTTGTAAAAGCAAATTTCAATCACATTAGATTTTAAATATAGTAAGCTTTCAGTTATTTTTGTTAACGGGGCAGGGGAGGGTCATGTCTCGTGGCCATGAGGCACCAGTGTGGCAAGTTACACATGTTAAAGAGCCGCTAAACACACTACTCATGTTCCCCAGTACTATCCTCCCTTCTGTGAAAAAAACCTTCTAGATACAAGCTAAAATTGGCCAGAAAATTACGTTCCAAACTTCATGCCTACATTGGCATATCTCAATGAACAACAATGAGGATACAAAAGCACTTAAAGCTACAATAAAATAGACATATAGCAAGTGTTATCACAACAGCAATTTTTGTTATAATTTATTATATCAAACCATTAAAAACTAAATTATAGACCGCACACATGAAGTCATTAATATATACATTTATAATGTTCATTCAGGTAAGCTCAACTTGAACTCCACATCAAGCTCATCAAGGCTCAAAATGAATACGTATGGTCAAATTTACAAAATGGAAAACATCGCTAACAGTATAAACATAACATGGCATCAAACATGTGTGACAGAAGATCAAAAATAGAATTTGTAAGCTCCAGAGGACAGGTTTGAATTTAAGTTGAAAACCACTAAAATGGGGAAAGCAACATGAGAATATTTTACAGGTGCATATCAATTCCAAATTGATCAGCTTTTGTGAGAGAAACTGCAAGACAAGTTATCAAACCAAAATTCAGACCAGAAACGAATGTGTCCATATCAAATATAAACAAAATTGATATAAGTTGGACTGGACAGTTTAATCACATTCAGTCTATCAAAAAGAGATTTTAGAGAGTAAAAGAAAAATAAATTCAGCCAACAGCACTGCTACAACTCCTCCATCCTAATATTCAAACAATTGAAAAGTAACATCTTATTGGTATTAGCTTATCTATATCAGTTGAATACTAATATTTTTATCTTACTTCTCAGTTCTTATGTAATAAAAAATTGAACTGTTTCATAAACATATTGGATCTGATGGGTTTAAGAGTCAGGATACAAATTTTCCATGTGCTGCAACAAAGCACCACATACTCATCTCTATGTGGGTGACATGAAGTAGGCCACGTTGAATATTATTTTAAGGAGATTCACTCACATACGGTACCACTAACGGCTTCGATCAGAGGAAAGGGCATTTTCTTCCTTAAAAGACTATTGACTTATGGTAAAAGCACAAACAGAATCAAAGAACAGGAAGGATTGAGCGAGCTATGACTACAAATTGAGTCTGAAGAGGAACTTCAGAATAAGCTACAATAAACAAGTGATCACAAGGCGGCATACATAATCCTGAGGTAAATCACTCTAAAGATGCAATTATCATAAAGTGATGAAATATTATGGACCAGTAAAGTGCACAAAATCTCAGGATATTCCTAAAAAAACTGAAAAATAACATTATTAAATCATGCCAGGTCCAACGGTATACACATCATTAAATCCAAAAGCTATAGAAGTAATCTAATAAGCCGCTCGATACTCATCAACTTTGACATTTCAGCGAGTTAAAAAAATTAGAAAATTGGATTTAAATTGGGGTAAAAAAAAAAAGTGCACCACGCTGAACCGAAACTGAAAAACCGGGCATTCCTTCATTCTTTAACCAGCAACCAAAAAGAAGCACTCAAATCACATAACTACTGAGAATAAACGCACACACATACAAAGCACTATGTTCATGTTGGAAGATTGAAATGAAGCATTTTCATTTCATTTTATTTTATTTTATTTTTTTTGGTATTGTGAAATGAAGCTTTTGAATTAACCTCTCGCATGCATCTTCAAGAGAAGAGAAGGGTCGTTTGAAATCAGGGTGGCAGACCCGCCAAGCATCTTGGTATGCCATCTGGAGCTCCATTTGGTTCCCGGGTCGAATCACCTTTTGCTGCTGTTGCTGCTGTTGCTGTTGCTGTTGCTGTTGCTGCTGTTGCTGTTGTTGTTGTTGCTGCGGTTGCGATTGTTGGGTCTGCTGCTGCGGAACATGGTTGGAATTAGGGTTCTGCTGCTGCTGCAAATTGAGGATTTGATTAGGGTTAGGGTTGGGGTTGGGATTAGGGTTAGGGTTTTGCTGGAGACCGAGGGGCCTGATGGGGCGCAAGTGGGCGTCGATGTTGGAAGGGAAGCGAGAGATTGCAGCAGCTTGTGCTTGTTGTTGTTGTTGTTGCTGCTGCTGCTTTTGCAATTGCTGTAACAGCAGAAAATGTTGTTGCTGTTGTTGCTGTTGCTGTAACAGTAGTTGCTGCTGTTGCTGTTGTTGTTGTTGCTGTTGTTGTTGGTGCAATGCCTTTGCTTCTTCCATTCTAGGCCCAAAAATGAGAAAGAGCTTGTGATTTTTGTGTGTGTATTACCGAACAATGCCGAAGAGAAGAGAGTGTGTCTCCAGAATCTGGATTCGTTTGGTGGCGGGTACGTTGGTGAGCACGTACGTCTGGATCATGCCATGGTCCTGCGTTACTGACCGTTAGATTGAGTTTAATGAAGATCGGAGGGGTAAAAGTTCACCCGATCATTTTTGTCTTGAAATTGGCACGGAGTATCTCGAGTCTTTTAGTTTTGCGTAGAAATCCTTGTCCGATGTTCGAGCGGAGCAAGGTTTGCAACACCGGCGGCGGAAACTCCAAGTGTAAGAAGCGATGGAAGCCTTGACCGTAAGAAGGTACAAACAGAATAAACAGAAAAGGGAGTCTCAAGGCATGGTATGAATTTTGGTAATTTGGGTCCGGTCTTAATATTATGTATTTTATTCCTCTAAAATCTCTTTAACAATTAGTATTTTGAATGATAATTAAGAGTTTAATTAGTGAATAATTAAAGTAAATATTTTTACTAATATAACGTCACGTAATTAGATGCTTGAGATTAGATGTTAAATAGACACCACAAAATTAGATGTTTGAGTGAAATTATTTTATTCAAACTACAATGATAATGATATATATTATAAAAGGGATGAAGTAAGTATGAAAAATAAATTATACGAAACATTGTATTGGCTTAAGGTAAGAATAATTTTTAGTGGTATGAATTTTGATTGCACAAATTGCCTGAAAAATAAAGTTAGAAAACCATTTTTTCAAGCCAAATAAATAAATAAATAACTCCAAGCTTGGGCGGCTACCATGGCCATATAATACTTGCAGCATGTCCCAAGGTTTGACATGGGTTCCGTAATATAATTTGGGCCTTGACCATTACCTCAAAGGAAATGGCAAAACACGTCCCAAAATTGGTGCCACTCCGTTAAAATTCAGAAGGAGAGTAGAGAGTCCAAGTAGGTGACACCAAGCAGTCCAAACCAAACCCAAAAAAAGAGGGGAAAAAAAAAATGGCATTGGAAGCAACCTCGTTATCATTGATGGAGAAGGTACAAACAGAATAAACATAAAAGAGAGTCTCAAGGCATGGTATGAATTTTGCTAATTTGGGTCCGGTCTTAATATTATGTATTTTATTCCTCTCAAACCTCTTTAACAATTAGTATTTTGAATGATAATTAAGAGTTTAATTAGTATTTGAAAGATTTTTCAATTAGTGAATAATTAAAGTAAATATTTTTACTGATATAACATGATATAATTAGATGCTCGTGTCAAATTAAAATAGACACCATAAGATTAGATGTTTGAGTGAAATTATTTTATTCAAACTACAATCTAATGATAATGATATATATTATAAAAGGGATGAAGTAAGTATGAAAAAGAAAATTACACGAAACATTGTATTGGCTTAAGGTAAGAATAATTTTTAGTGGTATGAATTTTGATTACACAAATTGCCTGAAAAATAAAGTTAGAAAACCATATTTTCAAGCCAAATAAAAAAATAAATAACTCCAAGCCTAAGACTTTATGATTTGGGCGGTTGCCAAGGTCCCAAGGTTTGACATGAGTTCCGTAATAGAATTTGGGCCTTGATCATTCCCTCAAGGAAATGACAAAGCACGTGCCAAAATGGGTGCCACTCCATAAAAATTCAGAAAGAGAGTAGAGAGTCCAAGTAGGTGACACCAAGCAGTCCAAACCGAACCCAAAAAAGAGGCAAAATAAACATGGCATTGGCAGCAACCACGTTATCATTGGTGGGGCTGAGCTCTTTACCATTTTCACCCCCACTCCTCTCTCGTTGCCCTCTAGCCAATGCACTGATAAGATCCCTCCACGTGTCCCCTCCTACCTCCGCCATCCACGTCAGCTGCTCCGCCATACCAATGCCAGCAGCCACCACCAACGACCACCCTCATTCCTCCTTCGAAGTCCTCGGAGGCGCACGTGACCGGCTGCTCCCAGCTCTCTCTCACGTGCTGTCTCGCCCTTACCCCTCCTTCCCCTTCATCGCCTGGAACCGCCACGTCGAGACCATCTTCGCCTCCTTCTACCGTTCAACTCCCAACATAAGGCTCCGCCGCCAGTGCCTCCGCACTCAAGACGGCGGCGCCGTCGCCCTCGACTGGGTATCCGGCGACGATCGCCGCTTGCCCCCGATTCTCCGCTTCTCATTTTACTGGTTCGTTACTTCGTTATGCGTTACAGTTGTAACTGAATTAGTTATTGAATTAGTTGGTTAGTTAATAAAGTTAGTTAGCTTCTCTGTTATTTAGTCACTCCTCTGTATACACAAATCCCAGTGTAACTTAATGAATTCATTTCACTACCAGTGATTGATTAGTTCAAATGATTCCTCAATCAAGCTATGTTTGATTGTGGGGTAAAAATAGATGTAAATTTTTCATGATTGAGTTCTATATGTAAAATTACACATGGAGCTAAATCATGAAAAATTTACCTCAATTTTTACTTCTCAACCAAACATACACGAGTCAAAATTTTGAGTTTGAGTCGGATTTTTAAAAAATAAATAGTGAAAGCTTTATATTGCTGTAGTGAGTTAATTCTACTCGAGTCTGATTAGTTGGAGTCTAATACATCGTGGATACCAGTGGATTAGAATCAATTCACTCATTCTCTCAAACCAGTCTCAATATTATAACCAAAAAAAAAAAATTTGGTTAATGTGTAAGAAATGGGCAATTGAGAATAAAAATGGGGGAAATTTTTGAAAATTGAAATTGGGGGTTTTGTTTTTTTGTGCAGCCAGGGTTAACAGGAGGTAGTGGGGATTCTTATGTGAGGCACATGTTGAGTAGAGCTAGAAGCAAAGGGTGGCGAGTTGTGGTGTTCAATAGCCGTGGTTGTGGGGATAGTCCTGTTACTACTCCTCAGGTGAGTGTTGATTGATTTAGATTATCAAGTTTTTTTATTTTTCCCAGTTAGTCTTGAATCTGGGTTGGTAGAACTAGTATTGTATGTGACTCGGCAGTAATGGTGTGCAGTTCTATTCAGCTTCATTTTTGGGGGATATGCATGAGGTTGTTTCCCATGTCACTGGTAGATACCCCGATGCTAATGTGTATGCAGCTGGTTGGTCACTTGGTGCAAACATTCTTGTTCGTTACTTGGGTCAGGTATGTTACAAAAATGCTTTTTGTAACTTGAGTTTTGGCCATATGTTCTGAAATTTGTCTTTGTTTGTTACAAAAATTGTTTCCATTTTTATTAGAAACCTTTGTAGTTTGAGAAAATAAATAGCTAGCACTCAACAGTGTGTTGAGGACTGGTTTGAAGGATAGAAAAGGTGGCTGTGTTTGTATTTGACATAATCTGATTGCATTCAAACTTCAAATAATTGCAAGCAATTAAGCTAATTTTGGGTTGATCATCTTTGCCTTTTATCCATTAAATACTACTTCCTGCTAAGTCATTTATATTATTCATTTGCTTACTTTCAGGAAGCCTACAATTGTGCTCTTTCTGGTGCTGTGTCATTGTGTAATCCTTTCAATTTGGTTGTGGCGGATGAGGACTTCCGAAGAGGCTTTAACATTGTCTATGACAAGGCTCTTGCAAAGGCCCTGTGCACAATTTTCAAGAAGTGATATATTTATTATATGTTATGGATACTTCTTCTTTCTATTGTCAATGGATCCATTTGCTAGACGTGACACTATCATATGACACTTTTTTGGTTGGATGCAGGCATGCTTTACTCTTTGAAGATATAGGTGGTGATTACAACATTCCTTTGGTAGCCAATGCCAAGTCTGTTAGGGCATTTGATGATGGACTAACCCGTGGTATGTGCCCATAGTCCCTTACTTATTGGAAGCTAGATGGATAGATCACAATTGTGAATTATTATATGCTCAAATACTTATCTAATGAGGTTATGCAGTTTCTTTTGGATTCAAGTCTGTGGATGAATACTACTCTAGTTCAAGCAGTTCAGATTCCGTGAAACATGTTCAAACCCCTTTGCTTTGCATCCAGGTAAAGAGTTTAGGCTAAAAAATCACCATCTGTTACACATTTGATATTTAGTCGCATCATTTGTCAAATAAAACAAAAACTGCTTGCTGCCTTGTTATCTTGATTCATTTTACTGTTCAATTGTATTTTATTTTCTAAAGTGATGAGTTTTATGTGATATTTTCCAAACTATGGGTCAAAGCTGATTTTGAGAAGCATGTACAGGATGATTTTGGATAGAAATATGACTGAAAAGGATCTTAATATCCTGCCAAATCATCACAAGAACTTGCCATGTGAGACACAAGTTTTGTGACTTTCATCATAATTAGTAGGTCCCATCGAGTGACGTGTTTTTGTTGAAAAGTCCCTTCCTGTGTAACATGCCATCTAGCCTTAGGCCATCAGAGGTTCAATCCTCCCTAGAATCTAAGCCCCATCTCGGCCCATCTGCTTACACCTCGGACTTTACAAAAAATTATTGAACACAAAAGAATCTCTTTCTCTGCAGGCAGCAAATGATCCGATTGCTCCTGCTAGGGGAATTCCTCGTGAAGATATCAAGGTATGCAACATTTTTCTTGGGATTATGAAATCTAGTGTCACCATTCTTGTCTAAAATGTGATCCGTAGTGGTAAGGAAATGGAAAATGGGAGGAAAAAAAAGAATAAGGATGGATAGAGATAGAAATGTAATGATCTTTCAATTTCCATTTATTGTAGACAAAATCATAAATGGTATGGTTTGGAAATTGGAAAAAAACAAAATTTCAAAAATTTACTTCAGATGGTGTCCGCACAATTTTCATTGCTTGTCATTTTACTTTGTTTTTATTCCATCCTCCTATGACCAATTATACAATGACACTCTTAATACCAGCACACCATGACATTTGGATATGTTCCAAGCACACTATTAGGGTTGGGTATTGTGATTTTACTAAGGCAAAGGTATCACAGTCAAATCATTGATAACTGATTGAGAATAGTACTTCTGCATTGACTTCCTTGGCGATGATGATTGTAGTTCTAAATAAAGGTTTTCTTTGGTAATAAAAACAAAAAACACAATTATGCCAGCTAATTAACTAAACGTTGCGGTTTCTGCCCCCGCCCACTACTTACAGATGAGAATGATATTTTTTTTTTCAATCTATTGTGCATGTGACGTTAGTTTATTTCCAGATTGATTCATTATGTATTGACTCCTTGGCTAATGTTTAGGTATAATGTTTGTTTATTATGTCAGGAAAATCCAAACTGCTTGTTAATAGTGACACCCAAAGGTGGCCATTTGGGGTGGGTTGCTGGTGATGAAGCTCCACTTGGAGCCCTTGGACTGATCCTTTGGTAATGGATTTTCTTCAATATTTAGAGGGAGAGGCAGTTGAATCTCGAAAACCTGGTACTAATCAAGCCAGTAAAGAAGCCTTGCACCACCTGGAAGTGTGATGTGGCGGCACCAAGGATGATATTGAATGGCGGATTATTATAAGACAAGTAGTGTGATTGAATTGTTTCAACATTCATTACCCATAATTCATTTGAATTTTAAATTTTACTACTAAATTTATTGTTGTATTTATTTATTTTACTTTTTAGCCAATTATTCTAATCATTATGATCACCAATAGTTATTAGCAAAGAAAAAGAGAGAAGAAATTCATTGTGTCAGCATTATATTGACAAACAATATGAGAAATGACAAGTTAGGAAATTTTGTCTTTAAACAGAGGCAAACTCTTGTTTTGACCACAATTAAACTTTTAATTGATACTAATTATTGCCTAGGTAGTATGTTCACCATTAAAGGTTGGTTCATCATCATTGTGAATTGCAACTTCTCTGACATATCAACATCATCTCCCGTCATAGCCTTCAACTCAAAATTCCAAACAAAATTGACCACAAATTACTCTAAGTGGAGCATTGCCAAAGCATAGCGAGGACATATTCTTCTCCCTGCCCCAAATGGCATCATCTTTATCTCATTACTTCCCATTATGTCAAACGCTGTACCTCCATTTTCCTTATTATTGTTGTCCGCGAATCTCTCAGGCTTAATGGCCATGGGATCATCCCAAGCAAATGCCTGTTTCTCAAAAGTTGCTGTGGTCCCTGCTAAGAGTCATAGTTGTCAAATTTCGGTCATGGCAGCACCATGGTGTGGCGGATTTTGGCATCTCCGCCATGGAAGGATTTGTTCATTGTACCGGCCATGGCGGCCTTAAATGGCGGAATTTTGGTTCACTGTCATGAGCCACCATCCATCATCCACCATTGACAACTATGCCTGAGACCCTGAAAGCATCTGGCTAGTGTTGTCAAAATCAAGAATCTTATCCTCTTCTGCTTCATAGTCGGGCACAACATGATATTGCAATACTCTGCATGAAGAAAAAATTTGGGGAAATTCTGATCCCTTAGAAATCCGTGTAAAAGCAAATTTTCAATTGCTTTATTGTGCATTTGGATGGAGTATTTTCAAAATATAAGAGAATTTAAAATATTAAGAAATTAAAATGGTTCAATTAAATTTTCTTCAATTTTTAAATTTTTCGTTTGGATAGATAATCATATTTCCTTCATTTGTAAAATATTTTGTTTGGGTGAAGTAGTTATATTACCTGGATTTTAACATATTTTATTTGAAAAACATAAAATAATTTTTTGAAAATAAGATTTTTTTATTAATAATCAAATTTCACCCGATCTAAAATCAATTATAATAAATTCATATTAATAAATTATCTTAAATTTCATTCACAAAATATTTTAAATTTAAATTATAAAATTTAATTGTTATAGAAATAAAATAGAAAGATATGTAAATATAACATCGCATAATATAAATTGAATATTTAAAAATTTAAAATGCAACAAAATAAATTAAAAATAACATTAAATAAAAATCCCATAAATATAAAGAAACTGTAATAAAATATAATAAAAGTAAAACTTATCAAAATAAGAAAAATATATACTTGTACATGTAGACATTTTTAAAATTTTCTCTCTATAGATAAAAATTAAAATAATTTATTTTAGGTAAATAAAATCCCTTAAATTTTATAATTTCTTTTAAGTTAATATTAAACAGGATATTTTATTATGATGAATTTTAAATTTTTTTAAAAATTACATTCCTTCCTATAATTGCTCGATTCATATGGACATTTAGATTTTAAATATAGGAAGCTTTTATTTGTTTTTGTTATCAGGGCAGGGGAGGGTCATGTCTCATGGCCATGGGGCACCAGTGTGGCAAGTTACACATGTTAAAAAGCTTCTGAACACACTACTCATGTTCCCCAGAACTATCCTCACTTCTGTGTAAAAAAAAAATTCTAGATACAAGCTAAAATTGGCCAGAAAACTATGTTCCAAATTTTATGCTTACATTGGCGTATCTCAATGAACTGCAATGCGGATTTAAAAGCACTTAAAGCTACAATAAGATAGACACATAGCAAGTGTTACCACACCACCAACTTTTTGTTATAAGTTATTATATCAAACCATCAAAAGCTAAATTATAAACTGCATACTCATAAGTCTTTAATATATACATTTTTAATGTTCATTCAGGTAAGCTCAACTTGAACTCCACACCAAGCTCATCAAGGCTCACAACGAAGACGCGGGGTCAAATTTACTATAGCGGAAAACATCACTCACAGTATTATAAAACATAACATGGCATCCCACATGGGAAACATGCGCAGCAGAAGATTAAAGATAGAGTTTATAAGCTCGAGAGGACATGTTTGACTTTAAGTTGAAAACCCCTAGAATGGGAAAGCAACATGAGAATATGTTGTAGGTGCATAGCAATTCCAAATTGATTAATCACATTTCATCTATCAAAAAGAGAATTTAGAGAGTAAAAGGAAAAGTAAATTCAGCAAACGCCACTTTGCAACTCTTACATCCTAATTTTAAACCATTGAACAGGAACATTTTTACTGGTGTTAGCTTGTTATATCAGTTGAATACTAATTTATTTTTTCATCATACTTCTCAGTTCTCATATGTAATAAAAATAAAAATTGTACTTTTTCATAAACATATTGGATCTGCTGGGTTTAAGAGTTAGGACACAAACATGGCATTGGCATCAACCTCATTATCATTGGTGGGAGGACTAGCTCTTTACCATTTTCACCTTCAATCCCCAATTCACTAATCAGATCCCTCCACGTGTCCCCTCATCCCTCCGCCATCCACGTCAGCTCCTCCGCCACACCAATGCCAGCAGCCACCACCAACGACCATCCTCACTCCTCCTTCGAAATCCTCGGAGGCGCACGTGACCAGTTCCTCCCAGCTCTCTCTCACGTGCTGTCTCGCCCTTACCCCTCCTTCCCCTTCCTCGCCTGGAACCGCCACGTGGAGACCATCTTCGCCTCCTTCTACCGCTCAACTCCGGACATCAGTCTCCGCCGCCAGTGCCTCCGTACCCAAGACGGCGGCGCCGTGGCCCTCGACTGGGTCTCCGGCGACGATCGCCGCTTGCCCCCGATTCTCCACTCCTCATTTTACTGGTCCGCTACTTCGTTATGTGTTACAGTTGTAACTGGATTAGTTTAATTGATTGTAGTAGAATAATGATTTATGTTTGGTAATTTTTTCTAAAAGTGATTATGCCAGAAAGCAAGAAATTTTCACTTCTCTCACAGTCAATTCTAGAAGCAAGAATTGAATTTGAAATCTTCTAACCAAACATGTTTTAAAATGATCAAAATCAATTCTATATCTCTAGAATCAATTCTACTCTCTCCTAACGCGAAACCAAACATGTTAATAAAGTTAGTTAGCCTGTCTGTTAGTTAGTTACTTCTGTCTTCTATGAACACAAATCATAGTGTAAGTTAACGAATTCAATTCTCTACCAATCAAATGATTGGTTAATGACTCCTCACCAATTGTCAAAATCTCAAGTTTGAGTTGGATAGGATAAATCAGTGACTGTAGTGACTTAATTCTACTTGAGTCGGATTAGTTGGAGTCTAATAGATTGTGGATACCAGTGGATCAGAGTCAAAATTCACTCATTCTCTCAAATCAGTCTTAATATTATAGCCAAAAAGAAAGAAAAAAAAAACAATTTTGTTGTTAGTGTGTAAGAAATGGGCGACTGAGATTAAAAATTGGGGGCAGCTTTTGAAAATTGAAATCTAGGGTTTTGTTTTTTCTGTGCAGCCAGGGTTAACTGGAGGCAGTGAGGATTCTTATGTGAGGCACATGTTGAGTAGAGCTAGAAGCAAAGGGTGGCGCGTTGTGGTGTTCAATAGCCGTGGTTGTGGGGATAGTCCTGTTACTACTCCTCAGGTGAGTGTTGCTTGATTTTGATTCTCAAGTTCTGTTTATTTCGGTTAGTCTTGGATCTCGGTTGGTAGAGCTACTATTGTATTTGTATGTGATGTGGCAATAATGGTGTGCAGCTCTATTCAGCTTCATTTTTGGGGGATATGTGCGAGGTTGTTTCCCATGTCACTGGTAGATACCCTGATGCTAATGTGTATGCAGTTGGTTGGTCACTTGGTGCAAACATTCTTGTTCGTTACTTGGGTCAGGTATGTTGGAAAAATGCATTTTGTAACTTGAGTTTTGGCCATATGTTCTGAAATTTGTCTTTGTTCATTAGGTAAATGGTTTCCATTTTTGGAAGAAACCATTGTAATTTGAGTAAATAAATAGCTAGCAATTAACAGTGTGTTGATGACTTGTTTGAAGGATGTGTTTGTGCTTGACATCATCTGATTGGATTCAATCTTCTAGTAGTTGCAAGCAATTGAGCTAATTTTGAGTTGATAATATTTGCCTTTAATCCATTAAATACTAGTTCCTGCTAAGTCATTTATATTATTCATTTGCTTACTTTCAGGAAGCCCACAATTGTGCTCTTTCTGGCGCTGTGTCATTGTGTAATCCTTTCAATTTGGTTATGGCAGATGAGGACATCCGAAGAGGCTTTAACATTGTTTATGACAAGGCTCTTGCAAAGTCCCTTCGCACAATTTTCAAGAAGTGATATATTTATTATATGTTATTGATGCTTATTCTTTCTACTGTCAATGGATTCATTTGCTAGAGATGACATTTGGTTGGATGCAGGCATGCTTTACTCTTTGAAGATATAGGTGGTGATTACAATATTCCTTTGGCAGCCAATGCCAAGTCTATTAGGGCATTTCACGATGGACTAACCCGTGGTATGTGCCCATGCATATTGGAAGCTAGATGAATATATCACACTTGTGAATTATTATATGCTGAAATACTCATATTATGAGGTTATGCAGTTTCTTTTGGATTCAAGTCTGTGGATGAATACTACTCTAGTTCATGCAGTTCAGATTCCGTGAAACATGTTCAAACCCCTTTGCTTTGCATCCAGGTAAAGTGTTTAGACTAGAAAAATCATCATCATTACTGTTTTGATGTTTAGTTGCCTCAGTTTTTAAATAAAATGAAAATTGCTTGCTGCATTGATATCGTGATTCATTGTACAGTGCAATTGTATTTTTCCACCTCCACTTGTTGATCCAATTGTATTTTATCTTCTAAAGTAATGACTTTTTTTGTGATATCTCCTTCGTGCCAAACAATGGGCTAAAGCTGATTTTGAGAAGCACATACACGATGATTTTTTATAGAAATATGACTGTAGCTGTAAAAGAACTTAATATCTAGCCAAATCATCACAAGAACTTACCATATGAGACACAAGTTTATGACTTTCATCATGATTAGTAGGTCTCCTCGAGTGATGTTTTTTGTTGAGAAGTCCCTTCCTGTGTGCCATCTAGGCCATCAGAGGTTGAATCCTCCACTAGGCCATCTAAGCCCCTTCTCTGCCCTCACACTTTCACCTCCCATTGTACAAAAGATTATTGAGCTCAAAAGAACCTTTTTCTTTGCAGGCAGCAAATGATCCGATTGCTCCTTCTAGGGAATTCCTCGTGAAGATATCAAGGTGTGCAACATTTTTATTGGGATTATGAAATCTAATGTTAACATTCTTGACTAAAATGTGACTGGTGATGGTAAGGAAATGGAAAATGGGGAAAGAAAAGGAATAAGGATGGATAGAGTCATAGAGATGGAAATGTAATGACCTTTCAATTTCCATTTATATAGATATATGGTAGACAAAATCATAAACATTATGGTTTGGAAATTGTAATGAAACAAAATTTTAAAAAGTGGACTTCACATGTAGAGGTGGAAACGAGCCAAGCCAAGCCAGGCTTTTCCCTTAATAGGCTGAGCCTGAATTGCAATTCTTTGGCCTAAGCCTGGCCTGCAGCCTGTTATAGGTTCTTATTTTAGTCTAAGCCTAGCATGTTCAAAAGCCTGCCTGGCCTGAAACCTATTTAGATAGTCTATCCATATACAAGCTTTTGTCTACAAAGAGGCATAAGCCTCAATCAACTGGCAAAAAAGATCATTCAAAATGGCATAAAATTTCAGCTAATTATTCTCAGTTAATTGATGAGTTCATCTAACTTCAACTCTAATTTATCACCACATGACAGTATAAACATCAACATTTTCACAAAAAAAAAAGAGATATACTACAAATAAACATTCAAATACAATTCCTTTTCTCAAAATATGATAAAATTCTGGAACAGGAAGAGAAAAGGAGAAAGAGGGACAAACATGAACAAGAACAATCATAGAACACAACCTTACATTACATCATCGTCTCACAAACAATGACCCCTCACTCTCCTCTAAAGTTTCAATCATGGAATAAAGAAGCCACATATTAAACAAAGACTGGTCCAATTCCTCATCAATCTCACGCGTTTCCTTCCTCTCTAGCCTCCTGGAAAACCCCCACATGTAGCTATGACATTTCGGAGTGGTGATTGTGGCACTTATGTTTGGCAAGGCGGTTGTGCCATGATAGTCCAATTAAGCAGTTTGGCACAACAATGAAGAGAGATTAAATGGCTTTTGTGTGTGTGTGTGTGAGAGAGAGAGAGAGAGAGATGGCCGATGGTGATAGATGGCCAAAGCAAAGATTGAATGAGAGAGTTGAGAGAATGGGTTGGTTACTGGAAACTAAAAAGTTGCTGCGGACATTATGGAAAGGATAAGAGTTAGAGATTTTAGGGTTTTTGGATTGAATTTTAAATTAAAAAATGTAAAGTATAAAATTCAAAAGTATGCCCAATATCACTAGCAAATCGTGTTGGATCAATGGTTCACTGAACAAGAATCTTTAATGAGGTAAAGAGCTCAAAACCCCACTTTGATATTTTGTAATTATAGTGTGATAATATAAACCTTAACAGGCTTGCCTGTCTGAGTAGAGGCTTGACAGGCTATTAAATAAGCTTAAGCCTGGCATTTTTTTTTATAGGCCAAGCTAGGCCACAGGCCCTGTCAGGCTGTTTGGCCTATTCCCACCCCTACTCACATGGTGACCGCAATTTATCAAGACAAAGGTATCACAGTCAAATCATTGATTACTGATTAGGAATAGTTCTTCTGCACTGACTTCCTTGGTTATGATGATAGTAGTTCTAAATAACGGTTTTCTTTTGTCAGAATAAAAAAAATAAATAAAATGCTCTTTGGTATGCTACTCTATATGCAAGCTAATTAACTGAACTTTGTGGGTTGCGCCCCAACTCCCTTCCCCAACAAGAAAAGGGAGAATTTTTCTTTTTTGTTTTAATCTATTGTGCATGCAACGTTAGTTTATCTACAGTTCCATTCATTTTATATTGACTCCTTGGCTAATGTTTGAGTATAATATTTGTTTATTATGTCAGGAAAATCCAAGCTGCTTGTTAATAGTCACACCAAAAGGTGGCCATTTGGGGTGGGTTGCTGGTGATGAAGCTCCACTTGGAGCCCCTTGGACTGATCCTTTGGTAATGGATTTTCTTCAATATTTAGAGAGAGAGGCAGTTGAATCTCGAAAAACTAGCACTAATCAAGCAAGTAAAGAAGCCTTGTACCACATGGAAGTGTAACGTGGCAGCACCAAGGAAGATATTTCAATCTTCAGACATCATGAACATTCTGTAATCATGTGTTGAAGCAACTACAATCTTATTTGTACGCAGTACGTGGATTACAGCAGAGCATGGATCTCGTACCTCTGAGGTAGATAGATATCAACCATGATCAAATGTCCTTCACATACCATTCAATAAACACCCTGCAGAAAACTATTGGTAATGTATTTTTCCTTTTTGGTTTCAAGTTAGTAGATGTTATTATAAAACAAGTAGTAGTGTGATTGAATTTTTAGTGCATGAAAGTTTAGATGGGGATAAATGTCAGTATCTCACCAAGGCTAGTAGTGTGATTGAATTGTAAATTGTTTCAACATTTCTTTCCCATAATTCATTTGAATTTTAAATATTACTACTAAATTTATTGTTGTTTATTTATTTATTTATTTTACTTTTTAGCTAATCATTCTAATCATCAATAGTTATTAGCAAAGAAAAATAGAAAGAAGAAATTCATTGTGTCAGCATTATATTGACAAATAATATGAAAACATGAAAAGGTGGGAAATTTTATCTTTAAACAGAGGCAAACTCTTGTTTTGACAACAATTAAACTTATAATTGATACTAATTATTGCCTAGGTAATATGCAAACCGCTAAAGGTTCCTTCATCACCACTGTGAATTGCAACTTTTCTGACATATCAACATCATCTCCTGTTATAGCCTTCCACTCAAAATTCCAAACAAAATTGGCCACAAAGTACTCTAAGTGGAGCATTGCCAAACCATAGCCAGGACACATTCTCCTTCCTGCCCCAAATGGCATCATCTTTATCTCTTTACTTCCCATTATATCAAATGTATCTCCATTTTCCTTATTGTTGTTGTACATGAATCTGTCAGGCTTAAAAGCCATGGGATCATCCCAAGCTGTTGGGTCTCTACCTATCTCAGCCACTAGGAAATTTATAGAGGCAGTGGTAGGCACCAAATAACCATTTAGAAGAACATCCTTAGTGACTCTGTGAGGAGCCACAAAGTGTAGTGGTGGGTGGCGCCTTAGTCCCTCCAAAATCACAGCCTTAAGATATGGCAATTTCTGCAAATCTTCCTCCTTGACTTCCTTCTCCTCTCTATTAACCATGACCCCTCTAATTTCCTCCACAAGTCTTTCTTGGATATGTGGATACTTCACCAAATTTGCCATGATCCATTCCAATGCTGTTGAAGTTGTATCTGTTCCAGCATTCAGAAACTCAGAGCACAAGGTGCAGATTTTCCCATAATCAAGCTTGCTTCCCTCATCTCCCTCCAACATCTGCAAATCCAGCAAAGTATCCACATATGACACAACAAACTCATCGTCATGGTCATTGTCCTCTTTGCCATTTTTGCTTAATCTCTCTTCCTTGGCTTTCTTTCTAGCATTAATATAAGGAATCAACACAGCTTCTTGATCTCTCCTCAGCTGTAGGAATTCCTTCCATCGCTTCCAAAACAATATCTTAGTGATTGGCGGCCAAAAATTCAAGACATTGTATCTAGCAAAGCTCAAAAGCATAACACGCTGGCTTTCCTCAATTTCTCTTATTTGCTTCTCTTCCAGTTTATCGCCTAAACACATCAGAACCAGCAAGCAAAACATGCCATATTGAAAATGGTCAATGACTCCAATGGGGTTGCTAGCATCTGACTTGGATTTAAGGCGATCAAGAAGCATATCTAACACCCATTTGCGAGCATGTGCATAGGACTTGACCTGTGAGGGGTGAAGGATTCTCGAGGTAAGGTTGCGCCTGAGGAGGCGCCATGTGGGGCCATAGAAGCTGAAAAGGATGTCATGCTGGCTGCTGCTAATGATCTTCTTGGTTGGAACGGCAACGGGGCGGTCGGCAAAGGTGCTTCCATTTTGTATCAATGCTTGGTGTGCAAGGAAGCGGTTTGCAATGAAAATGTCTGCATCGAAACCTACATGAATGGTGAAGATTGGACCATATTTGGCATGAAGGTTCTGAATAATGGTCTTAGGATCTGTCATGTATTGTCTTAGAAATGTGAAGTTGCCTATGATGGGCAATTTTGGTGGCCCCGGCGGGAGGGGAGAACGTGGAAACAGAAAGTTACTTATAAATTTGGGAATTATTAGAAGAAGAAGAAGGGATAGTATAACAAAGATGAACCAGGCTTCCATGTTATTCCGCATGAAAGTGAGTCTCTTTGCCTGCGGTTGACAAGGAACACAAGAGGGTTTGTGAGAAGAGAAACTCAAAAAAGCTCGATTAATAAATTTGAAATGTAACTTGCATATAATCTAACATCCAAATATATTAATTACATGAGCATTTGTTTTAGCATAAAATTTAAATGTTAGTTAATAACAAATATAACTTACGCTGGCCAAAAAAATATTTAGAAACTCCACTCACCATGTTTAAAGCTTACAATAAGAGAGCTATTACTTATTTAAAGCCATGATGAATACTCATTTCGACATATACGAAATTACGTATAATTAAGTAAGAATTTTAATAATGTAAGTAGTGAATTTATCTATACAAAAATGTGAGAAACTATATGAATTTCAATTATGTGAATGATGAATTTGATAAAAAGAACCTTTTATACATTATCAATTATCTTATAATTGAAATCTTCAATTATTTATATATTAATCCCCAAATATCTATATAGATATAAAATTAATGTACAAATATTATTTTCCTTTAAATGGTGTGTGCTAGATACAAAAGTTATCACAGGTCCGCTGCTGCCAACCAATTGCTGTTATGGAGCAGCCACTCACCTTATTTTAATAGAAACACAGGCATCAAATTACAACCAATAAAAAGTACACGATAACTTATATCCATACTAATTGAGAATAAATAACAATAAGTTCAAGAAATTATTTGGGCTGCTCATGCATTAATCATGTTTTCACGAACCACGGACAAATTATAATCACATATCTCCACTGCGAAGAAATCATTCCTTTTCCAACTATCCCCAAGTTAAACTTGTGACCCGTGACCCACACACTAAGAACATGACAAAAGCTGGGGACCTAAAAAAATGAAGTTATCTAGCAAAACGCTCAACTTGAGATTTCATTTCTTTTGAAGACCTTTCATTTGATGGAAATAGGGAACCTAAATTTTGATTGAATTCTTACTGGAAAATACATATACTAATTGTTACAAGGCTGGAAAAAATTTCTAATAAACAATCCTTCGTTTATCTGAAACAATAACAAACACCAACCAACCAATGCAAATACCTAAAAGGCAAGCAAATACAAAGCAAATAAATCCCGTTGAGATTTGGACCTGCATTTTAATTCCTAGCATGAACATTGTCATTAAAAAAGACACACTCCCCCATAGGGTCCTACTGTTGTGTGCGCGCGCGAGCCTCCTCAAATGTCAAAATAACATAGCTAAAATTTAAGGATCAAAATCCATTTCACTGAGATAGGAATAAGAACCAATCACAAATTACCAAATAGAAAACGAATAATTAAAGTACAAAACTTCAACTCTTTTTCCACATTTGCCAATGGGTATCACATTAAAATCATAACTATGAATGTTGACAGCTTAAACAGAAAACCAGTCAAATGGAGAAAGGGGGCAACTCACCCCATAATTAGATTAGATGACTTACAACATTAATTTTCCGCTGGACTTAGAAGAAAAAAACGGAAAAAATAATTTTTTATAGAAAAGAAATGAGTAAGAAAGAAATGTTTTCCCTCCAGCACCGCAACATGCCTTCATGTAGGGATCTCAGAATCTGAAGTCAGGATCCACATCCATTGCCCAAGCAAATTTTGCCAGCAGCGATTTGTTGAATATCTGAGCATTTCACAACACGAGGTGCAGATGAGTAACAAAATGAGAGTTGCGAAGACACACTGTTATTTTGTTTTTCTCACTTGAGAAGAAACATATCTTACTTCTAGTCTATTAACTTCCAATAGTTGATAACACAACAAAATATTATGCGTGTTTGGTTTGAACAAATGTGTCTTGAAAGTCGTGTAAATGATGGTTGGGTGTTTTGCTTCAAAATCAATTCTTGCTTCTAAAATTGATTCTAGGAGAAGTGAAAATTTCTTGCTTTCTATCAGAACCACTTTAGAGAAATTACTAGACAAGTCACTTTACTTCAAAATCAATTTCAACAAAATCAATTCTATCCAGAATCAACTCTATAAAACAGAATCAAATACACACTAACTTATTGTACACAAAGGGAATAGGTCAGCACCTTTTCAATAGGAACCTCATGCCGTTTGCACCAGGCAACAGTAATCCTGGGGTCAAGGTAGTTTATCTTGGATGTGCCTAATGCCACAGTTTTTAGATCCTCTTTCGTCTTCATATCACGTTGCATTTTCTCAATTTTTGCATTGGTTTGGGATATCTTTTTCTCTAGCCTGTAGATTACATAAACCAAAATCATACATCAAATCTAGTCATGCAATGGTTATGGAATGGGATATCTTTTTCTCTAGCCTGTAGATTACATAAACCAAAATCATACATCAAATCTAGTCATGCAATGGTTATGGAATAAGTATGATGAAAAGGGTATATTACGCTTCAGGAGTTAAGTTCTTTTTCCTCTTTCCATCTGGACTTTTTAAGGGGGCTTTCCTTTCCTTGCCCTGTCCAAATCCGTTTTTAGCTCCTTCAGAACAGCCTACAAGTAAAGATTAAGACATATCCAATTATATGTTCATGAGCCACAAGGCAAGTCTATTTTAAAATTCAAGCATATCTACCAAGAAATTCAGCCAGTACCAGGTTCATAAGTTTAGACAATCTCATTACCTGGAGTTCATCAATCTTTTCATTTAACTTGGACATTTGTGCAGTGTGGGATTTCGAAACACTGCGTTGATGATTACAAATTATTGCAACCTGTATGGGAAGGTCAAGTCAATACAACTTAAATATGAACAATTAAAATACATAAATGCAATACCATTGGTAGGATATAAAGCAATCATTTTGAGTCAATTTACCTGTTTATTTGCATGCTGATAAACAACAATCTTTTCTGCAGCATCTCCCTCTTTAGTTTCCTTGTTCAACTGTTGCCGCATAATTCAAGGAAGATTAAACCCAACACAAAAGATCATCACAAATACATAAGCAAATAAATATATGTTTGACTTTGGGTATATCTATGGCACAAAGGATTTATTAAAGAATTTCATGGGTGCATAACAGTTTCACGGGAAGGTGTGTGTTTTTGTATACTGCAGAGCTATTAGAAGGTATATGGTCATATACTTTCTGTACAATTTTTTTTTATATGAACCCGGACATATAAAGAGGAAATCTAATGGTGTGAAAACGGGTGAGTTTCCAAAAGATAAAGATGCTGAGTAGGACTCCAATTAGAAAATCAATCTGGTTGGAAATTTCAAATTTTAATGAAAGATAAAATTTCTCTACAAGATGCATTTTCTTAACTGAAAATATAAGGTGGGGAGGGAAGTCCTAATTCATTGTCAAACATACAATTGTTAACAGAATATACTGATAGTACATCAAAGCACAGAACAAGGCTTTTTAACAACGCAGTTTTTACCATATCATCCAATGTGATAGATGCATTGAATGTACGGAAGACTTTTGCTGTTAGGCCAGGCATGAGTTCCTTCAGATGAGCATTTAATTTGCTTGTATCCAGCTTGTCAAAAAGATCATCACCAGGGCCCTTATCTGAAAATTGAGAGAAATATATATTCTTAAGGGCTACCGCATCATTCTAGAAACATTAAAAAAAAAAAAAGAACCAGTGTCCCACCTTTTTGGAACTTCAAAATTGCGTTGTAAACAGGAAGCTCAACCTCAACGGTATTCTCGTACTTGATTGAATCTTTACCGAGGAAGTTAAACTGGAATTAAACAGAAAGGAAGCATGGTCACTAATAAGTATAAATAAAATGGAAGCTGCCATCATTAAAACAATTTAAGAGAGGTTTGCGAAACCTAGAAAATCCCCCAAGGTCCTATATTCATCAACCCCAACCAAAAAATACCTTCAGCTTGTTGGGAGCTTCTCTTGTCACATTCTCCACTTTTAATGTGCAACAACCAACAGTATCAGCTTCATCATCATCCTGAGGTAAAAACACGTGAAATAAATAAAATTGATGAATTCAAATCAAAGTAATCGTCTGACGAGGAAGGCAATAAAAACACTAGGAAAACTGCATGCCTGGACCCAAATCTTACAATAAACTATAAGAATATACTTTAATTGATTGATGGGATTACACATCAAAAGTATTCCCATTAACACAGTTCACATAATGAAGTTCGATCCAGGGATTACGTAGAGAGCCTCCTTTGCATATATATATATATATAATCCATCCATCAAAAGAATTTTTGCTGGAAATACTAATCAAAAAGTCAAGATGATGTCATCCATAAAAAGATAGGATGGTGACAACCAAAGTTAGACTTCAATCCCTTGTCTTGGTAACATCTTACAAGTAGATTTTAAAAAACACATCAATAAAATAGAATATCAGAGACAAGGTAGTAAATGATTTCCTCTTCAGAAGGCAACTCAAATGAAACTAACAAGTGCTGCAGATTCAAATTGACTTGATTTAATATTTATTCCTAAACTTGATTTAATATGTATCCCTAACAAAATTAGCATTTGTTTCCTCATACATTTATCAATGTTTTGGTGAAGAGGGAACTTTGCTGTTAGCACATGAAACTGAAAAAGTATACAGACAGACACTATACCTTCTCATTGCCAGCCCTCAGAGCTAGTTTATCAATAAGATAAGTAGCAACAGCTATTTGCTGCTTTGTAATATCTTTACTCGTAAAATTTTTTGTGTAAGCAGCCCTAATGTTCCCTATATAATCCTGCACCAAGAAATTAGGAACTAAAGTAATTAGACAGATCCTTTTTAATGTCATCCAAAAATATAAGGCAGGAGTACAATTCATAAAATCTAGCCAAGTATGAAAGCACCTTCAACATCCTAGCTTTCTCATACTTTTCCTTGTCGCTTTGACCCTTCAAGGAACTACTAGCTGCCAGAAACACGTATTTAAATAACTTTGGATTGATCGGGTCACTCCAAAAGGCCAACCATGTAACGGTATTGTCATGTCTTATCTCCTTCCACCTGTCAAGGATACAAAACCCAATGATTCATCAGTAAAAATCCTTTTTTTTTCCTTCAAGAAGATTTGACAGAGTCATACTTTTCACCAGGAATAGGACATTCAGGAATTGGGGCATCGTTTCCAATATTAATTGTGATATCACTTGGATGAATGCGTCTTTTCAATTTTCCCATCTGATAAAATTAATTGCAGTCAGCAAGTAGGTTATAAATTGTAGAAACAATTAAAATTCTGAAGATGAAGCCACTATATTTGAATGAAACCATTAAATCTGAAAATCTACACATATCTAGCTCGAGTAACAAGTATCATAACAACCTTAGGATGCTCTCCACGGCCTCGGAACAATCCTGGTGGCTCAACTCTAAAATTTCCAACCTAAAACAAAGATTTAATTAGAATTAGTCATAAGCTGAATGTTTTCTAATGAATAGCATGATTAAGATATATTAAAAAATTAAAAGCTTGGATAGAAAAAGGTCATAAATTAAAAATGCCAAAAAAAAAAATTCCATCCCTCAAAGCATCAATTATCTGAACACAGAATAAATACAAATACACAATTATATTGAAAGATTAGCCTAGTCATTCCTTACAATGCCAGTGGTTCAGCAAAAAGTGAACTGTCATACTATGGCTGAAGCGAAAATTATATTCATAGGTAAAATTAAAGGCTAAAGAGCATGTTACACCTTTCAACATGAGGCTATGGTCAGATTAGACCAAAAATGTACAACTGACCCCTTGAAGTTCAAAGTTTGCACACACAAACCCTTCAGTGAAGCAAACCTCTAAAAAATAACACAAAAGGGGTCAAATCCAGCACATGAATGTTCCTTAAGTTGACTGGTGCAAGTGCAATTTACCCAATACTAAATGAATAATAGACACTGATCTACGTAAAACTGATAGAAGAATGATTGTTGGTGTCGATGGTCCAAGCTAATAACTTCATACAGCAATCCAGCACCGAGTAAGGATAAAGATATAAAGTGCAAGTGAACATCCAAATTTGACGACATAAACTCCAAACAACCACAAGAGAAAGGCCAGATCAAAAGAAAGTAGCACATCATCACTCCCTTCACAAAATATAATGGCCTGATCTCAGGTCATAAACTCTAGAAAATTCTAAGAAAGAACTCCCAACAAATTTAAGAAATAAAAAGCGAGAGAGACAAGGTTAAACCTTCTCTTTAACACCATCAACAATGGCCCACATGTATTTCTCTTCTTGTTTTGTCTTCTCCTCCTTCAAGGCCTTCTTCTCCTGCACAATAGAAGACAGAGTGTCAACACTTAATAATTAAAGAAATGACTTATAAACTCTCAGGTTAAATTAGTAATCCATGCAAACTTGGCACAATTCACGGACGTGCATACAGATACATGTACATATGTATAGATATACATTCATCAAATCCCTGATCCCCAAACATAAGAATTAGAAAAGAGTCTCGCAAGGGAGTGCAAAAATTTACCAGGAACATTATCAATTAACCTAGTTTCTTCTCTACTGCCTTTTGAAAGTTGTTAACTCATCCACAAACTCGTGTGTATTTTGGAAGAGCAATGAATTATGTTGCATTATCAAAGACATAAAGTATTCTATTAACAGGATGGCACAGAAGTAAAACAACTAAAGTCAAAATTATATCTTATAACAACAAATCTCTCCATGCATATGTGGAAAGAAACCAAAAATCCTAAAAGCAAAAATAACGCTCTAATACATCAAATTTTATTTTGTCAAATGAAAATATATATGCTACGTTAGCAACTAACCTCTGAAGTCATTTGTTTCTTCTTCTCCTTTTCACTTTGGCACCAGTCATAAATCGGGGTAAAGTCACAATCTTTCAAATTCTGAATTACATGATTCCTTCCCAGCAACTTTCGCCAGTCATTCCAGAAATTTTCCTTGAACTTTTCTTTTTGCATGTAATCTGTATCCCGCATGACAGCATACATTGTAGCAACCTGCAAAATATATTTGAGTTCATCATAGAGTCAGAAACTCCAAGGAAAGAGACTTTATAACTTGAGAAACTGTTACAAAAACATACTAAATGAACAAATCCACCCAAAAAAAAGAAACAAGAGCAAACAAACAGTCACCCAGATAAAATCCCACCTCCTCTTGCTCAGGAGTCAAATCAACTGGTTTACCCTTATAGAGCATCTTTACCCCATGGGGCTTGTAAGTAGGAGGGAAAATGACACCATTGTGAACCAAAGTAGTCCATTTTTTCTGCCCATCACCAGAGCTGGGAAGGAGTTTCGTAGATTTGGAATATTCTGAGCCACTGCCTGATTTTTTAAACTTTTTGTTCTTGGCCTGTTTTTTAAAAGATGTGGTACCAGCCTTATTAACTTTAGTAACCTTCGTCACCTTCTGTTTTATAGAAGATGATTTATCAGCTGACGTGGCCAACTTCTTCATGGAAGATGATTTATCGGCTGATGTGACCGACTTCTTCATTCTCTGGGAAATAGGAATATCGTCGTCATCATCATCCTCTACCTTCGGCTCACATTTCCCAGAGACTTGCTTTGGTTTTATGGATGCAGCTGGTTCAGAGATCTTTGACTTCTTCACCGAAGAGTTCACAGAATTATTGTTATCCATTGGTCTCTTAACCGGCAGTGAAGATGGCCTTTCCAGTTTATTACTTGCACCGGAACCATTTTGCCGCTCTTTCTGAACTTTTGAAATAGGCTTCTTCTGATCAGAGTCATCATAGTTACTGCTAGATGTTCTTCCCAAGTTAGAATTCCGGACTAACTTAGCTGACAAAGGGATATTATCATCATCATCAGAATCATCGGAAGATTTCTTGACAACAACAGGGGTTGCTTTGTTATTGTGGTTAACGTTCATCTTCAACCTTGAACTGAGTGGTTTATTATCCTCCTCATCCTCTGAATCTTCACAATAATTTTTAGTAGAATCACTGATAGGTTTTGTTTCCTGCTTAACATCAATGGTCGCTTTCTGTTCCAAACAAGGCTTTGGTTTATCTCCTATAGAAGGAGATCTTGCATTTGCCAAAGGCAACTTAGCAGAAGAGGAGTTAACAGGTGAATTCGACGGTTTTGAGATACCCACAGGAGATCTCAAGAGTGAAGCCGTGGTTGATGGAACAGTTTTACTCTTCTGTGTGCTGGAACTAGAAGATTGGCCATTTGAAGAAGGCATACCAGATATCTGTCTATATGAATGTCCATCTTGACTACGAGAAGTTGGCTTCCTTGCTTCTGAATGCAATTGGTTTTTCTTAGATGATGTGTACCGTTTTATAGTTAGCGGCCCATCATCATCGTCATCATCAAAATTATCTGGCAAAATTGGTTTATCAGAAGCCTCAACAGCCATTATTCAACTATGGAGAGTGCCAGCATGTACATCACATATAACTCTGTGGAGAAAACAAGAAGTTTACATTAAGAGAGTCATAGAAAATTATCAAATACTACAATAACAATAACATTCGAAAGTAAACTTAATATGAAATTAAGATTATACAGGACTATAGGGCAGTAGGTTTCAATTCCAAAAGAAGTGAAAAAAACAAGCTCATCCATTCTACACAGCTAATGAATACAACATAGGAAGTGCAACAAAAACATCATTTAATCGCAGAGCCAACTTAAGTTAGACGCATGTATTGAACATATAGAATATACTGCCCCACTAAAACAAAAAGGCCCCCCAAATATCCGTACTAGCTCTTACAAACCGAGACACGAGAAAAACAACAATACCATAACCCACAAACAATACTTTAGGAGCCAATTTCAGGGTTTTTTTTTAATTTCTTTTTTTAAATCTGCTTATAAGCAAGATGAAGAACAATGAAAAACTTATTAGACCGCTGGCAACAAAAGGAAAATTCATGAATTCATATCACCAAGCTCTTAAAAGCACACATACTCTACAACAACAGTGTTTAACCAAACAACAATTAACAAGAAGCTTAAATTCACAGAACAAAGTATCAGTTTCAGCAAAAAGAAAATAAGAGGTCAAAAATACCCCAAAAAAAAAAAAAAAAAACGCACATATAAGACATAATCTGAATCCTAAATAAATGACACCCACCAACCAACAAGTCTAATGTCAATGAAATTTGGTCTCAGAAAAAAACAATATAATATTAAAAAATAATAAATTAGAGGGAAAAAAAACAAAGCGTAAGTGCATAAGGCTTGTGGCGGCGTTGGGTGCATGGAAAAGGGGGACGGGGAATGCAGATAAGAAGAAGATCGATGACGTATAAATTGATGCGAGGAGCAGGAATTGGATGCAAGTGCAGATTAGTGATAACATTAATTCAAAAAGAGAAGGAAAGGGGCAATGAAATACAAGATTGATTAGCATACCCACAAAGAGAGAAAGAGAGGGATGTGAATGAAGGCGGTGGTGTAAGGAAGTGATTGAAGAGTGAATAGATAGATAGATAGGGATAGCGATGCAAGAGGAGGAAGAAGAACAGAACAAGTGCCAAGGTGAAGGTTAAGGTGAAAGTGAGGTAGCTGACAGATAGAACAAGAGAAAAGGGGAATGAGCGAGGGAGCGAGTTAGGGTGAGTCGAGTCGAGTTTTTGTTTTTAACTCAGGAATTTGGGAGCGATACGATACGATACGATTACGAAGGAATGAAACAAAAGAAAGAAAAGAAAAACACATGTCAGCGGCGGCAAGCAAGCGAGCGAGCGAGCGAGTGAGTGATTTTGGTCAGCTAACGTTTATTTTCCTCCATACCCTCCTTTTTATTACTTCCTCATCACCAAATATTTATCTACCCACAACCCGGTATCCTTGGACCATTCCCAATTTAATGGGCCCAAGCCCATATTTCTAGTCAACCCAACCCAAGATACAGGCCCATTCAAATTAAAAAGTGCTTCGTTGGTCAAGTCACAAAGTTGGACAATCTCACGGAAGTGATAGAACCAAACAGGCAACAGCTAACTAAGCTGGATCCATTTCCATTGATTGCTTGGACAGATTCCTTTTGTTAAGCGTGATTGGGCATTCTTTTATCGCTTTTGGTCTGGGCGTGATTGGGCATTCGCAAACATTATAATTGGACCTTTCCAAGCCAATTTCAGGATCAAAAAGTTGGAAGACCAAAAAATTGGGTCTCCATGACCGAAAAATGTGTCTTAAATTTTGGGAGCTATTAGGACCCAAAAAAACAAAGAGAAATAGCTGATATGTGAAAATATTTATTCTATTTTATTTATCATTTGATGTTTCAATTTCATGGGTCACTCCTTTTATATATATATTTTTAATATAATAGTTGATATGTCAATCACAAAAAAAGAGGCTGTAAAGCAAATGTTTTTCCGTATCATAACGGCACCTAATACTTCTTCAAAAAGCATTCAAAATTTGCCCAAACTAGTTGGGAAAAAAAATAAAAAACCAAAACTAGTATGCCTGTTTTTATTTTCATTTTTCGGAAATTAAGTTAACATTCAATTGTCTCGATTTAAGAATTAGGATTCTCTGATTAATTGATTATTTGATTTCAATGACCTTGTCCTTGTCATTTCGAGTGAAAGTTCTCACCCTTATTTTTCTCTGTGTTCATCATTTTTTTTCTCTGTTGTTAATTAGAGGTATCTTGGCAACTAGTAAAACCCAATGTAAGTGTGATCTTACTCAACAGCATGAAAATTTCTCGTATAGTAGTATTTTATAACACAATGTCACCATTTGAATCGTTAATAATGTAATTAACGATTATCTCACTAGAATTTAGCATTTTCCGACCAATATGAAATTTGACAAGAGACTGAAGATATTATATGCCAAAGACAACCACGCTAATGTAAGACTCTGATGTACTGATATTATCTCGTTATAACATGTATGAAATACATTGTGGAGAACAACTGAACCACCTTCCTCACAGAGCCATGATTAGATGATTCTTTTAGTCGAGCTAAAGAACGTACCTAGAAAGTTATAATATCATACTAGAATAAAATTGTGCGCATGTATTGAACACAGACGGCACCAGCAATTCCAAGAGTCTTGCAAAATTATATAAAAAAAAAAAACTACGAACACTCTAGTGTAACAAAGTTATGTATAGACGAATCTTTTACTCAAATAGTATTTAGAAAGTGATTTGTTAGCAACTTAGCATCTACCAAAGCTGAGGGCACTGGACCCAAAAAAAAAAAGCTAAGGGCACAAATCAGGTTATTTGTAGTCTTCGAAACAAAAGATTGGAAAAAAAGAAAAATATATTCAAATTTAATACAGCCATCATCAATTCATCATCCACTAAATTCCATTCCAGTTATGGCGGTCATAATTTCACGTAGGTTTAGTATATAATATTTGCAATATTAAAGAAGAAAAAAAAGTTCCCTATCCAAGCTTTGTCTAAAACACCGAGCCAATTGACAAAAGAACAAATTGTCAATTTTGAAGGATAAAAATAGGGTTTAAATTTTTATAGATGACATTTCTAATTTCATGTCATTCCCTAAGAAACAACTTTTAGCAATATATGATTATTTTTCCTATTTCTTTTCTCCATTCTCTGCTGAGCTTCAGATTGTAACGGTTATACATGCCAATAGATGACAACATGCTTCTTCTTTCACCTGCTATATATAAGTCAAGTAAAGCAACAAATGCATCAAAGATTTCACCTTACCAACGGAAGGATGATACAGTTAAACGTTCGCGCAGGGTGATGCTTTGTTTGGTTGGGTTGGAATCACACCAATGTTGTAACTGTTATGCATACGAGAAAGGAAGAAAAGAAAAAGAAACAGATAAGTGTAAGTATATAATAGCTTTCAAGCTAATAACAAGAAGAAACAGGGAAAAAAAATGTTTTCCCTAAATCAGAACAATCTTTGTACTTTGAAACTGTTAAGGATAACCTGTACTAATTGAATTGGAGTAACATCTATTCAAATAATTTACACAAACTTGTGAGTTAAATAGGATAGCCATGGTCATCAAGAGATCGAATACCAACAGAAGCAAAGGGCCATGCAATCACTTTACTGATTTATGCAGTATCCCATCTCATAATTCGTTTCTAAATTGCATTTTTATTTGCAAGTTGCAACCGGATTTAGTAACCCAAATTCATGCTACCTGCCTAAACTAATCAATTCAAATGAAATAGCAAAACCATGATGAATACATTAGACTTGAGGAGTTTTAGAAAAAAATTGAAGTATATATAGAATTATTTCGAAAGGAACAATAGAAGATAGAGTTTAAACAAATTCATACCTCCTACCTAAACTAATCAATTCAAATAAAATAACAAAACCATAAATAGATTTCTTGAGGAGTATAGAATTATTTCGAAATGAGCAACAAAAGATAGAGTTTAATTCACGTCAGCAAGCATGATATCCAATATAAGACAGATACAATTATGAAACCAAGATAGTCAAGTCAATCCTTGTAAAAGTGCAAACTTACAGCTTTTCCAAAAGCTTATCAGTCATGTCAAGGTGAAAAGGGTCCTTAGGGTCCAATTGCTTTAATATATTCACTAACTTCTGAACCATCCCGCATATACTCAAATGTCTATTCATATTTCCAGTATCACATAAAATGAGTTAGAAATCATGATGAATTAGACAACTTATTACAACTATAATGCATGATGAATTATTATGGGTGATAATAGTGTATAGTTTTTGTAATCATCACGGCTAGTAAGATGGTAGCACTACATAACGAGTATTAGATATAAAACTGCTCGTATGTCTCAACCCATATCTCATACTTTGTGCATTGCTAAAGATAGGAAAATTTGTAGGTGATCCCCATATGCTAAAGATGTCAGGCGAAAATTTTCTTCGCACATGCATAGTATTTTAGAATAAAATATAAATGTACACACATATCAATGCAATTATATATTCAAATAATTTTTAATATAAAATAAAACCAAACCCACTTCATCACAAACCTCAAAAAATAAAATTGACCTTTAATGTGATGTGAAAAGACGTTAGAGGAAAAAGGAAAAGCTTCCTTTATGGGAAAACATCGCTTCCCTCATCCCCCAGGGTTTTTTGAGATATAAATGAAATTGTGTGCAAAGGGGATAGACACATTTCTTTGGAGGCCCTTTTTCCATCCTTCCTCATCGATCTCTTTCCGCAAACTTAGAGAAATCTCATGTCTCATAGCTTAAAATTTAACCCCTCCCCAAAACACATAGCATCGGATCTCTTCACGCATATATTGTAAATTTTCTACCGTCACGTTTGAAAATTTGCCTCCCTTTTTACATTTTTCAAAGTGGCTAGACCCCACATCTACCTTCGACATCAATTTCCACGCCCTCGAAACTCATGGCAGTTCTAATGTCGGCATCCACATTGATAGTCTAAATATACTTAAGAAGAGGTTTCAATCAAGTATATCTTTTCAACTAGTTCCTACACACTCATAAAATTTATCAAATTTCCAGCGAATATCTCCTGTTATGACAGGAGACTTTTAACAATTTTATATGAAAGTTGTTTTGAATTGAATACTTCATATCAATATAGAGGAATTGATTAAGAAGATCTGATTTTGTTTTCTTTTAAGAACAATACCGTTTTAATCAGTTTCAAAATCTTTTTAGATAAAATCAAAGTTGAACAATTTAAGCAACAATGAAGTAAGAGATTAGGAAGGAGAGCAAGACACAATGTTTTTATCCTGGCTCGCTTCCTATCTTTGGAACCTATATCCAGGACCTACCTCCAGGTAAGATTTCCACTAACCAACTGAAGTTTTACAAATTGACTAGAATCAAACAAGATTCCCAATCACCCAAACAAAGCTCTCACAGCTTTAATAATAGAACCTAGAAAACAAAGGAACCGAGTTCCTACAACAAATGCTCACAAATGGCTTTTCTCTCAAAGCCTCACAAACTAATAGCCCTTTATAAAAGATATAGCTTTTTGTTTCCTCTCACAGGAAATAACAGATATAATATGCTCTCAAAAAGTCCTAAACAATGACTTTTACAGTGAAAAAAGAAGGAATATTCTTGGCAGAATAATGGCTCAAAATGATAGGCTTGTTTAGTGCTCTTTTTCTTGAATAATGTGATGTCTGTGCTTCCTTAAATTGGGAAAGAATTTTTACCGTTACAAACCAGAAGGAAGGGCCAGCTTGCCCTTGTCCTTGCCTTGTATAGTGGCATCATCTACATCGTTGAGATCTTTTGTCCTTGTGCCACTTATCCACACTTCTCAACCTCTTCTCTTTCTTCTAGAACATTGTGAAATGTCATTGTTCTTTTATTCTATCCAAAATTGAACCAATCATTAGATATTTTTGTTTCAAAATCTGGTCCTTCTTCATCCAATGTGGAGTTGTCACTTCATGTATTTGCTCTTAAAAAACGCATAACATGGTAGTCTAGAGTCTCCAACAGTTGGAGATTTCTGTGTTTTTTACTTAATTTTAGATATAATATACTAAAACACTTAAGTAAACACATCAATATATCCATAATGATATTATCATTGTAACCCAACTTTTACTGTCATTTAGAAATTACCGAATTACCCTAGGTAATTCTTATATAAATTTGAACCGAACAATCCTCAATAGAGGAATATAACATTAGAAAAGAAGTTATGAGCGATTCCCAAGAGTCGCAAGCCCGAATTTCTGTACGTGTAAAATGACCAAAATGCCCCTGAGGTTATTTTACTCAGAAAATGAGGATCGTGGGCCCCCCATCCTCAAGGGGATGTTCTGAGGATAATAGGGGATTGTTTGTGTTATGTGTGTTAATAGAGGAGAAGAATCTCAATTTTGAGTTTCGACGCGTGAAATGACCAAAACGCCCTGCCGTTTTAACTTTTGCGTGCCGACTTAGCCCGAACCTCACTAAAATGTTTTAAAACATGTTTTTAAGTTATGATTGTCCATTGGTTAAGCTCGGGTGGCCTCGGGTTTTGAGCGAAATGACCATTTTGCCCCTCTTGTGAGTTTGCAATTTTTGAGATTTTTGATTCGTCTAATGAAACCTAAGCAATATTAGGCTCAAATTAAAGCTTATTAAATTCTAATTCTTAATCTAGAGTCAAAATTATTTATTTAAATTGATTAGAACCTGAAATTGCTTAAAAACACTCAAATTGCTTACTAATTCACCTAAGCCCTTAATTGTAAATTCTCTAATTTGCAAAGATACCTTACCTACACCTAAATAATGCATGGAACACACAAATTTCTCCTCCTTGGGCTATAATGCACGAAATTATATGGCCTAATATGCATCAGAAAAATTTGTCAAACTTGGCACAAAACTCAAGGTATGAAAACAAGGAATCATGTTTCATGATTCCATGTTTTAAGCCACCAAACAAGATGATTTTTCTTCCTTGTTTCCTCCTCAAATTTGGTCAGATTTTCCTCCTCCTCTTGTCCATACATGAGCTTGAATTCTTCTATAAATAGGCATGCTTAGAAGTCATTAGAGGCTTGCTCAAAAATTTCACAACTTCAAGTTTCTCCTAAGCTCAAAAACTTTCTTTCTTTCTTCCCCTTGGCCAAAATTCTTTCTTCAACCTTTCAAGGATATTTTGTTTCATTTCACTCAAAGAAACCAAGTTCTCTTCCTTTCCTTCAAACCAAATTAGGTAGGGAGTTGTCTTTAAGCTTATTTCTATGCTTTGCTAAGTGTTGTTCTTGGTTCAAAATGATGATTTCATGGACTTTCTCTAGCTTTTCCATTCGGTTTTCTTCTTTCTTTTCCTTTGAACATTTCGGCCATAAGGCCTATATGGGAATATGATGATAGCTTGATGATGAGGACCTTGAGTGTTGGTTGTAAATCCATCACAAGTTAGGCCTCTAAAGCTTGAAAATTTCACTTGATGCAAAACTTTAAAGAATGATGTTTTTATGATGTAAAAATAAAGATCTTGAGTTTAGAACTTGAAAGATGTATTTTTCACTTTGTCTTGCTAAGATATATTGGGTTGAATTTATATTTCTCTAAAGTCTTGGAAGAGCTCTAGTAAAGAAATAAAAGGAACTTGCATCCATGTCTAAGTTTATGCCTTGCATAACCATGTTTACTTTTAATGTCATCACTAAATTCTCAAGAATAAATAAATGAACTTGCATATCTCATGTTTAAATTTCCAAGCTTGCATTTCATGTTTATATTTCAAGTTGTCACTTAATCTATAAAGATAATAAAGAGGTTGCATCTCATATTTATTTTATGCTCTCACTTTATTTTATAATGGCTAAAAGAATCAACGCATGACATGTTTATTTTATGTCATCACCTAAAGATCCTATAGCTCAAAGACTTGCCCAAGTATCACAAGCAAAGTTGGAAAATGGTAGTATCACTTTCAATTTCCTTAAGATTATTGGAGTTAAAGAATTCATTCTTTAAGAAGTCTTGAGTTTGGAGCTTAATAAGATGTAATAAGAATTCTCTTCTCCCTTCAGGTGCACTACCGCCGCTCCCTTCTAAGATTCTCTTCTCCCTCCACTGGTCCAGTGCGGACTACGCCGCTCCAGTTTCTTGCATCATGTTTATAATTCCAAGTTATCACTTTATAAAGACAAGATTAAAATGAGGTTGCATAGCATGTTTATAATTCTAGTTATCACTAAATCTTTAAAGCTCAAGACTTGCTCCTTTTATCTTAAGTGAGAATTTTAATCGTGAAGATTCTTTCAATATATAACTCGGCCTCATAATTAAGGTAGGCCCAAAGTGATTTTAAATAACTACTGATTTAGTTCTATAATTTCTTTCAAGATTAACAAAAAGAATTAGTTTCTAAAAGAGTTTTAAGGCTTTGCAAAGATTTTATGGGAAACTAGTATCTTACATGTACTTAAAATGTAATTTTAAGCAATTATGTGAGGTTCATAATTCAGCCACTAATCTGAGTTTAGTACTACTGTATGATGATGGTTTAATATGTTTAAAGTTGTGATAATTATGGTTTATTGCTAAAGGAATGATTCTATGCATGTTAGAAATAAAACTAGCTTCCCAAAAAGGTAAAAGCAAGATTTCTAGAACTCTAGAAAATGAAATTTATGCATTCTATCAGAACCTTTAGCAGCCCTAAGAACCAGGTTCTATTATGTTTAGATAAGAGAGAATGATTCATAATTGGTTTAGTAATTAATTTTAGCACCATAAGGAAAGCTGGTAACGAGAAAGGGTTAAAAATGCAACTTCTAGCACCGTGAAACCTTAAATATAACTTGCTGCCTATGCTGTCCCATATAGTTTAATAATATTCTTAAGGCTTATAATTAATGGTAATGATGATAATGAATCCTTTAGATGCATGATTAATTAGTTTGATAATTGAGATTACGATTCTAAAGTTTCGGTTGTTTAAGGTTTTGTAAGAATTTATGATGATGGTTCTTTGAAGTTTGAAATGATAAGTCTATGTAGTGATTTGATGCTTATTAAGTATTTGATATCATTGAATGACTTCATAGTTTGCATGATATAGTTGCTGTTGCAAACAATGAGAATGTTTATGCATCCTGATGATTATGAATTTAGAGTTATATTATGATATAACATGCAAAGACTTAATGTTGACTTAAAATTATGAGGAAATGATCCTTTGGACCCATCAGACTATAGGTGGTGAAAAGGTGATCCTAAGAAAATGATCCTTTGGACCCATCAGACTATAGGTGGTGAAAAGGTGATTCTTGCCCCTAAACCGTTCTCTCAAAAGGGTAGTTGGGACTTTAACTTATCAAAAGGGATAAGTATATGCTAGTGACGACTAGTAAGGTATGAGCTCATAACCTAGATTACTCCCAAAAGGGTGGAGTATAGGGTGGCCCAGGAAAATGATGATGAAAGTAACTTTAAGTCACCTAAGAAACTAAGTAAATGCATTATGTGAATATGATGTTCTGCTATTCATAGTATTTATGAGATGATGATGAGAAATATGATGTTCTGCTATGCATAGTATTATGAAATGATGATGAGGAATATGATGTGGTTTTATGCATAACTATGTTATTATATATGAAAGGAAAAGTTCATTATAAACATGACATGCTAAGTTTATGATGTATTATAAGACGCATGATTAAAGGGACGAACCTCGGAAAGTATATTTTCGAACTGAATAAATCAATCTTAGCATGCTCACTATTTCATAATAATCCCAAGGTTCCTGGAGACGATGATGATGACACAATGCATATGAGGTGAGTACCCTACTGAGATTCTTTTATAAATTTCTCACTCCCTCTTTCTTTCCATCTCATCTTCAGAAAGTGATGGTGATGTTCGTGATTCCGTTGATGTTCTCACCTGGTAGATGCACGTGATATTGTGAACTAGCTTATCATCTTTGAGGAACGTATCGCTAAATTTTGAGCGTAGCTTGATATCTATTCCTATCTTTGGATTATTATTAGTAGGTGCCTTTAATGGATGTTTTTCCCTCCTTATACTATTTATGTTTTGTTTGATTGCCTACACCTAGCCTAACTCTATTGGTAGGCAAAATATTTATGTGTTATGTAATTATGGATGTTATATAATGGAGCCAATGTGATATGATGTATTTAATTTCTTATATGTCTTTTTATATTTAGTTCACGTTATGCGCCACGTTTTCAATTATGTTTAAAAAAAAAATGGCTTGTAATTTCACTAAATATTTTCAAAGTATGGTTAACTGAACTGAAGTAAAGAGTAAAGTCTAGTAATTAATCATACGACCTGGCGTATTAGGTTAATTATTAGAGTGTTACAATCATCACTAATTAGATCCATAAACCAACACACATCATTCGAAGCTAGCTTGAATCATAAGGAGCACCTTAAATTATCTGTTAGTATATTGAAATCATGTCTCTACGTGCAAGCTTTACCCTTAACCAACCAGGTAATGCACCGTATGTAAATTACAAAAAGCTTAATGCATCTTAGAATATTCCACCACCAACAAGTGGAAAGTGCATCTCAGCATAGGCAGCATCTTAGTGGAAGGAACAATAATGCAACTACCTAAACGCGTTAAAGCGGGCCAATAAGCAAAAGACAAATTGCATTATTGCACCGTCAAAGAAATGGAAAACATAAACTTTGAAAAAGGCAAATTAAAGAGAAAAGTGTTGACAGTGTAAATAAATCGCATCAGTAAAAGTCAGTGAAGAAGCAACCCTGTGCCTGGCCAGAAGGTGCAACTGCACTTTACTCTTGACTCCCAGTCTTCGTCAACTATTGATGAGTGCAAGCCTTACCACTTCCCGTATCATTTCTGTATTTGATATTTTCAAGCTGAAACTATGACCCTTCCAGTTCCAATATAGCCGTGTCAGATATCTAAACAGAGGAGATTATTTATCTAATCACTCCTCACCAAACACCAACCATCGATCAGTTTCCCTTTCATCAACTATCACTTCAGTTTCTAAGCACAAAATTTTTCTGCTTACACACACATCCCTGTAATGGCGGATAGCGCGGTTTCCTTCCTTCTAGACAAGTTGTCCCAACTGCTGGCACGCGAAGCCAACCTGCTGTATGGCGTGGAGGACAGAGTTAGATCCCTCCGCAGTGAGCTCCAAATGATAGACGCCTTCCTCAAAACCTCCGAAGGCAAGAAGAGCAAGAAAGATCACATAGAGCAAGTTGTTGTCGACCAAATCAGAGATGTCGCCCACGAAGCCGAGGATGTCATCGACACGTTCGTTACCAACATGACCATGCACAAGCAGAGATCCATGCTAGGGAGAATGCTCCATGTTGTTGACAACGTAAAGTTGCGCCGTGGCGTGGCTGAGAAAATAGACAGCATAAAAGCCACTATCATTGATATACGTGACAACAAGATCAAGTACGATTCCTTCCAACAACAAAGTGAATCGAGTTCAGCAAGAGAAGAGGAAGACAGGGTGCAGTTGTTGCACAAGCGTAGAAGGAACGTGGAGGAAGACGATGTGGTTGGTTTTGTTCGCGACTCCAAGGAAGTCATCAAGCGGCTAATGGAGGAGGATTCAAGGAGTAATGCTGTCTCCATCATTGGTATGGGTGGGTTGGGCAAGACCACCCTTGCTCGAAAGGTCTATAACAGCAATGAGGTGAAGGAATACTTCAATTGTCGTGCATGGGTTTACGTGTCAAACGATTGCAGAGTTAAAGAGCTTTTACTTGGCCTTCTCAAGTGTTTGATGCCGAACCCTGAATATGAATGTAGGAACAAAAAGAAGGGTAAGAAACAAAAGGGTATAGAGAAACCACGAGACCTTTCCAGCTTGAGTGAAGATGAGCTGAAGGAAATGGTGCGGGAGAGCTTGAAGAGGAAAAGGTATCTACTAGTTCTTGATGACTTGTGGAAAACTCAAGATTGGGACGAGGTACAAGATGCTTTTCCAAATGATAACAGGGGCAGCAAAATACTAATTACAAGTCGTTTGAAAGATGTGGCTTCTCACACCAGCCAAGATCCTCCTTACTATCTTCAATTACTTAGTGATGAAGAAAGTTGGGAACTCTTCTCCAGGAGAGTGTTTTCGGGGGAAGATTGCCCTTATGATCTAGAGCTTTTAGGCAAACAAATAGTCAAAAGTTGTCGTGGTTTGCCACTCTCCATTGTTGTTTTGGGCGGGCTTCTAGCAAACAAGGAGAAGTCACACAGAAAATGGTCCAAAGTGTTGGGGCATGTCAATTCGTATCTTACTGGGATGAGACCCAAGTCAAGGATATTGTACTTAAACTCAGCTATGACAACTTGCCTAAAAGATTAAAGCCATGCTTTCTGTATTTTGGGATCTTTCCCGAAGACTTTGAGATACCTGTTAGGCCATTGCTACAACGATGGGTTGCTGAGGGATTTATTCAACAAACTGGAACCATATATCCAGAGGATGTTGCGGAAGACTACATGCATGAACTCATTGATCGTAGTTTGGTCCAAGCAGCCCAAGTGAACAGAATTAGTGGACGTGTGAAAACATGTCGCATCCATGATCTTCTTCGGGATCTCTGCATATCTGAGAGCAAAGAGGATAAAGTTTTTGAAGTTTGCACGGACTATAACATTCTGGCCAGAACAAAACCTCGTAGGTTGTCTGTCCATTGCAACATGCCTCACTATGTTTCTTCAACCATCAACGATCATTCATGTGTTCGTTCTTTGTTATGCTTCGATCCATGCTACCAGTTTACCTGCAACGAGTGGAAATGGCTTTTCAAATGCTTCAAATTGGTTCGAGTATTAGATCTTGGGATCATCGAAGACTTCAAGATTCCTTCCGACTTGGGGTTGCTTATCCATCTAAGGTACTTGAGAATACACTCGCAAGATATTAGTTTCGTTCCAGATTCTATATGCACACTTCCGAATCTACAAACGTTAGACATAGCAGGGCCCCATAAATTGGTTATCTTGATTTCTTTCCCTAGTGGAATATGGAAGCTCAAACAACTTCAGCATGTGTATACAAGTAGGCCCATCATGCTACGAGGCCACCCCGCTCAAAATCAGACCATGAAGTTATGTGCAATCTTGAAACCATCTCTTCCATTGAACTCAATAGACAAACAGCATATCTGTTAGAGAAAGTAAGGTTCCCCAAATTAAGAAAGCTGGAGTTGCAAATCTCCCCAGCCCGCAAGGGTAAATTGTGCAAATTGTTGCGAAGCCTACAACAATTAAGGGATTTGCATAAGTTGGGAGTTAGCCTCGAATTGAAGGATTATTTTAGTGGTCCAATGCCCTCAGACTACGAGTACTTTGAATGGCACTTTGGTTGCAAGCCACAAGAACTGTTACAAAGCCTGCAGCAGTTGACACATCTGAGCACGTTAAAGATTGACAATGCCTTGGACCTTCCAACATGCGATGTTGCATTTCCTCGAAACCTTACGAAGTTAGTATTAGTGGTATCAGTTGCATGAATGATGATGGGATGAATGCTCTGGGGAGCCTCACTCAACTCCGGATTTTGAGATTGACCGGAGCGTTTTCATTTACATCATTTGACCTTAACTGTGTTGCAGGCGGGTTCCCACAGCTACAGGAGTTTGTGATGGGTGCTTTGACAGTTCATAGCTGGAGATTAGCCAGTGGTGCAATGCCTTGTCTTCAGAGCCTGGTCATCGCCTCTTGTCCAGCACTGGACAGTCTCCCAAATGAACTGTGGTCTTTGACTGCCTTAAGAAAAGTGTGGGTTTGGAGGCCCAACGACGCATTGTCTCTCGCGCTAAGAAATCTGGAAATGAAGGATAGGCGTGAGCTCAAAATCGACGGTGAAATAGTGTAATTACTATGGCTGGGTGTATGCTTGTTAAGTTTGAATCAAAATATATTGTATTATAAAGTCCTTCATGCACTTTATCCACTGAGTCATTTGGGACAAGTGTTATCATTCAGCTTCGATTGTTGTAAATAAAAATGGACGTAAAATAGGGAAGCCGAAGAAAAAAATTGAATTTGTTGTATCTATTGTACTTTCCCCTGGATTTGCTGGAGTTAATCACTTCACTGACCTGTATTACTATGTAGATGAATTTCTGTTATTTGGATCATGATTATGTCGTGGTTTCTAATTTTTTACAGGCATTAGAACTTGTTAGAGTGCCGTCTAACGCAGAAGTAACTTCTTCATCTTTCTTTGTATTTCTAGAGAAAGACACAGCTGTCAGCTGCCTACTTTGCTCTGCTTCAGCTTCTGTGAAGAAAAAACGTTTTTTCATGTTAAGAAGGGGGAGTGTGGTTCTTTCTTTAAATCCTAAACTGTTATTTTCTTTATGTCCGGCTACTAAACGTTTTTTGTTATCTGTTCTATTTGTTGGTTGATGCTCTGACATGGGGACTAAGTACTAGAATCAGGAAGCCCTCACAAATCAAAATTTTCTATGAAGAAGTACTTCTTGTTGGGTAATTCTAACAAAGTTCTGAGGGAGACACATGGTCCTTTCATTGCATTCTGTTTTTTCTATTGCCTGTATTAAATTTATTCCTGAAATGTATATGAAATGCAATGTGAAATATTTATCTCTCTCTCTCTCTCTCTCTTTTTTCTGGGTTGAAACACTGTGTAGCATGCTAATTTGCACTCTGTTGTATGATAGTTTGGTACAGTAATAGATAAGAATAATTAAGATATTAAAAAAAAAAGGCATCTATTATTGATTGAAAAGACTGAATAAACAATTAAGAGGAATCAGCACTTTTATCATTACAATTACATCCTCCAAGTCCAAAGCAGTCCACTCCCCTATCACATGGTGAATGAGAAGTCCCTTAAAAACTTATTAGTTACAACATCATCATTCTCAATCTTCAGATTATGGGAGAAGAGTGGAATTAATTATGTTTCATTCACCGTACTATATATTATACTGAGTAGCTTGTATACTATAGTTGCTGTGTCTATCAAGCGTGACTATATATTTCAGCAAAGATGAAGGGGTGGCTGAATAATTTGAACTTCAATGCAGCATCGCAGGTTTTAACTTCATGATCCAGAAACCAAGTCACGAATGGAAGCCAAAGGTGAACTGTAACCATGCACCACTGCGTCTCTCCAGAAAGCCATTCCTATCACCACAGGAACAAAATCAGTTTTCCATTGCATTGGGGCCAAAAAAAATAAAAGATTCTACTAATTTGTGTGCTGTAATAGTTATAGATAGCACCTTTAATATTGCCTGAGAATATAAAAAAACACAATTAACTTAAAAACCAATTAATATGGTCCATGGTTGCCAAAGACGTAAAAGTGAATTGTGCATCAACAGTGCAATATTTGTTTGGTTTTCATTTTCATTTTTTGTGTTCTATATTTTCAGGATTTTTTAATGGAAATAATAAAAACAGAAAAGGAAAACTAAAACAGAAAACACTGAGAATAAAAATAGAAAAGCGCAAAAATAGAAAAGCGCACACGATAGTTGGAGAAAGTGGTATACCGAACATCAACTTAGGAGGACGTGAGTAACATGACACAGCACATACCGTATCTGTTGACAGCATGTTATCATTAGGGACAAGAGAGTTACCTATCCATGAAACCAAACCGACAGTTGCTGCCAAAAAGAATTCCTTGCTGATAATGTTTAAACTGTAATGAAACCGCAATATTAGTTTATATCTGACTTTAATAGTTGCTCAAGAGGGCACCCTGATGAAGATGCAGGTGAAAATTGAACATAGATTAACTTACAAGTGCAGGCAAGCAATATTCCCATATCCATAAAAAAGGGTAGCCCACGCTGAACCAGTGAACCTACAACCACAGTTCATTTAACCAATGAAGAGTCAGCTTTATGTGCAGAGCCAGCTCCGAAAATTACAACAAACATGACATTTGAAAATGAAAGCAAGAACAATGCAAAGGCATAGATTGAAGCATAAGAAACTGCAAGGTTGGTAAGGAAGTGACATGCAATCGATTCAGTTCCACTATGGTGATTGGAGGCAGAGCAAACAGAAATGTTATTCGTAATGAAGAAACTATGCAAACTGGGTTTTAAAACACCATGCATCAAGAAGCAACTTTTCATACCAGTATCAAACACAGCAACCTGTATCAATCACTTAGCAGAATTAATAATCTAATGATGAGCTAGAGTCAACGGCTAAACAATAACAATGCTCTCAAATATCATGTCTGACAGAAGATTTAGTGTTTCGATAATTTATAATTAATAGTGCATACGAGGATGGAGAAAAAGAGAATTACCACATGAAATCGCGAATGAAGAGTGCTCGAGGGAGCATAAGTCCATTTCCAATCATAGCAAGCAACATAGAAAATGCTGACAAGCCTTTCATGTTCTCAGGATTGAGATAATTTGTCCACTAGAGGAAAGGATGCAACCAAAAAATAAAGTAAAAAAGGTTAACAATATAATATATATGTAGGATAGGATATAAAATACACTACTCTACATGCAATAAAAACCTCTCATATATAACATTTACCATTTGAGAAACCGGCATCCACATGAAGAGTAATGTAGCTGTCCATCCAGATATTCCTCCAACAAATTTGACACCTTTCTCAGAAAGTTTTCCACTTCTCGCCTGCAAATCTTAAAAACTATGCATTTAAAATGACAAGGAAAGCAAAGGCCTGTTGCCCCGATTTGATCCATCAGACTTAAATTGACAGATGAGACGACATTTATATGGAACAATTAGACAATAGCATTTTGCCAGTACCCCGGTTTGCATGAGTTGGTGAAATAAGTGCACATATGAAAACTCAGAAAATATATCAAGTTCTAGGTTGCACTGATAATCTATGTTGCACTGATAAATTAGAAGGAAACATTATTGACTGTATGAGTAACAGTATCAGTCAAGATGGCTAATGAGAAACAGTTTCTTGGGACAAAATAAATCTAAAGTATATGAAATTCATTTTGAGGGATGTTACTCACAACAAACAAAGATAATTCAATTAATTTTATTTTTTGATGTATTCATGATAGTTTCAAGCTAGCTAGACAAAATACTGTTTACAAAGAACTGGGGATCAAGGTAGTAACCGATGCCCATCTCAGGAATACTCATGCAACCTGATTAAGGTTAGAGAGTTAAGACATAATCAAAGATAACCCAAAGGAAATAAGAAGATTACCATGGTAACAGCCAAGACAGCTATCACAAATGCAGTTGCCCCGGGTAAAATGCTGTTAGGTATATAGGGGACAAATGTAGACCACATTATCTGTATCCAGATTGTCAATTAGACAATTTGATGTAATCAACAAAAGATATAAAAAAAACTGTGAAATTTGTATCTATCAGTGTGCGCCCATGTATGCAGAAATACATAATTCAAACATAAGCAAGTGCCAGTGAGTTGGTGTGCTTGGCTCAGTATGAATATAAATTGATAGAATGTCTTAATTCCTTAATTTGAGGGGAGAGAGATGGTGGCAGCAGCGGCCAGGGGGAAGGAAAGCATTACCTGGGGAAGCACAGATAATCCCCAATTGTAATGAAATCTTCCCAAGAGTGCCAGATTCCAGCATTTAGTAAACCAAAGTAATTCATGAAATTCAGGAAAAGACCGGACACCACAACAACTGAAGTCACCAAAAAGTATGGCAAAGGCATAGCTTCTGCCAATGCCAACTGAGCAATGACCACAAATGTTGAAACTACACCCAATGTCTGCACTACCATTGCTTCCTTTTCTCTCTTCTTGGCAAAGTATGAAAGTAGTGACAGGTTTCCAAGCAAGCTAGTTAGCATTCCCTGCATTGACTTCCATGTCAGTTACTATTATGTAGCATAGTCTCAAAATGAAAAAAGGGAGTTAAAACGTCATTACTTCAGCTGGAGGATTTAGACAAGCTTATGAAACAAAAGCTCTAATTACATTCATCTCTGAACTTCAAAAATGCACTCGGATGTGACCAAAATTAGCAGAAAAAACTTAAAAGTTAGTTCACTAAGGTGCTATAAAACTTGGAGCAATGCCTTACCAGCCATGGGACAGCCATGAGAGCAGTTTTATTTCCTGCCATAAGATTTCGAGCGTTGAGTATAATCTGTGGCATTTGCAGCAACAGAAATGGAATATTGGCAGCTCCAGAGAACTTTGCTGTAAGAGAATCCCATTGTGTGTAGGTTTCACTTCTCCCAACATTAACTGATCCCTTCAAATAATGCACAAAGTTAATCCTAAAGAGGAGAAACCACACACATCGCAAATATAACCAATACAAAAAAGTTTCTATCACCTCACTACTGGTTTATCTTCATAAGCAAATGAAACAATAAACGATATCCAAACTCCATCTTGAGTCATTCCAACTAATCTAGTTCAAGGCAATTTGATCCATTATGGGGTAAAACCTCTGCCTCTGCCGATCAGCTTAAACTTTTAAGAGAGATAGTTTCATGATATAGTATCAAAACCACTATGACCAAGACATCAGGCTCCGATCCTTGTTATCCCCCATGATGTTAACTTATTTACACTTCAAGCACAACAGAGACCTTCACATGAAGGGCGTGTAAGGATAAAATCATTCATGTGCCGCTATGCTCATCCATTTAATTTTTTGGGAGAGATGATTTCATCACGCTCTCATTAACGGTAGTTTTTTTCCCCTTCAAAATACTCGAATTTGAAACCTTTCTTAAAGGGAATAACTGCCGCACCAACTGAAACATCAAGTGTGGTAAAAAAGATAAATTTTGTTCCCCATGTCTTCAATGATCACATAACCCCATTACATAAAAACCCAAAATTTCCATTAGGAAACAGTGATGAGGTGCCAATGAATTATAGCTACGAGTACCAAAAACGTAGTGATAAGGGGTGTGAGTAGTACCTCGTGATGTGAATTGGGGTCGTTGGAATCAAGAGCATTGACAGCGAAATTGGGTCTTCGTCGAGGGAAAGCAAAGAGCTTGTAGTACTGTGGGGAGGCAGAAGCAGAAACATTGAGGAGAAAAATGAGATTTTGATGATGTGGACGTGGGAAAGAAGAAGAGGAGGAGGAAGAAGGGAAAGGCAAGGTGGGGTATTTGAATTGTACGAGGTTGTTGTTGTTGTTGCGGTTCTGATGTTGACTTTGGTGGTGTTTGAAATGATGAAGGGGTGACTTAAGAGTAGCATAAGGAAGTGGAGGAGGATGAGACACACAAGACTTAGCCATAACCAAAAGTGTTGGTGATAGATTGAAATTGGTTGCAGCTGCTAAGTGCTGTTGTGTTGCATTCAACAAACAAGTGTTGGTTGGTTATTTTTGTGATTTGGAGAGATGAGAATGAACGGGAGAGGGATTTGAGAGTGTAGTAGTGAGTAATTCTTTCCTCCTCCCGGAGGAAGAGTGGATTTACTCCACATAACATGTGAGCCTTTGATCATTCTTGGGTGAATGAGAGAGAAAAGCAGAAAGGAAAAAATCAAGTGTTAAGATGAGAATGTGGAGGAAGGATGCATATCCTCCCTGTGTATGTAAGAATTTTTCGTAGTAGTAGCTGTGCTTGGAGTTGGGAGTGTGTTGGGTTTTGCAGAGTTGGGATTGGACGGTGGCAGATATTAGTATCTCGAAGACTACACCACGTGGATTCACGCTTGATATTTATTTGGAATTTGGATTTGGGATCCACATTTCACGTCGTTGATGATGCAGCTACTTGCTTTGCACCGTGAGATGCACGGCGAAATTTTTTTAATTATATTATAATAATAATATCATAATTATTGTGCATTTTTTTGTCCTCTTTTCTTTGCTATAATGATCATGTATTTCTTTTAGTACTGAAAAAATGATCGCATTTCTAAGATGTAATCATTTCAAATCATGGCTAAAAGAGTATGTTCAACGGAAATAGATTGAGTTATGAGTAAGTTTTATCTGTACGATCAGAGATTCGAATCCTATGAAACTCTATTGAAAAGGAGTCATACCATTTATTAATTGAAGTTACGAGAGCTTCTCCATTTAATCTTTCTCATAAAAAAGAAAATCATTTTAAATCATAAAAAATGTTAATATGAAATTTTCTCTCCTTTTTTGTATTTTAAAAATTATATTATTCACTATAAAATTTAAATTTATAACTTCGTAATTTTCAACCAAACCTCTCACTGCTACACTAATTCGAGATGCTTAAATTTGAGATTTTCTAAATCAACGAAGAACTACTATATTATCTTATAGCTTTGATATTTTAGAATAAGTTTTTTAGATACCTATTTTGATATTTTGAAAATCATACATAAATGAGGACTTCGCGTTATCTTCCTCATTAAGACGGACTCATATATATGCAAATTAGAATCACATGGACTCAGAAGAGAAATGGGTGGTTTATTTCTTGGCTAATTTTTCCTTGTCTCGAGCTGGATTTGCATGTGTTAGATAGGTCATATTATGGTAAGATTCTTATCCATGTTCTTTATGGTGTTTCCTGATTGAGGTCTACTGCTGTTTAGTAGCTATGGCCCCTCACAAAAACTAGAAGATACAAAAATCAAAACAGTGATCACCTCATAATTCTGGAATAGAAAGTTGAGATCCATAGATTGTATCCCTCAACATATTGATAAAACCAGAATTATTACAACATACAATATTGTTATGGGGTTTAAAAATCTTCAATGTTATGTTCCCTTATATGGCCTCTTTCATCTATTTCTGAATCAGGAAGTCAAATTTTCTAGGTACACACTTCCCTTCTCTGTATATATACATTTTAACATGTCTCTATGATGATGAGTCCAGTTTAATGTTTCAAAAGCATGGCCTCCATCCCTTTCTTCCTCGCGGCATGTTTTAGTTTCTCCAATGCAACAAGTCCAACTTGTCTTACTCTCTCTCTTGACAACCCTATCCTGCAGAAAAGAAACACAACATGTCACAAACAGAATTTGAACTTTGAGGACCAGAGAAGGGGAAGAAAAGGGTGCTGTCACACACGTACTAAAAAGCAACACCATGACTCAACTTAGTGCAGTTAGTGTGACACTTTGAAATCTCATTTCATGTCAACATATAAGTGGTATGAAATTGATAATACAACCAGAAAGCTCCATCAAATGCACTAACATACCAAGAGCAGTGAGTGAGTTATTCATGTATCATTATCAACTATCAAATTGATGTATATTATGCTACTCATGTATCACATATCAAAATGTGTAGTTGCTGAATTTGAATTGACTAGGACAACTGAGAAAAGAAGTAATTGGATATCATGGTGGAAACTCACCGTTTACTAATGTCCTCCCATGTAAGAGATTCTCTATCCAATCCATAATAAAGACGAATGATCTCTCTCTCTCTTTCCACAAGAGTCGAATTAAGGAGTTTATTCACTTCATCCTGCAAGTATTTACAATCGGTATTAAACCTTATAGAAGTTTGGAACATAAATAATGCAATAAGGAATTCATGATATAACATGAAAATATAAAAACAATGACTAAGCAGGCCTATCTGCTTAAACAAGTTTAACTCCAGCATTTCAAAATTTGGCCCTTTTAGGCTACACTGATATCGGCAGTTGATTTCACAAAAGCAAATTTTGTTCAATGAGGACATATCTTTAACTCGAAAGCCTTTTCGCAAAATGCACACGAAAAAGAAAACAAGGAACAGCTGAATTGTGTTTCAGAGGATGTCAGATTTTTTTATCTCTCATCCCTTAATTCTCGGAAGCTCATAAATGGGTTTAAACACATTCGTACCACGTCTACGAAAATGCTTTCGAACCATTAAGCACGGTTCTAGTTCATTATGTAGTGGTTTCTAGAATAACACATTTATAAAGCAATGCTATGTATCATCCTAATGTCATCATACTAGTCCACTGCAAAAACTAGAGATATTTTGTGATTTTCTTAAAGGATCAATGTACATGCACTTAAAAAAGGATCGACAAACATAGCATTGAAGAATAACGGCATTCAAACAATATCCTTGGCTTTCATTAGTCAACAATGAAATGCCTATGCATCACAATAAAGTCAGGTTTCATTAAGAAAATTTTCCCACATACCTTTAGTGCCCACTCATCTACTCTATTCCATGGGATGTTCTCCTGGCGATTATCTGCAATATACTGGGAGCAGAAATGGAAAATGAGTGAGATGGTTGATAATCTCGGATAAAGAAAAAAGCACTTCCAATTGATTTTACTTGATGGACTAGTGGAAAAGAATTAAGTAACACTTACACTATGATGAGTTTCTCCCGGAAGACCATTCAAAGATGGGAATGCCTCTCTATCAAGTGAGAAAATTTTACTCATTGCCTGCAATAAATAAGCATGTACATGGTGAACAAAGAAGTAATAGGACGTTAAATTACATATATGAGGATCATGTATCTCTCTATGATTTGTTACCTCAGTAGCATTTCTGACTTTCTTTTGAGACATATTAAGGCATTTTGCAATCCTCTGCAAAACAAGGGAACAGTTCAGGCAGGTTTATTGGTACTTTAGAGTTCTAATATATTTGATAAAGAAGGTAATTGCTTTCTTTTTTCTAATTTTAGCTTACTTACTTCAACAGTTGGATTAATGCCTCTTTCTTCCAGTTTAAACTTTGCATTGCGGATTAAAGATAATCTCTCATGTATGTGAGTCGGCAATCTCAGTGTTCTTGAATTTTCAACCAAAGCTCTTGATACACCCTGTCAGCAAAGAAAACATGATTCATGTTGGTTAGACCAATTTGAGTTGTAAAATATTGCACTGATTTCTCATAGCACCATTTTATAGGATCCCAAAACTAATGAAAAGGGGACAGATAAATTCTCTATACCTAAAAATTGGTTACTTCAATAAAAATGGCAGCTTAGGAGTCAAACGGAGCAACTGATTAATCACACTCATATGCAGATATTATGGCTGAAACAAGGAGTGCCAGAGATTTAATGGTGATTATAAAATATAAGCTACATAATATCAAGGATTTTGAGAAAAATGAAAGCATTTAACAAAATTATGTGAAGAGATTTTATGAAAATATTTTCTCATATGCCACCCTTATTTCCATTGATTTTAGAAGTACAAGTTTAGAGAATAATAATGGTAAAGCTGTCCAATAATCACCCATAGAAAAAGCATGTGTGACAGAACCTCATATGTAGGCAAGCCTTACCTGGCGAATCCACCAATAAACATAAGTTGAAATCTTAAACCCCTTTGAAGAATCAAACTTCTCAATGCCACGAAGAAGTCCAATCAAACCACCCTAAACAGAAAATACGACGAGTCATTCACTAAAGAGGAGACAAAAAATCTAACCAGATATGAAGTTAGGACAGAGGTTCAATATTATTCACCTGAACAAGGTCAGCCATTTCAGCACCCATATTATCATATCTTTGAGCAATAGACAAAACTAAGCGAACATTGCTCATAGCCAACTTTTCTCTTGCCAAAGAGCACTCTATCATTTTTGCTCTCAGTTCAGCCCGAGAAATCTTCAATGAAGTTGCAACTTGATCTTCAGAGGGTTCACATCCTAGTCTTTCCTTCAGTCTGAAACTCAAATAATAGGTATATGTCAATTATTATTCTTTTCAGCGTAAAAGCAGAACCAAACAAAGTCACCTAACAAAATTATTTGTTAAAACTTCCTCAAAGGATGTTTGAAAAAAATTAGATGTATCATGAAGAATGTCAATGAGGCTATTTCATTATACAAGATAAACATTCTGTTAGAAGTAGGGGATGCATAATGATTTATGTACCCATTTCTCCATCTATATGGAATTCTCTTAGTAGCCACATGCTGTTGAAAGTTAACAACAATGTGAAGGAAATATTTGAATTTCATTAGTTAAATAAGGTGGAAGAACTTTGAATTAGTTGTCCATGTTCCACCAGTAAAAAAGCTTTTAAGGCTCTATATTATGCATAAACTTGTCAAGAAAAATTAAGGCTCTGGCATTGACTTTGATATGAAATATAAGACTTAAAGCTTTGAAAAAGAAGTTGCATAGGACAAGAGCATGTCTTGCCAAAGGAGCTAAATCCTATCTTCACCTATGCTATCACTGATTGCTCCCATTACCCACTCAGATAATAGGATTTAAATAAGAGAATGATCTTCAGGTTTAAAACTTAAGCAACAAACCTTCCTCTGGAGTGATTCAGAGATCATTTAACTTGCACATTCTTTTGAGGAAGAAATCGATAAGAAGATAACTTTTAAAATTGCACAGTAATGAAAATGGTGAATCATTGAATCCAAAAAACATGCAATTACCTGGATTTGTGCTCCTCTAAGGAAAGTCCAGCTTTATTTTCTCTGATAGGTTTACAACTTCAGCATGAGAGAGCAGTTGCTCACTCACTATTCCTTTCACATAGCCCTTCAAACGATTTTGAAGCAGCTCAGGACTGATGACAGACCTCAGCTGCATAGCAGCACAAGGTTGCAGCATCGCCCTGGTCTTACCGGCATTCTTCCTCTTGGTATTCATTCTTCTTTGTCTTGCAGACACCCCAGAACAAGTTACTGCCACTTTCCTTTTTCACTTCTCGAATGCTCAGTTAGCACTTCTCTTTCAAAAGAAAGGTTCCACTGCTTTTCCAGCATTGACTTCTGCAGCAAAAGGAGAGCCTCCACATAATAACCCATCTCAGAGCTCTCCACCTCCAAGTCACCAGAATTGTCTTCGTGAAAACACGGATCTGAAGTGGCGGCTGCAACATCAACATGTTCCTTAAGAGCCTTGATGGACTGGTTCTGGCGGTTGGAGGTTGGAAAAGTTGGGGTGTAGTTGGATGATGACTTCTTAGCAATTATCACAGATTTTGTTGGAGCAATCTGATAGTGTGTGGATCCAAAATCACTGCCAAAGGAATGCTTTTCCGCGACATCAGAGTAATGGTAAGATGAACTCAAAAGCCTCTTTCCTCCACTGAGTCCAATAACTGCAGCAGTAGCCATTATGTGCCTTTCCTATATCCACTATGAGTTGTTATCATCAAACTTTCCTATTATACCAATGATTCTTCACCTGTCAACTGCAAGTATATTGCTTTCAGAAACTTCCCAAATTGTTGCTAACCATCTGAATAAACCATAAAATTAACAAAATAATAATGACAAAATGAACTATGCAGGATTTCCTTCAGGAAAAAGGACTAATAATATACTGTTTTTTTAAGTATATCCTTCATGAAAACAAACAATACAAGCTTGCAGTATATAAAACTGGAAGACATCCTCATAAAAATCAAACATATATATGAATTGGGGTTCAGCCAAAGTTCCAAATTTTCAATGGAAATATAAAAAAATGATGCAAAGAAAGGAAAAAAAAATGGTGCATGCTATGTGTGTGAATGAAGTACCTGAATAAATAGCAAATTTTTGCAATTTAGACAATGATGACTGCTACAAAACTTAAGGATTAGTAATTTAGAATCATGGAATCAGCTGCAAGCAGCTCACTGGAAGAGACTTCACTCCCAAAAACCGTTGGTGTGGAAGTGGAAAACGGTGGTGCTCTATTAGATTTTTCTCTATTTTTTCCCTCCTTTTATTTATAATAATAATATTATTATTATTCATAATATATAAAATTAGTTCTGTTGAGAGAGAGAGCTAGGGAACAGAAACGCGAAAAATAAATAAAATAAAAATGATGGGGAAAAAAATGAAAAGATAAAAGATATGGAAGGGAGAGACATCATTGGCTGGAACAGATATTGGGACCAGCCTTGAGTGGTCTATGATGCATTGTCTTTCTTCATTGTTCTCTTCATTCCACGTTCTCCTTTTCCTATTTTTTTTTAATTTAATTTTCATAACATATTTTTCAATTAGTTCTATGTGCTAACGTAGATTTTTTTTTTTTTTCAGTTACTGAATGGAAACCAGTCACTTATATTTAATTATATATACGGATCTCGAATGTACTTCAGTATGATTCATTTGAATTTATTTGATCATGAATCATACACATGTGATTTAATAACTAAGTTTTTCATCACTTTTCTTCTAACTATTTATATATCATTCACTGGTGAATCAAAGTGACATGTAATAATTTTTTTAAAAAAATATCGTACTTATTTTCTTTTTTTTTGTGGTTGGAAAATAAATGGGATTGCTTTTACCTCTATTAGAACTGGTCCACTTAGAAGCCCAAGATATTTAGTCATGTGCAAGCCTTTCTACTACAAAATTGTGGCACAGACTTTGAATTTTGGGTGCAGTATAATGGGCCTTCTCTTGTGATCCTTTAAGTCTTGTAGTGACTGGTGTAGGGTGTAAATTAATCAATAGGCTATCCAAACTTCTGAAGGATCGCTGGCTCTTGGGTGGGGAAAAACTCCAAACCCAACTACAGGTTTCTTTTTTTTGGGTCAAAAAGATAACTACAACGCTGGCTAGAGCAAAGAACACAACAAATGGACCTTGACCAAAAAATAAGAGAGATAATATATTGAGATAAATTTTTCTCTTATCTTATTAATAAAAATTTCAAAAATTAAATATAATGTAATTGAAAAATATGTATAGGTATAATTTTCTTTTACTTTTTTTTAAGCCTGGCTAACAATGATTTTAATTAGTGTTTTAAGATTAGTAATTTTTTTTTATTCTTACAAATATTACTAAGTTTTTGCTGCTTTGAAAACAATTTAATGTTCAGTTTTTGTTCATTCAATTTGCATTGTTGACTTCATTTAAGACCAAAAAAAAAAAACTTATCTTCTTTGGATAAAAAACTTAAATATAAATAGCATCATTAAACATTAAAAAATGAGAGCAAATACAAAGTACCCTTTTGGATGAATCAAGGGTGTCCATCACTAGAAGTTTAAGAAACCCAACTAACTACTAACTTTGTTAAGCTTTGTGGTTGAAAATACAAAGTACTCTTGTATTATAATAATATTTACCATAAAAAAATATTTGTGCCGGCATCCATGTGAAGATGGTGTAATATGTGGGATTAATATTTTTCAGTAGTTCCGTCCAGATCCGCTAAATAAGAAACGAAATCGGATTGAAATTCAACGAGTAAATAAACAAGTAGTAGTATCCTCCATTAAAATATTAAGTAGTCATATCATTAACCTTTACTTTAGTGGTTAGAGCGATACATAAATTGTCGTGGTCACCTTGCTAATCACGCCTACACTAATTAATTTAATTCCTACTTCCAAAGTTCCCAACCTTCCTAGCACCTCAGTGGCTAACACTTATAACAGATTATTATATTTGCCCCATTCAACGATTCACAAGCTAATTACGTATCTAATTCATGGTTGAAAATTGTCGAGACCAAATTGACTAATGTTAATTTACTTTAGGTCACAAATCATCAATTGAAAATCAACAACTGAATGGTTATTGACTCCGAGTCACACCACTAGTAAGCTGTAAAAATAAATAAATCAAGGTGCGAATAAAATACACCTAAGTGACTATACAATAATGAAGGTGTCCCCATGAATAAGAATGATATATAAGTAATGAGTCCTTCAATTATGTCTTTGATATTGAAGTAATGAAACATTATTGTCACTGCTTCCAATTTCCTTGCTTGCATTATTGGTAGCCGTAAGTAACACTTATCAGTTATCATGTTGGAAGGCACGCCAAATTTGTTTGGATTATGAATAGCAACAAGTTCAGAAGCAACTTATACGTGGATAGCATAATTCATCCATAACTGTCTTTGTCTCATTCATCTTCAGAATGCCATTTTTCTTCTTCACCCTTCTTAAATAGCTTTTAGCAACATGTACAAATAAATCTAATTTTGGTGGGATTATACAAGCACTAATCCATTGAATCTTTTTCAAAAGACTTTTAGTTATTAGCACTATCTAAGGAGTTGAAAAAGGAAATTTTTACCTGAGAGAGAGAGGAGTTTTTATATTCTCAACATATGAAATCCATTGTAAAATTTTAAAACTTACTCTTTTAAGTGTCAACAAGTGACCTAAAGTTAGAAAATTTAGTTAGTTATTACCCCAAATAATAGTTTAGCTAAACAATAAGAGAATAAAATCAAGCTCATTTTATTATCAAACATATTATTGGAGTGATAAATCAAGTCATGATACAAAAGCTTTAAGTAGGAATCCACTTTACCTTAGTAAAGTTAGCAAATGTGCACAAAGGTCCAAGGACCAGATTAAAAGGAAGTTTCATGGAACAAAATGACCAATACTACGTCAACATCTTTTTTTTGTTTTGGTCGAATACCGCATCAACATCTGATTCACCCCTCTTGCCTCCTAGATCTAGGTGGACCACTTGAGCATTTCACGGTTCGGAGGGTGCCAAGGAAAGTTGCTTCTAGTTGTTCAAATTGGTTAACAAAAAGGATTTATTTGTGGACCATTTTCAATGTCTGCCCACACCTCAAAAACAATGACACGCCACAAATATGAATAATAATGCTCACAAATCTCGCATCACTTTTTGGACCATGAAATATATATATATGGATTTGTTGCATAAAACATTTCAAAACAATCTCGTGTACAATCCAAATATCTTGTGCCTATCAATCATTATATCCTTTGTTTCTGAAAGAAATGCTATTCCAACCATTGTGTTTGAACCATTGTTTGAGAAGTCCATGCTACAATCTCTGGAGGAAATTAAAACCTCAAAAAATAAAAGAAAATAAAAAAGAGCAATACTGTACAGACTAGAAAAATATAATTATTGAATAAAATAAATTGGTGTAATTCATTAACCAATACCACAATTTAATTCCGGGTTCTAATTAACATTTTTCAAATGAAACTAATACAACTGTAATATGGAACGTTGAAGCCACCCCGCTGAAATCTTCTGTGGACAGTTAATGCTTTATTGCCCAGATTGCCAAAGCTTCGATGAATGCAATTGCATAAGATCCCAAGCCAGATTTTGGCAATTGGAAGGCATGCTTATGTAAGTACTTCATAAGTTAACAGTGTTACAAAGTTTACGATGAAACTGCCAAATGAGTAAACCTGCTATCTTCTGAGTATTGTGTTGCATGAAAAAGCCAAGCACCAAGTATAAGGATAAAAGAGGACAAGAAATACTCCTCAAACTCAGAGGTATGAGTCAAATTGAGGGGCTTGGGCCACCAGCCATTTTGTACTTGCAGCTCAGTGTACTCATTAATCCATTGGAAAAGTACTACAAAGATCAATTTGTAAACACACTTGACTTCTTTCAATCTTGACCTCTATACAATGTGATTGATTTCCAAATTCAAAAACTACAAGCAGTTCCTGAAAAGCTCATGTTTAAGGACAATACTATAATCTATACTAGAATGGGCAATGGGGGATATATCACATAATGTACATACAGATAACATCTGAACCTGCCCCCCAACATCATGAAGAAGGCTAAAACCTTAAAACATCCTCTCCATTTTTAACCACTGTTGGGCATGTTCAACTTAAATTGAATGACCTGAAGCAGTGAATGATACTTCACAGGCACTCTCAGAATCGATATGCAGTCACACAGTATTACAGTAACTCCTTAAGTTTTTCTACACTTCAAGTGAACATTCCTGTGCTCTGTTAGACCTTGACTCTTCAATCTTTGCGGCCACCTCTGCAACTACAAGCCTAGTCAAAAGTAGCCCTGCAACCAAGGCTGCTGCCATCAACATCGTGAAAACTGCACTCCAGCTCTTTGCAGATATGTAACCTGTTAATAGAGGTCCTATGGCAGCCCCAATAGAACCTGTTCCATCGATGATTGCCGTAACAGTTGCCAGAGCTCGTGAGTTTCCCCTCAATGACTTATGTGTTCCCAGGTCGGCTGAAACCGCAGTTGTAATAAGAGCATAAGGCCCGTTTACAAACATGCCAGTGATGAACATCAATGCTGCATTCACAACCAATGAAACATGCCCATAACTTCGATAGAAGAAGAGGGCAGGGATTGCACAGTACATGAAGCTAGCTGCTGTTATGGCTCTAGCATCTAAGTGATCAGAAATGTGGCCAGCTAGAATTCCTCCAAGCACCCCTCCAACATCAAATAAAGTGGATAGAGTTCCTGATGTCTCACTGGATAGATATTTGCCATCAATTGCTGCAAGATAATGAATATAAATGAGAAAATCTGGAAATATGGAGTTATATGAAGAGCGTGATTCTTTGCTGTAATTGTAAAATGTAAATGTCATGCAGATTAAACATAAAGATGCAATTTATAATACCAAGTAGAAAGTTTAAGTACCTGTGTGGCTAACGTAGAATGGGAGCCAATAAAGGAACGTATATGCAACCAATTTGGCGAAAAACAGACAAAGGGCGAAGGGAGCAACTCCAGGAATTTTCCAAGCCTCTAAGAAACCAACAGCTTCTTCCTCAGGTGGATTCTCTGGCCTTAACAGAGGCTCAGCCACTTCTTCATCTCCATTTTTCTTAGGTGAGCTACATTCGTCTTCTTCTCTACTAGCTCCCACGGAGTCAGGCGCAACCGGCAATATAAGGAAAACCATCAGACCAACGAAAGCAATCATAAGTCCTGGCACGACAAAGGACCAACCCCATCCATAACTCAACATAGCAGAAGCAATCAAGGAACCTGCAATGTTCCCAATAGATGTGTGAGCATTCCATATTCCCATGATCAACCCTCTCTTGCTCTTTCCAAACCAGTTACCGACAACAGCAACAACTGATGGCCATCCAGTGGATTGAAACAATCCAGCAATCATTTGAACTACTAAGAAGTAGTAGAAGCTATGGATGTTTCCCCAGTACCCGACACCAAATAGTGAAGTGAACAAGCCAGTTCCCAGCATGCCCACTGTTAGAAAAATCCTCAAATTACACCGATCACCCAAATGTCCAGAAAAGTACATCCCGAAAGCATAAACTGAAAGAAAAGCAACATCCAATTCCCCAAGGAGGGATGTGCCATCCGATTCATTAAATGGCGCCCAGCCATTACCAAGATTCAAAGAAAGTCTGTTTGGTCTAGTTGACACAGTGAAATTGGTTAGCCTTAATGGAAAGAAACTCAAGCCTATATCTGATGACTGGGGATCAAGGACACTCTTAACAATACTTGTGGTTTTTCTGGTGGCATGGTAACTAGCATAAGCCAAAAATGTTATAATCAGAACAATAGCTTGGTGGGTTTTGAAGGAAACAGGTCCTCCTTTCAAGTATTCTAGGGCCCTAATTCCAAGAAGCCTACTGCTACTCCTCCGAGACAACCCTTCTGGTGCTGAACCCATGTATTAAATCTTAATTCAGCTGCAACAAAGAGAAGCAAGTTAAGCTTCCCTTACAGAATAAATCTGCAAGAAAAAATACAAAAGATGAATAAATACGCAAGTGTATGCTATTTCTGCCTTAATAAACATTTGATTCAGTTGGTCCATGACAATCTAATTACACCATGAAACATTAATAGCCACAGCCATTAGTTTAACCAGTTGACATACTATAATTCATACAAAAGTTTTTTTTTGTTTTGGTAGAATAAAAGATCCCAATCCCCTGGAATCTATAAACAACTTCTAGTGATAATAAAATCATAATTAGGAAATTCAGCACGCAATTAAATTGACCAAAAGCAAGAGGGTATAAGATCCTGTTACAGGGGAAAAAAAAACTACAGTAGCATTTGACTCAACAAGAATAAAATTAAAAGCCAAAAATATAATCCCACCTAAAATGGTAATAAATTTAGAACAGAGACGGTGGTGAAAGCAGACGAACGAACAACCAAAGTAAATTTTGAAAAAAAAATACAACTCTTTAGATTTCCTTCATAAAGATTAAGCTATACCAAGCAAAACAAAAACTTCAGAAAAATAACAAGAGAGAGAGAGAGAGAAAGAGAGATACCCCATTGACCCACCAAGATGAAATGAATCTCCAAACTCCAAGAACACACGAAAAATCAAAACTTACACGCACCCCACAATCCCAATTATTGTTAACAAAAACACTTGCAAGCTCAATGAAGAGAAAGAGAAAAATCGTTCTTCAATTTTCTCATCAAGAAAGAAACGTTAAAAAAAGAACATATATTAGAATATCGTACCCTTCAAGCAACGTGATGCTGACTTAAGTGGCTTGGAGTGCAATTCTGGGCTTGAACGTTTGAAACAAAGTATTCTCCTTCCAAATACTTTGTCCAAGTCTGCGTGCCTCTGCGTGTGTTTTTTTCTTGTGGCAGTTGTTTTAACGAAGGAAGGAAAAAAAGCGCTTTTGAAACGAGAATTTTCAGACGCTGGGGACGGCAACGTGTGAAGTACTTATGGTGGAAGCTAATGTTATTTTATTAATTTAATGTTATTTTATTCATTTAATTCCACCCTTGAAATGTCCGTTTTGCACCTTAATTAACACCAGTTGCCGTCGAGATAACGTGTTTGTTTAATTACGATGATGCCATTGGTTTTGGGCGAATTGACGAGAATGCCCTTATTTCATTAGATGCCATTTTCTGGTGTTCCATGTATTTTCATTCTTCTTTGTCAGGCCTTTTATGTATTTTCATCCTATATACAGCGAATGTGTAGTTGTGGTACCGGTAGGACTCTTAATTGAGTCAAATATCTTCTGGAGTATTACTGGTGGATTGGATGGAGTAAAAAACACAATTAAAATTAAATAATTTTTTATGATGTTTAAATTCTTTAAATTATTGTATAATTATCTTCAAAATTTTGGACAGAATTGAATCCAAAAAATCGTAAATAATATTTATCTCAATTAAATCTTAAACTTATAAAAGAAAGAACTAATAAACCTATCTCGTTTTATTTTCTACATCTTTATTGAATTTAAGGTTTTATTAGTTAGTTACCATTATTGTATTTTTTTTGTTACAGATTGTTATTATATTTTATTTATTAATTTTAAGACTCGTATAATTACAATTTTAATAATAAATCACAATTTTATCATGTTCATCTGTAAATCTTCAAATAGCTAATGAGGTGCATTTATTATTCTATTTCTTATATTTTATATATATTTTTACAGAGATATATTAATTTCTTTGTTAAAGTATGGCTACTGTTAATATATACACATGGATGAATAACGTGGAAATCAACGATATGTTTTTTTTCATGTCTCGCTGAAAATGAAAATACATTAAATTGGTGATATTGTGCTACAACTAATGGTCTCCTTTTTGGATACAATTGCATCACCACGGTAGATCTTCCAAATGAAATCTCTATGACGCTTCCATGTCATCGAAATAAAGACTTGATGCAACCTTAGTTCAATACGTCATTGAATTTAATTACTTAAAACATTATCTTCTCTAATCAAATATAAGACCTCATCAATGTTCATACTCTTGCGTTACCAGCTGCATTGGGCATTCAGATGCGACTTCTTGGTGTAAAATACTGAGAAGTATGTTCCCACGTGATTTTCTACGATCCTGACGCAACTTCTAGCCTTTGTGTAAGCAACTCATTCACGTTTTCCCATTTTTTTATTCATATATATTGTGTTTAATTTTGATGTATTAATCGTATAAAATAATTTTATATTATCATCCAATTAAAATATATTTAAATGATTTTTTAGGTAATGAATATAAAAATTAACTATCATAACTTATATGATAATATATAATTAATGACTATATAAAATAATTTTATACTATTAATAATGACAATTAAATCAATATTTATTTTCAACGAAGTGGCTCCGCATACTTTAAATCAGTCCAAATAAGCATATTTTTTCTTTTTATGCAATGTGAATTTAGATATTATACGTCATCCGTGCGGACAGGAGTTGGTCGCGTCGCTGCGTTCTACATGTAGCTGTCTTGAAAGCAATTTCATAAATTTTATTGTTTCAAAAACTATATATATAAATAATAAAACATGCAACTCGGGTAATTATTTTTTTATAGTATATGAAATAAACAATGCTTTATATATTATATTAAAAAAAATTATGTTATTGTGATTTGAAATAGCAAGATTTCTTTTAAAAAAATTATATTTTATTTATGAAACGTTATCATTGGCGGCATTTGAATTAAAAAAATTAATTTTTTGATCACTTTATTCAAAAAATAATATTTTATTTAAATAATAATAATAATTTATTAATTGACAGGATTTTATTTAAAAAAATTATATTTTATTAAATATGATTGATGATTTTAAGAAATTAGTTTTAAAAAAATATATAATTTTTTTTAGTAAAATCTTACCATTAACAAAATTTCACAAATCATATTCATATAAATCATCAAATAAATTCATTTCATGGCAAATTTTATCAATGTAGGCCAAGTATCATATTGAAAAAAATGACCTGCACAACTCACTCTCCACTAGGTTAGCACTTACACAACCGTCAAAATTAAACGATCAACAATGGTTCAGCTAATTGTTTATATTAAAGTGAGTAAAACTGTGAGCAAACTTCGAAAACTTAATTAGATTAATTATATTAACTATTTTTAGATAAAAACTTATCTGACTTACATCACCAGAAATAAGATCCGGTTGAATACAAGTAATCTTGATTCTTGAAGTCGATTGTAATTCAACAACAATCAGTAAACAAGTTTGACATAATTAGAAAGCAGATTCTGAAATCCACGTTTAATTGTACCTTGAGCCCTTCTTTTTCATGAGATTGTTAAATAAAATAAAATTCTAACAAATTTTGTGTTGCTCTCTATTTTTTTTACAAAAATAAAAATAATACAGCTTGTAGATTCCACCCTCTTTTATTGCCTGATATGATTGAAAAAGACCTCTAATTAAATATACTTTCAGAAACTGCGGCCTCCAGTACATTAAGGGCATTTTGGTGAAATCAAACACGATTAATAGAGGGCATGACATTGTAAATCCACAGAAACTAGCAGGGGCACAATCGTCATGATATAGCAGCCCCGTCCCACTTGTGAAATGAGAAAAGGAGTATATTCGCATATCCGATAGGTATTATTCCTTACGTGAAGCGGATATCCGTCTCTGGTAACATGGACCCCACCCGTCCCACGTGGAGCCTTTTTAATATGACGTGGCAAAACTAGTGTTTCACATAGCACTTAGGATGCCACGTGTCATCTCTCTAAATTTTGTGTCTTTTTTACTTAATTTAATATTTTTTATTTCTTTTGGATCAATCTACTTCTCGTTTTTGGGGTCAACCAAATTTTGGTTTGGTGGGTTCTTTTTGTTGTCACACTCATTATGGGCTTCAAGTTAACATAGCCCAAATTGTTTCAAAGCTCTTTCATAATGAACAATTGGTATGGTCGACCAAAAACATATATATACTACTGGTAACACCTACATGGAAAAAGTTAAAAAATTTGGCAGATGGGGAGGAGACCTTAATTGATTTGTGCAAATTATTAATAACCTTTCAAAACATTCATTTTTATATTTTTATTTACAACAAAACTTTAAAAATAAATAAGATGTGATTGTTTGTTAAATTAACATTTTTATTCAAAATATAATATTTCACAAATAAGTAACAAATTTAAACTAAATATGTGAAAATGAAAATTTCTCATGAATTATAAATATTTACAAGTAAGATAAAAATTTATTTTGATATTTTTACAAAAAAATAAAAATATAAAAGAGAACATGCTTGAACATTTCACAATGATGTAAAGTTGGCTAAATTAACCCTTTTTATTTGAAATAAAATATTTCTTAAAGAAACAATTATTTAAATTAATTAAAATATCTCATAAAAAATTTTACAAATAAGACAAAAATTACAAAAATTTAATTTTGACTTGATTGTACGTATGGTCATAACTATTTTGTGAGTTGATTAATTTTATTTTTTAAAAACTCACAACTAAATATTAAGCATAGGATTAACAAGTAAGCTTTCCTATTTAAAATTACAATTTTACCAATTAACTCAAATACCCTTTTTTAGTAAAACAAAATATCCAAGTATTTATTTTAAACCTAAGATTAATAAAACCCTATTTTTAAAAAAAACAAAATTTTAACTTTTGATAAGGTTAATTCATAAATACACAATTAATTTGGACAAAATACATAAGCATATAAGAGAATTAAACTTAAGAAATAAAATTAATTCATAAATACAATTATACAATTAACTTAAGTAAAACACATAAACGTATAAAATAAATAAACTAAAAATGAAGGTCCTAATCACTATTTTCTTTTTATCATTTTATTTTTAAAGGTTTTAATACAAAAATCACCACACATCAAAACAAATAGTTAGTTAAGTCAATCCCTACTCAAATAATTTAAAATAATTGCTAGGAAAACATATCTAAAATTCTTTTCTTTTAATAAATTAAGATATTCAAGTATTTATTTTGAACCAAACACAATAACTCAAACTCCAACCAAACAAATTCCAAACTAAAAATAAAATAAACACCAATCATATAAATAAACCCAAACCCAAAATCCAATAAAATAAAAACCAGTTTAACCAAAATAATAATAATAATATTAATAAACAACGCTCCTAATTAGGTACGCACACACCAACACTACTACTCACTAACACTAATGCACTCACACACTCCTAAACCAAACCCACCCACATGATACACGGATGATGTAGTATGGCTGACGAGGAGGTTGCGGTAAGGTGGATCTGAAAGGTTGAGGATGGTGTGAAGAGGAGGAGACGATGAGGAGGATGATGGATGAAGGGGGATGCCGCGATGTGGGGGTTGGTAATGGCTGAGGATGGAAGATCTAAATGCATGCGGTGGCTATGGAGGGAAGGAAGCAATCGCGTCTGGAGGTCGTGGTGGTGGCGCGGTGGTTGTGGCCATGATAGTCGTGACTTTGATGAGGATTGTGGAGGATGATGATAAAATTTCATGGAGGTGGTAAACAGGGGTTGGTGTGATGAGGAGAGTATGGATAGAGGAGGAAAGTCTTGTGAGGATGATTCAACTTTTTTTTTTTGTCAAAAAAAAAATTTAGATGATAATGATACAGTGCTCATATTTTGAAGTTCTTTTAAATTGGCTTTTTGATGGTGTATATAGTCGGTGTGATTTTTGTGAATGAGGTCCCCCTATATGTTTTAGATGGTGATCATTATAATGGGAGAGGATGATGGTGGCTGAGAGCATTCATGGGCTCTAACTAGCATCTTGCACACATATCATGATGTCCACCACCTCTTCTTTGATTTTTTTAGGTGACCATGTTTTTTTTGTGGGAATGGATGTTGGCCTTACTTTATTTTATCTTTTATTGTTAATTGTAAAATAAAATGCAATGGAGTGTAATGGATTGGTGCACATGAACAAGAAATGTAAAACCTAAAAAAAAAACTGAATTGAATTACATACAACAAGGAACTATAGACAAGACTTGAAACGGTTTGCAATTTCACTCATCAAAATAAATTACCAACGTGAGTATGCTAGCAAAATTTTTATCTTTGTTTTATATTTATGGCATTCAGAGATAATTGTGAAGGTTTGGCTTAAGAAATTGATGTGCTTTATCCTGGAATGATAAATGGAGTTTTGTTATTTAAACATCCTAAAAGTGAGTGTTCATTGGGTCATAATTAAATGTAATAGATAAATAAGATAAGTATGGACTACTATCACATCTAACAATAATAAATATTTGTCTTTAGAGTGTTGAAATAGTAAACTCGTATAAATGTAAGATTCGTAAGAAATTGATTTGCTTTTATACTGAAATTGATGATCATGTGACGCACATCATTTTGTTAAATGTAATATAAGAATGGAATTATAAATGTGGAAGAATATGCGTACTGCCCGTAAAGCACGTGAGCATGTAAACATATTTTTTGAGAGGAAAATCTTTCAACCAAGTTCGTTCATATTTGAAGTTCTTAAACAATATAGTCGGTGTATTTTTTTGCCCCTTTAATCTGATGTTACACTGAAGACATAAGTTCATTTTTTTTTTTTGGTACTTTTTTTTTTGGGTACTTAGACATAAGTTCATGTATGAGTTAGTAAAATATTATTTGGTGAAAACTAAACCTTTTTAATATTATCATCGCATTTATATTCAAAGAATTAGATTAGTGTCATGGCCCTAACTTGAAGTCCCCAGTTGATGACTCGTTTAGAGTAATAATTAGTAGGAACTTGGATTATATAGATTATTTCTACACGCACATGGGGGTGCCATCTTTTAGATAACAGGAAAGAAGAAGTGAAGTTCCTTACAAACTCATGAAATACTCGGAAGGATGGGGAAAAGCACGAGAAATGCTTTCAAAAAATATATCTCTTAATAATATTTTTGGTTCACATTATAATACAATTAAAGTTGAAATAATTGATGTGTTTGAAAATGATATTTTAGGGTGTGATTGGATTGGCTCTTAAAAAAATTATTTTTTTACTTAATTTTTTTAGTTGAGCTTTTTTTAAGAAAAAAAAACTATTTTATGTTTTAATAGATAGTCTAAGTGATTTAATTATTGAAAATACTTATAAATATATTTGGATAAAAAAAATAAAAGCACTTTTTTAAACAAATTACATGAAAGGATAAGAATAAAAGTTTAACAATAATAAAAACAACAATCAATGTGTTAACTTATTCCATTTAACCTTTTTTTTTTAATAATATTCGGGGCCAAAGGCCTAAAAGAAACAAATTAATTAGCAACAAGTCAAGGAAGATAAGTCCCGTTACATCTGCCTGAAAGGCAACTGAGGCAAAGCTAGGAATAACATGAAAAACACAACTAGAGACATTAGAACTATGATCGTATTTAGCAAAACAATTAGCCACAGTGTTAGCCTCGCGAAACACATGGCTGAGATGAGTCTGGGGCATTAGACTAATAAGAGCTTTGATTGCAAGAATAAGGGACCCACTAGAATGATAATTCACTTCTCCATTTTGAATAAGAGACAGCACTTTTGGAGTCAACCTCCACTAACACATTAGAGTGCCCATATTGGCTAGCCAAAGACAGACCCAAATAAATACCCCAAAGCTCCGCCTGCATGATAGAACATGAACCCAGGTTGAAACTGAAACCCAAAATGAAGCGACCATGACAGTCACGAGGACTCCACCACACGCGCCAAAGAATTATTGATGACTGAACCATCACTGTTTAGTTTTACCCATCCAATAGGAGGAGGATACCACTTAATGTTTCTATAGAGAAGTCCACAATTTTTGACTTTATGTGTGCAACAGCATCCAAACACCTGCTATAGTCAATGGCTAACCACAGCATTGAGACATGAGATTACGCCTATCCATCAAGACGCCTTCAAAGATGAATCTATTTCGGTTATGCCAGCTAATTACAAACCGTTACAAAAAGGAGTGGCCACGCCACCCATTAAAAGAAGGAGACCGGTCCCTTATATTGTCCTCCAACCAAGCCAAACGAGGTTTAGAGAAAAAATATGGACGACCGACTAACACCAATGCTCTTCCATACTTGAGATGCAATAGGATAGTCTCTAGAGCACTGATTCCTCATTGAAGCCACACAACAAACACCTAGCATCATTAGCCATATGGCGCCGAACCCGCTCAACATTAGTGAGTAAGGAGTCGTTTGTAACAAGCCACATAAATGATTTGAGTCTTTGGGGGACAACAAGCTTCCAAATCTCCTTAAAACTTGTAGAGGAGACAAGAGTAGAATCACTATTATAACTAGCATATGCCTCTTGCAAGAAAAATCCCCTGTACTAGTGTGCAACCAGGCCAATTTATCCTCCCCCAAATTAGGTGCAGAGCTAATCGGAATAAAAAGAGCCAAGAAATCATAGTCAAGGATTTGCTCTAATAGCTCCCAATTCCAGCTACCCAAGGAGTTGTAAATTCTGCCACTTTCATATCAAGCATCTCCTTGGAAAGAACAACCAGCAAAATCTTGGAGTTGCTGCACTTGGTAACCAATGATCGACCAAAATTTCACTATATTCCCATTACCCAAACGCCAAATAGTATTTTGATAGAATTTGGGCCTTACCTGTCTAATCCCTTGCCAAGCATTAGAGGCACCACCATGGGTTTTAATGGGACTAACTCCTCACCACAACCATACTTACGGAGGACATGAGCCCAAAGATTATCTTTGCATTGCACCAATCACCAAGCAAGTTTCATTAACATGGCATTATTGACCTCTTTCGCTTTCTTGAAACCCAAACCGCCATGCTGCTTTGGGCGGCAAATAATCTCCCAGCTGACCAAATGAACTCTTTTCTTCTCATCACTCCAGCCCAAATGAAGCCATGACAAATTTTATCAATCTTATTACATATGCTCAGGAAACGAACTGTTTGCATCACATAATAAGGGATCGAGGCGAATGTAGATTGGGCCAGAGTGATCTTACTCGCCAAAGAGAGAGTACGGGCCTTCCAGGAATTGAGCTTGCTCGACATGCGGTCCAAGAGAAATTGAAAATCCTTTGGAACATCTAGTATGGAAAGAAGGATGCCAAGATACTTACCCAAGTCCGAGGTGAGTCGCATATTTAAGACGTTGCTAATCTCTTGTCTCTTGGAGTATTAGACATGTTATTAACTAACAATAGTTAGCTGTTATTTTAGGATAGGTCAGGTAGTTAGAGTTTATTAACTCTGGTAATCTGTACTTAAAACCATGTATATATATATATCTCTCTAACTCATTCAATACAACACACATGTTATTCAGTATCTTGAGTTTTCTCAATATGGTATTAGAGATATAATTCTTCGCTGTGCTCTTGCTTTCTCTCTCTTGGTGTTCTTCGTTGGCCTCTCTCTTCTATTCCACATTCCTTGAAGCCATGGCTCAACCTTCACCAATTGATGATGCTTCGAATCTCTACATGCTGCATCACTCTGATCACCCTGGACTCGTGCTAGTCACCCAGCCATTGATGAGTTCGGACAACTATCCCTCATGGAGCAGGTCAATGCAAATTGCTCTCTCTACAAAGAACAAGTTTGGGTTTCTTGATGGATCTATTCCAAGACCAGGAAGACCCTGTGCTTCAAGCTTCTTGGGATCGCAATAATCAAATCCTGATGTCATGGATCTTGAATGCTGTATCCAAGGACATTGTGGAGAGCATTATCTTTGCAAACACTGCAGGAAATCCTGGCTTGATCTTAAGATCCGATTCAAGCAACAGAATGCTCCAAGGGAATTTGAACTTCGCAAAAGACCGTTGACACTCAACCGAGGTACTCTCTCCATAAGTCGGATTATACGAAACTGAAAGCCATATGGGAGGAATTAAACTCTTTCAAGCCTTCTTGTTCATGCACTTGTGGTGGTTCTCGGCCTTTGGTTGAACATTCGAAGAAAGAATATCTTCTTTCATTTCTCATGGGTCTCAATGATTCATATTCTTCTATTCGAGGCCAAATCTTGCTACAAGATCCTTTGCCTGATGTCACAAAGGTTTTTTCTTTACCATTCAAAAAGAGAAATAGCAACAAATTGGCACTCCCTCATCCTCCTCTAGACTCAGATGGCTTTTGCTATAAAGCCAAGTCAAGATTTCAAGAACAAAGGAAAAAGAGGCAGGCCACAATGTTCCAATTGGCCACACATGTTATTCAGGATCTTGAGTTTTCTCAATAGGGAGGAATGAACATTAGCTGAGAAACAAATACTAGATTTAGCATAACTCACTTTCTGCCAAGAACAATCGCAAAAAAGGCCCAGCACCCCTTAACAATTCGCGCTTGATGAGTAGAAGCCTTAGCCAGAAAGACCAAGTCATCAGCAAAACTAAGATGGGAAAGCTTGGGTCCACCCCGACAAAGAGAAATAGGCTCCCAAACACCTTCCGTGACAGCCAAAGAAATAAGATGAGACAAACGCTTGATGCACATCACAAACAAATAAGGTGACATAGGGTCACCTTGGCGAATGCCATGAGATGGTGAGAACGAGTCAGTCATACTTCCATTCCAGAAGACACATATCAGCAGAGGTAATACACCACCACATAACCTCAATCAAAGAGGGAGGAATACCAACATCCTCTAGAGTAGACTTAATGAGGTCTCAATTCAAGCGGTCATAGGCTTTTTTTAGATCGACTTTAATGGCCATGAAACCCACTTGACCCTTTTTAGTCCTCATGCTATGGATCACCTCCTGAGCAATTAAAATATTATCCAAGCTTTGTCTCCTGGAACAAAACTGCATTGTGTTTGGCCAATAATTTTGGGCATAATGACCTTCAATCTAGTTGCAATAATTTTGGTGACCACTTTATAAATGACATTACAGAGGCCAATGGGGCGAAAGTGGGAAATACTACTAGGTCTGCCAACCTTTGGAATGAGAGAAATAAAAGTATGATTAACAACCTGAATATTTTGAGGTTGTTGAAATATCTGTTGGACCCATTGAACTACCGACTCCCTTACATGACTCCAGTTGCTTTGAAAAAACATAGTCGGAAGTCCATCTGGACCTGGGGCTTTCTAACCCCCCATAGAGAATAACGACGTAGAAACTTCTACCGCGAAACACTACCACCAAGTAAATCACATTCCTCAACTGCGAGAGATGGAAAACAACCATGAACAAGGAAGGCCCCCCTGTTCCATCAGAGCTATAAAGTCGAGCAAAGAACTCAACCCCTATTTGATGGAGAGTGTGGGGATCCTCCACCCAAATATCATACTCATTTTTCAAGGTTAGGATCCTATTATGATGCTTTCTAGCAGAAGCAAGTTGGTGAAAATAAGAGGTGTTTTATCCCTATAATTTATCCACTTGCACCTGACCGTTGCTTCCAATAAACTTCCTCCTGGATGCAACAACTTTCATAATCCATCCACAAATCCTTTTGTAACTTTTCAAGAAACTGATTGGAATCAAAAGATAGAGCCTTGGAGATGCCCTCTAAACGACGTAAAAGGCTATTCTTTCGTCTCAAAATATGGCCAAAAACCTCCTTATTCCAAACCTTCCCAGGATTAGTAAAGGACAAAATATTCTTGAACAAATTATCACTGACATTCCATGAACTCGTTAACAGGTTTTCTAATTTTTCATGAGCCAGCCATGGCACTATAAAACGAAATGGTCGATTCCCAACGAGGTCATCACTTATTGAATTATCGAAATCCAGAAGGGGTGTGATCGCTTTTAGTTTCGGAAGATGACGGACAGAAGATGACGTAACAGATCAGACACAACCCATTAGAAACAAACCTGCAAGTCTTCTCCTAATATTATTTTTCTGCCATGTAAAAGGCTGCCACAGAATCCCAAGTCATGCAACCCACAATCAAAGAGGCAAGAATTGAAATCGTTAGAGTCACCCACCATACCTGAGGTACCCCCGTATCCTGAAGAGAGAGCGCAGAGTTGAAGTCCCAACCCACACACCAAGCTCCCGAGAAAGAACTAGCAAGATTACGAAGGCCCTCCTAAAGAGCTTTGCAGGGCCCCAATTGAGGACTATCGTAAACCACCGTGAGCCACCAAGGAGTCTCATAGTCATATTGAACCTTCATGTGGATGAATTGTCTGTGGGAGGTTAAAACCTAACTTCCAGAAATCATTCTTCCACATGCACCAGGAGATACCGAGAAGCCCACCCCATCTTCAATAAAGAAGCTCAAATTGAAACTTTTTGATCAATCTTCTAGCTTTCTCACCCTGAACATGGGTTTCCAAAAGACAAATGAAACAAGAGTTGTTACGTAAATCCATATCTCTCACAATGGAGGAGAAACCTTTGCCTGAAATCCCTCTACAATTCCAAATGCTCACATTCATGGGGGAACTAATAACAAAGGGGCATGAAAGACTAAATGGAAGCCTCAACAAATAGTTGGAGAAAAGCCTCTCTCCAACCGTTTCCCTCCTGACAAGCAGGAAACTCAAGCCACTACCATCTTGAACATGCATGTGAACACCACGGTAAGGGGGATCTGGAGTCATGCATGCATGCATGGCCTGTATACGCCATCGATTGTTGAGCTAAATCAATCACCTTAGTGGATGGGCTATGGACACGACGATCCAGGAATCTCAACCCTTTCTCCTTCCAGATAGGCCTTCCACATATCTCTTTGAAGTATCTTGAAATTTTCCCAGGAAGACTTGTCTCTGCACTACATCAGCCTTCGACCTTGATAAATCCATAGAAGGGGGGTCATGCAGGAATTGCACCAGGTCATTAGATGTACCAAGTTTGTTTCTTGTGTTGTACACGGGCTTCAGCAATAGGACCCTTCCCGTGTTAACGCCTTTGGTTACCTATTCAGGAGGTTTGGAACTAGACTTCAATTGGGATTTGATCACTTGTTGTATTACCTTACCCTTCCCTTTGGGCTGGGCCATTCTACCATTCACGTTTTGGTCTTCCTCCATTATGGGAATATCAGCCTCATCCGCAAGCACGTCAAATTGGATTTGGAAATTCCCTGATCATTGGATTGGGCTAGGCCGAGACCTTAAATTGGATTTCTTCGGTTTACGAACAAGCATCCACGGCCCAAAGGGTTGTTCGTTAGGGGTCACCAACTCTTTTTCCTTTAGCTCCCTGTTGTTAGTATCAAGTTCTCCGGATATAACGCCTTCCTCCTGGACTTGCGCACCCATAACAAGGATTGTCTCGAAGAATTTGGAATAACCGTATCCTCCCTGCCTACACCAGTTCAGCCTGTCACCTTCAGGCCGCCTGCACCTACCTTTGTTGGACCATGACTAGCACATGTCTCCGCCCGTGTCCATACTTTCCACATCCAAAGCAAATAAGATGCAAACCTTCGTATTCCACGTAAAAATCTTGCCCAATGCCGAAAATGAGGGTACTAGTAGTTTATGGAGATCAACTTCAATACGTAGCTGAGCAAACTTGCCCCTTGAATGGATGGAAGTTAGATCATCAACTTTTAACATGGTTCCCAAGCTTAGCACCTATCCTCCAAAGGAACTTCTGGGTATACAATTCCATTGGAAGTGACGGATACGACCAGCAGCTATCCTTTGAACCTACTTCTCTGTCCCGAAATAATGGTCTCCATCGTGAAACCAGGATAGTGCCCTGCCACCATCCATGGCCCCTCAAAGAGAGCATGATTATAATCCACTTCGTCTGGAAAACGCACCAAGAAAAAATCACTTTCCAAGTCCAGAACACGGGTAGCTCCATTTCTCGCCCATCTGCTGAACCCATGCTTCCATGGATCGAAAACTCAATCTTTTGCCAAGGAGTTTAACGATGAGTGAATTACGCCATGGCCGACACCACTCCTCAAATTCCTCCAAAGAAACGTCAACTACTGGTTTTGGATCGAAGGGACACTCCACTATTGAAATCGTGTCGTCATCTTTGTTGTCTTCAATATAATCTTCGAGAACAAGACGAGCAACCTCCTTTGGATCCAGATTTGGTTCCAACCCATCCCCCACGACTTTGTCTCGATACGAAACTACCCCTTGCTTTGCAGAAGCCCGATTAAAACATCCACTCTGGTCCTCTTCATCCATGTTCTGGACTATGTTCTCATTAGTGTCCTCAGCCTCCGCTACATCCTCCATAGAGTCCTCAACCTCCGTTACATCCTCCATAAGAATAATTCCTCCCCCATTTTAACCTTCTTGGTACTACGTGCCATAAGGTCCCGTTCCTCCACCGTGCGTGAGGGGACCGCGCCTCCCGTAGATGGTAAACTCATGCACTCGGAAGAAGAAAAGCGCTCTCAAATTCGTTCGATACAACACTTTTATTGTTGTAGTTCTACTATGTACAATCATTTGACCTTTTTTAATACATACAGTAAGAAAAATTACATTATTTAACTCATCCCATGTGTCCTTTTTCTGACTACGACCTTTCCTTTTGATTTTCTTGTGTGACTCTTTCAGGAATTAGTTTTGGATGTATGCTATATTTTCCCATCCAAAAATGACAACCTACCAAATTTATGTAGTTACGATGAATAATCACATATAAAAAGTGATAAAACTAATCCTATTTATTGAATTACAATACATAAGTTATTGATATTTTTCAACCACACATAGTAACTTGCTATAAAACACAAGAACCAAACACATTTCCCTGAGGTGAAAATAGCAATAAGACTTGGTCATGTTGTTAGGTGGCAGTGTTCAACCACACTAAAGAATAGAATCGCAAAGCAATGTGTATTCGTAAGGGGAGTTTGGACTTGACAGAGAGTGAGAGGGAAGTCTTTTTAATGGTTTAATAAGAGATAAAATTGTAGCTATAAATAATAGTAAAGGATAATCTTGAAAAATAATTTTATTAAAAACTATTTATGCTTCTGCTTCTTTTAGAAAATAGATATCTCTAGCTTATGAAACTACTTTTTAATTACAAGTGTTTTTTTTTAAAAAGTCAACCCAAACACTCTAAAAAATACATAAAAGTACTTTTTTTTTTAAAGTAAGTGCTTTTTTTCTTAGAAAAAGTCAATCTCGACACTACAAATTTTTGTTTGAATGATATAAGATAAAATTATTTTAGATATAAAATTACTAAAGGAAATGGTATAATTTTTCTTTAAAACAGAAAAGTAAAATATTAATTGGGATAATCTGATAAAAATAGCTTTTCAATTTAGTGAAAATAAAATGAAAAATATGTTTATAAATAATATTGGCAAAATTAATTTTGGAGCTTGCAAAAGTAAGTTTGTTAACAGCAAAATAAAAACCAAATATAATAATTAATTTATAAATCTATTTTCATTCACTAAAAGTACTTTTGAGCACCAAATGCGATAGCTCGATCAGAATTATTGAATTAAACTAAAATTAAAAAAAAACGAATAAAAGCACAATATGTGGTTATTTACTTACGTCAATAGGTCTCAATTTGTCGATATGACGGTTTGTAAATTAACATTCATGTTTCTCAGGAAAAACTATAAGAGAGAAATTCACCAATGCTGTTGTGACTAATTAGTACTTAATGAGGACATAGCCATGCATGTCAAGAAGCCGTCGTGATTGCTCAAGCCGCCCGTTGTGATTAAGAAATAAAATTAGCTGTAACAAAACTAGAGAAGACCAGTCCCAAAAATAAATAAATACCCGTTAATAATTTCTTTTTGATGGACAAATGCCTATTAACAAGTGCTTCTTTTACATTTCGTACTGCTCTCACTACTTGTACATAGGGAGATCCTTATGAACCTCTCCATCTTTAATACCCAACACTTATTACATTTCAAATACCTTTTGAGTGCAATAATTTTATATCAAGCGTTTAATCCAGATCTGATCATCCTTTCTTATAAGAACTTTTCTGTAGAAAGATCTAGCATGTTGTCTGTAGTGTTAAAACACAGCTGTCATCGCAACTTTCTTTTTTTTCATTGTGACTAGCCTAATTGCCTTCGTGCCTTCTATTACTTTATTCCTTATGTGAGTTGGAATGGTAAATGCGGATTTGGATTAACTGATATTCCTACTTAAACAGAGTATCACAGGAGAAATTAGTCAAAATTACATCACATTTTTAACCATTGAGTTAGTTACAAAAGAAAAGTCTCCAGCTTTCAAGAGCTTAAACACAGCAAAGCCAACGAAAACAAAAGCGTCTCTGCAAGTAACCAAAACACTAAACACAGACTTGACTCTGTTAAAATTCCTACTCAACCTTGACACTGAACACGTCGCTCCTCTCTTCTTCCTTCATCTTAGGCACAACGACCTTGAGCACACCATTCTTCATCTCAGCTTTGATCTCATCAATCTTGTAAAGCTTCTCAGGCAAGTCAATCCTCCCAGTGTACCTACGCCCACTCTCTTCGTCATCTCCTTCCTTCGCACCTTCGCCCCTTATGGTCAGAGTGTTCTGCTCCACAGAAACCTTCACATCCTCCTTGCCAAGGCCAGGCATGTCCACGCGCAGAAGCAGCGCGTCCTCCGTCTCCCTCGCGTCCCACCCTCGTCGAACTCCACCTCCCATTCCGCGCGATGCGGACACGAACGGATTCTCCATGAACTGGTCCATCAGATTCAGAACCTGGCTCAGGCTCCTAGTTGGAGAAAACGGATCGAACACATCTGCATCAAGAAACAAATAAAAAAATTCAGAAATTTATTCACCGAATTAACTCAAAATCTGTTGTAACTAACTTAGTGTTAAGTTTTGACTTAAGATGCAAGTGGTTAGTGCCTCGAAGTTTATGGATCAGACTGATTGCACATAAATGCCTTGGTTTGAGTTCAAATTCAATAGAATTACTGATTCATTTTTAATTCATTTTTCTACATTCAGAAAAATTGTTATGGTATGGAGTGGTGGATTTTGAGAGCGAAAACGATTACCTGAGAGGAAATCGTCACGGCGAGGAGCGCGGGGAGAGTGCGATCGGAGCGGCGATCAACGTCAAGGTTGCGGTCGTCGGCGGCGGCAGAATCGTCGTAGTTGCGCATGGCGGCGTTGGTGTTGAAGGAGCGGGAAGCGGTGGAGGCAGCGGCGGGGCGGAAGGAGGACATGGAGAGGAGGGGAGAGGAGAGGAAGCGCTTCACTGCAAGAGATGACGCCATTGGAATTGGAGTGTGTAAAGAGAGCTAAAGCTTGCGTAAGAAGATAGCTTGGAATTGAGGTCAGGAAGAAACAATGTGCATGTGCAGGAAGGGAAGGAGACAGTGGGCGATATATGAGGGGAAGGAGTGGGAGGGAGTAGAAGGTGCTAGAAACGAGTCTAGAAGGTTCCAGAGCTGGCCACCGTTTTTCTCGAAGGTGGCAGGCTTGGGGCGCAAGCAAATTGGTATCAATCCACGTGGCCACACTCGCCAGATGCCAAATATAATTGGGCCCTTTCTTGTTTTGGGTTTACTGGGCTTTCTTTCCCTCACTCACAAATTTTATTTGAGTGGTGAGTGGTGAGTGGTGCTCGGAGAAAACGGTGCGTTTCCTTTTATTGAATTTTAAGACAAGGACCCCCCATGAATTACGGTATTATACTTTTGACGCCTTTATGATTTCATAATTTCATTTCGCCGGTAGCTCCATCCTTTTCCTTCCTTACACATAAGTTGCAGTGAGCGAAGCCGTTGCTGTTGCAATATCGAAGGATGATGCTGGACTTGGGTCCGTTCTCGAGCGAGAACTTCGACCCGAAGAAATGGATCAATGCGCAGTGCCAGAGCCGGCACCCTCAGGAGCCACTCGACAAGCACCTTGTGGACCTGGAAATGAAGCTCCAGATGGTCTCCGAGGAGATCGCCGCCTCCCTCGAGGAGCAGAGCGCCGCCGCCCTCCTCCGCGTCCCCGCGCCACCCGCGACGTCATCCGCCTCCGCGACGACGCCGTTTCCCTCCGCTCCGCCGTCTCCGGAATCCTCCAAAAGCTCAAGAAGGTACCCAACGCACGCGAAATCAGATTCAATGATTCACCGTTGATAGTTGCGATCCGTTTTGCATGAATTTGGGATCGGATTTGAGTGTTTCGTATTCGTTTTGTTTGCTTCTTCTTTCTCTCGATTTTGAATTCCGAGATCTGCAATTGCATTGAGCTTAAGGATGAAACATCTGCAATTCGTGTTTGTGATTTTGGTAACTGACAATGAAGTGTGCACTATAAGTCTATAACATGTGTATTGTGATCTAGCTGGGAGCGAGCTTGTGCTAAATTGGTTTTGTTAGTGCTTCGAGGGAACAATGATTTACATTATGAATCTAGTTTTCATATGCTTATTCTATGCAGCTTTAAAGTTGTATAAGATTATCATGTTTAGCATAATTAATGCGGGAAACCAGTTTCAGACATTTTTGTTTTTTGAACGGGATCAGAGTTGTTCCTTTGGTTCTTTTTTTTTTTGGGTGCTCAGCTAAGACTTGTTTTCGAATCTGGTTCTTTATCAGCTCGATGGGGTTGATGTGTTGTTGTATCAATTGATATCACCTTTGTTTGTTTTGCTTCTGTGTTTTTTATGTGTATCGAATTTGTAGAAAAATATGTGTTGTTCTGTAATTGAACTATCACTCCACAGGTTTCATCTCAAGATTAAAAAAATAATATCATACTGCTCAATCATGGTTGAAAGATTGGATTTATGTGTGAGTAGATTCACACTTTCATTTGTTTTTTTATCCTCAGTTTTTTATTATCTTATAGGCAGAGGGAACATCAGCTGAATCCATAGCGGCCCTTGCTAAAGTTGACATTGTCAAGCAGAGGATGGAAGCTGCATATGAGACGTTGCAGGTAGAGATTGTTAATTTTCGTAATTATAAGTTGGAAGTTCATATTGATGTAGCTCAATGATATAATGAGGCATTTACTTGAGAATAGAGATTAAAAATATGTGAGACAAGATTGAGAGATATTTGATTGAATTGCTCGAGTTCATTTGGCACTCAGCAAGCTTCATATAATCTGGAATACAACTTGGAATAATTACAGCAATAATTCACAATAAGTAAACTACAACTACCTTCATACACGAACCTAAAGATACATGAATTACATTAATTATCTACTCATATTTCCAACACATTTTAATTACAGGATGCTGCTGGATTAACTCAATTAAGTTCAACTGTGGAGGATGTATTTGCTAGTGGTGATCTCCCTCGTGCTGCAGAAACTCTGGCTAACATGAGGCACTGCTTGTCTGCTGTTGGGGAGGTACTAATTTCCCCCTTTGGTTATCGTGAAGTGTGAGGTTTGACTTTTATCTGATGATTTTATTTTGGTGTTGTTTTGACCTACCATCACTCCCTATATATAGGTTGCTGAATTTGCCAACATAAGAAAGCAACTTGAAGTCCTGGAAGATAGGCTAGATAAGATGGTGCAGCCCCGTCTTACAGATGCATTATCGAATCGCAAGGTAATTATTAATTTTATTTTGTGAAACAATGCTCTTATGGCTTGTCATTTGCAGTTACTCCCTTATCTTAGCTCTTATTGTTGTCATTCAGGTTGATGCTGCTCAAGATTTGCGGGGAATTCTAATTAGAATTGGAAGGTTTAAGTCTCTAGAATCACAATACACAAAGGTTCACCTAAAACCAATAAAGCAGCTCTGGGAAGATTTTGACTCGAGACAACGGGCTAATAAGTCTACAAATGAGAAGAACGAAATGGAGAGGGTATCAAGTGGTGGCGATTTTCAGTCAACTTCACCTACAATATCATTCTCCAGTTGGTTGCCAAGCTTTTATGATGAGCTACTACTTTATCTTGAACAAGAATGGAAATGGTATTGTTTGTAGTGACAGTTTTTTACCGTTGAATAAATAATTGATCGCAACACTACTAATTATATGCTCTCTTTTGTTCACATATATGAGTCACATTTAATTTTGGCCATTTAATTTTCAAGTTCATGCAAAGTGATTTAGATTACCAGTAAAACTGTAATCATACCTTGGTGCTACTTGATGTTCTTTGGCCATGTCAGCCTACTTATATAATTAGCAAGCATAAAATGATAAACTAAATCAGCAAATTTCTGCAGTTTCACTGAAGTACTTCATTTGAGTTGTTGCTTGCAGGTGTATGATTGCTTTTCCAGAAGATTATAAAACTCTTGTTCCAAGGCTACTAAGTGAGACTATGATGGCTATAGGTTCCAGTTTCATATCTCATATCAACGTTGCCATTGGAGAAGCTGTTCCAGAAACAAAAGCACTGGCTAGAGGTTGTTCTCAGATGTTTTAAATAGTTTCCTGTCTGAGAAAATGGTAGAACTCCATAAGATAATGATATTTGAGCTCATGAATCTTTGTAGGCTTATCAGATATTTTGTCTGGAGATATGCAAAAGGGTATTAAGATTCAGACAAAGCATCTTGAGGCCTTGATTGAATTACACAACATGACAGGCACATTTGCAAGGAATATTCAACACTTATTTTCTGATTCTGATGTCCGGGTTTTAATGGATGTGCTGAAAGCTGTGTACATGCCATATGAATCATTTAAACAGAGGTAAAACTTATTTTTAAAGCTTATTTTTGAAAGCATGATTGAAAATTTTGATAATTCAAGTATGTTTGCTAATGCTGGTATATGGCCTCAATAATCAGTATTAAGGATGAATTTGGTGGCATCATAACTTCATATCTCACTTATTTCTTTCTCAAAAATTAGAAAAAAAGTGAAAAAAGAGGAATAGAAAAATAAATGTTAATGAACAGCAGGGTTCCTGGATGAACTCTGTTTGTCATACACATATAAAACCTTTTTCCTATTATGTTAAATATCCCTATTTTTAATTACCCTACAATTATCTATTGGGCACATCTTACAGGTATGGACAAATGGAGCGTGCCATCCTTTCCTCCGAGATCGCAGGAATAGATTTAAGAGGAGCTGTTATTCGGGGGTTGGGAGCCCAAGGAGTTGAACTCAGTGAAACAGTTCGCAGGATGGAGGAGTCTATTCCCCAAGTTATTATACTTCTTGAAGCAGCTGTAGAGAGATGCATCAACTTCACTGGAGGTTCTGAGGCAGATGAGCTAATTCTTGCCCTTGATGACATAATGTTACAATACATTGCCACTCTTCAAGAAACTCTCAAGTCACTAAGAACTGTTTGTGGTGTGGATTATGGTAGTGAGGGTACTCTAAAGAAGGAAATGGACAAGAAGGATGGAAACCAAAGTGCTCGGAGAGTTGATTCAATCTCAAATGAAGAGGAATGGTCCATAGTCCAAGGGGCATTGCAGATCCTGACAGTTGCGGATAGTTTGACAAGCAGGTCTTCTGTCTTTGAAGCATCTCTGAGAGCTACTCTTGCTAGATTGAGCACAAGTCTATCTTTTTCAGTATTTGGTTCAAGTTTAGACCAAAACCAGACTATAAAAGGTAGTAACGAAGATGGGGAACCATCTTTTGGTGGAAGGGCTGCCTTGGATATGGCAGCTGTGCGGCTGGTTGATGTGCCCGATAAGGCCAGGAAACTCTTTAACCTTTTGAATCAGGTATATATATAAGATTAGATTTATTGCAATCTCATTCTTTTTTACTGTGGTTTGGTTTAGAAATAGATACAAGGGATAGGGGATTGAATTTAAATATTTAGAACAGGGGGTGCCCAAAAAATATAATGCTTGCTTCCACACCCAAGCCTTTTAACACTGTTTTCTAGTCTACTTTTCTCTTTTTCCCTCCTTGCAGTGTGCTGGAATGTGGTGATGATTTAACTTACCCTATTGACCCACAAATGCTAATTATTGACATTGGTAGATGTATAATTTGAGAAAATCTTGCCAGCTGACAGCTGGAGTCTCACATAATGTTCATGTAGAATTGGTGTCTATGTCTAAGCTTGTTAATGTGTGTCTCCTCTGTTCTGTGCAGAGGTTCTGCCCCTCCCTCTCTACGCTTCTACATTAATTTGTCTGAAATAGGAGGTGAAAAGAAGCATTATTTCTTCATATCATTTAATTTGAAAGTTTGCTTTTCCTGCAAAAAGGAATGGAGAACAGAAAAGGAAAAGGAACACTATTTTTCTTTCATTGGTCTTCTTTGTTTCAATCTACAAATGGTTAGTGCAAAGTTAAACCATGACTAAAAATGTTATGTCTATGATTTTCAAACTTGATTGACCTTTTGAAAACAATGAATGTGATTTTATTTCTAAATCCTTCAGTTTTTTAGACCAAAAGGATGTGTTGGTATTCCTTTTGCTATATGCTTACATACTTGTCTTGTCATTTTGGATGTATTTCTTTATCTTGTTCTCTGGCATTTGATAAAATATCTCACTGTTTTTTGCAGTCTAAAGATCCCCGATTTCATGCACTTCCCCTTGCATCTCAAAGAGTTGCAGCATTTGCAGACACAGTGAATGAACTCGTATATGATGTCCTCATATCTAAAGTACGACAACGCCTCAGTGATGTGTCCCGTTTGCCAATCTGGTCATCGTTAGAGGAGCAAAGCGCTTTCCATCTTCCTACCTTCAGTGCATACCCACAGTCCTATGTCACCAGCGTTGGTGAATATCTTCTTACTTTACCCCAACAGTTGGAGCCACTTGCTGAGGGAATCTCTAGCGGTGAAAACAATGATGAAGCTCAGTTCTTTGCAACTGAATGGATGTTCAAGGTAACTCAAGCTCTAAAGGAAGTTCAAAAGTTAGGCAGAATAAATTTTCCTTTTCGTCTGATACTCTGATATAGCATCCTTGGAGCGGCATTCCTTCTCACAATTTAATTTGGATGCTTCAGCTTGAAGCTAATATTCTTATTTAACACACAATTTCTGCCTATACATATACAAGTCTCAGCTCAAAATTGGGCCCTCATTATACTCAGCTAGCTTAGAACATATGTGTTAAATAAAAACGTTCCTTTTCTAACACTCGAGTGAATAATATTCCCAAAAGTAAGAAAGATATGGCTAGGTTTTTTAAGTTTCTTCCTTGGCCATCCCAAATAACATAGGTAGATGGATGCAATAATATATTTGGGCTATTGTGACTGTCATGTTCTTCTTAGGCTGTTAATATTTTTTCTGTCTGCCCGTATGAAATAATGATTAATGAACCTAACTTTTTCTGTTGATTGTGTGAAATATTAGGTAGCAGAGGGTGCAACAGCACTTTACATAGAGCAGTTGCGTGGGATTCAGTACATTTCAGATCGTGGGGCGCAGCAGCTATCAGTTGATATTGAGTATCTTAGTAATGTGCTATCCGCTTTGTCAATGCCAATCCCTCTAGTTTTGGCTACATTCCAGAGTTGTCTTTCTGCTGCAAGAGACCAGTTAAAAGATCTTCTGAAGACAGATTCAGCAAATCAACTAGATATGCCAACAGCAAACCTTGTGTGTAAGATGCGGCGACTTAATTTAGATTCATGAATGTTCCTTACAAACATCAAGCAATTGAGCTCTTGCACTCCCTCCCCCGTTCAGACATTTTTTTTTTTATGTGGTTTGCAGAGGACATTCTTTTACTTTGGCAATAGCTACTAGCGGTTTTTTGTTTAGGGTGAACATATTTACTTGCATATTGAATTTGTAACTAGTTACAAAAGCATACAATATCCATTGTAATGCTGTATCGGAGAAATCCAAAAAGATTAGTCTGTCAGCAAATATTGTATATCATTGCTCTGTTTGCTTGCACATTTGATTGAAGCATGCCAAAAAAAAAATGAAGACACATTTTTTCAAATAGAATTATCTTCCGTTTCATATTCACAGATGTGAAGACAGTACACCGGTAATGAACAATTTTTTTCAAATAGAAGGGTGATGATATAGACTCAAATTTACATGTACCTAATAAGTGGCAGCATATTAATAATTGAGTCTAATAATATGCATATACTATAATATTAATTATATTTTAAATGGGTTGATACATTATCACGTGCAGATTAATCTATATTAACATCACTCTTTCAAATACGTAGAAGCTCTTGTATATGAAAGTCATTATTGTCAACACATTACTTCATCGAAGCACATCGATTCGATTCATCGAGTCTTCCATCCAATTCAAATAGAATATTCTTAAAAACTCTCTTCTCATTTACGTACTGTCAAATCGTTTCACGGCTTGCACTTACCTGAAAAATAACAGCTTAAACAGAAGAGGAAGAGTCTTGATAATAGGAGAGAAAAGGAAATCAAACAAAGCTGGGTCATGGTTCCAAAATCGGTCATTTTATTAGCTTTGAATGTTACAATCTTTAAAAGCAGAACTGGTTATCGCAATGGATATAAACTATAATTCCAGGCAAACTTCACCAGCAATGTTTAGACTTTGAAACCTGAAGTCGCTACTTAAGCACCACCCTAGCCATAAATTGTGGAAGCAGTCCTTACGGCAATGTTACAATATTTTCAAGACAAGATGTACCGAAGTACGTACGTCAACTAATAAAGGGTTTGAGTGCCACAGGCACAACAAACAAATCTAGGCACTATTTTCGTTTTGCCACAATTTTTCCAACAAGAGGTGCTAAGTTTATTTTCCTGCACATATCACGTCCATAAACACTACAGCCATTAAAGATCACAAGGACACTCATCATCCTGAACACTAAATAAGACACTGCTTATCCAGATATGAGAGCCATTTACCTCCAACGACCCGGTGAAGACATCATGCATCCCAGTTCACTGATAGTTTTTCATGCAAATGCCAATAGTTCTGCTTTAGAATCACTAGGCAAAGACAACAAAAATCCTGTATCTTCCAGTCTTTCGAATTTTCAACTCAAACAGCACTCCCCAAATTAAGCATCACTTTTCTTTTATGTGGTTATGGATCTAGTTTTATTTTTGTTGAGGACATAATTCACCACCCCAATTAATTCCAAACCCAATTGATCAAAATAGCTGGTTACTTGTACAAACAACAAAGTCTTTTACACCAAGTCAAGTTAGTTACATGGATCAAATGATGTTATGTCCTATCTTAAATTATCATGTTTGCAAAATATTCCCTTATGAACGGACTTAATGAACTTATTTGATTAGCTTATAATAGAAGACAATAATTTATAATAAAAAAGTTAAAACTAATCTTTGGTTAATGAATGTTTTATAATGAATTGAGTGAACTATAAAAAGAAAAAATAACAATTTTAGTAGTTAGTTTTTATAATTTCAAACATGCAGGCTGGCCTGACTTGTGTTGGGCCCAACCAAATCAATTCGATTTAAGTTGGGCCAAAATCAGTTTTGCTTCAATTTTAGTAATATAGCTCACCGATTTTGTCAGGTTGTTCACACAGGTCTGTCAGACTCAACCTATTTTGACACCCCTTCATGGGAAACTCATATCTACAATGACATAAGGAGTTTAAGGAACAAAAGAGTTAATTCCCTTATGTCATCATGTCGGATGATATCATACAACAAATATATTATAATAAATACGACACAATGGATTTGGGAGATTACCAGCAACAGATTCGGTATGTTTACCTACATCTTCTAAACAGGAGCCTTCAGAATGCAGCTCAATGTCAAATGCATGCCAGAATAAGTAGCATTTTTAAACCCTGTGCTGGTTTATAAAAATAATGAAGAAAAAGGGGAAACCAAACAACATTTCTATGGTGAAGAAAATATCAATCTATTTGACTTAGGGTACAAGATTCACATGTTACCTCAAAACAAGAGAAACCATCCCCCTCAGCAGCAATGACAATCATGCATGCAATTTTGTGTCTGACATCTTAAATCGATCAATTGATTTCTAGAAAATACGAGTAAGGAAAGACTACACAAACTGTTTTAGAGACAGGTCATGCAAAACAGATTGTAAGAGCAGTTACAACAGTAAAATACCTACCTCAACCCTTTTCTCCATTAATAACATTGATGGAAGGGAGATTGTATAGTCTCAACAAAGCTCTGAGATGGGAAAAAAATAAAATTCACCCTTGATGATGAGAAAACTCAAGACTCCAAAAGCACATATTTATGTAAGTCTTGGGATATTAAGGTCTACCTCTTTTAAATTCAAATTCCGACATCTATCAAGAAATTCCACAAATTAGAGAAACTGGACTTCAGGAAGGCCTTCTGTAGCTATGCCTGACAGGGGAGCGTGACCTGCTCCGATCACGGTACCTCTCTCTGCCTCCATTTCTTCCATTCCTCAATCTAGAATCCATCCCTCTCCCCCCATCTCGATTACCTCTAACATCCTGCTCCCGGGACCTTTCACGATCCGAATCTCTATCTCTGTACCTATCCCGCTCCCTATCTCGATCTTTATCACGATGCCTGTCCCTATCACTCGAATCACTTCTTCGTCTTCTATCATAATCCTTCTCCCTCCGTTTCCTTCGCTCTTCCGCCTCTCTTTCCCGAGCTAATCTTTCTTCTTCAACAGCCTTCTCTTTAGCAGCCTGAAATATGATATCAACATGTATGAAAAGTATTTTATAATTTTAACATGTTCCTCAATTATGGACAACAAAACTTACCTTGTACTCACTTATGAAATCACGAACCATGCCATAACCAACATGCTGCTTTCCTGTGATATGGGACTGAGTTCTTTCTGCAGCATCATTTGCTACAAGAAAAGAACCACATATCTCACAGAGTGCCATCTTCTTCTCCTGTGCAGCCATCAACACCTTATCATTTTGAGGTTGTGTTGAGGCAGTCTTCTCAGCATTAAGTGTCTCCACCTGTAACAGAAAGTGAAAAAAATGTGAACCTCAAACTGAAAGTTGTTCAGATCTGCCAAAGATAAATCTCTACAAGTTTGAATCTGTAATTGAGGCCACAAAAACTAAATAAACTTGTCAATAGAGAATCCATGGGGAGAAAGGTGTTGCATCATGTTCAGCACCTTTCTCATAAGAGCTTCAGCTTCATCAACCTTCCCAGCTTCCCCAAGAGATTCAACTTGCTCTAGAAGATTCTTTATTTTCTCCTCCAGCACAGTTAGCTGTTCAGACTTTTCAGCTGTCAGTGGAGGTGGTGGTGCTGGCTCCACCTCTTGAGCAAGACGTTCTCGCCCACGTCTTACTCTTCTATCCAAGTCCATTACCTGTGATAATTACAAGATGAATTGATTCACCAATAGACAAACAAGAATAAAATCCTTTGGGAGGGGATGGAAACATGCAGGTAGCCTACCAATTTCTCACAAAACTGAGCAAGTTCGGCTTCAAATTTGGGTACAAATGCATCATGTCTTGGGGACTTCTCAAAGCTGAAGTGAGTCAAGTCAATAACGTTGTAAAACCCACTAAAATCTGAAACTCAGACGTTCAGTTATGGAATAATCTAAAAATAGTGTACTGAGATTTGTGCTTCCATCTATATATATTTACTATTGACTGAATGACCACAGCATAACTTGCTGCCACATGTTCATTCAGACATGTTTAACAATCAGAAACATAATAATTTTCTTGTATATTTATTTAGGGATAACTGCAGTGGGAAAAATTCATATATCCCACCTTTAGAATTCTCATATTGTTCATTAACAAAACACAAAATCGTATATGAATAAAATCTACTTGTTCACCTTTCTTTCAACTTTTGATCATGTATTCTCGGGCAAGGTCCTGCATCAGTTTCATGCCAAAAAAAAAACTGACAATTAATTCCCGTAAAGAAGGTTGCAAATTCAACAAACACACTATGAACCTTTAAACAAATTTCTTATTAATTAATTAACGAACCTCAGTTTAACCTCACAATGACACATAAAACTTAACACTACAAAACCAGGCCATCACTTCTTTATTCTTATTATTAGGATCTCGTTTATGTGTGCCCTTAGGGCAGATGTTAAGAAGTACAACTATAAACTACTAAATGAAAAGAAAAGGCTAACATCATGAAAATAATAATAAGTGTTTATTTCTTATTGTGGGTAATAAATGCTTTCTTCTCTGCAGCACACTATAGCATGTGCAAAAAAGTTTAATGAGCGAATCTTTTGAATAACTTGAGCCGGTAGTATTTGAGGAGAAAAAATGGGTTCATTGCCGCATATGGAATTACGGATAGTATACATGGTGTTCCTGCTTGTGTCCTGGGCAGTCAATACTCATGGTCTTACCAGTCTGTGATATCCCTTCGCAGAGGTCGGAGCTAGGCAATATGAAACATGCCCTGGTGATCAAGAGGTAAACAATTTATAGAGGACCAGTCAGCACGCTTGTGTCATTGTCTGGTGGCTAATTATAAGTAATATTAATGTGACCATTAGTAGTGTTTGGTATTGTAGTCCATTGAAGCTTTCATTGAAGCTTACAAATACAGTGTTCCATTGCCAACTATTGATCCAGTCCATATGGCAATGATGGTTTTCTACGACGCTGCAATTTTGTCGTGTGTGAAGAAGTTTAACCAACAAATCTTGCAAATGACGTGGCCCAGTAATAACTGAGGAGAAAAAATGGGTTCAGCACCGCATATGGATAACTGGGTAGGATGGGTTTTCACCGCAATTTCATGTGCAAATAAGTTTAATGAACAAAATCTTATCACCCAGTAATAATCGAGGAGAAAAAATAGGATCAGAGCTACATAAGAGTACATGGGTAAGATAGTTTGTACAGCATTGCAATAGCATATGCAAAGAAGTCCATTGATCAAATCACATGTGGCCCCATGATAATTCAGGCAACAAAATGGGTTCAGCACCAGATATGGATACATGAGTACAATACTACAAAGGGTGGCCCAAAGCACAAGGCCTCTCACCTGTGGGGTCTAAGGAGTGTAGATATATGGAGCCTTCCCACTAGTATGCAAAGAGATTATTTCCAGAAGTTGAACTCGTGATCTTCAAATCACAAGGCAATAGCCTTACCGTTGCGCAAGGCTCATACTCACATGGGTAAAATACTACAGTGGTAACAAAATCACTACCAAATACGGAGTGTTTCCCTTTATTCTTTAATTTTTCATCATAAGAAGGCAACAATCTTTTTGCAGAAAATAACACATTATAGCTTAATTGACATGACAGAACTCAAATTCCATCATTTGTTATAGAAATTGATTATTCTCAGCAAGAAAACACAATCAAAATGAAACTCACCGAGATCACTGCGCGTGTTGACGAAGAGATCGTGAGGGCAAAACCGCACCATGTAGAATCCACACACTTCCTTATCGTCCCATGTCACTTCCTTGTACCCTTTCCTCTCTTCCTCCGTCAAGTCCCGAGCTTTTTTTATTCACACATCAAGAATATCAACAAATTCATCAATTTTCAAAGCATCGAATTTCGAAAAAATTTCTCAGTTTAGGAATTTAACCAAAAAAAAAAAGTTAATGTTTGGGAATCGGAGAGGTGAAAAGAGTACCTGAACCCATGAGTTCGTCGAGAAGAGCTCTCTGAGCGTCCATGGCTACGAGATGAAGTGAGGAGCTGGTGATGAAATAACGAAATCGGAAACCCTAATTCCTCACCGAAGCTTTGGCAAACGAGCAATAACGTGAAGACAAGTTAAAGAACAAAAGACTCATGAATACGTAATATTTGCCATTATTTAATTTTTGTTCATGCTAATATACAGTATTTAGGATTTAATTTATATGCTGAAATAAAATTAAATGTATAACTTTTAAAGTATTGGAAAGAAAATTAACCATATTTATTAATATAGTATAATACAATTAAATGATAATATAAAATAATTTTATAAAGTATATTAAAATTAAACTCATTTTTATTAGTAATTGAAATTCAAATTAGTTTTATTTTGATGGAATAACTTAAAATTAATTTTAGTGCAATGTAAATATTAAAAATTGTATACAACCATTTAATTATTAAATTTAATTTCAGTACCAACAAAATTATAGAATTTAATTTAAATATATTTTCATTGTTAAAAATTATTGCACAAACATTTTAATACTGTATATTGTCATATAAGTGAAAATATTCAATCCAACCACCTATTACCTTAAAAACTCTTATAAATAAAAATATGTGATGTGTTGATAGTGTAAAATTATTTTACATAAATTATCAAAATTAATATCTTAATTATATATTATTATTATTATATATAAGACTTATAAATCGATGATGATAAAAGGTAAAAGACGTTTATGGATATAATTATAATACATGATTAAATAATTAAAATTTAATTTTGATATATTTATTTTATACTATTATTCAATCAAATATTTTTATATTTAAATTAATAATAAACATTTATTTAAATAGTATTTTTGTGGTAAATTTTGACACACAAACAAAATTTTATGTTTTTATTATTAAATTATTGTTTAAGATCAAGATTAGGATTCCAATCTTGATATAAATATTATGAAAGAATTGGCTTCTATCATATCTTCCTCCACGAATAACATAGTATCTTGCCTTTTATTTATTTAGAAGTAGGCTTCTTTAAAGAATTAATTTTTTTTAATTTATGCCTATATATTTATTTGAGTTTAATTATGTATTGACAGTATAAAATATTTTTATACTATCATACAATTATATATTACTATATCATCAAAAGTTGTAAAGTCTTAATCCATTGCTTGACAACTTGCAAATAAAATAATTTGATAGAAAGTTTTACATTGAATGTATAAAAATTAAACTATAATTTAAATACAATATATGTATAAAATAAAATAATTTTATATAAACATCTAATTATATAATGTCATGATAGCAAAAGTGTTTGACCAATCACTCATTATGTAAATCTTACAAATAAAAATACATTATTGATGGGCTATATAAATCTCTTTTATATTGTCAATACATAATTTTTTTTGTCAACTGTATACTAAAATTAAACACATTTTTATTTGTCATGTTGTTTATTTTTTGGGTCTTTTGTTATTTATTTTCTTTTTTCTGTTAAATTGTTCTTAATTTGGGTATGGGTTGGGCTATGAGTAGGGGATGGAAAGGATTCAATGAAGAGCTTTATGCTTGAGGGCCCTTGGCCCCTTGTAGTGTACCCCACAAAATGAGCTTTTGCAAACGATGAGATTTGTCCCATTTTAACAATAATAAATAATAATGGGAGTTTGACTGGAAACTAGAAAATAAACATTTGAGCTCTTATTTTGAGCCTTTCTCGGTTTTTAGCTCAAGTTTTATCATGTGAGTATATTAATTTTACTAGCATCACATAAATTCACAAGAAATAGCTTGTGTCAAGGTGAGCCACAGACTTAAGTAGAGATTAATCCCACACCATCATATTGTTTTCAAAAGCATTATTTTACTATGGAACTTGATGATGGTTTCAAAGGCTTATCCTCAAAACCCGGCCCTTGCTTTGATTTTTAGTGAACCACATCACATCATTATTCATTCTAAATGCATGGCACAGCCTCTAGAAACAAAAAAAAAAGGGGGGGGGGGAATTATTCTTTTCCTATTAAAGATATCCCCGAGAAAAACAAAGCTACACTATAATCAACATGCATAGAAACAAAAGCATAGATAAATTTTACACTTGAATTGAAAAATACAATTATAAAATTCCATAGTCCTAATAGAGGGAATAAAAATTATTCATCAAGTTAATTGAATGTGCCTCCTGTGAATTAACTATGACAAACGTGGCAGGAGTAAAACCTCAGAAAAAGAGAAAAATTTTGCAGTAGTTATGAGTTCCGGGACAAACATCGTTATCCTCAATCAATCCCTTGCAAAAGCTAATCAAACAGATTAGACTTGAGGGTACAAAATTAGAAGCTCATACCCAATTCTTGACCAAAAATAGTCTAACCGTTTGAAATACATTGTCTTTTCTAAATAGTCACAAAGAAAAATATTTATTGTATAATAAAATTTCACAATAAACTTATATTACTATTATTTTTCTTCCTTATTTTAATATATTAGTGTTATTTGGTCCACTTTTTTGTTTTGTCTTCTTCTCCATCTATACTAATAATATAAGTTTATTATCCCTAGATATTGTATATGCATCATCATCGTGTTGACAAATCATCCTCCTAGACCTTTTTTATTTTCCTCTTTGCTACTAGGAATGAGTCTTAGATTTACACGCATCAAGAGGCAGATAACAACAAAACCAAGCAAGTGTCTTAAATATGCACAAAATTCCAATGACACAAAAAAAAAAATGAATGGTGCTATGAACTAAAACAAAGTCTAACCACAAGCTCCTCTTATCCAAAAAACCATACTTCTGTGACTCTAGTTAAACATCTACAATTTCTGAATGTTGTCCGGTTTGAACAAACAAACACAATGAACTAGACTCACACCACTAACACCGCATGATCATAATAGCCACAGCCATATTCCTCCCACACCATACCCTCCAAGCATGAATGACACAGTGGACAAATTGGTCATCTTCCTAGCCAAGAGAGATGGCATTGACAAGCTTGTGAAGACCTTCCAATATGTATCCAAGCTTGTAAACTGGCATGTGGAAGCCACAGACCCCAACTTGGCCAAGAGGTTCAAGCAATGGGAAGTGGCATCAGGCCTAAGCAGAAAAGCCTTCAGAACAGGAAGGTTTCTAACTGGATTCAATGCTCTAAGGAGAAATCCAGGCTCAACACACACTCTAAGGTTACTAGCAGTGCTTGCTAATGCAGGTGAGATGGTGTATTTCTTCTTTGACCACTTTCTTTGGTTGTCAAGGATTGGAACCTTGGATTCAAACTTGGCAAAGAAGATGAGCTTCATATCAGCATTTGGTGAGTCAGTGGGGTATGTTTTCTTCATCATAGCTGATTTCATTTTGATGAGGGAAGGTTTGAAGAAAGAGAGGAAGCTGAGGAGAAGCTCCAAGGAGAAATCAGATGAAGAAGAAGCAAAGAAGGAAAAGAAGGAGATTCAGAAAATTAGGGGAGACAGAATAATGAGGCTAATGGCAGTGGCAGCAAATGTTGCTGATTTGATCATAGGATTGGCAGAAATTGAACCAAACCCATTCTGCAACCACACTGTCACTCTTGGCATTAGTGGCTTGGTTTCTGCTTGGGCTGGTTGGTATAGAAACTGGCCCTCATAAACCAAATCCCAAGAACATGTAGTGTAATTTTCTGCATCTGAATATGGATATTTGATTTTCTAGCTTAATACAAAACTCGGGCCATGTTTGTTTTACTTTTAGAGTATTTCTGGATGAAGTAAGAGAATTCTTAGTTTCTAAAAAAGTACACTGGAAAACTCAATTTTTCATTCTCAATTGAGAAAAATTGCTATTAAAACAAGCACTCGTTCGTTATTGCTGCGTTTTGAATAACCATATTCAAGTTCAATTAAACGTATCCATAAGATGTTGTTTTCTAGTAGCTAGAAGTACAACAACACGCTGCTAAGGATGCCGTGGAAAGTAATCACTAATCAAATCACTAAGCATAGCAATTAGCACTTGGCAATGACAGTCCTTTTTGCATGTTTGGTGGTAACGTTTATCAAATACATTAATAACACAATAGGGAGTGTTTGGTGGATAGATTATGATAAAAGACCAACTTTATACACTTATTTCAGACTCGGTTGAGATTTTGAGAGAGATAGAGTCTTCTATTGAGAATTATTTCTATTTCTGAGCCTCCTTAGTTAATTATTGTTTATGTTTTGTTACGTTTAATAAACGTAAATGTAATTTGTGACATACATAATTAGTTTTTTTATTATTATTTTATCAATCATTCAATTAATTTTAAGTTAGATTAGCAATTAAGCGAGTCTTTTAAAAGTAAAAACCTTAAGTATGTGGTCAAAGATTTGATTCTTAGCTGTGTATATGGTTAAAGTTTTGTGACCAAAGATTTAACCCCTTAATGAAGCTTCAACTTTGAAGGATTAGTCACTACTATCGACGGTAGATATCTTATCCTATAAAAAGTTAAAAACCTTAAGATTCAAATCTCCTCTTTGCAGGTAAAATTCATTACTTTGGCCACTTAATAAAAAGATTACAAAATCCTCGATTTAGCCCTAAAATTTTAAATCAGACAAATTGATTCTCGTAAAAAATAAACTCCCAAATTGGTCTCTGAAAATTGAATAGTCGAACAAATTGGTCTCTATAAAATAAATCTCCCAAATTAGTTCTGTAAAAGTGAATTATCAAATAAGTTAGTCTTAGTCCAACTATCAGAGGTAGTAACTTGGTTTATTATTCAATTTTACTTGGACTAATTTAATAATTTTATTTTTAAGCCAATTTATTCAATAATTTAATTTTATATGGACCAACTTAAGGATTTTTTTTAACATAAATCAATTTATCTGATTTAAAATTTTAGAATAACTAAAATGAATGTTTTGTCATAAAACATTAACAGATCTACAAACCAATGAATTATTTAATAAATCTTTAACTTACTAATTAAAAACAGTAATCATGCCATTTTTAAACGAAATATGCTGTACGAATCCCTTTATGAAATCTTGTCTACCATGCCATACATATGGCATGTTACTGCAAAAAGTCAGAAAGGATTCTTTTGTATTTTTGTCAAAAAGATAAAAATGAATGAAAGTCCTGATATTTTCCATTTAACATTGGCACATTGCCGACCATTTCTGAAAATAAAAAGGTTATACCAAACCAGACTAAAAAAAGAAAGAAAAGAAAAAGGCTATTTACCCAAAACTGAAAAACTACGGAAAAAAAAAGTAAATTACTCAATTCTCCTATATCATCAAATTGACCTTGTCTTTCTATTATTTATAAAATTTGTTTAGAAGATTTTGATTTTGTAAAATTATTATATTGTCTCCGATAAATTTGTAAAATATTACACCATTCTTGCTATTATTATACAATCAATAATTTATTCAGTGTTATCTAAATAAATAAAAATCTTCTTAATTGCATAATAAATAATATATCCACACGAAAAACAATGTTACTAAATAGATAGAGGAGAGTTGGGTGAATTTATAGTTTGGTTAAAGTAAAATAAAGAGTAAATATCCAAATTAGCCCCTAACAATTCTTTTAATGGATAAATTAATCTCTAATAATTATAAACACTCAAATCGTCACTCACAATTATAAAAATAGCACGTAGGTCATTCCTTCAAGGCTTCAGGAGGTAAAGATGAAAAAGAGCTGGGAGAATGTGAGGCTGCTAGAGGAAATAGAGTGAACTAAAGAGCTAAAATGACAAGTGAGCTCTCTCACGTGCCTATCAGTTCGACTCATCTAAGCCGCTAGTCTCAGCCGAGCTATGCTTAGTCGTGTCTAGCCTCAGCCGCTATGTTTAGTTCTATCAGCTCTATTTCATTTGGCAGGGTACCTCTCTTGAGATTTTTTCATTTTGTATCATGAGGGCACAGTCAAAGGTATAATATTCTATTTTAACAATTATAAGAAATTAATTTGGGTGTTTATAATTATTAGATATCAATTTGGGTATTTAATCTAAAATTAAAAGAACAATTAGCTTGGTAATTGCGACAAGGAAACGTATACAGCGGTTAAGTCAAAGGCCGCGTCTGAAACATTAAAAAAAACTGGTTCCTTCATTCGCTGTGGTTTCCTCACTCCTTCGCTCCCACAATTTCCGATAACAACATTCATCGCAGGTTGCTACCTTCATTCCCTGAGATCTATATTTCTTTCTTTTTCCTATTCAATTTTCTTACATTTTCTCGCCATCCAAACAACGTTAATTTTCTTTTGATCTTTATTTTGGGGGATTTTTCTGGGGGGTTTTTGGGTTAGGTTAGATAGATGGAGGAAAGGAACCAATCGAGTTATGTGAAGCTGACAAAAGATCAGGTGCCTCTCGAAGATATCACTCCCGGTGAGCTCAATCAGCCAATTGAGGTTCCTCAGGTCAGATTTTCAATTTTTTTTATTTTTATTTTTGCATCTTCCTTTGAATGATTTTTTTTTTTTTAACGTTTATCAAGTTACATTTGCTTTGATTATTGGGATTATGTTATTTTCTTCCCAAAGGGGGGAAATTTCGTGGATCAAGGTTTAAAATTTCTGGAAAATGCTGTTAATGCGACTTCAATTTAGAACCAATTTTATAGATGTGTGAATTTATATGAAGGAAACCCTTGTTTGGAGCGTTTCTGGGTGTAATTTGAATCTGATTCTACAGTTATTGTAAGTGAAAAAAGAGGCAACAGAATGGCCAATTGGTGTTTCAGTTTTTCAATTGGCAAAGATGGTGGGGCATCTGGATTATGTCAATAGGCAACATTGGTTAACAGTTTAAGCTACTGGTTAAATCTTTAAATTGCCCTTTAATTCAACAGCGCCTTGATCTTGAAGCTTGAAGCTTGAAATTTAATTTAAATAATTTAATTAATTTACAAAAAACATGATTATTAGAATGTGAATGTGGGTGGTGGGGCTGCATTACATTATGGACTGTCAAGTTGCTTACTAGTTTGCACTGATGCTTCAAAGTTAACTTGCCTGTTTGTGTATTAAATTTGAAAATGTCACTTAATTCATATGAATTTTTGTGAGTCAAGCAATGTGAAATTGGTAAGAACTTGTGCAGATATTTCTTTGTTGGGTTTTTTTTTTGTTGGGGGGGGGGTGGTTTGAGTTTTTTTAAATATAAGTAGATGCATATTTGCTTATGGTTTTTGGTACTGTGCAGTTGGTTGTTCATAGGTGCCCTGAATGTAGACAGCCACTACCTGAAAGCTATGCACCTCCTGCAGATGAACCTTGGATGACTGGGATCTTTGGGTGCGCTGAAGATAGGGAAAGTTGTAAGCTAATGCATGACCATTGTTTAAGATCTCAAATTGTACTTTAATTTGGGTGGTGGTCCTGGTGGCTATGATCTATTTTAGATTAATCAACTGAGGTTTGGAACTAATGGTCGTTGTCCTCCAATGTGTAATGGTTTCCAGTTGATATGATTTAAACTCCGCCTATGTAAGGCTAGAATGCAGATCCATAAATTCATTGACTACTATTTATTGGCAGAGACAAAATTACGGAAGGAGTATTGGTATCACATTAAAATGAATTGAACATCTTGTACTCTTGCTATCAAAATCTCCATATTTTATTTGATCAATTATGGTTGGACCATGCCTTACATTTCAATGTAATGGATTTATTTGTAATGCTGTGGTAGAAGTTTGTAATTCGCAGTGAGTCTGTGACATTAGACATTCTATAATGGAAAATTGCTTTCTATTCATATTCTTTCCGCCTTCATTGCAGGCTTGACAGGACTATTTTGTCCTTGTGTATTATTTGGGCGCAATGTAGAAAGCTTGAGGGAAGACGACACTCCCTGGACTGGGCCATGCATTTGTCATGCCATTTTTGTTGAAGGTGGCATTTCTCTGGCAATAGCAACTGCAGCTGTATCTTCCTTCATTCCTGGTATTGACATGGGAACAGTATTTCTCATTTGTGAGGGTTTATTTTTTACATGGTGGATGTGTGGCATTTACACTGGCCAAGTTCGGCAAACCTTACAGAAGAAGTATCACTTGGAGGTAAATCATTCTCACCTGGACTAGTGCCAATCAAAGCTGGACTGGCATATATCAAATATCCATCTACTGAGAAGTATGGCGTCTGCATTTGCTTGCTTCAAATTAGTAATGTAGAATTGTTTGCATGTTAAAAATTGTATCCTTCTGCAGGATTCTGTTCCATTACAAACCTTACCTGTATTTTCTTTCTGTGAAAATGGAAACCATAAATGCATATTCTGAACTATTTAATTGGAAAAGACATAAAGGTGGCCTTGCTGGTCTGCAATTCGGAATCTAACGATGAAGACATGAGAAACTTTTGATGTTGTCATCTCTTTTTCAATGCTGTTGCTGTGTTGTTTATCATCTTGACTCTTCTCTGTTCTCACCGGTAGTCTCTTTATTTTTTTATTAGAGACAATTTCATAATAGATAATTCACATCAAGTTCTGACAACAGGGCCACCTATATGTCTGGATTTTTGGCATGGTGACGAATTTCTTAGAGGGTCAACTTTTGTCTATAGGGCTTTTGTTGTGGTTCCAAGCAGGATACTTATGCACGATCTCTTTAACTCTTTACTCTGATTTTTGCACAAACCTCATTTTTAAGGTTACTTATTTTCTATGACTGCAGAACTCTCCTTGTAATGCGTGTTGTGTGCATTGCTGCTTGCACTGGTGTGCCTTATGTCAGGAGCACAGGGAAATGAAAGGAAGGCTCTCAGACAATGCTTTCTCAGAAATGACCATTGTAAACCCTCCTCCTATTCAAGAGATGACGTCCACTGATGATAAGGAAAATCCCGAAACATCTTCAGCTAACAACAGTGAGCATACTCAATTAGAAATGCAGGCTATATAGGGTGTACCATTGTTAATAGTGAAAAAGAAAAGAAAATTAGCGTGGCTTTTGGAATTCTTTTGATGGAGAAATTTTTTCTTAGACATTTGGCTCGAGTTCTTCCTGTTGTCATTTATATAAGGCTTTTGAGTTTGTCTTTAAAGCGAGAAAGTGAAGGGTATCCTGTCTATGATCAATACAGTTGATTGTAATTATAACTCATTAGATAATTTAAGCGTGGATAGCACTTCACTTTTTCACCATAGAGACAAGCTCCCTTTAGATGAGATTTTTCCCAATCAGATATACACAACTCATGTATGGTTTACAGAGCCAAATTATACCGAATCCTTCTTTTTTGAACTTGTTTTGCGGCTTCAAACATCGAACCAATGTTGTCTGTCTATCTTCTGCTTGTTTCTTTCTTTCTTGTTTATTTTTCATCATTTATTTTCTAGCTGTCGAGCTTAGATGCAGGCAGCTGTTTAGTTCATAAATTTAATATAGAAATGTTCACCTCTAACCGATGGTTCTGGTGGCAGTTATGTAGGCTTTATCAGCTCTTCCGAAATATACATAAAGAGACTCATTTTAGTGTGAAATAAAGAATGAGCTCTCATATGTGAGGTGTAGTATTTATATATTGTGTCACAAATCAGGTGATGTTTACTCTGTAGCATGTATCTTATGAACATAAGCACTCACGGCAGCTTTCTCATTCCGCACGGGAAGGTTTAAATTGTTATTAAACTCGAGTTAATTCTTAAATTATAACGGGTTTACAATTTTACCAGACAAGAATGAATTTATTTGAACTCTAAAGTAAACAGCGTAGTTATTAAACTCTCGAATTAATTCTTAAACTCTTATAAGTTTATGATTTTACCTCATAAAAATGAGTTTATAGAGTTTGATAATTTTGGGTGCAAAAGAAAATCACAAATTCTAAGATACACAAGATAACAATCAACAGATTTGGAGATACTTCAATAATACAAAGTAATGAACCACCTTCAAGAAACTAACATACGGTAGATGGTACTCATATCTCACTTGGTCCGATCTTTAAGTTATTTAGGCGTAGTTGAGGGCCTCATAATAGTTCTTATATGTTTTTTGAATTGGGTTAGATCATACGCAAAATTTGCTTGACCCAGCTTGATGCTGCGAAGCACTTTTGCAGATGTCTTATTTTATTTTTTTCAATTAATGATCAATTATAAATACTTTTACTCAAATTAATAGATTTTTTCATAATTAATGATAAATTACATTACATATAATAATAGACTCTACAAATAGTTTAAATTCTATTTACCGATAATGATCAATAAATAAAATTTAAAACTAAAAATCATAGCTAATCATAGTGGCTAGTTTTTGTAATAGGTAATTCTTCACTATGATTTGATATCTTTTAAAAATTTTATTAGCTGATAGTATAAAATAATTTTACAGTTTTGTATAAAGCTATAAATTATAGTTACATTTCTAAAGTTTATAATTTAATTATGTAAAATTTAATGGATAGCATATTAAAATTAAATTACATAAAAATATATTAAATTGTCTTTCAGTTTATTTCTTTTCGAAAAAGAATTTGACCAGTTATTTAAATTTTCTTTTATATATATCTTTTCGGTAGTTTTTAAGATAAACAAAAAAAAAAAAAACTGAAAGATTGAATATTACCCCTAATTAATTTTTAAAAAATGGATCAAACTGTTGACTAGTCGCCATGGCACTGAAAGATAAACGTGTTATCGGCTTCTCAGAGGGGCTGCCGAACATTTGAAAACTGCAACAATTGAATATTATGTTTATCTTTTATTTTGTATTTATCCATATCCAATGTTTATTTGTTTATCACAAAGATTTTTGAAATATTTTATCGATATCTTTTAATTATTTATAATTAAAAATATATCACATATTTAACTAACTCAATTTATTAAAATACAGGAAATCAAATATTCAATCATAATCATGAAAATAAAAAGATACCCGTAGATGCCAAAAGGAAATAACTAGGTCGTACATGGTTTCATATAAGACCCCATTACTCTCCCAATAAAAGTAATACCAAGACCAAATTATAAGCTTACATTGTTTTAGACCGTGTCATCATATCCTCAGGGTTTCATTCATGGCTAGCGGAACTTATTCATTCGTTGACTGTGCCAACATGGATCATGGCCGCAACTCTGTTGTTTCAGAGCAAAGCACATCCAATGATTCTGCAGCGGAAAGTTCACACATGGTTTATGGGAAATCTCAACATAAAGCAGCTATGGAAGACATACTTTATGGCAAGGAAGACTATGAAGAATTCAATGATTATAATTGCATGTTTAAGGAGGATGTGATGGAGTGCATGAGAAGGGAAGGAGAATACAAAGCCTCGAAGATGAAGAGTGGGCAGAAGAAAAAGAGCTTTTGGAATAATTTCTTTGAATGCTTTGAGTTTTTGAGGCTTTGTATCAATTAAGCTCTGACGACTTATTCATGAGATTATTTGAAGCCATATTCTTTTATCTCTCCTTTTGCAGGTTTAGTTTCTTTCTTTTTTTAATTTAATTAATTTTTTGTTCATTTAATTTATAAGGGATGATGACTATATGCAAGACTGATTTTCAAACAACAATTTTGTTCCGCGGGTAATTGCATTCAATTGCTTTAGTTAGTTTAACAAATTGTATTTAGTTCTCAATTAGTAATCAACTTTCATTGATGTTCATGGGTATTTGTATCTAATTTAGGAGATAGCTAGACGAGGACGAATTGAATTTGAAGGGGACAACGAAAGGAAATTATAGATGATTGATTTTGTTGTTCTTCATCATCACTTCCTTGGTCTTTCTTTATTCCTCATCGTTCCTGGAATTTTGTCTTAACTCTTAACAAAACCCATCATGCACTCTGCATATTACCAGTTTCAATTCCTTGCTTTTGTTTCTTCTTTGACTGCTAGTTTCCTTGATGGTGATTTGCCAGCTGCTAATAATAATAATAATCACAATAATATGAATTATTGTGGGCGAGAGTCAACTTCTGGTTAGCATAACTTTTCTATTTGAAACGTGATAATTTATGATTGACGTTTCACTGGGAATTTTGGTTGGGTGGTTTTGATAAGAGCCAGTTGGTTTTGATAATGACTGCTGGCTAGATATATTCAAATAGTTTAAGATGTTAGGACAAAAAAAAAACATGGAACGATTCATATATTATTTAGCCACTCCAAATTAAATTAGTAGAGTTACGAGTATAATTTAAGATATTTCAGTTAGAGTGTTATAATTTAATAATTTATGGACACGTAAGAAATATGTAAATATATTATGTGTTTGCATCAATATAACGTTGTCATGTGAGATTATCATTATTTGCGTATTACATATATCGATATTTATCTATTTAATGCATTTTATACTGGTATACACGAGATTTATCTAGTCACATTTCATTTATAATCAAAATATTAACACAAGTCGCTTAAAAGGAAATAAAATAATAATAAAACTGTTTAACTACTATCACTTAAACTCTTTTCAAAGAGTTCTTTTTCAATCAAAGTTTCTAAAAAGGGGCTTGCAAAATAAAAGGAAATTGCTTCTGTTTCAATGCCGTCCCGAGTGAGTCATCTGTATGGATGGCCATAGTATAAATTTCTTAGGAAATGTTTATGAGTTTAGGTTTTGGAAGAAAGGTACTTGGAGATTAATGGTTTGATAGATGTTTAGCGGACTTGGGATTTAGAAAAGGATTTGGGATTGTCCTTGGTTGATGAAGATAGAGTGATCATGGCTCTAGCTAAGGTTCAAATGAAAAATATTAGGGAACAATAAAATTGTCCAATAAATGCGCAATAGAATGAGTATTATTATAATATCAAATGATAATAAAGTGTGTGATATGTATTTATTATATAATTTTATTATTTCCATAACATTACACGCTCAAATTTCTACAAATGATGTCCGATAATGTGGTTGTTGCCCTATGTTTTTTATGGTTTCTTTGATGGATGGCTTTATTAGTTGCGGCTCTGTTATGTGTTTGTTTGCGAGCGTGGTGCTTTAGATTGTTCATTAGCAATGCCTTGGTCATTTTCTGAAGGTCTGCTGAGATCTTTGGTTTGTTGTTTGGGTTGGTTATGTCAAAGGTGGACATTAAGAATAAATAATAATATAGAGACACACAAAAAACATTTAGTTGTAATGGGCGGGGCTAAAACATTGTATCTCTGTATATCATTCACTTTGGATATCTACTTTTAATTAGAAATAGCATTACTCAAACAATATTTAGTCTTATTTGAAACATAGACAATTCTAGTTTGTGTCTCTTCCATGCCATTATAAGAAATCCACGGCAATGAAAAAACCACTACAACTCTCTATGACTCAGCTTGTACCCGTGCAAGATGCTCAACGAATGTTCAAGTGCAATCATTTTAGAAGACTGCTGACTTATAATACTACTTGTAGAAGAGTTTTGAGACAAAACAATCTCATACCCATCATCATATGCTTCCATCCCTTCATCCAAAAGTTGCCAAACCAAGGCCCCACCAAATGTTCCTCCATTTTGTGCCAAATTATAGATGCTAGAGTATACAGCATTCATGAATGAATCCCTTGCACCAATGGTATACCCTGGATCTTTCTTCGATTTCCGAATTCAGTAAAAGCCAATGGTTTCTTCAAGATTGTTCTTGAATCTTCCCAATGACTTGTCATCCACCTGTGCATGAATACCATTTGCACCGTATCATTTTGCCCTGCTAGCCTGTTGAAGTTTCCGGCCACAATTGTTTAGGATACAAGTAATGTTATACAATCATAAAAATTATTTAGATAAAAAATAAGAGTGAGTTTTAGATGGAATGAAAATTTATGATCTAGTTACTTGTTTAAAGGCTAATTTGTATGGCACATTATTCTAACAATTAAGTGATCCAAAAAAATTTTGAGTCTCTAATAAATAATTTTTTAGGATACATATATATATATATATATATATATATATATATGAGCAGTTAACTAATGAGTTTAATTTTGACACATTGATAATATAAAAGAATTTTACATTATTATTCAATCAAATTTTTTAATTATTTGTATGATTTATCAAATAATGAGAATAAAATTTAACTATATATATATATATTGAAGTATCAATATATGATTGAATAATTAAGTAAAAATTTTCTATTTTCACTTTTAGCGCATAAAAATTGAATTCTCAATTGATAATAAAAGGTAAGTGGTAACCAATTATGCTTACCAATTATCAGGATATGCATGGATTGTTGCGAAGTCGATTTCTTTGATGAGGTTGTCGCTAATAAAATCTGTACCAACTTGGAAGCCAGGGTTGTACTGCTTCCTATCCGGGATGGAGTCTCCATAGAATCCTTCCATGCCAACCTCCAATAAGTGTTGGTTGTCGATGGATTTCACATAGCAAGCCATCTCCTGAACCCATGCCTATAATTAAGAACATAATTAACATGCTTGAACGGTTAGCTTTTACAGATCAATATTAATTATAATGCTTTAAAATTCACCTATAATTAACATAACATGGTTCATTATTAAAACACGCAGCAGGTGTATATCTGAGTTTCAACGTATATATATACATTTATGGTCTTGCCGGAGTAATCAACTTGGCTTCGTGGTTCATTAACAAGTTCCCAAGCCATGATGGTTGATTCATTCATATAAGCCGTTCTAGTGATCGTGTTGATCCTTGTAAGCACCCTCTGCAATTCATCAGTCAAGATCATACATATATCAATTAGAAAATGCTATTGTTATATCAAACACTTGTTCCGTGGAAAAGGTTTTCTTCAATTTCAAGCTAACTCAAATATTTTCCTTTTATATATATATATATTTGACCCCACGTACTTTGACATGGTTTTTGTAGTAGCCCTTTATAACGGGATTTGTGTAAAAATCATCATCGTTGTTAACAGGAATCCCATAACTCCTTGCCCACTGCACATACTGAGGCCTTCCTCCAAAATCCTTGTAGTTGTTGACCAAGCTCAAAATCAAACGCACCCCGTACTTTTTAGCTTCTGCTACCACAAAATCCAGTGCCTGCATGCCAATATCAAGAAGAAATCAGCAGGATATCATAAAGTGCAACAAAATCTACAGGTTTATTTATATATATATATATATACACACACACTCAAAATGCATGCTTACACACGTATGACAATTTATAGAATGGTCATATATATTGCCTATAACCTATATGACCCAAGACAACTATTAATTCATCATATATTGCTGTTAGCAATCATTAATTATTAGCACCACTATATAAAGAAAAATACGCAAGCCAATATAAAAGAATTATTTTAAGTTTTTTTAATTATTATTTAAACATATTCTAGACATTGATCCTGAACATCTTATAGTGTTTGTGGCTAAAAATACACCAATTTTTTTCTTGTAAACCTTTTTATTTGATCTCTTTCTCTTCCAATTCACAGGGTGTGTGTTCAAGATATATATATAATGTCCATAAATAATGTACAAAACCATTTCTGGTTAAGTTATGCCTGTGCGTTACTCAAATATAATCCAAATTAATGCATGAATAATTATGAATTATTAATATGCTCTATGGAACCAATTAAAAGTGCTGAACCTGGAACACTTGCTCATTGTAGAGACCAGGAGACATTTGTAGAGATTGATTGCCACCATCACTAAATCCCCATGTGCGACACACAGTGAGACCAACAGCTGAAGCCTCACGAAACACATTGGAAACCTTACATCTTTGGTTTTGATCAGATGCTACGTTCATCATCCAATAAGAGTTAAAGCCATTGAACAGAAAGGGAGAGCCATTTAGCACAAATTCAGTGCCATTGGTTTGAACAAATCCTAATCCAGGTGCATCACGGAGTAACCTAGCTTCACAAGACATGAGAAACACACCAAGAAGGGCCATAACACAAGTGAGGTTCCTAATGCAAGCCATTTTTGCTAGGATTTGATGAGTTGTATGTTATCGAATAATAATTAAGCAAAATTAAAGTGGGTATTGGGTATGAAGAATTTGTGCTAAGCTTGTGCAGCATTTATATAGAAGTGAAAGTGGGTTATGGAGATAATTGAATTCAAGAGAAAATGTTACTAGATGCCAAAAATATAACAATATTAAAATTAAAAAGGAAACCATTTTCATTAAGGTATGTGTTAGTTGTGGAGGATATGGACAGAGTAAAATACGTTACGAAATCTAGCTAAAATAAAGAAATGTTGATCCATGTTGGTGGTAGAGGGAAGTTTGGAATGCATATATAACGATATTTTTTTTTCTTTTACACTGTACTCTTAAATTTTCCACTTTTGAACAAATCTAATAAACCTTTTCTTTTTTTAGCTTAACGGCTACAATGTTTTTCTTTTCGGAATTACTTTTTCACATTATAATTGGACATTTTATTGGAAATTATATATGCAAGTGGGATAAGAAATAAATAAATAACGTTTAAAATGAGATCAGAAGAACGAAGTGTCTTTTAAGATACACTCATATCTATCATGTACTGAAGCTCACTCTTTTTTGTTGGGTGGCTTAAATTTCTGTTGGTTTTGCATGTCTAAGTTCATCCCATTGGCATGAGTGGCATTGTTTGAAAAGTCTCTTACAACAACGGTATCATGACAATCATCTATGGTGTTTTTGGCGTGATGGGTTATGGTATATACTTTCTTAAGTTTTCTATTTCTGACCTTGATGACAATGTTGAAAGGATTGATGATAAAGACTTTTATTGCTCGTGTTCATAGTTTTTAGACCATTTTCCTTTATTTTGGACCTAATTTTTATGTGGCCTCATTGTCTCTGCTTTGATTTTGTTTATCATGGTTGAACTTTGTGTACCATCATGTATGTTCCTTTTTGTTTACTCGCACCTTTCATCGGCGGGATTTAGCTGTTATTTTATATGTATCCTTTCCACTAAAAGAAAACAAGGAAACATAAAAAAAAAATACTAAAAGTTTCGAAGTTCAACTTGCAACTATCGTTCATCTTTCTTCCATCACCGTTATACGTACCTTTTGTTAATTAAATTAAGTTTGCCGTTTGTACGTTGGGTTTATTTAGGCTGCAGATGAAATCTGCAAAAGTTTTCCATTGTGGCAACTTTTATGTAGTTGTGCTATTCACCCTATCTGTTGCAGGATTTTCTTATACAAGAAAACTAGTAAATAATCTCCCCCATATTTATCCACATTTTATTAACCCTTTCTATTATTGAGTGTTAAAATAATATTGCTTTTTTTAGCACACAATCAATGCATAACAGCCATCAATTGAGAAACTTGCAAGGATTCTGACACTTAAATCAATATAAATTCAAAAGGCTTATGAAATACTTATGAAAGAATAAACTATATCCATGCAATCAAAACTTAATTGACTGAAGGACTTAATTGAATGAAAATCTCAAGGATAACCACCGGTACATATCCTTGACGAGATTGAGGTTTGTTTAATTTGAACTTGGGAGTGAGAGAAAGTTTGTTTAATTAGAATTTGGGAGCAAGAGAAAGTTGCGAACACGCAATGAACTCATAATAATTCCATTTATCTATCTAACTATATTTGACCTAAAAGAATAATCGATCGAAATTCAAATTAAAGAATACCAACATATCTATTTAAGCATAGTTTTCATAACCGAACCGGATCGGTTGATTCGGATTTAAAGGTGAACCAAGCAATTAGGTCTGTTCTTCTTCATCGAACAGATTTGCAATTAACGAGCAAGAGAAAGTCATGAATAGGCGATGAACTCATAATGCTTTCATTTATCTATCTAACTATATTTGACCTGAAAGAACAATCCATCGAAATTCAAATTAATGAATACCAACATATCTATTTAAGTATAGTTTTAGAAGGAGCTGGGCTTTTAATCGAAACTGATGAACCAAGCACCTGACTGGTCCAATTCTGTCAACCAAATTTGCAATCGATTCGGTCAAACCCAGTTTACATTGACTTGTGTTGAACCCTTGGTGTACATTGATCTGGTGCCAAATTGACCGGTTTCCAATGATCAATTATATTTTCACAAATATAGGACGATAAGGCTTTAACTTGAGACCCTTAGGGAAGGGTACACTCTCACCTACCATCAAATCACTTATGCTTTTGTGATATAATATGTAAATAATAATATATATTAGATACTTATTTGAACTATATTATTATATTATATTTTATATATTTATTTAATTAAATTAGGTTTAACGCTCATCCATTGGTTGAATCATTAATCCAGTGATCCTTGTGTTTGATTGATCCAATTCTAAAAACTATATATTTAAGTCATTAGATGTACATAAGTGATGATATCCCATGCTACTATTTTTTCTTAATTAAAAATTAATCCCAAGTAGTTGATCTTCGATCAATTGTATTTCACTTCGATTTTGGAAGATCGTATTTCCTTACTTGACAAACTTCATGTTGGCCATGATCTAGATACCCTTTTTCTTACGTGAAGGGAAGTTTATCGTGAAACGAAGAGTGGAACATGATGAGACACAATTCTGAATGCATACATCATGTTATAACTGAAATATTCTCGTCCCATTTATCAGTGATAGAAAGAAAAACGTCTCTTACCGAATTATATCGTCTATATTATAAGAAATGCTTGGGTTTTTTTTTTTAATTTCATTTTTATTTTTAAAAAATGGCGTGTGCGATGGAGATACATGCACGTAGAGTGTGTCACTGCAAGTATTGCTTTAAATCCGGAATTATTATTTCATTTGCTTATATCAGCACATGTGACAAACCCTGAATCCACTATTCTAGAAAAGGCTACTTCACGATTATCTTTCACTGCAAGTATTGCTTTAAACCTAAACCCTAAACCCACATGTGACAAACCCTGCAAGTTCTTTCATCCCCTTATATCCATTTATTACGTAATGACTGATATTTGTGTACCACGCGAGAGCATCGGAGATATAGCCATAGCCATACGATGACCACATAAAAAATACCCTCGGAACTCGGATTTCATATTGTCATGAAAAATAATATTCCGAATAATCTTATAAGACAAGCTAAAATTTCAATTTTGAAAAGAAAACCTTAAAAGCCTCATCCACTGCATTTTTTTCTTAAAATAATTTAGCTTTTCTGATAATATTCACAAAAAACCGTTAACATTGCAGTCATTTAGTCAAACTGCAAAAGATAGACACTTTATATCATTATGTTAATATATTATGTATACATCAATACATCATATTGTTTTTTTGGGCCATGGTATATATATACAAGGATTTCTCCGATACTTTTATAAAATTTATGAATTCTAATACCATTTAATTATTTATAATAAAAAATATAATTTTGTCACATGTTCCCCTAATTCATATTATTATAATCTATTAAACTTATTATTAAATTATAGCTGTTAATTACAAAAGGATACCACTTTCTAAGAGTACTTAAAGAAATCTCTCTCTCTCTCTCTCTCTCTCTATATATATATATATATATATATATATATATATTGGTATGAAAATATTTAATTTTAAGAACCAATAAAAGTGCAGGGCGTAGCACAGACCAAGCCAACTCCTATTGGGCCATAACAAAAATCCTTGGCCCGTAATATTTAACGGACCAAATGAGCAAGCTCGATGGGCCGGTCCATTTTCTCTAGAACAGTTGGTGTAAACGCTAAGTCGTTTGTAGCCTCCCACTGAAACGACAGAATTCCCGGGAACGCAAGCTTGAGGCATTGCATTGGCACAGAGTGAGTGCGTTAACACTGAACACTTTGAACAGTTACACTGAAAACGCAAAACCTCAGTATCAATGGCGCTTAAAACCCTATACACTCTCCTCACGCATCTCCCTCTCCAGAACCCCAAATCCAAAGGTCTCATACTCTTCCAATTCCCACGCTCTCCAAAAGCGCGTTTGTCCGCCGAACCCGACGGCGCCGGCGCGGCGGCACCGTCGCCGGGCGAGAGGTTCCTCGAGCGCCACCACGCAATTGAGGCCGCGAAACTCATCCTTAAGGAAAATAAACCGAAGAAGAACAAGAACAAGAACAACAAAGAGAATGCTTTGAAAGCTTCGAAATCGGTTAATTCTTGCTACGGATGCGGCGCTCCGTTGCAAACTTCCGATGCGGAAGCACCTGGCTACGTGGATCTGGAAACCTACGAGCTGAAGAAGAAGCATCGCCAGCTCAGAACCGTTCTCTGCGGGCGGTGCCGCCTCTTGTCGCACGGGAAGATGATAACTGCTGTTGGTGGACACGGCGGTTACAAAGGCGGGAAATTGTTCGTTACGGCTGAAGAGCTGAGAGAGAAGCTGTCTCATTTGCGTCACGAGAAAGCTTTGATTGTCAAATTGGTAAAGCCGTTGAATCCATTTTTTTTTCATTTGTCGAAATTGGCAAAAAAGAAAAAGGTTATGCTAGGATTTGATAGGCAATTATGTGTAGATTGTAGGATTACATGGTGAAATCGTTTTTCGGTTGTTTTTTTTTTCAGCTCAGACGTTTTTTTTTAAGTTATATTTTTTGTTTGAGAAAGCATTTCAAATAGTTTATGGATGGATTCTTAGTGGAGTTTCTGATAGATAAGCCTTGAAATTGATGTTTAGTTTATTGTATAGAGTAGAAGGTTCTAGTTTATAATAAAATGTGCTATTACTATAGTACATTACAACTTGTATGGATGGATAATATTCTATATTGCCCGGATACGGTAGGACCTGTATACGGGTACGGGTACGGGTAAGGGTATGGGGTATGGAAATTTTGTAAAAAGTGGGTATAGGTATGGCAATATATATAAAAAAAATATAAATTTCATATGATAAAAATAACAATTTCAACGTAAAACAACTCTAAATTGTTCAACAATCAACATTACATTTCAAAATAAAATACTACAATACTCAAAACAATGTTCAATATAATCACATCACAATCATTTAAGCATGATTAACAATCAAACTCAACAATGGCAACAACAACATAAATGACAGAAGATAGGTGTACAAAATGGAAACAACAGATAATGGTTGCAGCAAGTCAGCGACAAAAAGTTATCAAAACAGAGAATCAACCTTAAACTCACTAACTCACAGAGACAAAGACACCCTTACTTCACAGCCACGAAACAGCAACTCAGTGAATCGCTGCTAGAGAGAGTTGCTGGACAGAGTCGCATTGGATCTGAAAGAGGTGAACAACTGCCGGAGAGAGCTGCATTGGATCGCCGCTAACCGCGTTCGGTAACTCATCGCGCCGCTGCTATGCAAGGTGGTGCTGTGGGGTCCCACCGCTCCTTGAGCATTGCCGTCGTTGGTGTGGTGTTGCCGACAATCTGTGATTGGCGATGAAGTGGAGAATTGGAGAAGAGGAGGAGATATTTGGGGGAGGTGAAAGGATTAGGGCCGGCGAGGAAAAAGAAACACAAGGCCAAAACGTTGTTCTGCAAAAAATAAAGTAAAATAAAATAAAAAAAAACCGGCACTGTTTTGGACTTTTGGTAAAAATGATATACCCAGTACTAGATATCCATACCCCGTGCGTACTCCGTCGTACTCAGACGTACCCAATTTTTTTTTCAGAAAAAAAAGTGATAGGTACATACCCACGCATACTCGTACCCAAAAGTACTCGGTATGGGTACTTTTCCCATTTTCATGTACCTGTGCTTCAGAGGTAATATTGCACAATATATTATTATTATTATTATTTAGCAATGGGTTGGCTCATCATTTGCAGACACTTATTTTGTATTTGTATTCGTTTAAAGCGTGGTACTTATGCTACAAATTGTACTTGGGAATCTTTTTTAGAAAAATCTAAGTTGACTTTGGATGACCAAAGATTTCTTCGAATTAAGTGGAGGGTTTCATATATTCTGCAATGGTTAAGTAACTTTTTGTTTGTTTCAAATTAATGGGAATGGATGGCTGAAGCGAATAAAGCTTTTTTTGTCTAATTTGTTGAAGTAGGTTGATATTGTTGACTTCAATGGCAGCTTTTTGTCCCGTGTGCGTGATCTTGCTGGTGCTAATCCTATAATATTGGTGGTGACTAAGGTAAATGATATGCATGCAGCTTATTATTGTAGATGATACATATGTATACATTTTTTTTTCGATATATGATAGGATTTTGAATTTACAGATATATGGTTTTATATTTAGCAGTATGTTTACTTTGTAGATCGATCTCCTTCCTAGAGATACTGATCTTAATTGTGTTGGGGATTGGGTTGTAGAGGCTACCACAAGAAAGAAGCTGAAGTAAGTTTCATGTACAAATACATGTTATTTGTAATAAATTGATTATTGGCTCTGAATTTACTACTTTGTGGCATTTGTTCAATTATATGTTAGTGTTAAGTGTTGCTTGAGATGAGATGAATTGAATTCTTATAATTTATTTTATTTTGCCGAAGAACTTTGGACAATTTTATAACCTGCGCTTAAAATTTTAACTGATATTCTTTGCAGTGTTCTCAGTGTCCATCTGACCAGTTCAAAATCATTGGTTGGAATAACTGGTGTGATATCAGAAATCCAGAAAGAGAAAAAGGTTCTATTCTCTGTCTTAGCTTACCCTTTTTTTTGTCTCAACTGATTACATTTCTTATGGAAACCGAGAGATTCTTTTGGGGAACTTGATGATACATCGCCATTTACTTTTACATATAGGATGGCATAGACTTTGTTATCCATGTTTAATTATTTATAAAAGTTGTACCAAAAAAAATATATATATTTATAAAGGTGTTGGATCTGACTACTAAATTTTATGAGTGATGTTGATCATATTATGGTCACAGTTTGAAATGTTCTGTAAATTGAACTTGTTATATGTCATAGGCTGTTGCAGCTTTTGTACATCCTTGAAGACAGTTAAAGTAGAAAACTTGTGTTCCAGTTCTCATTGTTGATTTGTTCTTCCTCTTGTCAACATCATTAAAATCAATAACAACAATAGTGATGATAATGGTGGTTTATTATATTTAAATATTTAAATAAATATATAACGGCGAAAAGTTGGAAAGAATTAAAAAAACTTCTTTGTTATCTGCATTCTTTACTCCTTAAAAGATGGGATACACAGGATGGTGAGTTGGGTCTAAACAGTCTTGAACTGGTCCTTTAAACTCTATGGATTTTGATACACATGTTATCATTGACCTTTTATTATTTTTCCGTCTACTCAAATTATATCTATTCATTTGTGCAGGGAAGAGATGTATACATTCTGGTAGGTGTCTGCACTGCAAATGTCATAACACTTGACCAGGTTATGATTGGAAACATAAGCTGATGTTCCTGCATTGATGTGACTAAAACATCTATTTTACAGGGTTCAGCTAATGTTGGGAAATCTGCTTTCATCAATGCTTTACTGAGTAAGTCTGTTGTGTATCCGTTCTTCCTACGAATTATGATTAAGCTCATTTGCTGAATGAGAACTTCAACTGTTTATGTCAAGAAATAATTCAGAAACTCTAATAATTTATTATGTTGAATTCTTTTCTTCTATTTTGTTTAGATGGATTTTCATTATTTACAAGCCCAAGCAGAATCTCATTTTAGTGTTTGCCTTAGATATTGAAACTTGCAAGCTTTAGTTTTGTTGACATGGTCTACAATAGGTTAAACACCTTGTATATCAGATAAAACAGTGTGAGTTTGTGTGACACATATGATAGGGAGTAACTATAAATAAACAGTGTAGGTTTCCTTTGGGTTTCTTCTGTGACATGAAGTTGTTTATTGTTCAAATGGAACTCAGTTGATATAGATCTTGAGGGGTGGTAGAATCTTGTCTTAGGCCGTCTAGTCAAGCGAGGATTGAGGGAAAGGTCCCTAGATGCCCTAGTAAGAAGAGTAGATTCTATGAAAAGTAGCCTAATAGGTAGAGGTAGAAGGTGACCGAGAAAGACCACAGATGAAACCATTAAAAAGGACTTAAGATTAAATTTTAATGGCTTGCCTCTACATATGGTTTATAATAGGATGCAATAGGGTCATTTGATCTATGTACCTGACTCCACTAGTAAGGAAATGCTTGGTTGTTGTTGTCATCCCTCTAAATTATCTCTTGTTAGGCCTATTATTTTGGCAATTTCAAGTTTTCAGGTACACAGTTTTTCGTGTTGATTTTTTAGTATTTGATGTCAGAAACAATGGCAATAAATGATCCAGTGGCTGCTTCTGCACAAAAATACAAACCAATACAATCTGCAGTTCCTGGAACTACCCTTGGGCCAATTCCAATTAATGCTTTCCTAGGAGGAGGGGTATGTCATTCTGATCTATATGTTATAGCCTATAGGCTAAACAGCTCCTTAATCTTATACTTCTTTAATTAATTGTATTTTGGTAACTCGTGCAGAAACTGTATGACACTCCTGGAGTTCATCTCCACCATAGGCAAACCGCAGTTGTGCATTCTGAAGATCTTCCCTCCCTTGCTCCTCAAAGCCGACTGAGGGGTCAATCTTTCCCAGTATGTTAAATTTAAAATTGTTTAAGGCATCATACAGTATAACTGTAGAAGTAACGCTAACTTCGTCCTCATTGTTACTGCTAGAGTTCTCAAGTATGCTCAGTCAGCTCAGACAATGTAGAGGAAGGTGGTACCGAAGAGAATGGCTTGAATGCATTTTCGATATTTTGGGGGGGTCTTGTCAGAATTGATGTCTTGAAGGTTTCAATGTTTTTACATCACGTCATAGGGCCCCTTATATATATATATAATTTTACTCCCTTTTCCTCTTCTGATAATGTCACCAGTCCATTTTCAGGTTCTTCCAGAAACATGTTTGACATTTTACGGGCCCAAGAGCATACCAATTCACATGGTACCGACAGAGAAAGCAGATGAATTTTATCAGGTATTGACAATTATTCAATCTGTTTAGAGAAACCATGAGACTAAACTCTATCTCAACAAAATTGGGATTTGTACTTGTACCAGTTGTAAATTTAATGATCTTTCTGCTTCAAACCTTAATGAGGGCTTTGCATGTCCCAGAAAGAACTTGGATTTCTGCTGATCCCACCAAGTGGAGAAGAAAAGGCTGAGAACTGGAGAGGACTCGAATCAGAACATAAATTGCAAATAAAATTTGAAGATGTGGAAAGGTATCACTTGATTTAGTTTCTTTTGTAGCAACTTTGTACTCGTTTTATTTGGCATTAGATTGTAGTTCATTCTAATGTTTACTGTTGAGTCATTACAGCCCAAATTGCTAACAGTGTGTGGAAAAAATTGATAAATATGAAATGTTTTTCTTGAGGCAGGCCGGCTTGTGATGTAGCTATATCAGGTCTAGGATGGTTTACTGTTGATCCAATTAGCAGGTCACACAAAATCTCAGGACGAAAACCAACAGAAACTGCTGGGGAGTTGCTTTTGGCCGTGCACGTCGCCAAGCCTGTTGAGATTTTCGTGAGGTCCCCATTACCAATTGGCAAGGCTGGAGCAGAATGGTACCAGTATCGAGAATTAACAGAAAAAGAAGAGGCAATGAGACCAAAATGGTACTTTTGAGTTCTGCATATTCCATGTGAGTTTTTCCCTTCCCCCTTCCCCCTGAATCTTCTACCTTTTTGCCCAAATCCTCACCCAACCCATTCTTCATGTGTTATTATTATGTGATTATTCAAGTTGTACAAATAATGAAATCAATCCAAAATAGCTAAATTTAAAGAGAGCAAATAAAAGGTAACATTTTCTTTCTCTATGTGTAGAACTAGAATCTTGAATGTTGAATTTATTTTTACTATTTGCTGTGTAAATTGCTCCTGGAATCAAGGATGAAGACTATAACACGCACAGTTTCAGCATCATCAATTCTTTGATACAAAGGTATCAGTGAGATTTGAAAGTATAACATGCAAATTATTCTAGTTCCTTATTGTGGAGACGTGTCAATTTAAGATGTGACTTTGCACGTATATAACATTTTCTAAGTAAAAAAAAAAGTCTGCTTAAGAGATACATGAGCCAGTGGCGCAAGATTGACTGGGGTCGAAAGGATGGACAATCATGGTATTGGCAATCTATTTGGTTCGCCGAGTTGGTTCGGCAGCTCGCAAAAACGGAGAAGAGAGTGTATTACAGTATGGATTTGGTTCCAGGAAATTGACAAAGTAGAGAGAGAGAGGTTAATCACTCATAGATCATTTGATAGATCTATATACAGAGGAAGTTATTCATCAAAGAGTGATTAACTTTTTACTTTTATACTTTATCAATTTTCTCATTATTAACTTGAAATAGCAGGCACAACTATGTTCACTTTTGTTAACATCAGTGTTTTAAATTGCGGTTGTGGTCATAGTTCGGTTGCTATGGTTGTAAAATCAGTCGTCATAACGTGCATTGCCGATGATGTTGTGTGATATTTTTGTATGTCTTCAAATTGAAAAAGTCTATTATGATTCATTAACCTCTTGACGGTTACGTCAATTTATGTGAAAATGTATCACAAATTCGATCCGATGCATTTGTGTCGTAACCGCAATTGCAATATTGCGGCCGAATAACGTGATGCAGTTCGCAATTGAAACCTTGGTTAAAATGTAAACCATTGTTCAATTTTCATTCAACATTCAAATCAAAAGTGGTTAATAAAAATCACGTTTCCGCACCAGGCGACAACCAACTATAGCCGTGTCTTTTATGGGCCTTCCTTGGGCCTTTCTTGGAATTGTTGACCCAAAAAAGTTAGAGGGCTATAAGGGATAGATTAGGTTGGACAAACTCAAATTGACTAAATCTCTAAATTGGTTCAATTTTTAAAACCCAAATTCAATTCAATAATGACCTGATTATGTAACGAGTTATATTAGGTTAACCCTACATTTGAATTATATATAGGAATGTGGATATTATACATAATAAAGTTATAAAATCTTAAAAGTAAGAAGCAAAATTTAAGAAATATTTTACAATATAGATTTTAAAATAAATCATATTAATATAAAAATAATATCAAATTATCTAAAATACGTTAATTGAACTTTAAAATCTTATAATTTTTTATAAATTATTATAAAAATATATTTTTTTTAAATAATTATTTGACTTTAATGGCTGACTATTTATAACCTAAATCAAATCTGAAAAGTCAATCGATCAAATTTCAATATTTGAATTCTTTTCAATAAGCTTCAGGCTGGGCCTGTGTTGGCGAGTTAGGCTGGGTTATCCCCTAAATAATAAGCAATTTTATAGTCACCTCTTCGGCCAAAAAAAAGCTAAAAAAAAGAGTAATTAATTGATACGGCAGTTGAGAGCACGAACAACAGTGCCCCAGCAAAAATAAAGGCACGATGGTTGACGGTTATAGTTAGTTTTTGTTTTGAAATGCAAATTGCAAACCTCTCTTCTCTCTCCGGAAACGTTGTGTCTGATACCTTCAAAACCACGTCCAATCCAATTGCTTATTTATAAACGGAACTTGTTCTTTCGTGACTGCGTTGTTTGTTTTCGCCTCTTACTCATCACTCCCTGCCGCAATGGCTACAACCTCTGCCACTGTCACTTCCCGCTTTCACGAATCCCTCACCCGAAACGCACTTCGCTCCTATCTCGCTGAGTTTATCTCCACTTTCTTCTATGTCCTAGTCGTTGTTGGCTCTGGAATGTCCTCACGTAAGTATTACTATCTTCATATATTTTCTGAATTAAGTTAAATTTTTTTTTTGGTAACAAGATGAAAGGATGTTTAATTTCAAACATGCATGCACAGGTCTCTTCTTGCGTTCCAACGTGAAACTATCAACCATGAAGAAGTTTTTTAAAAAAAAACTAAAGGAATAAGATGAATTTCTAAAGCGACTATTGATGGTTTTTTTTTTTTAAGCATGAAAAGGATTCACACTACTTTAAAGATGCAAGTTTTGTGATGGAAAGTTGGTTCTTGTTTTTAATGCAAAACTAATACACAACCATAACTTGCAGGAGCAAGGGGGGTTGACATTAACTAATGGGGATCTTGGCGGTTTTTACATAACATACAAAATACAAAAGTCCCATACTATTTACGTTGCAAAATTTTACCAGCCAAATTGTTTTCTGGCATTTTGTTTTACCATTTAGTTTCATTTAGTTGTTAATTTATTCGATCACATATAGTAATAAGAATGGGAATAAGAAACATGAATGTATCAGTCTTTTTTCTCGTTAACAAGTAAAAATTCATCTTATCTAGTCATCTTTTTACAAATAATGGGGTTAAATAATTTTCTGCGCATGGCACTTAAAATGTTTTCTGACTACAACATGAAATTTCGCATATACAATCTCCTGGAGGTATGATTGTTGGACAACAAAAATATCACAACAATTGTACACTATAGTGCATATTGCACAAAATGACAAAATAAAAATGTGGATCCAAAGAGAGAAATAAAAGAAAAGAAGACATGTATAGATGATGGTGTAGAATTGTTGTAAGATTTGTTGTACATCAATCATTTTTCCAATCTCCTCTTCATTTGAAAGGGTTCACATTTCAACAAGAAGTTCATATAATGGAACAACAACTTCATTTACACCGCTTAAATCCTTTTATTATTTATTATTGATCGCGCAGTCTTATTTTTCCCAAAAGAAAAAAAAAATGGAACAACATGCATAGGATACAACTAAAAGAGTGCATCTTAAAGTCCTTAAGGAGATTATTGATTTGATTAATTGGTGTTCAATAAATTAATGACAGGGAAATTGATGCCTGATGCTACACCGAACCCGACCAGTTTGGTTGTGGTTGCGATTGCAAATGCTTTTGCATTGTCCTCTGCATTGTACATCGCATGGGACATCTCCGGCGGACATGTGAATCCGGCAGTGACCTTTGCAATGGCAGTTGGAGGCCACGTCAGTGTTCCAACTGCTCTCTTTTATTGGGTTTCTCAGCTGATTGCCTCTGTCATGGCTTGCCTTGTCCTCAGGGTTGTTGTCGTTGGAATGGTATTAATTTTTCCTTTCATTTTCAATTCTCGCTTATCACTAGTCATTGGGGGAATGAATTCTCTCCTATGAAATCTTTATATTACCTTGTCATGTGTGATTTTTCGTCATTGATTAAAAGGTGAGATAACACGAGAATCAATGACAAGATTAGTAAGAGGATCCAAATCTGTCATGTAGTTTTTTTTTTAAATGAATAATGCTATTTACTCTCTTTACTTTTTATGTTTTTTATTCAGCATGTCCCAACATACGCTATTGCTGAAGAGATGACGGGGTTTGGAGCATCCGTATTAGAAGGTCTCCTTACATTTGTATTGGTGTACACTGTGTATGCTGCAAGGGACCCTAGGCGTGGTCCATTGAGTGCTACAAGCACAGTTGCAGTTGGATTAATAGCTGGAGCAAATGTGCTAGCCGCAGGTCCTTTCTCTGGCGGGTCAGTGAACCCTGCATGTGCTTTTGGCTCTGCTGCAATTGGTGGCAGTTTCAGGAACCAAGCCGTCTATTGGGTAGGACCATTGCTTGGTGCTACTGTAGCTGGCCTGCTCTATGACAACGTTGTGTTTCCTTTACGGGCTACGGATTCAATTAGAGGAGTTTCTGAAGGAGTTGGGGTGTAATTTAATTTAGGCAATCAATTAATTGTAACAAGCATTAAACAGTTTAATTAAGTTGTAGTTGTGTAAATATTGCATGAATGTAGTGACTGAACACTTGGTATGGTATGGAGTAATTTGTTATATTGTTGTGTTGTGGAATGTCATTCTGACATTGACTACATACTAATTGAGTGTTGACAAATTAACAATTTCACGCTTTCGGGGAAGACTTAGATTTGCTTTGTTACTTAGTATATACTTAGTATTAACAATTAAAATATACTTAACAAACTGATAAAACACTACTGCCATAATTTGTCATTTTCATTTACGACTTCCTCGCACACTTTCATGCCTTAAGCACCGTACACGTACACTACTCAATACTGTATCGGACGACGTATATATAGATAGAGTTTATAACATTGTGAAAGTGAAATACACACAGTAGTTCAAATTAACCGACGGAAGTCATTAATTGGCAAGGGGTAGAACTTCGTGTGTGTCTAATAAGAAATCTAAGGAGGGGAGAGAGTGACATTGTATTGTGCCCATTACATTTGAGATTAACTTTGACATGAGATGAATGGTATTCAATCCCATATCATCTTTAGGATTTAGTTTCTGTGGATTCACATTATAGATGTTTTTTTACACAATCATCATCAAATTATTTACTCTCTCTACTTTTTTAATGTTTTTTTCAGCATGTCCCAACATACATAATTGCTGAAGAGATGACAGGGTTTGGAGCATCCACATTTGAGGGTCTCCTGACATTTGTATTGGTGAACACTGTGTATGCCACAAGGACCCTAGGATTTTATATAACATAGCTAAAAACACAAATAATATGGTGGACATAGAAAAATAAAAAACACACACACACACACAGTCTTTGAAATTATACATGCAACACTAACTAAATACACAATTTAAGTTCGAGCACAGAGAGAGGCCGCAGACAGAAGTGACTTATTGACGAGGCGGGTATTAATATTATCTTGTCCCAGCAAAACATCAAATAATTAATCTAAGGATGAGAGACAGTGACATTGTACTCGACCACAAAATGTTGCTCCGATGAAATACCCCAAAGGCTCTTAGCAACAGCGTAGCCACGCGCAAAGCGGAACACACCTGTCCCTCCAACAATAGGCATCTCCCTAACAGTGTCCTGAACAGGGTTCCTCCCGAGCATGCTTAGCGTGCTCCCTTTGTACTCACCCTCACCGGTGAACGCGAAGTTGATGAGCATCACCATGCCGCGGTCATGAATAGAGGCCAAACCGAACATCCCTTGTGCTCTCCCGACTTCCTCCGAACTCAGCTCTGGACCCTCCGTCAAGGCATTGTCCATCATGAAAGTGGTTCCGAGGCCATTCGGAGAGTGTCCTGAAGGGTCTATGATTCGTACCACGGTTGGGTTTTTACCTTTGAGGATGTCGTGGTAGAAGAAGTGGAGGTGGGTAAGTTTCTCGTTTAGGTTTTGGGAGGAGGAGTATGTGGGATTGTTCTGATGAGAAGGCTCCGTTGGTTGTTGCGAAGTGAGTTGAGACGATGACGAGAATGGAACATAAGATCAGGAACAAGGATGTTCTAAGAGGAGGAAGAAAAGCCATTGCCGCAAGTGAGTGTGGAGTGAAGTGGACAGCTTGGGTGGCCACACTTATCAGTTTATAATGTGATCAGTTGGAACTTGGAAGTGGAATGTTTTGAATTTTATATTGGCTCACGGCGTACACGAGTCTTGCAAGCAAATCATCGGGTCGACCTTTTTTATTTTAATAATTCATCGGGACTTTATGTGCGACGACAACATGTAAATTTCCATGGTCCATAACAATTTCAACGTCATACATCCTCTTCATGAAAAATATCAATTTGACTCTTTGATAATATTAAAAGTTGAACGCTTATTAATTTTTGAATGAAAAATAATAATAATTTTAATGATAATTTTATTATCAAACAAATTGATATCTAACGTTCTTAATCCTTTATCCCTTTCTTTTTCATCCTTTTCACCACCACCACCACTATCATTATCAAATCTGAATGACCACAACCACCATTATCCCTACACAACCCCATATTACTCTTTATTCTTTTCCTTCTTTCATCCCCTTCACCACCACCACCACTACCACCATCATCGCCATCATCACTATCAAATCTAAATGACCACAACCACCATCACCTCACCACCATCATCCTCCACACAATCTTATATCACTCTCCATCCATTTCCTTCATTTATCATCTTTACCACCACCACCACCACCAACCACCAACCACAACCCACACTTCATCATCATCAGTAACCCATTTTAACCCAAAATAATTTTCTTAACAAACACAACCATAACATATTCATCATCATCCATAACCTCAAATCATAGCAACCTCAAACATAAGACAACCTTACGACAAAAATTATCCAGCACCATCATGAATACAATGATTTTCACCCAAATAAAAAGAAAAAGCCAAATCCCATAACCAACTCCAAACTACAAATCCGAAAAAGAGGGTGGGAAGAGTTCAAGCACCGTGACTATCGCCGTTTATGACCACCACCGGGCTCCACCATTAAGTCACCGCTGTTGGTGCCATCATCGAAAGTGGTGGTGGAGGTGGCGATAATGAAGTATAATAACGCAAATTTCACTTAGTTGATATTGTTTATATTGGTATTTGATTTGATTTTGTATATATTTTGGCTTGTTTGTAGGATTATGGGGAAGATAGTGGTGATGGTGGTGGTAGTAATGGAGAAGATAAAAGAAGGAAGAAAATAGGGGATGAAAATTTTTTTTATTTTTTTTATGAATGACGTTAGGAATTAATTTGCTGATAATAAAATTCATTAATACTGTTATTGTTTTTTATCCAAGATAGTGAATGTCTAACTTTTGACATTATCAAAAATCAATTGATACTTTTTAATTATTAGAGACTAATTTATTCGACGGTAAAATTATCAAAGATCACTTTGAAAGTTTGCCCTATAATTAATGTGAAAGTTAAGTATGTAATAATATTTAAAAGTCTGAAATTTACCCATTAATAATTTTTTCCATTTTATATTATCACATCAATCAATAAAAATAATTAAATTTTATATTTATTATTTAAAAAATTAGATAAATAAAAAAATTTAATTGAATGATAATAATTCAATTAATGTTTCAAAATTAAACTAAATATATATTATATATCCTTCGCAGCGGGCATGTCAATCGTTTCAAAGCGTGTCAATCGTGAGCTTGTAGAATGTTTTAGAAGTGACGACGTGGCTACATTGCAGCCCTCCCTTCCTTTTTCTCGAATGTTTTCTTAAACTGAGATGTATAGACGTGTGTGGTAATAGGGATTTGGATGTTCTAAAGAACAAATTGAAAATTTTCATTTTTAAATTAATAGAATTAAAAAAAAATAATTTAATTTTATTAATCTAATAATAATTTTTTTATTTTATTATGTAAAATGATATGCTCATTTTAGAAAATTCAAATTATGGTATTATAACAGAGTAATATTATTTGTGTACCTAGAAAAATAAATATTTAATATAATATTAACTTTATTATCATTAAATATAATTAATGAATAAAAAGAGTGAGCACCTCCTTCACATACAAAAATAATAAAATAATTGTTTCCATAAATATTCACTTATTAAGTGTTTAAATAATATTTTTTTACGATAATAATAGGGTAGATAAGGATAGACGGAGGTATGTATCTATTCAAGTGGCATAGTGTTGTATTACATTTACAAATCAAAATTTGACGTATTGATGTATGTAAATTGATTAATTAATTTGACGTACAATTGATTATTAATTAACCGAAAATTGATTTATGTAAATTGTTTGATAATTTCTTTCTTCTTTTTCCTTTTTGAATAGGGAGATAATTTCTTATATATATATATATATATACGTGTCATGCTGAGAGCACAGGAAAAAAAAAGTTGCAAAGATGGTTAAATATTGTGGTGGAGGAGAAGACCATTAGCTAAGTGATGCAGTGAGTGGATTAAGGCAACAAAGCTGAAAGGTTCAAATTAATTCTAGTACCTGCTAAAGCAACAATAGCGAGTACTCACCCAATCTATTCCCAGGCAAGTCTAATTTGTCAATATCTCAAAGTTGACTATATATTGTTTCAAAATTAAAAAAAGTCCAATGTTGAAACTACGTATATAGTTAGTTACGGCAGTTGAATACGAAAATGAACTCTCATGTGTTGATGCCTGGTAGTGGTGGTACTTTATGTATTTATTTTACAAACATCGCTTTCATCTTTGTTATATAGCTCCTTTCTTCACGCTTTTGTCTCACTTTCCCCTCCATTCATTGCAAAACTTTCGTTAGAAATAGAAGCTGATCAACAAAAAGTCTGCTGAATTAGTTCTCAATTACCTACCAATATTAACCAGGTTGTAGAATGCAGAAAACATGTAATTATTTCATTATTTTTTTCTCTCTGACATAAATATTGAGATTGAGTTTGATACATAAACATGTAATTATTTCATTATTGATTTTTGCTAGGATGAGCCTTGCATGACAGTAAAATTGTTAAATAGCCTCCCACAAAACAATAACCCATATATTTATCCTCCATAGATCCCACTAAGTGGAGTTTTGTGCATTAGCCATCTCTTTAAGTTTGATACATTATCACCATGAAGATTTTAATATTTCACTTGTTGAGATATTTAAATCCATAAGTAAACATTTTTAGTGATATAATAATACATAATTAGATGTCTGTTATATATCAAAATTAAATCCATAGACATTTGTCTTAATGGCTAATTCTGAATAACTGATATGATATATATTTACATTACAACAGCCTAATAACTTGGCTCTTCTTAATTTCTCCAAGGAGAGCATTGAGGAAAAAACTTTCCTCGGTTCACATATCTTACATTCTGACAAGTAGCAATGGTGCCCCTATTGCCGCCATATTCTGGTTCTAAAATCACATCCTGCAGGTAGATTTCTTGACAAGGAGCGGTTCTGCTGCAGTCAAAATTGATGGCCACTTCTGAGGCACTCGTTCCTCTGATATTTTGGTATAACACATTGCTTAATTGAACGGCTGAGTGCTGCGTACATGAACAAAGATATGGTCATATATGATTATCATGAACTTAATGCACTATAAGGAGAAAATAGGATACTCTCTTTTGATGGTGGAAGAGGTTGAGAATTTGGTCACCTGCTGTTGGCATGGCTGTTCTTGATCACAGTAGTTTTGATCTATGATTATGGGATTTGTCACATTCTGCATCACTATGTTCAAAAATTTGATGTTTCTTGCATAACCAGAACCTCCCTGTGTTAAGATAGAATCAAAATATATGAGAAATATGTAAAACACTGATTTTTTTTTCAATTATGTTTTTTTAAAAAAAGTTATAGAGTATTATAGAATGTACTCGTATCTATACACCCCTATTTTAAAGACACTTATTAACGTCCTTAGTATGTTAAAGTTAAAACGAGTTAAGAAAGTATGACGTGACAATGATAAGATTGTGGGAACTTATTTTTTGTGTGTAGCTATCTACAAGTGACTCTAAAATTTGATATACAAATAACATAACTATGAAGCATTTTTCCATGGTAACCATCATGCCATTCCACCAATAGCAAATAAATATGGTTTTCTAGTTGTAGACTTCTGGTTAGTTTAGAGGGAGAGACACAATGGAGAGTTAAGCTACAATTTTTAAAAGTAAAAGAAACAAATTGCCGTTGACTTTTGGTGGAGAAGGTTAGGAATTGGTGGATTGTGTAAACTTGCCAAATATGTTAGTTAAAGTACTGAATATCAGCTTTAGCCAATTAGAAGTCACAACTATGTAGATAAAACTTGTCATAGGCCTGTTAGCTCAAAGGTGGTCAAGAAGACAAGGACCAACAAAGTGGAGATTGTCATTTGTCAACCTTAGGTGCACTATTTCCTCATGTTCCAATTAGTGTATCATTAGTTGTCTTCCCCCCCCCCCCCATGTTTGTCCTATCGAATTTGCGCCTAAAATTTGGCATTTTATCGTTAATGGCCATTGAACTTAGGCAAAGCCAGAGACTAAATTAGAGTGGATAAGTTGAAATTCCTCTATTTGCAATCTCTACTGTAAACATCAATTAGTTCATATTTAGACCAACTCTTACCTGCCAAGTCTTTATTCTCACTCCATTACTTGTTCCTGTTAAGGTGGCTCTGTTCACTACCACATTGGAGACTTCAGCTTGAGAGTTATCAGCTCCTAAGCTTCCAATACTGCCAAAAAATAAATAAATAAAATAAGATAAATTAATCACTTAATGTAAATTTTATCTATACTGGAAGTTAAGGGTTATAATATGGTATAATATATTCACAAAACCTGATTCCATGTCCAGGTCCACACGTGATATCTGTAGCTCTAACATTTTGGGACCCACTTACTATTGAAATACAGTCATCACCTTCAATAAACAAAGTAGCCAAAAATTAAAATCTCATACTAAACCCAATTGAACTTATTTCTCTCTTTTTGCACATTTTTATTGTGATATATATTCTTGGCTTGTACCTGTCCCAATCACACTGTTGCTTATGAGAATATTTTGTGTTTCTGCTACATGAATTCCATCAGTGTTAGGGCTGTACCCTGGTGCTCTAACAAGAAGATTGGAAGCAATAACATTGAAGCAACTCTTAAAGGTCAAGTGCATTTGCTGTGCATCTTTGAACCTTAAATTTGCCACTCTCAGATTTTTGCATTGGTAGAAAGTCACGGCCTATACAACAAATTTTCCATTAAAGTAAAAGTCAGTTAGGAAAATAGAACCCTCATTAGGTAGAACTTTGTGATATCCAAGAAGAATATTGACTTACCGTTGGTGCTTCTTTGCATGGCTGCGTGAACCAACCAAGGGAGAGGAAATTGAAGTCAGTATTCAAAATTACAATGACAAAATGTTCCCAAATAAAAAAAAGTATTATGCTATTTGTAGATAAAAAAGTAGATTAGAAAATGGACATCATAGAGAGCAAATGTTGACCGCACTCATATTCGCTCTTTGTCAATCTTGATATACAGATAACATTACTCAAAAAATAAATGAAAATAGGAACAAAGACAACTGACAAGGTCTTGATTAGTTTTGCATGAATTTTGCCACCATTTTTTCCCATTGCCGTCGAAAGTGCCACCACCATCAACTCTGAAATTCGTTACACTATCAAATACAATCCAGTGCTGTCTATCATCTTCGTATGCCGACATTTGAGGCCATGCTTTGATTGTTCCATAAATCTAACATGATGAATGAGGAAGGCATTACAATTACAATGAATGAACATTGAAGGTAAATTAAAGTTAGTTAAATTCTCACTAACAATTGCTTGTGATCATGTGTCTTACCATAAAGGCAGTATTGGGTTGGCAAGGACCTGAAAATGATACTGGCTTAAGATTATAGGTCCTCCTTTCAGGTACCACAAGGGTAGCCCCACTAGAACATGCTTCATTCCATGCCTTCTCAAATGCCTGAAGGAGCAGAAGTAAGTGTTACAACACAAGAAAATATCAGTTATTGAAAGGACATAAAACGGGTCCCTCATTGTTGATGTATATGTTACCTGTGTATCATCTCTCCCATCAGCTTTGGCTCCAAAGTCATCAACACTAACTGTTCCACTAGACCTTGAAGAACGAGTGGTAGCTCTATTAGCCCTCATCATTAGACCAAAGTGTTCATGTTTTCTCTTTATCAACCTCCCATCATGCACAGGGTAGCCTTCGGCATTTGTTATTGAAGAGCTAAAACACAAGCCTAATAAACCAAGGATGATGAAAAGCGAGATAATTGGCCTTAGTGGAGACATTTTGTTTTTTCGCTTTATAATGAGAAAAGAACAAATTGAATGAAGGATAAAAGTTGCAAGGCTTATAAAGAGACTTGTGGTGAGTGCCAAATGAGGAGCTACTGCTACATATTTATAGAAAAATTATTATAGATGCTTTCTAGATAGAGAGAATGGATTGAGTTAGAAGAAAGTGCACTCAGAGAATTTTTTTAAAATTTGTAGAGGTATGGACAGGGATGCTAGAGACTTGGACGAAACCATGTAATGGGATGGTAGGTATAATTGTTATTAATTATTCTAATTATCAAAGTGAAGAAAATCAATTTAAGGTTAGCTATTTTCCGGTGCTTTGTGCTTACTTACCAACTATCAAATTATCAATCATGTGTTAAAACTTAAAATCATTGCTCATGCTCATGTATGTAAGGATTGACTTGAAGAGGTACCATAACATGCGATTTAATAGTATATGCCGCCAGGTACTATCGCATTAATCTTCTCTCTAGTTGAAAATTTTCAGAGAAAATCGTAATCAGCAGTCAATTAATTGCAACAATTTTCCCATGTCATGCTGCAATATTTGGTCAGCACATGCTGCCACTTCTTTTCAAAGTTGATTTCTCCAATTTTGAAAATATGTGGAAATTGGTAGCTATCCACTCAAAGTAAGTTGAATACTTTCGCTAACAATAACGAACAACGACCTCCTGATCCATTTTTTTCCGGGGCCTTTGACTTTTTATAAATCTGGTTCTCTCTCTTTTTTTTTTTTTGTATGATTTAAAACGTTCGTAACCTAAACTTGAAAGATTTGGGGCTTGGTTTGATATTGAAGTGACCATCAAAAGTTACTGAACTAATTAAGCTCTCAAAAAGACATAATAGCATTGTTTTACCAAACAATGCAAAAGTTTTCTCAATAAGCAGAAGTTATTATAGTAATATTTGATAAATATACTCCAAATATCCAAAATGATAGTAATAAATATAAATATTAAATAAGTTCTATATTTATTATCATTAATTGGAAAAAGATTATATTAGTCTTTTAAAAACTGAGAGCAAAAGCTCTTCAATTTTTTAGTTTACCAAATAAAAAAAATGGCTTATGCATGTTTTTCATAAGCTAGATTACTCTTCCAAATAGCCTTACCAAACTCGCCCTTAGTTAAATGATTTGAACCTTGAACCATATAGTAGTTTCTCTTGCATGTGCTTTATGGGTAGAAAAAAGAAGCAAGAATTAGCTATGACCGCAAAACGTGCCGTAATGTACTAAGCATATATGGGTATGGGGGCTCTTAGTTACTTTCCAATCAATCGTCTCTTACATGAAGCTTAGCCTTTCACCTCAAAATAACCATCACCATTTTTGTTTGGAGCACTAGTTTTTCTTGTTGTGAGAAGTAATTAACGACCCTCTATAGGATGACACATAGTTGGCGAATTACGTAATAAGTTGCAAGTTTTTCTTGCGGTATACACCTGCCCTTCATATTAGTTCACAAGTTAGGTTGGTTTGGTTCCAAATTTGGTACATAAGCAATCCAATTCAAAGCAAGGCTTACCCAGGTGCACCTTATAGCTCAATAAATTATGCAGTCGTTTACTATGAAAGATATAAGTGATTTTTTTTTGTTACATTAAGATGACTAAAAATGCTTAAATTATTTATGTTGTATGAGGAGTCTCGTTAGTGGGTATATGGGTCAGGTAGATTGCACAATCCCTTGCGGAAAAACCAAAGACTCCGTTCGGATAATGATTTGGACAAGTAAAATATAATGGTACTCGTTTTTCTTCCATTAAATATAGTTATATTGGAAAGGATTTTTTTTAAGTAGAGATATTCGAAGGAATAAGGATAGTAGTAGTTACTTTATTTATTGGGCTATGACTACGAATTGACCAAATTATAAATTTTTCGAATCCAATTGGGCTAGCATAAGTATCGTTTCAAGTTGGACTGATAATATGACCCAAAATCTATTATGTTATAATTAAAAAGCCTGAGACATCATATGTTTGGGCCGAAACATTTCGTATTTAATATTTATTTTTGGGTACATTTGTATTTAATATTTTAATCATCTAAAGGTTGTTAATGGAATAATCAATAAAACTTGTAGCACGAAAAACCCTATCCCAACCACTTGCATAATCATCTTTGTTCTCATCCATTTCCCCCTTGAACCGCCACTTGCTTCATAGGCGTTAAAACCTTTAATGAATTGAATTGAATTGAATTATTAATTTAAGAATTGAATTGAATTCTTATGTTTGAAATAACCATAAATTAAAGAATTGAATTCAATTCTTTGGTTTGAAATGGGTATAAAAATAAATGAATTTAATTATTTTTACTATTTTATCCTTCATTAAAAGGTTAGGAATAAAACATTATAGTCAAGTAAGGTTATTTTGGTATTTTCATTTGTTGAATTCAATTCACACCAAATAACACCATTTGGGTCTGATTTCAATTCCTTAGTTTTGGTGAATTTTAATTCTATGAAATTCAATTCATTCACTCAAGTTGTTTCAAAGTATGGAATTCAATTCAATTCTTTGGAATTTCCAAATACCTTATCATACTTTCTATTTGAAGGGCACCGGCCCTAAGAGCTCACCTCTTTCTTTTATGATGGTCCAGACCTCTCCTCTTTCTTTTCTTCTTCCTTCTTCTTTTCAGTTTCTCTTTTTTATCTATTTTTTTTAGTAATTTCACCTTCTCATTGAAAAGTAGTTTGTATAGTTTTTCTATCTAACGCGTCTCTTTTGATAATAGCTGTGCTTGGATCTTGAGAAATGTGGTTGCTAATCTTGTGTGTTTCCTCATGATTGCCATTTGTGCTTGCAGTATCAGAGGACCGTGTTTTGTACCATATAAATCAACAACATTCTTCAATAGTGGATGGGTGAAGATTTTGTTGTCTTCATTTGGCATATGTGTGTTTTTCACACTTGTTGTAAGGGTGATGTGTTGCAAGCATAGCGTTCTTGGTAGATGCTTTATCAACAATGGAAAATGTGATGCTTGTAGATGATGCCTGATGATAAAGAAATCCTGGGCATAGAGGTGGTGTTAGATTCAAATCGGAGATTTGATGAGCTCACTAGTTGATCTATGTGTATTCAAGCTTCCTACAGATTAAAGAAATGTAATTGATACAATCTGAATATACAATGTAATATTAACCATAATAAAACTCTAAGAGTTACTGCAAATCCATTTTCTTGTGTAGATCTTTCTTCTAATGGATTAAAGATATTAGATAAAGCTTAATTAGGTTATCAATTATCTTGCATCACTTAGCATGTTATCATTTTATTTGGCCATTGGATCATATACTCAATTGTGGACTGTTCTAAAACTTGTAATGTTTACCCTATCGGTAGTTAACATGCTAAGTGAATAATTGATGATATCCAATTTTTTTTTGACCAAAAAAAGTTGTTAATTGGAAAAAAAAATACTTACTCCAAGAGAATTTATTCTTACAATGGGTTGATCCATCTCAAATCATATTAGTTGAAATGTTGTAGAATCTGAATACATATGGTTTGGAAAAATATTCATATCTAGCATTTCTTGAAAGAAGGGTGGAATGTTCCATCCAGAAGAAAATGTATGGTGGAATAAGCTTTCTACGAAAGTATTATGCACCTATAATTTCAGAATCCTCAGCTATATCGTTTTCTTCTATTTGAGCTTATTAAATTAAACTTCCATCCATGGTAACATTAAAAAGTGATCCTTTTTTTTTTTCTAATCAGGTAAAAGTTTAGGTCAAAGAGAAAGTTCACTCCAATCTAGGGTCAAGCATATTTTTAAACTCATCAAACACTTATAGAGGGACTTATATATTAGTCACCAATAAAGAAAACCCAAGAATTGAACCCAAGTTATGGCAACACATGTATAGAAAATCGATCACGTGAACTAATTCTTATTGTGATTGAGTAATATTAAAATATTCTAATTGCTCACATCCAATCTTACAAAAGGCTATAATTGTTGAATAGAAAAAAGAAAATTAAGAATGAATATCAATAATAGTTGGATTGCAGCATAGACATAAGGACTACCTTTCAAACAAGTAACTAGTAATTAACTACACAAATCCTTTATTTACACATGAAAATAGAGCATTTAAATAAATATAGAGTGCTCCTTGAATGTAACTTCACAAGAGAAACATACAATCCTTTACACAAAATTTCTAAATATGCGAGGGTGCCTTTTTCTTCCTCAATCTCATTATTTGTGTTTATAAAATCCTAGCACACGATTGACATCAGTAATGACTAATGACAATTGGATCTTTACTGATTTAAAATTGTAGTTTGCACACACCATCACACTTGCTTGCAACTATATCATTAAATTTACTTCATATTTATGCTGCAGCATATGTATATCTTCTAAGACCTCCAGGCTGATATAGAAAATAGACGGTTATTATTCCAACAGATAAACAAGCATTCATTCTCTCGAAGGATATTGTATCCATGTCCATAGTTTTGCAATTGCTTTGTGGCATGGAACATCCCATCAGAACTTATAGGCACACCTGCAAATCCAGCCAATTCAAGCCTTGGGATCCAAGTCTTAAGCTTCTCATGCCTCTCTTTCCTTTGAGACCCCTCACATGCAACAATGTTCCTTATTTGCTCCCCAAGCACCATCCTCTCCAATAGGGCTCTCTCCACCATTGTTCTTGAAAAGGTAGATTCCAAGCAATCAAACAATGAAGCATAAAAATTCAATGCTTTGTCAACCCTATTAGTCAAAGTAGTCCCATTAACGTTTGATTCTTGCTCAGTGATCACTACCACTTTAGGTTGGAGCTTCCACAAGCCATATAGAAAGCACTCCATCTTAGGTGAAGGGCATAGAGAAGGAGGTGACAATGATGAATCAGGACTAACACTATTCATTTGTTGTCTTCCAAGGATCTCTTGAAAGGTTTGATGCATTGATGTTCCTGCATGTGGGTTGACCACTGGAATTGGATCATCATTGGCCAAAAGAGAGTGCAATTGAAGCACAATGCTAGTTGCAAGAGGCTCTCCTTTTTGTATAGGCAATTTTTCAAGGTCCAAATTCTCCAAGGTGCTCACAATAGCATGGAACTCAAGTGGGAACCTTAGCTTTTCAGCTTCTACTCTCAAGTGCAAGCCTATTTGTTCTAACACCTCCTTCTTAGTGTGTACGCATGTAATCTTCAAATGTGGTGGCATAACTGAATGCTCCTTTAAACGTTGCATTAGGAGAGTCCATTGAGTAGCATCATGAGAAGCACTAAGATCAAGGATGTGAATGGATCGTGCCCCTTTCATGACTTCAATAATGGTTTGATTTATGGTTGCGTATGCTATCCTTAGAAATGGATACAGTTCAAGGAATAACTTCATAACAAAGAGTTCTTCTGAAGTCGAGAATGGTTTTGACAGAACATCATGTGCACCACGGAAGTTTTTATTGATAACTTGGTAAGATAATGCTTCACTGAAATAGGTGGCTACCCGCTGCATTGAATCACCATCTGGGGAGGCAAGATGAGCAATGCGGGCCAATCCTATGTCTGCATTTGTGATGTTGCCTGATTCAATATACTTAGCACATGCACTAAGGAGATGATGAAGGAGTTTGCCTCTGTTCTCCCAAGTCATGTCTTTTAGCCAAGGAAATGGGGAATCTGATGATATAGAAGATATAACTGAATCAGGAAAACATTATAATCATACAAGCATGTCTTTGGCTGGAGGGAGAAACTAGGGAGAAATGTTTGTTCTGTGGATGATAGTATTATACAAAGAATTTTATCCATAAAAACCTTCTCCATCACTTTTACCTTTAAATCAAACGCAATCTAAGAGTATAAAAAGGAAAATGATTAATGTTCTATTAAACCATAATAACTTGCATATGCAGAAATAATATCATGATATCTTTGGGCATACTAGGGCTGGCAATGTCACTATTGATGAATGATGATCAAATGATCGATATCATGATATCACTTAAAATTGGAATAAAAATAACTCAATTGATCAAACAATATAATCAACCAATTCACACGATTTTTTTTATTGGTTTTTTTAAAATTTAAATTTTTAGGTGGCAGACCTAGATCTATATAAGATCATTTGGAAGCCTAGATTTAATACCTTAACTTGTTTTAAATTAAAGTTACGGGCTATGTAAATAAACTTCGATCGAGTCAAGCCAAACATAGGTTACCAAGAACACATGCATCTATAGTAGATCACAAACTGGGCTCAAATCGAGTGGTTGCAACACAAACCTATTAAAGATAAAGCTATTTTTTCTACCCCTAATAACAACTAAGTTGGTGAGGCCTAAAGCTAAGAGAGTCTGTCTTGAATAAAGCCAGTGAATCCAAATTTATTATGAATATAATGTAACTAAACATGATCGAGGCGTTAGATGTTATATCCATACAAAAAATATTCTTAAGTTCACCTTGGTCCATAATTTAGTCTCGATGGGGTGTCACTGTATCAGACCGTACCATGCATATACACCAGCAACCTCTCAACTTCCTTCACAGATTTTTCAATCCAATTGAAAACGTAGATGAATAATTCTTAGAGCACTCAATGCCTTTTAAGAGAGTGCAAAGCTCTAGAGAGATTGTGGTGTTGGATTTTATAGGGATAAGGCAATAAGTCAGGTTAAAAATTTCTAGTCATTAACGATTACTAACAGGAATTATTTTCTTTAATTTTCTCCACATAGTACTATGATGATCACTGGCTAAACTGAGAATCTTAGCTCCATTCAAAGTTTCCAACCCAATCCAACTATATATGTATGTAGTGCAAACAAACTAATAATTATGTCTTGCTTGCTGCTTAGTGCTTAGTGCGTGCGTGAAGTGTGATGGGCATTAATTGCTACGACACAGTTAATTACATGCGGCCAAAAACAATTTTTGGATTCATTTAAAACGATACACTCAGGTATAAGGAGAAGCTAACAAAGAAATTTGTTTGTAAAGGAGGATGAGGCATAGTTTTCAGTATTCCTTGATCTTGGGACGGAGAAAGCCAGATTTGGTCATAGAACATGATAAATGTTGATTGCTATTAGATAACGAACAAAAGATGAACCTCGAAAATTTATCAAAAAAAAAACTTGAATATATTCTTTGTAGGAAAGAATATACTTCTTATCCTAGGCCATATAATCAAGCATATAGGTTTCAATCGTCATACTTATCTCCGTAATGTGAATTTCCTCAGAATTTTAATTCGGCTACAATTAATTACTGTTTAAGCTTGAATGTGTCATCCTGTTGGTATACAATTTTTTAGTAAACATCTTTTGGTTTTAATATTTTTAATTTGACATCAATTTAGATATTTTGTTGGATTCAACTTTAAATAAATGACTAAATTGATGTAAAATAAAAAATATTAAGAGCAAAATGATGTAAAAAAATTTATTAGAATTAAGTTAATGTCAAAATTAAAAGTGTTAAGACTAAATTGGTGTAAAAAATTTTATTAGAACTAAATTAATATCAAACTAAAATTAAATATTAGGATAAAAAGAATTGTTGGTTTACTGATAATTTTTTGGTCCCAGTTATTACTATATTAGTATTAGTATATAGTATTTCCTATATTCTCTAATACATGTCCGTCTATAAAATTATATTTTTTTTTACTATTATTTATCCTTTAAAAATTTTAGACAATAATTATTATTATTTTTTTATTGATATTCTTATTAAATAAGAGAGAGTTAATAGATAAATTAAATATGAAAAAAAATATTAAAATAGATTATAAAAATGATATTATAAAATACACTTAATTTTATGGGACTTGAAACTCATCTAATCATTTCCTTGGAGAATGGAATGATTATGATCTTGTAGAGAAACACAATGAGCAATTAATATACAGCTTCATTGTAGTTATCGAGACCGCCATATATGAGTCAAAACATTTTTAATGAATGAATAAAATGAAAGCAAAACTATTCAATCTAAAGCATTTATTATTACTGGTTAGCAAACTGCCAAGCTCCTTCGAGAAGCAAGACATTACAAATTCCTTGATTTTATCTTTATTCAAACAGCCTTTTGTCATGATTCTTAGGAGTATAAGTTGATTGGTTTGACCCGAAGATTGTGATAAATCTAAACCAAATGAATTAAATTAGTTCAGTTTGGAGTAATGGCATTTTAACACAAAAAAATGGGTGTTTATTTTACACTCATTTTATAATCATTGAATGTGATGGATGTTAAGAATAAGTGAACCATCATCACATCCAAATGATTATAAAATGAATATCTAAATAAACACCACTTTTTGAATGTCAATATCATTACTCATTCAGTTTGATTCAGGTCCTAATTAATTAAATACTATTTGGTTGGAATTGATCAATGATTAATTCGGTCATTAGGTTTAAGGGTGTCTGGCCTAATGCCCAACCTGAACAAAACCTTCCCATCCTTTTATACGTGGTCATTTATTTAAAGCAATATGTTTTAATAAAAAAGATAATATTTTTTAGATGTTAAAAATAACACTTTTTCGGTGTTCCAAAAAATAAATGTTGTTTTACGGGAAAAAATGTTGCAGTGATATACCAAAAATGCATTAGTTTTACAGTGACTCTGCAAGGTTGTAGTGTGGCGTAATCATCCACTATCTTGACAGAAAAATTCCACGATTGCAACTATTTTTGTCTTCCATTGTGAGAATTCCAAAACTCAATACAAATTCATAAATTTGACAGACCGTTCCTCCTCCAATGGCTCTAGAAGAAGTCAAAGTTTACATAGATTTGAGTCAATTTCAAGACTTGCTAGTTTCACATAGAGGAAGCTTGATCTGAAGCATTTTACTTTTTCTTTATTGCCATGAAAGAATAGAAATCCAGAAAAATTATTAGTTGCTTTTTCTTTGAAAGATAACTTAACCTTCTCAACTAAACTTCATTTCCAATAGGTTTTAAATTGCGGTTATCGAGATTGTGGTGCACTATTATGTGAAAAAAATTATAGAAAAATATTGTCAAATGTTGCAATTGTAACTGGATATGGTTAAATTGTGAAATTTCAAGGGCTTAAATATTATTGCTTTTTGGTTCAGACATGAATACTTTCCTTGAATATAACTATATCACGTAGAAAACAAAGGCATGAGGGACCTTCACAAGGGAGCAACAATCAGGATTAAAAAGCATTAGCAAACAAAATGAGCTAGGTGTTGCACTTTTGCTATAAGTCTAAGCAAGGCGATTTCTTTCTACCGTTTTAAAGAGGAAGGATATGGGCTCTGTTATTGCCGAATCTTACTCTCACATGAGCCCAATTATGGTCAACAAGTCAATAAGGCTTTCGGCTAATACAAATCCAATGTGCTGGTTGCAGGGACATTAATGGGTTGGGCTCCACAGATCAGCCTCCAAGTTTGATCAGATTTTTAAAGAAAAGGGATGCCCTGACCAAGAACAAGGATGATCGCAGCTTTGATCTTTAAGTTGACCCAGAAAAAAAGATTGCTTTCGACAAAAAAGAAAAAGAAAAAGAAAAAGATCAATTCACTATTGAGTTAAAATTCTTCTAGTATTGTGTTTTTTTTTTTATTAAAAGAACTATTAATTCTTTTAGTATAAATCACATAGGATCAATTCACAATTAAGTTTTTTAAAAGGGCGGGTCACTATATTAGCGATATGATCCATTCAAGATCGATTCAAGGGTCTAAATGAGTCACCCCATATAAGTCTCTTTTTTTTAAAAAAATTACAACAAAGATAAAAATAAATGAAAAACGGCACATATTGGACTTAAAGATTGTAATTTATTAACGTTTTCAAAATAAGTTAATCCGACAAATTAGACTGTTTCATTTGCGAGTTAAATAAGTAAAATTAAATACGAATTATTTTAAACAAGGTATGATTTTTTAAGTCGAATCCACCGTACTCGATCCCTAATCAAGCCTTTGAATCCCATTCTTAGTTTCTCGCATATGCAAAAATGGAAGAGTAATTAACTAGAACCTAATTACATATATTATAACTAATCACCAACTAACACAATTATATTTGTAACATATCATAAATCATTTTTTCCAAAAGTTTAAATTGATAGATAAAAATACATAGATGATTTTAATTTATATATAACACCTTATCTTACATGAATACCTCTTCTTGAATGGATAATAACAAGGATCAAACTATTGATTTTATTCTCATACCACTTATTGAATTAAATGTTTATCATTAGATAAAAAACTGTAATGATTAACAAGGATGTAATTTTATTTACTTAAATTTTTTTCAGAACTGCATCAAGTTAAAAAGGCTACATCCATTATAAGCATTATGGGTCAAAATGTTATACCCACCAAATATTTAGGTAATGCTGGCTAAATAAAGTCAACAAACACAATACAAAGTATTTAATAATTTGTTAAAACAGCAAATAGTGTATTAAACAATTTTTTTTTAAATGATCGTTATTTTGTAAAGGATGAAATAAGGTATTGCGTGCGTACATTAGATTAAGATATGGCCAGTCAAATAGATTGATTGAATTTGCCTTATTTAAAATAAATATCATTATTTTACTAAATATAAATTTATTTTATTAATTCATTAATAAGATATAGCTTAATTTAAGTCTTCATTTTTTATTAATATGTTTGACACGTGCTCGGTAGAATTAATCTAATAGTGTCAGGCAGATAAGATAAGACTTATTAATATAAAGGTCTTAATAAATTTTTAATACTATATGGTATTTAGTATAACATTATATAAGATATTATATTTTATATTATTATAAATTATCATTTATTTATAAATAATTCTAAGTATACATAAATATTAAATAAAAATAAAATAATGCTTTTTATTAATTATTTAAATATAATTTTGAAATATACAATGCTATCATTTGTTTACAAATAACTCTAACTATTAATAAATATTGGATGAAAATGAAATGATAATTTTTACTAATTATTTAAATTTTTAATTTATATTAATATTATTCATTATTTATTTTGATATTTATAACTATTTGTTATTTCAATAAATTTTTGACAATTTAGTATTTTTCTTGTATTTTTTATCATAGTAATTTAAATATTAATTCAAAATAAATATTAAAATAAAATATGTTAATTATTAATCCTCGCCTTTATGTATCACATATTTTTTTATTATTTTTTATATATTTTACTAGTATATTATTTATAATTTATTTTTATATTTAATATTATTTATGATTGAATATTTTATTCTTTTTATTCATTATTATTTTATTTAATTTTTATTTATTTAATTAATATTTATTATTATATTTTACTTTATTTATTTATAATTTATTTTACTATTATTATATTTAATTTTTATTTATTTATTTATATTATTTTATTCAAATTAGCCGCACGGTTCCATTTGCCTCCCAATTAATTGCTCAACATTAAAGTCAAACTAGAATTCTATATAGGTACGCTTTGCGTGAACTCCAACACTAAAGTCTCTAGATGTGTAAACACAAGCTAAGCCGCAACAATATAATTTGCGCCAAATAAAAACAGGCACCATAATAATATATATAGCCGACTAACAGGCAACAACGTTACAAGCAAAAGGTCAAAAGAGCCCAAAACAAGAAGAAGAAGAAGAAGGTTGTGTTAGCAGCCAAGCATCTCAATTCTCACCGTAGCTAAGCTTTGAACCGACAAAACTTAACGTCAAAAGAAGAGTTATTATTGGATGATTTCTTTTTTATATCTGTAATACTTTCAATATATATATATATATATTAATTAAATATATTTGTTATTAAATTTTAATTTTAATATATTGACAGTATAAATTTTTTTATACAATTATTCAATCATATATCATTATATTAGTAATAATTAACTCTTACTCCTACATCTTAAGAAGTTAGCCAAATGAAATGATTTGATTGAATAACTTGTTATATTATTGGTGTAATGGTGTGTCAAGATTAAATTTTATTGTTCTCATAGAACTTAACATATGTTAAAGATGTACATAATTAATTAAAATAAATATTTTCTACTCAAATTTTTCCTCACAATGTTCCCCTTAAGTGCCATTCTCTTCTCCAATTCTTTAACCCGTGCAATAATTCACGAGATTTTGTTGAAAAATGAACTTGGATTTAAGAGAACGGACTAGAATATGTCAATAGTATCTTTGAAGTGTAGTATTATTTGCTTGCAGTAATATTATTACTTGGATAAATAAAATTTCTAAACACAATTCTTATAGTCGATCGCCTAAAACCCACCCTCAATAATTAATTGATGAATTTAGCAAGAATGAACTTGAACTTAATTAAGAGAATGGACTTAAATATTATTACTTAAAACACATATATTGATAAATCGTATCTTTATTTTTCTTTTTATTTTTAAATTTCTAAATAGAGATGTTTTTGAGTTTCAATATTTGTTAACTTTTTGTTTTAAAGTTATTTTTGATTTAATTTAAATACAACAAATCTAATATTATGCATTTACTATATTCAGATTTTATATGCATACAAATAATTTAGTCTGTAAATCTCATTTTTTGCATGTATACTCTATTCAAATTTGATAAATATGATTTATACATAGAGAAAAAGAATATGCAAATCTGACTTTATAGTTTTCTATATATTTAAACATCATGTAAATCAAATTGAAATTCATCCATCGTGAATTAAGAAATTAATTTTATACATTTCTACTCTATTAATACAACAGGCATTTCAGTTTTTTATGTTCCATTTTTTAACTTCCTTTTTTTTCCCCATTTTTGAATGAATGCATATTTATCCACACGTGCTGCATATAACTTCCTTTTTTTTTTCCCTTATAAAAGCTTCCATCGGTTTGTCAAATGCTGAAAGTGGTCAAGAACAATTTGAGAGAAAAAGCTAACAAGGCCTTTTTTTTCTTCTTTGCATGAATATATCACGATAAAGGCTTTTTGCTCAACTTGCAAAACCTTGTGCCTTTCCCTTCTTCTTCTTCTTCTTCCATGGATTCTAATTGGGTTCTCAAATATCTATCCATTATCTTATTGGTTTTCTGCCTCTGTTCTTCTTCTTCTTATTCAACCTCTGCATTAACTACAACCACTTCCTCACCTTATTTGGAACATGTGGTTACAAACACTACAGCCCTGCACCGCAATTTCACTTCATTGTCAGATTTCAGAATTATAAATAGGCGAGTCTTGAAAGATTGCTCTGCTTCCAGCCCTTATCTCAAGGTCAATGTCTCCTCAAATTCTACCTTGTCAGATGATGGGTTCGTCACTGTCACAGTCACCGGAGTTTCAAGCCCTTCCCATGGTGATTGGGTGGCCATGGTCTCACCTTCCGGTTCAAAGTAAGAATTCAATAATGGCTCATGATTATCTATATTATATAGTAAATAAATTCTTATGTGCTTATATATCACAACTAAGAAAAAAGTGATGCATATGTTTCTACTTATGAGTATTCCAATTTTGAGTTGTTGAGTCCCACCTTTCACACCCTTCCATTCATTAGTTTGGGACAGGGCTAGACCCATAATCCTAGGATGATACTGGAATCTAATCCGGAAAATTTTACGTTTCAAATGTTTGGTCTTAGGTACGAAGGGCATGTTAAATTTTACTTCCTCCATTTCTTTTTTATACGTCGTTTTTGGGGTGTTTTTTTTTTCAAATTAATTGATGTTTTCCATATTCAACTAATCATTAATTATTTTATACTTATTTTACCTCTTCTTATTTAGGAGAGAGATTGGATGAATATAACTTAATGAAGAAAGAGAAAAATGAAAGGATAGTGTTGTCTTTAACTTTATTTTTTCAAAAGATTAATGAGATTTAATAATTATCTTCATTATGTGTAAAAACTAAAAGTCACATTTAATATGAAATTGAAGAAGTATTTTGTTTAAAAATATGATCAAAATAATCTTTACAAACACTTGAACATCTCTTTATCCATGAAAATTTTAGAGCGGAATTGAGTTCACGGTATTAAGATTAGTATTTGTTGGTCTGCACTTTTAGCATTGAAGTTGAAATTTAAAGTTGAGCTTTATTGCTCATAAGTCATGTTCATTCCAATAACATGAAGTTGGGTTTGGTCTGTTTTGTTGCATATGCAGTGTTAATACCTGTATTCTCAACGAGTTCTACTATGTACAAACTGGTGATACTGCCAAACTTCCTCTGCTTTGCCATTACCCTGTTAAGGTATGTTCATGCACATGCTTTGAATACTATTATAGTTTCCATTTTATTTATTTTCCCTTTGAAGTTAATTAATGCTGCGGCTCGACGTTTGGTGCAATCCTTTTCTTTGTTCCTAGGATATCTGAGCGATATTGTTTAGGAAAATGAGAAATGTTATTTCATCGTTTAAAATTGGGTGTCCATCTACCTTAGGAATTACGCGAAAATGCACAAATAGTAATTTCACCAATGAAGTGTAGTGTTGGCAGAAATCATGGAAAAACCAAATGGACGAGAGGGAAAGTTTCAAGTTTATATGACTGTTCATTAGAATAGTTTGAAAAATATTATTTTGTACCAAATAGTACTCTCTCTATTTTTTAATAACTGTTTATTTTAAAAATTAATTTTATCTAGAAATAATTGTCTATTTAAAAAATTTAGATAGTATTAATTTTTTTTATTAATAATACCTCTATTAAATACTATTGACTCATTAATGAAGTAGAAGAGAGAAAGTTTGAGTATTAAAAAGAAATAATATTAATTTAATAAATTATTTCTAATTTTTACTAATATTGATATTTTATTAATTATTTTCTTAATTCTAGTGAACATTTATAACTGGATAATTATTCAAAAATAAAAATAAGTATTTTCTATTCAAATAACACTACTCTATTGTTGATACATGGTCCTGTGTGCTACCTTCGATTAGAAATAGCTATCTAATTTAAAATATGTACAGGAATTAAAAAATAATTAAAAATGTCTCAATATTTATCTCTTAATTAATAATTTCATCCCATTCATTCTCTCTCTTCAATTAATGGAGGATATAACCGAACAAAATTAACAAATATTGTTTAAAATTCTTGAATAGATATATTTAAGTATTTATTAAAAAATATTTTTTAAAAAAATGGATAGTTATTTAGATGTAGAGTAGTATATCTTTTAATTCTTGAACAAGATCAACAGCTGGAAAAAAAAATAATAAATGGAGCAATGTGAGTCCATGATAGCATGCCTCATAAATGCCGTACCTGTCATCTTCTGTTGGATACAAGGTGCAAAAAATGCTTCTAGAGTTCTAGGTTGCTCCATTTAATATTAAACTAGCGTATTTACTCGTAAGATATGTACAGATTAATAAGCTTTGCAATAGTAAATATATAAATATAGCTAATATATTTTTTAAAAAATATTTTATTCCAATGATATATCATTTCGTATAATAATGTTAAACAAAAATATTACCCACGTCAAAAACAAAATTATTGTCGTTAATCGAAGGAAATTGAAATGTATTGAATTAAAAAGACTATGTATTATATTTTAACAATAGTAACAAAAATTGGTATGAAAAGCTTGGGTGTTTTGACCTCGGTGTTTTTACTTATATGAATGACTAATTTGAAACCCAGATTAATTGGCTGTTCAAAGCTTGCGAGTTGCTGTACTTTTCTGCCAACTGATGAGATTAATTGATATATATATATATATATATATATATATATATATATATATATATATATATATATATATATATATATATATATATATATATACTTATGTGAGAATATATACATTTAATTTTAAGGCAATATGTTTATGTATCTCAACTATCAAATGAAATGGCTGAGACAATGTGATTACGATGCTAACAACTATCATATCCTTTAATTTTTCGGGTGCATGTCATCCTTTAATTTTAACCCACAACCGCCAACCATTTTTTTAAAATTTTAATTATATAATAATTTCTATTAATTGATATGATTAGTCATTTTTAATTAACATATGACATTAAGTATGATCATGTATTGTTTTCTTTAGTTTGTCTATTTATTGATGACTTGATATAATATCACATCAACAATAAGTTGACACAAAAACTCACTGCTTCAATTTGAAAACAATTAATCTAGTACTTAAAAAAGAACCGCGTATCGTTCTCTAATTAATTTTGAAAATTAGACCACGAGGAAGCTCTATCTTAGAGGTTGATTACTTTAAAAATTAATAATAAAAGAAAACAAATTAATGCTGGAATCATAAACTAGTTATTAAAAAGTCAATACTCCATTATAGTTTTTTAATTCTAGAAAATTGGCATTAAATTGAGTATTGTTGCTACCGTCGTGGTAAAGTAATCATGCAGAAAGGCGTGTTTCGCTTTCTCAAAAGTTTTAGTTTGACTTGCCAACACTGATAAGCATCCTTCAGCTCCTAGGCTACAACTGTCTGTTCATACATGTATGTTTGGTGTTTGCTTTGAGTAATGTTATCTAAATAATAAAATTATACAATAAATATATATTATATATCTTATTATAATTATATGTGATCAGGAATGAAATGAATGAACCACAAATCATATATAATAATAATAAAATATATAATATACATTTAATATATAATTTTATTATTTCCATTACATTACTCGTTTGCTTTCGACAATGTGACCAGCCCCGTCCCTTAATTGAATTCTATACAATCTTTATCTGAAACGTGCATCGATGTCCATGTGCACCGATCTTTTAGGTGTTGGCTTGCTTTTCATCATTAAGTTATTGTCTACATAACTTGGACTCCTTTTTCGAGTTTCAATCCCACACTTTACACACACACACATTAGTACCGTACCTTGTTAACCTTATTTGTCTATCATCATTTTTAGGATTTCATAAACTTAACGTCTCGCCCATAATATTCACAATGGGTACAGCGTTTTAAGTTTGATTCGATTCTAGGCAACTTTTAAAAAATAAAATTACACCTTTTAATAATTAACTATAGCTTTTGGTCTAGTAATAAGTTTTGATCCAACATCCATATGATCATGTGTAGAATATTCTTGGACTGAACCTGGTGTTTATCCAGTGAATGTGTGTTATGTGAAATATTTAATTATATAAGTTCCAAGTTTATATATGACTAAAGGAACAATTTAGAAAAAAGGAAAAACTTTGCCAGAATAATGTGCCATTTTATTAACCGTTGAATGAACGAGTGAAATTTAATTATCAGTTTATTTTATTTAACTACCCTGCAATTTTTGTTAAGGATTTAGGCAAGATTCTTTCTTTTTTTCCCCCATTGAGTAGTATTGCTCGTAACGAAGTGGTGAAAGGGTTTGGATTTTAGTCTTTTTCGTAATATACTATCCATATGCAGCATCTATTTGTCACCAACTCAAGATTTTAGAGTATTTTTCTGTCTGAATCTAGCTAGGGTGTTTGGTTTTTAATTTGGGAGCTTAGAATTGATTTCGCCCCCGAAAAATTGATTTTAAAATTTTTTGATCTTTTTTTATTGGTAAAATTTAGAATCAATTGTTGCTTTTATAGTAGAATTTTTTTTTTTTATCAGAATCCCTTTTAGATGAATTATCAAATATAAATTATTTTCTTTAAAATTAATTATTTTTTAACAAAATAGTTAGAACTAATTTTACAAACACAAAATCAAACACACAACTAGTTTGATTTCCAATTCCAGTCGACTCGTTTCCATTCACACTTTCAGTGCAGCCACACTTTTAATTATGAATGGATATAATCCAGTACGTAGATAAAAGATATTTATATACGTAGTGTTATGCAATATTTGTTTTTCTTGTTATCAACCACACAAAAAATAGAAAATGTTCACATTGTTCGGTTTATAGAAAACACCTTTTACACACCATTAATTAAAATCACAACACTATTCAAATTGACATGTCCAAATGTGACATGGATATGATGCTGCTTTTGGATTTCACTTACGCGAACGTATGATGAACAGCCTTCCCTCCGTCAAACGTGTCAGCCTCTTCTTGTTTGCTTAATTTTTCCCATGCATTGTGCTTTTAGCATTGTTTTAAAAAATCTTTGACATCTTCACATTGTGGTAATATTAATTGAAGCTTATTTTAGTTATTTAAAAATTAACAGACCCATCTCATGCCAACAATATTATTATTATTGTTATTTCAACTTACATCATCGTACCAGCACACTTGGTGTGAAAGTAACATTTTGTTTTCGTATGAGATGGAAGGATGAGAAGTAACACCAAGAGACATTATTAAAGCCAAAAATGTATGACTCTCTAGAAGACATTGTCAAAGGGACGTTACGTTCACGCAATGTTTTATTATTATTGAAAGCTCCAAAATGGTATTATTGAGACAGGACAATTTCTAGATGCTTTTAGCTTAATTACATTATCCCCGCCAAAATAAAAGATTAATTACTTTATATTATTTAACATCTAATTATGTCATTAAAAAAAACTAAAATAAAAAATAATTACAATAGAGTAACAATTTTTATGGATTCATTCTGAAAACACATTAAAAATTCTCACAATTGTTATGCTCCTGTAAGCTTTATTCATTTTATTTGTTTATTTATTTGTAGTGAGGATGGTACAATGACATATTCCTTCGTAATTATCTGCTAATCTACCTGGAGAGTAGCATTCTCATTAATCATCTGGTGGATTTAATGCTTCCACCGAATCATTCTTTTCCCTACAAAATCATGCTGAATTGTGACTAGCAAACAAGGAATTAGTGAATGGTGACTTTTGCGCAAGATATGTGATTAGGGAACACACTCTATTTACTTTCTGCCACACTATCTACAACATAATTCCAAATCCAATATAAATTATCAATGTGTTCCTTTCCTCTTCTGTTTATTTTTTATACACGTTTTTTTGCCTATGTGTGAAAAGTCCAAGCAGAAAAAAATGGACAATCTTGAAAACTACAGGGCGAATATTTGAGGCCCCATGAGTGGATTCCTTAGAAACGTAAGTTCACAAATGATTAATACTTTGAAGTTTAGGTTCACTAGATAGGTTTGTATTAGAATATATACATCCGGGAATCGCTTCCCGCCAAAAGGGCAAAAATAACGGAATTGCACAAATCAGCATAACAAACCAAATCAAAGGAGTAAAGTGTTACTTTCCTCTAAAATTGAAGTGCGTTATACTTTAGTCCTTAAAATTTTGAAATTAACTCTTTGGATCTAAAATTGCATTTCGTACCTCACTTTAGTCCTTACCAAATAACCATCAGTCAATCGTTACATTTTATTGGTGTGACACACGTTAAGTGACAGTGACCTCACGTGTTGATGAAATTTCATTCCATGTGGCATATTACGTGTCACTTAATGTGCCACGCAAAATATAACATTTTACCGTTATTTGATATGGGATTAAAGTGACATACGAAATGCAATTTCAAGGGCTAAAGTGAAGCATACTTACAATTTCAGGATCAAGTGACACTTTACTCTAAGAGAAATATTATTTTACTATATTTTGGACATTACGCCAATACACCCATATCGACTATTGGATTAGGTGTAAGACCAAACTAAGTGATCCACATTCAATCCAAAGATTAATAAGAGTGTTGACATATTATCCACAAAATATGAATCAAAATAACACTAGTCTAGCTCCAAAGCACTTTAAATAACAAAGTGACAAAGATTCGGTCCGGCAAAATTTTTAATTATTAATTATCAAAAGTAGGAATAGTCACGGATCAATACTCAAGCTTCTCTTGGCCTCATATTCTAATTAAATTAATTTTTAAGTAGTTTCAATATTAAAAGAGAAATGTTAAAGTAAGGTGTGGATTGGAAAATACCATTAACTTTTTGATCAAGTAATCCATTCTATGCCAAAGCCCAATCCTAGTTGATAGGCTTGGACTTTGGTTGGAAGAAGTACTTATGGAGATGCTCCCTTTTGCCCCAAGAGCATACATAATCTTTGTTCATCAAAAGATTTCATGTATTTTTCAGCTTAAAAAAACATTGTAGGTCATAGTAATTATGTCTTCATAACACATTTACCAATATTAAAAATCCATAAAATCACTTGCACATTAATGAAAAAAGCAATGACTATTTATTTGAGTGAAAATGATGCAGAATGAAAACATAACTAATTACATGCCATGATAGTGAAAAAGAATTAAGATTTGTTCTATATTTTATATGTTTAACCATGGACATATTCTATATGTTGTTATAATGTTGTACACTCGGATTCATGTAAATGCAGGCACAATTCATGTCAAACGATCCAAATTACCTCAGTTGCAAAAATACAGAATGCAAGGTAAACCAAAATGGGACGTGTGCTGCCACAACTTGCAGTGGTTCAATAAAATTCCATGTTGTCAACATTAGAAGTGACATTGAGTTTGTGTTCTTCACCGGAGGATTCCTGACCCCATGCATTGTGGGAAGGTCCACCCCTGTGAGTTTTGCTAATCCTAAGAGGCCACTCTATGGACATCTTTCAAGCACAGATTCAACTGCAACATCAGTAAGTACCACTACTTTTCAACTTTAAATATACTCTTCACTTGTATATTGGATAATGTGATTGTAAAAGGGAAAAAAAAAAAAAACAAAGCTAACCATTTTACAATGATTGGTGCTGCAGATGAGATTGACATGGGTTAGTGGAGACAAGGAACCTCAGCAACTTCAATATGGAAGTGGGGAAAAAGCTACTTCAGTGGTCACTACATTTTCACAAGATGATATGTGCAGTGAGTAATAGCCGTACTTTTACCTACGCATAAGTAGTTATTTCACACCAAGGAGGTGTTGGTCTAAGTGGAAGGGGGCTCGGGTCCCTTAAGTATGAGGTTTTGGGTTTGATTCTAGGATTCATATTTATGGAAAACAAGAAAAATGTTGGGAGGGGTCCCGCTAAGCGCTTGACCATATCTCAGGAGACTAGTTTTCACCTCCAGGTGAGAGGACACTTTGAAAAACCCAAAGTAAAAAGAAGCAATCATTTCACTTTGATACATGCTTCTATAAATAATTTAACTTACAGCATGAACAACATTGTTGTTCACTGTAAGTTAAAACAACAACTTAACGGTAGAGTTTAGATGTTGTAAGCAATTAAGCATATACCTTGATTACAAGGTGAAATTCAAGAAATATAGGCATACATAACAGCTGTTATAATCATGTACCAATGATTATTTGTTTTCATATGAAATTGACAGCTTCAGCTTTGCCAAGTCCTGCCAAGGATTTTGGATGGCATGACCCAGGATACATCCATTCAGCAGTTATGACAGGACTTAAGCCTTCAAGCACCTTCTCCTATAGATATGGAAGGTATATATGAACTCAATTGAATGAATTAAGGTTATAATTTGAGAAACTATTTGTGCTTCCAAGTTAGATACATTAACATATGATCTGAAAGTGATTAGATAATTTAAACTGATTGTGTGTCAAAGCTTAAAAGTACTATGAAAAGAACTTGGTTGGGGAATACTATTAACACGTGCATTGCAAGAATTTGCATTTGTGCAAAGTGGATTTCAATAAATTGTGATTTTGCTCAACAAATAATTTGTTTTTCCTTGTAACGATGGTCTAGTGACTCGGTTGGTTGGAGTGAACAAATCCAGTTTTCAACTCCACCTGCTGGAGGATCAGATGAGCTCAGATTCATCGCATATGGTGATATGGGCAAGACTCCTCTTGATGAATCAGAAGAACATTACATTCAGGTATTGCCACCTGAACAAAACTAGCATTTAGAACTCAGATGTATATTGAGATATAAGCCAATAGGATTGGGAATTGGGATAGTGATGTAGACTTGTCCAACATCATTGCATCTTAAGCAGGTATTGAACACCTCTTGATCTTGTTTTTCATACAGCCAGGAGCTCTTTCAGTTATTGAAGCTATAGCTGACGATCTAAACTCTGAGAATGTAAATTCAGTGTTTCACATTGGAGACATAAGCTATGCAACAGGTTTTCTAGCTGAATGGGATTACTTCCTTCAACTTATCAATCCTGTAGCTTCCAAACTTTCCTACATGACAGCAATAGGAAACCATGAGAGGTAATGTAATCCACATGAAGTTGATTGCAACTCGCAAGTTGAAATTTTATGCACACTGTTAAGTTTATATACTCATAATTGAATAACTGGCAATGTTGATCTAGTGAAAATAAAGAAAAACATGTTACTGTATTATGACATATGATTACTAGACTTCTTGCTTATGCTCAGGGATTATATAGATTCCGGTTCAGTATATATTACTCCTGACTCTGGTGGGGAATGTGGAGTGGCTTATGAAACATACTTTCCAATGCCAACTGCAGCAAAGGATAAGCCTTGGTACTCCATTGAACAAGGAAGCGTTCATTTCACAGTAATATCAACTGAGCATGACTGGAAAGAAGATTCTGAGCAGGTATAAATGAGGGAAACCATTATTTTGTTTATCATATTTAATTATTTATGGATTAATTGAATAATTATGTAATATATGTGACTTTTCTATTGCAGTATGGATGGATGAAAAAGGACATGGCATCAGTTAATCGACAAAAAACACCTTGGCTAATCTTCATGGGGTAAGTGAGTTCTGCACCTCTAAAGTTTAAACCATAGGTTTTTTTCAAGTTCACTGCATCATTGGATATATCCCTTAATCATAATATTTTTGCATGCAGACATAGACCAATGTACACCTCCAATCATTTATCTGCTGATAACAATTTTATTCAAGCTGTGGAGCCACTGCTATTAGAGAATAAGGTTAGCACATCAGGCTCCATAGACCCTTGTTTCTATATTCCTTCTAGTAGCAGTTGATTGAATGATGAAAATGAAACAGGTTGATTTGGTTCTTTTTGGCCATGTGCATAACTATGAAAGAACTTGTGCTGTCTATCAAAGCAAATGTAAAGCCATGCCTAGAAAAGATGGAAATGGAGTTGACACATATGATAATGGAAATTACAGTGCCCCTGTGCATGTTGTTATTGGCATGGCTGGCTTCACCTTAGACAATTTTCCAAACAGTGTGAGTAATTCTCTCTTCAACATACTCTCTCTCCCCTATCCTTCAATCTCTCCACCTTTTCTCTTGTTGCAAGTAAATTATGTCACATACATTTATTCACATCTGCATAATAAATCCATATGGTCAAGACTATGTTTATGGTTTTTTTCTTGAGCAATGAAATTGTATGTCTTTGTGTATCAACAGGTGCCGAGCTGGAGCCTGATAAGGATTACTGAGTTTGGTTATTTAAGAGCACATGCTACTGGGAAAGACTTAAACTTAGAGGTTAGTGTTTACATGCTTATATTTCAATCTCAGTGACCTGATTTTCTGCCCTTACAATCACTTCATTCTTCAGTACTGTTTCTTTTCATATAGAAGATGTATATACCCAAATGCAGTTATATTGACTATTTTCTACTACACTGCAGTTTGTGACCTCGGATACAAGAGAAGTAAAGGACAGTTTTCACATCACAAAGTGAAAGCTCACTTGAAGAACTCATAAAAATATATATAAATCGACAGGCTAATATAGATTGAGATGCATAGACAAATACAAACATATAGTATTAAAGACAAAGGAAAGCTGGAGATAGTTGCGGACCAACAACTTCGCAACCTATACAGCATATGAATGTTCTCTCATGTAGAGTTTTATTTTGAGTGTGAATTCTAGTGGCTTCAACACCCCTATCACATGTGTAGATGTGGATTGAGGTCCTTATTAATAATATTCACTATTTTCTCATTTGGTCTTTGATTGTATTACTTTCTCTAGGCATAAGTAGGCCTTTTTATTGTTTAGAAAAGAAAGATCTATGGATGAATTGAGGATTGCGCCCTTGGTACACCGATGCAAGTGTTATACAACATGTGAAATTGTTAAAGAACAAATGAGGCCAGATTTTTGCAAGTAAACCTCATACAAGTACAACATTTCCAATTATGCTTTTACTCATAAGTGATATGGAAAATTTGAGGGTCCAGCAAACAAATGCTAACAGATGCACATGATTGCTTCTGGAAAGTTTAAAAAAGGAACTATCCTTCACACGTAGGATGAGAAGTTGCATTGAATCTTGCCCCAAAAGTTACAACTGGACTAATGCAAAAGAGTAATTTTATGTTCAAACAGGTCATTCCAACCCATGTCAATCTCACGGGCACAAAACCTCATGTAAAATAGCATGTCTCAATCTTGCAACATGTGCTAGCAATAATTTTTCACCAAGATGGTTTTCATTCAGCTTCACTGATGGAATTCAGGTCCAAAATAGGTAATTTCAACTATCATAGATAAGCTTACAAACAATTAAATTAAATACATATACAAGGAGACAGTGGCGTTCTAGCATACAAATAAAAGTGCAATGCTGTTTAGCCAGAAAAATATAATCAAAACATTTTTACAGAAATCATGGTGGTTGTTGATGTAATAAAGTGGTATAACTTATTTATTCTTCGAACAGTCAATAAACCTACCACATCATTCTCACAACTAAATTCTACACAAAGATTCCGCACTCTTTACATTTTTCATGAATAAACATTCATCTCCTAAAACTCCAGGCTGATATGGAGAAAAGGGGCCTATCGGCCCAGCAGACAAGTAGACAACCGTGTTCTTCTCGAATGGTATATCTGTGCCCATAGTGCAGCACCTTCTTTGCATGCAACTCCCCATTGTTGCTCAAAGGTACCTTCACAAACCCTGCCATGTCAAGCCTTCGAATCCAGTTCCCAAGTTTCTCATACCTCTCCTTTCTGTCAAATCCCTCACATGCGACAATGTTCTTTATCTGCTCTCCAAGAAGCATACTCTCAAGTTTTTTCCTCTCTAGAGATGTTCTTATAACAGTAGAGTGCAAGCAATCAAACAGTGTACTATAGAAGTGCAATGCTTTTTCAACCCTCTCCATTAAGTTACATCCATTAACATCTGATTCTTGTTCAGTGATCACCACCAGTTTTGGTTGGAGCTTGCGCAGATCATTCAGAAAGGCCTCCATCTTAGGTGAAGGATATAAAGGAGGAGGTGATAATGCAGAATCAGGACTTGAGATACATGCATTGATCATATCTCTCTCAAGCCACTCTGCGAAAGTCCTTCGGTTCATGTGCACTGCTCTCTGCAGATTCATAGATACTGCAGGCGAGTTCCTCCCAACCATGTCATCATCGGTTGCAAGAAGGCGATGCAATCGAAGGACTGAGCTGATGGCAAGAGCTTCACCTGTCCGGACAGGCAAGCTTTCAATGTCAAGATCTTCCAATGTGCTAACAACAGGATTGAATTGTAGAGGAAAATCCAGTTTCTCAGCTTCACTGATCAAACTAGAACTCATTTGATCTAAAACCTCCTTCTTTTCATGAATGCCTGTGATCTTCAAATGGGGTGGACCTTCTTGACGTTTACTCAAAGTCAGTAAAAGGTCTATCCATTGAGCTGGCTCAGAACAATGGAGATCAATTATGTGAACCATTTTTTCACCTTTCATGGCTTCAACAATTACCTGATTTGTGGTCAAGTATGCACACTTCGAGAAAGGAAACAATTCATAGAAATAGTTTTGAACAAGGATTTCCTCAGAAGTAGATGATGGTTTTGAGGAAATGAGAGCTTTGTATACACCAGGAAGATTTTTCACTATCCTGAAAGCAAGCGCTTCACTGAAATAAGTGACAGTTCGCTGCGCTGCAGCGCCATCAGGAGATAAAAGATGAGAGATGTACTCAAGTCCAATGTCTGCGTTTTTTATGCTGCCACATGCAACAAATTTAGCACACTCAAGAAGAAGGCTGAATGGATTTAAGTTACTGCTGTCCTCCCATCTCAGCTCCTTGATCCATTGGTATGGTGAACCTAGTGCAAGACAATTGAATTAGCACAAGAATAATAGATATGAAAAGAAAACAAAAGCCTATTCTTCTGCTCAAACCATACTAGTCTTGGAACCAAAGAAGAATTGGTGTGTCTGGTGAAGCATTACTTTTCAAGTAGAGTATGCTTCTTCTTGAAGAATAAAGAGGATAAATAGATGTTGCTAGAGAGTATTACCTGAGTCCATTATGGTGCACTTTGGACACCAGAAAAATGCCTCTGATAGCAACTAAACCCAAGGTGAATGCAAAGCTTTACAGGTTGCAATGTTGGGTTTATATAGAAGACTAAGTCCATTGAGATTTAAGGTCTTAAGTTGAAGGATTTCCCAATGGCCATATTGGACAAGAGAAGAGGTTGATTTTGTTACACTAATTCTTGTCCTTCAGCTGCTACATACGAATATGGGATTTTTGAAAGTGCATGGCCCTATAGAATTAATCATCTCTATGTGGATTATATGAAATTGGTGCTGGCCAAATGTGTATATCATTGACAAATACAAGCATGTCCAAACAATGTCTTTACTGATTTTCTTAGTGGTTGATGATGAATCTAGCTAGGAAAATCTTAGGAAGTGCCTCCAAAACTGTGGGATTCATCATTTGATTTTGATGTGCAAGGCTAATTGTTGAGATTGAGGATGCCAAATGTTTGTAGAACTTTTTCTATTCAGATTCACAGAGAGGAAGTAGTTGCAAAAGAGCAATATACTTTACAAGTCCTAAGCAGTTGCTTAGGATTTGATGGATATATAAGAATATGCTTTCACAGGCCCATAAACATTGTTCAATTGTAACTTGAATTGATTAACTAACTCTTTATTTTGTGGTTTTTATCAACACACTAAACCAAGTTTTTTCCCTCATCCTCAACCTTTTTGTTTACCATTTTTCCCTCGGCATAAGATATAACCAAAACACACAGAAAACATATCGACAAACGTTTGGATCCATAAGCTACAAGAAGAAAACAAACACTATCCAACCAAAATTTCAACACAATCTGTGCTCTCTAACAGAGAATGTGTTCTCAAGTAAAATTCTTCTATCATTTTTTTCGTCTCACTTTCTATCCCTCTTATCAAACCTTGCCATATATTCAAATTATAGGTAGTTAAAAAAATTTGGTTGGATAAAAAATTATAGTAATGATATATCAAAATTTTATTAAGGGAACAAATAGTAAAAAAAATGACCAAAGATTTGAATTTGTTCAGTTATTCAGACACTAATTATTTAATATAACAAATAAAATAATAAATTTTAAATAGATCTCTGACGAATGATGTTGATTAACAAATCGTGAATGATGTAAAAAGATAATCCTGATGCATTTTTTGTTTGGTAAGAATTGTAATAATTCCCTATATTTACTTTTTTGCTTCAATTCAATTACATTATGACATTATAAGTTATTTAATTTGAGAGAAAAATGAGCAGAAAATCTGAGTTTTCACCATTTAATGGTTCAATAGGGCTCTAAAACGCTCAAATCTCACATGTAAACCCCTATGCCTGCCCTATCTATCCACAATACATTGAAGGCTGTCCAATTCCACTGTAGCAATTACTATTCAAAATACATTTGGTGAATTCTCCTGATTTTCCTCCTTTCCTCATTAAAATATATATTAAAAATGTCATTTACTTTGCCGTACAGGGGCTATAAATTCCAATTGGTACAGAATAGGTGTGCTATGTATATAGGTACTCATTATGACTATTAGTGACAAGTAAATATATTTTTTATGCAAGATTACTCAATCTATAAATTTTGAGGTAGTAATATAATGGTTGTTTTAATTTATATTAATTAGTAGAGTTTAAATAATTATTTGTCATAAAAAATAATATTCTAACTGTTTGACCGCTCTTTTTAAACAAATTGAGTAATAATATTAGTTTTTTTTATAATTTTAATAATGATGAAGATGAGCATTGAGATATATATATATATATATATATATATAATCTATAATCATAATTTATTATTAATTTTTTATTTTCTTATTTTTTTTTGTGCATTAGGTTTCTATTTTGGTTTACATTTTTATTTTAATATAATTGTATATGAAGATTTTTTAAGGTCTATTATGAGAAAAATAGTCGGATAGTAAAACAAAAATTAAATTTCATATTTCTTTAAAATATTTTTTTAAAAAAACTAAGGGTTTTCATATTTATAAGTGCCAAATGCATATTTTTTGCAATATTTATAGGAACACAAATTATAGCAATATGGATCAAAATCAAAATTTTGAAAAAATATCTAGATCAAAAAGCAGTTTTTTTATAGAGCCAAAACCAAAATTTAATATATTTTTTAAAGACTAATTAAAAATGTGTGAAGTCATTTTTATTTGATTTTTGGGCAATCATATTTTGTAAAGTTAATTTTGGAGATTAATGACTCAAACAAAGGAGAAAATTAATAACAAATTGCCATAAATTTGTTATTGTTGAGTGTAAGTGTAATATATCACTTGATAGATTTATAGTTATGCTAGGCAAATTAAGCACAAGTGAAAATTTAATGTTTTGATAATTTTGCTCATACAATCTTATTTATCTTAATTTATTGGTTTTGATTTTTTTTTCACTATATTTGAGCATGGCATGAATATTTTTACTCCAATTAGAAATTTTGGTTATTCTAATGTAAATTCATGAGCACAAAGTAGTGATGTGAGATAGATATCCTAATTGTTTGTTTTGCACAATAACATTGTTATTTTGTAAAGGGTAAATAAGACTAAACACCCCTAAGACTTGGAGTTATTGTATTCTATCCCATTCTTCTATAAATATAAAACTTCACCCCATTTCTTTTAATAAACTCATTTATTTTTTTAATTCATTAAAATCATCTTTTCCTTAATATATATAATAAAAATTATAAAATAAATCTAAAGATGTATTGTTTGATGAAATATTACAGCTTCAAATTTTGAAAACATAATAATTTATGGGTTTGAAAATAAAATCATATTTTTAACTTTTTCTTTCAAAGTATACAAGCACATGTTAACAATAATGTTGAGTAAGATTTATAATTAAATGATTATTATTTCATATAATAAGTTAATATTTAATAGTTTTATATATTTCAAAAGACAAAGTTAATAATTTTATATCAATGGTATTTAGTGACTACCTCAAAGTTTAAAAAATAAAATCATGTTTTTAAATATTTCTTTCAAAGTATATAAAATTACTTTAATAATATTGAGTGTGATTTATAATTAAATAAATATTATTTTATACCATTTGTTAATATTTTAAGATAAAATAAAATGTTACTTTTAGCAAAATTTATTTGCAATATTAAGGGTTCTAATATTCACAACATAAAATTGCGCTAGCAATTTTTCAACTTGAAATTAAATAAGGAATGAAAAACTTATAAAATTAATAAAATTTTCGAAAACAAATCACCCAAATAAATTTTAATTATACCAAAAGTGTGAAATAATTTCAGTCATTATTAGAAGACTAAATTTTTTATTTTATTAAAACATGTATGCTAATCAAAACATTGATAACCATAACTATTAAATAGATGTAAGCTAAAATTTTGATATCAAATATTAAATTAAATGAAATATAATATTTATTTAATTATAATTCTCACTCAATATTATTATTAAAGTAGTCATATATACTTAGAAAGAAAAGTTAAAAAATGATTTTATTTTTTAAACTCTAAAATTATTATGTTTTCAAAATTTGAAGTTGTAGTATTTCATCAAATAATGGATTTTTACATTTATTTCATAATTTTTATTATATATATTTAGGAAAAGATGAGTTTAATGAATAGAAAATAAAAAATGAATGAATGTAATAATAGAAATGGAGTGGAGTGTATGTGTAGAAGAATGGCGAGTTCAATAAGTCCAAACCTCAAGGGTGTTTAGTGTTATTTACTCTTTTGTAAAAGACGAAAACTTAAGTTTTTTTTTATAAAAAATAAAGTTTATTAAGTCTCTGATATATAATAGTGAAATATATTTTTTTTTTACCTTTTTGCCCTTGTTTTCCTATGGAGGGCATAATTATCATAAATGATTGCATGTTTATTTATATAATATCTTAGTTGTATTGATATCTCCTATATGTTATTTGTATTATAAAGTTGTGATTCTTTAAGCTTATATATTGCTATTAACTAGGAAAAAAGTAAACTTATTATAAATAGACTTGGGGTGCTTATTTTGATCGGGTATGACTCTAATCTGACCTTTCTTGAAGTTTATTTAAGTTCGAGTCCTCAAATCAAACATGATACAATTTTTTAGCTGAGTTTGGGTCATATTCAGGTCGCCAATGGCCTAAAGTCAAATAACTCTTTTAGAGTTGTATTTTTTAAGAATAATTAATGATAAATTATAAGATTTTATACTTCAATTAATATATTTTGGATAACTTAATGTTACTTTTATGGTGTTGTTAATTTGTTTTAAAATATATATTACAAAATATCTTTTGAACTTGGTTTCTTATATATAAAAGTTTATAATTTTACTATGTATGATATCCAGATCTTTATAGATTGTTTAAAAATCCAGTTGACCCAATTATTAATATCTGGTAATTGTCAAGTTGGGTTTAGGCTCCCAAAAATGAATTAGTTTAAAAATTGGATCAGATATTGGTTTGGTCCAACTCTACTAGATCCATCAATTATATACCTCTAAATAGAATTGGATATAACTTAGGTCAAGTTTCTTATATCCATTTCATCCATTTCATTACCAATCAAATTATCACAAGGGATATTTTTATTGAAACCAGTAATTTAAAATTTAAAAGTATCCACTCATCTTTAAAAAAAAATTCTACATGTCCAAATTTGATTAGAAGATTGGATATAATGGCTACAAGAAACTTGGTCCAAGTTTTTTCCAATAGACTGATACATGACCTATGCAATGCACGGGCTCCCTTGCTAGTTCATGACATTGCACTAATGCAAATGCTCTTCGTCACCCGCAAGAAGTTAAGAACGAGTGTTACATTTACATCATTTAAGCTTCCATTGGCCGTTAAACATTAATGAAGTTGTTGATGCGATTGTTTACCACTAGCTAGTTATGGGGCTTAAATGCTCTACATGCAGCCGTTTGTGGCCGTTTAATTGTTATACTCATAAACTAGTAGTAATCAAACTAGCCATTTATCACAAGGTGAAACTGTAATTGATTTATACATATTCTTCTAACAAAATTATACAAAGTGTGAATTTTCAAAAAATTAGTACTATATATAACTTGGTTGCGTATAAGAAAAAAATGGCATTTCTGAGCTTGAGGGGTGATTATGATCACTAATAATCAGCGTTGTGAAATTCAAGTATAAAGATGGAGAATAATAATATAACGTTGTTGTTGTTGTTGTTGTTATTGTTGGTTGTATGGTTCAGTAATATTGGGCATCAAGCTCTCAATGCTGAAGCTAAAGCCATTAATAAACCAATGGTGTCAGCATTGTATGTATTTGGAGATTCAGGCACGGATGCTGGAAACAACAACTATCTCAACACCCAAGCAAAGGCTAATCAGTTCCCTTATGGTTTAGATTTGAACAATCATACTGGTTGCTTCACCAATGGTAAAACTTTAGTAGACTTTATTGGTAAGTTTCCTACAAATAAGTAATAGTACTCTCAATTTTTTTTTCTTTTTAATTTTAAACCTTTTATATTTAATTAAAATAATTAAAATAACTAGAAGGTAAGACTTTTTTCTTGCTCTAACTAAAATCATTAAACCTCAAAGATTTTGTTTTAGTGGAGAGGAGTTTGGATAGTATATATGAGGTCCTAGGTTCAAATCTTATTAAGACCAATATAATTTCTTAAGTACAAAACAAAAATACTCAAAGATTTGGTTTAGTGGTAGAAACAAAATAAGTAGATATTTTTAGAATAATGTATCTTGAATGTGTAATATGTATTATATCTGTGATTGATGTTAGTAGTGAAGTATGTTTTTATAGATGATGGTTGTCTAAACTGAACTCCTGATTAATAAATAGTAGTAATATGTTAGAAAAGAAATATTCTTTGTCATTTAAAAATTATCTTTGTTCTGGAAGAAAGTGTATTACTGTAAAAGTGTGATTTGGAAAGATTTTAACAAAGACTTGGTATTTAAGTGTTCATTGTGACCCACCTCTCTTCCTGAATCTACAGATGCATAATTTAATTGGTATATATTATTCCAGAATAGAACTATAAATTAGAAATAATTATAGTTTAAAAAAGTTCTCGTAAAATTTCATATTACAGGATAATAATATTATGTTAGCTAATTATTGTTTAAAATAATAATAATATTAAAACTTAAGGTGGAAGAATTAGAGCTTAGTGGTGTTAGATTTGTTTATTTATATAATATTTTAGTTGTATTGATATCTCCTATATGTTATTTGTATTATAAAGTTGTGATTCTTTAAGCTTATATATTGCTATTAACTAGGAAAAAAGTAAACTTATTATAAATAGACTTAGGGTGCTTATTTTGATCAATCTGACTTTGAATCTTACCTTCCTGAAGTTTATTGGGTCAAGTTTGAGTCCTCAAATCAAACATGATACAATTTTTTAGCTTGAGTTTGGGTTATACTTTTTCTGCTAAGTCAAACAACTCTTTTAGAGTTGTATTTTTTAAAAATAATTAATGATAAATTATAAGATTTTATACTTCAATTAATATATTTTGGATAACTTAATGTTACTTTTATAGTGTTGTTAATTTGTTTTAAAATATATATTACAAAATATCTTTTGAACTTGGTTTCTTATACATAAAAGTTTATAATTTTACTATGTATGAAATCCAAATCTTTATAAATTGTTTAAAATTGAGTTGACCTGATTATTAATATCTGATAATTGTCAAGTTGGGTTTAGGCTCCCAAAAATGAATCAGTTTAAAAATTGGATCAGATATTGGTTTGGTCCAACTCTACTAGATCCATCAATTATATACCTCTAAATAGAATTGGATATAACTTAGGTCAAGTTTCTTATATCCATTTCATCCATTTCATTACCAATCAAATCATCACAAGGGATATTTTTATTGAAACGAGTAATTTAAAATTTAAAAGTATCCACTCATCTTTAAAAAAAATTCCACATGTCCAAATTTGATTAGAAGATTGGATATAATGGTTACAAGAAACTTGGTCCAAGTTTTTTCCAATAGACTGATGCATGGCCTATGCAATGCACGGCTCCCTTGCTAGTTCTTGACATTGCACTAATGCAAATGCTCTTCGTCACCCGCAAGAAGTTAAGAACGAGTGTTACATTTACATCATTTAAGCTTCCATTGGCCGTTAAACATTAATTAAGTTGTTGATGCGATTGTTTACTACTAGCTAGTTATGGGGCTTAAATGCTCTACATGCAGCCGTTTGTGGCCGTTTAATTGTTATACTCATAAATTAGTAGTAATCAAACTAGCCATTTATCACAAGGTGAAACTGTAATTGATTTATACATATTCTTCTAACAAAATTATACAAAGTGTGAATTTTCAAAAAATTAGTACTACATATAAATTGGTTGCATATAAGAAAAAAATGGCATGTCTGAGCTTGAGGGGTGATTATGATCACTAATAATCAGCGTTGTGAAATTCAAGTATAAAGATGGAGAATAATAATGTAACGTTGTTGTTGTTGTTGTTATTGTTGGTTGTATGGTTCAGTAATATTGGGCATCAAGCTCTCAATGCTGAAGCTAAAGCCATTAATAAACCAATGGTGCCAGCATTGTATGTATTTGGAGATTCAGGCACGGATGCTGGAAACAACAACTATCTCAACACCCCACCAAAGGCTAATCAGTTCCCTTATGGTTTAGATTTGAACAATCATACTGGTCGCTTCACCAATGGTAAAACTTTAGTAGACTTTATTGGTAAGTTTCCTACAAATAAGTAATAGTACTCTCAATTTTTTTTCTCTTTTTAATTTTAAACCTTTTTATATTTAATTAAAATAACTAGAAGGTAAGACTTTTTTCTTGCTCTAATTAAAATCATTAAACCTCAAAGATTTTGTTTTAGTGGAGAGGAGTTTGGGTAGTATACATGAGACCCTAGGTTCAAACCTTATTAAGACCAATATAATTTCTTAAGTACAAAACAAAAATACTCAAAGATTTGGTTTAGTGGTAGAAACAAAATAAGTAGATATTTTTAGAATAAAGGAAAAAATTGTTGTTTCTCTCCGGTGGTAGATGGAACAAGGTAAGACCTTTTTGTTGCTCTAATTAAAATCACTTAAAAATTTCTTAGCAAGTAACATAGAAAGCACTTACATTGTTGGATATTAATTGTTTATTCAATAGCTAAGCATTTGGGCTTACCAATGGCTCCGGCATACTTGAGTCTTAACAAATCTGAAAGAAGACGAACAACCACGGGGATAAATTATGCTTCAGGTGGATGTGGAATTTTGGATACCACTGGGCCTGTAAGAAATCCAAGCTTTGTCCATTTTCCCACTTACGTTTGAGAGTTAAAAAAAAAATTAAAAAACACTTAATCCATTGATAAATTAATTACACCGGTCTCTCCTTTGATAGTTTGGTGCAATCACATCCGGTAATCTTCAACTATATTTCTCATAAAAGTTTGTAAAACAATTTTTAAATACATATCACTATACTTCTCCATATCAATACTTTGTTAAGTTAAAATAATACTTACACGGTAACACTCAAAAAAATTGTATATTTTGAGGCTTAAAAAGCTTAGCTTTCAGGTTTCAAAATTGATCGTGGCCGAGTTTTAAATTTCATTAAGAATTTTAAATTCAAATGTTTGGTTGAGGGGGGCAAAAAGGGGTAAGTTTTTATGAATAAATTTAATGTGTAATTTTACTTATTGACTTATTTTAATTATGTATATTTACAATGCAGGGAGGTTGTTTGACACTACGCAAACAAGTCAATTTTTTTGCATCAACTGTAAAGGACGATCTTCCAAAAGCATTACAAAGTACAAAGAAAGTGAGAGTTGAGCTTGCCAAATCCATATGTTTGCTTATCATTGGCCCAAATGACAAATTTTACAAGTTAAGCCCAAAATGGAATGAAACTAAAAACAAACAGGTCTTTTTCGAGTACCTCTTTCGGAATTTGGCTACACAGATTGAGGTCTTTAATTTCTACTTTCTATCCTCTTCTTAGCCTAGCAATTATTGAAGATTAAGCATCATATATTATACTTTGTTTATAAGTGATGAGTCTATTCTCTTCCCCAGACACTCTATCATCTAGGAGCTAGAAAGTTTGTGGTACAAAACGTTTATCGACGCAAATTTAATCTATATAAGAGATTGAAACAGTTGCAGTCCCATCTATCCAATTCAACATTCTCTCAATTTTATACCGAACCAATAGCCGCCAAAGTCAGGAAAAATGCAGCGAAATATGGTAGGTGCATGAAAATCTCAACAAATTTAAATGAATATTTTTTTCTGTTGTTCTAAATTTCTTATGAGTTTTGCTAACCAATATTTTAAGGACAATGATTAAGGAACTAAAAAAAAAGTTTGAAAAGTTTTGATAGCGGATATATTAATTATTTTTTAAGGTGCAGAAACTAATTAGTGATTATGTGTATATTCTAATACAACATCATAGATAATGATACCATGTAATGTGCGCAGGAGTCAGATACCTAAAAGAACCTTGTTTTATTCGAGGGGTGAAGCCCGTGTGCAATAACAGGAGTGAGCACTTACATTTTGACGATAGATCTCACGTCACTGAACCAGCACACAAAATTGTAGCTGATGATTGCTTCAGTGGAACAATGACTTGCAAACCCTACAACATTGTGGCCTTGGCAAAAGCCTCCTCAAACATGTAGTGTTTCCCTTTTGCTTCCTTTCTTTTGATACAGTATTTCTTCCTTCTACTAATTTGTTATTCAAATTTGTCTGCAAAGCCTATAAGTATGCTTTTTTAAGAAGAAGAAAAAAAATGAAATTAAAACAGCACAAAGAGCATTGCTATTAAGCCGGAAATAAATCCCGAAATTGCAGTGCCAGAATGATTATTTGGCAGGTTCACTTGAGTGAGCTGGCAAGTTAATTATTTTAAATTAAATGTCATTAATTTCATTAGATTTTTTTGTGTGATATATCATAGACATGTTATGCTATTCTATGTATATGCGTGGCCTTTCTTCTTCTGTTTTTTCGTGTGATATCTAATACTAGTCTATGATCTTCAACGCAGATGGAAAAGGAAGTAACGCTTCTCACAACTTCGTTGGATCACAAGATTACATAGATAAATAAATGGATATAGGATATCGAGATCTAGGGTCAAATTTCATCACTATTAGCTATTAATGTTAGCTAGTTTACCTCCAAGATGTTTCTCTTTTGATCCAAGCTTCGAGTTCTTTACACAAGGGTCAAGGCCAGGCCAGGGACAGAAAAGAACGTGGGTTATGTGGGCCGGTCATTGCTTTTGCTTTCCTCTCCTTCTTTAGTTATGGACCCTCTCTTCCATTTGGGCCTGTATGTCGGTCCCTAACTCTTCCTCCAGGCCCACCTGCTTGAGTGCACATTATATAAGTTATTTTGATTTCTACCAAAAATAAGAGAAAAGGTTGTTATAGGTTTTGTCATGTTATGATATATATATCTCTTTGACGTAATGGTTAGTGACTTGATTACTTATCAATATAAATATGAGTTTAATTCTCAAGACAGTCTAAAACATCTTTACGCCAATGAACAACTGATAAATTATCTATTATATGTGGTTTTTAAAGTTTAGATTAGAGTTAATTATGATATAAATTATGTGACAACTTTATAAACGTGTAAATATGTAAATATATTTTACATTGTTTGAGCATGACAATTAAACCCAAGACAATTATTTTGATCATATTGTCTATCTCTCCTCGGATCAATTAGAGCTGTTTAATTTTCTCATGTCAAAAGGGATGGGAACCAAGAAGTTCATGAGTTAGCAAAATTAGCCGTTGCCAATCCTGGCTAAGTGTGGATGGAAGGTGCACCCCAGAATATTTATAATCTTGCTATCATGGATTTTAAGTCCTTAACAATAAACTCGTAATCCCATTCCCTCGTAAAAAATAATAATAATAATAATAATAATATTAATGCACAATTCAATACTGTAAAATGTAAATGTTGTTGCATTGCAAAGTTATTTTCCCATTTATTTGCATGCATCTTATATGAATATTCTCCTGATAATGGATGAAAAATATTAATTCTATAACATAAAATCACAATACTGGCAAACAAAAAGTTCTTTTCGTTATACAATAAACATGGATGAAGATAAGATTCTTAATTCTTCTTCCTCTACTACTTAAGATTCCCACAAAACTCTCGTTGTTATGATGGTTCTGTACATGCAAAAAGAATTCATAGCACACATATATATGCAGCAAAAAATTACATTGTTTCTTATACACATTAACACTAATAGCCATACTGAAATATTCTTAAAAATAATAGTACTGATTAATCAATATATATATATATAAGGTTACTGTTGGAGTTTCCTTCAAGTCACGAACTTTAGAGAAAGCTTTTGTATGTACAAGTTATCAAAAAGCCATGCCAATAAGCTTGACCTCTCTCTCTCTTTAAACTAGCTGAGTCCAATCCAAATCCAAACTAATAATATTCATTCTTAGCCATAGTACCAAAATCTAACTGAAATCTGTTCTAGTGAAATTATACAAATCTCTTACATTGAACATTACACTAATTTTGTGAAAGATACTGCTGGTCCCAAGAACAAAAAGATACCATTAACAATTTAACATAGCGAAATTAATGTTGTTGCTTTGATTGTATACTTCACCGACCTGCTGGCATAATATTCGGAAGCTGACCCAAATGAAGAAGTTCTCATATGCTTCATATAAAGAATTTTTTTTTCTTTTGTTTTATTCTTTGACTTACTTGTGTCTGATTTCTTGTTTCTTAAGATAATATTTGATTAGTCCCTAACCAGAATTCATAAACAATGTATGTAGGTATACAATAACATTAAAAGATATGTATTTATTTGTGTAATAACCTTAAACACCAAATACAACATAGCTACTCACATAAACATACAATATGACTTATTTCATTTTGATCCACATCATGGATTCAAATTACAGATCGCATCGACTAATGCAACCTCAATATTACAATAATCCACTACATTAACTTGCAATTGCAATGTGTCATCAAATCGCATGAATCAACCACATGCTGCTCAGCAACGAGTCGTAGCAAACCTCAACGCTACTATTTCAAGTTGCAACCACTGAAAAAACCAAAAGAAAAAATAACACTACATCAGTTGTAATATGTATGGTGACGAACACATTATCCGCAATCGCAATAACTACATCCGTAACCACATTTACATCCACAACCACAATTTAAGACCCTCATACCCATATAATTCAGTATTTACTCACTCTTGCATTAATATACCGTGTCTATATTATATCTATATATACGGTATGAAATTCAAATATAGCTCCTCTTACATAAAAAGAACCAACGGATTGCTTGCAGCCGACCACCTTCAATCAGTACTTTTAGAATATATATGTAAGAGCCTACATCGTCCTATGAGTGAAACAATAAAATACTACCGAAGTTTGTACCTCTTCCTTTCTCTCTCTCACATGTAATTGACATTAGTTTATAGGTAAGAAAACAGGAGTCAAGTTTGTTGTGTTGATGTGATTCATGTGAACCAACAATTATATAACTCGTTGCTTTCTACCAAATCATATTAACTATGTTGCACTTTCTCTAACTTTTTTCTGACCTTATCTATAAAATAAGGTTCACTTTAATATTTCTCTTCCACCAGGTGGCCTAATCTCAACTGTTCATTAGATTTTTAAACTGATTTCCATAGGTTAAACCAATAGTTCTGTGCCATATATCAGAAGCTGAGATTTTCTGTTGCCAAAAGGTAGATATTCACAATTTCAAGAAGAATATCCACATGACCAAATTCATTGCTCTCGTATAGTGCGATGTGTATTTTACTTAAATTAATTAACTTAATCTAAAGCAGATCAGCTGTTTGAAACTCCCCATAATCCAAATTGTTTATTGAGCAATGAGATACAATAAGTCCAATTATTAGCTTATACTTTCGAGCAGTTTCAACAATTTCAAAGGGCACTAATGCTTTGCACAAGCTAGAGAGGCATAATATGCAGTGCTAATACAAGCCACCCTTAGTCTATTTATTAACACTTTGGATAAAGAAAATTGCAAAATGCTTAGATTTTAAGTACATAGCTATTGGAGCTTCCTTCAAGTTACAACACCAGATTATGACAGCTTCTGCTAGTACAAGTTATTATCAAACAGCATGCTTGATCCTCTCATTTATTGGGGACCTGAGTCTAACCTAGTCGAACTTTATTCTTACTGGCAAATTAAAATACCAAACCAGCTCACCAAACCCACCTACTGCACAAAATTAAGGATTATTGCTTCCAAATATTCTCCTCATAACATCATGCAGGACCAGATTAAGAAAACTAGTTGGTTCAGTAATGAAGGAAAATACATGCAATGGGAGAAATGAAGTGGATAGACTTTTTCAGGAGACCAATTTATGCATTTACATTGCTAGATTGCTAGAGGGTGAGTCTCGACAAAAAGTAGATAAAATTGTTACCTCATAATCTAGAAGTTATGGGTTTGAATTCTGAAATAGTCTTCACAAAGGTAATAATATGTACGTCTATTTTCTTACTCAAGAGAGAGTCTTATGCAATTGACTCACTTTTTACCTTGCTAAATTGCCTCTAACAAAATAACAAAAGAACTATCAATATTTTTGTATCTTACCTCTCGTAAATTGTATGAAGATCAATATACTAATCCTAAACCAAAACTATGAACAAAGTATAAGGAAATCTGCTAAATTACATGCTCACTTTGTTTTTATGCTGCATATAATACAAGATTACAAATTACGGTACTTTTAGATTCATGTGATTTCTTATCAGTTCTTAATTAAAAACATGTACAGTCACAATAATTCAATACAAATAAGGAACTTTGCTTTTTACTTTTTAATGGTTGTTATTACTATATGAAGACTATTTTGAGGATATTCTTTCCTTGTGGTTTCTCCCCATTTCTTGGGAAACACACTGTTCTTTTGTAGAAGACTTGGGTGGTATGGTTGTGATGGACTATAGGGGCTTGAAATGTTTACGTTTTGTTATTTTAATCAAAGCAAGAGATGTTTGCAGCCGACCATTCTGCAGTCAATATATAGCTTGTTTATTAATCTTGGTTGAAAGAAAAAAAAGGTATTGGAAAGTCAATAAGAGGAGCCGGCATGTGGTCCTAACAATAAAACATTTAAATACAATACCATTAAACAAGAAAGAAGTTATCTATATACTAAAAACGTCCGTTAAATAAATGTCCATTTTAAAAAAATTACTTTTTCATAAATAGTTATCTATTTTAAAAATTTAGGTAATATTAATTTTTTTTAAGTATATCTTTATTAAACAAAGTAGTGGAGAAGAGAAAATAATTAAAAAAAGAGAGAAAAATACTGAGAATAATTTAATAAAATACACAAATTATTTTATTATTAAGATTTTTCCAATTATTTTCTTGATTGATATGCACACTAAACATTTATATGAGAACAGAGGAAATATTAAAAGTTGGAAAGTATGCACCTTTTCTCTCTCTCTTTCATGTAATTTCTCATGAATTTCTAGATAAACAAGCATGTTTGTGGGGTTAGTTATATTGACATGAGTCTTGTGACCTAACAGTAACAAAACCTTTTGTTCTACCAATCATATTAACTATCACACACACAACACGCCCTGACGCTCTCCCTGTCTTGCTTGCACTTCCTATTGCTTTTGCATTTAGGTATATTTAGTTAAGAGATAAAAATAAGTATAAATTTTTATAGATGAGTTTTATGTGTACACATAAATTTTATTCATAAAAAATTTACTCCTATTTTTACTCCTCAATTAAACATATTCTTAAATTCCTTTTAAATTTATATTATCATTAGGCATTAGTGGTGTGACATAAAACAAATGCAGAAATATTCTTCTATGAGCTAAGAAGTAATGTTTCAAGATGAAGAAGGGATTGCTATGCCCAGAGGGCAATCACTCTCAAGGAGTTATTTTACATTGAAAATTTTGTAAACCCAAAATGGGAGAAATGGAGATAAGTGAAATGAAGAATGAAATCCGTCTTCAAAACCAAGGTTAGTGCTGTAAATTCGATTTTGTAATAGTATCTTAGCTGTATTGAATTCAACTTTTTAAAATTGGATATAATTGTCATGTGCTAATAGCATAAAAAAAATTTCATAATCATTCATTCAATTATGTACTATCACATAAGTAATAAAGTTGATATTTTTACACTCATTACTTGAAAAACTATCCAAACAAACTATTTTTATTGAACGCCTATGTAACTCAATTTTATCCTTGAGTGTATTAAAATTAAATTCTTTAAAATTTTATATTAATATATTATTAAAAACTTTTCTTAAAGAATGCTCGTTTATGCAATTTGTAAATCATCTTGTTATGAATTAAAAAACTATCAATAATTCCGTAAAAGAAAATAAAAGCAACAATCAATAATTCTCCAAATAGAAATTTCGGACAAAATCAACACTTGTCATAAACTCCCACCGAATATTACTAAAACCGGAGTTATATTTTTGAAGAAATATATATTTGATATAATAAATAAGGTTACATCAAAGAAAATTTAAATTTAATAACTCGTGAAAATAATTACTGCTGTGCTAGTCTCTTTTTATTTTATATACATAAAAAACTAATAATATGCCAATATGAAAAACTTTACCTGAAATATCTAAACTATATATTCAAAAGCATGCTTTTTTTAAGGATCTCAATTCAAAATCTGATATGCATACATCAATGGAATTAATTCTCCCGTTATTATTGCAATTAATGATTATGAAAAATAGAAAAAAATAAACACTTTCTTCTCTGTTTTTCGGAAAAACAAAACGACAAGTTATTGAAACCCAAAGGCCAGGGCAGATCTTAACCTCCAAGCAGGGTTGCTTTTGACATTTTCCAATATGCGCATGTGGCAGGGGACAATTGGCCGTAATAAAAACAATGCCCAACAGCTCAAACATGCAACAACATTACAAAAGGGGCATTGCTCCTAAAGATACCCAAATTGCAAAAAATTAAAAAAGGAAATACTTTTTCTATTACATAAGAGTAAGCAATAGCACCTCTGTTCATTTGTCAAGGTAGCCGTTGCACCTTTCCCCTTTCCATTCCTAGTCCCACTTCCACATTATAGTATTCTACTCTTTTCCTCCTTTCCTCCTTTCCCTTCACTCTGCTTTTTATATCTCTTTTCTCTGCTCCTTCTTCCCTGTTTTGCTTCCCCATCTCCCCAAAGCTCCTTCTTCAACACTTTAACAACAACCCCTTTTGTGTTCTTTCAACGAATCCAATGAATTCCCCTGTTCCAATAACCAAACACTCTAAATCCCTGAACTCCCCTGCCTCAAAAACCAAACTTTCCATTACAATGGATTCCCCTGTTTCATCAACAGACCCAATGTTTTCCCCTGTTTTCAAAACCAAGCTTTTCACTGCTCCAAATCCATTGGAGTCCCCTGTTTCAAAAACTAAGCTTTCTTCTATTACACCAACGGATTCCCATGTTTCAAAAACCAAGCTTTCTTCTGCTACTACAACGGATTCCCTGATTCCAAAAACCAAACTCTCCACCCCAGTGGATTCCCCTGTTTCAAAAACCAAGCTCTCTTCTGCTGCTCCAATGGATTCCCCTGTTTCAAAGACCAGACTCTCTGCTCCACCACCATTCTCTGCAGCTTCAAGTTTCATCAGCAGTGGCAGCAGCATCTGCAGCAGTCACAGCAGCAGCGAAACCGACGAAAGCCCCATTTCCTCTCAACGTTTCGATCTCCACCATGTCAAATATCAGTTACCAATTCCATCATGCACAACACTTTCAGGATTCCAATCTCACAGATCACTGGCTATTCTTTCAGGCCACGTTGGCTCTGTTTCATGCTTGGCCCTGTGTGGTGAATTCATACTGAGTGCATCACAGGGCAAAGACATCATAGTTTGGCAGCAACCAGATTTGAGGCTCTTTGCGAAGTTCGGACAAGGCGATGGCTCTGTTAAGGCCCTTGCAACCGTTGGTAACAAGGTTCTCACTGCTCATCAAGATAGCAGGATAAGGGTTTGGAAGGTTTCGAGGAGCTCGGAGAATGTGTTCAAGCTTGTTGACACACTCCCAACAACAAAGGACTATTTGGGGAAGTTCATGAAGCAGAGCAACTATGTCCAAACAAGGAGGCACCACAAGCGGTTGTGGATTGAGCATGCTGATAGCATCTCTTGCTTAACTGTTCATAATGGGTTGATCTATTCTGGTTCATGGGATAAGACCCTTAAGGTTTGGAGGCTCTCTGATTTGAAGTGTTTGGAGTCAATTAAGGCTCATGATGATGCCATTAATGGGTTGGTAGCATGTAAGGGGATTGTGTATTCTGCTTCTGCAGATGGCAAGATCAAGGCTTGGGAAAAGGAAGGGAAGGTTAAGAGTAAGAACAAGAACTCACAACAACATTGTTTGAAAGGGGTTTTGGATGGTCACAAAGATGTTTCATTGAATTCTGTGGTTGTTTCTGATGATGGGAAATGGGTCTATGGAGGGGGTTCAGATGGGTTTGTTATGGGGTGGGAGATGGTGAGTTTTGAGAGTTGTTGTTGGAAGCTTGTTTGTGAGACTAAAGCACATGAAATGGCTGTTTTGTGCATGTGCTTAATGGGGGAGTTTTTGTGCAGTGGATCAGCTGATAAAAGCATTGGTATTTGGAAGAGAGAGGCTTTTGGTAAGCTTTGCAAAGTTGGTGTCATAAGTGGACATGAAGGGCCAGTGAAGTGCTTGCAAGCATCATCTAATAGGATTGGTGGAGGGTTTTTGCTGTATAGTGGAAGCCTAGATAGAAGTGTGAGAGTTTGGTGGGTTCCTGGTATACTTCAGAGGTAGAGGAACATAATAACTCTACAGCACTTAGCAAACAGAATAATAAGTCCATTGTTTTATGTTAGGAACCATTTTGAAGGCAGAGTCAATGAAGCACAGGATCCTTTTTTTTTAACAGTGTCTGATGTGCTTTATTCTTGATTTGTTTTCTCCTTGGGAACTTGTTCTAGGTTGCAGAAACAATGAAGGAGTTACTTAAGGTTCATTATGCTAAGAGAACAGCAAAAGTAAAGATTGTATTAGTCTTGTAATTGCTGCTTTGCTTTTGCTTTTGATTTTTCTTTTTCAATTTTTTTTCTGAGATTTGATTGTATAACTTTAGGGTGGGTTTGCTTTGTTTTCCTTTGTTGTATTCTTAGTAAAGAAATCAGGGGGACATAGAAGAGTGGTGTGATTTATACATTTTTTCCTCTTTAAATTTTATTTTTATATTTGTATACAACTGTAACTATGCCTTCAAAGGATTCAATGAATGGGAATAAATTATGTTCATTTGTTGTTTACATGATTATGTTGCATCCATTTGTAGCTTAATGGCCATGTAACCTTTTTTAAAGTGCTTGCTTAGAACAATAATTATCAATAGGAAAAGGACTACATAGTTGTTAAGCCTGGCACGTTAAAAAGATTACTGTCTCCTATATATCATGTAAGCTCTACAGCAGCCAATACAAATAAAACAAGCAACCAATGAACTAGTTATAAGGGAACAACAAATATAAAGAGATTCTCGCGACAAACAATTCTGTTAAAGTTTGAGTCAAGGAATCTTGTCCTATGTTATAATATGGTGTCTTTCTTATACCCTCCTCAGACATTGATATGTAAATCAGCATATACTCATTCTGCTTCCTATTATTTTGTCAGTGCAGAAGAGAGACAAATGTCACTATATGAGTATTAGCATTTTAGCTGGATTGGAGCCAAATAAGGTCAAAACAAGAGGATAGAGTATAAAGGCCTATTCTTTATTTATCTCTATTAGGTGCTTCAGCCATAGTTCAAGTGCTTTGGGCTATGGATGTTGTTATTCTTACATATAACTGACTACCAAAACTTATGGTACTCTTCATGAAAACCAACAACTAGACATAAAGAAAAGAAAAAAAATGAAAAACCAATAGCAATGGCCAATGGAAAGCTAGTCAATAGCCATGACACTTAAAATTCGGCTTTCTGATTCTTTGAAAAATACACACACAAACTAGTCAGCAAGTTTTCTTTTTAGAATAGTCATACATTGATGTTATTTGTACATTATTCTTAGCACTGTATACAACACCTCTTTTACTTAAATATTCATAATTTTATCCATCTTGATACACGTATATTTCAATATTCACTCACACTCTCATTAATATATTATGTCTATACTATGTCTATACAATGGATATGATATATGATAAACCTATATGGGATTGTTTGATCCATGTAATCGACCTACTTAATGGGACAAAATTTAGTCGTTGTTGTTGTGTGTCTATACAACAAGGGTTTAAACAATATTTCTCAATGGTCATCATGCTGTATTACATGTTCCTAAATTTAAAACACTCGGCAGTGTTGTTTCTGCAGAAGCAATCCAGGTGTGGGATTCTGAAGTTACTGACTATTAAAGTACAGTGAGATCCTTTGTGTCTAAATATTAGAATGACTTTTCTGTTCTTCCGCTGTCCATTTGGTACAAAGAAACTGAAAGATGCTATGTAATGTATGTCTATTTCGATGGACCACAGAAAGTCTTTTTAAACCAGGGAAGTCATTGCTTTAAATTATGCAAAAAGCCACCATTCACCACACAGCAACCTAATTTCTTCAGCTCCCATGAAGCAATATTTGGTGTGCTGGGCTTGGACCACATTAAAGAACATGAAAAAGCAGTATATTCTATTCATGTAAAAGAAGGAACAGCCAAATGTAATAAACTACATAAATAAGGAGCTGTTTTGTTTCCTCCCTTTGTTATTCTTAAGATATTCAAAAGATGCTGCCCCTAATTATTTGTACCAAACATTTGCTTTTTGAGAGAGGAAGAAGAATCATGGGGTCTGAGAGCCATGTAAAAGAATTAAAGTAATCATTTGAAGCAACAAGTAGAACACCTTGAAAGTAATGCAGGTGCGGCAAAATTTGAAAGTCATGCATTTAATATTATTAAAAGCAATTAAGGTATTCGGAAAAGTAACAATGTTTTAAGTGTTATTTGGGTTAGTCTTTGTTGAACTGCACTTTAGGAATTAAAATAAGATTTCCGTGTTCAATGGGAGAAACACACTTAAGAACACATTTCAACTAAGAACTTCAAAGTGGAAGCATGCCAAAACACGGAAGCAAGGAAAAAGGGTCAGCCAAAACCGCTTAAATATATTATAAGAGTTTAATTTCCATGTACTAATCATTATGTACAGCCATATTAACAAAGGTAATTGAACATCCATTACTTAAAAAATTATCTAATGAAATGACTTAATTGAATGCTTGTCAAAGATAAAAATTAAACTCATTATAATGTCAAATTGCTAGAAGTGTGGTTTATGCTATCTTGCTGCGCCAGACTGCCTATGCATTCTAAAATCTTACACTTAGTAAAAACGTAATTTAAAATGGAAAATTGATACTACCTAGTTCTTTCTAAGCAGTCCAGTTCTTAAAAAATAAAATAAAAATTATTCAGCACTGAAGGAAAAATAAGCAAGTCAAACCATAGAATTGATAATATCATTAGATCCCAATCTCTGAGCCAGTGAGACTGCATAATAATCAGCATTTCTTATCATTTTAATCCCTCACTTTACATCCCGTGAGTCATCTTAATAGCATAAGTACATGCCCCTCTCCTAAACTAGAACTACAAAACTTTTCCAGTTCAACATAAGAAGCAAAAGAATATTACAACAATTACTCTTCATGGCACCGTGGATTTGAACGACCATTTATGGCTCCCTAAGCAATCTTGAGCCCTGACACCAAGCTCCACAAATGAAATCACTCATCACGTCTTCTCCATGCAACACATTAATCCAGAAGCAATCCTTTCTTACAAGAGAGAGAGAGAGAGGGGTGTCTTTTTCTCACGTGAAAATGGGAATAGATATTGACATAACAATATGTATATGATCACATCTGCTGCTTGTAGAAGAGGACATATGCCTGATCATGCAGCACCTTGTTGGCTCCAATAGCGAAAACAGATGCATCATCAAAGCGTACCCACTGACCATTAGGGTATAAGGCATCAGCTGTGTAGTGCCCCTTTGAAGGCTCCCTTCCATGGTGAGTAATTGTAGCAACTAGTTCATATCTTCGACCCTGCCAAACCATGAAAATCAATCAGCCACGCAGTCTTCCCATTACCATTAAGATTACAGAATACTAATCAAAATATCATTTTTCCTATTCAGTTAAAACTTTCTTGAAAAAAAAAAAAAAAAAGCACCAGAAATTCAGTCATCCATCCATGTTCTTGTATTTCTAATTGGACCTTTCACTTTCAGATCAAAAGTAGAAGTGGGGAGGAAGTGCTAAAGGAGATTCTCCCAGAAGTGGTAATCATCAAATTGATGCACTACACATTATATTAAAAAAATGGCTCCCCGAAAGTTTTAAAATTAAATAAAAGAAAGAATTGTGCTACGTAAATTCCATCAAAAAGAGAGAAATGCACCATTGAGAATAAAAGTAGTTGCATTCTAGAAACCATAAAGAGTAGCCATCATCAAACACAAGGTGACTAACTAATTTATATTCAAAACAAAGGGATTGGGACAGAAGTATATAGATACAAATTACAGCACCTCAGTAGACGGCGAAACAAGCAAGTCCCGACCCAATACCAATTCGAGAGGAAAGTGAACAGGCTTATGCAACTTAGTGCTTCCTTGGCTTCCATAACTAAAACGCATCAGGTGCAATATCATTATTTTTGGAAGTGTCTGTATCTGCACAGACTTTCTTGCAGTCACAATGCCAGCCTGAAAGAAATTTAAAATTGTTAATGGATTTTGTTAACATTTGCCACAGATGTTAAGTAGTTAAAATATAAACTATAAAATGAAAGGTAAAAACCCTTAATATCTTGATAATCTGAAAGACATTTAATGGTTTCTTCTTTCAAGTAATTACAGCAAGTTGTTGAAGGGAAGCTTCTTAACTTGCAGCAACCCTAATATTTTAATAGCAGTAGAACAAAGCCTCTTATCAAATATTGAAGATGACCCGAAAGGCCATCATTACCTAGCACAAAGGATAACTTAAGACAGATGGATCAGCAGAGAAATTATATTAATGACAAAGATGAAGACTTTCTATGCTGTCAGTTCATATATATGAAGACCAGCTCCTTGGCCTCAATTAAACAGCCTTGCAGATAAAGAATTCTGAAATCAACTCTTGCCTTAACCTCCAATCTCATGAAGGTTGTTCATATGTCAAACAATCAAAGTATGATAATGTTAACAATATATATTACATTTAAAAGGGTTAAATACCTTCCCAGTGAATGAAGTTCGGTACCCTTCAAGAGTTTCTGGTGCAGGAAACAAGTGAAGTGCATCCTCAATAGTGTGAACAGCATCAGGATAAATGTCAAGATGGAGCAACAGATACGGTTGAACAGTGGCAGAAGCTCTATTCCCTGCTCGCCAGAAAAAAAATAATAAATGATGATAATAGCTATAATGTATTATTTTATATACTTATTTTTAAGTCTCTATTTTCCCTTTCAAGCAGTAATAATTACCACCAATGGTGCGAAGGTGGATTGTAGCAAGAGCTAAAAGTAGAAAAGAAAGTAAAAGTTGAAACACAACTATACATTGTACAACATAATGGAACAGAAAGACCAGGTGAAGTTCCACAAAATCTCAATGGACATGACAGTTTGAAAAAAAAATTAATTCCTTCACTAAGCAAAAAATAAAGTTTTATTTGTTACCTTTAGCTCTAACCAAACTTCTCAGTTGTCCTCCAAAAATACCACTTAATTCTGATGGAACAAAGCTTTGAGTCCTTGTCACAGCAGACTTATTCTTCGGCCCCACTGTTTCCCATTCATCATCTTCTGCAGAAGAAACTAGAGATGATTTGCTACCACTAAGACCAGGCTGTCCTTCGAGCTTCAGCAATTCATCATGCATTTGATCCATTACAAAGCTCAAGAATTCCTGAGCATCTTCCTGCCTGAAGGTGACCCGACACGAAGAATATCATAAAATTGCAGTTTTGTATTGCATAACCAATTAAATCATACTTGAGCATTAATTGCATTGCACACTTTCAAATTACCAAATAACTTACTGAATCTGGTAAAAAGAATCTGGTACACAGTGGTTTGCTAATAAAATTTTGATTATATAACAGGATTATATAGGCCTAAGCACAATAAGGAGGCGCAGACTGATTGAGACAAAAGCTTCTAAAGATTGTATATCTAAATGTATATCCATCAGATTTTATCTTAAAAAAAATGTCTACTCATTGAATCTCTCCCTGTAAAATAAATTAGAAACAACTCAAACAAGTCCCTCTAATGGTCTCACAGAGATTAATAGTAAAGCCACTTCTCAATTTCTATGGTAAAGAAACTGACATATGACTACAGCTTAAAAAGGTTGGTGCAAATAAACCAACCAGCATGGATATGGGCCTTTATGACAGACCAGGTACATGCCTAATTGTCAGCAATAAATTCGGATCAACTAAAGAATTGGTTAGGGAATAATTTACTTCGGACTTTTCCTGGGATTAAAAGGGGGAGTAACATAACCCAAAAAATAAAAATAAAAACCAAATTCTCACCAACCTTGGTCTTCCTGACATGCTATTTGGCAAGTCTGGTGTAAAATTTTTAAGAACACCTTCAAACATAACTGGGCGAAAAGGCCTTCCAGTCTCAAAAGAATTTGTATCTTTCTTCTTTAAGTTGGTTGTGCTCGGCACGTCAAATTGAGTTACAAACTCGGCAAATGCAGTCAACGTCGGATAACCAACCTATAAATTGAAAAGTAATAAGCATGCAATCATATCAGCTCAAAAAATTTCTTTTTCCCTTTCAGTTACAAGAGAAGTCTAATAGTATGCACGGAATGACATAATAATCAGCATATTTGGTTTGAGATTGATTCTAATGCCAACCGGCATTCATTGGAAGGAAGACCATACTTCCTTTTGTTAAAATTACATCGGGAAGTGTGTTAAAACAGACACACTAAGTATCAGTTCATTAACATAAATATCAAACATCTTTTTATTTCAACTGTCACATCTTTATTTCTTTAATGCCGTGCAACTCAAAAGTTAAGCTAAAACCCTAAGAAAGCAGTATTAGTTGATATGCAGGATGCAGCAGCAGACAAACCAACCTTAGGAATGCTGCGAGTTCTTAACTCCTGCAAAAGCTGAACAAAAGGAGAACAAGACAAGAGAGCCTGCACGGTTGCATTAAGAAAGCATAGATTCCCTGAGTTAATTAGGCCCCGAGGCAGTAGGTCCTTAACATGTGTAACAACATGGCCATTAGGTGCCTTTTTGGAGTCTTGATTAGATAGTTTTGATGAGGAATCATCACCACTGCCAATTTTCCAAACATTTTTTGGGCTTTCAGCCTCAGAAGCATCTAGGCTCAAATTCGTAAACTGGTTCGAAGGACCATTGTCATCAAGCGATGAGACAGTATCCACATTATCTTCTTTAACTTCGTTTACACTAATGGTACTCGATGGACCAATGGAGTGACTGGCAATGCTGCCATTCTCCTTTATAATTCCTGATGCTCCAGGTAAATTACCACTGACACTGCTTACTCCATTGCATTTCTGAGAATGAGAGGAGGACTACAACCTGGTGCTCTTTGTGAATTAAGCCGGTTACTTGATTCGACGGTAGCAGCATTCACAGAACCAAATTGCAGCTGATTCTGCTGCGGGTTTTTCATTCCTAACTGTACCAGAAGACTGCTTTAGCAGCAATGATCTGGTTTCATCTTCGGTAAAAGATCCAAATAGAAGCACCTGAGAAGCAAGAACCAAAGAAATTAAAAGTAGCAAACTCCCAACAATCTATAACAAATTTAAAAGGAAAGGAACATGAAACATGACACTTTTGTCCTAGTATTCACGTAATAACAAAAGATTAGTACCATTGATAAATCACTGAATTGTTTCTGCATTCATCACAACCATTATAAACATCAAATTCACCATTGAGATAAATTTGAAAAGAAATAACAAGCTCAAACTAAATGAATATTAAACAATCAAAACATAAAGTGCAAACCTTTTTCATCATTAACTGTACCCAAAAAAAATCAATGGAAAAGGGGAAAAAACACCTAATTGTTCACAAAAACAATCACTTTTTTACGTAATTGAAGCAATTCTCACCACCAAACACATCAATTGCCAATTTTAATCACAACAAGCACCCGCTTCATCTCACAGAACAAACCAAAGGGGAACCAAAACCCAACATCGGAAACTACTAAAAATTCAAACTTTAGAACGAATACAGCAATAACCCCAACCTTAGAATTACTCATGTTGCTCACGCGATGGAAACTGCAGACCCAAAATAGTGTGATTGAATGTTAATTTGGCAATGTAAGAGAAAAGGGAAAAGGGTTTGTAGTGGGTATAAAGAAAGGGTGAAGATCAAAAAGTAGGGTTTTTGGGGACCCTGAAGGAGGAACAGAGGTGTTGGTGATTGAAGACATGTAATGGGAAAACAATGGAATTGGAGAACAGAGAAGGAAGAACAAGAAGAAGAGGAAGAAGAGAGAGAGCATTTAACAAAGGAACCCTCCTCCCAATTCAGCCTTCGTTGTTCCACGACGGTGCATCGACAAGAAAACGCAGCAGATTAAGATAAAAGGGGCTTTGAATTTTGATTTTGATGAGACAGTATTAGGTTTAGGGTTGCGAGAGAGAGTAGGCACTGCCTTCTTTCTTCTGCTTGCGTTGAAGGTGGTGTTAAGAGTTTGGGTGTAACTGGACTCCCATCAGATACTATAAAAATAATTATTTATAAAAATATAATTTTAAAATAATATAATTTGTTGTTTCAACGGATGAGTACGAGGCCTATCCATCTATCTATTTATTTATTTTGGGGATTTAACCTAATTGATCTGTATTTGGATATTGCAAATCAGACATAATATCTTCCTGGATTAAATTTGATATTTTTCCATTCTAATAATACCGTTATAAATGGTTAACCTACAATTAATGGTTGTAGTTATTTTTTATACCATTTAGTGGAAAGGTCAATGTTAAAGTTCAGTTCTCCTTTTCCTAAATCCCTAGAAAAAATTCCTAACTATAATATTATTGTTAAAAAAATATCAATTATTATTTCTCTATCAAGCAATCAAAATATATTGACACTTTTTATACCTATTAGAGGTTGAAAATAATATGCTCTTATGTCTCTCTATCTTTGTTTGAGTTTAATTTTAATATATTAAAGTGTAAAACAATTTTATACTTTCATCAATCAAAAGTCATTATTGGATGATTGATAATATATAATTAACTATATAAAAAATTTTCACACTATCAATGGATAGAAATTAATTTTTTTTTTTTGTTTTGTATTTAGAAATTGAGATTCACACGATCGATGCAAAAGTTAGCATGGGTATTTGGTTGCCTATTAGGCTTTGTTTGGAAGATTTAAAATGGAGGGAAAAGAATTATTGGTAATGGCAAGGAATGATCATTAATGGTGGTCCTTCTCAGATCTTCTCATTTTGAGGGCCAGAAGTCTGAATTTATTGGAAAAATGATTATTTATGTTCCCCGTTGTCACTTCTTACCTTCCTAACTTTAAACTCTTAAGCATATATTCTGTTTAAGTATGTTTGAATTAGATTTTTTAGGGAAAATAAAGGATTTATAGGATAAGATTTTGAAATTTTACACTATAAATCCTTCTTTCCCTTACACCCCTCAAAAATTTAAAATCACAAATATGCTTTTAGTATCCTTGGCTTTTCTTCCCACTCTTTCACTTGTCCATCTCCCAAACACACCCTAGTCTTTTAGGAGGGACATGTAATCTATTATTTACGAATGATGTCATTTTCTTTACTAAGGTAGGGCACCCTTAAGCCAAGATTTTGCAAAAGTTTTGTAACGCTTATGGCTTTAAAATCATTTTGGAAAAATCAAGGGCCATTTTCTCTCCCTATGTGCCAAGGAGTAAAAATGGGAGAATTGTTAATATCAAAGGCATTCCTTTAAGGCAAACATGGGGAAATATTTGGTTTTTCTTATAATTATAGGTTGGAGAGAGCTAATTTCCGTCCAATCATAGAGAATTTGAGCTAAACATCATAGAAAGGGAAAATTCTAGACAAAGCAGAAAAACATTCAATAGTTAATTCGATTCTAACCACTTAGTCAAATGACATCATGCAAAATTATTGGCTTTCGACTTCCTTATACGATGAGATGAACCAAAAAAGTGAAATGCTTTGTTTAGATGGCATGAAAAGGGCCTTTCCCCTTTGGTAAATTGAGATATAATCACCTCGTCAGAGAAATTATGTTACACGCATATATAGCACATGTATGCCTATATATATATACATATATATATATATATGATAAAAACTAAAATTTCATATGCCAAATAATAAGAAAACATACCAACTTCAACATAAAACAAGTTTAAAATGGTCAATACAACATTTCCAAAGAAATAAAAAATAAAAAATACAATACTTAAAAAATTGTCCAAAGCAAGCATACAACAATCATTTAATCATAATTTAAAAACCAATTTTATTATATATTTATCGAATATTAATATTGTGGTTTTTTTTAATTAAGAACAACTTGTATATTATTTTATTAAACAACACTATTATGACTTATCAGAAATCCATAACAATACCAACCAGTTCTAAGACTAAGAGTGTCATCTTCTTTTCTTGTTTTTGGGGGGGGGGGGGTGTGGAGTGTTATTAACTTATTTATTTATTTGTCTGAGAAGAGTGTTATCTGTTAGACGAGTTTAAGGCTGAAGAAGCCCAATGAATTTTTTTTAACAAGAAAAGCCCAAAGGCTGATGTTGGACTATGTTCCAAGCGTGTGACAATAAATGCAAAAATAAAAAGCCTGTGACAACTCAATTGTCTCTCTCTCTCTTTTTTTGTTTTTGATAAACAACTCACTCCCTGTTTGGATAGCAAACATTTTCATAAAAAAGGTGAGAAAAAATGTGTTGAGAAAAATTGAAATGGTTTGATTTGCCATTTCACTTTTAATAGAAGTGTTTCACTTTAAAAAAAATTGATTTTAGTAGAAATGAAAAATACTAACTTTTACTTTTTCATTTCACATTAATTTCTCCAAACTTACTTTTCTAACATCTTTCTCAATCACAAATCAATTCTTTTTAAATCAATTCTTTTAATATCAATTATTTTTAAAACAATTCTATTAAAATCTAAACCAAACGGACCCTAAATAGTTTGTTGACCAAAAGTTGAAAGTTATAGACCTAGTAAAAAAACCAAGAAAATAATTCTAACAAAAAAGTTTAATTATTTACCGAAGAAAAGGTTTTTATTTAATTCATTTTCTTAATTTAATTTATGTTTCTGACTTGTGAGTTGCATTTTGTCATGAAAATTTCACTAGAAAATAAGCCCAAACAGTCAAAGATTTCACACTGTCCTTATTAATCGAACTAAGGTTTTCAAGTTGATCCAACTCAACCACTAAAATGGTGGGCTGACTTTAAAAAAAAATTGAATGTACATGAAAGTGGTTGATTTGCCCGACCTATAAGACCCATTGGTTAAATGGGTTCGGATTGGGTTGGAGGTGGTTGGCCCAATCTCTCACAACATTTAAAAAGCTCCCTATTATATAGGAGATGACAAACATATTGTGTTTGGATTGAATTTGAATTTAATGTAATATTGAGTGTGTATTTTTTTCTATTTCATAGGTAAATGTATTTTTATTTTCTCTGTTTTATATATTTTTGGCACTTTTTTTTAAGGAATTTCAAGTTTTATTTTATTAGTTTTAAATATTTAGTTTTGAAAAAAATGGTGAACCTCCCTTTCAATTCACTAACTCATGGGCTAGGTGGGATTGACATTTTCTTACTCATCATAGAGGTGAGTCTATACGGTTCTTAACTTCTAGCCAACCCTATGGTAGCCTCATTTTGCAGCTCTAGCTTACAATTTGTATAGGTTACCATGACCTTCAGCACTTTGATGATTTTCATATCCGATATTAATATTTATATAATTGCACGCAAACTTTTAGCATATTTTTATATATTTTTTTTCAAGATATTTGTTTTTCTAAGTTTCGTGCTTATAAATTTAAAATAGATATTTAAATTGCGCCTATATCAATTACTTTTTTCGAATCATATTATAATTTTTTGTAATATATATCATACTTCTCCAAATATTTACAAAAAGTGATAAATATTTATTCTCAGCAAAGAAGAAGAAGAAGGAGGAAATACATAAAGAATCATTTTGTAACTAGCAAATCATGCAAAAGGGAACCTTCCCATTGCTCGTAGCAGGTATAGAACCTTATAAAAAGTTTGTAATGCCATAGAGCATCTCAGCAAAATACCAAAAAAGAAAACAATTAAATACAATTATTTTTTATTTTATTTTGTTGCCACGCATTATATTTTTTAAGGACCCTGAACATCTGATATAGGCACCCCGCCTATTTTTGTGGAAATAAAATTACACAATAATCTTAACTCATGCACAAAATTCACTGTGTGTGCGTATGTTACGTCTCACGTCATGAATAGGGTGAACTACTAACCTGCGCAAAAATGATGATAAGTTTCTTTTTTCCTTTTTTTCCAAACAAATGTGCACCAATCATTTCTGCTTTTGTAATTTGCTCTGCAGAAAGTGAAAACCATGTTTCAGATAATTTCATGATGACACATTATTGATTTCAGTTGTCATCAAAAGAAAAGCCTTCAAGTTTAACAACAAAACGACAATTCCATGAGATTGAGGAATGACAGTCCCTTAATTAGAAGTTGCCTTGAGTGAAGACTGGATTAAAAAGATTAAAAAAGGGATTGGCATATATCCTTACATTTTTCTCAAATTGATTTTTTTCTAAAGTTAATTTGATATTCACCTAATGATCAATAATATTGTTAATGAGGCGGAAATATCAGGTGTACTTACTGCTTAATTACCAGATTTGGCATAGCAAATTAGAAATTAACGGGCTTGATATCAACGTATGCATGATCTAGTTGTGGCACATGTTATATTTTGAAGGTATGTTTGGATATTACAATTTCTGATTTTTTTTTTAATTTTTGAAAATCAAAAATTATATTTTTATTTTTTGTTTTGTTTAGTTAAATAGTTTATTATTTCTCTAAATTTTATTCTTAATATTTTTTAATAAGTTAAAATTTTTAGTTTCTTAAAAAGCAATTTCTATAATATTAAAAGTAAACACTTGAATTATTATATATTTAAATATAAAATAACTTATTCATAAATTATTTTTTAAAAATTATTTCTATATAAAAGTTTAAACAAACTATTTATCTAAACAGGACCGAGTTGCTTAATAAAATAGCTTTCGGCCATAGGGGAGGCTAGGAATCCCCATTGGAAACCGCTTTTGTCTTTCACTGCATTATATGTTTTATGTTAAATATCTTTCAAGTTCTGCCCTAACCAGGCAATTTCATTTTCATTCAGCATTTATGTTGTCTGTTACCATATAGTCATATCTATTGTTTTATTTGAAATATGGTTTCCCTAGATACTTCAATTGCACCGTGAGAGTTTGTTCCTGAGAGACAACGCTAACAAAACCAGCTTGACTAGTCTATTTTCCAGCAGACAAGCATCTTTTTTCATCAGCATGAAGAGTCGTTTTTAAGTAAATCCCAGTGTGACAGATTCAACCGTTTTGATTTTCTACTGGCAGACCACACACTATTGGTTCAAGCTCTTACATTTAGACCAAAAGCTGTGTACAGTTAATGTCATGATATGTTAGATCAAGTGCTTATCATTATAGAGCCAACAACCTCCCCCTAGTGTTAATGGGGAGATTTAAATTCATGATCTGCTATGATACCACTTGTTTGTTCAAGTATTTATTATAAGACCAAGAGTTATAGCTGTTAATAAAAGTACAAAGTTTTTTAAGGCTTCATCAAGTTTGAGACTCCACCCATTATAAGTGCATGGATTGAAATGTTAAATCCATCAAATTCTAAAGGTGACACCAGATAAAAATAAGTCGACATGATATAATTTAATTTTCTTAAAATTTAACATAACCACATCTAATATAACAAATGAAGTATGTCATAGGTGATTATGTAGTTGGTCCATATTCTCTCACAAAGACATGAGTTCAACTCTCATTAACTATTGTGAGACATTTATTTATAGATAATTATATATGAATTCTTCCAAGCATTTGAAGAGTTTGAGAATTATGCCCTGATTCTAGTCGGATTACTTGTGCTAAATGACTAGACTGATCAAAATTTTTGTTAATAATAATAAAAAAAATAGCCACATCTAATATAAGGTGTTACATTCATTGCTATGAATCGAAACATTAAGCACATTTAAAAGTGACCCGAATGAAGTGAAGTCAACAGACTTTTATAAAAAGATGAGATGAGATGAGAATGTATCATGCCAATTCCTCTTTTTGGTACTTTTACAGCTGTCTTCACCCCTTATGATCCAAATATTGTTTGTTTTCATCCCCCTCATTCTCTACCCTTTGCACATTAGGTGTCCCCAGTGCCCACACTCTTCAATTATGCACTTCCCCACCTCTTCCTACGCCTGCCTGCAGCAATGTCTCCCAATACTTACGTATAACAATTGTGACACTTCGTTTGAATAATGTTAATCGTACATATTCATATGTTCATATCTGTGTAGCTGATGTGACTGCTCTGCCTGCACAACATAGCTGCCTGTGCGGGAAGTAACAATTGTATGAATGTACTCTATAAAAATACACGTTTCCCACTACGCATAAAAGGGACAGGAGACTTAATGGCCAATGGTATATTTACTGTATGATATGACAAGTGGCACAAAGGAATACCGTCATACTCCGAGTCTGAGGGCTCCATTTATATTTTTCTTTTTGGTCTTGGTCATCTGGTATCCGGTTCAAGGCAATTAACTTGAATTCGAGTATAATCACCCAGAAGGATGGCTAACTAGGTGATCCTTCATTCTCATCTCTTCAAGGTTAAATCTGGGAGATAATGGTTAAGGAAACACATCCCTTACCAGCTATGTCACACTATATGGTTGTATTTATATTTTTCTACTATGAGATAGGAATTGCTAACCATACGTATGCCGCAGAAGATATGTATATATCCTGAGACATGACCCTCTATCCACAAATTGACCAAGCACATAAATGTAAGGCTGTTCTAGCTTGCTATGTTTGCTATATCAAAGTTGATAAATGTGTAAACATCCTCATGGACATTTAGTGAACGTGTATAAAAAGGTGTAGATTTGAGCTATGCAAATGTTAAATATGATATTAAATTATAGTAGACAAGAAATAATTTAACATTGAAGTTTATACTTATTTGTATACTATTAATCACATGCCAATTTTGGTCTTTAAATCACTATGTTAAAATTGTAGATCTATTCAAGATTATATTAGAGACTTAGAGTTCAGTGAAGGATAGTGCTGTCATTTCAAACCCAACAGACGCATGAACATGCTACAGTTAGAGAGATGAAGAGAAAATAAAAATGAGAGGACCCATGAAGCCAAGAGAGATTGCACTCTCTATTCATTCAGAGGCTCTCTCTCCCCTAATGAATACAAAGTGTCTCTGCTATTATCCTGTGCAATGCTTGCCTCTTGGAGGCCCCACATTTGGGAGAGAGGGAACTCATGATGAAGATTATAGGAAGATGAGAAAATGTGCATGATTGCTGGTTGCACCCCACACACATGAAAATCATATCCACTTCACCACAAGAGAGCTTTTTGAGTGCTTGGAAATTCCTGCTCCTGAAGAGGAAAGGGTCCTTTTGACATCTGCACACACACATTCACTGATGAAATCTACTATCTATCCAAAGTTCCAAACTCCTTTTGGTTTGAGTTAACTGATATTATAAAGAATGTTTTCTGGTTTCAAGGCCTGGATTTAATGACATCACTGCTCTTGTTCCAAAGCACTAGGCTCTCAAACGGTGGCTCTTGTCCTTTCTAACAAAAGTTAAGGGAATTTCATAAAATGGGTACGTAATTAACTTGGATCTCACTCCAAATCTGCATAGCATTCATCAATATTATTATTAGTATTTGTTTTCAAACTACCTTGACTTGTGCGCATTTAATGTTTTATAATTTACCCTGAAATCAAGGTTCTGATTCATGTGCATTTATTTTAATATTTTTGGCCTTTGTTATGACTAATTGTGCAAATAAGAATCTTACTCTTATGAGAAGTTCTGCAATTGATCATTCTTTTTTGGACAAGTTTAATGTTTTGAGTTTGTACAATTCCATTACTTTATTGCCAACTCTCCATCCAATTGTACTTTTCACTCATCATGATGTGAGAGGTTTAGTTCTAGATACCCCAAAACAAAGTTATCAATTTATGATCTCTATAAGAGGATGCTTATGGGAAAATTTTCAGATCACAGGCATTCAAGTTCACCTATGTGATATTGTTAAATGGCCATGAAGAAGAGCTGGTTCAACCTTGTGAAGAGGATCTTTATATGGGACTCACATTCCACCACACAAGAGAAGAAGGTAAAAGTATCTTGAAATTTCTGCATTTTTTTTAAGACCAATTGTGTTGAGTTAGATTGTGTTTCTAATGAAATAGAAACTTACATGCAGAAGGAGAAGAGAAGGAAATGGGTATTTGGAAGGATAAAGACCAAGAGATTGCCTTCAATTGCAGCCCCACCACCACCACCGCCATCAAAAGAAACAACAAAACTGAGTGAAGCAGAGGAAGAACAGAGCAAGCATGCTTTGACAATGGCTATTGCCTCAGCTGCTGCTGAGGTTGTTTTCATCACTGGGGTCCCACAAAAACCAGAAGAATATCAAACAGCAAAAACCAGGAATGGTGGTGATCATCAATACGCATACCAGTGCCAGAGGAACATCAAAGAATCTGCAGCCATCAAAATTCAAACTGCCTTTCGGGGTTACCTAGTGAGTTTGTTCAAGCTATTTTCTGTGATTTGTCTCCCCTTATATTCTCTTTGCATAATCTTTTTAGTTTAATTGCTAAATTGCACACTGATGGGTTCAGGTTAGCTCTGATAGAACATAACTAATGTGAGTCATATATAGACAAACTGGATTTGAACTAAACCAAACAAGCTGAAACTTGTAATGAAATCAGCAACTACTAAAAAGGGCACCCGGTGTATGAGATTTTCACCGGTGGAGTTTGAGAAGGACAGATGAATGCAGTCTTTCCTGCAAGTGGAGAGACTGTTTTCCAAAATTTAAACCTAGTGTCATGAGGTAGCAACTTTATCATTGTGTAAACCAGCAACTACTTCTGGTTTACAAGATTTCTCTTACCATTTGATGATTTGTGAAATTCAACTCCAAAAAGAGTAAAAGAAATAATGAAAATTGATAAAAAAAAAAAAGGGAAATTAGTAGTATAGGAATTGATTGAGTAGAAGAAACCACAATCACCTTACTAATTTCTTACTCATTTTTCTGTCCTCATTCACTGACTGGTTAAGAAATAACAGGCTAGGAAGGCTTTGAGAGCATTGAAGGGAATAGTGAAGCTTCAAGCTATAATTCGTGGCAGAGCAGTAAGGCGCCAAGCTATGAGTACCTTGAAGTGCTTGCAGTCCATTGTGAGTATCCAATCACAGGTCTGTGCAAGGAGGCTCAAAATGGCTGAAGGCAAATGGGATTGCACTGATAATGAAGAGATGCAAGACTCCAAAGACAAGATAATAAGGGTGGGCACAAGTAGTAACAACATATCACTATTAGCTTTCTTTCACATTGCTAACACCAAGTTCCACTACCATAGAAACTCACCTTATGCATTCTATCATGGAAGCTTTATCAAATTATATTTTAGCTGTTATCCTTGTGCAAATCTAGAACTTGTAACATGGTTTTCATATTTTCAGATGGACTCAAACAGTGAAAGAAAGTGGGATGAAGGCAACTTATTGAAGGAAGAGGTATATGCCTCTTGTATTAGCAAGAAGGAAGCTGTTCTTGAGAGAGAGAGAATAAAATACTCATTCAATCATAGAGTAAGCTCCTGATAGCTATTTAGTATATTTTTGCTTTGTTCTTTTGCACATTAAGGATGCATTTGGTTTCAAAAAACAGTTTTTAATTTTTATTTTTTGTTTTCATGTTTCTTGAATTTTGTTAAGAAAATATTAAAAATTATAAAAACTGTAAAATCTAATTTTTAATTTTCATTTATAGTTTTCAGTATTTTTTTTTCATAAAATCTTAAAAATAAGAAAACTGAAAATAAAAGTTAAAAAATATTTTCTGAAACTAAATGGACCCTAAGATTCTCAAAACTAAGTCAATGAAACCCCTCAGAGGTCAGCAGAATCAGAAAGAAGCAAAGTAAATGGAAGATGGAGGTACTGGATGGAGCAGTGGGTGGACACACAACTTTCTAAAAGCAAAGAGCTTGAAGATTTAGACTCAGTTTTGCGCTCACTTTCTAGAGGTGGTGGTGAGGAACATGGATTAAGACAACTTAAGCTGAGAAACATGCACAATAGACAAAGTCCAGTTGAAGGGTTAGATTCTCCAATACTTGTTTCAAGAAAAACTTTCCCTCATAGGAGGCAGTGTTCAGTTGGAGAAGACCACTCATTTTCAAGCTCTCCTGTGACTCCAGCATACATGGCTGCCACAGAATCAGCAAAAGCAAAAGCAAGGTCAACAAGCTCCCCAAGAGTAAGGACAGGGAATTTGGACTGTGATAGTTATTCACCATGCAAGAAAAAGCTATCTACTGTGTCTTCTAATAACAGTGAAGTTCTTAGTAGTGGTAGAAATGGTAAGTTCATTGGTGGTGTTCAGCAAAGGTCTCCAAGCTTTAAGGGAATTTCAGTGCCAATAAAGTCAAGAGGGACTATAAAGGATCTCAGCATTAATTCAGACTGCTCACTTCCCAGTTGGGATAGACAAAGTTCCTTCAAATAAAGCTATATATAGATGCTGATGTTGTTTGAATTAACATAATTCCTTGTACCATCAGGGAGGGGCTTGAAGTGCAAAATACTGTTTTTGTGTGATGTATATGTGATTGATTGGATGCTATTTTGGTTGAGAATTGAACATTAATAAGACAGCAAGATGTTAAGTTGTTAATTAGTTTCTTCATTGATTAGATGACTGGTTCTTTAAGAACTTTCAGACTCATTTTTCAAGCCATCTTTATATACAATTATACATATAGCTATCATCCTCATCATATATTTATTTAAAACTTACACTTTATTCAGAGCTGTAAGGTATCAGAGGCTGAGGGATTGAAAGAGATGAGAGCTAAAAGTATTAAAAGGGAGAGAGTTTTTCCGTAAGAGACTTTTTGAATTGATGATCAAAGAGAGATACACAGAGGTTTTTATGTACAGGCCACTCACATGAGATAAGTCCAAGCTCAGCACGAACAAGGCACTAACAGAATTGTTTACAAGGCTAACAGATCTGTAACAAGCCTAACAATTCTATAACCAGATTGAAACAGATTAACTAACTCTTAGGGTATATTTGGTTGGAGGGTGGAATCAGGGATAAATTTTCGTGATTGAGTTTCATATGTAAAATTACACATAACACTCAATTATAAAAACTTTATCTCCATTTTTACCCTCCAAGCAAACATAAATAAGTTTGTGCCTTCTTCCCTACTAAGAACTACATAATTCCCAACATTTATGTTTGAGCCTAGTCATAGCTGAAGTTGGAAGAATAAGCCTAGCCAATCAGACGACCAGAAAATTTAGTTAATCAGTCGGTTTGGTTAACCATTTTTTTTTAAATTAATTTAACTGCATAGATGGTGCAAAATTTTCTCACATTTTCATTCAATCAAATATATTCATGACTTTTGAATTAGTAGAATGAGAATTAAACTTATTTTCTAAATGTGACAATATATGATCAGATGATTATATAAAATAAAATTTACAGTATCAGTTCGTCAAACTGATGTATAAATATATTGAATTACTCTATAAAACTTTTTACACAATAGGCATCAAAATTAATCTCTCTTTTTTAATTTAAACCTTTATTTTTGTAGATTTATGGTATAAACCTTGTCAGGGATTTAAACATTTTTTTTTCTGTGGTTACGTTTTTTGGTCCGATTTCCGTGGCTCTAATCCAATATTTAAACTGTTGTTTTGTGACCTGTTTTAATTGTTGTTCACTGCAAACAAAACGGGCTGAAAACCAAAACAAGAGAGCCCTGTTCATGCTATCTGACCTTATTTTGTGGCCCGTAACATATTTGTGTGCATACAAATTGAGAACGCAGTTCTGACCAAAACCAAAAAAAAAAAAAAAAAGAACACAGTGACATACGACCAGCCTGAAGACAAAGTCCAAAACACAGTACAGACAGAAAAAGGATAGCGAGTTCATATATTGGGAGTTTGTGTTTGTGACCTTGGTGGTGATGAAATCCTACTATCCTAGCCACTCATATTATTGTTCCATAGTTGAGATTAGTTTGTTTTGAATACTTTGGGAAATATGATTTTTGGCATCATTGAAGTTACAAATTAAAATATGGAATTAGAAATTCGACAAGTACAAGTAAGAATTGTACCATGACCCATTATTTAATTTTGAGAATGGATTTGAGAGGTAAGCACTATAATAATTTTTGTGTTACTGTAACAATTTTTTGCAGAAACTTTAGCCACTCCATGTCACACCAATCCCCATGTTTGCTCTACTTTCAGATATGCCACTCCACACCGTTATCGACAGCAATCATTCACTTAGTGCTGTTCTGAACCCCCTACACGTCGTTTATCGAACTATCACCGCTAGCTATGACGTTGCCGGAAATCGCCATTGCACCAATTTGTCGGTGGATATTGTTTTGTGCCCGGTTTTGTATTTTTTTTCTTCTTTTCTTTTTTTGGGTCTGCCCTGTTTTGTTGTCCGATTATCATTGGAACCAAGAATCATTAAAACATAGATTTGTGACTTGTGAGTAATTTTTAATTAGGTAGATATAATTAAACCTGGATTTAGAGTGGAGGCAACTAGTATGTTGTCAGACTGAATATTTTAGTTCTAGAACATGAACATCCACAAACCTCACTCATCGCAACTAACAAGTGTTAGTGGATTTCATTGCCTTTACACAGTTCATTGTTGATTGTTATGATCAAAGTTTGTTTCTTTTTCATTTTTGTTGGGGAGAGACCGGGGATGAAGAGGATGGGGAAAAGGAAATGGGTTGTTTAATAAAATTTTTAAAATTTTAATATGACCATATTCATTTTTATTATTTTGTCTTTTACCCCAGTACTATAATTTTGTTTGAACCCACTACTTTTTCTTATTTACAATTTCCAATAATTTAAAACTCTTCCAAGAGCACATGAGAACTCGTGAAAAAAGATTAGTCACGACCAAAAGCAAGTATAACCGGACCAAAAAAAAAATATTATACGATAAATAATAAATTGTCTTTGGTTATTCAATGCTCTGCGTAAAGTCATTGACTTCAAACCCAAACAAAATGGCCATTGACTCGACCTAAAAGAAAATAAGAGTCTACAGAGTCGTGAGTGTTTGTGTAAATAAACTAAGTATATTATTGTTGCTTTTAAAATCATTTTAGCTAGCACCACAAAAAAAAATATATCATTTTGTTTACTAGATTATTACCTTCCCCATTTAATAAATTCCTACTCCCTCTCTTTAAAAATATTTTTTATTTTTGGACAAATAAAAATATTAAGAAAGATAATAAATATATTGAAAATAAAAAAAATATAGTGAATAAACTAATATATCATTATTAAATGAATTATTTTTGAAAAATTAATAGTTAGTAAATAAATTAATAAGAGATACTATTAAAAAAAATATTATATTAGAATGTGAAATTATCTAAAAATCATAGATATTTTAAAAGGAAGAGTACTAAAAAACCAACACATTTCTGATTCTATGTTTCAGAAAACAAGGAAAAATAGCTAATAAAACAAGTACGATATTCGCAGTCCTTAATGAGATTATATATTTAGAGTTGGATTAGCAACCGAATTTTGGAGCCGAGGACAAAAGTAAATAAATTAAAATAACCACAAATCTTTTGGGCAGCAGAAATACAATAATACAAAAAAAAAGTCTTTCTCATTAAAGAAAAAAATACAAGAAGAAAAAAAATATAAATGAGATAAAATTTAATGTGATTCAACTTAAAAAAGTTTTAAAATCTTTCATGATATCCAACTTTTAAACGGTTGAAATTGGAAATTATTTTTATAACTATTTCATCATATGGACAACTTCTAATTATCCATATGGATTACTCTCACTTTTGGATAATACCTAATTAAATCAAGCAACCAAAGACTCTATTTATAAGTTAAAATACTTGCAAGACATCTAATTTTTTCAAATGTGGGACTTTAGATTAAATCCCAATAAATCCTTCGTTATCCAAAGTTTTGCCAAAAGCTGGTTGTTACAATTGCCTCCACAAATATTTTTCTTGTAAAAACTTGTTTTATTCACTTGCACTCGATGCATACGAAACACGCCGCTTAGCCTTCACATTCAAGAAGACTTTCAATATAAACTCTTTTCACTTATACTATCGCTACTTAAGGAAATATTTGTTAACCTCCACATTGCAAGAAAACTTTTAACACATGGGACCCCACACATGCATCCATAAACTACCATTCTAACTAATACTCATCAAGCTCTCTGGCCAAAACCATAGGCTTAGATAGCACTTGTTGGGTAGCGAAATAAAATAAATACAAAAAAATAAACTCTCTCTTAGAGGAAACGGAAAAAAATATATATATATATATATATATATATATATATATATATATATAAATTAACAAAATTTAAGTTAAACTTCTTAATTGCAATTATCCACAAATATTTTATTATATGGACAGCTTTAAAAACTACCTATATGAATCACTCTCACTTTTGAAGAATATTTAAACCAAGCAACCAAAGACTTTGTTTATAAGATAAAACACTTACAAGATTTTTTTTTATATGAGACTTTAGATTAAATCTCCATAAAAACTTATCAAGAAGAACACGAAAGTGTGGTTATCATCCTATTCTCCATTATCTAGAAACAATTTTTTTTCTTTTTAAAAAAGTGAAATGATTGAAGCCAATAATAAACACGCTATAGTACTCTGCTATACATTAATACTAATAGTTTTGGCTAGTTGAATTAGTCGTTATTTTCACTGCTAAATGTAGGGTACAGCATCATTGAAAACACGCGATTCCTTTGACCATTCTCATAGTTATTACACGTGGAATGGTAAAATTGAGTTGCCTAAACGTTAGTGCTGATTATATAAGGCTACGATCGTAGAAGTTCCATGTTCTAAAGTTACACGATTGATGCACTAAGAATTTGATACGTGAAAGCGAAGGTGTCCACCACTTTCGTTGTGACTTTCAACTTTCAAGCATGGCTTCAACTCAGACATTGGTCGTTGGACTTGGACCTAACCAATACACATTTCAGAGCTTGCACACATCACATGAGGTTCATGTGACACGCTTAAGCCACTGCGCACGGCCCACAAATTAACAAGGAATCAATATCATTTTGACCGAAGAAGAAAAAATGGAAGCAATATCATATGTGAATTGACTCATATAACAAATACACCAGACTATTGGGGAAGATGTCTTTATTATTATTATTAACAAAAAGCTTAGGTTGAGGGGAATTGATTCTTTCTTTCTACATATATTTTTGAGCTCATTTGAACGCTTGGGGCCTATTTAGTTTCACTTTCAGTTTTTCACTTTTTAATATTTTATAAAGAAAATATTAAAAATTAAAAATGAAAACTGAAAATTAGATTTTGTGGTTTTCACAATTTTTAATATTCCTTTATAAAATCTGAAAAATTAAAAACTGAAACAAAATGAACCTTTATATATTATATATTGGCAAAAAAAAAAATCTAAAATATCGAATCTAAATCATGGTAATATATAAGTAGAATTAAGTGAGCCAACTTATTGATAGAAAGACTACTTTTTAAGTTGAGAAGTCCTTCAACTAAATATTACAAAGTAACATTTTCACTATTCCATAGGGTGACGAAGGATCCGAGGCTATAATTGGAAGAATAAAAATGGAGGGAAGGACAAATAACGATAAGGCTAAAGTTAAGTGACCACTTTGAAAGTAATTTTAAAAAAAAGAATGACATGACTAGTAAAAATAATATGTCCTTCCCTTGTCATTCAAAATTAAGCTTTTAAACCCTCTAAATTGGGGGGTTAAAAAATAAATAAAAGCAACTTTGAAACAAGGTAGTGACATAATTTCTTCTCCTTTACTCCTCATATTTCTCTTACATTTTATTATTAGTCACTCTCTTCCATCATTCATAAAACCCCCAATGATAGGCTAACACAATTATGTGCGTGTTGAAATTTGAGAACGTTAACAAGTCACTACCCTTTGATTATTATTATTCGAAAATGACATCAAGTTTAGACCATTTGAGCAACTTTTTAAATCAGAACAAAATTAGAGTCTTAAAGATTGAATTGATAGATTGTTCAGTCACCAAGGTTCTTCTAGCATTCTACACCCATTATAGTTGCATGATATACAGACACCCACTTTCTGGTCCATTATAGCTAGATAAATGTTTATACACACAGGGAAAATGACCTTGCACATATAATTATATTGAATATTATAATTCCAAATAATCACATAAAAGAGTTATATTTTTTATATATGCATTTTATAAACAATGTATATATATATATATATATATATATGAGAATAAGAGTTAATTCTTAATTGCGCCTTCTGTCCTAAAAATCGCATCTACTAAAACATTTATAATAAACTATAAGAAAGATAATATTAAAATATATAAATATTAAATCAATATAAATATTCGTATATAATCATATTCAATTTTCTTGTTATACTTTAATTTGATTTTATATTTTTTTTAATGTCACTTTTCCATTCTAATTCATTATTGTCTTTATTACTCTGTATTTTTTCCCTTTTTAATTTCATATCTATGTGTGTATCATTTTTTTTTATCAATTCTACATGAAAATTTATAATAATAAATATTTATTAAACTACAATAGAATTAATTTTACTCTATATATATATATATATATATATATATAGTTGCAATCTTTATTGGTTTTCTTACTTTTGAAGTTTTACAAAGTATATTTTAGTTTAATTTTTATTTTTTAAAAATACAAATTGTAGAGTTATGATTATGTCCATATTTTTTATTTAAACGTAAGTCGAAAATTCCATAGCTAGTGGTAAAATAAATGGTTTAATAGCTCTTTAATTTTAAAAAAATTAAAAAGTTTATAATAGGGATCTCCATTTTCCTTCCAATATCGGCCCTTACAGGCTACTTTGCATTTTTTGGACATATGTCACTCCAACGAGGCTGCTGGGGACCTCCGATTTCAAAGTCAGCTCCACGCATGATACTAGCTAGAGGATATTTTTTTTTTGGGTAATGAACTAGCTAGAGGATAGAGAAAAGACATACTACGTATAGGCGCAGGAAAGGAGTATCATACAGAAGAAAATGGAAGACAACTCATAAAATATGATACTTACATTCCAATTATTTAAAATATATTGTGAAATAGGAATACGAAATTTCAAACTGTTAAATATCCTACAAGCATCAAGGGGCTGTATACAAGGTATTTTGAGTTCAAACTCTGTGATACCAGCTCATTCTAAAAACAGTGCTAAAAAAAATTTTATAAGTCAAAAATAATATTTTATCATTATGCTAGTTAAGTACAAATAAATTATTCTAACAAAAATACTTAATATTAATATTTACGAATCAAACTATCACATAACACATAATAAGCTCTAATATATATTATTTAAACATAACTCCAAATGCTCATAGAATCTAAGAGACGTCTTCCTCTCTAGTATTACTTGACTAATCTAAAACCAGAAAAAATAGGATACGAATTGAAAATAATTCTCAGTAGAGAATGGATATCTCTATAACATTTTGAACTATAGTGGTTTAAGCCGCATTTACACGAAAAGTACACATGATCACATCTCTTTTATAAAAACATAATTAATCATATGTCATAGCATAAATAAGATATACTAGATAATGCATGTTATGTAAAGCTTATTAAGATTAATCTTTCACTTTCTCCCGTCTATCTCACACATAGTCAAAGGCCTTCTCTTTGGAATTCTCATTATCTGGTGTTACTCTTTAACATTGTGACAATAAAGCGAGACGTTACGCCACACTAATTAAGAGGTAATGTAAAAGGACCTTTCATCTCTCTCCGCCTTCTTACGGTTAGGGCAAAGTTTTAAATATATTTTTTCTATTATTCTCTTGCATAGTTACATAAATGCAAAATATGATATGCAAAGAAATAAATAGAAATAGAACTTAAGAGCTAAATAAATCTTCAAATATTATAGCTGAATCCTTTAAAATGAAACTTAAAATTAAGCATTGAAATAAATGGGATATAATACATAAAATATAGTTAATGTATAATTAAACTTAAAATAAATAAAGTGCATAGATGTTCAAGTAGTATAATCTTGACGACTCAAAGTAATATAAATCACTATTTAACTTTATCAATAATTAGCAACTTTAGTAAAAGATAACTTGAAATGTGAAGGAATAGTAAAGTAAAATGATAGTGGAAAAATGATTTCTATATAAAGGAATAATAATCTAAAATAACTGGAAGTCAGTTAGAAAGAGAAATAACTGGATAATCTTGAAGATAAATAAGTAATATAGAAGATAGTTAATGTAACTGTAAATTTACTTATAAGATTATATAAAACAAACTAATTATTCCTTGAAATCTTTTGAACTCTTTTGAGATTTTCTCTTCAAAACTTTCTAAAATTTTATAAGATTTATTTGTAAAATCTCCTAAACTTTTATGAGATTTATTTGTAAAATCTCTTAAATTCTTATGAGATTTTTCTGAAAATCTCTTAAACTTTTATGATTTCTACATAAAATCTCATGAACTTTTATACATATAAAACTAAGATTTTGAAAAGAACTAGGCAGTGTAATCATGGTTTAAAGAGATTTATTCCCTACCTTAAAATTATTGTAAAGATGACACTATAATCTTATGATCACTCCTCCTTCTCTTTTCTCTCTTCCTTCCATTTAATTTCTTTCAACAATACTCAAAGCTCTACACTTGATTTCTTCCAAGAATGCTCAAAACTCTATACTTGATCTCTTAAAATTGCTCAAGGCTCTACTTGCAATTCTTCTTTATCTCACCTCCTTATATAGAGGTTCTTACCTTGGCCATCAAGCTTGAAAACTTGAGCTCCAAGTAATCTTGGCCAACAAGCTTTAAAGCTTGATTACCAAGTAATATATATATATATATATATATATATGGATGTTGAAATGTTAATATGAGTAATAATTTAATTTATAAATCAATATTTAATTTTTTGATAAATTATCCACTCAATAATTAATAAGAATATAATAAATTACTCTATAAATATTTGATGAAAAAGAGGATGTTACAAACTCAAATTTGATATAGTTTGTAAATGAAGTTAACAGTTATATATATATATATATAGTTGATAAAAAGAATGCAGCTTTCTTTATATGTCATAGTCACATCAAGCATTTATATTTTATGATTGAGTCATAAACTAATTAAGATGTAAACCTCACGGATTTATAGGCGAAGCCAAATACAAAAACGGTATAGAGAAATATATGAATGGCGGACAAATCATAATATATGAATGGAAAAAAACAAAATATCTTACTTTCCGATGTAAAATACCACCAATATAATAAATAAAAAAACTAATTGCATGGTCCTTGCGTGCGTTTGGCATGGAAGGAATGCTCAAATCAAAGCCTCAAAATGACAATTGCATCCATAAGCCTGTAATGACATACCAAGTGGAGTATTAATTAAGAAGCCTCATGATGAAGAAAATCTAATGTTCAAACATATCAAATCACATAGTTTAATCTGTACACACCATCAGCAAGTCCTCCCTCCTCCTCCTCCTTCTTCTTCATCTCATTTTTTTTTTTTAGGCGGTTGCATACCCTAGCTAGTTCAATTTAATATGCTTCCTATGTTATGCGTGGTTAATGTGAATTATGTGAGATCATATAAATATATATTATAATTAAGACGTTCATATATGTTATGCATGAAAATAGCCAGCTAGTTGTGATAGGGGAGCTATTACTGTTGCTGCGCGGAATCGTAACGTGTGGCCTACTAATGCGGGCCATTTTGACGCGCATATATAAACATTATTAAGTTTTAATTATTTGTTAACACAGCCTTGTAAAGATGTTATCGTCTCGCGTAGTATAGGTGAACGGAATATATATAGTATGGTATATTATATCTTTTTAATTGGGCCAAAAAAGTATGGTATATCTTGTGTCTTTGCTGTTGTGATTTTCAAATTGTTTAAATTCTGACTGCATGGAATAAATATTTATGTGCTGAAATTTACTGTTTTGTTTTTATTTTTGAATAAAATGATATCGTTCAAAGAGAGGCAGCCCATTTGTCATTTCCATGTTATCACATCTATGGTTCATGAATAACAAACATATAGTCCTAATAATATTATTCAAGCGTATTGCGCTTTTACAAAGTGAATTAAAGATTTTAGGGTCAAATATCTATTTTATCCTTAAAAGTAAGTAAATTTTGGTTTTGTTTCCTAAAAAAATTTATTTGGTTTTGGTAACTATAATTAGTTTGAATATGTTAAATGCTAAGTTGGGTAGTGGATAAACCATGCTATCCAATCATATATAGTATTCACTAGTTGTATATGACATATCATAATTATATGTATTAAAATCTAACTGTAAAATGAGTTATTAGATCTGGTAATTAAGATGGGTTAATGAATTGAATCTATTGGATTATTATGTAAGAATTTTGACTTATATGATCATGGTATGTCACATATGACTTTTGACTGTCATATAGTATTGGCGAATAGGACTTTTTGTTGATCAATTCAGCATTTCACAGGGCTAACTACAAGGAATAATATTAAAAAATTTTGAAAACCATGAATAAGAAACATATAGTCTTAATAATATTATTCAAATGTGTTACGCTTTTACAAAGTGAATTAAAGATTTTACTTTTACCCATTGATTAAATGTGAGTGAAAGAAATTTATACTTTATATGTTGGTGATGAAAATAAAGATTAATTAGTCACGACAACAACGGGTAAGAAAGGATTTATCATTTTACCTTTGGTATCTTATTATGGTTGGGATGAGACAAGGGTACATCGATTAAAGTATAAAGGGAGATATGGAACATGATAAGGATAATTATATAATCTCATGGCTTTGATTATTCTAAATCAAATTTATGTCCTACCAACCCTCTCAAGTCTCAATACAATTCTAGTCCCCAAAGCAAGATGACAACGGTTGAGAACACTCCTATGTGGCAAAGCCACATGCACCTATATCTCCTTTACGTTGTTGGTCTCTTATCCCATTTGTCACATAATCACTAGTCTATGAGAAATCGCTGACCATTCCTAATGAAACTGACGTGGCATTCTTGTCTTATTTTGTTAAATCGAATGATTTAACAAGGGTGTGACCATGGAAATTGTAAAAAGATTATTTCCTCGTCGCCGCCCATTGATTGTTACGCATGACAATTGTTCAGTGTTTCATAATCTTCAGATTTTTCACTGCCTAAAAGAGGATTCTGCTCTCCACAATCCAAGCATCAATGGCCACTGGAGGCCCCATGATGTGGCTTTCACTATACGTGTTATGGAGTATTCCCACATGATAATTACCCTGCCATAACAATAGTTTTTGTCTTATTACAATTATTTATATAGTTAGTTTCCTTCTATTTTTTAACTCAGGTCAGAAATAGTGACTAATTATCTCAAAACGTAGAGTTTATTGATATAAATTTTATCTCAACTATAAAACCATCTCCATACACATAATCTAGAATTAAATCTCTGACTAAAAATTTAAAAAGTCCAATTAACCACCAATTTTAGAAGGTCGATCTCTTGGTTATATTCGATTTCCTTCTACAATTAAAGCAAAGTCATCAAAAGGATTAGGTTCTCCACCACCACAAATAATGAGAAGACTACGTCAATTGCGTTCACATTTTCACACTAGAGGTTAGAATGCCATATAATATATAATAATCGTGTGCTAAAGTCAAACTTTACAATCTTAATTTATTACAGCAAAGTGCTTGGAAGCCCTAAGAGTTGCCAGAACTTAAACACCCCGACTGATGTGTAATATCCTGATTTGCTGCCATTTTGATGCTCTCTCACCCATATTCAGTTTTTTCTCTTCCGCCAATAAATAGAAACCACCTCTGTCGGTATGTCATATTTCGGGAATCCATTTTCGGCCGTCTAGCATCCTTCTTTATTATAATGGCAAGCAAGGGCGATTTAAATATTTAAATCTTGATTGGAACATGTGCATGAACATTGAGGTGGCCCTTCATCTTAAAATTGCGGTATTTTTTTAAGTTATGTTGCCTTTCATGCCACGAATATCGTGTCACTTTCATACCAATGGATATGTATATATTTAATTAATAAATTGTGTATACTTCCTACAAGCAAAAATGAATCCCCCACCTCTTCATTAAACACTACCCTCCAACAAGGGCATGCAACCATATACTCTTAAGTACTTAATTGACTACTGTAGGTTATGATAAGAAAGGCCAATACTCACACTGGAGGGTAGACTAGAGAGGACAACCCTATATGACTGTCAGTGTGGTATTGTGGTTTAACTGTAGCAGGTAGAGAATTGAGCTGCATTTGAACCATTGGCAAGAACTTCAGTTACGTTTGTATGATCAAGATACAATTGTTTAAATGTTTTAGTGCCCTTTATACTAGACACGGAACTCTTCCACATATAGCAGCAAGAATATCAACTTCAAGAATATAGATAAAGCCATTTTTATATAGTAAGATTATATAAACTTATAAGAGTTTAAAACTGTCTTTCAAGATTATTAAAATAAAAAGTTTAGATAAACTTATTTTCTTATAATAAAATTATAAACTCTTAAAAGTTTAAAAGTTAATTGAGAGTTAAATAGCCAATAAAAAATAAGGAAATGGGGATAGTATGTTGTAGAATGTGGGTTTTATGGTAGACCCCATATGTTTGGGTTCATCATGAACCCTTATTTATTGATCATTGGATTAAACTATCAAATAAAAATAATATTCATCTAATGGTTAATAATAGGAGATCCATGGTGAATCTAAACATATGAGATTCACTTATAATTTTCTGTAATAGAATAAGGAGATAACTCATATAAAAGCATATAGTGGACAGATTAAGAAAAAGTGGTAAATAAAATAGAACTTTAAAACTATAGAGAAATGAAATATATCAATAATGTTATTTTAATATCTACTTTAGGTGTCCTATCTAAATACTCATTTTTTTATCATTGAATGAGATTGTAATCTACATTCATCATTACTCATCCATCCCATTGAATGGAGTGAGTATTATTGAATGAAACAACTAAAAGTGGGTGTTGAAATAGTATAAATGTTAACCACAAAAACTAAACAGAATATCCTCTTTGCAAGTTCAGTTTAACAGATTTGAGAAAAGTAACGGAAGAATAGTAAATTGTACCAACATCGATTATGAGGGTTTTTGTTTTTGTTTTCTCAAAACATGATACATCATGGATTGTGTAGCCTAGAGGCTATAGCCCCTTGGTTAATGTTTCCTATAGAAAACAACGAGGTTTTACAGGACCCCATTATCCGTTGATGGCCAACCAATATAGTCTCGACAGAAATTAAGAAAGCAATTTTGCCAATATAATGAAATGGCAAATTGATTTGGCAGTTATAGGAAGGAAAGGGGATAAAGATGCCACCCTATGAAGCTGCAAAATTTTTCATTGGCATGCAAGTTGCAATGAAAAGGATAAAGTCATAGCAGTACCAGTATGATAGTGATCAAAGTACCGCCCACATTTTAAATAAAAAAAGTACAGACATGAGAATCGCTCAAAACTTGTCCAGAGCTTGGTACAAAGATTTGACACAACAGCAAATTAAAGGTTCAGTGACAGTAGTGCATACTTCAGTAGATATGTAGGTAAAGTAGAGGCCTTTCATTTGTTTGTCTCAATCTGCCACTCGCATTTTCACTTCTACGTATACTTCAGTATCATCCAGTAATGTTATTTATATATAGAATATGGACTGACTTTAAACGTGAATATCCAAGAGAAAGACAAAAAGAATTTGATAATAATTGCTAATAGGTGATATCAATATATAATTTATATATTTTTGTCAAGTGTTCACTCTTAATGTACATTATCTAAATAAAGATCACATTAACCTTTAAATTCCCTTATTCTTTCTTGACCTACACACTACACAGCATAGGTCCCTACATGGCCAATCAATGGCCAAAACCATAGCCTCCAACCCAACCAAGCACAAATAAATGAAAGACATCACGTGTCACATGGACCAACACATACCCCACCAACTTTGATCTCTCCCATTTGGAAATGAATTAACAGTCCTTCTCATCCAATCTAATTGCAGGATACGCGATGTTTACATTCCGACAGCAATGGACTCAACAACAGCACACCAACAACATACGTGTAAGGTAGACACACAAGTGAGAGAGGGCGTATCTGTCCATAAGAAATGATAATATATGCACTCTGCGTGGCAAAAGCAAGAAGGACTCATTTCTAAATTGGGAAAAGCATTCTTAAATTGGCTAATGAACAGGAATTTGAAACATGTGTTAAGGTGGAACTGTGGTGGTGGTTAACACTGTTTTGCAAAAGCTAGAAGATTTATGAGATCTCTCTTTGTTTTTTACTTTTCCTTTTTCAACTTGGCTTCCCTATGATGGCTTTATTGGCTTCTTTTAAACAAGCTATAGCCCAAAAAGGAGAACCCCCAGAAGAAAATCCTAAGACTCTTTCTTTCCAAAGTAGGCAGTCTTCATACGCATTCTCTCATGAGTGAACAAGGGTTGACTCAGCAACCCCACAAACTCCTTTAAATTCTGGCTCAAACCTTAATTTTCCTTCACTCTTCCCATCACTTTCTCCCTTTTGTTTTGAGCTCACAAAGAAACAACGACGCCCACAAGATCAGAGTTCTCTTATTTCCTCTTCAACACTGCCATATCATATCATACCTTCTAACAGGAAAAAAAAAAAAAATGAGATACCCAACACTAAGCCCCTTTGGACAATACAACATTCTGTTCCTCAGAAGCTTCATGATCTTGCTCATTAGCTGCATAACCGTTAGGCTTAACTTGTGTCTTTCTAGTATCCCTTCTTCACTAAATGCACTTCCCCTTGTAGGCCAATTTAGTTTTGATGAAATTAGCCTTAACCATGCAGCCAAAGACTTTGGCAACAGGTACCAATATCACCCAATGGCAGTTCTGAATCCAGAATCAGTTTCTGATATTGCTGCCACCATGAAGCATATATGGCTGATGGGTCCTAGCTCCCAGCTTACTGTTGCAGCAAGAGGCCATGGCCACTCACTCCAGGGCCAGGCACAAGCTCATGGAGGAGTTGTGATCAACATGGAATCACTCAAGTTTCCAGGAATGCAGGTACATGTAGGAGGAGAAGGAGATTCTCCATATGCGGATGCCTCAGGTGGAGATTTGTGGATAAACATCCTGCATGAGACTCTAAGATATGGGTTGGCACCAAGATCTTGGACAGATTACCTTCACCTCACAGTTGGTGGCACTCTCTCCAACGCTGGTGTCAGTGGCCAGGCATTTAGGCATGGTCCCCAGATAAGCAATGTTCAGCAGCTGGAGATTGTTACAGGTTTGTTAAACTATCTATCTTGTGACTACCATATCAATAATGAGAACATGCATGGTTTTAAATTCTAGGTGGTTAAAAAATTGCAAGACTGCTAATGCGGCCGGAATTGCTGATGCAATGTGATTGCAAAGACCATTGTAGTAGCAATATTGCGGCTGCAACTGTAATTTGATAAACAAGGGAAAAGAGAAGGAATTTTATAATTACAACAACTTTTTTTTTTTTTTGGTCTCTTCTGAACTTAATTCATTTGAACCTGGAATAGTAGCTTCCTAAAATTCCTTGTTGTTAACTTTGACATTGGTGACATAGCAAAGTCTCAATAATTAGCTGAAAACAAATTTTCAAATAAAGAAATGTTTTCTCTCTTTTGATGAATAAAAGATGGTCAATGAATGAATGCAGGAACAGGGCAGGTGGTAAACTGTTCCAAGGATCAGAATGAGGAACTGTTTCACAGCGTGCTAGGGGGGCTTGGCCAGTTTGGAATTATAACCCGGGCAAGAATTTTACTGGAACCAGCACCTACTATGGTAATGCCTCAGTCACTAAACCGAAGATCTTTTATAATTTTAATCGGTGTTTGCAGGTCCTGGTTGTCATAACGGAAAATTTCTATCTTTTGAAACAGGTAAAATGGATTAGAGTGCTGTATTCAGACTTCACAGCCTTCGCAAGAGACCAAGAGAGACTAGTGTCCGGAGAAAACGCTTTTGATTATATTGAAGGCTTTGTGATAATAAACAGAACTGGTCTACTAAATAATTGGAGATCATCCTTCAACCCACAGGACTCCATTCAAGCTAGTCAGTTCAAGTCAGATGGAAAAACTCTCTTCTGCCTAGAATTGGCCAAATACTTCAATTCTGAAGAAATTGATGTGATAAATCAGGTCAGGCCAGTGACATCTCAACCTAAAGACTGAGTTTTATGAAAATGAATAGATAGATAACTAAATCATCAATACATGCAAGTTACAACATCAGAGGAAAAATCCTAAATAAAATGTCGCTCACTATGTTTCTTTCTTTCTTTTTTTTATGCAGGAAGTTGAGCAGCATTTGTCTTATTTGCACTATATCCCATCAACTCTTTTTCTAACAGAAGTCACATATGTAGATTTCTTAGACAGGGTGCATGTATCCGAGGTCAAACTGCGTTCAAAAGGCCTGTGGGATATTCCACACCCATGGCTCAATCTTTTTATACCCAAGAGCAAAATACACAAGTTTGCAGAAGTAGTCTTTGGGAATATCCTAACAGAAACAAGCAATGGCCCCGTCCTTATCTACCCAGTAAACAAATCAAAGTAATGAATGGTTCACAAAACGTTGATACTATCTACCAAACTTTCAGCCTTCAATATATTTAATTAACATATAATATATGGTTTTTTTTTGTTTGCAGGTGGGACAATAGAACTTCTGTTGTTATTCCAGATGAAGATGTTTTTTACTTAGTGGCGTTTCTTACCTCTGCAGTTCCATCTTCTAATGGAACTGACGGCCTAGAACACATTCTAAATCAGAACAAAAGAATCTTAGAATACTGTGAAAGAGGCCATCTTGGAGTGAAGCAGTACTTGCCCCACTACAAGACACAGGAAGAATGGCAGGCCCACTTTGGTCCTAAGTGGGAGTCTTTTCTGCAAAGAAAATCTGTTTATGACCCATTGGCACTACTAGCTCCTGGCCAAAGAATATTTCAAAAAGCAATAACCTTCTCATGACCACACAGCTTCCACATTTTATTGTCATTAATATTAATATAATCTGAAAAAGGAAAAGTCCGTCATGGCATTATGTGGAAATTGACTATAAAGCAGCTGGCTGCTGAGTGTAGTACAAAGACAGCAGTGCCCTGCTGAGATTAGGCCAACATAAGGAGTCAAATATTAATTTCAGACATGAATTACTTGCTATAGGGTTTCCAAAGGACTTACAAATATTGTCAGTGCTAGAACCAATGTATATATCAGATTTGTAAACACTCTCCTATTTTATTCTCTATCTCTCATGTAGCCAATTTCCAAGAACAAAATTACAAGAGAAGTGTGCAAGACATGACAACTAAGACATTAGACCTCCACAGCAAAATGGAAAGAACTATATCAGCAAGTATTCTTATCACTGTCATAATAAGGATACACTGGCATAATTGAGAAACCGTTCATGGCTTTTCAACTAACATAGATGGCCAAAAAAAACCATTTCAGAAAGTTCATTCATTTGCTTCCATCCTAATTTTCAAGTCATGCATATCCATGCCATAACACTCATGCGAATATGTTCTGTGATTTTCTTATCCTGCTATGATTTTCTTATTATGCTTATCCAACTACTTCTGGTGGGGTATATCTATTTCTTCTATGGTTATAAATTTAGGGGTTTTCTAACTCGTTAAGGAATCAAAACCAGTTAGTTTTGCGTTGCAGAATGAACTTTTTAACTTTCCAAGGTAGTAGGTATATTAAGAAGTTTAAAATCTTACAACTTTTGATTCATTATCGAGTGCCTTAAAAACCCATAAATTTATAATTGCTTCAATCACATGGCGGTCGTTAGAAAAACCCATAAATTTACATTTACAATTGCTCCGATCACTGGAAAGAAAAAGACGAATTAGAAAGTTAACATGAAAGGCTAATGCTTGATTCATCCGGGTGCGATTAAAAAGTTAACCCTAAAAGAGTTTTACTTTGTAACGAGCTGATGCGCGATTATTTAGAGTTTAATGGACTCTAGACTTTGAATACTGGATTGTGGAAAACAATAAAGAGAGAAAATAAAAGATCAACACAAAATGGAGCAATATGTTACTATTCAAGAGGTTCCATCATAGTGTATCAGAACTAGAGAGGGAATGCTATTTATTCATAGGCTTCTGGATCATTTCCATTACTCACTGTCACTGAAATACACATCACCAAGTGAAAGCTGCATCACAACTTCACCACTCCAGAATGCTTTTAGCTCAAAAAGGCTGGCTTCTGCATTCTGGTTTTGACACCACTCACCAGACAAATCACTCAAAAGGAGACCATAGTTACCGCTTCAAACAATAAAGAACAATCTTTCCACGTAGATGAGACCACAAAATGCATCATTTCACAAGACTAGACCTTGGCATGAAAATTGAAACCACTCAACAAAGAGCTACCTACATAACATAACCTGCTTTCCATGAAGCAGAAAGGATACTTTTGCCAGAGAAAAATGTACCGAAAGGTAGACCTACCTTTGATAAGAAAATGTGCATGAGGAATGTTGAAGATAAATGAATGTTCATTCATGTGGCCTATGATATGAATATGTCTATCTTTTAATTTGTATGAATATCAAATTTTTCAAGCATGATTCTTTGGCAAATACACACCATGCATGAAGCTTGAAACAAAAAGAAATAGTGCCAATTATTGTGATTGCTCTACTGCAAACACAAGCTATTGGAGGTTCATGCACGTGAAATGTGTTTTCAGCAAGGAAACATCGATCTAGAGTGTCAAATTAATCTCTAAAATTACACTAGCTACTAGTTGACGAAATTGACTTTGTGGCTTAATTAGTAGTTTTCAACTGCACTAATTCACGACAATTAACATTTACGAGAATACGTGAAGAAAATTTCAATTGATTCCTATTGCAAGTTGTAAGCTGCTACAACGCATAAAGGATGAAACATAACACAACAATAGAATAAGCAATCGCACCAGGGAAAGGGACAAGAGAAGGAAACGCTAGCTACTGCCGTGTTACGTACCCTTTGTTTCCTTTTGGATGGTCCATGTATTGTGTTGTTTATATTTTTTGGTATGAATCTATTATGTACTTTCATTCTTCCACCCGGCCCAAGTATTTTGTCTTTTGTTATGTATTAAAACTATACAGCCCAAATTCAATTCTAGTTTTTGGATCGACCGTAGGGTCAAATATGGTTACAGCCATTTATCGGATTTTTCTTTTTCGCAAAAGTCATTTGTCTTGCATGGTTTTAACATGTGCGGCCTTCGAACGAAAAAAAAAAAACACGTGCGGCCTTAAATTGCATGAGTGTAATTTTGATATCCTCAAAACACAAAACTTCAAGTAGTGGGGTGTGAAGTTTAATTACTTTTATTGATATGATGATAATATGTGATTAAATGACAATAATAAATATTATCAATATATAAAAATTAAATTCAAACTGCTCATCATTAAATTATAAGTGGTTGGTAAATTTGATGTCAAGGCCTTAAGCCCATGGAAAATAAAAAAAATAATTTCATTATCTCAAACACAATTAGTCTTTGATTGAAAAATGTTGATCAACTTAAAGATTAAAACAAAAAAAAGGTTAGAGGTATAAGGTTGCATAAGTGACAACTTGGTTTATTTATTGCTTTTTTTTTCTTATGCACAATTATTTTCTTTAGAATTTAAATCATCCTAAAAAAAAATGATTATCTTCTTCAAAGTATGGTTCACTTACCATTATATCGAAATCATTTTTTTAAAAAAAAATCACTATATGTTCAAGTAGTTTTTTCTTCAGCTCCCTTTCATTTTCACCTCTATAAATAAAGAGTAAACAATTTTTTCATTCTAATATTTTCAATTTAACAACAATTTAATAAAAAAAATTTAACAATAATTTGGTTCTAAGATTTCAAACTTTGACATCAATTTAATTATAACACTTTTATTTCAATATCAATTTAGTTATTCTATAAAGATGAGTATCTACTAAAATAACTAAATCGGTCTTAATAAAAAATTTGATGTTAAAATTTTAAAAAAATTATAAGGTGAATCTCTTTTTGTTTTATTTGTCATAAACTTTTTTTTATTAGTTATTAAATTATTATTATTTATGTTGAATTATATAATCTAATAGTTAAAAATATAGGATCATTTAAAAATAAGAGGTCAATGTTAACACTCAACTAAAATTTTTACTTAAAACAAATTGACGTGAAATTGCAAGTTTTAACAAGAAGATGTTATGAAATATTATCCATTTATGGATGTCCATATTTTAGCTGATTCAGTTAAGATTTGATTTGATTAGATAGATCCGTTATGATTTGATGTGATATTATCTCTCTTATTTGGCTATAAATAGCCCTTTGGATGTCCATATAGAGTATCTCTTGAGACTATCAATAAGACTATTCTTTCTCTTCTTCTCCATTATTCTCTCTATTCTTTTTTATAACACGTTATAACATTAACTCTATCTCCTAGAAGAAGATTTGAAAATGATCAGGAAAATAGTGCAGATATATGTCTTGCTGAGCGCAACTACACACACTATTCTCAAAAGTAAGATTTACTTCACTCATCTAGAATGGAAAAAGCGAATGTTAATACCATTATTGGTAGTACTGATATGATTGAAGGCTCGGAAGAGCTATTATTTTGTTTCCTGGGGAACAAAGTTCATAATAAATGATGCATTATTTTCTAGCAAGTCTCAAAGAAACTTACTAAGTTTCAAGGATATTTGCCAAAATGGATATCACATTGAGACAGTAAATGAGGGAAATAATGAGTACCTCTATATTACAACTTGTGATTCAAATAAGAAAGTTGTACTAGAAAAATTGCATTCGTTTTGTTCCGGTCTATATTACACTAATATTAGTGCAATTGAATCAAATGCTATTGTAAACCAGAAGTTTACTAGCCCAAATGATTTTAACATTTGGCATGACCGGTTGGACATCCTGGAGCAATAATGATGCGAAGGATTATAGAAAACTCACAAGGGCATTTATTGAAGAATCAGAAGATTCTTCAATTTAATGAGTTTTCTTGTGTTGCGTGTCTCAAGGAAAATTAATTACACGCCCTCTTACCAAAAATTGGATTTGAATCCCCTGAATTTCTAGAAAGAATTCAAGGTGATATATGTGGACCAATTCATCAACCTTGTGGATCTTTTAGATATTTCATGGTCATAATTGACGCATCTACGAGATGGTCACATGTGTGCTTATTATCATCTCGCAACCTGGCGTTTGCGAGATTACTTGCGCAAATTATTCGACTAAGAGCACAATTTCCAGAAAATCCAATCAAAACAATTCGTCTTGATAATGCTGGTGAATTCACTTCTCAAGCATTTAATGCTTATTGTATGGCCAGTGGTATAAATGTTGAACATCCAGGAGCTCATGTTCATACACAGAATGGGCTAGCCGAATCATTTATAAAGCGCCTCCAAATGATTGCTAGACTATTGCTTATGAGAACAAATCTCCCAATCTCGCTTGGGGACATGCTATTTTGCATGCTGCAGCACTTATACGATTGAGACCAAGTAGTTATCATAAATTTTCTCCCCTACAATTAGCTTTTGGCCACGCCAAACATATCCCATTTAAGAATTTTTGGGTGTGCGATCTATGTTCCAATTGCCCCACCTTATCGCACCAAAATGGGACCCCAAAGAAAATTGAGAATATATGTTGGATATGACTCTCCCTCTATAGTAAATTATCTTGAAATACAAACGGGAGATGTATTTAAAGCTCGATTTGCTGATTGTCATTTCGATGAAGTAATGTTTCCAACATTAGGGGAGAATAAACAGCTGGAAAAGGAACTAAATTGGAATGCATCATCTTTGATTCATTTAGATCCTCGATCAAGGCAATGTGAACTAGAAGTTCAAAAGATTATACATTTGCAAAGAATAGCAAATGAATTGCCAGATGCATTTTCTGATACAAAAAGGATAACTAAGTCCTATATACCAGTCTGAAAATGCCTCAATTGAATTGATGTCCCTCCTGGACAATTGGTTAATGAAACAATTACACGCAGAAGCGTGGAAGAAGCTGGTTCCAAAGACAAAAATCCTCGAAAAAAAAAGAGGGGCAAATGATGATATAGAGGCAAAAGATTCTCTTCCGAAGAAGAGGATAGAGACATAGTGAGGACATCTGCAGGAGTCCAGAATTTGACATAATTGAAACGCCAGAAGACGTTCAGGTACCTGAAACAGTCAAAATATTGAAAATGATGAGATTTCAATAAACTATGTTTCTACAAGAAAAGATGGAACCGGATGGAAATTGTTGTCGACAACATATTTGCATATAATGTAGCGCTAGATATTATGCATGAGAATGAGGATCTCGAACCAAGAAGCGTCGAAGAATGTCGACGTAGAGATGATTGGCCAAAGTGGAAAGAAGCCATGCAGGCTGAATTAGACTCACTTGCAAAACGTGAAGTCTTTGAACCTTAGTCCAAACACCAGAAGGTGTGAAACCTGGGATACAAATGGGTATTTGTGAGAAAAAGAAATGAAAAAAATGAAATTATACGCTATAAGGCTCGACTTGTAGCACAAGGTTTCTCACAAAGACCTGGTATAGATTATGATGAAACGTACTCCCCAGTAGTGGATGCAATAACGTTTCGATATTTGATTAGCTTATCTGCAAATAATAAGCTAAATATGCATCTGATGGATGTTGTGACAGCTTACCTATATGGTTCATTAGATAATGATATCTATATGAAAGTCCCTGAAGGATTAAAGATATCAACAACATCCAACAAACGCCCAGGAAATGTACTCAATTAAATTGCAAAGATCTATATATGGTCTAAGGTCTGGACGGATGTGGTATAACGTCTCAATGAGTATTTGATTAAGAAGGGGTTTAAGAATGATGCTATTTGCCCATGTGTTTACATAAAGAAATTTGCACATGGATTTATTATAGTTGTTGTGTATGTTGATGACTTGAATATCATTGGAACTCTGAAGAGATTCCCATAGTCATAAAAGATCTAAGAGAAGAGTTTGAGATGAAAGATCTTGGAAAAATGAAATTTTGTCTCGGCCTAGAATCGAGCACTTAGCAAATGACATATTTGTTCATCATCAACTTACACAGAGAAAATCCTTCAGAGATTTTATATGGATAAATCATACCCATTAAGTACCCGAATGGTTGTAAGATCATTGGATGTGAAAAAGGACCCATTTCGTCCTCGAGAAGATAACGAAGAAGTTCTTGGTCCTAAAGTACCATACCTCAGTGCCATTGGAGCACTTATGTATCTTGCTAATAATACACGACTGACATAGCATTCCCTGTAAGTGTATTAGCAAGGTATAGTCTTTTCCAACCAGAAGGCATTGGAATGGAATTAAACAAATACTTCGGTACCTCCAAGGAACAATTGATAAGGGGTTATTCTATTCATATGAATCCAATTCACAATTGATTGGCTATGCAGATCAGGATATTTATCAGATCCACATAAAGGGAGATCTCAACAGGTTACTTATTCACATATGGTGATACAGCTATATCATGGAGATCTACAAACAGAACCTTAGCCGCTACTTCTTCAAACCATGCAGAAATAATTGCAATATATGAAGCAAGTCGTGAATGTTTCTGCTGAGGGCAATAAATCAACATGTTCGAGTGTCATGCGGATTATCTTATAAGGAAGAAACTCCAACAACTTTGTATGAGGACAATGCGGCATGCATAGCTCAACTCAAAGGCGGTTATATCAAAAGAGATAGAACGAAACACATTTCTCAAATTCTTCTTTACACATGACCTTCAAAAGCAAGGAGCAATTGATGTCCAGGAATTCGCTCAAGTGATAATCTAGAGATTTATTCACAAAGTCACTTCCTACATCTTCTTTTGAGAAACTAGTGCACAAAATCGGATGCGTCGATTGAGAGATCTTCAAGGATGCTAAGAGAGAGAGACATACTTACTCTTTTTCCTTAATCAAGGTTTTTATCCCAATGGGTTTTTCCTTGATAAGGTTTTTAATGGCAGCCATATTCCCACTACGAGGATATTGTACTCTTTTCCTTCACTAAGATTTTTTTCCACTGGGTTTTTTTTTAGTAAGGTTTTAATGAGGCATATCCCTGATGGACATCTAAGGGGAGTGTTATGAAATATTATCCATTTATGGATGTCCATATTTTAGCTGATTCAGTTAATATTTGATTTGATTAGAGAATATTGTTATGATTTGATGTGATATTCTTCTTTATTTGGCTATAAATAGCCCTTTAATGTTCATATAGAGTCTCTCTTAACTATCAATAAGACTATTCTTCTCTTCTTCTTCATTATTCTCTATTCTTATTTTTATTACAGAAGAAAGCTATTTACTCATAAATAAATGTCAATGGGCTTTCCAAGTGACGAGGACTCACGAAACTTCATCAGCTGTTATGCTGTGTACTCTGGTGATTGGACAAGACAACAACACAACACGACACAACACAACACAAAGAACCAATATCAGCGTACCTATCTGTCCATCTCTGCTTCAATTTCGAAGCCACACTCTCTATTCTACTTTGAACTCACTTCACTCCCGCACTCACTACTTCAACTTCACGCCGCCGCCATTTCTTGTTTCTTCCGCTCTCAATTGTTTTACATTGCTGATTTGATGCTTCTTAAGGGAGGGAGGATCTATTGTCTAATTGTGAAACCCAATTGGTAACTCTTACAACATTCACCAACCCAATTCATCATCATTCTCCTTTTTCTTAGTTCCTTTGTTTTCTCCGCTGTCTTTTGATTGGTGGGGTTTGTTTGTTTCTTTTACTTTGAATTTTGATGCTTTAGACAATTTTAATGTGAAATCGTGCTTATAAAGTTCCAAGCTTTGATGAGGTTTTGCTCTAAGATTTTTCGGGTATTCGAGATCTTTAGTTGATTAGAATTTTGATGTTTTAGAGAATTATGGTTTCTTGGGGTGCAGAATTGTGCTTGTAAAGGCTCAAGCTTTGATGAGATTTTCCACTAAGATATGTGGGTATTCGAGATCTTGGCTTGATAATAAGTCTCAACATTTGTGCACTGGAAGTTGGGCTCTGTCGGTGTCATTTGGATCAAAGATGAATCACAGCGCATCTTCAAATGGTTCTTCTCTCCAAAATGGAAATGGTGGTACTGGTTTGGAAGATAAGCTTGATGAAATTCGTCAGCTTATGGGGAAAGTGGATGGTGATCCATTGAGAATAGTTGGTGTTGGAGCAGGTGCTTGGGGTAGTGTGTTCACAGCTATGCTGCAGGAAGCTTATGGTTCCCTAAGAGAAAAGATTCTGATAAGGATATGGAGGAGACCAGGGAGAATGCTTGATAAGGCCACCGCTGAGCACTTGTTTGAGGTGATCAATTCAAGGGAGGATGTGCTGAGGAGGCTGATAAGGAGGTGTGCTTATCTGAAATATGTTGAGGCAAGGTTAGGGGATAGGGTCCTTTATGCAGATGAGATTTTGAAAGATGGGTTTTGCTTGAACATGATTGACACCCCTCTTTGCCCTCTTAAGGTTGTTACAAACTTGCAGGAAGCTGTGTGGGATGCTGACATCGTGATCAATGGCTTGCCATCGACAGAAACCCGCATGGTGTTTGAAGAGATCAGTGAGTACTGGAAGAGAGAATCACATTTCCTGTGATTATTTCCTTGGCAAAGGGTGTGGAGGCTGAATTAGGTCCTGAGCCGCGAGTAATAACTCCCACCCTTATGATCAATGAGCAAGTAAGTCACAGTTATATTTGCTTTCTTACCTGCTTTATGTTGTGGTCTGTGTTTGCTTGAATTCTCTGCACTCTTTCTCCTTGCATATTCTCTGTAGCATTTAAATGCAGATTTGGTGCTAAGATAGTCTGTTTTATTGTAATAAACATTTTAAGTTTCATGATATGGTTCTGATTGTTGTTTTGGTTTCTTGATTGGACTAGTCCTCTTTAGTCGTGTAGTCTGCAACCAGTTAGTCTGCAACTTGAATCTCTAATTCAATTCAACATCGTTAGCATATTTATACCAACTAAATGATTTATTTTTCTTCATTCCCTTCGTCATCTGATTTATGTTTTCCAGCTGGAGTCCCCATTGAGAACATTCTTTATCTTGGAGGACCTAACATTGCCTCAGAAATTTACAACAAGGAATATGCAAATGCACGGATATGTGGAGCGGGAAATGGAGGAAACCATTGGCGAAGTTTTTGAGGCAGCCCCACTTTATAGTGTGGGATAATGGTGACCTTGTGACCCATGAAGTTATGGGCGGATTAAAGAATGTATATGCTATTGGAGCTGGTAAGATTCATTTTATATACCTTTTTGCATTGTACAGAAACAGCTTAGCAGAAGCCAATAGGTGAATGCTAATTTAGGCCAATTTATGTTGTCTCTGGATGTTATTCAGGCATTGTGCTTTCCTGTCCTATTCCTTGAATTCTTGTGTGTTAACACAGTAAAAAGCTCTAGATATGTGTTAAAAACTAGTAATTTGTATTCACGAGTCTCAATTTAACAGGAATGGTAGCTGCTTTGACAAATGAAAGTGCCACCAGCAAATCAGTGTACTTTGCTCATTGTACATCGGAGATGATTTTTATCACTCATCTATTGGCAGAAGAACCAGAGAAACTTGCAGGACCTCTCTTGGCTGATACCTATGTAACCTTGTTGAAAGGTCGTAATGCTTGGTATGGACAAAAGTTGGCCAAAGGAGAATTGAATCTTGAAATGGGCGACAGCATCAAGGGCAAGGGGATGATTCAGGTATTAGATTTTAGTCGTTCAACACACCTGTGGCTCTTGCAGTCTGATTAGAAAGAATTAATGATAATAACATTTGTTCAAGTTTATACTTTGCAGCTTACCAATGATTTTTCTTTTTCCTTCTTTTGAATTTTGTAGGGAATCTCCGCAGTTAAAGCATTTTATGAGCTTCTTAGTCAGTCCAGCTTAAATGTCCTAAATCCAGAAGAGAACAAGCTTGTTGCCCCAGTGGAGCTTTGTCCCATCTTGAAGATGTTATATAGAATACTGATAATAAGGTAATAAATTCTGCTTCCCTACTTTTCTATGTATTCTTCCTAACTGTGGCTGCCTGCCCATTTGAAATACTATTGACACCAGTGGATTATGTTTCCAGAATCATCTGACATACAATAATATCAGTAATGCTAATGACATTGTTAAAGGGGTGCTATAGGATTCAACCCTGCTGGCAGAAAACTGAGTTCTGTTATGAGAAGTTAAAAAACTAACTTTTTTCTATGGTTTTGCTGAACTCTAATCTTCAGGGAATCTCCGGTTCAGGCCATTCTTCAAGCATTGCGAGATGAGACCATGAATGATCCCCGACCGTATTGAGATTGCCCAAAGCCAGGTTTTTTATAGGCCATCTCTTCTTGGTCAGAACTCAGAAGCCTTAGAATCCTAGATTGGTGATGAGTTTGGCAGTTAGTTTTGAAATTTGGGGAATGTATATTTTGGTATCTTTATGCAGCTACATAACAATCTCTTCAGTCATAAATGACTGTTTTTATGGTTAGAGTGCTGGTGGTTTTTTTTTAGTTGAGGCAAGCTTTAAAGCATGCATTTGATTCTATTTAATAAATTCTTAATATTACTTTTTCATTAATTCTTCCTTTTATGAATACCATTGCATTCAACATGTTTATTTAATACCTTTAATCTGGCAATCAACACTACAATGGACAAAGCAATTAGTAGTTGTGTCCAAATTCTGCAGCACATTAATGCACTTGCATGTGGCTTACAGCCTTTATACTGAGTGGTAGTAGGGTTGCAAATTTAGAAGAAAATAAATGAAGAAATGATTTTCAAGTATGCAGAAGAATAATTCAAGTCCACATGGCAAGGGAGCAAATCAAAGTTCACGTGCCTTCATCTCTACCCCACAGTGCATGCAACCTGATCCTTGGTATTAGTATTATGCATGTTTGTAGAAGTTTTTGGCACTAACTTTTCTTTATTTATCATTCACATATTCTAAGTTCAAACTCTACGACTTCTCTTTTTCCTTTGTTCTTTTTTCCCTCGTTTTTCATACTTTCATTTCTTCTGGAAGAACTTTTTCCTCTCTCTCGGTAACGAACGAATGTGGTCAAAAACTGGATGTCTGCCTCCAGGATACTGCCCTTAGAAGTAGTATCAGAGTTTCAACCACCACCAAAGAGTGGTTAAAATTGCTGTGGTTAAAATTGCTTATAGGAAGTTGTTATAAGTTATCCATACTATTCTCTGCTATTGTATGAAAGGTGAGTTGTGCTATAGAAGGAAAAATATATGTTGCATGAATATTGGTACCGGTATCCAATAAAAGCCGAGTATGGTATTTAGTATGGTATAGAAATGTATAAGCAACAAAGAAAATTGCACTTTATCCAATGAGTTATAGGTTATGTGTATTTTACTCCCTAAATTTTAAAATTATGCAAATTAACCTTTAAATTTTCATAAATATGTATTTTAGTTAAAATAAGTGTATTATATCTCATTGAATTTTGGATTATATGCAAATTGATTCTTGAATTTTGCTAAATGTGCAACTAGATACCCCATAGTTTATTAAATTTGTGATATTTTTGTTAACAATTGATAGAAAAATTAATAAAAGGGTCAATTTGAATATTTAAAAGTTTAGAGGATTAAATTGTATATTTTTAAAGCTTATAGTTATATGGCCTATAATTCAGAGAAGTAAAATATAATTTTTCCTAAATCAAATTCAAAATATTGAAATATAAAAAGTATCTAAAAATATTGATAAAATATTCAATATAATAAATGTTCAACACAACTACAGCTATTTTGAAATATCTGTCTTTCATTTTAAAAATATTCATAATATGCTGAATGAATCTAAAAATTATGTGTTTTCCTTTCCACTTTTACTCATTGTGTTTTCTACGATGGTGCCCAAATGATGTTTTTTTCTTCTCAATTTTAATTAGCCCATGAAATTCGCATCATCTTGTTCTCATAAATTTTCGAGCTATATAGAATTTATGTAAAGAGATTCTTTTTTATAACTTTTTTTTTTTGTCTTTCTTGATTATAGTGAATTTAAGTCCGAATTCATGAGATATTATTTCTTAAATGAGTTTAACTACTTATATTTGCATATACTCACAATAAAATTTAGTCCCAATAATTTTAGATGATTTCTACATAATCCTCTTTAAAATAATATGCGGAGTTTATCAACAATTTAATTTCCGCAATTGACCACAATTAAAGCTTTAAGCGAACCATTTCATAATAGTCTAGGTTTTAGGTGGTCGTTGTCCCGCATAGCCCACGAACCAGTGGACCAATCCGTATAACCTTCACATTTTGTCCCATAAGCCCGCGAACCAGTCGCGATGACTGCAGACCAAACGACTAAGCGCCCATGAGCCACACAGACAAACCCACATAACCCCCTTTTTTTCAATTTTTTTTTTAAAACTTTTTTTATGCCCTATATTATATATTTATATTTATATAGTATATTTTACTAAATACAAATACAAAAAATAATAGAATAAACTAACTGACCAAAGTCCATCCATCAAGAATATAAATAAATATCACAAATGGAAGCATTCCTTCACTTATGTGGGCTAACAGGGTTGGTTTGCAAACCCTCAGACCTTTGAGCCTGAGTAAGCCCGTCTATCAAAAAATTCGCGTGTTGGCGGACTGAAAATTTTATGGTAATTTTCATATTGCGAGTTAAATGGGTTTCGAAAGCGTCTGTATATCCAACTCTATCCGCCATGCATCCCTTTGCTAGCATTTTTTATTTTATTTGCAGACCCCATTATTTTGTTTGATTATAGTTTCACCCCAACTCTAAGAACTCTTATTCCTGAACTTGAAATCTAATACTGAAACATTACATCCCAGCCCTTCAACATTTTATCTCATCGAAAAAACAAAAGGGAAAAGGGCAGTCCAAATAACCCAAGACACATTGTGTGGCTGTGGCTGTGGCAAAGTGACCAACTTTCGCCCAAAACCTCTTTCAATGGCATTTGCTTCCTCCAAATTCACAGTACCTTCCTCTGCGTTATTGCTTTCAGTTCTTAAACCCCATAATAATCTACTAACGAAAAAAAGCCTTTGGAAAGAGAAATAAGCCCGTATCAACTGAGATTAACTGCAAAGCATTTCGCGTTGAATTGAATTAGGTCTGCACCTTTTTGATTTGGCAACTTTCGACAAATGTTGCTTCTTTGTTCTTATTAATTTCCTCCCTCTCTCTCTATCACTCACTGCTGTAATTTTTTTTTTTTTTGTCAGGCTCTCAGCTGAAATGTTTTTGTTCTTCCTTTCTTTTTGTTCTGATCTAGAAAAATATTTGGTTCAAGTTGAAGGGCTAGGATGAAATAATTGGATTTCAAGTTCTCAAATAAGGGTTATTAGAGTTGGGGTCAAACTATAACCAAACAAAAATAATAGGGTCAGTATGTAAAATTGATGACTTTAGTAAATGAATGTTGTGTGTGACAAAATTAAACACATGGCTAAACTTCATAGGACGAATTAAGCAAGGGTATAGTACCCTTTATTTTAGAGAGGGTTTTATAGAAACCATCATAATTTTATTCAATGTACAATTATTTGTATGCAGGTACTATCAAATTTTATGAAAGTATGTCTAAATTTGATTCGTTAAATTTGTGTTAATTCAAGAATTATTTCCAAATCAAATTTGGTTTTGGGCTACACTTGCGTGACTTTTATTCAATAACTTTCGCCACTACACTTAAAATTATTCAATTACTTCTATCATTATCTTTTAATTTTTAAAATTCTAATGAAAAATAATAATATGAAATAAAAAATAGCTAAATATTTCATTGCTTAATATTCAATTTGTTTTCTGCTTTGCTAATTGCTAATGATTTAAAAAAATAATAATTTACATTAAATTTTAAAAAAAGTGAAGTAATTGACACGTTTATTGATGATGCCTTTGGAATTTTGATGGCTGACATCAAATGGTCAGAATTCTATTATTTTAAAGACTCAGTGGAGGTTGCGTTGATGACCATTCCTCCATGGAAAGTGTTGGGCAACTTGTGCTTAGTTAACAGGTAGGAATGCTACAATCAATCTCAGCACCCAAGGGGGGAGCAAGAAATTTTGGAAAAAGGTCAAATTAGTTAATATATATAATGTAAAATAAAATAAGTATAGTATAGAAAGTATAAAATAAGTCAAAAAAATTTTTAAACAAATTATTGATAAATTAATATTTATTTTATTATCTATCCTCTCGTCTCTTAAAAAATAAGTCAATAATTTTCTTTTTAAATTCAACCTAAAAAGAATATATATATATCATTTAACATCAAAATAAAGTATTATAAATAACTAACTAATAAGTAGCAACTTCAGTAAGTGAATTAAAAAAGTTAATAAGAGAAAATTTCTAAACAAAAATGTTTTATAGCTATTTATATATTTCATATTTTCATATCAATCATATATGCTACTCCATTTGTTTCAAATTAAATGTCCCTTTTACTTTTATTTATGAATGTACCTAAAAATAAAAGAGATATTTAATTTGAAATAAAGAAAGTACTATACTAGTAAATTTTTATTATTTATTATTTGCCGGATTTGTTCCAAGGAAAGGATAGTAATATACTGATCCACTTACGTGTTGAGCTAGGAAAGCGAAAACAAAATGAAAAGGGATTATCTGTGGTCATATCATATTTAATTTACTTTGATTAATTGTCATAAAATATTATTTCTAAAAGATTTGAACTTAAACTATTCTATTGTTACTTTAGTATTATTCAAACTCATTGTTATTAATATTACTAAATAAATCTTCTTTTAATATAGTTTCTGTAATTTTATTTTGTGAAAAAGATTTTATAACAATTTTATAAGATTTTTATTAAATGATTATTAATTTAATTGCAAAAATTTAACGTTGATTATATTTTCTAATTTGAAATTATCACTAACCATTATAACTATTTTTTATGAATTTATTTGATATAATTATTCGATATAAATATTAAATTAATTTATAAATTTTTTATGATGTAATAATTATCTACATGATATAACAGCAAGTATATTAAATAAAAATTAATTTTAAAAATTGAACTAAATAATTCTAATATACAACATATATAGCCAAGATTTTTTTTAAGCTTGTGTGTGTATAATTTAATTTAGTATTAAATAAACATATCATGTCAATATTTTAAGCGCTGTTCTCACAAATTTTATTGTAGTTTTTATTTTTATTTTTATTCTTAAAATTTAAGGTAAACATAATACATTAAATTAGTTAACCACTGTATAATCATATACTCTATCATGATAAAAACTTTATACCAAAATTTGATAGTATATTTTCACATTATTTAATGTGTTTTAGTAATATATGAGATATTAAACTCATTAAATACTATTGAATTTATGATTTTTCATATATTTAGCTCAAGTCTCTTAGAAAGGGCATTTTAGGACTATTAATCAAAAGTACATTAAACATTTGTGACAATAGATAATAGGACGTAACAATTGTCATTCCCAATGAAAAAGGGGAAAAATTGCTCCCTTAGTTGGACATATGTATCTGCAAATGAAAAACCAATTCTACCTTCCTTTTTCAATTGTGCTTTGTATTTTTCTTTTCCCCAATCACTAATTTAATTAATTTATTTCAAATTGAGATTTTGTTTTTTTTTTTGGGTAAGGATTTCAATTTGAGTTAGTTAATATGGTAATAAAATTCTGCATACACTTTTTTGATAATTTTTTGTTTTTTGTTTGCGTGTTGCTAAAGCAAGACCCAAAGTTACCTTGAAGCAGCCATCTAGAAAACGCGTTTGTGTTGGAAGTCAAGCAGAATTTAAAATCCAGTTGACACGCTCTTTCAACTGAAAGCTGGGTAACAACTAACAAATGCGTGAACCAGTCGTGGAAACTCGCTTCCATCGATTTATGGTCTCTCACTAGCCATTATCAAAAATATCAAATTAATTTTCCATCACTAGTCACTATAACAGTATAAACACTACCATTTCATCAAATCAACCTATTTACCTGATTTTCCAAGTAATAAATAATAATATATGGTGGGACGATATTTTCGATGCATATAAATTAAATTCAAATCAAAATGGCATCTGTTTTCACGTCATTTTCCACTTGGTCGCGAGAAGATCTGATTTTGACGTATATATATATTATTAAAAATAATTAATATAATAACAAGGAAAATAAAGAGGATCTGTATATTCATAATTAATATTCTATTTGCATAATGCTCTTTCTCTCTCCGGTTTGTTCCCGCTATATTCGGCGAGTTTGAAGCTTTCTTCGTGTTGCTCTTTTCATTCTTATAACAATAACAATAAGATTGTAGTGTGATTGTGAATTAAGCATAGTGAGTGAGTGATAGTGAGAATCATAATGGAGAAGTACCTGAGAAACAATTTTAACGTGCAGCCGAAGCGATCCTCCGAGGACGCCCTCCGGCGATGGAGATCCGCGGTCTCCGTCGTGAAGAACCCCCGCCGCCGCTTCCGCATGGTCGCCAATCTCGCCCAACGCGCCGAAGCCGAAAAAAAACGCAAGAACCTTCAGGTGCATTATTTCATGTCATTGCTTAATATACCTATATATATATGTGTGTGTTCCTTATTTTTATATCAAATTTTCAATTTTTGGATCCAATATTTTAGTGTTTGGCAGCTGTTGCAACCGCACCAGATCAAAATCTGAATTCGATTTTAACTAATGAAATTTCTAATTTATTTATGTTTGCTTTGTAACATTGCTGGCGTGCAAGTGAAGCTAGTTCTCCTCTAATTGTAAGTCATTAGAAGAGAATAACAGCGTCATTGACGTGACGCATCATAAGCCTTTCCGTACCACACAGGAGGGCACCGTAGCTTTTCAGAGTTACGCAAACTTGTTTGGCATCGGTCACCGAAAAATATTGGTGTGATTTGATATGGTCAAACCAAACGTTGCCATTAATATTGCAAAAGCTTGTTCCCTCCTTTGTAATTTTATTGGTCTAATATCACTTTTTATTTATTATTTTTATATATAATATTTTTAAAATGTTCTTAATAAAAAATTTATTTTATATTTATTTAGCTAATTGATATTTTTAAAATTAAATTAAATTTTATATGATGAAACTTTTATTGTCTATTGTTACTTTTTATTTATTATTTTTATTTATGACATTGTGAAATGCCTTTAATTAAAAATTAATTTTATATTTCTTATGTATTATTTTTACTCTCATATTTTAAATTTATATTTAACAATTGTAATAATTACTACTAAATATGATGGTAAAAAATATATTTTGTTACTTACGAAAATAGACCTAAGTTTGCAGCCACAAAATCACACTAATTTTGCCGTGAAAATTTTTTAGTTGCTCTAACAAAAAACACCCTAAACACCATTTACTTTTTGATATATTGATTATTCCATTAAAAATATAATTAAAGTAGAAAATTATGATTGATAGAGTTTATATATAAAGAAAGGTGCGTTCTGAGGTAAAGATGACATTATTATTTTCATCTTACAGATCTTTATGGGCTAATAATAAATTGACGTGTGTAAATGATAAAGTTGTTGATATAGTGTGTTAAAGTTAATACACGTGAAATAAAAAGTTATAACTTTAACATATTATAGTTTACTTGTTTCTCTTTCTCTTGTTTCTCTCTCTCAGTTTACAACTTTTTGCATATGAGTTTCCAACTTTTATGTAGGTTTATAATTTTTTACATACTGATTTACAACTTTTTGCATATGGTTTCACATTTAATCCTAAACTTGTTTAATATGTGTCCTCAATTGATTTACACTTTTGTGCATGGTTTACAACTTTTTATATACTGGTTTACAATATTTTGGGCATTGGTTTACAACATTTTGTAACACGCATTTACAATTTTTTAACTCAAATTTCATGTACAAATAATTTATTAAATAATCAAGCTAGTTCTTATGTACAGATAATTTATTAAAAAATTATAAATGCGTGTTACGAAATATTGTAAACTAATACCCAAAAGGTTATAAATCAATATGTAAAAAGTTGTAAACCAATTGATGAAATATATGAAACATGTCAGATTAAATGTGAAACCATATGTAGAAAAATTGTAAACTAGTATGCAAAAAGTTGTAAACTTATATAAAAGAAGTTATAAATTGTACACAAAAGTTGTAAATCGATTTACAATTAAACAAGATGCACGATAATAATACAAAATTGAATGTTCTAGAATTTTACATGTATTGTAAGAATGATTTATGAATTAGATTTATTTATTGTTACTTTTAAAATTACTTCAATTTGAATTCTTTAATCAACGCTATTAAGACATAAGTTAACAAAAATAGTGAAATTTGATTTTTCATGTGTTTATGATTTTTTCTTAAGATATAAATGATTTTTTTTTCAATTTTTTCAACAACAAAACAAATTGAAAATAACTCCTGAGAAGTTGAGATTTGCTATTATTGTTGGAAAATGGAGTTAAAAAATTGTAAACGTGTGTTACGAAATGTTATAAACCAATGCTCAAAAAGTTGTAAATCAGTATGTAAAAAGTTGTAAACCAGTACACAAAAGTTGTAAATCAATTGAGGACAATACGAAACAAGTTTAGGATTAAATGTGAAACCATATGCAGAAAAATTGTAAACCAATACGTAAAAAATTATAAACCTGTACAAAAAATTATAAACCTATATGTAAAAAGTTGTAAACCTAAGTGAGAGAGAAACAAGAGAAAGAGAAACAAATAAACTGGAGTATGTTAGGAGGTTTTATTTCATGCGCATTAACTTCAACACACTGTATCAATAACTTTATCACTTACACATGTCAATTTATTATTGGACCACATAAAATCTGGAAGATGAAGATAACAATATTATCTTTACCTAAGAACGCGCCAATCAATATAACAGGAAAAAAAAATTCGCATACTAAGAATTTATGCCTGCAGTGCCTCTAGCCAAAAACAAAAATGTAATTACGCTATACCATTATTCTTTATATCTACTGAAAAAAAAATTCACAGTAGTAATGTATTATAAAAATAAAATAAGTTTTTAATAAAAGACATTTAAAAAATGTTATGATAAAAATAATAAATAAGGAATGGTAATAGATCACGAACACTTAACTTAGTTTCAAAAATATAAATTAACTAAATAAATATAAAAATAAGGTTTTTATTAAGGGCATTTTAGGAATACTACAAAAACACAATAAATGAGAATTGATATTAGATAAATAGGAGTGGCAATAGCCACTTTCCCTTTCAAAATATATGTCTACTTTCAGATAATTTTATATTTTAAAATATATGTTAATTTCATATTTTAATAAAGAATTAAATTTTTTCTTTCAATATTACTCTTAATTAATTTCACTTTTTCAAAGCATATAATTTAATATTAACCTTGAACAATGTGCTATATTAATTAATATGTAAGGATATATTATTCTATTTACTACATTTTACTTAATTACCAATATTATTTATTATTTTTATTCATATTTGTATTTGTCCTAAATTGACAAATATTTTAAGAGGGAGGGAGTAAAAGATAAACACATGTTTAACAATTTTATACTTACAATACTCAATTTTATTTGCAATAGGATGAATTATGAGCCACTCATTTGAGAATAATAGTTTATCGTGAAAGTGGGAAGAATTAATTTTGAAAGTTAGATTTTAAATGAATGATCTAGATGAAAGAATAAAGTCATATGACTTTTTTAAATAAGTATGTAAGTATTAATTATAATTAATTAACTTTTAACTTTAACTATCTATATATAATTATTTGACTCATATTTATTCCTCTCACCTGAATTAATAAGCCACCCTTCTCATGTTATATGCCCCCACGATGAGTAAGACTCGTTTTTTTATTGTAAGCGGGCCTGTTGCCTAGACTTGTAGCAAGAACATCTCCACCATTACACATATTGTGCATGAAAAATACTTGTGTGGAAGAGTTTTTTCTTCCTCTTAGTTAATTCTAACCAAACACATTAAAGTCAAACAGGGTAATAATAATTTAGTTTAATTTATATGCATGACATGTCATTCAATCATGTATTGCCATATTAATAAAAATAATTGAGCTTTACATTCACTATTAAAAATTCATATTAATATAAATAAGAGCATTTGATTAAATAACAATATAAAAAGAATTTATATTATCAGCCTATTAAAATTTAACTCAAAAAACTAATTGCATGAGTGTGAAGCTGCGGAGAAAATAAATCTTTTTTCTATGGAATGCAAAAGAATGATTCGTTGTGCTTGAGCTGACTGTTAACTTTTAAGGATTAGTAGTTTTGTTGGAAGTTTCTGATCTGTGTCTTTTTCTTCTAGATGGCTGCTGTTTAGTGCGAAATTGTCTTCTTCAACATTGTTATTGTGCAGGAATTTCAGATAAAACTAGTCGTACACAATGCGTCAATTTCTTTTTTTGGCACTATCCATGATTATTCTTCTCTGTTTCCTCAAAGTTATTATGCGTGTGTGGGTTGATGTTTATGTTATTCCATGCAAACCATATAACCACAGACCACACATATTGTTCCATATGTACCATATAAAGCAGCATAAGATGCGAGGTGCTGCACTACTTTGTGTCGGTTTCTTCTTTTCCTTGTACCTGATCCCTTATTCTTTCCTGAATAATTCTTTTAAAATAAGTTTTGCAAAAATGGTTTTTACATTTCGAAAATTATGTATTAATGCATAATTTTTTAGAAGTAAATTCACCACCTGCTACCGAAATCTCAATTACTTATATGATTCTTATATGTCAAAAGCTGCAAAACTTCTGTTCCAACAATATTATTCTTCCTTGTTTGTGATTTTCTTGCTAAAATTTAGCAAATTTATTACAGATTAATTTTAATACATTGTAAATTATTTTACATTAGGAGTTGCCAAGAATTTTCATACTCCCTCTGGTCAACTAGAGCAATATATATTATTCCATTGTTTGATGAAACTCAATTTTGGTATTTAAGTTACAGCTACAAACAATAACCAGGCAATAAATAACTGCAAACCCCAAATATTCTCTTCTTCTTGAAGGTGGAAATGCTATATCTAATGCTTTACATATTTTTTTGTTACAAAGAGTTTTGGTGGATTCGGGTGTCAATCATCCCATCAGGCCAAGGCAATGGTTCGCAAATTGTCAATTTTTTACTTCCAATATCTTCGTTGAAATTGGCACATGCCATTTACTTACCTTTAATTGAAATCGATTAATAATCAAACAGCTATATTACCATTTAATATTTCAGAGAGAAGTGGGATTATGATTTCTTTGTTTTCGGTCTATTATTATAATAACTTGTTATCATAACCATTATGTCCAAACAATTTACAACTTGATCCAAACCATCATGTTCCTTATTAGATTGAACTTTAATAAAATAATATTCTTTGTTATCAGTTTCATTTTAAGCATAAATGATTCTAGCATGAAGAGAGTTCTTAGAGATATTAGTGTAGACTATTCAGTGACCCTCCCTTGTTAAAATATTTAAGTGTATGCACAAAATTGGTTCACAAAATTATCTTTCTATTTTTTTCCCCTTCCAAGTTAATAAGTGTCACATTCACATATCTGAACTTTTAGTAAGTGTGATGATGTGGATAACTTTTGTCTGTAGTTCTGTGCTTATTATTGAGCAAGAAAGTGACATATTTCATGTCTGTCAGATTGCCACTATGAAAACAGTTATTCAATTGAGAATAGCTCGTATATTATCTTGCTAGAAGTAGAAAGCGTGTAAGATTGGAATTTTCTTCTCTTTAAAACATGTCATGAAATGCATTTTTTATCCGTCGCTCTAACACACTATGCTTATGCTCCAACTATTCTTGACCAGGAAAAGGTTCGGGTGGCTCTCTATGTGCAAAAAGCAGCATTGCAATTCATAACTGGTATTTGCATTCAATCGCTTTCACTCACCTCTTCTTACTCGTGTCCACTCACTCTTTCTTCTGTTAACATATTATTGTTTCATTTTCTTCTCGTTACAGCTGGGAGCCGTGGTAGTGGTGATTACATGCTCTCCAAAGAAGTTCAAGAAGCAGGTTTTGGAATTGAGCCAGATGAATTAGCATCCATTGTTCGATCCCATGACACTAAATCCTTAGAACGTAATGAAGGAGTTGAAGGGTTAGCAAGACATGTTGGTGTGTCATTGCAAGAGGGTGTCCATTCAAGTGATGTTCCACACAGACAAAAAATCTATGGTTGTAACCGCTTTGCGGAGAAGCCCTCCAGAAGTTTCTGGATGTTTGTTTGGGATGCAATGCAGGACTTAACTTTGATGATCCTTGTGGTGTGTGCTGTTGTTTCGGTTGGTGTTGGAATCTCGACTGAAGGTTGGCCAAAAGGTATGTATGATGGAGTGGGAATCATACTTTGTATTCTCTTAGTGGTATTTGTCACTTCAATCAGTGACTACAAACAGTCCTTGCAATTCAAGGATTTGGATAAAGAGAAGAAAAATGTCACCATCCAAGTTACAAGAGATGGTAGGAGACAGAAGGTGTCAATTCATGATCTAGTGGTGGGAGATATAGTGCATCTCTCAATTGGAGACATAGTTCCTGCAGATGGGATGTTCACATCAGGTTTTAGCCTGTTGATCGATGAATCAAGCCTGTCTGGCGAGAGTGAGGCTGTGAATGTTGACCAACAGAAGCCTTTTCTTCTATCAGGGACAACAGTGCAAGATGGTTCTGGAAAGATGCTAGTGACTTCTGTTGGTATGAGGACAGAATGGGGAAGATTGATGGATACTTTGAACGAAGGAGGGGACGATGAGACACCCCTTCAGGTCAAGCTGAATGGTGTTGCCACCATTATTGGAAAGATAGGATTGGGTTTTGCACTCCTAACATTCCTGGTTTTGACTGGCAGGTTCTTGATGGAGAAAGTATCTCGCCATGAGATGAAAGAATGGTCTCTGAATGATGCATCTAAGCTTCTCAATTTCTTTGCAACTGCAGTGATTATTATAGTTGTGGCAGTTCCTGAGGGGCTTCCTTTGGCAGTGACACTGAGTCTTGCATTCGCAATGAAGAAACTAATGAATGATAAGGCACTTGTTAGGCACCTTTCTGCATGCGAGACTATGGGCTCTGCTGGTTGTATTTGCACGGATAAGACAGGAACTTTGACAACAAATCACATGGTTGTGGACAAAATATGGATTTGCGAACAAACTAAGGCGATGAAAAGCAGTGACAGAGAAAGTGTGTTGAAGAACTTGGTCTCTGAAGAGATATTTGATCTCTTTCTGCAGTCCATATTCCAGAATACTAGCTCAGAAGTGGTCAAAGGGGAAGATGGAAAGAACAAGGTTATGGGAACTCCCACAGAGACTGCATTGCTGGAATTTGGCTTGCTTTTGGGAGGTGATTCTAAGTATTATAATGAGAAGTATAAGATAATAAAGGTTGAACCTTTCAATTCAGTCAAAAAAAGATGTCAGTGCTCGTGGCTCTTCCTCATGGCAAAAACAAGTCTCGAGCATTTTGTAAAGGAGCATCAGAAATAGTTCTGAAGATGTGTGACAAAGTTGCTGATGCAAATGGCAAAGTCGCCCATTTGAAGGAAGAGCAAAGAAAGAGCATCACAGAAGTAATAGATGGTTTTGCTTCTGAGGCTCAAGAACACTCTGCATTGCCTTCAATGATGTTGAGGGATCCTCTAAAGGTGATAGTATTCCTGAGGATAATTACACGTTGATAGCTATTATTGGGATCAAGGATCCAGTGAGGCCTGGAGTGAAAGAAGCAGTTCAGACATGTTTAGCAGCTGGGATAACTGTTAGGATGGTAACTGGTGACAACATAAATACTGCTAAAGCAATAGCTAGAGAATGTGGCATCTTGACAGATGGATTGGCTATTGAGGGACCAGAATTCCGGAATAAGAGCCAGCAAGAGATGGAGGAGATCATACCAAAATTGCAGGTTTTATTACTATTCCATATGTACTTCTTTTAATGTTTAGCAAACATGGTAACTCTATAATTGGTTGCTTTATGTGTGTAGGTAATGGCTCGGTCCTTGCCTCTTGACAAGCACACCTTAGTAACCCATTTGAGGAATGATTTTAATGAAGTTGTTGCAGTAACTGGTGATGGGACCAATGATGCTCCAGCGTTGCATGAGGCTGATATTGGACTGGCTATGGGTATTGCAGGGACAGAGGTTTGTTATAGACACAATCTATATCTATATACCCTGGATGACTTCCATTGTAATATACTTTATCATTAAATAATTAAATCTTCCACATGATAGTATGCATCATTAATTGTTATTCTCTAGTATTCAACTAGTTGCTTTCACACGAAGCTTAAATTTCACTGATCCCATAGTTAGCTTTTTAAGCATAAATACAAAGCAGTAAATGAAATTTCAGGGCAAGAAAACAAATGTAGGCTTTATATAGTATGCAACACTAGTTATGTCATTTTATGTGCATACTTTATATGTTTCATAATCAATTCAATTCTTTATGTGCCCCATTTGTTTACTAATCTTTGTAAACCTCCATCTTCTCTAGGTTGCAAAAGAGAATGCGGATGTGATTGTAATGGATGACAACTTCACAACCATAGTGAATGTTGCCAAATGGGGCCGTTCTGTGTATATAAATATACAAAAGTTCGTGCAGTTCCAATTAACGGTTAATGTTGTAGCCCTCATGTTAAATTTTGTTTCAGCATGCGTGTCAGGTATTGTATATACAACCTACTTCTTAAGACAATTTTCCATCACTTTTTTTGGGCCATAATCATGCCTCCTAATCACAATGCAAATCCATTTTAGGGTCTGCTCCTCTCACTGCTGTTCAAATGCTTTGGGTAAACATGATCATGGACACACTTGGTGCTTTGGCACTGGCCACAGAACCTCCCCATGATGGCCTAATGAAGAGGCCACCTATTGGAAAGAATGCTAAATTCATCACAAGGGTCATGTGGAGGAACATAATTGGTCAGAGCATATATCAAACTATTGTCCTTTTGGTTCTCGAATTTCGTGGGAAACAGATTCTCAAGCTCGATGGACCTGATGCTACCACTGTTCTGAATACAGTCATATTCAACGCCTTTGTGTTTTGCCAGGTACTGGACCAGTTAACTAGACCATAAAGATAAATTTTTCATAAAACATATTCATTCCTCACAAGAAAACTTTTTCAGATTTTCATATTCTACTCAAGCTAGTCTTAATTTGTGTAGTAAATGAGAGTTCAGGTGGACGCCGTAAAACTAAATTTCATATAATAAATGTGAAATATTACAATACTCAAAACAATAATCAAGATAAGCACGTAACAATCATTTAAACATAATAAACAATCAAAGTCACAAATGAAGTTCTTGTCCAAAACACACAATAATGGAACGCATTAAAAGAAGATAGGTATACAAAATATAAACCACATGACATCCCATGTTCCAAGAGCGCCAGAGAGCCGCCATCAAGACTAGATCGAGGTCGGAGCGAGAGCTTCCGTCGAGCTATCCTTGTCGAGGTACTCTTATAGGTCATGGTAAATGCGAGCTAGTTCATGTTGTGGTGTCGCGAAGAAGTGGAGAAGGGAGAGGTGATGCAGACTACCCAAAAAAAAAGGCATTTGAGTGAGGGCGTACCTAGTGTTACGTATTCAAAAAATTTTTTTCCAACAAAATAGTGATGTGTACGTACCAATTACCCATTTTTATGCATTTGCGCCGTGCTTCAAGAGATAAAACCATTCATGTGCCTCTACCCAACAATTTAAACTTTTGAGAGATGATTTCATGATATTTATCAGAGCCACCATGACTAGAAGGTCAAAGGTTCAATCTCGTTATTTATAATAAATAGTTCATGCTTGTTAGTGAGCTTTTTATGGAGAATTTCAATTAGTGTTAAGCTTTTTATGGAAACCATTTTCGTTTCTTTAACTTTATGCAATTGTTTTGCTTGTGTTCATTCATTTAAATTAAGGCACACAAATTACACCAATATGTATATACATTTATGACAACTTTTGCCATTTTAATACACTTATTCTTTCATATTGTAAATCAATAGGTATTCAATGAGATAAATAGCCGTGACATGGAGAAGATCAATGTTCTGCGAGGCATGTTCAGCAGCTGGGTTTTCCTAGTGGTCATAGCCTCAACAATATGCTTTCAAATCATAATAGTTGAATATTTGGGCACATTTGCTCAAACAGTGCCACTGAGCAAGGAACTGTGGTTAACCAGCGTGTTGATTGGTGCAGTAAGTTTACTGGTAGCTGTTGTCCTAAAGTGCATTCCTGTTCCACAACTTATTACGTTCCTACGCCTCATGATGATTACGAGCAGCTTCCTAGTGGACCAGAGTTGGCATGAACATATGATAGATAATGCGGTTCACTATAAGCTTTCATAATATATGCATATTTTTTTATATAGATTTTTTCTATAAAGAGGTATATCATAAATTGTCACCGTTAGTTTCATTCATTTTAGACTGTTCCCACCTTTATTTCTGTCCTCATTTTTTCTGTGTAATTTCATTTCCTTCCATTCCAAATCCCAATTTTGCTGGGTGCAGTATCATTCTTTTGATCAGGATATAGTGATATACACCCCCCCCCCCCCCCCACCCCCCACCCACCACAAAAAAAAACCTTTTTCTTTTTCTTGCAGAAAATTACATATTTGGAAGATATTTTTAGCTTATAGTCGAGTGAATTCAGGTTGTTAAGCTTGGAAAGTTACATATCTTCGACCTATTGCTTGTTCAGGATTATTGTTGAAAATTAATTGTTTAGTCTATTTGTCAAATGAAGAAGTGAATGGCCTTGGATATTGCATCAAATAAAACTTGTTTGGCTGAATTTGAGAATTGAATACTTGCCTTATGTTATGTCGTTGGTTTTTTCTTTCTTTTTTTTTTTCGTCTACTTGAAATTAACATATGAGATACTCGTAAGCCATTATGACCGGCCTAATGATGAGGAACTTGTGTGGAATGTATGAAGTTAGATATTCAAATTTCACTATCTTTAAAATTTTGATGTACCGAAAGAACAATTGAGTTTATTAACTAATCACTCATTGCACATTATTAGTACAGGTAAGTTGAAGTACTTTTTCAGTGTTAATAAGGGGTTGATCCATGGTAATAAGAGTTGCCCTCAATTACTTAAGAATTAAAATTTCTCATTGAGATTATTTTTAAGATTAGATTTGTACGTTGTTATAACAATAACTATAAATATTCAAATTTTATATAATTTAACTTTCAGCTTCCAGCATACTTTCCATGGCGATCTCACTATATTATCCACATGCATTTTTAAAAAATCACAAGACAAGGTTCATTTGGCAACTTGAGTTGTATGTAAATTTTAAATTTTTCGCAAGGATTTGAATCAAATGGAAAGTGAAACACCTGGTTGTGAGGACAATATTTATAAATCCAAAAGATATGGAGATTCCTCGTGAGAGACAAGAAAGGAAGTGAATTTTCAAAGAAGAAAATATATATATCAAAGCATATATCACTTGCTATAGTAGTCTTTTGTTCATTTGATATCCAAATAACCTATAATTATACCAACTGATTTCAATTTAAATAATGTAAAACTCAAACTAATAACTATTTTGTGCGAGAACTGCAGCTACAAATCTACCGAATATTTAATTTTCTTTCATACTGATACTAATTAAATAATTTACTTTCCTCCAAAATTTTGTCTGGATTACAGTCATCACTTTGTATGTAGGATACTATCAAAATTAATTAACAGATATTTTTCTCCATTTTTTTTAACATGAATAAAGAAAAAAAAAAGACCTACGTACGATCATTCCTTTGGCCTTCTATTTCAATATTCCAACAAAAAATTCCGACAAATTACCTCTTGGTGTTGTCAACATCATTTTTATTTTCTTCCCCGGCTTGTGTATCACTGTTTCTGAACAAGAACACCTATTGAGTTAATGAAAATCGGCACAATTGACAGAATGGAACCCTTTCTGACCAAAAGTTTTTGGTGTTGATTCCAAAAGAAGAACAACAATTCAACAAATCTTCCTATACTATAATATATGTTTAAGCAACTATAACACAGCACGTTCTATTTTATCCTCAAATTTGGAGTCGTGTGCATGGTGCTGAGGTGTTTACGTGGAGTCCATGTGCAATTTAAACCTGTCCATCCATTTATAACATGCCGAACCAATATTCTTGCAAAACAATATGCCAACACTATCATGTTATATGCACATTGTACAATAGCTTATTAGCTTTGACCTTCCACACTATTCCTCATATTTTCAGCACTTTCTTTGAATCACCTTCAATTTAGCGATTTCAATTATTTGATTCGTGTTGGCAATGTTTTTAATTTGAAAAAAAATGAGCAAGACAAAAACAATTTGTGGAATGTGAATCCTACCAGATTATTGCAAGAGAACATTTATATGAGATCTCTCTTGGATGTTATACCTGAAAATCCCACCCTTAAGACACTTTTCTCAATTAATAATAATAATTACAAGAGGACTTTTAAAAGGGTCACTATGCTAGGGAATGAAAGAGACGGTGATGTAACTACTTCATTGCAAATTGCAATTGTTTAGCTTTAATTAATTATCAATCCACTTTTCAAGGTTATATGCATACCCTCTCTTCTCTTTTCGGAGATTTCAATCTACAAAGTCTTTTTTGTTTTTGCTCGGTACATCTAAGTCTAATGTTAGAGACAGAAAATATGGTTATTATTAATGAGGGGAAAAAAAGGAATCAGTGGTCATTGTCATCAAAATTAAATATCATAACTATGAGGAGTCCACGAAATATAAGCTGGATCCCTTATCCCCAAATCTTAACAAAAAATTGTCAACAACACTATTTCTTGTGACTTCAAGTTTTAACTGGGTAATTCAATTTATGAATTTATTGCTACTGTTTAACAGAATATAAAAAATCTTCCTTTTATCAAACTTGATGTAGATGCCTAGCCATTATTAACTCACTTGAATTAATATCAAAATCGCCAACCTTTTTATCATAGTTATGTTGTCGCAATGAAGAGTTACAAATCCTAGGACTAGGTGAAGAGAACCGAAATTTGTCTACTTGTGTGATAATTACTGGGCATGATTTTTTTTTCCTGAAAATTTTGCCATAAAGCAAAAAGAGGGTCACAAACACTGCATATGCAATTTGCTTTCAGAGGTCACAAACCTGACCATGTTTGCAGAATCCTAAGCCACAACAAATGCAACACGTCACATAAAAGGCCATGACATGTGCAAACATGTCTTCATCAAACTGGGAACAAGATTATCTTCCATTAAGGCACATACATTTCATTCGGCAAACCACAATCCAAAATCCAGTTTGTGAACTACCAAGAGTGTACAAACCACAACTTGGTCCAACATGAAAACGATTTGTGATTTTTTTTCTTTTTTCCAGTTCTACTTGAATCAATATTTGAGAGTAAATATTATGTCACAGCCCCATGATTTTATCAAACATATTAAAGCAAAATTTAAACTCAATTTAAATCCTTCAAACCATGATTTGAAATTACCCAATGCTAAAAAAATCACACACCAAAGAAATCAAACTGGGAATTCACTAGTCAGTAATCACCAGTCACCACCATTGAGGAAATGGTCTAGATGTTCTTATACGGTCCTCAATTGAATCAATTTGGTAAGCAACCAACTTGTCAAAGGCCAACCAACCAAGGTGATGGCTTGTGCTTATCCCCTAGGTGACACTCTTGTTTTCAACACTACTTTTTTTAACCCCACACACACTTCATCAAAAATCACCTAGGGAGCTCTTAAAAAGATAGTAAGAAAACAAAGGCACAGTAATTCACAAAGGCTGGGTAATATAAAGTACTATTTTGGGTTCACAGAGAGTCACAAGAGGCCACAGACCCCAAAAGATTCCAGTAACTGGCCACTTTTGTCATACGTGTGGGCATCTACGCCTACTTTTAGATCTGTGCAATGTCCTTTCCTGTCATGAAAGATGAACTAAAGGCTGTAGATATATATATATATATATATACACACACAATATATTATCTAATGAGAGAGAAAGTGGCATCACTCACATGGGTAGGTGCTGGTGGGTAGGACCCATACACAACCTGGCATTATATAAATGTGCATTGGCCCACTTGCAGTGTCAGCAACCCCCCCATGTGATGGTGTGTGCCTTGTGGACCTCCCTTCTTTCCCCTCTCCAATAATGGCAACAAATTGGACATACCCCACCAGTATTTTTTTTAAACACAAAATCGAAAGGGAAAAATAATTGCAAGAACAAAGAGACAAATTCTCCTCTTTAAAAGAAAAATAAATATAAAAATAAAATGGTGACAGGAGAAGAGTTGAGTAGTAAGAGGCAAATGATGAGAACCAATTAGACTAAAAAAACTCTTGATTCTTCCTTTTCTAAAATCTCTTTCTCTTTTCTGTCTGGTAATCTAAGGAGGGTTGATAACTGTGTATACCAACTAAGTAGAAGTACAAACGTAAACTGCAACACAACAACATAAGAGAAGATAAAATATCCTCCCACTATGGACTTTAACCCAGCTAAGATTAACAAATTATACATTCCTTTTCCTCACTCTGGCCCTCAAACTCAAATTTCCCATGATGGGGGTGGATTTGAATCAGCCTTCAAATTAAACAACTCATCAGCCTTTTTCAGTTTTTTAACCACTTCATCTGTGCATGCTTGCTTTCTCTTGGTTACTCTTCAGCTATACATGAAAGACTTGGAAATTATACCTGTAAACAACATAGGACTAAGGGTCTAGTAACTACTACATATCCTCAAGGGATAGAGTGAAGAAGAAGAAAATTACAGTGCCAGGAGTTACTACTACACATTGGACTCTTGATTCTTTTTTGTGTGTTATTTTTAACCTGTGGTTCAGCTTACTACAGATAATTGAGAGAAAGAAGAAAATGGTACAATAATTGCTAACAAAAGAAAGGGGGAACACATGCCCCACTTCCTTTACTGAAACTGCTTTTTACGTATGCATTTTGTATGGTAGTAAGTAGTATAGTATTGATGATTGATGGTGATAGGCCTTGGTGGTGGTGATTCTCTACAGATTTGTTGGATGTCCCCAGGTTTGTTTGGCAATGCTTCTCTTCCTGTAAATATTGGGAAACAAAAAAGACCAAACCGACTTCGAAATTTAATAAAACTAAACAACAAAAATCACTGCAATAAGTTGAAAACAATATAGCAAAAAGAAGCCTTTATATACACAAAAACATCCAAAGGCTACTGCTTACCTCAAACCTTATGAAACTAAATGCCAATCGGTCCACCAGTGCCAGCTAACATCCCAATAGTTCCATGGCCAGAAGAGAACCTAGGTCCAAATCAAGATATCATCAAAAGTCCAAAAGCTTTATGAATACTGAAACTCATTGCTACATGGTAAAAAAGATGGCTTAAATGTGAATGACACCAGTACCTAGGTATTTGGCAGTTAAAGGATTTGAAAGTCCCCATGTCAAGAGCAGATGCTGATGGAAGTAGTGAATTAGTGCCAAATTTGGAGTTGGCAGATGCAGCTGAGGCATCTGATTCAATGGTCTCATTAGGTCCATTGGAGAAGGCAGCCATGTAATCTCCAGCAGCTTTTGTAGGGGAAGCAAAAGGGCTATCAGGGAGATTATGCTCCAAACTGCATTTATTCATAAACTACTTTAAAAGACAATCAAAGTTAGGAAAATTGGTAATAACCTGAATAAATGCACAAATCTTTTGGCATGGACTAAAAGAGGGAATTTGATGCAAAAAACAAAAGGTGTTTACTATTCTGGTACCCCTTTTGGTTATTCTAAATGAGAATAAGTTTTTATACCATTCTTGTTGATCACGGTCTTCATTACTTGAGCTCTGTTTGCCATTGCCATTGCCACTGCCACTGCCATCACTATATCCGTTCTCACCATTGACTCCAACTTCCTTGCCAACAGAAATGTTGACTTGCACTTGCTGCTGACCAACAGAAACTGGTGCAGTACTAGCTGGAGCAGAACTTGAACCACTCTCTGGAATCAAATAGTATATAAATTAATATCAACGAAACCATTCCAATTCTCTCAAAAAGCACCAACTTCATTATCCAAAAGCTGCTGCAATCAACTGCATTGTGAATGATAGAAAGAGAGATATTTTATATACCCTCTGGGGCCTCTGTGCTGCTGTGAAAGGAAGGAAGAACAAGGTTCTGATTGAACATGTTAGGAGATTGGGTTGGGGAAGGAATTGGACTCCCTGTGGAAAGGGCACGGTGGTGTTGCTTCTTGATGTCAAGGAGTTGCAGACCCATCAACCTCCTACTTTGGAGCTCAAGTGCTTGCTGCAAATCAGCTTGCTCCTCCAACTTCCTCCTCCACAGCATGTCTTGAGCATTGTAGAACATTCTTCCCCCTAAGCGACACCCCACGTGTGTTAAGGAGAGTAACCAAAGACAATAACATGAAAAGTTGAAAGCATTGACCCACCAAGTTGGAGATCATATTGGTCTCTAGCATCTAGTCCAGTAGGAGTTCCACAAGGTGAAAAATCCCTATCTACCTGTTGCTGCTGCTTCCTGCAAAAATCACACCAAACATATATATCAGCAAAGTTCAAAAGCATTATGGTGAGACAATAACAAAAGAGAAAAAAGATAACAACAAAAGACACTAGAAAGAGGAGGTGCCTGTACTTGTCTGGGACTTTGCCTTTCTCCTTGTAAGGTTTAACCAGCACTCTGGCATCACACACAAAATGAGGGTTTCCTTTGGAGAGAATGAGCTTAACAGTCTCTGGATAAACAAAGGTAACAAAACCAAACATGCGCTTCTGCTGATATGGGATCCTCACATCTTGAACTGGGCCATAAATGCTTCAAACAACAAAATCAAAGGAAAAAGAATTATTTCTTCTGCCATTGCCAAACTAGGCGTATACCCCAAGTTGAAGTTTAAAGCTAAGCAAGTAACAACAAACAACCTGAAGTAAGTTGACACATCTTCCTCTCTGAAAGTGCTATCTGCTGGGAAGGTCAAGTAGATCTGCCTAGAAGCTGGGTTAACCATTCCAGGGCTGTTCAAAGAAAACTCATTCCTTTCAAGCCTGGATCTCCCAAATTTGTGCAGGTCCTCATTCATCATAAGAGCTGCAGCTGCAGCTCTGCGAACAAATCATCAAAACATGATTAAAATTATTTAGTGGACTAATAATACTAGTGATTTATATTTTACATATGGGAAAAAAAAGAGTGAATTGTGCAGCTTGACAACTAGACTACAGTAATCCAAGACACATAATTGAATAGCAGTATTGTGAGTACCTTTGAGTATCATTTTGTTGCTGCTGCAAGAGGAAATTCATGCACTTTGGGGAGTACGGAAAGAAGAAGAGGCCATGAGCTGAGAAGCAGCAGCTAGTCTTTGCTGTTGAGCTGTCTTAGATCTGAGGAGCTCATGGCACTGCTCCATCATCTCAATCTTGCTGGGAGAACCAACCATTGCAGCACCTTCAGCATCTCCAAGGCCACCACCATGTAGGAACCTGCAGCTAGTGCCATTCTTGCAGTACCCTCTAGCAAAGTAAAGGCAAGGCTTCCACCCAAACCCAGAATTAGGGTCCTCAGAAACCAAGCAAGCATCATTCACTGAGCAACTCCTTCTGTGAAGTGACCCTCCCCAACCATAAGAAGGGAAAAGAGTAGCAGGGTCAGCAACACTAGTAGGACTAGAAGACAAGTCTGAGTGAGGGTAGAACAAATCAGGGTTCTTGTGTCCACCAAGAGTTGGAGAACCATCATTCAAGAAGGAAAGCTGGTCCTGAAGCTGGAACTCATCAATTGGATCTGGGCCTCCATTTGCATAGAACGGCAAAGAAGATGAAGTTGTTGATGACCCAACAACCAAATTGTTGGGGCTCATCAAGTCTTCAGGGTTTTGAAGCTCAGAGATGGCACCCCAAGAAGCTGAACTAGAAGAAGGGTTTGGTATAGTCAGAGCAGGAGGGAGGCTGATCCCACCAAGCCTTGAAGAAGTTGAGTTTTGCCTTGAAATGGGAACTGGGTTGGTACTGTTTGAAAGAAAAGGTGATGGAGATGGTGGAGTTGAAGGTGTAGGTGGAGAGTTTGAAGGCAGACCCAAGTCCTTGCGTGCTTTCACAATCACAGAGTGAACAAGTGCTTCTGGTCCAAATGCTAACCTTATCATCTCCTTCTCACCATGGTCTTGAATCAGAAGCACGCCCATGATCTTGGAAGCATTCTCAGGGTCCAAGCTTTGGATCCTTGAGAACACAATCCTAGTAGCTTCATAACCATCCATGGATATGAGAGGAAAAAAAACAAGATTGCTACTTAACTTTGTTCTCCCCAAAAATCAAACTTTTGTTGTTGAGTTGAGTGTGTATGTGTGTGTTTTTTGTGTCACTCTCTCTCCTTTTCTCTCTTTCTCTCTTTCTATTTGGCCATCTTTCTCACTCCTATTACAAGTAAAGTTTCTCAACCACACACAAAGAGGCCTACCTACCAACTTGAGAGATGAGTGGTGGCACAGTGTGTTTCTTTCTCATATTCCTGCAAAAAAAAAGGCACACACAAGAGAAGGAGAAAAGCAGGTTAAAGAAGGAAAAGGGGGAGAGGAAGGAGGGGAAAGTGAAGTGTTAAAAGGAGTATTCTCGTGTGGTTGATTAATAGGGAGAGACTAATATGAAGGATACCATAAGGGTTTGTTTGTTTGTTTACCTTTGATAAAAGGAAAGGAGAGAAGAGTAGTAGAGAGAAAAAGAAAAGAGAGAGGGACATAACATGGTGGTTGAATTTCTCTATAAAGAAGTAATGAGTGCAAAAGTTGCAGAAACAACAAAAGGAGAAACTTACAAACAACAAAACAAGTAACCCTTTTTTTTTGTCTTCTTTTTTTTTATATACATGTATATATATTTATATATTTAATTTTCTTCCTTATTCTCTCACTCACTCTAATAATAAGCAAACTCCTTGTAAATCTAAATTTAAATCTCTCTTATGTTTTAGTTTCCAAAATAAATTTGAAATCAGAGACTGAGCAGAAGAGTACGGGCTTACCCATGAAAGGATAATAGTATCTATCTCTCTCTTAACTCGGTTTGGCTACTCTCTTTGAACTTTGAAGACAGTTTTCTTTCTACCACTCCAAACACATATGGCAGTCAACTTACTACAAAAGCCAAACCACCGCCTTCTTTATAAGCTGGATGCAGATGCAAGCATGAAGCAGCAGCAGGAGCAGTAGCAGCTGCAGATGCAGATGCAGATGCAGCAGAACAACCATCAATTGCCCTCACTCCCCCTGCTGTCTTTTTAAATTGGCTTCTGGACACAGTGAACTCAAGGGCTAGGCTACCTCACCTCTCTCTCACTTCCCTTTAATCCCCCCTCCCAACAAAGTCTTAACCCAAGATTTTCTTCACTCACCCACTGTCCCCACTTCCTTTATGTTGTATATTGTTATGAATGATGTATGGTAGTGTCTGGTTTTTTAATTTATGGTTTTGATAAAAGTTATTTTCTTGTAATTTGTGTGCCTAAATTATATTTTAAAATTTCAAATGAAGAACAAAATATGCTAGTAGACGCTTTATTTTTTCCCCCTTTGTACTCCCTTATTGCATCTCAACCGTGAAAAATAAAAAAACACACACACACACAAATTAAGAAAATAATTAATAAATATTGATAATAGTATCAAATTATGTTAAATGAAAAGATTGTCTCTATTTAATATAATTACACTCTTGAAAATATAAAAGTATATAAGGTAAAGTTAATTACAATAAGAGTATAACTGATAACAAAAATTAATGTTTTTTTAATTTGATAAATAGACAGATGAAATGAAACAAAAATTAAACGAAAATGGATAATTGATATGCAACAAAGGGAGTATAAGTAGAAATTTAATTTTAATGGGTTGACAATATAAAAACTTTTATACTATCCTCTAATTATGTATTATTACATCAATAATATGGTTGCGGCTATAAGTCGATTTTTCACTCATATTTTACCAGACTAGAGTTCAATTCATGGGTTCATTGTTAATGAGTGATTAATAAGTACCTTTATAGCCACTTGATAAGCCTAGAAATATGTTGCATTGTGCTGAGCCTTCCCCTTCAATCAAACTTCTAATTATCTAAAAAATATTGACTCTCATATTGATTATTCTGAAGGCTATGTAAATAAATAGATTTGATTGGATTATAAGATAAAGAATAAGTTTTTCCTACATAATATTATATAAAATATTAAACCCATACAATATATCATTTAAAATTAATTTAACATCATTTTATTTTATCTTCACAAACTTCTAATATAAGATTTTAGATGAGAAAAACAAAAACTAATTTTTTTTTCTCGCATGCATCCTTTCATTGCAAATAATTATGTTCTAGCATTTAAAATCTCAAAGAAAGTATATGACTCTTCCAACATCAATTTTTTGATATGTAGGGTTCGAATCTGCAACCACTAATAAAGAGAAATGAAAATCTAGTACTCTAGCTGATCGTATATTGGTAAAAAAATTACATATCTGAATCGACCAAAAATTGATTAATAAGTAGGACATTTCACTTATTTCTTTGTCCTTTGAAACTGTGGTAAAAGGCAAGGACATTGGGGGTGGCAAGAACAACCAAGAAGCGCGAGAGAGCGTGTGTGGGTTGGTGTCTCCTTGTGTCTGTGTTTGTGCTTCTTTTAGCGGATCCAGATCCGTGGTTCAAATGAAAATGAAATGAAATAATACTATATACTATAGTAGAATACAAATGCAATATAATATAGAATATATCAATATAGTGCACGTTCACCCAGTTTCACTTGGGTCCTTGCCCTCAACCTCTGACACTCTCTCTATTCACT